>OY365752.1:17736666-19205000 GCA_959347395.1 Mechanitis mazaeus | reverse complement strand
GGCGCGTTTCGGGGCCCGTGGAAACATAACGCCTCCGTCTTGTTGAGCGCCACCTCCAGGCCCAGACGCCTTATCCTGGATACAACGTGGGCCGCTCCCGCCGTGGCGAGTATGGCGGCGTTACGGTGAGTTTTACTGCGCGCAGTTACCAGGGTGTCATCGGCGTAGCAAGTCACCTCAACACCCTGGAGATTGGCGCCACGCAGCACCCAGTCATATCCGATGTTCCACAAGAGTGGTCCTAGGACCGACCCCTGTGGAACACCGCACAGCACTTCTCGCGCATCTTGCGTCCCGTTTTGGCAGGGAAAGATCACGCTCCTGCCGGACAAGTACGACCCTATGACGCGGCACAGGTAGGAAGGCACCCCATGGAACCGGAGTGCCTCCCTGATGCAAGCCCAGGGGAGTGTGTTGAAAGCGTTGGCGATGTCAAGAGACACCGCCAAAACGACCTCACCCCGGGAGACCGCATCCTGTGCGAGGGTCCGAACTTTACCCACAGCGTCCACCGTGGATCTTCCCCTCCTGAAGCCAAACTGGCAGTCCGCCAGGTTCGGCCCGACCTGCTCCAGATGCTCGACAATGCGCCCGGCCACCACTCTCTCGAAGAGCTTGGCCACATCATCGAGTAGCACGATCGGGCGGTATCCAGTAGCTGAGTCAGCGGGGCGGCCTTCCTTCCGCAAGAGGACGAGTTTTCCCTCCTTCCATCTGTGGGGGATGACTCCTTGCTGCAAACAGGCGGAAAAGAGCTCCCGGAGTCGCTCCCCCAGATCTTCCAACGCCAGAGCAAGGGCGCGTCCCGGTACGCCGTCAGGGCCGGGAGCAGTGTTTTTAGCTCGCAGCTTTCGGACCGCCGCATTGAGCTCCTCCTCAGACACTGACGGCGCTGCGAACGATTCCGGCGACTGCACTGGAGGGTCGCGGGACATGACAGGTGGGGAGAATTCGCCGCGATGTGGGAACAAGGATGACACAACGTCCCGAAGCAGCTGGGGCGATAGGGTCTCTGTAACGGGGGGGGCCCAGGAGCGGAGCTTGCTCAACACTAGCTTGTATGGTCGCCCCCATGGATCCGCGTCCAGAGTAACCAAGAATTCACCCCAGGCAGCCTCTATCGCCCTTCCGATGGCTGTCTGTAGTTGTAGCTTTAGGTCTCTATATGAGCCATAGAGCAGAGCTTCTCTATTGAGATCCCTTCGCCTTCTTCGCCTGCACCGTGTGTACTGGCGCCTGGCTACGACACAGTCTCTGCGCAACTGCGCGATATCCGCCGACCACCAGTACACCTGGGGCTTCGGAGGCCGAGATCTAGCCCGGGACATTGACGCATCGCAAATCTGCTTCATTGTCTCCCGGAACCAGTCTGCTTCACTTTCCACTTCAACTGGACCTGGCGGCGCGGGTGACCAAGATCTTACGATCACCGCTTCACGAAGAACCTCACGATTGAGGCTTTTGAGTTGCCACCTATGGCTGTTGTTGGATAGGGTCCGCTCGGGGCCACCCGGGTTCACAGGGAGGGAGGAGACGCTAAATCGTATGTAACGGTGGTCTGAAAGCGTCTCCTCTACCTCCAACACTCCCCAATCCTGGACACGGCGCGCCAGGGCAGGACTAGCGAACGAGACGTCCACGACAGAGCCGCCCTGCATCCGCACGCACGTGTTGACCGAACCCCTATTCAAAACAACGAGCCCGGTCTCCAGCATCCACCGCTCAACCATCGAGCCGCGCAGATCTGTCGCGGGGGATCCCCACGCCACAGACTTTGCATTGAGGTCCCCCGCAACAACAACAGGAAGAGGATGGCTCTGCCGTACAAGGCCTGTCAGCCGAGCCAAAAATTCCCCGAAATCACTCACCGGTCGATTTGGGGAGAAATACGCCGAAACGACGACGATGTCCCCCACCTGGGCCGCGACGTAACCTGAACCCCTAACTAATTTTTGAATTGGCGAGGAGCCCGCGGCCGGCCTCGAAATTATACAGGCCAAACCGTCATTATCACCTGCCCATCCAGGAGACACCCGATATGGCTCAGCCACTATGGCTACGCCAATCCTCCACTGCGCCAGACTCTTGAACATTAGGTCCTGAGCTCTGGCACAGTGATTTAAATTTATCTGCAGGAACCGGAGAGGGGCCATTAATCTGTGACCATACTCTCCGATAACCCTCCGGTCACAGGAGCGGCTTTGGCCGCCTGATCTCTGGGCCCAGCTTTATTGCCGGCTGCCCTTTTACCTTTGCGCCCGTTATTGTGGGCCTTGCAGGCCCATCCACCGATCTTGTGACCGGCGGGCCTCTTAGCTGCGGCACACACCACACAATGCGGTGATCCGGTGCATTCCGCTGATTTGTGTCCAGCCTTTCCGCACCGGAAACACAGGGTGCTGCGATCGTCAGCTACAGTGCACTGCTCCTTTGCGTGCCCGGCCTCCAGGCATCTGAAGCAGCGCACCGGCTTCTTGTCTAGCAGGCGGATGTGTGCAGACACCCACCCTACGAGCAAACGGCCGCCATCGACAACTTTTCTTGCAGCCGTGACAGGGCAGTTGACCACCACTGTCCCTATGCCCGATCGATTCCTCCGGATTGTGCCGACTCTAACCGCCTCGACCGGGCATTCGCCGATGCGGGCGATCGCTGCAGCAACCTCCTCCGCCGTCACCGAGTCATCCAGTTCTGAGACCCGCAAGCCAGCAGACTTGACGGGCCTGGACACTGCGACATTCTCAGGGTCGAGAATGGAGCGCAACTTTTCGGCAAGCGCATCCGCCTTGTCTCCACTTGTGGTGCCGGGTATTTTCAGTACCCGCGCACCAGACGCAGCGACCCTAAATTGCACGCCGTCAATCCCCAGCTCAGGCAGATTTAGCTGCTGCTTAGCCTGCGACAGGATGTCGGCGTACGAAAGGCCCTTCTCTTGGGCATTCGGCTGAAGGCGAAGCACCACCGCAGTCGATCGCGGCGCGCTGAGGTTGGGCTTTCGGTCTGCGCCCCGAGGCTTCGTCGCCTTCTTACTTTTTTGACTAGCGGAGGCCACCCGCTTCGCGCCTTGACCTCGCTTGCGACGACGGCGGCTTACAACCGTCCACTCCTCCCCATCGGCTGCAGGGACCGGAGGAGCACTCGGCTGTGATCCGGTTTGGGGCAATTGCTTACCCCTCTTGGGAGGAGGAGGCGGTGGCTTCTTAGCCGTGCCCCGACTCTTACTCGTCTTCTTTTTTGATGGAGGATTTTGAGGGACAGCTGTAGGTCCCTCTGGTGTTTCCTTAGCCTGTGGTCGCTGGCTCTGGGGTTCGGAGACGCCGACCACCTCCGCAAATGACGGCGACGCGAGAGGAACCTCAGATGACTCTGTGCGGGCCCGATCCGCGGCAAGTGGAGGACGCACGCGTTTCTCGGGCAGCAGCCTGTCCTTTATGCCCTCGAAACGAGCATTTATCATAAAACCGACCCGATCCATGATGGACCGGGCCAGTTCCTCAACCTCAAGGCCGGTGCGTCCTTCCGCGGGCGGGGGCACTCTGACCTGTGCCTGGGCACGCTGCAGGTCGGCTCGCAGCTCTGCGACCTCTCCGCGCAGCTCGGCCAACTCCGCCTTGAGTCGGGCGTTCTCAGACGCAACTTTTGTCGTTTCCGCGGAGACTGTGCTACGACGCAGAACCTCGACCGCCTGTTTGATTGCCCGCACTTCGGTGTTTAACACCTTGCGGGTGGTACCCTTAAGATTCGCTGACTTATGGGTCACCTCCGAGATGATCTCTGCCGTTTTCAGTAACCCGTCAAGAAGGACAGGCGCCGATGGCTCCCCTTCCAACACGGTCTCCGCTGGGGCACTCAAGCCTTGTGCCTGACGAGTTAGGTGGATCTTCCGAACCTCCTCCGCAAGCTCACGTTCCGCCTGAAGCTGCATCTCCTGCCGCTCCAGGTCGAGAAGCTCCCGCTTTGCCTTCGCAAGGCCGACGTACTCCCCGGTGGTTGGGGGTCTTCCGCGACCTCTAGAAGCGTCTGAATTCTTCGACCCACCAGACGCTGGCTCGTCACTTCCGCTATGAGGGCGGGATCTGCAAACCTGGTCAGTGGGAAGCGGCGTGTCTACCCGCTTGAAGCGGCCACGCTCATCCCGCACTAGTGGAGGTACAGCACCACTGGACCGTAAGCGTCCCCGACTGCAGCGGCCCGTCGACAACTTACGAGGAGTAGGTTGTTCCGCCTCTTCGTTCGACGTCGAATCCGACCCCGAACGTTTTCCTCCTCGGCGCTTTTCCGGTTTTTGGCGAGGCGTGCTCCAGAATTTGGAACGCCGCTTGCCAGCGCCGTCATCCGAGACACGGATATCGTGGAACTCAGGGCTACAGGCTCCTGAGGCACAACTCCGCAACCTAACCTAACCTAACCTAACCTTTTTTTTTTTTTTTTTTTTTTTTTTTTTTTTTTTTTTTTTTTACATGGCGAAAATCCTCATGGATACCACACACCGCGGGGGCAGCGTGTGGTTATGCCGGACTCCTACCGGCTAAAAACACCATGGTGCATTGCTCACGTCGCTCTGCGCCGAGAACACGGGTACGCCGTCGGCACTCTTCCGCGAACTCGGCAGCGACATGGCCTCATCAGGCCTCAGCTTAGGGGACGCCCAACTGCATCCCTCCGCACCGCACTGCTGCACTACAGCGCGGCGCCTTCTCCCTTCAAGGACTTAGCTGGGAACAGGCTCCCCCGAGCCTGCCCCAGCGACTCTATCAGGGAGGGTGGTCTCCCAGATCTGCTCTTCGGCGGCGGCGGCGCCCTGGTCGTCGGCGGCGCATCGCGAGATCGGTCGTCGCCTCCCGATCCCGCTCGTCTGCTTCCTTCCGGGCAAGCACTGATTCGCAAAAGGCGAGAGTAGCGCTCCACGACTCCTCGCTGTCCACCATAGATTTGACCACGGCGGGCAACGAGAGGTCGGAGCCAACTACAGCGCAGAGCTGAAGGCGCTCTGTCGCCCAGGCGGGGCACACTTCCAACACATGTTGGGCCGTTTCCTCCGGACACCCGTCACAATGGAGGCACCTGGCGGTCGGCTCTCTCCCGGCAATGTGGTGCAGGTACCTCCCGAAGCAGCCATGCCCCGAGAGGACCTGCGACAACCTGTAAGTGAGTGTGCCGTGGCGTCTGCTTATCCATTCGTGGAGAACTGGACGGATGGCCTCGATGGTCCGTCGGCCGGCGCTAGGATGCCCCAGCCTGGACTCCCACATTTCTTCAGCTGCTTCTTGTAGCCGTCTCCTTCTTTCCCCGATCTCCTGGGGTGCCGGTGCATGCCCTTGGGACCGTACCTCCTTGCGCCACGCATAAAGCTGGGAAAGGATCCCGGCTTCTAGGTCCCAGGGCATGAAACCCGCCAAAACACAGGCCGCTTCCTCCGAGATTGTGCGGTATCCCCGGATGGCCCTGACCGCCAATGCCCTCTGCGGTTTGCGCAAAAGCGCGACACTCCGGCGATTCAGGGCATCGGCCCAAACAGGAGCCCCGTAGAGAGCCATGGACCGCACAACTCCAGCATGAAGGCGCCTACAAGTGGCGCCTGGGCCACCGACATTTGGCAGCAACCGCCCCAGAGCAGCAGCTGTTCGAATGAGCCGTGGGGCCAACCTTTCAAAGTGGGCCCTAAAATCCCACTTGCTGTCTAGAGTGAGCCCCAGATACCTCATCTGGGACTCTACGACGATGCGTACTCCTCCAACCACGATGTGCAGGTTGGCAGGCGGCGCGTTTCGGGGCCCGTGAAAGCATAATGCCTCCGACTTATTAAGCGCCACCTCCAGTCCCAGACGCCTTATTCTCGACACAACGTGGGCCGCTCCCGCCGTGGCGAGTATGGCGGCGTTGCGGAGAGTCTTGCTGCGCGCAGTTACCAGGGTGTCATCGGCGTAACATGTCACCTCAACACCTTGGAGATTGGCACCGCGCAGCACCCAGTCATATCCGATATTCCACAAGAGTGGTCCTAGGACCGACCCCTGTGGAACACCGCATAGCACTTCTCGTGCATCTTGCGTCCCGTTTTGGCAGGGGAAGATCACCCTCCTGCCGGACAGGTACGAAGCTATGACGCGGCACAGGTAGGAAGGCACCCCATGGAACCGGAGTGCCTCCCTGATGCAAGCCCAGGGGAGTGTGTTGAAAGCGTTGGCGATGTCAAGAGACACCGCCAAAACGACCTCACCCCGGGAGACCGCATCCTGTGCGAGGGTCCGAACTTTACCCACAGCGTCCACCGTGGATCTTCCCCTCCTGAAGCCAAACTGGCAGTCCGCCAGGTTCGGCCCGACCTGCTCCAGATGCTCGACAATGCGCCCGGCCACCACTCTCTCGAAGAGCTTGGCCACATCATCGAGTAGCACGATCGGGCGGTATCCAGTAGCTGAGTCAATAGGGCGGCCTTCCTTCCGCAAGAGGACGAGTTTTCCCTCCTTCCATCTGTGGGGGATGACTCCTTGCTGCAAACAGGCGGAAAAGAGCTCCCGGAGTCGCTCCCCCAGATCTTCCAACGCCAGAGCAAGGGCGCGTCCCGGTACGCCGTCAGGGCCGGGAGCAGTGTTTTTAGCTCGCAGCTTTCGGACTGCCGCATTGAGCTCCTCCTCAGACACTGACGGCGCTGCGAACGATTCCGGCGACTGCACTGGATTGTCGTGGGACATAGCTGGTGGGGAGAATTCCCCGCGATATGGGAACAAAGATGACACCACGTCCCGAAGCAGCTGGGGCGATAGGGTCTCTGTGACGGGGGGGGCCCAGGAGCGGAGCTTGCTCAACACTAGCTTGTATGGTCGCCCCCATGGATCCGCGTCCAGAGTTCCCAGGAATTCACCCCAGGCAGCCTCAATCGCTTTCCCGATGGCCGTCTGTAAGTCAATCTTTCTGTCTCTATATGAGCCATAGAGCAAAGCTTCTCTATTGAGATCCCTACGCCTTCTTCGCTTGCACCTGGTGTACTGGCGCCTAGCCTCGACACAGTCTCTGCGCAACTGCGCGATATCCGCCGACCACCAGTACACCTGGGGCTTCGGAGGCCGATTCCTAGCCCGGAACATAGACGCGTTGCACACTTGCCTCATCGTCTCCCGGAACCAGTCAGCTTCATGTTCCACTTCCACCGGGCCTGGAGGCGCGGGTGACCACGATCTTACGATCACCGCTTCTCGTAGAACCTCACGATTGAGGCTTTTGAGTTGCCACCTATGGCTGTTGTTGGATAGGGCCCGCTCGGGACCACCCGGGTTGACAGGGAGGGAGGAGACGCTAAATCGTATATAACGATGGTCAGAAAGCGTCTCCTCTACCTCCAACACTCCCCAATCCTGGACACGGCGCGCCACGGCAGGGCTTGCGAACGTGACGTCGACGATGGAACCGCCCTGCATCCGCACACACGTGTCTACCGAACCCCTATTCAGAACAACGAGCCCGGTCTCAAGCATCCAGCGCTCAACCATGGCACCGCGCAAATCCGTCGCAGGGGATCCCCACGCCACAGACTTCGCGTTCAGGTCTCCTGCAACGACAACGGGATGAGGATGGCTCTGCCGCACGAGACCCGTGAGCCGAGCCAGGAAGTCCCCGAAATCACTCGCCGGACGATTAGGGGAGAAATAAGCCGAAACGACGACGATTTCCCCTACCTTGGCCGCAACGTATCCCGGACCTTTCATTACATTCTGAAGTAGCGGGGAGCCCGCAGCCGGCCTAGCAAGTAAACATGCCAGACCGTCGTTGTCTCCTGCCCATCCAGGAGACACGCGATAAGGCTCAGCAACTATGGCTACGCCAATCCTCCACTGCGCCAGACTCTGGAACATTAGGTCCTGAGCCCTGGCGCAGTGATTTAAATTTATCTGAAGGAATCGGAGAGGGGCCATTAATCTATAGCCATGCTCTCCGATATCCCTCCGATCACAGGAGCGGCTTTGGCCGCCTGATCTCTGGGCCCAGCTTTATTGCCGGCTGCCCTTTTCCCTTTGCGCCCGTTATTGTGGGCCTTGCAGGCCCATCCACCGATCTTGTGACCGGCGGGCCTGTTAGCAGCGGCACACACCACACAATGCGGTGCTCCAGTGCATTCCGCTGACTTGTGTCCAGCCATTCCGCACCGGAAACACAAAGTGCTGCGATCGTCCGCTGCTGTGCACTGCTCCTTTGCGTGCCCGGCCTCCAGGCATCTGAAACAGCGCACCGGCTTCCTATCAAGCAGGCGGATGTGTGCCGACACCCACCCTACTAGTAAGCGGCCGCCATCCACGACTTTTCGCGCTGCCGTGACGGGGCAGTTGGCCACCACTGTCCCTATGCCCGATCGATCCCTCCGGATTGTCCCGACTCTAACCGCCTCGACCGGGCATTCGCCAATGCGGGCGATCGCCGCAGCAACCTCCTCAGCCGTCACAGAGTCATCCAGCTCTGAGACCCGCAAGCCAGCAGACTTGACGGGCCTGGACACAGCGACGTTCTCCGGGTCAAGGATCGAGCGCAGCTTTTCAGCCAGCGCATCCGCCTTGCCTCCACTTGTGGTGCCGGGTATTTTCAGTACCCGCGCACCAGACGCAGCGACCCTGAACTGCACGCCGTCGATTCCCAGCTCAGGCAAATTAAGCTGCTGCTTAGCCTGCGACAGGATATCTGCGTAGGAAAGGCCCTTCTCTTGGGCATTCGGCTGGAGGCGCAGCACCACTGCAGTAGATCGCGGCGCGCTCAGGTTGGGCTTTCGGTCTTTGCCCCGAGGCTTCGACGTCTTCTTCTCCTTAAGACTGGCGGGGGCCACCCGCCTCGCGCCTTGACCTCGCTTTCGACGACGGCGGTTCACAACCGTCCACTCCTCCCCATCGGCTGCAGGGACCGGAGGAGCATTCGGCTGTGATCGTATTTGAGGCGATTGCGTACTCGCCTTCGGAGGAGGGGGAGGTGGCTTCTTCGTCTTAGCCCGGCTCTTACTCTTCCTCTTTGTTGGAGGATTTTGAGGGACAGCTGTTGGTCCCTCTGGGATTTCCTTGGCCTGTGGTGGTTGTCTCTGCTGTTCTGAGACGCCGACCACCTCCGCAAATGTTGGCGACTCGACAGGACCCTCAGGTGGCTCTGCGCGCGCCCGATCCGCGGCAAGAGGAGGACGCACACGTTTTTCGGGCAACAGCCTGTCCTTAATGCCCTCAAAGCGGGCATTAATCATAAAACCGACCCGATCCATGATAGTCCGGGCCAGTTCCTCAACCTCAAGGCCGGTGCGTCCTTCCGCGGGCGGGGGCACTCTGACCTGTGCCTGGGAACGCTGCAGGTCGGCTCGCAGCTCTGCCACCTCACCACGCAGCTCAGCCAGCTCCGTCTTTAGTCTCGCGTTCTCTGTAGCGACTTTGGTCGTCTCCGCGGAGACTGTGCTTCGACGCAGGATCTCGACCGCTTGTTTTATTGCCCGCACTTCGGTGTTTAACACCTTGCGGGTGGTACCCTTAAGATTCGCTGACTTATGGGTCACCTCCGAGATGATCTCTGCCGTTTTCAGCAACCCGTCAAGAAGGACAGGCGCCGATGGCTCCCCTTCCAACACGGTCTCCGCTGGGGCACTCAAGCCTTGTGCCTGACGAGTTAGGTGGATCTTCCGAACCTCCTCCGCAAGCTCACGTTCCGCCTGAAGCTGCATCTCCTGCCGCTCCAGGTCGAGAAGCTCCCGCTTTGCCTTCGCAAGGCCGACGTATTCCCCGGTGGTTGGGGGTCTTCCGCGACCTCTAGAAGCGTCTGAATTCTTCGACCCACCAGACGCTGGCTCGTCACTTCCGCTATGAGGGCGGGATCTGCAAACCTGGTCAGTGGGAAGCGGCGTGTCTACCCGCTTGAAGCGGCCACGCTCATCCCGCACTAGTGGAGGTACAGCACCACTGGACCGTAAGCGTCCCCGACTGCAGCGGCCCGTCGACAACTTACGAGGAGTTGGTTGTTCTTCCTCTTCGTTCGACGTCGAATCCGACCCCGAACGTTTTCCTCCTCGGCGCTTTTCTGGTTTTTGGCGAGGCGTGCTCCAGAATTTGGAACGCCGCTTGCCAGCGCCGTCATCCGAGACACGGATATCGTGGAACTCAGGGCTACAGGCTCCTGAGGCACAACTCCGCATCTCTCCTTCATCCACGAGTGAGTCTCGAGAGGACGATGGAGCCCTGCTCGAGTCACCCGACCGAAACAGGTCCTTTAAAACCACTTGCGGCGTTCGCCGCATCAACCGAGACCCTAAAACTACAGAATCAGCAGAGCGAGAGTCCGCCGACACTGCAACAACATCCGAATCAATCTGCATATCGGTGTCCTTTTTCGCGCAATGGTCTTTGGGGACCGTAGTCCCCCCGGGTTTAACAAAATCCAAATCGTTAAGCTTATCCGAAGTCCGTGATGATTTGCCATGGTCGTGAGTAGGTATACTCAAGCGAATGCTGCCCCCCCCAGAATACGAGGGGCGGCCGGTAGCCTGACGCAACGCCGGGGTGCGCGAGACTACCGGGAGGGATTCTCCGGATTTACCGGTACCCTCCTGGGGTAATGATTCTTTACAATCCGCCATCATAAGTTTTTGGCTCATTTCCGGGTGAGCTCCCCCGCCTTCTCAGCGCTTACCGGTTAACCCTACGCCGCAGCACGCTAGACTACGGTTTCGGGGTGATTTTTTATAGAGGTTTCCTTCCTCGCAGCACATCACGTGTGATGTGCCCCCGGTCCCGGCCGTAGTGCAATGGCCGGGTTACGGTATGATTTGTGCCTCGCGGCTTTTCGACTGATTGCACCGGTTTTCCGGTGGGCGATGGTGTCGTCACGTACCTACGCCTGGAGTGGCTGCTCTTAGTCTGGCCCCTCACCCTAAACCTCCCGGTATGAGTGACTCTGCCGGTATAGCCTCAGGGATCATTGGGACACGCAAGCCCCCCCACCACGACAAGGTGGCAGCCTCGGGGGGGAACCTAACCTAACCTAACCTAACCTAACCTAACCTAACCTAACCTAACCTAACCTAACCTAACCTAACCTAACCTAACCTAACCTTTTTTTTTTTTTTTTTTTTTTTTTTTACATGGCGAAAATCCTCATGGATACCACACACCGCGGGGGCAGCGTGTGGTTATGCCGGACTCCTACCGGCTAAAAACACCATGGTGCATTGCTCACGTCGCTCTGCGCCGAGAACACGGGTACGCCGTCGGCACTCTTCCGCGAACTCGGCAGCGACATGGCCTCATCAGGCCTCAGCTTTGGGGACGCCCAACTGCGTCCCTCCGCACCGCACTGCTGCACTACAGCACGTTGCCTTCTCCCTTACAAGGACTTAGCTAGGAACAGGCTCCCCCGAGCCTGCCCCAGCGACTCTATCAGGGAGGATGATCTCCAAGATCGGCTCTTCGGCGGCGGCGCCCTGGTCGTCGGCGGCGCATCGCGAGATCGGTCGTCGCCTCCCGATCCCGCTCGTCTGCCTCCTTCCGGGCAAGCACTAGTTCGCAATAGGCGAGGGTAGCGCTCCACGACTCCTCGCTGTCCACCATAGATTTGACCACGGCGGGCAACGAGAGGTCGGAGCCGACTACAGCGCATAGCTGAGTGCGCTCTGTCGCCCAGGCGGGGCACACTTCCAGCATATGTTGGGCCGTTTCCTCCGGACACCCGTCACAATGGAGGCACCTGGCGGTCGGCTCTCTCCCGGCAATGTGGTGCAGGTACCTCCCGAAACAACCATGCCCCGAGAGGACCTGCGACAGCCTGTATGTAAGCGTGCCGTGACGTCTGCCTATCCATTTTTGGAGAACTGGACGGATGGCCTCGATGGTCCGTCGGCCGGCGCTAGGGTGCCCCAGCCTGGACTCCCACACTTCTTCAGCTGCTTCTTGTAGCCGTCTTCTTCTTTCCCCGATCTCCTGGGGTGCCGGTGCGTGCCCTTGGGACCGTACCTCCTTTCGCCACGCATGAAGCTGGGCAAGGATCCCGGCCTCTAGGTCCCAGGGCATGAAACCCGCCAAAACACAGGCCGCTTCGTCGGAGATTGTGCGGTATCCCCGGATGGCCCTGACCGCCAATGCCCTCTGCGGTTTGCGCAAAAGCGCGACACTCCGGCGATTCAGGGCATCGGCCCAAACAGGAGCCCCGTAGAGAGCCATGGACCGCACAACTCCAGCATGAAGGCGCCTACAAGCGGCGCCTGGACCACCGACATTTGGCAGCAACCGCCCGAGGGCGGCAGCTGTTCGAACCAGTCGTGGAGCCAACCTTTCGAAGTGGGCCCTGAATTCCCACTTGCTGTCCAAAGTGAGCCCCAGATACCTCATCTGGGACTCTACGACTATACGTACTCCTCCAACGACGATGTGAGCATTGGTAGGCGGCGCGTTTCGGGGCCCGTGGAAACATAACGCCTCCGTCTTGTTGAGCGCCACCTCCAGGCCCAGACGCCTTATCCTGGATACAACGTGGGCCGCTCCCGCCGTGGCGAGTATGGCGGCGTTACGGAGAGTTTTACTGCGCGCAGTTACCAGGGTGTCATCGGCGTAGCATGTCACCTCAACACCCTGGAGATTGGCGCCACGCAGCACCCAGTCATATCCGATATTCCACAAGAGTGGTCCTAGGACCGACCCCTGTGGAACACCGCATAGCACTTCTCGTGCATCTTGCGTCCCGTTTTGGCAGGGAAAGATCACCCTCCTGCCGGACAGGTACGACCCTATGACGCGGCACAGGTAGGAAGGCACCCCATGGAACCGGAGTGCCTCCCTGATGCAAGCCCAGGGGAGTGTGTTGAAAGCGTTGGCGATGTCAAGAGACACCGCCAAAACGACCTCACCCCGGGAGACCGCATCCTGTGCTAGGGTCCGGACTCTGCCTACAGCATCCACCGTCGATCTTCCTCTCCTGAACCCAAACTGACAGTCCGCCAGGTTCGGCCCGACCTGCTCCAGATGCTCGACGATGCGCCCGGCCACCACTCTCTCGAAGAGCTTGGCCACATCGTCGAGTAGCACGATCGGGCGGTATCCGGAGGCTGAGTCAAGCGGCCGGCCCTCCTTACGTAAGAGGACCAGTTTACCCTCCTTCCATCTGTGGGGGACGACTCCTTGCTGTAAACAGGCGGAAAAGAGCGCCCGGAGTCGATCCCCCAGATCTTCCAGCGCCAGAGCTAGGGCGCGTCCCGGTACGCCGTCAGGGCCGGGAGCAGTGTTTTTAGCTCGCAGCTTTCTGACCGCCGCATTGAGCTCCTCCTCAGACACTGACGGCGCTGCGAACGATTCGGGCGACTGCACTGGAGGGTCGCGGGACATGACAGGTGGGGAGAATTCCCCGCGATGTGGGAACAAGGATGACACCACGTCCCGAAGCAGCTGGGGCGATAGGGTCTCTGTTACGGGGGGGGCCCAGGAGCGGAGCTTGCTCAACACTAGCTTGTATGGTCGCCCCCATGGATCCGCGTTCAGAGTTCCCAGGAATTCACCCCAGGCAGCCTCTATCGCTCTCCCGATTGCCGTCTGCAGTTCCGTCTTTATATCTCTATAGGAGTCATAGAGGAGCGCTTCCCTATCGAGGTCTCTGCGTCGTCTTCGCTTGCACCTGGTGTACTGGCGCCTAGCCACGACACAGTCTCTGCGCAACTGCGCGATATCCGCCGACCACCAGTACACCTGGGGCTTCGGAGGCCGATTCCTAGCCCGGAACATAGACGCGTTGCACACTTGCCTCATCGTCTCCCGGAACCAGTCAGCTTCATGTTCCACTTCCACCGGGCCTGGAGGCGCGGGTGACCACGATCTTACGATCACCGCTTCTCGTAGAACCTCACGATTGAGGCTTTTGAGTTGCCACCTATGGCTGTTGTTGAATAGGGTCCGCTCGGGACCACCCGGGTTGACAGGGAGGGAGGAGACGCTAAATCGTATGTAACGATGGTCAGAAAGTGTCTCCTCTACCTCCAACACTCCCCAATCCTGGACACGGCGCGCCACGGCAGGGCTTGCGAACGTGACGTCGACTATGGAACCGCCCTGAATCCGCACACACGTGTCTACCGAACCCCTATTCAGAACAACGAGCCCGGTCTCAAGCATCCAGCGCTCAACCATGGAGCCTCGCAGATCCGTCGCAGGGGATCCCCACGCCACAGACTTCGCGTTGAGGTCCCCCGCAACGACAACGGGATGAGGATGGCTCTGCCGTACTAGACCCGTGAGCCGAGCCAGGAAGTCTCCGAAGTCACTAGCCGGACGATTTGGAGAAAAATACGCCGAAACGACGACCATGTCCCCAACCTGGGCCGCGACGTAGCCCGAACCTTTCGCTACATTGTGAAGTAGTGGGGAGCCCGCGGCCGGCCTCGAAATTATACAGGCCAAACCGTCGTTGTCTCCTGCCCATCCAGGAGACACGCGATAAGGCTCAGCCACTATAGCTACACCAATCCTCCACTGCGCCAGACTCTGGAACATTAGGTCCTGAGCCCTGGCGCAGTGATTTAAATTTACCTGTAGGAATCGGAGAGGGGCCATTAATCTGTAACCATACTCTCCGATATCCCTCCGGTCACAGGAGCGGCTTTGGCCGCCTGATCCCTGGGCCCAACTTTGTTGCCGGCTGCCCTTTTCCCTTTGCGCCCACTCCCGTGGGCCTTGCAGGCCCATCCACCGATCTTATGACCGGCGGGCCTGTTTGCAGCGGCACACACCACACAATGCGGTGCTCCGGTGCATTCCGCCGATTTGTGGCCAGCCTTTCCGCACCGGAAACACAGGGTGCTGCGATCATCAGCTACTGTACACTGCTCCTTTGCGTGCCCAGCCTCCAGGCATCTGAAGCAGCGTACTGGCTTCCTATCGAGCAGGCGGATGTGTGCCGACACCCACCCTACTAGCAAGCGGCCGCCATCCACTACTTTTCGCGCTGCCGTGACGGGGCAGTTGACCACCACTGTCCCTATGCCCGATCGATTCCTCCGGATTGTGCCGACTCTAACCGCCTCGACCGGGCATTCGCCGATGCGGGCGATCGCCGCAGCAACCTCCTCCGCCGTCACCGAATCGTCCAGCTCTGAGACCCGCAAGCCAGCAGACTTGACGGGCCTGGAAACAGCGACGTTCTCCGGGTCCAGGATCGAGCGCAGCTTTTCAGCCAGCGCATCCGCCTTGTCTCCACTTGTGGTGCCGGGTATTTTAAGTACCCGCGCACCAGACGCAGCGACCCTGAATTGCACGCCGTCAATCCCCAGCTCAGGCAGATTTAGCTGCTGCTTAGCCTGCGACAGGATGTCGGCGTACGAAAGGCCCTTCTCTTGGGCATTCGGCTGAAGGCGCAGCACCACCGCAGTCGATCGCGGCGCGCTCAGGTTAGGCTTTCGGTCTTTGCCCCGAGGCTTGGACGTCTTCTTTTGTGTTTGACCAGCGGAGGCCACCCGCTTCGCGCCTTGACCTCGCTTGCGACGACGGCGGCTCACAACCGTCCACTCTTCCCCATCGGCTGCAGGGACCGGAGGAGCACTCGGCTGTGATCCTGTTTGGGGCGATTGCGTACTCGCCTTCGGAGGAGGGGGAGGTGGCTTCTTCGTCTTAGCCCGGCTCTTACTCTTTGTCTTTGTTGGAGGCTTTTGAGGGACAGATGTTGGTCCCTCTGGGGTTTCCTTGGCCTGTCGTGGCTGTCTCTGCTGTTCGGAGACGCCGACCGCCTCCGCAAATGTTGGCGACTCGCGAGGACCCTCAGGTGGCTCTGCGCGCGCCCGATCCGCGGCAAGTGAAGGACGCACGCGTTTTTCGGGCAGCAGCCTGTCCTTTATGCCCTCGAAGCGGGCATTTATCATAAAACCGACCCGATCCATGATGGACCGGGCCAGTTCCTCCACCTCGAGGCCGGTGTGTCTTTCCGCCGGTGGGGGCACTCTGACCTGTGCCTGGGCACGCTGCAGGTCGGCTCGCAGCTCTGCGACCTCTCCGCGCAGCTCGGCCAACTCCGCCTTGAGTCGGGCGTTCTCAGACGCAACTTTTGTCGTTTCCGCGGAGACTGTGCTACGACGCAGAACCTCGACCGCCTGTTTGATTGCCCGCACTTCAGTGTTTAACACCTTGCGGGTGGTGCCCTTAAGATTTGCTGACTTATGGGTCACCTCCGAGATGATCTCTGCCGTTTTCAGCAACCCGTCAAGGAGGACGGGCGCCGATGGCTCCCCTTCCAGGACGGTCTCCTCTGGGGCACTCAAGCCATGTGCCTGCCGAGTCTGGTGGATCTTCCGGATCTCTTCCGCAAGCTCACGTTCCGCCTGAAGCTGCATCTCCTGCCGCTCCAGGTCGAGAAGCTCCCGCTTTGCCTTCGCCAGGCCGACGTACTCCCCGGTGGTTGGGGGTCTTCCGCGCCCTCTAGAAGCGTCTGACTTTTTCGACCCACCAGACGCTGGCTCGTCGCTCCCGCTATGAGGAAGGGATCTGCAATCCTGGTCAGTGGGAAGCGGCGTGTCTACCCGCTTGAAGCGGCCACGCTCATCCCGCACTAGTGGAGGCACAGCACCACTCGACCGTAAGCGCCCCCGACTGCAGCGACCCGTCGACAACTTACGAGGAGTTGGCTGTTCCGCCTCTTCGTTCGACGTCGAATCCGACCCCGAACGATTTCCTCCTCGGCGCTTTTCTGGTTTTTGGCGAGGCGTACTCCAGAATTTGGAACGCCGCTTGCCAGCGCCGTCATCCGAGACACGGATATCGTGGAACTCAGGGCTACAGGCTCCTGAGGCACAACTCCGCATCTCTCCTTCGTCCATGAGTGAGTCTCGAGAGGACGATGGACCCCTGCTCGAGTCACCCGACCGAAACAGGTCCTTTAGAATCACTTGCGGCGTTCGCCGCACCAACCGAGAAGCTACAGCTAAAGAATCAGCAGAACGAGAGTCCGCTGACACTGCAACAACATCCGAATCGATTTGCATATCGGAGTCCTTAATCGCGCATTGGTCTTTGGGGACCGTAGTCCCCCCGGGTTTAACAAAATCCAAGTCATTATGCTTATCCGAAGTCCGTGATGATTTGCCATGGTCGAGAGTAGGAATACTCAGGCGAATGCTGCCCCCCCCAGAATACGAGGGGCGGCCGGTAGCCTGACGCAACGCCGGGGTGCGCGAGACTACCGGGAGGGATTCTCCGGATTTACCGGTACCCTCCTGGGGTAGTAATTTTTTACAGTCCGCCATCATAAGTTTTGGGCTCATTTCCGGGTGAGCTCCCCCGCCTTCTCAGCGCTTACCGGTTAACCCTACGCCGCAGCACGCTAGACTACGGTTTCGGGGTGATTTTATATAGAGGTTTCCTTCCTCGCAGCACATTACGTGTGATGTGCCCCCGGTCCCGGCCGTAGTGCAATGGCCGGGTTACGGTATGATTTGTGCCTCGCGGCTTTTCGACTGATTGCACCGGTTTTCCAGTGGGCGATGGTGTCGTCACGTACCTACGCCTGGAGTGGCTGCTCTTAGTCTGGCCCCTCACCCTAAACCTCCCGGTATGAGTGACTCTGCCGGTATAGCCTCAGGGATCATAGGGACACGCAAGCCCCCCCACCACGACAAGGTGGCAGCCTCGGGGGGGAACCTAACCTAACCTAACCTAACCTAACCTAACCTAACCTAACCTAACCTAACCTAACCTAACCTAACCTAACCTAACCTAACCTAACCTAACCTTTTTTTTTTTTTTTTTTTTTTTTTTTACATGGCGAAAATCCTCATGGATACCACACACCACGGGGGCAGCGTGTGGTTATGCCGGACTCCTACCGGCTAAAAACACCATGGTGCATTGCTCATGTCGCTCTGCGCCGAGAGCACGGGTACGCCATCGGCACTCTTCCGCGAACTCGGCAGCGACATGGCCTCATCAGGCCTCAGCTTAGGGGACGCCCAACTGCGTCCCTCCGCACCGCACTGCTGCACTACAGCACGGCGCCTTCTCCCTTCAAGGACTTAGCTGGGAACAGGCTCCCCCGAGCCTGCCCCAGCGACTCTATCAGGGAGGATGATCTCCAAGATCGGCTCTTCGGCGGCGGCGCCCTGGTCGTCGGCGGCGCATCGCGAGATCGGTCGTCGCCTCCCGATCCCGCTCGTCTGCCTCCTTCCGGGCAAGCACTAATTCGCAATAGGCGAGGGTAGCGCTCCACGACTCCTCGCTGTCCACCATAGATTTGACCACGGCGGGCAACGAGAGGTCGGAGCCGACTACAGCGCATAGCTGAGTGCGCTCTGTCGCCCAGGCGGGGCACACTTCCAGCATGTGTTGGGCCGTTTCCTCCGGACATCCGTCACAATGGAGGCACCTGGCGGTCGGCTCCCTCCCGGCAATGTAGTGCAGGTACCTCCCGAAACAACCATGTCCCGAGAGGACCTGCGACAGCCTGTATGTAAGTGTGCCGTGACGTCTGCCTATCCATTTTTGGAGAACTGGACGGATGGCCTCGATGGTCCGTCGGCCGGCGCTAGGGTGCTCCAGCCTGGACTCCCACGTTTCTTCAGCTCTTCGTCGTAGCTGTTCTCTTGCCTCCCCGATCTCCTGGGGTGCCGGTGCGTGTCCTTGGGACCGTACCTCCTTGCGCCACGCGTGAAGCTGGGCAAGGATCCCGGCCTCTAGGTCCCAGGGCATGAAACCCGCCAAAACACAGGCCGCTTCCTCCGAGATTGTGCGGTATCCCCGGATGGCCCTGACCGCCAATGCCCTCTGCGGTTTGCGCAAAAGCGCGACACTCCGGCGATTCAGGGCATCGGCCCAAACAGGAGCCCCGTAGAGAGCCATGGACCGCACTACTGCTGCGTGTAGGCGCCTACAAGTGGCGCCTGGTCCACCGACATTTGGCAGCAACCGCCCGAGGGCGGCAGCTGTTCTTATAAGCCGTGGGGCCAATCTTTCGAAGTGGGCCCTGAACTCCCACTTGCTATCCAGAGTGAGCCCCAGATATCTCATCTGGGACTCTACGACGATTTGGACTCCTCCAACGACTATGTGCAAGTTGGCAGGCGGCGCGTTTCGGGGCCCGTGAAAGCATATCGCCTCCGACTTATTGAGCGCCACCTCCAGCCCCAGACGCCTTATTCTCGACACAACGTGGGCCGCTCCCGCCGTGGCGAGTATGGCGGCGTTGCGGAGAGTCTTGCTGCGCGCAGTTACCAGGGTGTCATCGGCGTAACATGTCACCTCAACACCCTGGAGATTGGCGCCGCGCAGCACCCAGTCATATCCGATATTCCACAAGAGTGGTCCTAGGACCGACCCCTGTGGAACACCGCATAGCACTTCTCGTGCATCTTGCGTCCCGTTTTGGCAGGGGAAGATCACCCTCCTGCCGGACAGATACGACCCTATGACGCGGCACAGGTAGGAAGGCACCCCATGGAACCGGAGTGCCTCCCTGATGCAAGCCCAGGGGAGTGTGTTGAAAGCGTTGGCGATGTCAAGAGACACCGCCAAAACGACCTCACCCCGGGAGACCGCATCCTGTGCCAGGGTCCGGACTCTGCCTACAGCATCCACCGTCGATCTTCCTCTCCTGAACCCAAACTGACAATCTGCCAGGTTCGGCCCGACCTGCTCCAGATGCTCGACGATGCGCCCGGCCACCACTCTCTCGAAGAGCTTGGCCACATCGTCGAGTAGCACGATCGGGCGGTATCCGGAGGATGAGTCAGTCGGGCGGCCCTCCTTCCGCAAGAGGACGAGCTTTCCCTCCTTCCATGGGTGGGGGATGACTCCTTGCTGTAAACAGGCGGAAAAGAGCGCCCGGAGTCGATCCCCCAGATCTTCCAGCGCCAGAGCTAGGGCGCGTCCCGGTACGCCGTCAGGGCCGGGAGCAGTGTTCTTAGCTCGCAGCTTTTTGACCGCCGCATTGAGCTCCTCCTCAGACACTGACGGCGCTGCGAACAATTCCGGCGACTGCACAGGAGGGTCGCGGGACATGATAGGTGGGGAGAAATCCCCGCGATGTGGGAACAGGGATGACACGACGTCCCGAAGCAGCTGGGGCGATAGGGTCTCTGTAACGGGGGGGGCCCAGGAGCGGAGCTTGCTCAACACTAACTTGTATGGTCGCCCCCATGGATCCGCGTCCAGAGTACCCAAGAATTCACCCCAGGCAGCCTCTATCGCCCTCCCGATGGCCGTCTGTAGTTCCATCTTGAGGTCTCTATAGGAACCGTAGAGTAGAGATTCTCTATTGAGGTCCCTACGTCGTTTTCGCCTGCACCTCGTGTACTGGCGTCTGGCCACAACACAATCTTGACGCAATTTCGCGATATCGGCCGACCACCAGTACACCTGGGGCTTCGGAGGCCGATTCCTCGCCCGGAACATCGATGTGTCGCACACCTGCCTCATTGTGTCCCGGAACCAGTCTGCCTCACGTTCAACGTCCACTGGTCCTGGAGGCGCGGGTGACCACGATCTGACGATCACCGCTTCCCGAAGAACCTCGCGGTCGAGGGTTTTCAGTTGCCACCTATGGCTGCTATTTGAGAGGGTCCGTTCGGGACCAACCGGGTTCGCAGGGAGGGAGGAGACGCTAAAACGTATGTAACAATGGTCTGAAAGCGTCTCCTCTACCTCCAACACTCCCCAATCCTGGACACGGCGTGCCAGGGCAGGACTAGCGAACGAGACGTCCACGATAGAGCCGCCCTGCATCCGCACGCACGTGTTGACCGAACCCCTATTCAAAACAACGAGCCCGGTCTCCAGCATCCACCGCTCAACCATCGAGCCGCGCAGATCTGTCGCGGGGGATCCCCACGCCACAGACTTTGCATTGAGGTCCCCCGCAACAACAACAGGAAGAGGATGGCTCTGCCGTACAAGGCCTGTCAGCCGAGCCAAAAATTCCCCGAAATCACTCACCGGTCGATTTGGGGAGAAATACGCCGAAACGACGACGATGTCCCCCACCTGGGCCGCGACGTAACCTGAACCCCTAACTAATTTTTGAATTGGCGAGGAGCCCGCGGCCGGCCTCGAAATTATACAGGCCAAACCGTCATTATCACCTGCCCATCCAGGAGACACCCGATATGGCTCAGCCACTATGGCTACGCCAATCCTCCACTGCGCCAGACTCTGGAACATTAGGTCCTGAGCCCTGGCGCAGTGATTTAAATTTATCTGAAGGAATCGGAGAGGTGCCATTAATCTATAGCCATGCTCTCCGATATCCCTCCGATCACAGGAGCGGCTTTGGCCGCCTGATCTCTGGGCCCAGCTTTATTGCCGGCTGCCCTTTTCCCCTTGCGCCCGTTATTGTGGGCCTTGCAGGCCCATCCACCGATCTTGTGACCGGCGGGCCTGTTAGCGGCGGCACACACCACACAATGCGGTGCTCCAGTGCATTCCGCTGACTTGTGTCCAGCCTTTCCGCACCGGAAACACAGGGTGCTGCGATCGTCAGCTACAGTGCACTGCTCCTTTGCGTGCCCGGCCTCCAGGCATCTGAAGCAGCGCACCGGCTTCTTGTCTAGCAGGCGGATGTGTGCAGACACCCACCCTACGAGCAAACGGCCGCCATCGACAACTTTTCTTGCAGCCGTGACAGGGCAGTTGACCACCACTGTCCCTATGCCCGATCGATTCCTCCGGATTGTGCCGACTCTAACCGCCTCGACCGGGCATTCGCCGATGCGGGCGATCGCTGCAGCAACCTCCTCCGCCGTCACCGAGTCATCCAGTTCTGAGACCCGCAAGCCAGCAGACTTGACGGGCCTGGACACTGCGACATTCTCAGGGTCGAGAATGGAGCGCAACTTTTCGGCAAGCGCATCCGCCTTGTCTCCACTTATGGTGCCGGGTATTTTCAGTACCCGCGCACCAGACGCAGCGACCCTAAATTGCACGCCGTCAATCCCCAGCTCAGGCAGATTTAGCTGCTGCTTAGCCTGCGACAGGATGTCGGCGTACGAAAGGCCCTTCTCTTGGGCATTCGGCTGAAGGCGAAGCACCACCGCAGTCGATCGCGGCGCGCTGAGGTTGGGCTTTCGGTCTGCGCCCCGAGGCTTCGTCGCCTTCTTACTTTTTTGACCAGCGGAGGCCACCCGCTTCGCGCCTTGACCTCGCTTGCGACGACGGCGGTTTACAACCGTCCACTCCTCCCCATCGGCTGCAGGGACCGGAGGAGCACTCGGCTGTGATCCGGTTTGGGGCAATTGCTTACCCCTCTTGGGAGGAGGAGGCGGTGGCTTCTTAGCCGTGCCCCGACTCTTACTCGTCTTCTTTTTTGATGGAGGATTTTGAGGGACAGCTGTAGGTCCCTCTGGTGTTTCCTTAGCCTGTGGTCGCTGGCTCTGGGGTTCGGAGACGCCGACCACCTCCGCAAATGACGGCGACGCGAGAGGAACCTCAGATGACTCTGTACGGGCCCGATCCGCGGCAAGTGGAGGACGCACGCGTTTCTCGGGCAGCAGCCTGTCCTTTATGCCCTCGAAACGAGCATTTATCATAAAACCGACCCGATCCATGATGGACCGGGCCAGTTCCTCAACCTCAAGGCCGGTGCGTCCTTCCGCGGGCGGGGGCACTCTGACCTGTGCCTGGGCACGCTGCAGGTCGGCTCGCAGCTCTGCGACCTCTCCGCGCAGCTCGGCCAACTCCGCCTTGAGTCGGGCGTTCTCAGACGCAACTTTTGTCGTTTCCGCGGAGACTGTGCTACGACGCAGAACCTCGACCGCCTGTTTGATTGCCCGCACTTCGGTGTTTAACACCTTGCGGGTGGTACCCTTAAGATTCGCTGACTTATGGGTCACCTCCGAGATGATCTCTGCCGTTTTCAGCAACCCGTCAAGAAGGACAGGCGCCGATGGCTCCCCTTCCAACACGGTCTCCGCTGGGGCACTCAAGCCTTGTGCCTGACGAGTTAGGTGGATCTTCCGAACCTCCTCCGCAAGCTCACGTTCCGCCTGAAGCTGCATCTCCTGCCGCTCCAGGTCGAGAAGCTCCCGCTTTGCCTTCGCAAGGCCGACGTACTCCCCGGTGGTTGGGGGTCTTCCGCGACCTCTAGAAGCGTCTGAATTCTTCGACCCACCAGACGCTGGCTCGTCACTTCCGCTATGAGGGCGGGATCTGCAAACCTGGTCAGTGGGAAGCGGCGTGTCTACCCGCTTGAAGCGGCCACGCTCATCCCGCACTAGTGGAGGTACAGCACCACTGGACCGTAAGCGCCCCCGACTGCAGCGACCCGTCGACAACTTACGAGGAGTAGGTTGTTCCGCCTCTTCGTTCGACGTCGAATCCGACCCCGAACGTTTTCCTCCTCGGCGCTTTTCCGGTTTTTGGCGAGGCGTGCTCCAGAATTTGGAACGCCGCTTGCCAGCGCCGTCATCCGAGACACGGATATCGTGGAACTCAGGGCTACAGGCTCCTGAGGCACAACTCCGCATCTCTCCTTCATCCATGAGTGAGTCTCGAGAGGACGATGGACCCCTACTCGAGTCACCCGACCGAAACAGGTCCTTTAGAACCACTTGCGGCGTTCGCCGCATCAACCGAGACCCTAAAGCTACAGAATCAGCAGAGCGAGAGTCCGCTGACACTGCAACAACATCCGAATCGATGTGCATATCGGAGTCCTTTATCGCGCAATGGTCTTTGGGGACCGTGGTCCCCCCGGGTTTAACAAAATCCAAGTCGTTATGCTTATCAGAAATCCGTGATGATTTGCCATGGTCGTGAGTAGGAATACTCAGGCGAATGCTGCCCCCCCCAGAATACGAGGGGCGGCCGGTAGCCTGACGCAACGCCGGGGTGCGCGAGACTACCGGGAGGGATTCTCCGGATTTACCGGTACCCTCCTGGGGTAATGATTCTTTACAATCCGCCATCATAAGTTTTTGGGCTCATTTCCGGGTGAGCTCCCCCGCCTTCTCAGCGCTTACCGGTTAACCCTACGCCGCAGCACGCTAGACTACGGTTTCGGGGTGATTTTTTATAGAGGTTTCCTTCCTCGCAGCACATCACGTGTGATGTGCCCCCGGTCCCGGCCGTAGTGCAATGGCCGGGTTACGGTATGATTTGTGCCTCGCGGCTTTTCGACTGATTGCACCGGTTTTCCAGTGGGCGATGGTGTCGTCACGTACCTACGCCTGGAGTGGCTGCTCTTAGTCTGGCCCCTCACCCTAAACCTCCCGGTATGAGTGACTCTGCCGGTATAGCCTCAGGGATCATTGGGACACGCAAGCCCCCCCACCACGACAAGGTGGCAGCCTCGGGGGGGAACCTAACCTAACCTAACCTTTTTTTTTTTTTTTTTTTTTTTTTTTTTTTTTTTTTTTTTACATGGCGAAAATCCTCATGGATACCACACACCGCGGGGGCAGCGTGTGGTTATGCCGGACTCCTACCGGCTAAAAACACCATGGTGCATTGCTCACGTCGCTCTGCGCCGAGAACACGGGTACGCCGTCGGCACTCTTCCGCGAACTCGGCAGCGACATGGCCTCATCATCAGGCCTCAGCTTAGGGGACGCCCAACTGCATCCCTCCGCACCGCACTGCTGCACTACAGCGCGGCGCCTTCTCCCTTCAAGGACTTAGCTGGGAACAGGCTCCCCCGAGCCTGCCCCAGCGACTCTATCAGGGAGGGTGATCTCCCAGATCTGCTCTTCGGCGGCGGCGGCGCCCTGGTCGTCGGCGGCGCATCGCGAGATCGGTCGTCGCCTCCCGATCCCGCTCGTCTGCTTCCTTCCGGGCAAGCACTGATTCGCTAAAGGCGAGAGTAGCGCTCCACGACTCCTCGCTGTCCACCATAGATTTGACCACGGCGGGCAACGAGAGGTCGGAGCCAACTACAGCGCAGAGCTGAAGGCGCTCTGTCGCCCAGGCGGGGCACACTTCCAACATATGTTGGGCCGTTTCCTCCGGACACCCGTCACAATGGAGGCACCTGGCGGTCGGCTCTCTCCCGGCAATGTGGTGCAGGTACCTCCCGAAGCAGCCATGCCCCGAGAGGACCTGCGACAACCTGTATGTTAGTGTGCCGTGACGTCTGCCTATCCATTTTTGAAGAACTGGACGGATGGCCCCGATGGTCCGTCGGCCGGCGCTAGGGTGCCCCAGCCTGGACTCCCACATTTCTTCAGCTTCTTCTCGCAGCCTCTTTCTTCTTTCCCCGATTTCCTGGGGTGGTGGTGCGTGCCCTTGGGACCGTGCCTCCTCGCGCCACGCATGAAGCTTGGCAAGGATACCGGCCTCTAGGTCCCAGGGCATGAAACCCGCCAAAACACACGCCGCTTCGTCGGAGATTGTGCGGTATCCCCGGATGGCCCTGACCGCCAATGCCCTCTGCGGTTTGCGCAAAAGCGCGACACTCCGGCGATTCAGGGCATCGGCCCAAACAGGAGCCCCGTAGAGAGCCATGGACCGCACAACTCCAGCATGAAGGCGCCTACAAGTGGCGCCTGGTCCACCGACATTTGGTAGCAACCGCCCGAGGGCGGCAGCTGTTCTAATCAGTCGTGGGGCCAACCTTTCGAAGTGGGCCTTGAAGTCCCACTTGCTATCTAGAGTGAGCCCCAGATACCTCATCTGGGACTCTACGACAATTCGGACTCCTCCAACGACGATGTGCAAGTTGGCAGGAGGCGCGTTTCGGGGCCCGTGAAAGCATAGCGCCTCCGACTTATTGAGCGCCACCTCCAGCCCCAGACGTCTTATTCTCGACACAACGTGGGCCGCTCCCGCCGTGGCGAGTATGGCGGCGTTGCGGAGAGTCTTGCTGCGCGCAGTTACCAGGGTGTCATCAGCGTAACATGTCACCTCAACACCCTGCAGATTGGCGCCACGCAGCACCCAGTCATATCCGATATTCCACAAGAGTGGTCCTAGGACCGACCCCTGTGGAACACCGCATAGCACTTCTCTTGAATCTTGCGTCCCGTTTTGGCAGGGGAAGATCACGCTCCTGCCGGACAAGTACGACCCTATGACGCGGCACAGGTAGGAAGGCACCCCATGGAACCGGAGTGCCTCCCTGATGCAAGCCCAGGGGAGTGTGTTGAAAGCGTTGGCGATGTCAAGAGACACCGCCAGCACGACCTCACCCCGGGAGACCGCATCCTGTGCGAGGGTCCGAACTCTACCCACAGCGTCCACCGTGGATCTGCCCCTTCTGAAACCAAACTGGCAGTCCGCCAGGTTCGGCCCGACCTGCTCCAGATGCTCGATGATGCGCCCGGCCACCACTCTCTCGAAGAGCTTGGCCACATCGTCAAGTAGCACGATCGGGCGGTATCCGGAAGATGAGTCAATTGGGCGGCCCTCCTTCCGCAAGAAGACGAGTTTTCCTTCCTTCCATCTGTGGGGGATGACTCCTTGCTGTAAACAGGCGGAAAAGAGCGCCCGGAGTCGATCCCCCAGATCTTCCAGCGCCAGAGCTAGGGCGCGTCCCGGTACGCCGTCAGGGCCGGGAGCAGTGTTTTTAGCTCGCAGCTTTCTGACCGCCGCATTGAGCTCCTCCTCAGACACTGACGGCGCTGCGAATGAGTCCGGCGACTGCACTGGAGGGTCGCGGGACATGACAGGTGGGGAGAAATCCCCGCGATGTGGGAACAGAGATGACACCACGTCCCGAAGCAGCTGGGGCGATAGGGTCTCTGTTACGGGGGGGGCCCAGGAGCGGAGCTTGCTCAACACTAGCTTGTATGGTCGCCCCCATGGATCCGCGTCCAGAGTTCCCAGGAATTCACCCCAGGCAGCCTCTATCGCCCTCCCGATGGCCGTCTGTAGTTCCATCTTGAGGTCTCTATAGGAACCGTAGAGTAGAGATTCTCTATTGAGGTCCCTACGTCGTTTTCGCCTGCACCTCGCGTACTGGCGTCTGGCCACAACACAATCTTGACGCAATTTCGCGATATCGGCCGACCACCAGTACACCTGGGGCTTCGGAGGCCGATTCCTCGCCCGGAACATCGATGTGTCGCACACCTGCCTCATTGTGTCCCGGAACCAGTCTGCCTCACGTTCAACGTCCACTGGTCCTGGAGGCGCGGGTGACCACGATCTGACGATCACCGCTTCCCGAAGAACCTCGCGGTCGAGGGTTTTCAGTTGCCACCTATGGCTGCTATTTGAAAGGGTCCGTTGGGGACCAACCGGGTTCGCAGGGAGGGAGGAGACGCTAAAACGTATGTAACGATGGTCTGAAAGCGTCTCCTCTACCTCCAACACTCCCCAATCCTGGACACGGCGCGCCAGGGCAGGACTAGCGAACGAGACGTCCACGATAGAGCCGCCCTGCATCCGCACGCACGTGTTGACCGAACCCCTATTCAAAACAACGAGCCCGGTCTCCAGCATCCACCGCTCAACCATCGAGCCGCGCAGATCTGTCGCGGGGGATCCCCACGCCACAGACTTCGCGTTGAGGTCCCCTGCAACGACAACCGGATGGGGATGGCTCTGTCGCACTAGACAAGCGAGCCGAGCCAGATAGTCGCCGAAGTCACTCGCCTGACGATTAGGGGAGAAATATGCTGAAACGACGACGATGTCCCTCACCTGGGCCGCGACGTAGCCCGAACCTTTCACTACATTGTGAAGTGGCGTGGAGCCCACGGCCGGCCTCGAAATTATACAGGCCACACCGTCATTATCTCCTGCCCATCCAGGAGACACCCGATAAGGCTCAGCCACAATGGCTACGCCAATCCTCCACTGCGCCAGACTCTGGAACATTAGGTCCTGAGCCCTGGCGCAGTGATTTAAATTTACCTGTAGGAATCGGAGAGGGGCCATTAATCTGTGACCATACTCTCCGATATCCCTCCGGTCACAGGAGCGGCATTGGCCGCCTGATCTCTGGGTCCAGCTTTGTTGCCCGCTGCCCTTTTCCCTTTGCGCCCACTCCCGTTGGCTTTGCAGGCCCATCCACCGATCTTGTGACCGGCGAGCCTGTTTGCAGCGGCACACACCACACAATGCGGTGCTCCGGTGCATTCCGCCGATTTGTGGCCAGCCTTTCCGCACCGGAAACACAGGGTGCTGCGATCGTCAGCGGCAGTGCACTGCTCCTTTGCGTGCCCGGCCTCCAGGCATCTGAAGCAGCGCACCGGCTTCTTGTCTAGCAGGCGGATGTGTGCAGACACCCACCCTACGAGCAAACGGCCGCCATCGACAACTTTTCTTGCAGCCGTGACAGGGCAGTTGACCACCACTGTCCCTATGCCCGATCGATTCCTCCGGATTGTGCCGACTCTAACCGCCTCGACCGGGCATTCGCCGATCCGGGCGATCGCCGCAGCAACCTCCTCCGCCGTCACCGAATCATCCAGCTCTGAGACCCGCAAACCAGCAGACTTGACGGGCCTGGACACAGCGACGTTCTCCGGGTCGAGAATCAAGCGCAGCTTCTCAGCTAGCGCATCCGCCTTGTCTCCACTTGTGGTGCCGGGTATTTTCAGTACCCGCGCACCAGACGCAGCGACCCTAAATTGCACGCCGTCAATCCCCAGCTCAGGCAGATTTAGCTGCTGCTTAGCCTGCGACAGGATGTCGGCGTACGAAAGGCCCTTCTCTTGGGCATTCGGCTGAAGGCGAAGCACCACCGCAGTCGATCGCGGCGCGCTGAGGTTGGGCTTTCGGTCTGCGCCCCGAGGCTTCGTCGCCTTCTTACTTTTTTGACCAGCGGAGGCCACCCGCTTCGCGCCTTGACCTCGCTTGCGACGACGGCGGCTTACAACCGTCCACTCCTCCCCATCGGCTGCAGGTACTGGAGGAGCACTCGGCTGTGATCCGGTTTGGGGCAATTGCTTACCCCTCTTGGGAGGAGGAGGCGGTGGCTTCTTAGCCTTGCCCCGACTCTTACTCGTCTTCCTTTTTGATGGAGGATTTTGAGGGATAGCTGTAGGTCCCTCTGGTGTTTCCTTAGCCTGTGGTCGCTGGCTCTGGGGTTCTGAGACGCAGACCACCTCCGCAAATGTCGGCGACTCGAGAGGAACCTCAGATGACTCTGTGCGGGCCCGATCCGCGGCAAGTGGAGGACGCACGCGTTTTTCGGGCAGCAGCCTGTCCTTTATGCCCTCGAAGCGGGCATTTATCATAAAACCGACCCGATCCATGATGGACCGGGCCAGTTCCTCCACCTCGAGGCCGGTGTGTCTTTCCGCCGGTGGGGGCACTCTGACCTGTGCCTGGGCACGCTGCAGGTCGGCTCGCAGCTCTGCGACCTCTCCGCGCAGCTCGGCCAACTCCGCCTTGAGTCGGGCGTTCTCAGACGCAACTTTTGTCGTTTCCGCGGAGACTGTGCTACGACGCAGAACCTCGACCGCCTGTTTGATTGCCCGCACTTCGGTGTTTAACACCTTGCGGGTGGTGCCCTTGAGATTTGCTGACTTATGGGTCACCTCCGAGATGATCTCTGCCGTTTTCAGCAACCCGTCAAGAAGGACAGGCGCCGATGGCTCCCCTTCCAACACGGTCTCCGCTGGGGCACTCAAGCCTTGTGCCTGACGAGTTAGGTGGATCTTGCGAACCTCCTCCGCTAGCTCTCGCTCAGCCTGAAGCTGCATCTCCTGCCGCTCCAGGTCGAGAAGCTCCCGCTTTGCCTTCGCAAGGCCGACGTACTCCCCGGTGGTTGGGGGTCTTCCGCGACCTCTAGAAGCGTCTGAATTCTTCGACCCACCAGACGCTGGCTCGTCACTTCCGCTATGAGGGAGGGATCTGCAAACCTGGTCAGTGGGAAGCGGCGTGTCTACCCGCTTGAAGCGGCCACGCTCATCCCGCACTAGTGGAGGTACAGCACCACCGGACCGTAAGCGTCCCCGACTGCAGCGGCCCGTCGACAACTTACGAGGAGTTGGATGTTCTCCCTCTTCGTTCGACGTCGAATCCGACCCCGAACGTTTTCCTCCTCGGCGCTTTTCCGGTTTTTGGCGAGGCGTGCTCCAGAATTTGGAACGCCGCTTGCCAGCGCCGTCATCCGAGACACGGATATCGTGGAACTCAGGGCTACAGGCTCCTGAGGCACAACTCCGCATCTCTCCTTCATCCATGAGTGAGTCTCGAGAGGACGATGGACCCCTACTCGAGTCACCCGACCGAAACAGGTCCCTTAGAACCACTTGCGGCGTTCGCCGCATCAACCGAGACCCTAAAGCTACAGAATCAGCAGAGCGAGAGTCCGCTGACACTGCAACAACATCCGAATCGATGTGCATATCGGAGTCCTTTATCGCGCAATGGTCTTTGGGGACCGTGGTCCCCCCGGGTTTAACAAAATCCAAGTCGTTATGCTTATCAGAAATCCGTGATGATTTGCCATGGTCGTGAGTAGGAATACTCAGGCGAATGCTGCCCCCCCCAGAATACGAGGGGCGGCCGGTAGCCTGACGCAACGCCGGGGTGCGCGAGACTACCGGGAGGGATTCTCCGGATTTACCGGTACCCTCCTGGGGTAATGATTCTTTACAATCCGCCATCATAAGTTTTTGGGCTCATTTCCGGGTGAGCTCCCCCGCCTTCTCAGCGCTTACCGGTTAACCCTACGCCGCAGCACGCTAGACTACGGTTTCGGGGTGATTTTTTATAGAGGTTTCCTTCCTCGCAGCACATCACGTGTGATGTGCCCCCGGTCCCGGCCGTAGTGCAATGGCCGGGTTACGGTATGATTTGTGCCTCGCGGCTTTTCGACTGATTGCACCGGTTTTCCAGTGGGCGATGGTGTCGTCACGTACCTACGCCTGGAGTGGCTGCTCTTAGTCTGGCCCCTCACCCTAAACCTCCCGGTATGAGTGACTCTGCCGGTATAGCCTCAGGGATCATTGGGACACGCAAGCCCCCCCACCACGACAAGGTGGCAGCCTCGGGGGGGAACCTAACCTAACCTTTTTTTTTTTTTTTTTTTTTTTTTACATGGCGAAAATCCTCATGGATACCACACACCACGGGGGCAGCGTGTGGTTATGCCGGACTCCTACCGGCTAAAAACACCATGGTGCATTACTCACGTCGCTCTGAGCCGAGAGCACGGGTACGCCATCGGCACTCTTCCGCGAACTCGGCAGCGACATGGCCTCATCAGGCCTCAGCTTTGGGGACGCCCAACTGCGTCCCTCCGCACCGTACTGCTGCACTACAGCACGGCGCCTTCTCCCTTCAAGGACTTAGCTGGGAACAGGCTCCCCCGAGCCTGTCCCAGCGACTCTATCAGGGAGGGTGAACTCCCAGTTCGGCTCTGCGGCGGCGGCGCCCTGGTCGTCGGCGGCGCATTGCAAGATCAGTCGTCGCCTCCCGATCCCGCTCGTCTGCCTCCTTCCGGGCAAGCACTGACTCGCAAAAGGCGAGGGTAGCGCTCCACGACTCCTCGCTGTCCACCATAGATTTGACCACGGCGGGCAACGAGAGGTCGGAGCCAACTACAGCGCAGAGCTGAAGGCGCTCTGTCGCCCAGGCGGGGCACACTTCCAGCATGTGTTGGGCCGTTTCCTCCGGACATCCGTCACAATGGAGGCACCTGGCGGTCGGCTCCCTCCCGGCAATGTAGTGCAGGTACCTCCCGAAACAACCATGCCCCGAGAGGACCTGCGACAGCCTGTATGTAAGTGTGCCGTGACGTCTGCCTATCCATTTGTGGAGAACTGGACGGATGGCCTCGATGGTCCGTCGGCCGGCGCTAGGGTGCTTCAGCCTGGACTCCCACATTTCTTCAGCTCTTCGTCGTAGCTGTTTTCTTACCTCCCCGATTTCCTGGGGTGGTGGTGCGTGCCCTTGGGACCGTGCCTCCTCGCGCCACGCATAAAGCTTGGCAAGGATACCGGCCTCTAGGTCCCAGGGCATGAAACCCGCCAAAACACACGCCGCTTCGTCGGAGATTGTGCGGTATCCCCGGATGGCCCTGACCGCCAATGCCCTCTGCGGTTTGCGCAAAAGCGCGACACTCCGGCGATTCAGGGCATCGGCCCAAACAGGAGCCCCGTAGAGAGCCATGGACCGCACAACTCCAGCATGAAGGCGCCTACAAGCGGCGCCTGGACCACCGACATTTGGCAGCAACCGCCCGAGGGCGGCAGCTGTTCGAACCAGTCGTGGAGCCAACCTTTCGAAGTGGGCCCTGAATTCCCACTTGCTGTCCAAAGTGAGCCCCAGATACCTCATCTGGGACTCTACGACTATGCGTACTCCTCCAACGACGATGTGAGCATTAGTAGGCGGCGCGTTTCGGGGCCCGTGGAAACATAACGCCTCCGTCTTGTTGAGCGCCACCTCCAGGCCCAGACGCCTTATCCTGGATACAACGTGGGCCGCTCCCGCCGTGGCGAGTATGGCGGCGTTACGGTGAGTTTTACTGCGCGCAGTTACCAGGGTGTCATCGGCGTAGCATGTCACCTCAACACCCTGGAGATTGGCGCCACGCAGCACCCAGTCATATCCGATGTTCCACAAGAGTGGTCCTAGGACCGACCCCTGTGGAACACCGCACAGCACTTCTCGCGCATCTTGCGTCTTGTTTTGGCAGGGAAAGATCACGCTCCTGCCGGACAAGTACGACCCTATGACGCGGCACAGGTAGGAAGGCACCCCATGGAACCGGAGTGCCTCCCTGATGCAAGCCCAGGGGAGTGTGTTGAAAGCGTTGGCGATGTCAAGAGACATCGCCAAAACGACCTCACCCCGGGAGACCGCATCCTGTGCGAGGGTCCGGACTCTGCCTATAGCATCCACCGTCGATCTTCCTCTCCTGAACCCAAACTGACAGTCCGCCAGGTTCGGCCCGACCTGCTCCAGATGCTCGACGATGCGCCCGGCCACCACTCTCTCGAAGAGCTTAGCCACCTCGTCGAGCAGCACGATGGGACGGTATCCAGAAGCTGAGTCAAGCGGCCGGCCCTCCTTACGTAAGAGGACCAGTTTACCCTCCTTCCATCTCTGGGGGATGACTCCTTGCTGCAAACAGGCGGAAAAGAGCGCCCGGAGTCGCTCCCCCAGATTTTCAAGCGCCAGAGCAAGGGCGCGTCCCGGTACGCCGTCAGGGCCGGGAGCAGTGTTTTTAGCTCGCAGCTTTCTGACCGCCGCATTGAGCTCCTCCTCAGACACTGACGGCGCTGCGAATGATTCCGGCGATTGCACTGGAGGGTCGCGGGACATGACAGGTGGGGAGAATTCCCCGCGATGTGGGAACAAAGATGACACGACGTCCCGAAGCAGCTGGGGCGATAGGGTCTCTGTAACGGGGGGGGCCCAGGAGCGGAGCTTGCTCAACACTAGCTTGTATGGTCGCCCCCATGGATCCGCGTCCAGAGTTCCCAGGAATTCACCCCAGGCAGCCTCTATCGCTCTCCCGATTGCCGTCTGCAGTTCCGTCTTTAGATCTCTATAGGAGTCATAGAGGAGCGCTTCCCTATCGAGGTCTCTGCGTCGTCTTCGCTTGCACCTGGTGTACTGGCGCCTAGCCACGACACAGTCTCTGCGCAACTGTGCGATATCCGCCGACCACCAGTACACCTGGGGCTTCGGAGGCCGATTCCTAGCCCGGAACATAGACGCGTTGCACACTTGCCTCATCGTCTCCCGGAACCAGTCAGCTTCATGTTCCACTTCCACCGGGCCTGGAGGCGCGGGTGACCACGATCTTACGATCACCGCTTCTCGTAGAACCTCACGATTGAGGCTTTTGAGTTGCCACCTATGGCTGTTGTTGGATAGGGTCCGCTCGGGACCACCCGGGTTGACAGGGAGGGAGGAGACGCTAAATCGTATGTAACGATGGTCAGAAAGCGTCTCCTCTACCTCCAACACTCCCCAATCCTGGACACGGCGCGCCACGGCAGGGCTTGCGAACGTGACGTCGACGATGGAACCGCCCTGCATCCGCACACACGTGTCTACCGAACCCCTATTCAGAACAACGAGCCCGGTCTCAAGCATCCAGCGCTCAACCATGGAGCCTCGGAGATCCGTCGCAGGGGATCCCCACGCCACAGACTTCGCGTTGAGGTCCCCTGCAACGACAACCGGATGGGGATGACTTTGTCGCACTAGACCTGTGAGACGAGCCAGAAAGTCCCCGAAGTCACTCGCCGGACGATTAGGGGAGAAATACGTCGAAATAACGACGATTTCCCCCACCTTAGCCGCGACGTATCCCGGACCCTTTACTACGTTGTGAAGTGGCGAGGAACCCGCAGCCGGCCTCGATATTATACAGGCCAGACCGTCGTTGTCTCCTGCCCATCCAGGAGACACACGATAGGGCTCAGCCACTATGGCTACGCCAATCCTCCACTGTGCCAGGCTCTGGAACATTAAGTCTTGAGCCCTGGCGCAGTGATTTAAATTTATCTGAAGGAATCGGAGAGGGGCCATTAATCTATAGCCATGCTCTCCGATATCCCTCCGATCACAGGAGCGGCTTTGGCCGCCTGATCTCTGGGCCTAACTTTATTGCCGGCTGCCCTTTTCCCTTTGCGCCCGTTATTGTGGGCCTTGCAGGCCCATCCACCGATCTTGTGACCGGCAGGCCTGTTAGCGGCGGCACACACCACACAATGCGGTGCTCCAGTGCATTCCGCTGACTTGTGTCCAGCCATTCCGCACCGGAAACACAAAGTGCTGCGATCGTCCGCTGCTGTGCACTGCTCCTTTGCGTGCCCGGCCTCCAGGCATCTGAAACAGCGCACCGGCTTCCTATCAAGCAGGCGGATGTGTGCCGACACCCACCCTACTAGTAAGCGGCCGCCATCCACGACTTTTCGCGCTGCCGTGACGGGGCAGTTGGCCACCACTGTCCCTATGCCCGCCCGATTCCTCCGGATTGTGCCGACTCTGACCGCATCGACTTGGCATTCGCCGATGCGAGCGATCGCTACAGCAACCTCCTCAGCCGTTACAGAGTCATCAAGTTCTGAGACCCGCAAGCCAGCAGACTTGACGGGCCTGGACACAGCGACGTTCTCCGGGTCAAGGATCGAGCGCAGCTTTTCAGCCAGCGCATCCGCCTTGCCTCCACTTGTGGTGCCGGGTATTTTCAGTACCCGCGCACCAGACGCAGCGACCCTGAACTGCACGCCGTCGATTCCCAGCTCAGGCAGATTAAGCTGCTGCTTAGCCTGCGACAGGATATCTGCGTAGGAAAGGCCCTTCTCTTGGGCATTCGGCTGGAGGCGCAGCACCACCGCAGTAGATCGCGGCGCGCTCAGGTTGGGCTTTCGGTCTTTGCCCCGAGGCTTCGACGTCTTCTTCTGTGTTTGGCCAGCGGAGGCCACCCGCCTCGTGCCTTGGCCTCTCTTTCGACGACGGCGGCTCACAACCGTCCACTCCTCCCCATCGGCTGCAGGGACCGAAGGAGCACTCGGCTGTGATCGTATTTGAGGCGATTGCGTACTCGCCTTCGGAGGAGGGGGAGGTGGCTTCTTCGTCTTAGCCCGGCTCTTACTCTTCCTCTTTGTTGGAGGATTTTGAGGGACAGCTGTTGGTCCCTCTGGGATTTCCTTGGCCTGTGGTGGTTGTCTCTGCTGTTCGGAGACGCCGACCACCTCCGCAAATGTTGGCGACTCGACAGGACCCTCAGGTGGCTCTGCGCGCGCCCGATCCGCGGCAAGAGGAGGACGCACACGTTTTTCGGGCAACAGCCTGTCCTTAATGCCCTCAAAGCGGGCATTAATCATAAAACCGACCCGATCCATGATAGTCCGGGCCAGTTCCTCAACCTCCAGGCCGGTGCGTCCTTCCGCGGGTGGGGGCACTCTGACCTGTGCCTGGGCACGCTGCAGGTCGGCTCGCAGCTCTGCGACCTCTCCGCGCAGCTCGGCCAACTCCGCCTTGAGTCTCGCGTTCTCAGACGCAACTTTTGTCGTTTCCGCGGAGACTGTGCTACGACGCAGAACCTCGACCGCCTGTTTGATTGCCCGCACTTCGGTGTTTAACACCTTGCGGGTGGTGCCCTTGAGATTTGCTGACTTATGGGTCACCTCCGAGATGATCTCTGCCGTTTTCAGCAACCCGTCAAGAAGGACAGGCGCCGATGGCTCCCCTTCCAACACGGTCTCCGCTGGGGCACTCAAGCCTTGTGCCTGACGAGTTAGGTGGATCTTGCGAACCTCCTCCGCTAGCTCTCGCTCAGCCTGAAGCTGCATCTCCTGCCGCTCCAGGTCGAGAAGCTCCCGCTTTGCCTTCGCAAGGCCGACGTACTCCCCGGTGGTTGGGGGTCTTCCGCGACCTCTAGAAGCGTCTGAATTCTTCGAGCCACCAGACGCTGGCTCGTCACTTCCGCTATGAGGGAGGGATCTGCAAACCTGGTCAGTGGGAAGCGGCGTGTCTACCCGCTTGAAGCGGCCACGCTCATCCCGCACTAGTGGAGGTACAGCAGCACCGGACCGTAAGCGTCCCCGACTGCAGCGGCCCGTCGACAACTTACGAGGAGTTGGTTGTTCTCCCTCTTCGTTCGACGTCGAATCCGACCCCGAACGTTTTCCTCCTCGGCGCTTTTCCGGTTTTTGGCGAGGCGTGCTCCAGAATTTGGAACGCCGCTTGCCAGCGCCGTCATCCGAGACACGGATATCGTGGAACTCAGGGCTACAGGCTCCTGAGGCACAACTCCGCATCTCTCCTTCATCCATGAGTGAGTCTCGAGAGGACGATGGACCCCTACTCGAGTCACCCGACCGAAACAGGTCCTTTAGAACCACTTGCGGCGTTCGCCGCATCAACCGAGACCCTAAAGCTACAGAATCAGCAGAGCGAGAGTCCGCTGACACTGCAACAACATCCGAAACGATGTGCATATCGGAGTCCTTTATCGCGCAATGGTCTTTGGGGACCGTGGTCCCCCCGGGTTTAACAAAATCCAAGTCGTTATGCTTATCAGAAATCCGTGATGATTTGCCATGGTCGTGAGTAGGAATACTCAGGCGAATGCTGCCCCCCCCAGAATACGAGGGGCGGCCGGTAGTCTGACGCAACGCCGGGGTGCGCGAGACTACCGGGAGGGATTCTCCGGATTTACCGGTACCCTCCTGGGGTAATGATTCTTTACAATCCGCCATCATAAGTTTTTGGGCTCATTTCCGGGTGAGCTCCCCCGCCTTCTCAGCGCTTACCGGTTAACCCTACGCCGCAGCACGCTAGACTACGGTTTCGGGGTGATTTTTTATAGAGGTTTCCTTCCTCGCAGCACATCACGTATGATGTGCCCCCGTTCCCGGCCGTAGTGCAATGGCCGGGTTACGGTTTGATTTGTGCCTCGCGGCTTTTCGACTGATTGCACCGGTTTTCCAATGGGCGATGGTGTCGTCACGTACCTACGCCTGGAGTGGCTGCTCTTAGTCTGGCCCCTCACCCTAAACCTCCCGGTATGAGTAACTCTGCCGGTATAGCCTCAGGGATCATTGGGACACGCAAGCCCCCCCACCACGACAAGGTGGCAGCCTCGGGGGGGAACCTAACCTAACCTAACCTAACCTAACCTAACCTAACCTAACCTAACCTAACCTAACCTAACCTAACCTAACCTAACCTAACCTAACCTTTTTTTTTTTTTTTTTTTTTTTTTTTTTTTTTACATGGCGAAAATCCTCATGGATACCACACACCGCGGGGGCAGCGTGTGGTTATGCCGGACTCCTACCGGCTAAAAACACCATGGTGCATTGCTCACGTCGCTCTGCACCGAGAACACGGGTACGCCGTCGGCACTCTTCCGCGAACTCGGCAGCGACATGGCCTCATCAGGCCTCAGCTTTGGGGACGCCCAACTGCGTCCCTCCGCACCGCACTGCTGCACTACAGCACGGCACCTTCTCCCTTACAAGGACTTAGCTGGGAACAGGCTCCCCCGAGCCTGCCCCAGCGACTCTATCAGGGAGGATGATCTCCAAGATCGGCTCTTCGGCGGCGGCGCCCTGGTCGTCGGCGGCGCATCGCGAGATGGGTCGTCGCCTCCCGATCCCGCTCGTCTGCCTCCTTCCGGGCAAGCACTAATTCGCAATAGGCGAGGGTAGCGCTCCACGACTCCTCGCTGTCCACCATAGATTTGACCACGGCGGGCAACGAGAGGTCGGAACCGACTACAGCGCATAGCTGAGTGCGCTCTGTCGCCCAGGCGGGGCACACTTCCAGCATATGTTGGGCCGTTTCCTCCGGACACCCGTCACAATGGAGGCACCTGGCTGTCGGCTCTCTCCCGGCAATGTGGTGCAGGTACCTCCCGAAACAACCATGCCCCGAGAGGACCTGCGACAGCCTGTATGTAAGCGTGCCGTGACGTCTGCCTATCCATTTTTGGAGAACTGGACGGATGGCCTCGATGGTCCGTCGGCCGGCGCTAGGGTGCTCCAGCCTGGACTCCCACACTTCTTCAGCTGCTTCTTGTAGCCGTCTTCTTCTTTCCCCGATCTCCTGGGGTGCCGGTGCGTGCCCTTGGGACCGTACCTCCTTTCGCCACGCATGAAGCTGGGCAAGGATCCCGGCCTCTAGGTCCCAGGGCATGAAAACCTTTTTTTTTTTTTTTTTACATGGCGAAAATCCTCATGGATACCACACACCGCGGGGGAAGCGTGTGGTTATGCCGGACTCCTACCGGCTAAAAACACCATGGTGCATTGCTCACGTCACTCTGCGCCGAGAGCACGGGTACGCCATCGGCACTCTTCCGCGAACTCGGCAGCGACATGGCCTCATGAGGCCTCAGCTTTGGGGACGCCCAACTGCGTCCCTCCGCACCGTACTGCTGCACTACAGCACGGCGCCTTCTCCCTTCAAGGACTTAGCTGGGAACAGGCTCCCCCGAGCCTGCCCCAGCGACTCTATCAGGGAGGGTGAACTCCCAGTTCGGCTCTTCGGCGGCGGCACCCTAGTCGTCGGCGGCGCATCGCGAGATCGGTCGTCGCCTCCCGATCCCGCTCGTCTGCCTCTTTCCGGGCAACCACTGTCTCGCAGAATGCGAGGACGACGCTCCACGACTCCTCACTGTCCACCATAGATTTGACCACGGCAGGCAGTGAGAGGTCGGAGCCAACAACTGCGCAGAGCTGAAGGCGCTCTGTCGCCCAGGCGGGACACACTTCCAACATATGTTGGGCCGTTTCCTCGGGACATCCGTCACAATGAAGGCACCTGGCGGTCGGCTCTCTCCCGGCTATGTGGTGCAGGTACCTCCCAAAGCAGCCATGCCCCGAGAGGACCTGCGACAGCCTGTATGTAAGTGTGCCGTGACGTCTGCCTATCCATTTTCGGAGAACTGGACGGATGGCCTCGATGGTCCGTCGGCCGGCGCTAGGGTGCCCCAGCCTGGACTCCCACATTTCTTCAGCTTCCTCTCGCAGCCTCTTTCTTCTTTCCCCGATCTCGTGGGGTGCTGGTGTGTGCCCTCGGGACCGTACCTCCTCGCGCCACGCATGAAGCTGGGCAAGGATCCCGGCCTCAAGGTCCCAGGGCATGAAACCCGCCAAAACACACGCTGCTTCATCGGAAATTGTGCGGTATCCCCGGATGGCCCTGACCGCCAATGCCCTCTGCGGTTTGCGCAAAAGCGCGACACTCCGGCGATTCAGGGCATCGGCCCAAACAGGAGCCCCGTAGAGAGCCATGGACCGCACAACTCCAGCATGAAGGCGCCTACAAGTGGCGCCTGGTCCACCAACATTTGGCAGCAACCGCCCCAGAGCAGCAGCTGTTCGAATGAGCCGCGGGGCTAATCTTTCGAAGTGGGCCTTGAACTCCCACTTACTGTCTAGAGTGAGCCCCAGATACCTCATCTGGGACTCTACGACGATGCGGACTCCTCCAACTACAATGTGCGCATTGGCGGGCGGCGCGTTTTGGGGCCCATGGAAACATAACGCCTCCGTCTTGTTGAGCGCCACCTCCAGGCCCAGACGCCTTATCCTGGACACAACGTGGGCCGCTCCCGCCGTAGCGAGTATGGCGGCATTACGATGAGACTTACTGCGCGCAGTTACCAGGGTGTCATCGGCGTAACATGTCACCTCAACACCCTGGAGATTGGCGCCACGCAGCACCCAGTCGTATCCGATGTTCCACAAGAGTGGTCCTAGGACCGACCCCTGTGGAACACCGCACAGCACTTCTCTAGCATCTTGCGACCCGTTTTGGCAGGGGAAGATCACCCTCCTGCCGGACAGGTACGACCCTATGACGCGGCACAGGTAGGAAGGCACCCCATGAAACCGAAGTGCCTCCCTGATGCAAGCCCAGGGGAGTGTGTTGAAAGCGTTGGCGATGTCAAGAGACACCGCCAGAACGACCTCACCCCGGGAGACCGCATCCTGTGCCAGGGTCCGGACTCTGCCTACAGCATCCACCGTCGATCTTCCTCTCCTGAACCCAAACTGACAATCCGCCAGGTTCGGCCCGACCTGCTCCAGATGCTCGACGATGCGCCCGGCCACCACTCTCTCGAAGAGCTTGGCCACATCGTCGAGTAGCACGATCGGGCGGTATCCGGAGGATGAGTCAGTCGGGCGGCCCTCCTTCCGCAAGAGGACGAGCTTTCCCTCCTTCCATGGGTGGGGGATGACTCCTTGCTGTAAACAGGCGGAAAAGAGCGCCCGGAGTCGATCCCCCAGATCTGCCAGCGCCAGAGCTAGGGCGCGTCCCGGTACGCCGTCAGGGCCGGGAGCAGTGTTCTTAGCTCGCAGCTTTCTGACCGCCGCATTGAGCTCCTCCTCAGACACTGACGGCGCTGCGAACGATTCCGGCGACTGCACAGGAGGGTCGCGGGACATAACTGGTGGGGAAAATTCCCCGCGATGTGGAAACAGGTCTGAAACTACGTCCCGAAGCAGCTGGGGCGATAGGGTCTCTGTAACGGGGGGGGCCCAGGAGCGGAGCTTGCTCAACACTAGCTTGTATGGTCGCCCCCATGGATCCGCGTCCAGAGTTCCCAGGAATTCACCCCAGGCAGCCTCTATCGCCCTACCGATGGCTGTCTGTAGTAGCAGCTTTAGGTCCCTATATGAGCCATAGAGCAGAGCTTCTCTATTGAGATCCCTTCGCCTTCTTCGCCTGCACCGTGTGTACTGGCGCCTGGCTACGACACAGTCTCTGCGCAACTGCGCGATATCCGCCGACCACCAGTACACCTGGGGCTTCGGAGGCCGAGATCTAGCCCGGGACATTGACGCATCGCAAATCTGCTTCATTGTCTCCCGGAACCAGTCTGCTTCACTTTCCACTTCAACTGGACCTGGCGGCGCGGGTGACCAAGATCTTACGATCACCGCTTCACGAAGAACCTCACGATTGAGGCTTTTGAGTTGCCACCTATGGCTGTTGTTGGATAGGGTCCGCTCGGGACCACCCGGGTTCACAGGGAGGGAGGAGACGCTAAATCGTATGTAACGGTGGTCTGAAAGCGTCTCCTCTACCTCCAACACTCCCCAATCCTGGACACGGCGTGCCACGGCAGGGCTTGCGAACGAGACGTCCACGATGGAGCCGCCCTGCATCCGCACGCACGTGTTGACCGAACCCCTATTCAAAACAACGAGCCCGGTCTCAAGCATCCAGCGCTCAACCATGGAGCCGCGAAGATCCGTCGCAGGGGATCCCCACGCCACAGACTTCGCGTTGAGGTCCCCCGCAACGACAACGGGATGAGGATGGCTCTGCCGTACTAGACCCGTGAGCCGAGCCAGGAAATCCCCGAACTCACTCGCCGGACGATTTGGAGAAAAATACGCTGAGATGACGACGAGATCCCCCACCTGTGCTGCGACGCATCCCGGACCCTTAACTATGTTTTGAAGTGGCGGGGAGCCCGCGGCCGGCCTCGACATTATGCACGCCAGACCGTCACTGTCTCCTGCCCATCCAGGAGACACCCGATAAGGCTCAGCCACAATGGCTACGCCAATCCTCCACTGCGCCAGACTCTGGAACATTAGGTCCTGAGCCCTGGCGCAGTGATTTAAATTTATCTGAAGGAATCGGAGAGGGGCCATTAATCTATAGCCATGCTCTCCGATATCCCTCCGGTCACAGGAGCGGCTTTGGCCGCCTGATCCCTGGGTCCAGCTTTGTTGCCGGCTACCCTTTTACCTTTGCGCCCGTTCATGTTGGCCTTGCAGGCCCATCCACCGATCTTGTGACCGGCGGGCCTGTTTGCAGCGGCACACACCACACAATGCGGTGCTCCGGTGCATTCCGCTGATTTGTGGCCAGCCTTTCCGCACCGGAAACACAGGGTGCTGCGATCGTCAGCGACAGTGCACTGCTCCTTTGCGTGCCCGGCCTCCAGGCATCTGAAGCAGCGCACCGGCTTCTTATCGAGCAGGCGGATGTGTGCAGACACCCACCCTACGAGCAAACGGCCGCCATCGACAACTTTTCTTGCAGCCGTGACAGGGCAGTTGACCACCACTGTCCCTATGCCCGATCGATTCCTCCGGATTGTGCCGACTCTAACCGCCTCGACCGGGCATTCGCCGATGCGGGCGATCGCCGCAGCAACCTCCTCCGCCGTCACCGAATCATCCAGCTCTGAGACCCGCAAGCCAGCGGACTTGACGGGCCTGGACACTGCGACGTTCTCAGGGTCGAGAATGGAGCGCAACTTTTCGGCGAGCGCATCCGCCTTATCGCCACTTGTGGTGCCGGGTATTTTCAGTACCCGCGCACCAGACGCAGCGACCCTGAATTGAACGCCGTCAATCCCCAGCTCAGGCAGATTAAGCTGCTGCTTAGCCTGCGACAGGATGTCGGCGTACGAGAGGCCTTTCTCCTGAGCATTTGGCTGGAGGCGCAGCACCACCGCAGTCGATCGCGGCGCTCTCAGGTTGGGCTTTCGGTCTGAGCCCCGAGGCTTCGACGTCTTCTTCTCTGTTTGGCCAGCGGAGGCCACCCGCCTCGCGCCTTGGCCTCTCTTACGACGACGGCGGCTCACAACCGTCCACTCTTCCCCATCGGCTGCAGGGACCGGAGGAACACTCGGCTGTGATCCTGTTTGGGGCGATTGCGTATTCGCCTTCGGAGGAGGGGGTGGTGGCTTCTTCGCCTTGCCCCGACTCTTGCTCTTCCTCTTTTTTGGAGGATTTGGAGGGACAGCTGTAGGTCCCTCTGGGGTTTCCTTGGCCTGTGGTCGCTGGCTCTGCTGTTCGGAGACGCCGACCACCTCCGCAAATGTTGGCGACTCGAGAGGACCCTCAGGTGGCTCTGCGCGCGCCCGATCCGCGGCAAGTGAAGGACGCACGCGTTTTTCGGGCAGCAGCCTGTCCTTAATGCCCTCAAAGCGGGCATTAATCATAAAACCGACCCGATCCATGATAGTCCGGGCCAGTTTCTCCACCTCGAGGCCGGTGTGTCTTTCCGCCGGTGGGGGCACTCTGACCTGTGCCTGGGCACGCTGCAGGTCGGCTCGCAGCTCTGCGACCTCGCCGCGCAGCTCGGCCAACTCCGCCTTGAGTCTCGCGTTCTCAGACGCAACTTTTGTCGTTTCCGCGGAGACTGTGCTACGACGCAGAACCTCGACCGCCTGTTTGATTGCCCGCACTTCGGTGTTTAACACCTTGCGGGTGGTGCCCTTAAGGTTTGCGGACTTATTTGTCACCTCCGTGATAATTTCCGCCGTCTTCAACAACCCGTCGAGGAGGACAGGCGCCGATGGCTCCCCTTCGAGCACGATCTCCGCTGGGGCGTTAAGGCCTTGTGCCTGACGGGTCTGGTGGATCTTGCGGATCTCCTCCGCAAGCTCACGTTCCGCCTGAAGCTGCATCTCCTGCCGCTCCAGGTCGAGAAGCTCCCGCTTTGCCTTCGCCAGGCCGACATACTCCCCGGTGGTTGGGGGTCTTCCGCGACCTCTAGAAGCGTCTGACTTTTTCGACCCACCAGACGCTGGCTCGTCACTCCCGCTATGAGGAAGGGATCTGCAATCCTGGTCAGTGGGAAGTGGCGTGTCTACCCGCTTGAAGCGGCCACGCTCATCCCGCACAAGTGGAGGCACAGCACCACTTGACCGTAAGCGCCCCCGACTGCAGCGACCCGTTGACAACTTACGAGGAGTTGGCTGTTCCCCCTCTTCGTTCGACGTCGAGGGCATGAAAACCTAACCTAACCTAACCTAACCTAACCTAACCTAACCTAACCTAACCTAACCTAACCTAACCTAACCTAACCTAACCTAACCTTTTTTTTTTTTTTTTTTTTTTTTTACATGGGGAATCCACACGGATACTGCTTTGCCCATTTCGGGGTCGGGCAAGCGAGTTATGTCGGCCTTTAACCGACTAAACCCCATGGTGTTCCTTCTCAGCGCTTGATTGACGGGGATGCGGGAACACTGTTCGCACACAACCGCTTCCCTGTCAGCGTTTGCCGCTAAGTGCGGCCCTTTCTCTCTATAATTGTCTTCTGACACATAGCTAGCTACTCGGAGTGGCGCACAGGAACACGAAGTGCACCACCCAGCTCAGGGAAAAACTCTACAGATGATAAATTACCCCGTGTTTATCACCCGGAGGTCTCAATTACGGAGGCAGACGGCGATCTTGTGCGAGTCTTCGGCGCCCAACTATCCTTCTGCGGAGCGGATCTGAAGCTTCGTTCTCTCTTATCCGTTCCGCTGCCTCCTTTTGTGCCATTACGTTTTCGCAAAAGGACGTTAGTGCTTTCCACGATCTTTTACTGGCTACGATAGTACGTATCAGGGATGGTAGGGAAAGATCGTTACCCACTATTGCTACGAGTGATGCTCGTTCTTCCGACCATTGCGGACATACCTCAAGGGTATGGCTTGCCGTATCTTCGATGCAACCACACTCGTGACACATTTCATTACGTTCCCTGCGAGCCACCCTACACAGATATCTTCCGAAACAACCATGGTTCGAGAGAATCTGTGTAAGGTGAAAGGTGAGCACGCCATGCTTTCTCTCGACCCATTTTTCTAATATTGGACGAATTGCCAAGATTGTCCTATTTCCAGCACTCGGATTCTCAAGCCTATCTTGCCATAGACTGAGAAGTTGTCTATTGGCCTCTCGCTTCCATCCTCTATTTTCGACTGATGTAGTGCGATCTCCCCGAGCTTGAGCCTCCACACGCTTCCAATATACCTCAGCCAAAACTGCGGCTTCTAAATCCCAGGGTGGAGTTCCGGCTAAGACACAAGCCGTTTCACTGGATATAGTGCGATAGCCTCTGATCAACCTAGCAGCCATGAGTCTTTGCGGTCTCCGCAGAAGACTCTGATTGCAGGATGTCAGGGCATTCACCCAGATAGGAGCTCCATATAAAGCCATCGATCGCACAACTCCTACGTACAGACGTCGGCAACCACTATGAGGGCCACCCACGTTCGGAAGAAGTCGGCCTAACGCTCTAGCAGCCGCAATGACTCTGGGAGCCAGACGCCGGAAGTGTTCTAGGAATTTCCATCGGCTGTCGAGGACGAGTCCTAGGTACTTCATCGTACGCTCGACACCGATGGTAACTCCTCCTACAACTAGATGTGACCCGACCGGAGGTGCCATCCTAGGCCCGTGAAAGCAAATCGCCTCGGATTTGTTGAGGGCTACCTCCAGTCCTAGACGTCTAATCCTTGCCACGATTTGCGCTACACCGGCGGTCGCTAACATGCGAGCCTCTCTAAACGTTCTTCCCCGAGCCATCACAAGGGTGTCGTCTGCGTAGCAAGTCACTTCGATTCCTCGCAAGTTAGCACCTCGCAACACCCAGTCGTAACCGATGTTCCACAGGAGTGGGCCGAGGACTGACCCCTGTGGAACACCGCACGACATCTCTTTCTGTTTCCATACACGAGACCCCGGGTATCTGATCTTTCTATCGGTGAAATATTCACCGACTATCCGCCGCAGGTATTTAGGAAACCCGTGGAATCGCAGTGCTTCCCTGACACAACTCCAAGGCAAAGTGTTAAAGGCATTAGCGATGTCTAATGACACCGCTAAGACCACCTCGCCTCGGGAAACGGCGTCCTCCGTCAGGGCCCTCACCCGAGAAATCGCATCGATGGTGGACCTGCCCCGACGGAAACCAAATTGAATGTCGCTCAAGTTGGGCCCAGTCCCTTCTAAATGGCGAACAAGTCGAGCTGCAATTATTCGCTCAAAAAGCTTGCTTATTTCGCTTAGAAGGACTATTGGTCGGTATGCTGATGGTGATTCTGCAAGGACGTCCCTCCTTCTTGATAAGAACAAGCTTACCTTCCTTCCAAATGAGCGGAAACCGACCATGATTCAGACAAGCGCTGAAAAGAGTCCTCACGCTCATTTCAAGAGGTCCAAGGGCAAGAACCCAGGCCCGTCCGGGGATGCCGTCAAGGCCTGGAGCTGTATTTTTAGCCCGCATTCTAAGTACAGCTGCCTCCAATTCTCCCTCTGTGACTTCGGGGGCGTTTGCATTGTCCTCATTGAGTTCCGACCAATTGGATGGCACCATACGTGGCGATTCTACCTCTATTCTCTCCGGAAACAGGGTTTCTACTACTCGCTCCAATAACTGAGGCTGCAGGCTTTGTGTCAAAGGAGGGGCCCGAGTTCTCAGTTTACCCCGTACTAACCTATAAGGTCTACCCCACGGGTCGCTGTTTAGAGACTCCAGCATTTCTTCTTGGGCTCGATCTTTTGCGTTGCCAATTGCTATTCGCAAAAGATCTACAGCTTTCCGATACCGAGCGTAGAGCATCTCCTCTTCATCTTCATTTCGCCGTCGCCGTCGTCTACTCCTGGTGTATTGACGTCTCTCGGCAACACATGCTTCGCGTAAATGCGTGAGTTCTCCAGACCACCAGTATATGGACCGCTTTAAGGTGTTAGTGCGGATTCGTGGCATGGCAGCATCGCAGACTTGCATCATGGCATCTTCCAACTGGACAGCACTCTCTTCTACGTCGATTATAGCTCCTGTAACCCAAGCCTGAACAATAGCCGCCTCAACGAGGATATCCTGCTCCATCCGCCTCAAGGACCACCTTGGACCACCTTCTGGAAACGATCGATTTACGCTGTACTGTGCGACAGAGGACATAGAGATTTCATACCTAATATACCGATGGTCTGATAAAGTCTCGACATTCTCTATAACATTCCAGCCACTGACACGGCGCGCCAGGGCAGCATCGGCGAACGTTACGTCCACAATGGAGCCACCCCGTTGCCGCACGCATGTGTGAGTCGATCCGCGGTTGAGAACATCGAGACCGGCAACTAATGCCCATTCTTCAAGCAGCTCTCCACGTGCATCCGTTGTCGACGATCCCCACGCCACAGACTTAGCGTTGAGATCACCGGCTACAAGTATCCGACCAGGGCGGTTTCGGCTGACGAGAGAACTGAGCTCAGCAAGAAACGTCTCGAACTCTGACAAGGTCTTATTCGGCGAAAAGTACACCCCAATGACTATCACATCTCCTACAAGCGCCGAGACGAATCCCTGTCCCCTAACAATAGACCCGAAAGCTGGTGAACCGACAGTAGTTTGGGTAATAATGGCAACCAATCCGCTATGGTCTCCGACCCAGTTATCCCTCGATGGAATATAATACGGTTCAGTGACAACCGCAACGTGTATCAACCACTCCGCCATGCTCTGACACAAGAGGTCCTGAGCTCTGGAGGAGTGGTTGATATTCGCCTGAAGGTAATTATATGCCATAACTATTCAACAGCCATCGGAACCTCCTCAGCTCGACAATTTGATGGCGAGGTGACTGACTGCGAGGGGACACGAGGGCCATCGCTGCCTATCTTCCTTCTTCCTTTCTTTCCTTTTCCACGTAGGGAAAGGCACGCCTTACCTCCCAATTTGTGGTTTGCAGGTTTGTCAGACATAGCGCACATGTTACAATGCGGTGCTGCACTACAAACACCAGCTTTGTGGCCGACTTGACCACAGCGGTAACATTCGTTACTGCGGTCGACCTCCGCCGTGCATTGTGCCCGTAGGTGCCCTAACTCCCAACACCGGAAACATCGCATGGGCCGGACGTCAAGTAGTTTGACATTGGCCGATACCCAACCAATCAAAAGTTTGCCGTTCCCAGCCAGCTTCTTAGCAGCCGCAACCGGACATCGCAGCCATATAGACCCCAGTCCGTCAGAACCCCTCGAAATGTCGCCGGCCCTCACTTGGTCGGCTGAACAATCTCCAGCTGCCGCTACAGCCGTAACTACATCGGCACTGGTCGTGGCGTCGTCTAGACCATAGATTCGGAGTTCCGCACATTTCGTCGGTCTGGAGACCCAAACGACGTCGTCTCCCAACAAGGTTCTAATCTTCTGGGCAAGAGCGTCTGCTTTATCACCGCTGTTGGCACCCGGCACCTCAAAAATGCGTGCTCCAGTAGCTGCCTTCCTGAACCGCAATCCAGTTATGCCTAGGTCAGTGAGGGCTATCCCCTGTTGCGCCTGGGCGATCACTTTGGCATAAGTGACGCCTCTCTCCTCAGCTCCGGGCTGCAGAGTAATAACCACTGCAGATGAACGTGGTTTGCGGAGCTTCTGACCCTGGATCGTTGTGGACTTCGTCTTTGACTTTGGTGTTCCTGCAGGATCAACCGTCTTTTTCTTGGAGCCTCTTCGAGCCACAACGTTCCAGCCTTCATTCAAAGACGAAGGTGCTGGCGGAAGCGGACGTGGTACCGCTACATCACCTGTAATACCTTCCTTTTTACCCTTACCTTTCTTCTTGTTTTGTTCCTTCTTCTTTTTCTTCTTTCCAGCAGCTTGGGGTGAAGAAACCTCTTTAGAGCCAGGGAGCAGCTTCTCTTCTGTAAGGCTGCTTCCAGGACCAGCCGGAGACGGAGACTTTGTCGTGGCTCCTGAACCCGCTTCCCTCTTCTTTTCCGCCGCCAAAGGAGGCCGCAGACGCTTCTCTGGTAAAAGCCTATCATCAATAGAGGCAAGGCGAGCATTTACCATGACCCCCACGCGGGTCATTACTTTAGAGCATAGCTCCTCCATTGCCTCATTATGGGAAGGCTGCGATACCGGGGTCGCAGCATTCGTCGTATTCGAGGGAGAGGACGTTGGACAACCTTGCTTCCGCGCCCTCTCCATGTCTTCTTTAAGCAATGACAGCTCCTTGCGGAGACTGGTCATTTCGGTCTGCAAGCGGGTGTTATCCGCCTGCAACTGTCGTGTCTCGTCTGAAATAGTTCGTGAGCTGAGAAGAGACACAGCTCGTTTGATGGATGCCGCAGCGTCCTTCAACTCACGAACAAAAGTTCCTTTTAGCTTACCTGACTTTGTGGCAACTTTTGTGATGATCGCCACATCGTCTTCCACTTGTTTTTGGATCTTCGCCACGGTGTTAACAGACTCTGCAGGGTCCGTTGCCTCCACATCTGAAGAGGACTCAGATAGCCCTTTCATCCTGCGTTCCCTACTCTGTGACACACTCCGCATCAGATCTTCTTCAGCCATCAGCCGAAGTTCTTCTTTTTTGGCTGCATTTAAAGCTGCCTGAGCCTTTGCTAAACCCACATACTTACCAGATGTTGGTGGTCGTCCTCTTGCTCTGACAATCAGCGGCTCTGTCGTTGCTCTCTCATCATCGGACGGGTCCGAATCAGGTTCCGGCACTCGTCGTCGTTTGCGACCTGCCCAAAATCGGCCGCCCTCCTCTGAAGACATTGACCCTGTCCTCGTTCTGACTGTCTCTAAACTGCAATCTGATGTTGCCGCCTCATCCAGCTGCATGCTGTCATACTTACTGGCAGCTCTCTTCGTCGAATCATCATCGTCTCCTACTACTCTCACCGACAACGCTACATTCTTACCAGTCTTGTCCTCACTTACACCTTCTCCTAACGCTCCCTGATCTAAACCTTCTTCACTCGTTACTCTCTTCTCCTTACTCACCGAAACAAAATGTGCCCCCCTTGATACGATGGGGCGACTGTTCCGCCGCAGACGCGACGAAACAGCAAGGGATTCTTCTTCCACGGCATGGTCGATACCCTCCAAGGTAGTTTTTACGTAACTGTTGTTTACCATTTTGTTTATTTAACCCCATAGACCCCCCCAAGTGACGCCCTAGTCACCGTATCCCACGGCTATACATCCCCTCGGCGGGCGCCGAACCACTAGGATTGGGGTAATTTTTTAAAGAGGTTTTCTTCCTCGCGGCTCCTCGCTCAGTGCGAGGTGCCCCCGTCTCGCTCAATGCGCCTACGGTTTGACCGACGGTGGCCGTAGCCTGTCCGGCAAATACGAATAACGTACAATACCGAACCCGTCGCTCACATAACTCCTCTTCCAGTCTTACCAACAGAGGTAAAAACCCATCATCAGTAGCATCACCGCCACCGGCAATGCTACAGCAACATCACTACCACCACTTAAGACCATTCGCCATCTGGTACGATAATAACCATCGCACGTAGGATCGGCATCGGGTCTGGGATAAACTCCCGACAGCACTGGTTACGACAGCAAGCGATGTGGGACCGTTCGCCACCGAGCACAGTAAAAAATACCGTGTTCAGCTACCGGCATCGGATCCCCATTAAGAAGGACAAGCACTAACTACCGCTAACTACTATCTACCAAGCAATCTACAAGCCACGGCTATCCAGAACCATTTGCCACCGTGTGAGTTGAACCCAACTCACCGGCTACCGGCATCGGGTTCGGACCACCGCGTGGGAGAAACACTCTCTACTGCGTCGAGCGGTACCAAAGAGTCTTCCACACAGTCTACTCTGCTAAAAGCAGGAGGACCGGGACAGACTCCCTAGTTTAGCTCCAGAACTACTGCAAAAGCCTCAAACTAGAACTACCTATGGTCGCTCGCGTACAAGCAAGTTGGAAAACCAACAGGGCTGCCTGCAAGCGACCGGGCCTACAAGTATAGAAGCATGGGCAGCAAAACTACGCCCCAAACCTACAACCCTCGAAAGCGACGCAAGCACCGCCTCCGAGAGATCGGCCGTAAGGTTCGGACCCACCGTCGCGAAAGGTCAGACTCCGTCCAAGACGGCCCCGCGAACAAGGCCGCCCCAGGGAGCATAACGGGACCTCGCATCCCGACACCTCTGAAACCGGGCACGAAAAACCCTCTAAAAGGTGTCAGGCCCCCCCACCAGCTGAGAAGTCACAACCTGTTGCCAGGAGTGACCCCAGAGCTAGTACCCTCCGGCTAGTCTCAGAAGGAGACCACCGAAAACAAGGTTTCGCCAGGCATGACCCTATAGCGGCACCCCCCGTCGGTCATGAATCAGGTACGAACCCTCATGACCGACCCCCTCAGCGCCGGGCATTAGCCAACGGCTAACGCGAACCCGAAGGAACTCATTAACCGTTGCCCAGGGAGCACCGGCCTGTACCGCTTCCGATGCCACCGGACGTATCCGACAGCAACGATAACGGACAGGCACACGAGGAGGTTCCCGACGCGTAGCCCCCCAACCTAACCTAACCTAACCTTTTTTTTTTTTTTTTTTTTTTACATGGCGAAAATCCTCATGGATACCACACACCACGGGGGCAGCGTGTGGTTATGCCGGACTCCTACCGGCTAAAAACACCATGGTGCATTGCTCACGTCGCTCTGAGCCGAGAGCACGGGTACGCCATCGGCACTCTTCCGCGAACTCGACAGCGACATGGCCTCATCAGGCCTCAGCTTTGGGGACGCCCAATTGCGTCCCTCCGCACCGCACTGCTGCACTACAGCGCGGCGCCTTCTCCCTTCGAGGACTTAGCTGGGAACAGGCTCCCCCGAGCCTGCCCCAGCGACTCTATCAGGGAGGGTGATCTCCAAGATCGGCTCTTCAGCGTCGGCGCCCTGGTCGTCGGCGGCGCATCGCGAGATCGGTCGTCGCTTCCCGATCCCGCTCGTCTGCCTCCTTCCGGGCAAGCACTAATTCGCAATAGGCGAGGGTAGCGCTCCACGACTCCTCGCTGTCCACCATAGATTTGACCACGGCGGGCAACGAGAGGTCGGAGCCGACTACAGCGCATAGCTGAGTGCGCTCTGTCGCCCAGGCGGGGCACACTTCCAGCATGTGTTGGGCCGTTTCCTCCGGACACCCGTCACAATGGAGGCACCTGGCGGTCGGCTCCCTCCCGGCAATGTAGTGCAGGTACCTCCCGAAACAACCATGTCCCGAGAGGACCTGCGACAGCCTGTATGTAAGTGTGCCGTGACGTCTGCCTATCCATTTTTGGAGAACTGGACGGATGGCCTCGATGGTCCGTCGGCCGGCGCTAGGGTGCTCCAGCCTGGACTCCCACATTTCTTCAGCTCTTCGTCGTAGCTGTTCTCTTGCCTCCCCGATCTCCTGGGGTGCCGGTGCGTGTCCTTGGGACCGTACCTCCTTGCGCCACGCGTGAAGCTGGGCAAGGATCCCGGCCTCTAGGTCCCAGGGCATGAAACCCGCCAAAACACAGGCCGCTTCCTCCGAGATTGTGCGGTATCCCCGGATGGCCCTGACCGCCAATGCCCTCTGCGGTTTGCGCAAAAGCGCGACACTCCGGCGATTCAGGGCATCGGCCCAAACAGGAGCCCCGTAGAGAGCCATGGACCGCACAACTCCAGCATGAAGGCGCCTACAAGTGGCGCCTGGTCCACCGACATTTGGCAGCAACCGCCCCAGAGCAGCAGCTGTTCGAATGAGCCGTGGGGCCAACCTTTCAAAGTGGGCCCTAAAATCCCACTTGCTGTCTAGAGTGAGCCCCAGATACCTCATCTGGGACTCTACGACGATGCGTACTCCTCCAACCACGATGTGCAGGTTGGCAGGCGGCGCGTTTCGGGGCCCGTGAAAGCATAATGCCTCCGACTTATTAAGCGCAACCTCCAGTCCCAGACGCCTTATTCTCGACACAACGTGGGCCGCTCCCGCCGTGGCGAGTATGGCGGCGTTGCGGAGAGTCTTGCTGCGCGCAGTTACCAGGGTGTCATCGGCGTAACATGTCACCTCAACACCCTGGAGATTGGCACCGCGCAGCACCCAGTCATATCCGATATTCCACAAGAGTGGTCCTAGGACCGACCCCTGTGGAACACCGCATAGCACTTCTCGTGCATCTTGCGTCCCGTTTTGGCAGGGGAAGATCACCCTCCTGCCGGACAGATACGACCCTATGACGCGGCACAGGTAGGAAGGCACCCCATGGAACCGGAGTGCCTCCCTGATGCAAGCCCAGGGGAGTGTGTTGAAAGCGTTGGCGATGTCAAGAGACACCGCCAGCACGACCTCACCCCGGGAGACCGCATCCTGTGCGAGGGTCCGAACTCTACCCACAGCGTCCACCGTGGATCTTCCCCTTCTGAAACCAAACTGGCAGTCCGCCAGGTTCGGCCCGACCTGCTCCAGATGCTCGATGATGCGCCCGGCCACCACTCTCTCGAAGAGCTTAGCCACATCGTCGAGTAGCACGATCGGGCGGTATCCGGAGGATGAGTCAGTCGGACGGCCCTCCTTCCGCAAGAGGACGAGCTTTCCCTCCTTCCATCTGTGGGGGATGACTCCTTGCTGTAAACAGGCGGAAAAGAGCGCCCGGAGTCGATCCCCCAGATCTTCCAGCGCCAGAGCTAGGGCGCGTCCCGGTACGCCGTCAGGGCCGGGAGCAGTGTTTTTAGCTCGCAGCTTTCTGACCGCCGCATTGAGTTCCTCCTCAGACACTGACGGCGCTGCGAACGATTCCGGCGACTGCACTGGAGGGTCGCGGGACATAACTGGTGGGGAAAATTCCCCGCGATGTGGAAACAGGTCTGCAACCACGTCCCGAAGCAGCTGGGGCGATAGGGTCTCTGTTACGGGGGGGGCCCAGGAGCGGAGCTTGCTCAACACTAGCTTGTATGGTCGCCCCCATGGATCCGCGTCCAGAGTACCCAAGAATTCACCCCAGGCAGCCTCTATCGCCCTCCCGATGGCCGACTGTAGTTCCATCTTTAGATCTCTATAGGAACCGTAGAGTAGAGATTCTCTATTGAGGTCCCTGCGTCGTCTTCGCTTGCACCTGGTGTACTGGCGTCTGGCCACAACACAATCTCGACGCAATTTCGCGATATCGGCCGACCACCAGTACACCTGGGGCTTCGGAGGCCGAGATCTAGCCCGGGACATTGACGCATCGCAAATCTGCTTCATTGTCTCCCGGAACCAGTCTGCTTCACTTTCCACTTCAACTGGACCTGGCGGCGCGGGTGACCAAGATCTTACGATCACCGCTTCCCGAAGAACTTTACGGTCGAGGCTCCGGAGTTGCCACCTGTGGCTGTTGTTGGACTGGGTCCGTTCGGGACCACCCGGGTTCGCAGGGAGGGAGGAGACGCTAAATCGTATGTAACGGTGGTCTGACAGCGTTTCCTCTACCTCCAGCACTCCCCAGTCCTGAACACGGCGTGCCACGGCAGGGCTTGCGAACGAGACGTCCACGATGGAGCCGCCCTGCATCCGCACGCACGTGTTTACCGAACCTCTATTTAGAACAACGAGCCCGGTCTCAAGCATCCACCGCTCGACCATGGAGCCGCGCAGATCCGTCGCGGGGGATCCCCACGCCACAGACTTCGCGTTGAGGTCCCCTGCAACGACAACCGGATGGGGATGACTCTGTCGCACTAGGCCTGTGAGACGAGCCAGAAAGTCCCCGAAGTCACTCGCCGGACGATTAGGGGAGAAATACGTCGAAATGACGACGATTTCCCCCACCTTAGCCGCGACGTATCCCGCACCCTTTACTACGTTGTGAAGTGGCGAGGAGCCCGCAGACGGCCTCGATATTATACAGGCCAGACCGTCGTTGTCTCCTGCCCATCCAGGAGACACCCGATAGGGCTCAGCCACTATGGCTACGCCAATCCTCCACTGTGCCAGGCTCTGGAACATTAAGTCTTGAGCCCTGGCGCAGTGATTTAGGTTTATTTGTAGGAATCGGAGAGGGGCCATTAATCGATCGCCATACTCTCCGCTATACCTGCGGTCACAGGAGCGGCTTTGGCCGCCTGATCTCTGGGCCCAGCTTTATTGCCAGCTGCCCTTTTCCCTTTGCGCCCACTCCCGTGGGCCTTGCAGGCCCATCCACCGATCTTATGACCGGCAGGCCTGTTAGCGGCGGCGCACACCACACAATGCGGTGCTCCGGTGCATTCCGCTGATTTGTGGCCAGCCTTTCCGCACCGGAAACACAGGGTGCTGCGATCGTCAGCTACAGTGCACTGCTCCTTTGCGTGCCCGGCCTCCAGGCATCTGAAGCAGCGCACCGGCTTCCTATCGAGCAGGCGGATGTGTGCCGACACCCACCCTACCAGCAAACGGCCGCCATCCACGACCTTTCGTGCAGCCGTGACGGGACAGTTGACAACCACTGTCCCTATGCCCGATCGATTTCTCCTGATTGTGCCGGCTCTAACCGCCTCGACCGGGCATTCGCCGATGCGAGCGATCGCCGCAGCAACCTCCTCAGTCGTCACAGAGTCATCTAGCTCTGACACCCGCAAGCCAGCAGACTTGACGGGCCTGGACACAGCGACGTTCTCCGGGTCAAGGATCGAGCGCAGCTTTTCAGCCAGTGCATCCGCCTTGTCTCCACTTGTGGTGCCGGGTATTTTAAGTACCCGCGCACCAGACGCAGCGACCCTGAATTGAACGCCGTCAATCCCCAGCTCAGGCAGATTTAACTGCTGCTTAGCCTGCGACAGGATGTCGGCGTAGGAAAGGCCCTTCTCTTGGGCATTCGGCTGGAGGCGCAGCACCACCGCAGTCGATCGCGGCGCTCTCAGGTTGGGCTTACGGTCTGAGCCCCGAGGCTTCGACGTCTTCTTCTCTGTTTGGCCAGCGGAGGCCACCCGCCTCGCGCCTTGGCCTCTCTTACGACGACGGCGGCTCACAACCGTCCACTCTTCCCCATCGGCTGCAGGGACCGGAGGAGCACTCGGCTGTGATCGTGCTTGGGGCGATTGCGTACTCGCCTTCGGAGGAGGGGGAGGTGGTTTCTTCGTCTTAGCCCGGCTCTTACTCTTCCTCTTTAATGGAGGCTTTTGAGGGACAGTTGTTGGTCCCTCTGGAATGTCCTTGGCGTGTGGTCTCTTGCTCTGGGGTTCTGAGACCCAGACCACCTCCGCAAATGTTGGCGACTCAAGAGGACCCTCAGGTGGCTCTGCGCGCGCCCGATCCGCGGCAAGTGAAGGACGCACGCGTTTTTCGGGCAGCAGCCTGTCCTTTATGCCCTCGAAGCGGGCATTTATCATAAAACCGACCCGATCCATGATGGACCGGGCCAGTTCCTCCACCTCGAGGCCGGTGTGTCTTTCCGCCGGTGGGGGCACTCTGACCTGTGCCTGGGCACGCTGCAGGTCGGCTCGCAGCTCTGCGACCTCTCCGCGCAGCTCGGCCAACTCCGCCTTGAGTCTCGCGTTCTCAGACGCAACTTTTGTCGTTTCCGCGGAGACTGTGCTACGACGTAGAACCTCGACCGCCTGTTTGATTGCCCGCACTTCAGTGTTTAACACCTTGCGGGTGGTGCCCTTAAGATTTGCTGACTTATGGGTCACCTCCGAGATGATCTCTGCCGTTTTCAGCAACCCGTCAAGAAGGACAGGCGCCGATGGCTCCCCTTCCAGCACGGTCTCCTCTGGGGCACTCAACCCATGTACCTGCCGAGTCTGGTGGATCTTCCGGATCTCCTCCGCAAGCTCACGCTCAGCCTGAAGCTGCATCTCCTGCCGCTCCAGGTCGAGAAGCTCCCGCTTTGCCTTCGCCAGGCCGACGTACTCCCCGGTGGTTGGGGGTCTTCCGCGACCTCTAGAAGCGTCTGAATTCTTCGATCCACCAGACGCTGGCTCGTCACTTCCGCTATGAGGGAGGGATCTGCAAACCTGGTCAGTGGGAAGCGGCGTGTCTACCCGCTTGAAGCGGCCACGCTCATCCCGCACTAGTGGAGGTACAGCTCCACCGGACCGTAGGCGTCCCCGACTGCAGCGGCCCGTCGACAACTTACGAGGAGTTGGTTGTTCTTCCTCTTCGTTCGACGTCGAATCCGACCCCGAACGTTTTCCTCCTCGGCGCTTCTCTGGTTTTTGGCGAGGCGTGCTCCAGAATTTGGAACGCCGCTTGCCAGCGCCGTCATCCGAGACACGGATATCGTGGAACTCAGGGCTACAGGCTCCTGAGGCACAACTCCGCATCTCTCTTTCATCCACGAGTGAGTCTCGAGAGGACGATGGACCCCTGCTCGAGTCACCCGACCGAAACAGGTCCTTTAAAACCACTTGCGGCGTTCGCCGCACCAATCGAGAAGCTACAGCTAAAGAATCAGCAGAACGAGAGTCCGCTGAAACTGCAACAACATCCGAATCGATTTGCATATCGGAGTCCTTAATCGCGCATTGGTCTTTGGGGACCGTAGTCCCCCCGGGTTTAACAAAATCCAAGTCATTATGCTTATCCGAAGTCCGTGATGATTTGCCATGGTCGAGAGTAGGAATACTCAGGCGAATGCTGCCCCCCCCAGAATACGAGGGGCGGCCGGTAGCCTGACGCAACGCCGGGGTGCGCGAGACTACCGGGAGGGATTCTCCGGATTTACCGGTACCCTCCTGGGGTAGTGATTTTTTACAGTCCGCCATCATAAGTTTTGGGCTCATTTCCGGGTGAGCTCCCCCGCCTTCTCAGCGCTTACCGGTTAACCCTACGCCGCAGCACGCTAGACTACGGTTTCGGGGTGATTTTTTATAGAGGTTTCCTTCCTCGCAGCACATCACGTGTGATGTGCCCCCGGTCCCGGCCGTAGTGCAATGGCCGGGTTACGGTATGATTTGTGCCTCGCGGCTTTTCGACTGCTTGCACCGGTTTTCCGGTGGGCGATGGTGTCGTCACGTACCTACGCCTGGAACCTTTTTTTTTTTTTTTTTTTACATGGCGAAAATCCTCATGGATACCACACACCGCGGGGGCAGCGTGTGGTTATGCCGGACTCCTACCGGCTAAAAACACCATGGTGCATTGCTCACGTCGCTCTGCGCCGAGAGCACGGGTACGCCATCGGCACTCTTCCGCAAACTCGGCAGCGACATGGCCTCATCAGGCCTCAGCTTTGGGGGACGCCCAACTGCGTCCCTCCGCACCGCACTGCTGCACTACAGCACGGCGCCTTCTCCCTTCAAGGACTTAGCTGGGAACAGGCTCCCCCGAGCCTGCCCCAGCGACTCTATCAGGGAGGGTGGTCTCCCAGACCTGCTCTTCGGCGGCGGCGCCCTGGTCGTCGGCGGCGCATCGCGAGATCGGTCGTCGCCTCCCGATCCCGCTCGTCTGCTTCCTTCCGGGCAAGCACTGATTCGCAAAAGGCGAGAGTAGCGCTCCACGACTCCTCGCTGTCCACCATAGATTTGACCACGGCGGGCAACGAGAGGTCGGAGCCAACTACAGCGCAGAGCTGAAGGCGCTCTGTCGCCCAGGCGGGGCACACTTCCAACATATGTTGGGCCGTTTCCTCCGGACATCCGTCACAATGGAGGCACCTGGCGGTCGGCTCTCGCCCGGCAATGTGGTGCAGGTACCTCCCGAAGCAGCCATGCCCCGAGAGGACCTGCGACAACCTGTATGTTAGTGTGCCGTGACGTCTGCCTATCCATTTTTGGAGAACTGGACGGATGGCCTCGATGGTCCGTCGGCCGGCGCTAGGGTGCCCCAGCCTGGACTCCCACACTTCTTCAGCTTCTTCTCGCAGCCTCTTTCTTCTTTCCCCGATTTCCTGGGGTGGTGGTGCGTGCCCTTGGGACCGTGCCTCCTCGCGCCACGCATGAAGCTTGGCAAGGATCCCGGCCTCTAGGTCCCAGGGCATGAAACCCGCCAAAACACACGCCGCTTCGTCGGAGATTGTGCGGTATCCCCGGATGGCCCTGACCGCCAATGCCCTCTGCGGTTTGCGCAAAAGCGCGACACTCCGGCGATTCAGGGCATCGGCCCAAACAGGAGCCCCGTAGAGAGCCATGGACCGCACTACTCCTGCGTGTAGGCGCCTACAAGTGGCGCCTGGTCCACCAACATTTGGCAGCAACCGCCCCAGAGCAGCAGCTGTTCGAATGAGCCGTGGGGCCAATCTTTCGAAGTGGGCCTTGAACTCCCACTTGCTATCCAGAGTGAGCCCCAGATATCTCATCTGGGACTCTACGACGATTTGGACTCCTCCAACGACTATGTGCAAGTTGGCAGGCGGCGCGTTTCGGGGCCCGTGAAAGCATAGCGCCTCCGACTTATTGAGCGCCACCTCCAGCCCCAGACGCCTTATTCTCGACACAACGTGGGCCGCTCCCGCCGTGGCGAGTATGGCGGCGTTGCGGAGAGTCTTGCTGCGCGCAGTTACCAGGGTGTCATCGGCGTAACATGTCACCTCAACACCCTGGAGATTGGCGCCGCGCAGCACCCAGTCATATCCGATATTCCACAAGAGTGGTCCTAGAACCGACCCCTGTGGAACACCGCATAGCACTTCTCGTGCATCTTGCGTCCCGTTTTGGCAGGGAAAGACCACACTCCTGCCGGACAAGTACGACCCTATGACGCGGCACAGGTAGGAAGGCAGCCCATGGAACCGGAGTGCCTCCCTGATGCAAGCCCAGGGGAGTGTGTTGAAAGCGTTGGCGATGTCAAGAGACACCGCCAGAACGACCTCACCCCGGGAGACCGCATCCTGTGCCAGGGTCCGGACTCTGCCTACAGCGTCCACCGTGGATCTTCCCCTTCTGAAACCAAACTGGCAGTCCGCCAGGTTCGGCCCGACCTGCTCCAGATGCTCGATGATGCGCCCGGCCACCACTCTCTCGAAGAGCTTGGCCACATCGTCGAGTAGCACGATCGGGCGGTATCCGGAGGCTGAGTCAAGCGGCCGGCCCTCCTTACGTAAGAGGACAAGTTTACCCTCCTTCCATCTGTGGGGGACGACTCCTTGCTGTAAACAGGCGGAAAAGAGCGCCCGGAGTCGATCCCCCAGATCTTCCAGCGCCAGAGCTAGGGCGCGTCCCGGTACGCCGTCAGGGCCGGGAGCAGTGTTTTTAGCTCGCAGCTTTCGGACCGCCGCATTGAGCTCCTCCTCAGACACTGACGGCGCTGCGAACGATTCCGGCGACTGCACTGGATGGTCGCGGGACATAGCTGGTGGGGAAAATTCCCCGCGATGTGGAAACAGGTCTGCAACCACATCGCGAAGCAGCTGGGGCGATAGGGTCTCTGTTACGGGGGGGGCCCAGGAGCGGAGCTTGCTCAACACTAGCTTGTATGGTCGCCCCCATGGATCCGCGTCCAGAGTTCCCAGGAATTCACCCCAGGCAGCCTCTATCGCCCTCCCGATGGCCGTCTGTAGTTCCATCTTGAGGTCTCTATAGGAACCGTAGAGTAGAGATTCTCTATTGAGGTCCCTACGTCGTTTTCGCCTGCACCTCGTGTACTGGCGTCTGGCCACAACACAATCTTGACGCAATTTCGCGATATCGGCCGACCACCAGTACACCTGGGGCTTCGGAGGCCGATTCCTCGCCCGGAACATCGATGTGTCGCACACCTGCCTCATTGTGTCCCGGAACCAGTCTGCCTCACGTTCAACGTCCACTGGTCCTGGAGGCGCGGGTGACCACGATCTGACGATCACCGCTTCCCGAAGAACCTCGCGGTCGAGGGTTTTCAGTTGCCACCTATGGCTGCTATTTGACAGGGTCCGTTCGGGACCAACCGGGTTCGCAGGGAGGGAGGAGACGCTAAAACGTATGTAACGATGGTCTGAAAGCGTCTCCTCTACCTCCAACACTCCCCAATCCTGGACACGGCGCGCCACGGCAGGGCTTGCGAACGTGACGTCGACGATGGAACCGCCCTGCATCCGCACACACGTGTCTACCGAACCCCTATTCAGAACAACGAGCCCGGTCTCAAGCATCCAGCGCTCAACCATGGAGCCTCGGAGATCCGTCGCAGGGGATCCCCACGCCACAGACTTCGCGTTGAGGTCCCCTGCAACGACAACCGGATGGGGATGACTTTGTCGCACTAGACCTGTGAGACGAGCCAGAAAGTCCCCGAAGTCACTCGCCGGACGATTAGGGGAGAAATACGTCGAAATAACGACGATTTCCCCCACCTTAGCCGCGACGTATCCCGGACCCTTTACTACGTTGTGAAGTGGCGAGGAACCCGCAGCCGGCCTCGATATTATACAGGCCAGACCGTCGTTGTCTCCTGCCCATCCAGGAGACACACGATAGGGCTCAGCCACTATGACTACGCCAATCCTCCACTGTGCCAGGCTCTGGAACATTAAGTCTTGAGCCCTGGCGCAGTGATTTAAATTTATCTGAAGGAATCGGAGAGGGGCCATTAATCTATAGCCATGCTCTCCGATATCCCTCCGATCACAGGAGCGCCTTTGGCCGCCTGATCTCTGGGCCTAGCTTTATTGCCGGCTGCCCTTTTCCCTTTGCGCCCGTTATTGTGGGCCTTGCAGGCCCATCCACCGATCTTGTGACCGGCAGGCCTGTTAGCGGCGGCACACACCACACAATGCGGTGCTCCAGTGCATTCCGCTGACTTGTGTCCAGCCATTCCGCACCGGAAACACAAAGTGCTGCGATCGTCCGCTGCTGTGCACTGCTCCTTTGCGTGCCCGGCCTCCAGGCATCTGAAACAGCGCACCGGCTTCCTATCAAGCAGGCGGATGTGTGCCGACACCCACCCTACTAGTAAGCGGCCGCCATCCACGACTTTTCGCGCTGCCGTGACGGGGCAGTTGGCCACCACTGTCCCTATGCCCGCCCGATTCCTCCGGATTGTGCCGACTCTGACCGCATCGACTTGGCATTCGCCGATGCGAGCGATCGCTACAGCAACCTCCTCAGCCGTTACAGAGTCATCAAGTTCTGAGACCCGCAAGCCAGCAGACTTGACGGGCCTGGACACAGCGACGTTCTCCGGGTCAAGGATCGAGCGCAGCTTTTCAGCCAGCGCATCCGCCTTGCCTCCACTTGTGGTGCCGGGTATTTTCAGTACCCGCGCACCAGACGCAGCGACCCTGAACTGCACGCCGTCGATTCCCAGCTCAGGCAGATTAAGCTGCTGCTTAGCCTGCGACAGGATATCTGCGTAGGAAAGGCCCTTCTCTTGGGCATTCGGCTGGAGGCGCAGCACCACCGCAGTAGATCGCGGCGCGCTCAGGTTGGGCTTTCGGTCTTTGCCCCGAGGCTTCGACGTCTTCTTCTGTGTTTGGCCAGCGGAGGCCACCCGCCTCGTGCCTTGGCCTCTCTTTCGACGACGGCGGCTCACAACCGTCCACTCCTCCCCATCGGCTGCAGGGACCGAAGGAGCACTCGGCTGTGATCGTATTTGAGGCGATTGCGTACTCGCCTTCGGAGGAGGGGGAGGTGGCTTCTTCGTCTTAGCCCGGCTCTTACTCTTCCTCTTTGTTGGAGGATTTTGAGGGACAGCTGTTGGTCCCTCTGGGATTTCCTTGGCCTGTGGTGGTTGTCTCTGCTGTTCGGAGACGCCGACCACCTCCGCAAATGTTGGCGACTCGACAGGACCCTCAGGTGGCTCTGCGCGCGCCCGATCCGCGGCAAGAGGAGGACGCACACGTTTTTCGGGCAACAGCCTGTCCTTAATGCCCTCAAAGCGGGCATTAATCATAAAACCGACCCGATCCATGATAGTCCGGGCCAGTTCCTCAACCTCCAGGCCGGTGCGTCCTTCCGCGGGTGGGGGCACTCTGACCTGTGCCTGGGCACGCTGCAGGTCGGCTCGCAGCTCTGCGACCTCTCCGCGCAGCTCGGCCAACTCCGCCTTGAGTCTCGCGTTCTCAGACGCAACTTTTGTCGTTTCCGCGGAGACTGTGCTACGACGCAGAACCTCGACCGCCTGTTTGATTGCCCGCACTTCGGTGTTTAACACCTTGCGGGTGGTGCCCTTGAGATTTGCTGACTTATGGGTCACCTCCGAGATGATCTCTGCCGTTTTCAGCAACCCGTCAAGAAGGACAGGCGCCGATGGCTCCCCTTCCAACACGGTCTCCGCTGGGGCACTCAAGCCTTGTGCCTGACGAGTTAGGTGGATCTTGCGAACCTCCTCCGCTAGCTCTCGCTCAGCCTGAAGCTGCATCTCCTGCCGCTCCAGGTCGAGAAGCTCCCGCTTTGCCTTCGCAAGGCCGACGTACTCCCCGGTGGTTGGGGGTCTTCCGCGACCTCTAGAAGCGTCTGAATTCTTCGAGCCACCAGACGCTGGCTCGTCACTTCCGCTATGAGGGAGGGATCTGCAAACCTGGTCAGTGGGAAGCGGCGTGTCTACCCGCTTGAAGCGGCCACGCTCATCCCGCACTAGTGGAGGTACAGCAGCACCGGACCGTAAGCGTCCCCGACTGCAGCGGCCCGTCGACAACTTACGAGGAGTTGGTTGTTCTCCCTCTTCGTTCGACGTCGAATCCGACCCCGAACGTTTTCCTCCTCGGCGCTTTTCCGGTTTTTGGCGAGGCGTGCTCCAGAATTTGGAACGCCGCTTGCCAGCGCCGTCATCCGAGACACGGATATCGTGGAACTCAGGGCTACAGGCTCCTGAGGCACAACTCCGCATCTCTCCTTCATCCATGAGTGAGTCTCGAGAGGACGATGGACCCCTACTCGAGTCACCCGACCGAAACAGGTCCTTTAGAACCACTTGCGGCGTTCGCCGCATCAACCGAGACCCTAAAGCTACAGAATCAGCAGAGCGAGAGTCCGCTGACACTGCAACAACATCCGAAACGATGTGCATATCGGAGTCCTTTATCGCGCAATGGTCTTTGGGGACCGTGGTCCCCCCGGGTTTAACAAAATCCAAGTCGTTATGCTTATCAGAAATCCGTGATGATTTGCCATGGTCGTGAGTAGGAATACTCAGGCGAATGCTGCCCCCCCCAGAATACGAGGGGCGGCCGGTAGTCTGACGCAACGCCGGGGTGCGCGAGACTACCGGGAGGGATTCTCCGGATTTACCGGTACCCTCCTGGGGTAATGATTCTTTACAATCCGCCATCATAAGTTTTTGGGCTCATTTCCGGGTGAGCTCCCCCGCCTTCTCAGCGCTTACCGGTTAACCCTACGCCGCAGCACGCTAGACTACGGTTTCGGGGTGATTTTTTATAGAGGTTTCCTTCCTCGCAGCACATCACGTATGATGTGCCCCCGTTCCCGGCCGTAGTGCAATGGCCGGGTTACGGTTTGATTTGTGCCTCGCGGCTTTTCGACTGATTGCACCGGTTTTCCAGTGGGCGATGGTGTCGTCACGTACCTACGCCTGGAGTGGCTGCTCTTAGTCTGGCCCCTCACCCTAAACCTCCCGGTATGAGTAACTCTGCCGGTATAGCCTCAGGGATCATTGGGACACGCAAGCCCCCCCACCACGACAAGGTGGCAGCCTCGGGGGGGAACCTAACCTAACCTTTTTTTTTTTTTTTTTTTTTTTTTTTTTTTTTCCCGGGGAAATGCGTTACGCACACCACCGCCAAGATGTTAACGACTCCCAAAGGTGTAGAGGGGGGGGTCCTCTGGGAGGGAGCGGTGGTAGTGTGGGACTCCCGGTCTAGAATGGACCGGTATACCCACTAAAACCCCGGGGACATTCCCGGCTTCGCCGTTAGGGAGGGGTTCTGGGAGACCGGCATAGCCTTTACGACCAGGACCCCTCTGGCGATTCCCGCAAGTTTGCAGGCCGCTCATGCCAGGAAGCGGTCATAGTGGGCGACCGCTTCCTCACCTCTTTTTAGGTGAGCATTTGTAGCGGACGCAGGCGCCCCCGCGCCTGCGCCCGCTGCTCACCGCCGCACAGGAGAGGCGACTCGCGCTCTCCTGCGTATCTGCCGTCTTCTGTGCGGAGGTGCGAAAGGGTCCTCCTCCCTCGCACGCTCCGCCGCCTCCTTCTGCTGCATTATCTCTTCGCAGAAGGAGGCGACCGCTACCCAAGCTTTTTCGCTCCCCAACATGGCTTTGACGACACCGGGGAGCGAGAGGTCGGGGCCGATTTCCGCAGCCATACTGCGGCGGAGCTCGGACCATGCAGAGCACACTTCAAAAGTGTGCTGTGCCGTGTCGTCTGGCGCGCCGCAGTGGCAGCACGTCGGACTCTCCTCCCGCCCGATGCGGTGCAGGTACGAGCCGAAGCAGCCATGGCCTGTCATTACCTGCACCAAGCGGAAGGAGAGGAAACCCCGCGGCCTCTCGAGCCAGTCCTTCAGGACAGGCCCGAGGGCATCCAGCGTGCGACGACCGAATGGGGCGGAGGCAAGGTCTTCCGTCCAGTGACGAAGGATGGCCTCCTTCGCCTCACGCCGCACTACCGCCTTCTCTTGCGGGGCCGGATGCTCTCCACGCGCCCGCTTCCCCGCCGTCCACTCGTACACTCTGGCGAGCACCCACGCCTCCAGCTCCCAAGGCGGTGTGCCGGCCAGAGCGCACGCAGCTGCGAAACCTACCGTGCGGTAGGCTCTTGCCACCCTTTTTGAAATGGCCCCTTGGGGCGCCCGAAGAGCGGTTGTGTTCTCCCTTCTCCGAAGGGAGTCCGCCCAGATGGGCGCCCCGTACAGAGCCATGCTCTTCAGGATGCCGGCATATAATCGCCGGCATCTAGCGCTGGGCCCCCCCAGGTTGGGCATCAGCCCAGAAAGGGCGTTTGCCGTCTTCAGCAGGCGCACGGACAGCCCGCTCAAATGCGGGCCGAAGTGCCACCTGCTGTCCAACAATAGGCCCAGATACTTCATCTGGGCCCCCACTTGTACCCGGACACCCGCCACGAAAATGTGGGCATCAGGAGGAGGGCGCTGCCGCGGGCCGTGGAAGTACACGGCTTCGGTCTTCTGCAACGCCACCGTCAGACCTAGCCTGCCGATCCTCTCCACCACTGTCGACGCACCGGCCGAGGCAAGGTCAGCCGCCGTTCTAAAACTGCCGCGGGCAGTGAGGAGGGTGTCATCTGCGTAGCATATGACACCCGTGCCACGAGGTAGCCTTCCCCGCAGGATCCAGTCGAACCCAATGTTCCACAGGAGGGGTCCCAAGACTGACCCCTGCGGAACACCGGACCCGACATTGAACCGCCGGAGTTGGCCCGCTTTGTCTACGAGGAGGACTATCCGGTCCTCCAAGTAGTTGGCCAAGAGGCCCCGCAAATACCGAGGCACTCCGTGAAAGCGGAGTGCCTCAAGAATGGTAGAATGGGGGAGAGAGTTAAAGGCATTGGCTATGTCGAGTGACACAGCCAACAGCCCCTCCCCTTCTGCCATCGCCTCTTGTACCTGGCTCTTGAGCCGGGTTAGGGCGTCCACTGTCGAACGCCCAGCCCGAAAACCGAACTGGGCGTCAGACAGGTTTGGACCCACGTCCCGCAGGTGGCGGTTTAGCCGGGCGGCGATTATGCCCTCGAACGTCTTACCGACCTCATCGAGCAGAACGATGGGTCGGTAAGCCGAGGGTGAGTCCACTGGCCGGCCTTCTTTGTGAAGGAGGCAAAGCTTGCCTTCCTTCCATGGTTTCGGGAACCTCTCAGCCGCTAGACACGCGCTGAAAAGTTCCCGAAACCGCTCCTCCATGTGAGTGGCGGTGATGGCCACCACCCTCGCCGGCACACCGTCCGGACCTGGTGCCGTTCTTTTGGCGCGGAGCTTGAACACCTCCACGCCAAGTTCGCCCGCCGTTACCGGAGCCGTCTCGTCCTCCTCCTCCATAGGAGCAGCTTCCCGCGGGGGTGCCATTAATGGGGGGGCAAAGCCCGCGTCCCTGCCCGGAAACAGTGCCCGGACCACCCCGTCCAGCAGCGTTGGCTCCAGGGTCTCAGCGACCGGGGGGCCAAAGGGGCGCAACTTGTTGCGCGCCGCTTTGTAAGGCCTCCCGAACGGGTCGGCGTCGAGGCCCACCAACATCTCTGCCCCCGCCGAGTCTCTGGCTGCGCCAATGGCCGACTTCAGCGCAGACTTGGCCTCCACATACGCGTCGTAGAGGCGATCTTCTTCGGCCAGGTCTCGATGGCGCCTCCGGCGGCAACCTAACCTAACCTAACCTAACCTAACCTAACCTAACCTTTTTTTTTTTTTTTTTTTTTTTTTACATGGCGAAAATCCTCATGGATACCACACACCACGGGGGCAGCGTGTGGTTATGCCGGACTCCTACCGGCTAAAAACACCATGGTGCATTGCTCACGTCGCTCTGCGCCGAGAGCACGGGTACGCCTTCGGCATTCTTCCGCGAACTCGGCAGCGACATGGCCTCATCAGGCCTCAGCTTTGGGGACGCCCAACTGCGTCCCTCCGCACCGCACTGCTGCACTACAGTACGGCGCCTTCTCCCTTTAAGGACTTAGCTGGGAACAGGCTCCCCCGAGCCTGCCCCAGCGACTCTATCAGGAAGGGTGGTCTCCCAGACCTGCTCTTCGGCGGCGGCGCCCTGGTCGTCGGCGGCGGATCGCGAGATTGGTCGTCGCCTCCCGATCCCGCTCGTCTGCCTCCTTCCGGGCAAGCACTGACTCGCAAAAGGCGAGGGTAGCGCTCCACGACTCCTCGCTGTCCACCATAGATTTGACCACAGCGGGCAACGAGAGGTCGGAGCCAACTACAGAGCAGAGCTGAAGGCGCTCTGTCGCCCAGGCGGGGCACACTTCCAACATATGTTGGGCCGTTTCCTCCGGACACCCGTCACAATGGAGGCACCTGGCTGTCGGCTCTCTCCCGGCAATGTGGTGCAGGTACCTCCCGAAGCAGCCATGCCCCGAGAGGACCTGCGACAACCTGTATGTGAGTGTGCCGTGGCGTCTGCTTATCCATTTGTGGAAAACTGGACGGATGGCCTCGATGGTCCTTCGGCCAGCGTTAGGGTGCCCCAACCTGGACTCCCACAATTCTTCAGCTTCTTCTCGCAGCCTCTGTCTTCTTTCCCCGATTTCCTGGGGTGGTGGTGCGTGCCCTTGGGACCGTGCCTCCTCGCGCCACGCATGAAGCTTGGCAAGGATCCCGGCCTCTAGGTCCCAGGGCATGAAACCCGCCAAAACACACGCCGCTTCGTCGGAGATTGTGCGGTATCCCCGGATGGCCCTGACCGCCAATGCCCTCTGCGGTTTGCGCAAAAGCGCGACACTCCGGCGATTCAGGGCATCGGCCCAAACAGGAGCCCCGTAGAGAGCCATGGACCGCACAACTCCAGCATGAAGGCGCCTACAAGTGGCGCCTGGTCCACCGACATTTGGCAGCAACCGCCCGAGGGCGGCAGCTGTTCTAATCAGTCGTGGGGCCAACCTTTCGAAGTGGGCCTTGAAGTCCCACTTGCTATCTAGAGTGAGCCCCAGATACCTCATCTGGGGCTCTACGATGATGCGTACCCCTCCAACCACGATGTGCATGTTGGCAGGCGGCGCGTTTCGGGGCCCGTGAAAGCATAGCGCCTCCGACTTATTGAGCGCCACCTCCAGCCCCAGACGCCTTATTCTCGACACAACGTGGGCCGCTCCCGCCGTGGCGAGTATGGCGGCGTTGCGGAGAGTCTTGCTGCGCGCAGTTACCAGGGTGTCATCGGCGTAACATGTCACCTCAACACCCTGGAGATTGGCGCCGCGCAGCACCCAGTCGTATCCGATATTCCACAAGAGTGGTCCTAGGACCGACCCCTGTGGAACACCGCATAGCACTTCTCGTGCATCTTGCGTCCCGTTGTGGCAGGGGAAGATCACCCTCCTGCCGGACAGATACGACCCTATGACGCGGCACAGGTAGGAAGGCACCCCATGGAACCGGAGTGCCTCCCTGATACAAGTCCAGGGGAGTGTGTTGAAAGCGTTGGCGATGTCAAGAGACACCGCCAAAACGACCTCACCCCGGGAGACCGCATCCTGTGCCAGGGTCCGGACTCTGCCTACAGCATCCACCGTCGATCTTCCTCTCCTGAACCCAAACTGACAATCTGCCAGGTTCGGCCCGACCTGCTCCAGATGCTCGACGATGCGCCCGGCCACCACTCTCTCGAAGAGCTTGGCCACATCGTCGAGTAGCACGATCGGGCGGTATCCGGAGGATGAGTCAGTCGGGCGGCCCTCCTTCCGCAAGAGGACGAGCTTTCCCTCCTTCCATGGGTGGGGGATGACTCCTTGCTGTAAACAGGCGGAAAAGAGCGCCCGGAGTCGATCCCCCAGATCATCCAGCGCCAGAGCTAGGGCGCGTCCCGGTACGCCGTCAGGGCCGGGAGCAGTGTTCTTAGCTCGCAGCTTTTTGACCGCCGCATTGAGCTCCTCCTCAGACACTGACGGCGCTGCGAACGATTCCGGCAACTGCACAGGAGGGTCGCGGGACATGACAGGTGGGGAGAAATCCCCGCGATGTGGGAACAGGGATGACACGACGTCCCGAAGCAGCTGGGGCGATAGAGTCTCTGTAACGGGGGGGGCCCAGGAGCGGAGCTTGCTCAACACTAACTTGTATGGTCGCCCCCATGGATCCGCGTCCAGAGTACCCAAGAATTCACCCCAGGCAGCCTCTATCGCCCTACCGATGGCTGTCTGTAGTTGCAGCTTTAGGTCCCTATATGAGCCATAGAGCAGAGCTTCTCTATTGAGATCCCTTCGCCTTCTTCGCCTGCACCGTGTGTACTGGCGCCTGGCTACGACACAGTCTCTGCGCAACTGCGCGATATCCGCCGACCACCAGTACACCTGGGGCTTCGGAGGCCGAGATCTAGCCCGGAACATTGACGCGTCGCAAACCTGCCTCATCGTCTCCCGGAACCAGTCTGCCTCATTTTCGACCTCCACCGGGCCTGGAGGAGCGGGTGACCAAGATCTTACGATCACCGCTTCTCGAAGAACCTCACGGTCGAGGCTCCGGAGTTGCCACCTGTGACTGTTGTTCAACAGGGTCCGCTCGGAACCAACCGGGATCGCAGGGTGGGAAGAGACGCTAAATCGTATGTAACGGTGGTCTGAAAGCGTCTCCTCTACCTCCAACACTCCCCAGTCCTGGACACGGCGCGCCACGGCAGGGCTTGCGAACGAGACGTCCACGATGGAGCCGCCTTGCATCCGCACGCACGTGTTGACCGAACCTCTGTTTAGAACAACAAGCCCGGTCTCAAGCATCCACCGCTCAACCATGGAGCCTCGCAGATCCGTCGCAGGGGATCCCCACGCCACAGACTTCGCGTTGAGGTCCCCTGCAACGACAACGGGATGAGGATGGCTCTGCCGCACGAGACCCGTGAGCCGAGCCAAGAAGTCCCCGAACTCACTTGCCGGACGATTAGGGGAGAAATACGCCGAAACGATGACCATGTCCCCAACCTGGGCCGCAACGTATCCTGGACCCTTCATTATATTGTGAAGTGGCGGGGAACCCGCGGCCGGCCTAGCAATTATACTTGCCACACCGTCATTATCTCCTGCCCATCCAGGAGACACCCGATAAGGCTCAGCCACAATGGCTACGCCAATCCTCCACTGCGCCAGACTCTGGAACATTAGGTCCTGAGCCCTGGCGCAGTGATTTAAATTTATCTGAAGGAATCGGAGAGGGGCCATTAATCTATAGCCATGCTCTCCGATATCCCTCCGGTCACAGGAGCGGCTTTGGCCGCCTGATCTCTGGGCCCAGCTTTGTTGCCCGCTGCCCTTTTCCCTTTGCGCCCACTCCCGTTGGCTTTGCAGGCCCATCCACCGATCTTGTGACCGGCGGTCCTGTTAGCGGCGGCGCACACCACACAATGCGGTGCTCCGGTGCATTCCGCCGATTTGTGGCCAGCCTTTCCGCACCGGAAACACAGGGTGCTGCGATCATCAGCGACAGTGCACTGCTCCTTTGCGTGCCCCGCCTCCAGACATCTGAAGCAGCGTACTGGCTTCCTATCGAGCAGGCGGATGTGTGCCGACACCCACCCTACTAGCAAGCGGCCGCCATCCACGACTTTTCGCGCTGCCGTGACGGGGCAGTTGGCCACCACTGTCCCTATGCCCGATCGATTCCTCCGGATCGTCCCGACTCTAACCGCCTCGACCGGGCATTCGCCGATGCGGGAGATCGCTGCAGCAACCTCCTCCGCCGTCACCGAGTCATCCAGCTCTGAGACCCGCAAGCCAGCAGACTTGACGGGCCTGGACACTGCGACGTTCTCAGGGTCGAGAATGGAGCGCAACTTTTCGGCAAGCGCATCCGCCTTATTGCCACTTGCGGTGCCGGGTATTTTCAGTACCCGCGCACCAGACGCGGCGACCCTGAATTGAACGCCGTCAATCCCCAGCTCAGGCAAATTTAACTTCTCCTTAGCCTGCGAGAGGATGTCGGCGTACGAGAGGCCTTTCTCCTGGGCATTTGGCTGGAGGCGCAGCACCACCGCAGTCGATCGCGGCGCGCTGAGATTGGGCTTTCGGTCTGAGCCCCGAGGTTTCAACGTCTTCTTCTGTGCTTGGCCAGCGGAGGCCACCCGCCTCGCGCCTTGGCCTCTCTTACGACGACGGCGGCTCACAACCGTCCACTCTTCCCCATCGGCTGCAGGCACCGGAGGAGCACTCGGCTGTGATCCGGTTTGGGGCAATTGCTTACCGCTCTTGGGAGGAGGAGGCGGTGGCTTCTTAGCCTTGCCCCGACTCTTACTCTTCTTCTTTTCTGATGGAGGATTTTGAGGGACAGCTGTAGGTCCCTCTGGTGTATCCTTAGCCTGTGGTCGCTGGCTCTGGGGTTCGGAGACGCCGACCACCTCCGCAAATGACGGCGACGCGAGAGGAACCTCAGATGACTCTGTGCGGGCCCGTTCCGCGGCAAGTAGAGGACGCACGCGTTTCTCGGGGAGCAGCCTGTCCTTTATGCCCTCGAAACGAGCATTTATCATAAAACCGACCCGATCCATGATGGACCGGGCCAGTTCCTCCACCTCGAGGCCGGTGTGTCTTTCCGCCGGTGGGGGCACTCTGACCTGTGCCTGGGCACGCTGCAGGTCGGCTCGCAGCTCTGCGACCTCTCCGCGCAGCTCCGCCAGCTCCGTCTTTAGTCTCGCGTTCTCTGAAGCGACTTTGGTCGTCTCCGCGGAGACTGTGCTTCGACGCAGGATCTCGACCGCTTGTTTTATTGCCCGCACTTCAGTGTTTAACACCTTGCGGGTGGTGCCCTTGAGATTTGCTGACTTATGGGTCACCTCCGAGATGATCTCTGCTGTTTTCAGCAACCCGTCAAGAAGGACAGGCGCCGATGGCTCCCCTTCCAACACGGTCTCCGCTGGGGCACTCAAGCCTTGTGCCTGACGAGTTAGGTGGATCTTGCGAACCTCTTCCGCTAGCTCTCGCTCAGCCTGAAGCTGCATCTCCTGCCGCTCCAGGTCGAGAAGCTCCCGCTTTGCCTTCGCCAGGCCGACGTACTCCCCGGTGGTTGGGGGTCTTCCGCGCCCTCTAGAAGCGTCTGACTTTTTCGACCCACCAGACGCTGGCTCGTCGCTCCCGCTATGAGGAAGGGATCTGCAATCCTGGTCAGTGGGAAGCGGCGTGTCTACCCGCTTGAAGCGGCCACGCTCATCCCGCACTAGTGGAGGCACAGCACCACTCGACCGTAAGCGCCCCCGACTGCAGCGACCCGTCGACAACTTACGAGGAGTTGGCTGTTCCCCCTCTTCGTTCGACGTCGAATCCGACCCCGAACGTTTTCCTCCTCGGCGCTTTTCTGGTTTTTGGCGAGGCGTGCTCCAGAATTTGGAACGCCGCTTGCCAGCGCCGTCATCCGAGACACGGATATCGTGGAACTCAGGGCTACAGGCTCCTGAGGCACAACTCCGCATCTCTCCTTCGTCCATGAGTGAGTCTCGAGAGGACGATGGACCCCTACTCGAGTCACCCGACCGAAACAGGTCCTTTAGAATCACTTGCGGCGTTCGCCGCACCAACCGAGAAGCTACAGCTAAAGAATCAGCAGAACGAGAGTCCGCTGACACTGCAACAACATCCGAATCGATTTGCATATCGGAGTCCTTAATCGCGCATTGGTCTTTGGGGACCGTAGTCCCCCCGGGTTTAACAAAATCCAAGTCGTTATGCTTATTCGAAGTCCGTGAAGATTTGCCGTGGTCAAGAGTAGGAATACTCAGGCGAATGCTGCCCCCCCCAGAATACGAGGGGCGGCCGGTAGCCTGACGCAACGCCGGGGTGCGCGAGACTACCGGGAGGGATTCTCCGGATTTACCGGTACCCTCCTGGGGTAATGATTCTTTACAATCCGCCATCATAAGTTTTTGGCTCATTTCCGGGTGAGCTCTCCCGCCTTCTCAGCGCTTACCGGTTAACCCTACGCCGCAGCACGCTAGACTACGGTTTCGGGGTGATTTTTTATAGAGGTTTCCTTCCTCGCAGCACATCACGTGTGATGTGCCCCCGGTCCCGGCCGTAGTGCAATGGCCGGGTTACGGTATGATTTGTGCCTCGCGGCTTTTCGACTGATTGCACCGGTTTTCCAGTGGGCGATGGTGTCGTCACGTACCTACGCCTGGAGTGGCTGCTCTTAGTCTGGCCCCTCACCCTAAACCTCCCGGTATGAGTGACTCTGCCGGTATAGCCTCAGGGATCATAGGGACACGCAAGCCCCCCCACCACGACAAGGTGGCAGCCTCGGGGGGGAACCTAACCTAACCTTTTTTTTTTTTTTTTTTTTTTTTTTAAGTGGGGAAATCCTCATGGATACCCGCTGCCCTGGGGCGGCGAACGGGTTATGTCGGACTCTTACCGACTAAAACCCCACTGTGTTTTCGTCCCATCGCATTGGTGACTGGGTAACGGGGACGCGTTAGCATTACATCCGCTACCCGTCTGCGATTGTTCGTTGGAACCCATCTAGATATTTCGATCGTGACAGCTCAGCAGCGTCGCGTGGAAAAAACACGGCACGCGATGCTCATCTCGGGACCGTTTTGATGCTAGGTGATTGGTGGCCCCATTTCAATCACCCAGCGGTCCACCTAGGGCGGAAGGCGGCGATCATATGCAGCGCGCCTACGCCCGGGCCTTCGGCGGCGGTTTGGGTATGCTAGGGGATCCTCCTCCCTTATCCGTTCCGCCGCTTCCTTCTGTGAGATTACTTCCTCGCAGAAGAATTGCACCGCCTTCCAAGACCTCTCGTTTTGGACCATGGCCTTTACAATGGCCGGTAACGACGGGTCGACCCCAATTATAGCAACAAGCCGTTGACGTGGCTCGTTCCATGCTGAGCATACGGTCAGTGTGTGAGCTGCGGTATCTTCGTCCGCTCCACAATGGTGACAACGTGCGGTTGTCTCTCTTCCTGCGATGTTACACAGGTACCTCCCGAAGCAACCATGACCTGAGAGGACCTGTGTAAGATGAAAAGTTAGAGAGCCAAACTTCCTCTTCACCCATCTTCCTAGGACAGGCCTAATGGCCTCTATGGTGAGGCGTCCAGCGCTTGGATCTTCCAGTCTCTCGATCCACCTCTGAAAGGCGCCGTGACTCGCTAACGTATGCCAATGTGATATCTCACTTGGTGTTGGATCTCTGCCCTTCGACCGAGCGTCTGTTACTCTCCAGTAGACAGCAGCGAGTACTTGCGCATCTAGATCCCACGGCGTGGCACCAGCCAATACGCACGCCGCCTCAGTAGAGATAGTACGATAGCCCCTCACTGCTCGGATCGCCATGGCCCTCTGCGGACGACGTAAAAGAACTCTATTGTCGGCATTCAGAGAGTCAGCCCATATCGGAGCCCCGTAGAGGGCCATGGATCGTACTACTCCAGTGAACAGTCGACGGCACCTAACATTGGGTCCGCCGACGTTCGGTAATAATCTGCTAAGAGCGCATGCGGACGCGTTCAATTTAGGCACTAGGGACTCAAAGTGAGGCTTGAAGCTCCAGCGACTGTCCAGGGTGATGCCTAGATAATTCATTCTTGACCCGATTGCGATGGAGACACCGCTGACCACTAACACTGAACCAGCCGGTGGCGCACGCCGACGGCCATGGAAGCAAATGGCCTCGGATTTGTGAAGCGCCACCTCAAGTCCCAATCGTCGAATACGATTCACCGCTTGAGCAACGCCAGCAGTGGCGAGAATGGAGGCCTCCCGAAATGAAGAGCCCCGGACGGTTACAAGCGTGTCGTCAGCGTAACAAGTGAGAGCTACCCCATCCAAATAGGTTCCATTCAATACCCAGTTATATGCGATGTTCCACAGCAGGGGCCCTAGGACCGACCCCTGTGGGACACCGCACGACATCCGCCACTCACGCCACTGCTCTTTTGATGGGAAAGAGATTATTCGACCTGCCATATAATCTCCTAGGACCCGACGCAGGTACCTAGGAACATTATGATACCCCAGTGCCTCTTGAATACGTTCCCAGGGCAGTGTGTTAAACGCATTGGCGATGTCGAGAGACACCGCCAAAACAACTTCGCCCTGTGCGGTCGCCCGTTCTGCCAAAGCCCTCACACGTAGTATTGCGTCGATCGTGGACCTACCCCGTCGGAAACCGTATTGGCACTGGTGTAGGTCTGGTCCTATATCTTCCAGATGTTTCACGAGACGGGCAGCGATGACGCGCTCCAAGAGTTTGCTCGCCTCGTCCAGTAGCACAATCGGTCGATAAGCCGAAGGTGATTCTGCTGGTCTGCCCGCCTTGTGTAGAAGGACCAGTTTTCCGTTCTTCCATAGCTCAGGAAATCGACCCTGGGCCAAACAAGCCGAGAACAATGTACGGAGTCTTGGTTCTAGGGCTCCTTTGACTTTTAAAGCCAACACCCAGGCACGTCCAGGTATACCGTCGGGACCGGGGGCAGTAAACTTTTTACTATGAAGACGTAACACTGCCGCCTCTAGTTCGTCTTCCCCAATCTCGGGCGCTGTTTCGTCAGTCTCCTGATCAAGCAATGGTGGAGGTTGAAGTTCAACATCTGCTACCAGCGGTAATAGAGTACCGTTTCTCTGTGGAAACAGGGATGAGACGATAGAACTTAGAAACTCGTGCTGTAATGTTTGTGTCAGCGGGGGTGCCCAGGGCCTTAGCTTTCCCCTAACCATTTTGTATGGGCAACCCCATGGATCGGCATTGAGGCTTTCTAATAGTTCCTGGTACGTCGCTTCTTTGGCCTGGACGATGGCCAGTTGAAGGTCTATCTTAGCCTCTCTGTAGGTGGCGTAGAGCTCCCGCTCTTTTACCTCGTTCCGAATCCGAAGCCTACGGCTCCTAGTATACTGGCGCCGAGCCTTAATACACATCTTACGCAGCTGGCCGATCTCGTTGGACCACCAGTACACCATTAGTCGCGGTGGTCGGACTCCGATACGAGGCATAGCAGCATCACAAACGTCCAACATCACGTCCTGGATAAGATGAGCTTCATCATTGATGTTAAGGGTGAACCTGGAGTCCAAAATCCAAGCCCCTACTATAACAGCCTCCTCTAGCGCGTCGGGATTTAACCGTTTTAGAGACCACCTAGGACCACTTTTAACTGGGGATTGGTTAGACCCACTCGGGCTTACTGGAAGCGCAGAGATATCGAATCGGATATAGAGATGATCTGACAGTGTCTCTGCCTTCTCCAGTACCTTCCAATTATGAATACGGCGAGCGAGGCTTGCATTTGCGAATGTTATGTCCACAATTGAACCGCCACGCTGCCGCACGCACGTATAAACTGAACCCCGGTTTAGCACGGTTAATCCTGACGCCACAACCCACTCCTCCAAAACATTTCCACGGGCATTTGTCACCGAGGAACCCCAAGCAGCGGATTTTGCATTGAGGTCCCCAGCAACTAGCACAGGTGCAGGGCGGCTTCGCCCAATCGCTGCTCCAACTACGACAAGGAATTGCTCAAAATCAATCAATGGCCGGTTGGGTGAAAAGTAAACACCTACTAGGTCAATTCCTCCCGATTGTGCAACGACAAAGCCATTTCCCCTGACCACGAGCTGAAGAGGAGTTCGTGATATTATGGCGACGAGGCCGTCGCAATCCCCAGCCCAGCAATCCCGGGAAGGGATGTGATACGGCTCTGACACGATGGCTATGTCAATCGAGAGCTCCGCCATGCTCTGCAGTAACAAATCCTGAGCTCTAGCGGAGTGATTGGTGTTCGCCTGTAATAACTTAGTAGACATCCTATGTGATGACCATTGGTGCCGCCTCAGTCCCTTGAGTTATTATTGGACGGGATGGCTGCGAGGGGACCCGGGGGCCATCGCGCCTTTTCTTTTTACTGCCCTTGATTTGAGCGGAAGCACATGACTTCGTGCCCATTTTATGTGCGGTGTCTCTTCCCGCTACTTCACATACAGGACAGTGTGGAGTGTCCCTGCACGCAGATGCTTTATGGCCATCCTTGCCACATCTATAGCAGCGGCGGCTAAGGTCCTCTTTTGCGGTGCATGTTGCAATTACATGTCCCACTTGGAGGCACCGATAGCACCTCTGGAGTCTCGGCTCTAGCATAGAAATCTGGGCCGAGACCCATCCGATTAGCAGCTGACCTTTTTCTACTGCCTTTTTAGCAACTTCTGATGGGCATCTTAACCATAGAGTACCCATGCCATCACGGCCACGACGGATTTCTCCAGACTTAATGGCGTCCACTGGACACCCACCAAGCTCAGCGATTGCTTCTGCCACATCCTCTTTAACTACTGAGTCATCCAGACCTAAAACCCGCACCTCCGCAGTTTTTACAGGTCTGGATACTCTTACTGTTGTGTTGCCGAAGACTTGTTTGAGTTCTTCGGCGAGACGATCTGCCTTTGTAGCGTGTTCAGGGCCAGAGATCTCCATGATACGGGCTCCCGTCGCGGCTGTCCGGATCCGCATGCCCTCAGATATTCCGAGACCAGACAAGTTAATTTTTTGTCTGGCCTCACGAAGAACACTCGCATAAGACATCCCCGTCTCCATTGTATCGGGTTGCAGCGTGAGTACTACAGCTGCGGAGCGAGGAGCGCGGGGAACTCGCACCTTCTTCTTTTTTGGAGGCGAAGCTGGTTTCGGTTTCGCAGCGGACTTCTTTTTACCCCTCCTCACCACAACATTCCACCCCTCCTCCGTTAATGGCGATGACTGTGAGATAGGAGGAGCATTACTCGGTGCCGGGATCGTGGTCACTTTCTTGTTCTTTGTAGTTTTACCCTTTGAGGGTTTCGATGTAGTCGCGTTGGTGGTGTCACTACTTGTTGAGGTACTGATTCCCGCTACGACAGTTGAAGACCCCTCGTTAACAATCATCTTAGTGACAGCAGCCGTAGTTTTTGCCCGCCGTGCTTCTGCTGCCAGAGGAGGGCGTACCCTCGGTTCCGGCAGGAGTCTATCCTTCAAAGCCTCTAACCGCGCATTCATCATAGTACCTACGTGTACCATGATAGAACGCAGTGTCTCGTCACTAATTTTATTGTCTGTGGAAGTGGGGCGTGACCCACGCAACTCGTTTCTAAGGGCGACTATTTCATCTCTGAGCTCCTCGACTTGTGCCTGCAGCCTGGAGTTTTTCTCTTGCTCGCGAGCCTTCTCGGCCTCGAGCCGCTGGACTTCTTCAGAAGAGGATCGCGATCCCAGAACCTCCAGGACAGTTTTAATATTCGTCGCTGCATCCTTGAGGAACTTCTGGTAGGTGCCCTTGAGGTTGCCAGATTTTTCAGCCACTTTCTTTATGGCGTCCGCCTCTTTAGCCAAAAGGATCCTCAGTGACGACGCAGACTGTTCGTCCGGAGTTTGTCCTTGACGTGGGAGCACTCGGCTTAGGACACTCTTTCTTTCAGCTGTCCAGCGGTCCAAAGACTCCTGGAGTGCAACGTCGGGTTTCGACGCCTGCTCACCTTTTAAAAACTGGGCGACTGCCTTCTTGGGTTGGTGTTTTCCCAAAAGCTCTCCTGTTATTGGCAGCTTCCCTCTTCCTCTTTTAGCTATTACGTTCACGAGTGACGAGGGCTCCCCATCAGAGCATACCCTTTTACGGGAGTTACACCTAGTTCTAGTTCCGGAAGACACCGACATGTATGAGTCGGTGTCCGACTCCGCTGCTGAGCCATTGGATGACCCTGCCGTGTCCTCCTCCGCGTTGATACGCCACAAGCGCGATGGGTAAGAACGTACTCCTCGTTCTTTACGCTGCCTCTGCGGCGATGAAAACAACCCAGTATTAGACACTGGTCCCTTCTCTAATTGAGAGATAGACGATGGTTCATTTCTCTCATTTTCCTGTCCTGGTCTCGAGCTGTCAGAGTCCTTCGACAGACGTGTAAGAATAACACGTGGGTCCATTTTAGCGCCAATGTTGTTAGCAGGGACACACACCATCGGGGTGCGGGCCCTTGCCTCTGATTCATCACTAGTCAATCCATGAGCTAATCTGTTGTCCATTGTTCGTTCGCTTATGTCGTGTTTACGAAGACCGGCGGTTTGCCGATCTACGGAGCAATTTGTGCCCCCCCCAGAGTACGTGGGGCTGCCGACGCACGAAGGCGTCGAGAGGGATTCTCCGGTTTGGCCGGTACCCTCCTGGGTAGTCTTTTTCAAAGTGCTACAATCCATTTTCGTTTAGGGCTCATTTCCGGGTGAGCTCCCCCGCCTTCTCAGCGCTTACCGGTTGACCCTACGCCGCAGCACGCTAGACTACGGTTTCGGGGTGATTTTTTATAGAGGTTTCCTTCCTCGCAGCACATCACGTGTGATGTGCCCCCGGTCCCGGCCGTAGTGCAATGGCCGGGTTACGGTATGATTTGTGCCTCGCGGCTTTTCGACTGATTGCACCGGTTTTCCGGTGGGCGATGGTGTCGTCACGTACCTACGCCTAACCTAACCTAACCTAACCTAACCTAACCTAACCTAACCTAACCTAACCTAACCTAACCTAACCTAACCTAACCTAACCTAACCTAACCTAACCTAACCTAACCCCTCCTCATTCTCTATGGAGTATTGAAAACCCATGGAGATGAGGACCTGCTCAAGGCCATAAGAACCAAAAACCGCGAGGTGGTCTCGGACCTGGACCCGGGACAGGACAGGTTGTCAGTTCTTTACAGGAAGGCGGCACGCAACCCTCATACGTGCCACGTAGTGCTCAGGGTCTCCCCGGCCATCTGGAGCCGCGCCCTAGGTATAGGGAGACTGCACATCGATCTGCAACCGATTAGAGTGGCAGATCAATCACCTTTGGTGCAGTGCTCCCTGTGCCTGGGGTACGGCCACAGTAAGAAATTCTGCACCACTACGGAGCCGAAATGTAGCTATTGCGGGGGCCTCCACATGAAAGTGGAGTGCCCGGAATACGCTATCGGCGCAGAGCCCAACTGTTGTAATTGCCAGAGGGAGAAACTGAGCAATACCTGTCACAGCGCCCTTAGCGACTCATGCCCGATAAGAGCAAAATGGGATAGAATAGCGAGGGCGACTACCCAATACCGCTGCTGAGGTCTCCTCGGAGGATACACCCCCATACAGAGTACTGCAGACAAACCTCCAAAGGCGGAAGCTGGCCACCGAAGAGCTCCTGCTTGAGGCCACCAGGCGAAAAGCTGCAATCGCTCTGATACAGGAGCCTTATGTTGGCAATATAGGTAGAATGAAGGGCTACCAGAACGTAAGGGTCTTCCAGAACACTGGTCAAGGAGAAGGGACTGTTAAGGCAGCGATCGCGGTGTTCGATCCTGACCTAGACGTTGTCCAGTACCCGAAACTCACCACCGACAACATCGTGGTGGTGGGGATCCGAACCAGTGCCTGGGAGATCACGCTGGTGTCCTTCTACTTCGAGCCAAATGAGTCCCTGGTACCGTATCTGCAGCGATTGAAGAGGGTCTCGCATGAGACGGGGTCTCAGCGTATCGTCTTTGGGGGTGACTCTAACTCTAAGAGTACCTGGTGGGGCAGTAGTGTCGAAGACAGCAGAGGTGAGATCTTCCGGGGAGCCCTTGAAGAAATGGACCTCCAAATCCTAAACAGTGGCAAGATACCGACATTCGACACGATAAGGGGTGGAGTGCGATATAGCAGCTACGTGGATATCACGGCGTGCACAAGCAATATGCTCACCCTTGTCGACTCGTGGAAAGTCCTGGAGAGCCTCGTGAGCTCCGATCACAACGGCATTGCTTTTAATATTAATTTGGCTAGGGCAAAGGGCACCAAAATAGAACGCACTACAAGAATTTACAATACAAAAAAAGCAAAATGGGGGGAATTCAAAACTAAAATGGTACAAGAACTCAACAACCGGAATCTACGTCCAAAAGATATAGATGACACGAACGAGTTAGAGCGGGTAACTAATGAATATAGTGAAGCAATTAGGGAAACATGTGAGGGGACATTAACAAAATTTAGTAAAAAAGAAATTCAAGCAATGCCGTGGTGGTCGGAGAGACTCGCAGGACTAAGGAGGGAGGTTAACACGAAAAGGAGGAGAATAAGAAACGCAGCGCCAATCCGCAGAGCGTGGGTAGTTTCTCAGTACTTGGAACAGAAAGAGCTGTATGAGAATGAAGTGAGGAAGGCACAGATCGATAGTTGGAAGGATTTTTGCAGCAAACAAAATAAAGAAGGAGTGTGGGAGGGAATATATAGGGTAATAGGACGAGCTACAGTGAGAGAGGAAGACCAGCTACTCATACATGAAGGGAACCACCTGGATGCGAGGAGCTCAACGGAACTGCTGGCGCAGACCTTCTATCCCAATGATGAAGAGAGGAAAGACGATGAGGGACACCGCAGCATTCGAGAGAAAGCGAAAGAGGTGGAAGAAATTAAGGACCATCATAATGATGACCCACCCTTTACCGAAGGCGAGATGGTGGATGCCCTCTCGAAATTTAATAGTAAAAAAGCTCCGGGATCTGACGGATTTACTGCGGATATTTGCACCCACGCCATTGGCGCCAACCCCTCGCTCTTCCTAGAACTGCTTAATCAGTGCCTCCGCCACGGCCACTTTCCAAAGATATGGAAGGAGGCCGTGGTGGTGGTGCTGAAAAAGCCAGGTAAGGAGACATATTCCGTCCCAAAATCTTACAGGCCTATAGGGCTACTGCCTGTCCTCGGCAAAGTGTTCGAGAGAATGCTGGTCGGTCGACTCAGATTCCACTTATTGCCACGGATGAGTACTCGCCAGTACGGCTTTATGCCCCAGAAAAGTACCGAGGACGCCCTCTATGATCTCATGGGGCACATAGTGGCCAAACTCAATCTAAAGAGGATAGTCACTATGGTGTCCCTGGATATAGAGGGCGCGTTCGATAGCGCCTGGTGGCCGGCGATAAAGGTGCGACTGGCTGAGGAAAAATGTCCGGCAAATCTGAGACGAGTGGTCAGCAGCTACCTGAGCGACAGAAGAGTGAGGGTTAGGTATGCGGGTGAAGAATGCAGTCGTTCCACGGAGAAGGGTTGCGTCCAGGGATCAATAGGAGGTCCCCTGCTCTGGAATCTTCTCTTAGATCCTCTGTTAAAGTCCCTAGAAACGAGAGCGGGATATGTGCAGGCCTTTGCCGATGACATAGTTTTGGTGTTCGATGGTGAGACAGCGCTCGAAATAGAGAGACAGGCCAATGCCTCTCTCGAACATGTTCGGGAGTGGGGGGCCGGCATAAAGCTGAAATTCGCACCGCACAAGACCTGTGCGATGGTCATCACGCGGAGGCTCAAGTACGACAACCCACGCTTGAGCATGGGCGGGATAGACATCGGCCTGTCCAAGGACATTAAGGTCCTCGGCCTCACCATCGACCACAAACTCACCTTTAACACCCACGTCTCCGAGGTGTGCAGAAAGGCGATTAACATTTACAAGAAGCTGGCGCGGATGGCCCGGATCAGCTGGGGATTACATCCCGAGGTGATCCGGACAATCTACGTAGCAGCCGTGGAACCGACGATTCTGTATGCGGCCAGCGCGTGGCACGGAGCGGCGAATAAGCTGGGTGTTCGGAAGCAGCTGAACGTGGTACAGCGCGGATTCGCCCAAAAGCTGTGTAAGGCCTATCGCACGGTCTCCTTGCACTCGTCCCTGATCCTGGCGGGAATGCTCCCTCTGGATCTCCGAGTCCGTGAGGTGGCCTCGCTGTACGAGGCCAAGAGAGGAGTAGCCTTGCCTTGGCTAGGGGACAAAGAGATCGAGCGAATGGCCCCGGCGATAGAGGCACCTCATCCCGCAGTTCACATGAGCCTGGGGTTCGATAGCATGGTAGACGAGGAACAACTCCAGCGTGTCAACACCGAAGTACGCGTTTTCACGGACGGGAGCAAGATTGAGGGCCGGGTCGGCGCCGCGATATCCGTTTGGAACGGCGAGGCCGAAACCAAGGCCCTCAAGCTTGCTCTGTCGTCCCATTGCACCGTCTACCAGGCCGAACTGCTGGCGCTGTGGAAGGCGACGGATGAGGTCCTCAGGCGAAGCGAGTCCACGTTTGGCATCTTCAGTGATAGCAGGGCCGCACTCCTGACGGTGACCAATCGTCACGCCCTCCATCCCCTGGCAGTGAAAGCCAGAGCCAATATATATCGTGGCATGGCCCAGGGTAAAGGAATATCCTTGTACTGGGTCAAGGCACACGCAGGGCTTGGAGGGAACGAGCGAGCGGATACCCTCGCCAGATGTGCGGCTCTGTCATTGAAGAGAGCTCCCGACTACGACCTATGCCCGGTTTCATTCGCTAAGGGCGGTCTCCGTCAGGCCACCCTCAGCGAATGGAACAAGCGGTATCAGGAGGGCGTAACCGCCTCCGTCACGAGGCTCTTCCTCCCGTGCGCGGTGACCGCTTACAGAGTCGTCCGGAAAATGGAGATTGCCGGCCCTACAACCCAGATGCTGACGGGGCACGGTGGGTTCTCCGAATACTTGAATCGTTTCAAGTGTAAGGAGAGCCCATCGTGTGCCTGCGAGCCGGGGATCGACGAGACTGTCGTCCATCTCCTGACGAGCTGTCCCATTCATGGCCTCGAAAGGATCCAGTTGGAGAGCAGCACAAATTTAAAAATAGTCCCAGAAAACCTCCCCATCCTCATGCAAGACCACACAACCCTATTCCTAAATTACGCCCATAAAATTGTAAAATTTGTAAATAAGAGAAATGGCAAAACAAAAAATTAATTGTATACTGGTATTATAAGAATACCAATAACAATAATTTAAAAAAAAAAAGAGTTTTAGTTAAAATAGAAATAGGTTAAGCAAAAAATGTAAATAATAGTAAAGCTTAGATGTTAAGGAAAATTAAATGTTATCATTAAAAATTACATTAGATTTTAAGGTATTTTAAGGTAGTCAGATAAGATTTAATATAAAGATGTAAATATAGTACTCCATAGCTACAACTGTAAAAAACATAATATAATAATATAAAAATAAGGCATAATTGTAAAAATATAAAAGAGAATATAAAATAAAGTAAAATAAAAATTGACGGACCCAATCAGGGCCATAGTGTAACCTTCTACTTCCAGTTTTAAATGAAACAAAATTATAAAAAAACAACTTTGACAACGTCAAAGGTGCCAGGACGTGGGGCTCGCACCCACAATAAAATAAAAAAAAAAAAAAAAAAAACCTAACCTAACCTAACCTAACCTAACCTAACCTTTTTTTTTTTTTTTTTTTTTTTTTTTTTTACATGGCGAAAATCCTCATGGATACCACACACCACGGGGGCAGCGTGTGGTTATGCCGGACTCCTACCGGCTAAAAACACCATGGTGCATTGCTCACGTCGCTCTGCGCCGAGAACACGGGTACGCCGTCGGCACTCTTCCGCGAACTCGGCAGCGACATGGCCTCATCAGGCCTCAGCTTAGGGGACGCCCATGTGCGTCCCTCCGCACCGCACTGCTGCACTACAGCACGGCGCCTTCTCCCTTACAAGGACTTAGCTGGGAACAGGCTCCCCCGAGCCTGCCCCAGCGACTCTATCAGGGAGGATGATCTCCAAGATCGGCTCTTCGGCGGCGGCGCCCTGGTCGTCGGCGGCGCATCGCGAGATCGGTCGTCGCCTCCCGATCCCGCTCGTCTGCCTCTTTCCGGGCAACTACTGTCTCGCAGAATGCGAGGACGGCGCTCCACGACTCCCCACTGTCCACCATAGATTTGACCACGGCAGGCAGTGAGAGGTCGGAGCCAACAACTGCGCAGAGCTGAAGGCGCTCTGTCGCCCAGGCGGGACACACTTCCAGCATGTGTTGGGCCGTTTCCTCGGGACATCCGTCGCAATGGAGGCACCTGGCGGTCGGCTCTCTCCCGGCTATGTGGTGCAGGTACCTCCCGAAGCAGCCATGCCCCGAGAGGACCTGCGACAACCTGTAAGTGATTGTGCCGTGGCGTCTGCCTATCCATTTGTGGAGAACTGGACGGATGGCCTCGATGGTCCGTCGGCCGGCGCTAGGATGCCCCAGCCTGGACTCCCACATTTCTTCAGCTGCTTCTTGTAGCCGTCTTCTTCTTTCTCCGATCTCCTGGGGTGCCGGCGCGTGCCCTTGGGACCGTACCTCCTTTCGCCACGCATGAAGCTGGGCAAGGATCCCGGCCTCTAGGTCCCAGGGCATGAAACCCGCCAAAACACAGGCCGCTTCCTCCGAGATTGTGCGGTATCCCCGGATGGCCCTGACCGCCAATGCCCTCTGCGGTTTGCGCAAAAGCGCGACACTCCGGCGATTCAGGGCATCGGCCCAAACAGGAGCCCCGTAGAGAGCCATGGACCGCACAACTCCAGCATGAAGGCGCCTACAAGTGGCGCCTGGGCCACCGACATTTGGCAGCAACCGCCCCAGAGCAGCAGCTGTTCGAATGAGCCGTGGGGCCAACCTTTCAAAGTGGGCCCTAAAATCCCATTTGCTGTCTAGAGTGAGCCCCAGATACCTCATCTGGGACTCTACGACGATGCGTACTCCTCCAACCACGATGTGCAGGTTGGCAGGCGGCGCGTTTCGGGGCCCGTGAAAGCATAATGCTTCCGACTTATTAAGCGCCACCTCTAGTCCCAGACGCCTTATTCTAGACACAACGTGGGCCGCTCCCGCCGTGGCGAGTATGGCGGCGTTGCGGAGAGTCTTGCTGCGCGCAGTTACCAGGGTGTCATCGGCGTAACATGTCACCTCAACACCCTGCAGATTGGCACCGCGCAGCACCCAGTCATATCCGATATTCCACAAGAGTGGTCCTAGGACCGACCCCTGTGGAACACCGCATAGCACTTCTCGTGCATCTTGCGTCCCGTTTTGGCAGGGGAAGATCACCCTCCTGCCGGACAGATACGACCCTATGACGCGGCACAGGTAGGAAGGCACCCCATGGAACCGGAGTGCCCCCCTGATGCAAGCCCAGGGGAGTGTGTTGAAAGCGTTGGCGATGTCAAGAGACACCGCCAAAACGACCTCACCCCGGGAGACCGCATCCTGTGCCAGGGTCCGGACTCTGCCTACAGCATCCACCGTCGATCTTCCTCTCCTGAACCCAAACTGACATTCTGCCAGGTTCGGCCCGACCTGCTCCAGATGCTCGACGATGCGCCCGGCCACCACTCTCTCGAAGAGCTTGGCCACATCGTCGAGTAGCACAATCGGGCGGTATCCGGAGGATGAGTCAGTTGGGCGGCCCTCCTTCCGCAAGAGGACGAGCTTTCCCTCCTTCCATGGGTGGGGGATGACTCCTTGCTGTAAACAGGCGGAAAAGAGCGCCCGGAGTCGATCCCCCAGATCTTCCAGCGCCAGAGCTAGGGCGCGTCCCGGTACGCCGTCAGGGCCGGGAGCAGTGTTCTTAGCTCGCAGCTTTTTGACCGCCGCATTGAGCTCCTCCTCAGACACTGACGGCGCTGCGAACGATTCCGGCGACTGCACAGGAGGGTCGCGGGACATGACAGGTGGGGAGAAATCCCCGCGATGTGGGAACAGGGATGACACGACGTCCCGAAGCAGCTGGGGCGATAGGGTCTCTGTAACGGGGGGGGCCCAGGAGCGGAGCTTGCTCAACACTAACTTGTATGGTCGCCCCCATGGATCCGCGTCCAGAGTACCCAAGAATTCACCCCAGGCAGCCTCTATCGCCCTCCCGATGGCTGTCTGTAGTAGCAGCTTTAGGTCCCTATATGAGCCATAGAGCAGAGCTTCTCTATTGAGATCCCTTCGCCTTCTTCGCCTGCACCGTGTGTACTGGCGCCTAGCTACGACACAGTCTCTGCGCAACTGCGCGATATCCGCCGACCACCAGTACACCTGGGGCTTCGGAGGCCGAGATCTAGCCCGGGACATTGACGCATCGCAAATCTGCTTCATTGTCTCCCGGAACCAGTCTGCTTCACTTTCCACTTCAACTGGACCTGGCGGCGCGGGTGACCAAGATCTTACGATCACCGCTTCACGAAGAACCTCACGATTGAGGCTTTTGAGTTGCCACCTATGGCTGTTGTTGGATAGGGTCCGCTCGGGATCACCCGGGTTCACAGGGAGGGAGGAGACGCTAAATCGTATGTAACGGTGGTCTGAAAGCGTCTCCTCTACCTCCAACACTCCCCAATCCTGGACACGGCGTGCCACGGCAGGGCTTGCGAACGAGACGTCCACGATGGAGCCGCCCTGCATCCGCACGCACGTGTTGACCGAACCCCTATTCAAAACAACGAGCCCGGTCTCAAGCATCCAGCGCTCAACCATGGAGCCGCGAAGATCCGTCGCAGGGGATCCCCACGCCACAGACTTCGCGTTGAGGTCCCCTGCAACGACAACCGGATGGGGATGGCTTTGTCGCACTAAACAAGCGAGCCGAGCCAGATAGTCACCGAAGTCACTCGCCGGACGATTAGGGGAGAAATATGCCGAAACGACGACGATGTCCCCCACCTGGGCCGCGACGTAGCCCGAACCTTTAACTACATTATGAAGTGGCGTGGAGCCCGCTGCCGGCCTCGAAATTATACAGGCCACACCCTCGTTGTCTCCTGCCCAACCAGGAGACACGCGATAAGGCTCAGCCACTATGGCTACGCCGATCCTCCACTGCGCCAAACTCTGGAACATTAGATCCTGAGCTCTGGCGCAGTGATTCAAATTTACTTGAAGGAAGCGGAGAGGGGCCATTAATCTATAGCCATGCTCTCCGATATCCCTCCGGTCACAGGAGCGGCTTTGGCCGCCTGGTCCCTGGGCCCAGCCTTGTTGCCGGCTGCCCTTTTACCTTTGCGCCCACTGCCGTGGGCCTTGCAGGCCCATCCACCAATCTTGTGACCGGCAGGCCTGTTAGCGGCGGCACACGCCACACAATGCGGTGCTCCGGTGCATTCCGCCGATTTGTGGCCAGCCTTTCCGCACCGGAAACACAGGGTGCTGCGATCGTCAGCGACAGTGCACTGCTCCTTTGCGTGCCCCGCCTCCAGACATCTGAAGCAGCGCACCGGCTTCTTATCGAGCAGGCGGATGTGTGCTGACACCCACCCTACAAGCAAACGGCCGCCATCCACGACTTTTCGTGCAGCCGTGACGGGACAGTTGACAACCACTGTCCCTATGCCCGATCGATTCCTCCGGATAGTGCCGACTCTAACCGCCTCGACCGGGCATTCGCCGATGCGGGCGATCGCTGCAGCAACCTCCTCCGCCGTCACCGAGTCATCCAGTTCTGAGACTCGCAAGCCAGCAGACTTGACGGGCCTGGACACTGCGACATTCTCAGGGTCGAGAATGGAGCGCAACTTTTCGGCGAGCGCATCCGCCTTGTCTCCACTTGTGGTGCCGGGTATTTTCAGTACCCGCGCACCAGACGCAGCGACCCTGAACTGCACTCCGTCGATTCCCAGCTCAGGCAAATTAAGCTGCTGCTTAGCCTGCGACAGGATATCTGCGTAGGAAAGGCCCTTCTCTTGGGCATTCGGCTGGAGGCGCAGCACCACCGCAGTAGATCGCGGCGCACTCAGGTTGGGCTTTCGGTCTTTGCCCCGAGGCTTCGACGTCTTTTTCCGTGTTTGGCCAGCGGAGGTCACCCGCCTCGCGCCTTGGCCTCTCTTACGACGACGGCGGCTCACAACCGTCCACTCTTCCCCATCGGCTGCAGGGACCGGAGGAGCAGTCGGCTGTGATCCTGTTTGGGGCGATTGCGTATTCGCCTTCGGAGGAGGGGGAGGTGGCTTCTTCGTCTTAACCCGGCTCTTACTCTTTGTCTTTGTTGGGAGCTTTTGAGGGACAGATGTTGGTCCCTCTGGGGTTTCCTTGGCCTGTCGTGGCTGTCTCTGCTGTTCGGAGACGCCGACCGCCTCCGCAAATGTTGGCGACTCGCGAGGACCCTCAGGTGGCTCTGCGCGCGCCCGATCCGCGGCAAGTGAAGGACGCACGCGTTTTTCGGGCAGCAGCCTGTCCTTTATGCCCTCGAAGCGGGCATTTATCATAAAACCGACCCGATCCATGATGGACCGGGCCAGTTCCTCCACCTCGAGGCCGGTGTGTCTTTCCGCCGGTGGGGGCACTCTGACCTGTGCCTGGGCACGCTGCAGGTCGGCTCGCAGCTCTGCGACCTCTCCGCGCAGCTCGGCCAACTCCGCCTTGAGTCGGGCGTTCTCAGACGCAACTTTTGTCGTTTCCGCGGAGACTGTGCTACGACGCAGAACCTCGACCGCCTGTTTGATTGCCCGCACTTCGGTGTTTAACACCTTGCGGGTGGTGCCCTTCAGGTTTGCGGACTTATGTGTCACCTCCGTGATAATTTCCGCCGTCTTCAACAACCCGTCGAGGAGGACAGGCGCCGATGGCTCCCCTTCGAGCACGATCTCCGCTGGGGCGTTAAGGCCTTGTGCCTGACGGGTTAGGTGGATCTTGCGAACCTCCTCCGCTAGCTCTCGCTCAGCCTGAAGCTGCATCTCCTGCCGCTCCAGGTCGAGAAGCTCCCGCTTTGCCTTCGCAAGGCCGACGTACTCCCCGGTGGTTGGGGGTCTTCCGCGACCTCTAGAAGCGTCTGAATTCTTCGACCCACCAGACGCTGGCTCCTCACTTCCGCTATGAGGGAGGGATCTGCACACCTGGTCAGTGGGAAGCGGCGTGTCTACCCGCTTGAAGCGGCCACGCTCATCCCGCACTAGTGGAGGTACAGCACCACTGGACCGTAAGCGCCCCCGACTGCAGCGACCCGTCGACAACTTACGAGGAGTACGTTGTTCCGCCTCTTCGTTCGACGTCGAATCCGACCCCGAACGTTTTCCTCCTCGGCGCTTTTCCGGTTTTTGGCGAGGCGTGCTCCAGAATTTGGAACGCCGCTTGCCAGCGCCGTCATCCGAGACACGGATATCGTGGAACTCAGGGCTACAGGCTCCTGAGGCACAACTCCGCATCTCTCCTTCATCCATGAGTGAGTCTCGAGAGGACGATGGACCCCTGCTCGAGTCACCCGATCGAAACAGGTCCTTTAGAAGCACGTGCGGCGTTCGCCGCACCAACCGAGACCCTAAAGCTACAGAGTCAGCAGAGCGAGAGTCCGCTGACACTGCAACAACATCCGAATCGATTTGCATATCGGAATCCTTTATCGCGCAATGGTCTTTGGGGACCGTAGTCCCCCCGGGTTTAACAAAATCCAAGTCGTTATGCTTATCAGAAGTCCGTGATGATTTGCCATGGTCGTGAGTAGGTATACTCAAGCGAATGCTGCCCCCCCCAGAATACGAGGGGCGGCCGGTAGCCTGACGCAACGCCGGGGTGCGCGAGACTACCGGGAGGGATTCTCCGGATTTACCGGTACCCTCCTGGGGTAATAATTCTTTACAATCCGCCATCATAAGTTTTGGGCTCATTTCCGGGTGAGCTCCCCCGCCTTCTCAGCGCTTACCGGTTAACCCTACGCCGCAGCACGCTAGACTACGGTTTCGGGGTGATTTTTATAGAGGTTTCCTTCCTCACAGCACATCACGTGTGATGTGCCCCCGGTCCCGGCCGTAGTGCAATAGCCGGGTTACGGTATGATTTGTGCCTCGCGGCTTTTCGACTGATTGCACCGGTTTTCCGGTGGGCGATGGTGTCGTCACGTACCTACGCCTGGAGTGGCTGCTCTTAGTCTGGCCCCTCACCCTAAACCTCCCGGTATGAGTAACTCTGCCGGTATAGCCTCAGGGATCATTGGGACACGCAAGCCCCCCCACCACGACAAGGTGGCAGCCTCGGGGGGGAACCTTTTTTTTTTTTTTTTTTTTTTTTTTTTTTTTACATGGCGAAAATCCTCATGGATACCACACACCACGGGGGCAGCGTGTGGTTATGCCGGACTCCTACCGGCTAAAAACACCATGGTGCATTGCTCACGTCGCTCTGAGCCGAGAGCACGGGTACGCCATCGGCACTCTTCCGCGAACTCGGCAGCGACATGGCCTCATCAGGCCTCAGCTTTGGGGACGCCCAACTGCGTCCCTCCGCACCGTACTGCTGCACTACAGCACGGCGCCTTCTCCCTTCAAGGACTTAGCTGGGAACAGGCTCCCCCGAGCCTGTCCCAGCGACTCTATCAGGGAGGGTGAACTCCCAGTTCGGCTCTGCGGCGGCGGCGCCCTGGTCGTCGGCGGCGCATTGCAAGATCAGTCGTCGCCTCCCGATCCCGCTCGTCTGCCTCCTTCCGGGCAAGCACTGACTCGCAAAAGGCGAGGGTAGCGCTCCACGACTCCTCGCTGTCCACCATAGATTTGACCACGGCGGGCAACGAGAGGTCGGAGCCAACTACAGCGCAGAGCTGAAGGCGCTCTGTCGCCCAGGCGGGGCACACTTCCAGCATGTGTTGGGCCGTTTCCTCCGGACATCCGTCACAATGGAGGCACCTGGCGGTCGGCTCCCTCCCGGCAATGTAGTGCAGGTACCTCCCGAAACAACCATGCCCCGAGAGGACCTGCGACAGCCTGTATGTAAGTGTGCCGTGACGTCTGCCTATCCATTTGTGGAGAACTGGACGGATGGCCTCGATGGTCCGTCGGCCGGCGCTAGGGTGCTCCAGCCTGGACTCCCACATTTCTTCAGCTCTTCGTCGTAGCTGTTTTCTTGCCTCCCCGATTTCCTGGGGTGGTGGTGCGTGCCCTTGGGACCGTGCCTCCTCGCGCCACGCATAAAGCTTGGCAAGGATACCGGCCTCTAGGTCCCAGGGCATGAAACCCGCCAAAACACACGCCGCTTCGTCGGAGATTGTGCGGTATCCCCGGATGGCCCTGACCGCCAATGCCCTCTGCGGTTTGCGCAAAAGCGCGACACTCCGGCGATTCAGGGCATCGGCCCAAACAGGAGCCCCGTAGAGAGCCATGGACCGCACAACTCCAGCATGAAGGCGCCTACAAGTGGCGCCTGGTCCACCAACATTTGGCAGCAACCGCCCCAGAGCAGCAGCTGTTCGAATGAGCCGCGGGGCTAATCTTTCGAAGTGGGCCTTGAACTCCCACTTACTGTCTAGAGTGAGCCCCAGATACCTCATCTGGGACTCTACGACGATGCGGACTCCTCCAACTACAATGTGCGCATTGGCGGGCGGCGCGTTTTGGGGCCCATGGAAACATAACGCCTCCGTCTTATTGAGCGCCACCTCCAGGCCCAGACGCCTTATCCTGGACACAACGTGGGCCGCTCCCGCCGTAGCAAGTATGGCGGCATTACGATGAGACTTACTGCGCGCAGTTACCAGGGTGTCATCGGCGTAACATGTCACCTCAACACCCTGGAGATTGGCGCCACGCAGCACCCAGTCGTATCCGATGTTCCACAAGAGTGGTCCTAGGACCGACCCCTGTGGAACACCGCACAGCACTTCTCTAGCATCCTGCGACCCGTTTTGGCAGGGGAAGATCACCCTCCTGCCGGACAGGTACGACCCTATGACGCGGCACAGGTAGGAAGGCACCCCATGAAACCGAAGTGCCTCCCTGATGCAAGCCCAGGGGAGTGTATTGAAAGCGTTGGCGATGTCAAGAGACACCGCCAGAACGACCTCACCCCGGGAGACCGCATCCTGTGCCAGGGTCCGGACTCTGCCTACAGCATCCACCGTCGATCTTCCTCTCCTGAACCCAAACTGACAATCCGCCAGGTTCGGCCCGACCTGCTCCAGGTGCTCGACGATGCGCCCGGCCACCACTCTCTCGAAGAGCTTGGCCACATCGTCGAGTAGCACGATCGGGCGGTATCCGGAGGATGAGTCAGTCGGGCGGCCCTCCTTCCGCAAGAGGACGAGCTTTCCCTCCTTCCATGGGTGGGGGATGACTCCTTGCTGTAAACAGGCGGAAAAGAGCGCCCGGAGTCGATCCCCCAGATCTTCCAGCGCCAGAGCTAGGGCACGTCCCGGTACGCCGTCAGGGCCGGGAGCAGTGTTCTTAGCTCGCAGCTTTCTGACCGCCGCATTGAGCTCCTCCTCAGACACTGACGGCGCTGCGAACGATTCCGGCGACTGCACAGGAGGGTCGCGGGACATAACTGGTGGGGAAAATTCCCCGCGATGTGGAAACAGGTCTGAAACTACGTCCCGAAGCAGCTGTGGCGATAGGGTCTCTGTAACGGGGGGGGCCCAGGAGCGGAGCTTGCTCAACACTAGTTTGTATGGTCGCCCCCATGGATCCGCGTCCAGAGTTCCCAGGAATTCACCCCAGGCAGCCTCTATCGCCCTACCGATGGCTGTCTGTAGTAGCAGCTTTAGGTCCCTATATGAGCCATAGAGCAGAGCTTCTCTATTGAGATCCCTTCGCCTTCTTCGCCTGCACCGTGTGTACTGGCGCCTAGCTACGACACAGTCTCTGCGCAACTGCGCGATATCCGCCGACCACCAGTACACCTGGGGCTTCGGAGGCCGAGATCTAGCCCGGGACATTGACGCATCGCAAATCTGCTTCATTGTCTCCCGGAACCAGTCTGCTTCACTTTCCACTTCAACTGGACCTGGCGGCGCGGGTGACCAAGATCTTACGATCACCGCTTCACGAAGAACCTCACGATTGAGGCTTTTGAGTTGCCACCTATGGCTGTTGTTGGATAGGGTCCGCTCGGGACCACCCGGGTTCACAGGGAGGGAGGAGACGCTAAATCGTATGTAACGGTGGTCTGAAAGCGTCTCCTCTACCTCCAACACTCCCCAATCCTGGACACGGCGTGCCACGGCAGGGCTTGCGAACGAGACGTCCACGATGGAGCCGCCCTGCATCCGCACGCACGTGTTGACCGAACCCCTATTCAAAACAACGAGCCCGGTCTCAAGCATCCAGCGCTCAACCATGGAGCCGCGAAGATCCGTCGCAGGGGATCCCCACGCCACAGACTTCGCGTTGAGGTCCCCTGCAACGACAACCGGATGGGGATGGCTTTGTCGCACTAAACAAGCGAGCCGAGCCAGATAGTCGCCGAAGTCACTCGCCGGACGATTAGGGGAGAAATATGCCGAAACGACGACGATGTCCCCCACCTGGGCCGCGACGTAGCCCGAACCTTTAACTACATTATGAAGTGGCGTGGAGCCCGCTGCCGGCCTCGAAATTATACAGGCCACACCCTCGTTGTCTCCTGCCCAACCAGGAGACACGCGATAAGGCTCAGCCACTATGGCTACGCCGATCCACCACTGCGCCAAACTCTGGAACATTAGATCCTGAGCTCTGGCGCAGTGATTCAAATTTACTTGAAGGAAGCGGAGAGGGGCCATTAATCTATAGCCATGCTCTCCGATATCCCTCCGGTCACAGGAGCGGCTTTGGCCGCCTGGTCCCTGGGCCCAGCCTTGTTGCCGGCTGCCCTTTTACCTTTGCGCCCACTGCCGTGGGCCTTGCAGGCCCATCCACCAATCTTGTGACCGGCAGGCCTGTTAGCGGCGGCACACGCCACACAATGCGGTGCTCCGGTGCATTCCGCCGATTTGTGGCCAGCCTTTCCGCACCGGAAACACAGGGTGCTGCGATCGTCAGCGACAGTGCACTGCTCCTTTGCGTGCCCCGCCTCCAGACATCTGAAGCAGCGCACCGGCTTCTTATCGAGCAGGCGGATGTGTGCTGACACCCACCCTACAAGCAAACGGCCGCCATCCACGACTTTTCGTGCAGCCGTGACGGGACAGTTGACAACCACTGTCCCTATGCCCGATCGATTCCTCCGGATAGTGCCTACTCTAACCGCCTCGACCGAGCATTCGCCAATGCGGGCGATCGCCGCAGCAACCTCCTCAGCCGTCACAGAGTCATCCAGCTCTGAGACCCGCAAACCAGCAGACTTGACCGGCCTGGACACAGCGACGTTCTCCGGGTCAAGGATTGAGCGCAGCTTTTCAGCCAGCGCATCCGCCTTGTCTCCACTTGTGGTGCCGGGTATTTTAAGAACCCGCGCACCAGACGCAGCGACCCTAAATTGCACGCCGTCAATCCCCAGCCCAGGCAGATTTAGCTGCTGCTTAGCCTGCGACAGGATGTCGGCGTACGAGAGGCCTTTCTCCTGAGCATTTGGCTGGAGGCGCAGCACCACCGCAGTCGATCGCGGCGCGCTGAGGTTGGGCTTTCGGTCTGAGCCCCGAGGCTTCGTCGCCTTCTTACTTTTTTGACCAGCGGAGGCCACCCGCTTCGCGCCTTGACCTCGCTTTCGTCGACGACGGCTCACAACCGTCCACTCCTCCCCATCGGCTGCAGGGACTGGAGGAGCACTCGGCTGTGAACGTGTTTGGGGCGATTGCGTACTCGCCTTCGGAGGAGGGGGAGGTGGCTTCTTCGTCTTAGCCCGGCTCTTACTCTTCCTCTTTGTTGGAGGCTTTTGAGGGACAGCTGTAGGTCCCTCTTGTGTTTCCTTAGCCTGTGGTCGCTGGCTCTGGGGTTCGGAGACGCCGACCACCTCCGCAAATGACGGCGACGCGAGAGGAACCTCAGATGACTCTGTGCGGGCCCGATCCGCGGCAAGTGGAGGACGCACGCGTTTCTCGGGCAGCAGCCTGTCCTTTATGCCCTCGAAACGAGCATTTATCATAAAACCGACCCGATCCATGATGGACCGGGCCAGTTCCTCCACCTCGAGGCCGGTGTGTCTTTCCGCCGGTGGGGGGACTCTGACCTGTGCCTGGGCACGCTGCAGGTCGGCTCGCAGCTCTGCGACCTCTCCGCGCAGCTCGGCCAACTCCGCCTTGAGTCTCGCGTTCTCAGACGCAACTTTTGTCGTTTCCGCGGAGACTGTGCTACGACGCAGAACTTCGACCGCCTGTTTGATTGCCCGCACTTCGGTGTTTAACACCTTGCGGGTGGTACCCTTAAGATTCGCTGACTTATGGGTCACCTCCGAGATGATCTCTGCCGTTTTCAGCAACCCGTCAAGAAGGACAGGCGCCGATGGCTCCCCTTCCAGCACGGTCTCCGCTGGGGCACTCAAGCCTTGTGCCTGACGAGTTAGGTGGATCTTCCGAACCTCCTCCGCAAGCTCACGTTCCGCCTGAAGCTGCATCTCCTGCCGCTCCAGGTCGAGAAGCTCCCGCTTTGCCTTCGCCAGGCCGACGTACTCCCCGGTGGTTGGGGGTCTTCCGCGCCCTCTAGAAACGTCTGACTTTCTCGACCCACCAGACGCTGGCTCGTCACTTCCGCTATGAGGGAGGGATCTGCAAACCTGGTCTGTGGGAAGCGGCGTGTCTACCCGCTTGAAGCGGCCACGCTCATCCCGCACTAATGGAGGTACAGCACCACCGGACCGTAAGCGTCCCCGACTGCAGCGGCCCGTCGACAACTTACGAGGAGTTGGTTGTTCTCCCTCTTCGTTCGACGTCGAATCCGACCCCGAACGTTTTCCTCCTCGGCGCTTTTCTGGTTTTTGGCGAGGCGTGCTCCAGAATTTGGAACGCCGCTTGCCAGCGCCGTCATCCGAGACACGGATATCGTGGAACTCAGGGCTACAGGCTCCTGAGGCACAACTCCGCATCTCTCCTTCATCCACAAGTGAGTCTCGAGAGGACGATGGACCCCTGCTCGAGTCACCCGACCGAAACAGGTCCTTTAAAACCACTTGCGGCCTTCGCCGCATCAACCGAGACCCTAAAGCTACAGAATCAGCAGAGCGAGAGTCCGCCGATACTGCAACAACATCCGAATCAATCTGCATATCGGAGTCCTTAATCGCGCATTGGTCTTTGGGGACCGTAGTCCCCCCGGGTTTAACAAAATCCAAGTCGTTATGCTTATCAAAAGTCCGTGATGATTTGCCATGGTCGAGAGTAGGAATACTCAGGCGAATGCTGCCCCCCCCAGAATACGAGGGGCGGCCGGTAGCCTGACGCAACGCCGGGGTGCGCGAGACTACCGGGAGGGATTCTCCGGATTTACCGGTACCCTCCTGGGGTAGTAATTTTTTACAGTCCGCCATCATAAGTTTTGGGCTCATTTCCGGGTGAGCTCCCCCGCCTTCTCAGCGCTTACCGGTTAACCCTACGCCGCAGCACGCTAGACTACGGTTTCGGGGTGATTTTTTATAGAGGCTTCCTTCCTCGCAGCACATCACGTGTGATGTGCCCCCGGTCCCGGCCGTAGTGCAATGGCCGGGTTACGGTATGATTTGTGCCTCGCGGCTTTTCGACTGATTGCACCGGTTTTCCGGTGGGCGATGGTGTCGTCACGTACCTACGCCTGGAGTGGCTGCTCTTAGTCTGGCCCCTCACCCTAAACCTCCCGGTATGAGTGACTCTGCCGGTATAGCCTCAGGGATCATTGGGACACGCAAGCCCCCCCACCACGACAAGGTGGCAGCCTCGGGGGGGAGCCTCGGGGGGGAACCTAACCTTTTTTTTTTTTTTTTTTTTTTTTTTACATGGCGAAAATCCTCATGGATACCACACCCCGCGGGGGCAGCGTGTGGTTATGCCGGACTCCTACCGGCTAAAAACACCATGGTGCATTGCTCACGTCGCTCTGCGCCGAGAACACGGGTACGCCATCGGCACTCTTCCGCGAACTCGGCAGCGACATGGCCTCATCAGGCCTCAGCTTTGAGGACGCCCAACTGCGTCCCTCCGCACCGCACTGCTGCACTACAGCACGGCGCCTTCTCCCTTCAAGGACTTAGCTGGGAACAGGCTCCCCCGAGCCTGCCCCAGCGACTCTATCAGGGAGGGTGGTCTCCCAGACCTGCTCTTCGGCGGCGGCGCCCTGGTCGTCGGCGGCGCATCTCGAGATCGGTCGTCGCCTCCCGATCCCGCTCGTCTGCTTCCTTCCGGGCAAGCACTGATTCGCAAAAGGCGAGAGTAGCGCTCCACGACTCCTCGCTGTCCACCATAGATTTGACCACGGCGGGCAACGAGAGGTCGGAGCCAACTACAGCGCAGAGCTGAAGGCGCTCTGTCGCCCAGGCGGGGCACACTTCCAGCATATGTTGGGCCGTTTCCTCGGGACATCCGTCGCAATGGAGGCACCTGGCGGTCGGCTCTCTCCCGGCTATGTGGTGCAGGTACCTCCCGAAGCAGCCATGCCCCGAGAGGACCTGCGACAACCTGTAAGTGAGTGTGCCATGGTTTCTGCCTATCCATTTGTGGAGAACTGGACGGATGGCCTCGATGGTCCGTCGGCCGGCGCTAGGATGCTCCAGCCTGGACTCCCACATTTCTTCAGCTTCTTCTCGCAGCCTCTTTCTTCTTTCCCCGATTTCCTGGGGTGGTGGTGCGTGCCCTTGGGACCGTGCCTCCTCGCGCCACGCATGAAGCTTGGCAAGGATACCGGCCTCTAGGTCCCAGGGCATGAAACCCGCCAAAACACACGCCGCTTCGTCGGAGATTGTGCGGTATCCCCGGATGGCCCTGACCGCCAATGCCCTCTGCGGTTTGCGCAAAAGCGCGATACTCCGGCGATTCAGGGCATCGGCCCAAACAGGAGCCCCGTAGAGAGCCATGGACCGCACAACTCCAGCATGAAGGCGCCTACAAGTGGCGCCTGGTCCACCGACATTTGGCAGCAACCGCCCGAGGGCGGCAGCTGTTCTAATCAGTCGTGGGGCCAACCTTTCGAAGTGGGCCTTGAACTCCCACTTGCTATCTAGAGTGAGCCCCAGATACCTCATCTGGGACTCTACGATGATGCCTACTCCTCCAACAACGATGTGCATGTTGGCAGGCGGCGCGTTTCGGGGCCCGTGAAAGCATAGCGCCTCCGACTTATTGAGCGCCACCTCCAGCCCCAGACGCCTTATTCTCGACACAACGTGGGCCGCTCCCGCCGTGGCGAGTATGGCGGCGTTGCGGAGAGTTTTGCTGCGCGCAGTTACCAGGGTGTCATCGGCGTAGCATGTCACCTCAACACCCTGGAGATTGGCGCCGCGCAGCACCCAGTCATATCCGATATTCCACAAGAGTGGTCCTAGAACCGACCCCTGTGGAACACCGCACAGCACTTCTCGTGCATCTTGCGTCCCGTTTTGGCAGGGGAAGATCACACTCCTGCCAGACAAGTACGACCCTATGACGCGGCACAGGTAGGAAGGCAGCCCATGGAACCGGAGTGCCTCCCTGATGCAAGCCCAGGGGAGCGTGTTGAAAGCGTTGGCGATGTCAAGAGACACCGCCAAAACGACCTCACCCCGGGAGACCGCATCCTGTGCCAGGGTCCGCACCCTGCCTACAGCATCCACCGTCGATCTTCCTCTCCTGAATCCAAACTGACAGTCCGCCAGGTTCGGCCCGACCTGCTCCAGATGCTCGACGATACGCCCGGCCACCACTCTCTCGAAGAGCTTGGCCACATCGTCGAGTAGCACGATCGGGCGGTATCCGGAGGCTGAGTCAAGCGGCCGGCCCTCCTTCCGCAAGAGGACGAGTTTTCCCTCCTTCCATTGGTGGGGGATGACTCCTTGCTGTAAACAGGCGGAAAAGAGCGCCCGGAGTCGATCCCCCAGATCTTCCAGCGCCAGAGCTAGGGCGCGTCCCGGTACGCCGTCAGGGCCGGGAGCAGTGTTCTTAGCTCGCAGCTTTCTGACCGCCGCATTGAGCTCCTCCTCAGACACTGACGGCGCTGCGAACGATTCCGGCGACTGCACAGGAGGGTCGCGGGACATGACAGGTGGGGAGAAATCCCCGCGATGTGGGAACAGGGATGACACGACGTCCCGAAGCAGCTGGGGCGATAGGGTCTCTGTAACGGGGGGGGCCCAGGAGCGGAGCTTGCTCAACACTAACTTGTATGGTCGCCCCCATGGATCCGCGTCCAGAGTACCCAAGAATTCACCCCAGGCAGCCTCTATCGCCCTCCCGATGGCCGTCTGTAGTTCCATCTTGAGGTCTCTATAGGAACCGTAGAGTAGAGATTCTCTATTGAGGTCCCTACGTCGTTTTCGCCTGCACCTCGTGTACTGGCGTCTGGCCACAACACAATCTTGACGCATTTTCGCGATATCGGTCGACCACCAGTACACCTGGGGCTTCGGAGGCCGAGATCTAGCCCGGGACATTGACGCATCGCAAATCTGCTTCATTGTCTCCCGGAACCAGTCTGCTTCACTTTCCACTTCAACTGGACCTGGCGGCGCGGGTGACCAAGATCTTACGATCACCGCTTCCCGAAGAACTTCACGGTCGAGGCTCCGGAGTTGCCACCTGTGGCTGTTGTTGGACTGGGTCCGTTCGGGACCACCCGGGTTCGCAGGGAGGGAGGAGACGCTAAATCGTATGTAACGGTGGTCTGACAGCGTTTCCTCTACCTCCAGCACTCCCCAGTCCTGAACACGGCGTGCCACGGCAGGGCTTGCGAACGAGACGTCCACGATGGAGCCGCCCTGCATCCGCACGCACGTGTTTACCGAACCTCTATTTAGAACAACGAGCCCGGTCTCAAGCATCCACCGCTCGACCATGGAGCCGCGCAGATCCGTCGCGGGGGATCCCCACGCCACAGACTTCGCGTTGAGGTCCCCTGCAACGACAACCGGATGGGGATGACTCTGTCGCACTAGGCCTGTGAGACGAGCCAGAAAGTCCCCGAAGTCACTCGCCGGACGATTAGGGGAGAAATACGTCGAAATGACGACGATTTCCCCCACCTTAGCCGCGACGTATCCCGCACCCTTTACTACGTTGTGAAGTGGCGAGGAGCCCGCAGACGGCCTCGATATTATACAGGCCAGACCGTCGTTGTCTCCTGCCCATCCAGGAGACACACGATAGGGCTCAGCCACTATGGCTACGCCAATCCTCCACTGTGCCAGGCTCTGGAACATTAAGTCTTGAGCCCTGGCGCAGTGATTTAGGTTTATTTGTAGGAATCGGAGAGGGGCCATTAATCGATCGCCATACTCTCCGCTATACCTGCGGTCACAGGAGCGGCTTTGGCCGCCTGATCTCTGGGCCCAGCTTTATTGCCAGCTGCCCTTTTCCCTTTGCGCCCACTCCCGTGGGCCTTGCAGGCCCATCCACCGATCTTATGACCGGCAGGCCTGTTAGCGGCGGCGCACACCACACAATGCGGTGCTCCGGTGCATTCCGCTGATTTGTGGCCAGCCTTTCCGCACCGGAAACACAGGGTGCTGCGATCGTCAGCTACAGTGCACTGCTCCTTTGCGTGCCCGGCCTCCAGGCATCTGAAGCAGCGCACCGGCTTCCTATCGAGCAGGCGGATGTGTGCCGACACCCACCCTACCAGCAAACGGCCGCCATCCACGACCTTTCGTGCAGCCGTGACGGGACAGTTGACAACCACTGTCCCTATGCCCGATCGATTTCTCCTGATTGTGCCGACTCTAACCGCCTCGACCGGGCATTCGCCGATGCGAGCGATCGCCGCAGCAACCTCCTCAGTCGTCACAGAGTCATCTAGCTCTGACACCCGCAAGCCAGCAGACTTGACGGGCCTGGACACAGCGACGTTCTCCGGGTCAAGGATCGAGCGCAGCTTTTCAGCCAGCGCATCCGCCTTGTCTCCACTTGTGGTGCCGGGTATTTTAAGTACCCGCGCACCAGACGCAGCGACCCTGAATTGAACGCCGTCAATCCCCAGCTCAGGCAGATTTAACTGCTGCTTAGCCTGCGACAGGATGTCGGCGTAGGAAAGGCCCTTCTCTTGGGCATTCGGCTGGAGGCGCAGCACCACCGCAGTCGATCGCGGCGCTCTCAGGTTGGGCTTTCGGTCTGAGCCCCGAGGCTTCGACGTCTTCTTCTCTGTTTGGCCAGCGGAGGCCACCCGCCTCGCGCCTTGGCCTCTCTTACGACGACGGCGGCTCACAACCGTCCACTCCTCCCCATCGGCTGCAGGGACCGGAGGAGCACTCGGCTGTGATCCGGTTTGGGGCAATTGCTTACCCCTCTTGGGAGGAGGAGGCGGTGGCTTCTTAGCCTTGCCCCGACTCTTACTCGTCTTCTTTTTTGATGGAGGATTTTGAGGGATAGCTGTAGGTCCCTCTGGTGTTTCCTTAGCCTGTGGTCGCTGGCTCTGGGGTTCGGAGACGCCGACCACCTCCGCAAATGACGGCGACGCGAGAGGAACCTCAGATGACTCTGTGCGGGCCCGATCCGCGGCAAGTGGAGGACGCACGCGTTTCTCGGGCAGCAGCCTGTCCTTTATGCCCTCGAAACGAGCATTTATCATAAAACCGACCCGATCCATGATGGACCGGGCCAGTTCCTCAACCTCAAGGCCGGTGCGTCCTTCCGCGGGCGGGGGCACTCTGACCTGTGCCTGGGCACGCTGCAGGTCGGCTCGCAGCTCTGCCACCTCACTACGCAGCTCTGCCAGCTCCGTCTTTAGTCTCGCGTTCTCTGAAGCGACTTTGGTCGTCTCCGCGGAGACTGTGCTTCGACGCAGGATCTCGACCGCTTGTTTTATTGCCCGCACTTCAGTGTTTAACACCTTGCGGGTGGTGCCCTTGAGATTTGCCGACTTATGGGTCACCTCGGTGATCACTTCGGCCGTCTTCAGCAACCCGTCAAGGAGGACAGGCGCCGATGGCTCCCCTTCCAGCACGGTCTCCTCTGGGGCACTCAACCCATGTGCCTGCCGAGTCTGGTGGATCTTGCGGACCTCCTCCGCAAGCTCACGTTCCGCCTGAAGCTGCATCTCCTGCCGCTCCAGGTCGAGAAGCTCCCGCTTTGCCTTCGCAAGGCCGACGTACTCCCCGGTGGTTGGGGGTCTTCCGCGACCTCTAGAAGCGTCTGAATTCTTCGACCCACCAGACGCTGGCTCGTCACTTCCGCTATGAGGGAGGGATCTGCACACCTGGTCAGTGGGAAGCGGCGTGTCTACCCGCTTGAAGCGGCCACGCTCGTCCCGCACTAGTGGAGGTACAGCACCACCGGACCGTAAGCGTCCCCGACTGCAGCGGCCCGTCGACAACTTACGAGGAGTTGGTTGTTCTCCCTCTTCGTTCGACGTCGAATCCGACCCCGAACGTTTTCCTCCTCGGCGCTTTTCTGGTTTTTGGCGAGGCGTGCTCCAGAATTTGGAATGCCGCTTGCCAGCGCCGTCATCCGAGACACGGATATCGTGGAACTCAGGGCTACAGGCTCCTGAGGCACAACTCCGCATCTCTCCTTCATCCACGAGTGAGTCTCGAGAGGACGATGGACCCCTACTCGAGTCACCCGACCGAAACAGGTCCTTTAGAACCACTTGCGGCGTTCGCCGCATCAACTGAGAGCCTAGAGCTACAGAATCAGCAGAGCGAGAGTCCGCTGACACTAAAACAACATCCGAATCGATTTGCATATCGGAGTCCTTAATCGCGCATTGGTCTTTGGGGACCGTAGTCCCCCCGGGTTTAACAAAATCCAAATCGTTAAGCTTATCCGAAGTCCGTGATGATTTGCCATGGTCGTGAGTAGGTATACTCAAGCGAATGCTGCCCCCCCCAGAATACGAGGGGCGGCCGGTAGCCTGACGCAACGCCGGGGTGCGCGAGACTACCGGGAGGGATTCTCCGGATTTACCGGTACCCTCCTGGGGTAATGATTTTTTACAATCCGCCATCATAAGTTTTGGGCTCATTTCCGGGTGAGCTCCCCCGCCTTCTCAGCGCTTACCGGTTAACCCTACGCCGCAGCACGCTAGACTACGGTTTCGGGGTGATTTTTTATAGAGGTTTCCTTCCTCGCAGCACATCACGTGTGATGTGCCCCCGGTCCCGGCCGTAGTGCAATGGCCGGGTTACGGTATGATTTGTGCCTCGCGGCTTTTCGACTGATTGCACCGGTTTTCCAGTGGGCGATGGTGTCGTCACGTACCTACGCCTGGAGTGGCTGCTCTTAGTCTGGCCCCTCACCCTTAACCTCCCGGTATGAGTAACTCTGCCGGTATAGCCTCAGGGATCATTGGGACACGCAAGCCCCCCCACCACGACAAGGTGGCAGCCTCGGGGGGGGGGGGGAACTTAACCTTTTTTTTTTTTTTTTTTTTTTTTACATGGCGAAAATCCTCATGGATACCACACACCGCGGGGGCAGCGTGTGGTTATGCCGGACTCCTACCGGCTAAAAACACCATGGTGCATTGCTCACGTCGCTCTGCGCCGAGAACACGGGTACGCCGTCGGCACTCTTCCGCGAAACTCGGCAGCGACATGGCCTCATCAGGCCTCAGCTTAGGGGACGCCCATCTGCGTCCCTCCGCACCGCACTGCTGCACTACAGCACGGCGCCTTCTCCCTTACAAGGACTTAGCTGGGAACAGGCTCCCCCGAGCCTGCCCCAGCGACTCTATCAGGGAGGATGATCTCCAAGATCGGCTCTTCGGCGGCGGCGCCCTGGTCGTCGGCGGCGCATCGCGAGATCGGTCGTCGCCTCCCGATCCCGCTCGTCTGCCTCCTTCCGGGCAAGCACTAATTCGCAATAGGCGAGGGTAGCGCTCCACGACTCCTCGCTGTCCACCATAGATTTGACCACGGCGGGCAACGAGAGGTCGGAGCCGACTACAGCGCATAGCTGAGTGCGCTCTGTCGCCCAGGCGGGGCACACTTCCAGCATGTGTTGGGCCGTTTCCTCCGGACACCCGTCACAATGGAGGCACCTTGCGGTCGGCTCCCTCCCGGCAATGTAGTGCAGGTACCTCCCGAAACAACCATGTCCCGAGAGGACCTGCGACAACCTATAAGTGAGTGTGCCGTGACGTCTGCCTATCCATTTGTGGAGAACTGGACGGATGGCCTCGATGGTCCGTCGGCCGGCGCTAGGGTGCTCCAGCCTGGACTCCCACATTTCTTCAGCTCTTCGTCGTAGCTGTTTTCTTGCCTCCCCGATCTCCTGGGGTGCCGGTGCGTGTCCTTGGGACCGTACCTCCTTGCGCCACGCGTGAAGCTGGGCAAGGATCCCGGCCTCTAGGTCCCAGGGCATGAAACCCGCCAAAACACAGGCCGCTTCCTCCGAGATTGTGCGGTATCCCCGGATGGCCCTGACCGCCAATGCCCTCTGCGGTTTGCGCAAAAGCGCGATGCTCCGGCGATTCAGGGCATCGGCCCAAACAGGAGCCCCGTAGAGAGCCATGGACCGCACAACTCCAGCATGAAGGCGCCTACAAGTGGCGCCTGGTCCACCGACATTTGGTAGCAACCGCCCGAGGGCGGCAGCTGTTCTAATCAGTCGTGGGGCCAACCTTTCGAAGTGGGCCTTGAAGTCCCACTTGCTATCTAGAGTGAGCCCCAGATACCTCATCTGGGACTCTACGATGATGCGTACTCCTCCAACCACGATGTGCATGTTGGCAGGAGGCGCGTTTCGGGGCCCGTGAAAGCATAGCGCCTCCGACTTATTGAGCGCCACCTCCAACCCCAGACGTCTTATTCTCGACACAACGTGGGCCGCTCCCGCCGTGGCGAGTATGGCGGCGTTGCGGAGAGTCTTGCTGCGCGCAGTTACCAGGGTGTCATCGGCGTAGCATGTCACCTCAACACCCTGGAGATTGGCGCCGCGCAGCACCCAGTCATATCCGATATTCCACAAGAGTGGTCCTAGGACCGACCCCTGTGGAACACCGCATAGCACTTCTCTTGAATCTTGCGTCCCGTTTTGGCAGGGGAAGATCACGCTCCTGCCGGACAAGTACGACCCTATGACGCGGCACAGGTAGGAAGGCACCCCATGGAACCGGAGTGCCTCCCTGATGCAAGCCCAGGGGAGTGTGTTGAAAGCGTTGGCGATGTCAAGAGACACCGCCAGCACGACCTCACCCCGGGAGACCGCATCCTGTGCGAGGGTCCGAACTCTACCCACAGCGTCCACCGTGGATCTGCCCCTTCTGAAACCAAACTGGCAGTCCGCCAGGTTCGGCCCGACCTGCTCCAGATGCTCGATGATGCGCCCGGCCACCACTCTCTCGAAGAGCTTGGCCACATCGTCGAGTAGCACGATCGGGCGGTATCCGGAAGATGAGTCAATTGGGCGGCCCTCCTTCCGCAAGAGGACGAGTTTTCCTTCCTTCCATCTGTGGGGGATGACTCCTTGCTGTAAACAGGCGGAAAAGAGCGCCCGGAGTCGATCCCCCAGATCTTCAAGCGCCAGAGAAAGTGCGCGTCCCGGTACGCCGTCAGGGCCGGGAGCAGTGTTTTTAGCTCGCAGCTTTCTGACCGCCGCATTGAGCTCCTCCTCAGACACTGACGGCGCTGCGAATGAGTCCGGCGACTGCACTGGAGGGTCGCGGGACATAACAGGTGGGGAGAAATCCCCGCGATGTGGGAACAGAGATGACACCACGTCCCGAAGCAGCTGGGGCGATAGGGTCTCTGTTACGGGGGGGGCCCAGGAGCGGAGCTTGCTCAACACTAGCTTGTATGGTCGCCCCCATGGATCCGCGTCCAGAGTTCCCAGGAATTCACCCCAGGCAGCCTCAATCGCTCTCCCGATGGCCGTCTGCAATTCGGTTTTAATAGCTCTATAGGAATCATAGAGGAGCGCTTCCCTATCGAGGTCTCTGCGTCGTCTTCGCTTGCACCTGGTGTACTGGCGCCTGGCCGCGACACAATCTCTGCGCAACTGCGCGATATCCGCCGACCACCAGTACACCTGGGGTTTCGGAGGCCGCTTCCTAGCCCGGAGCATTGACGAATCACACACCTGCTTCATTGTTTCCCGAAACCAGTCTGCCTCGTTTTCGACCTCCACCGGGCCTGGCGGCGCGGGTGACCAAGTTCTTACGATCACCGCTTCCCGAAGAACTTCACGGTCGAGGCTCCTGAGTTGCCACCTGTGACTGTTGTTGGACAGGGTCCGCTCGGGACCAACCGGGTTCGCAGGGAGGGAGGAGACGCTAAAACGTATGTAACGATGGTCTGAAAGCGTCTCCTCTACCTCCAACACTCCCCAGTCCTGGACACGGCGTGCCACGGCAGGGCTTGCGAACGAGACGTCCACGATGGAGCCGCCCTGCATCCGCACACACGTGTCTACCGAACCTCTATTCAAGACAACGAGCCCGGTCTCAAGCATCCACCGCTCAACCATGGAGCCGCGCAGATCCGTCGCAGGGGATCCCCACGCCACAGACTTCGCGTTGAGGTCCCCTGCAACAACAACGGGATGAGGATGGCTCTGCCGCACGAGACCCGTGAGCCGAGCCAAGAAGTCCCCGAACTCACTTGCCGGACGATTAGGGGAGAAATACGCCGAAACAATGACCATGTCCCCAACCTGGGCCGCGACGTAACCTGGACCCTTCATTATATTGTGAAGTGGCGGGGAACCCGCGGCCGGCCTAGCAATTATACCTGCCACACCGTCATTATCTCCTGCCCATCCAGGAGACACCCGATAAGGCTCAGCCACAATGGCTACGCCAATCCTCCACTGCGCCAGACTCTGGAACATTAGGTCCTGAGCCCTGGCGCAGTGATTTAAATTTATCTGAAGGAATCGGAGAGGGGCCATTAATCTATAGCCATGCTCTCCGATATCCCTCCGATCACAGGAGCGGCTTTGGCCGCCTGATCTCTGGGCCCAGCTTTATTGCCGGCTGCCCTTTTCCCTTTGCGCCCGTTATTGTGGGCCTTGCAGGCCCATCCACCGATCTTGTGACCGGCGGGCCTCTTAGCTGCGGCACACACCACACAATGCGGTGATCCGGTGCATTCCGCTGATTTGTGTCCAGCCTTTCCGCACCGGAAACACAGGGTGCTGCGATCGTCAGCTACAGTGCACTGCTCCTTTGCGTGCCCGGCCTCCAGACATCTGAAGCAGCGCACCGGCTTCTTGTCTAGCAGGCGGATGTGTGCAGACACCCACCCTACGAGCAAACGGCCGCCATCGACAACTTTTCTTGCAGCCGTGACAGGGCAGTTGACCACCACTGTCCCTATGCCCGATCGATTCCTCCGGATTGTGCCGACTCTAACCGCCTCGACCGGGCATTCGCCGATGCGGGCGATCGCTGCAGCAACCTCCTTCGCCGTCACCGAGTCATCCAGTTCTGAGACTCGCAAGCCAGCAGACTTGACGGGCCTGGACACTGCGACATTCTCAGGGTCGAGAATGGAGCGCAACTTTTCGGCGAGCGCATCCGCCTTGTCTCCACTTGTGGTGCCGGGTATTTTCAGTACCCGCGCACCAGACGCAGCGACCCTGAACTGCACTCCGTCGATTCCCAGCTCAGGCAAATTAAGCTGCTGCTTAGCCTGCGACAGGATATCTGCGTAGGAAAGGCCCTTCTCTTGGGCATTCGGCTGGAGGCGCAGCACCACCGCAGTAGATCGCGGCGCACTCAGGTTGGGCTTTCGGTCTTTGCCCCGAGGCTTCGACGTCTTTTTCCGTGTTTGGCCAGCGGAGGCCACCCGCCTCGCGCCTTGGCCTCTCTTACGACGACGGCGGCTCACAACCGTCCACTCTTCCCCATCGGCTGCAGGGACCGGAGGAGCAGTCGGCTGTGATCCTGTTTGGGGCGATTGCGTATTCGCCTTCGGAGGAGGGGGAGGTGGCTTCTTCGTCTTAACCCGGCTCTTACTCTTTGTCTTTGTTGGAGGCTTTTGAGGGACAGATGTTGGTCCCTCTGGGGTTTCCTTGGCCTGTCGTGGCTGTCTCTGCTGTTCGGAGACGCCGACCGCCTCCGCAAATGTTGGCGACTCGCGAGGACCCTCAGGTGGCTCTGCGCGCGCCCGATCCGCGGCAAGTGAAGGACGCACGCGTTTTTCGGGCAGCAGCCTGTCCTTTATGCCCTCGAAGCGGGCATTTATCATAAAACCGACCCGATCCATGATGGACCGGGCCAGTTCCTCCACCTCGAGGCCGGTGTGTCTTTCCGCCGGTGGGGGCACTCTGACCTGTGCCTGGGCACGCTGCAGGTCGGCTCGCAGCTCAGCGACTTCTCCGCGCAGCTCGGCCAACTCCGCCTTGAGCCTTGCGTTTTCTGTGGCGACTTTGGTCGTTTCCGCGGAGACTGTGCTACGACGCAGAATTTCGACCGCCTGTTTGATTGCCCGCACTTCGGTGTTTAACACCTTGCGGGTGGTGCCCTTCAGGTTTGCGGACTTATGTGTCACCTCCGTGATAATTTCCGCCGTCTTCAACAACCCGTCGAGGAGGACAGGCGCCGATGGCTCCCCTTCGAGCACGATCTCCGCTGGGGCGTTAAGGCCTTGTGCCTGACGGGTTAGGTGGATCTTGCGAACCTCCTCCGCTAGCTCTCGCTCAGCCTGAAGCTGCATCTCCTGCCGCTCCAGGTCGAGAAGCTCCCGCTTTGCCTTCGCAAGGCCGACGTACTCCCCGGTGGTTGGGGGTCTTCCGCGACCTCTAGAAGCGTCTGAATTCTTCGACCCACCAGACGCTGGCTCGTCACTTCCGCTATGAGGGAGGGATCTGCACACCTGGTCAGTGGGAAGCGGCGTGTCTACCCGCTTGAAGCGGCCACGCTCATCCCGCACTAGTGGAGGTACAGCACCACCGGACCGTAAGCGTCCCCGACTGCAGCGGCCCGTCGACAACTTACGAGGAGTTGGTTGTTCTCCCTCTTCGTTCGACGTCGAATCCGACCCCGAACGTTTTCCTCCTCGGCGCTTTTCTGGTTTTTGGCGAGGCGTGCTCCAGAATTTGGAACGCCGCTTGCCAGCGCCGTCATCCGAGACACGGATATCGTGGAACTCAGGGCTACAGGCTCCTGAGCCACAACTCCGCATCTCTCCTTCATCCACGAGTGAGTCTCGAGAGGACGATGGACCCCTACTCGAGTCACCCGACCGAAACAGGTCCTTTAGAACCACTTGCGGCGTTCGCCGCATCAACTGAGAGCCTAGAGCTACAGAATCAGCAGAGCGAGAGTCCGCTGACACTGCAACAACATCCGAATCGATTTGCATATCGGAATCCTTTATCGCGCAATGGTCTTTGGGGACCGTGGTCCCCCCAGGTTTAACAAAATCCATGTCTTTATGCTTATCCGAAGTCCGTGAAGATTTGCCGTGGTCGAGAGTAGGAATACTCAGGCGAATGCTGCCCCCCCCAGAATACGAGGGGCGGCCGGTAGCCTGACGCAACGCCGGGGTGCGCGAGACTACCGGGAGGGATTCTCCGGATTTACCGGTACCCTCCTGGGGTAGTAATTTTTTACAGTCCGCCATCATAAGTTTGGGCTCATTTCCGGGTGAGCTCCCCCGCCTTCTCAGCGCTTACCGGTTAACCCTACGCCGCAGCACGCTAGACTACGGTTTCGGGGTGATTTTTTATAGAGGTTTCCTTCCTCGCAGCACATCACGTGTGGTGTGCCCCCGGTCCCAGCCGTAGTGCAATGGCCGGGTTACGGTATGATTTGTGCCTCGCGGCTTTTCAACTGATTGCACCGGTTTTCCGGTGGGCGATGGTGTCGTCACGTACCTACGCCTGGAGTGGCTGCTCTTAGTCTGGCCCCTCACCCTAAACCTCCCGGTATGAGTGACTCTGCCGGTATAGCCTCAGGGATCATTGGGACACGCAAGCCCCCCCACCACGACAAGGTGGCAGCCTCGGGGGGGGGGGGGAACCTAACCTAACCTAACCTTTTTTTTTTTTTTTTTTTTTTTTTACATGGCGAAAATCCTCATGGATACCACACACCGCGGGGGCAGCGTGTGGTTATGCCGGACTCCTACCGGCTAAAAACACCATGGTGCATTGCTCACGTCGCTCTGCGCCGAGAACACGGGTACGCCGTCGGCACTCTTCCGCGAACTCGGCAGCGACATGGCCTCATCAGGCCTCAGCTTTGGGGACGCCCAACTGCGTCCCTCCGCACCGCACTGCTGCACTACAGTACGGCGCCTTCTCCCTTTAAGGACTTAGCTGGGAACAGGCTCCCCCGAGCCTGCCCCAGCGACTCTATCAGGAAGGGTGGTCTCCCAGACCTGCTCTTCGGCGGCGGCGCCCTGGTCGTCGGCGGCGGATCGCGAGATCGTTCGTCGCCTCCCGATCCCGCTCGTCTGCCTCCTTCCGGGCAAGCACTGACTCGCAAAAGGCGAGGGTAGCGCTCCACGACTCCTCGCTGTCCACCATAGATTTGACCACAGCGGGCAACGAGAGGTCGGAGCCAACTACAGCGCAGAGCTGAAGGCGCTCTGTCGCCCAGGCGGGGCACACTTCCAACATATGTTGGGCCGTTTCCTCCGGACACCCGTCACAATGGAGGCACCTGGCTGTCGGCTCTCTCCCGGCAATGTGGTGCAGGTACCTCCCGAAGCAGCCATGCCCCGTGAGGACCTGCGACAACCTGTATGTGAGTGTGCCGTGGCGTCTGCTTATCCATTTGTGGAAAACTGGACGGATGGCCTCGATGGTCCTTCGGCCAGCGTTAGGGTGCCCCAACCTGGACTCCCACAATTCTTCAGCTTCTCGTCGCAAACTTGCTCTTGCCTCCCCGATCTCCTGGGGAGCTGGTGCGTGCCCTTGGGACCGTACCCCCTTGCGCCACGCATGAAGCTTGGCAAGGATCCCGGCCTCTAGGTCCCAGGGCATGAAACCCGCCAAAACACAGGCCGCTTCCTCCGAGATTGTGCGGTATCCCCGGATGGCCCTGACCGCCAATGCCCTCTGCGGTTTGCGCAAAAGCGCGACACTCCGGCGATTCAGGGCATCGGCCCAAACAGGAGCCCCGTAGAGAGCCATGGACCGCACAACTCCAGCGTGAAGGCGCCTACAAACGGCACCTGGTCCACCAACATTTGGCAGCAACCGCCCCAGAGCAGCAGCTGTTCGAATGAGCCGTGGGGCCAGTCTTTCGAAGTGGGCCTTGAATTCCCACTTACTGTCTAGAGTGAGTCCCAGATACCTCATCTGGGACTCTACGACAATTCGGACTCCTCCAACGACGATGTGCAAGTTGGCAGGCGGCGCGTTTCGGGGCCCGTGAAAGCATAGCGCCTCCGACTTATTGAGCGCCACCTCTAGCCCCAGACGCCTTATTCTCGACACAACGTGGGCCGCTCCCGCCGTGGCGAGTATGGCGGCGTTGCGGAGAGTCTTGCTGCGCGCAGTTACCAGGGTGTCATCGGCGTAACATGTCACCTCAACACCCTGGAGATTGGCGCCACGCAGCACCCAGTCATATCCGATGTTCCACAAGAGTGGTCCTAGGACCGACCCCTGTGGAACACCGCACAGCACTTCTCTATCATCTTGCGAACCGTTTTGGCAGGGGAAGATCACCCTCCTGCCGGACAGGTACGACGCTATGACGCGGCACAGGTAGAAAGGCACCCCATGGAACCGGAGTGCCTCCCTGATGCAAGCCCAGGGGAGTGTGTTGAAAGCGTTGGCGATGTCAAGAGACACCGCCAAAACGACCTCACCCCGGGAAACCGCATCCTGTGCGAGGGTCCGGACTCTGCCTACAGCATCCACCGTAGATCTTCCTTTCCTAAACCCAAACTGACAGTCCGCCAGGTTCGGCCCGACCTGCTCCAGATGTTCGACGACGCGCCCGGCCACCACTCTCTCAAAGAGCTTGGCCACATCGTCGAGTAGAACGATCGGGCGGTATCCGGAGGCTGAGTCAAGCGGCCGGCCCTCCTTACGTAAGAGGACCAGTTTACCCTCCCTCCATCTGTGGGGGATGACTCCTTGCTGTAAACAGGCGGAAAAGAGCGCCCGGAGTCGATCCCCCAGATCTTCCAGCGCCAGAGCTAGGGCGCGTCCCGGTACGCCGTCAGGGCCGGGAGCAGACCTAACCTAACCTAACCTAACCTAACCTAACCTTTTTTTTTTTTTTTTTTTTTTTTTTTTTTACATGGCGAAAATCCTCATGGATACCACACACCACGGGGGCAGCGTGTGGTTATGCCGGACTCCTACCGGCTAAAAACACCATGGTGCATTGCTCACGTCGCTCTGCGCCGAGAGCACGGGTACGCCTTCGGCACTCTTCCGCGAACTCGGCAGCGACATGGCCTCATCAGGCCTCAGCTTTGGGGACGCCCAACTGCGTCCCTCCGCACCGCACTGCTGCACTACAGCACGGCGCCTTCTCCCTTCAAGGACTTAGCTGGGAACAGGCTCCCCCGAGCCTGCCCCAGCGACTCTATTAGGGAGGGTGGTCTCCCAGATCTGCTCTTCGGTGGCGGCGGCGCCCTGGTCGTCGGCGGCGCATCGCGAGATCGGTCGTCGCCTCCCGATCCCGCTCGTCTGCCTCTTTCCGGGCAACCACTGTCTCGCAGAATGCGAGGACGGCGCTCCACGACTCCTCACTGTCCACCATAGATTTGACCACGGCAGGCAGTGAGAGGTCGGAGCCAACGACTGCGCAGAGCTGAAGGCGCTCTGTCGCCCAGGCGGGACACACTTCCAGCATGTGTTGGGCCGTTTCCTCGGGACATCCGTAGCAATGGAGGCACCTGGCGGTCGGCTCTCTTCCGGCTATGTGGTGGAGGTACCTCCCGAAGCAGCCATGCCCCGAGAGGACCTGCGACAACCTGTAAGTGAGTGTGCCGTGGCGTCTGCCTATCCATTTGTGGAGAACTGGACGGATGGCCTCGATGGTCCGTCGGCCGGCGCTAGGATGCCCCAGCCTGGACTTCCACTCTTCTTCAGCAGCTGCTTGTAGCCGTCTTCTGCTTTCCCCGATCTCCTGGGGTGCCGGTGCGTGCCCTTGGGACCGTACCTCCTTGCGCCACGCATGAAGCTGGGCAAGGATCCCGGCCTCTAGGTCCCAGGGCATGAAACCCGCCAAAACACACGCCGCTTCGTCGGAAATTGTGCGGTATCCCCGGATGGCCCTGACCGCCAATGCCCTCTGCGGTTTGCGCAAAAGCGCGACACTCCGGCGATTCAGGGCATCGGCCCAAACAGGAGCCCCGTAGAGAGCCATGGACCGCACAACTCCAGCATGAAGGCGCCTACAAGTGGCGCCTGGTCCACCGACATTTGGCAGCAACCGCCCGAGGGCGGCAGCTGTTCTAACCAGTCGTGGGGCCAACCTTTCGAAGTGGGCCTTGAAGTCCCACTTGCTATCTAGAGTGAGCCCCAGATACCTCATCTGGGACTCTACGAGGATGCGTACTCCTCCAACCACGATGTGCATGTTGGCAGGCGGCGCGTTTCGGGGCCCGTGAAAGCATAGCGCCTCCGACTTATTGAGCGCCACCTCCAGCCCCAGACGCCTTATCCTGGACACAACGTGGGCCGCTCCCGCCGTGGCGAGTATGGCGGCGTTGCGGAGAGTCTTGCTGCGCGCAGTTACCAGGGTGTCATCGGCGTAACATGTCACCTCAACACCCTGAAGATTGGCGCCGCGCAGCACCCAGTCGTATCCGATATTCCACAAGAGTGGTCCTAAGACCGACCCCTGTGGAACACCGCACAGCACTTCTCTAGCATCTTGCGACCCGTTTTGGCAGGGGAAGATCACCCTCCTGCCGGACAGGTACGACCCTATGACACGGCACAGGTAGGAAGGCACCCCATGAAACCGAAGTGCCTCCCTGATGCAAGCCCAGGGGAGTGTGTTGAAAGCGTTGGCGATGTCAAGAGACACCGCCAGAACGACCTCACCCCGGGAGACCGCATCCTGTGCCAGGGTCCGGACTCTGCCTACAGCATCCACCGTCGATCTTCCTCTCCTGAACCCAAACTGACAATCTGCCAGGTTCGGCCCGACCTGCTCCAGATGCTCGACGATGCGCCCGGCCACCACTCTCTCGAAGAGCTTGGCCACATCGTCGAGTAGCACGATCGGGCGGTATCCGGAGGATGAGTCAGTCGGGCGGCCCTCCTTCCGCAAGAGGACGAGCTTTCCCTCCTTCCATGGGTGGGGGATGACTCCTTGCTGTAAACAGGCGGAAAAGAGCGCCCGGAGTCGATCCCCCAGATCTTCCAGCGCCAGAGCTAGGGCGCGTCCCGGTACGCCGTCAGGGCCGGGAGCAGTGTTTTTAGCTCGCAGCTCTCTGACCGCCGCATTGAGCTCCTCCTCAGACACTGACGGCGCTGCGAACGATTCCGGCGACTGCACTGGAGGGTCGCGGGACATAACTGGTGGGGAAAATTCCCCGCGATGTGGAAACAGGTCTGCAACCACGTCCCGAAGCAGCTGGGGCGATAGGGTCTCTGTTACGGGGGGGGCCCAGGAGCGGAGCTTGCTCAACACTAGCTTGTATGGTCGCCCCCATGGATCCGCGTCCAGAGTTCCCAGGAATTCACCCCAGGCAGCCTCTATAGCCCTCCCGATAGCCGTCTGCAATTCCGTTTTAATATCTCTGTAGGAGTCATACAGTAGAGATTCTCTATTAAGGTCCCTTCGTCTTCTTCGCTTGCACCTGGTGTACTGGCGCCTGGCCACGACACAATCTCTGCGCAACTGCGCGATATCCGCCGACCACCAGTACACCTGGGGCTTCGGAGGCCGATTCCTAGCCCGGAACATAGACGCGTTGCACACTTGCCTCATCGTCTCCCGGAACCAGTCAGCTTCATGTTCCACTTCCACCGGGCCTGGAGGCGCGGGTGACCACGATCTTACGATCACCGCTTCTCGTAGAACCTCACGATTGAGGCTTTTGAGTTGCCACCTATGGCAGTTGTTCGATAGGGTCCGCTCGGGACCACCCGGGTTGACAGGGAGGGAGGAGACGCTAAATCGTATGTAACGATGGTCAGAAAGTGTCTCCTCTACCTCCAACACTCCCCAATCCTGGACACGGCGCGCCACGGCAGGGCTTGCGAACGTGACGTCGACGATGGAACCGCCCTGCATCCGCACACACGTGTCTACCGAACCCCTATTCAGAACAACGAGCCCGGTCTCAAGCATCCACCGCTCAACCATGGCACCGCGCAGATCCGTCGCAGGGGATCCCCACGCCACAGACTTCGCGTTCAGGTCTCCTGCAACGACAACGGGATGAGGATGGCTCTGCCGCACGAGAACCGTGAGCCGAGCCAGGAAGTCCCCGAAATCACTCGCCGGACGATTAGGGGAGAAATACGCCGAAACGACGACGATTTCCCCCACCTTGGCCGCAACGTATCCCGGACCTTTCACTACATTCTGAAGTAGCGGGGAACCCGCGGCCGGCCTAGCAATTATACCTGCCACACCGTCATTATCTCCAGCCCATCCAGGAGACACCCGATAAGGCTCAGCCACAATGGCTACGCCAATCCTCCACTGCGCCAGACTCTGGAACATTAGGTCCTGAGCCCTGGCGCAGTGATTTAAATTTATCTGAAGGAATCGGAGAGGGGCCATTAATCTATAGCCATGCTCTCCGATATCCCTCCGGTCACAGGAGCGGCTTTGGCCGCCTGATCCCTGGGTCCAGCTTTGTTGCCGGCTACCCTTTTACCTTTGCGCCCGTTCTTGTTGGCCTTACAGGCCCATCCACCGATCTTGTGACCGGCGGGCCTGTTTGCAGCGGCACACACCACACAATGCGGTGCTCCGGTGCATTCCGCTGATTTGTGGCCAGCCTTTCCGCACCGGAAACACAGGGTGCTGCGATCGTCAGCGACAGTGCACTGCTCCTTTGCGTGCCCGGCCTCCAGGCATCTGAAGCAGCGCACCGGCTTCTTATCGAGCAGGCGGATGTGTGCAGACACCCACCCTACGAGCAAACGGCCGCCATCGACAACTTTTCTTGCAGCCGTGACAGGGCAGTTGACCACCACTGTCCCTATGCCCGATCGATTCCTCCGGATTGTGCCGACTCTAACCGCCTCGACCGGGCATTCGCCGATGCGGGCGATCGCCGCAGCAACCTCCTCCGCCGTCACCGAATCATCCAGCTCTGAGACCCGCAAGCCAGCGGACTTGACGGGCCTGGACACTGCGACGTTCTCAGGGTCGAGAATGGAGCGCAACTTTTCGGCGAGCGCATCCGCCTTATCGCCACTTGTGGTGCCGGGTATTTTCAGTACCCGCGCACCAGACGCAGCGACCCTGAATTGAACGCCGTCAATCCCCAGCTCAGGCAGATTAAGCTGCTGCTTAGCCTGCGACAGGATGTCGGCGTACGAGAGGCCTTTCTCCTGAGCATTTGGCTGGAGGCGCAGCACCACCGCAGTCGATCGCGGCGCTCTCAGGTTGGGCTTTCGGTCTGAGCCCCGAGGCTTCGACGTCTTCTTCTCTGTTTGGCCAGCGGAGGCCACCCGCCTCGCGCCTTGGCCTCTCTTACGACGACGGCGGCTCACAACCGTCCACTCTTCCCCATCGGCTGCAGGGACCGGAGGAGCACTCGGCTGTGATCTTGTTTGGGGCAATTGCTTACCCCTCTTGGGAGGAGGAGGCGGTGGCTTCTTAGCCTTGCCCCGACTCTTACTCGTCTTCTTTTTTGATGGAGGATTTTGAGGGATAGCTGTAGGTCCCTCTGGTGTTTCCTTAGCCTGTGGTCGCTGGCTCTGGGGTTCGGAGACGCCGACCACCTCCGCAAATGACGGCGACGCGAGAGGAACCTCAGATGACTCTGTGCGGGCCCGATCCGCGGCAAGTGGAGGACGCACGCGTTTTTCGGGCAGCAGCCTGTCCTTTATGCCCTCGAAACGAGCATTTATCATAAAACCGACCCGATCCATGATGGACCGGGCCAGTTCCTCAACCTCAAGGCCGGTGCGTCCTTCCGCGGGCGGGGGCACTCTGACCTGTGCCTGGGCACGCTGCAGGTCGGCTCGCAGCTCTGCCACCTCACTACGCAGCTCTGCCAGCTCCGTCTTTAGTCTCGCGTTCTCTGAAGCGACTTTGGTCGTCTCCGCGGAGACTGTGCTTCGACGCAGGATCTCGACCGCTTGTTTGATTGCCCGCACTTCGGTGTTTAACACCTTGCGGGTGGTGCCCTTGAGATTTGCCGACTTATGGGTCACCTCGGTGATCACTTCGGCCGTCTTCAGCAACCCGTCAAGGAGGACAGGCGCCGATGGCTCCCCTTCCAGCACGGTCTCCTCTGGGGCACTCAACCCATGTGCCTGCCGAGTCTGGTGGATCTTGCGGATCTCCTCCGCAAGCTCACGTTCCGCCTGAAGCTGCATCTCCTGCCGCTCCAGGTCGAGAAGCTCCCGCTTTGCCTTCGCCAGGCCGACGTACTCCCCGGTGGTTGGGGGTCTTCCGCGACCTCTAGAAACGTCTGACTTTCTCGACCCACCAGACGCTGGCTCGTCGCTCCCGCTATGAGGAAGGGATCTGCACTCCTGGTCAGTGGGAAGCGGCGTGTCTACCCGCTTGAAGCGGCCACGCTCATCCCGCACTAGTGGAGGTACAGCACCACCGGACCGTAAGCGTCCCCGACTGCAGCGGCCCGTCGACAACTTACGAGGGGTTGGTTGTTCTCCCTCTTCGTTCGACGTCGAATCCGACCCCGAACGTTTTCCTCCTCGGCGCTTTTCTGGTTTTTGGCGAGGCGTGCTCCAGAATTTGGAACGCCGCTTGCCAGCGCCGTCATCCGAGACACGGATATCGTGGAACTCAGGGCTACAGGCTCCTGAGGCACAACTCCGCATCTCTCCTTCATCCATGAGTGAGTCTCGAGAGGACGATGGACCCCTGCTCGAGTCACCCGACCGAAACAGGTCCTTTAAAACCACTTGCGGCGTTCGCCGCATCAACCGAGACCCTAAAGCTACAGAATCAGCAGAGCGAGAGTCCGCCGATACTGCAACAACATCCGAATCGATGTGCATGTCGGAGTCCTTTATCGCGCAATGGTCTTTGGGGACCGTGGTCCCCCCAGGTTTAACAAAATCCATGTCGTTATGCTTATCCGAATTCCGTGAAGATTTGCCGTGGTCGTGAGTAGGAATACTCAGGCGAATGCTGCCCCCCCCAGAATACGAGGGGCGGCCGATAGCCTGACGCAACGCCGGGGTGCGCGAGACTACCGGGAGGGATTCTCCGGATTTACCGGTACCCTCCTGGGGTAGTGATTTTTTACAGTCCGCCATCATAAGTTTTGGGCTCATTTCCGGGTGAGCTCCCCCGCCTTCTCAGCGCTTACCGGTTAACCCTACGCCGCAGCACGCTAGACTACGGTTTCGGGGTGATTTTTATAGAGGTTTCCTTCCTCGCAGCACATCACGTGTGATGTGCCCCCGGTCCCGGCCGTAGTGCAATGGCCGGGTTACGGTATGATTTGTGCCTCGCGGCTTTTCGACTGATTGCACCGGTTTTCCGGTGGGCGATGGTGTCGTCACGTACCTACGCCTGGAGTGGCTGCTCTTAGTCTGGCCCCTCACCCTAAACCTCCCGGTATGAGTGACTCTGCCGGTATAGCCTCAGGGATCATTGGGACACGCAAGCCCCCCCACCACGACAAGGTGGCAGCCTCGGGGGGGAACCTAACCTAACCTAACCTAACCTAACCTAACCTAACCTTTTTTTTTTTTTTTTTTTTTTTTTTTTTTTTTTTTTTTTTTTTTTTTTTACATGGCGAAAATCCTCATGGATACCACACACCGCGGGGGCAGCGTGTGGTTATGCCGGACTCCTACCGGCTAAAAACACCATGGTGCATTGCTCACGTCGCTCTGCGCCGAGAGCACGGGTACGCCATCGGCACTCTTCCGCGAACTCGGCAGCGACATGGCCTCATCAGGCCTCAGCGTTGGGGACGCCCAACTGCGTCCCTCCGCACCGCACTGCTGCACTACAGCACGGCGCCTTCTCCCTTTAAGGACTTAGCTGGGAACAGGCTCCCCCGAGCCTGCCCCAGCGACTCTATCAGGGAGGATGATCTCCAAGATCGGCTCTTCGGCGGCGGCGCCCTGGTCGTCGGCGGCGCATCGCGAGATCGGTCGTCGCCTCCCGATCCCGCTCGTCTGCCTCCTTCCGGGCAAGCACTGACTCGCAAAAGGCGAGGGTAGCGCTCCACGACTCCTCGCTGTCCACCATAGATTTGACCACAGCGGGCAACGAGAGGTCGGAGCCAACTACAGCGCAGAGCTGAAGGCGCTCTGTCGCCCAGGCGGGGCACACTTCCAACATATGTTGGGCCGTTTCCTCCGGACACCCGTCACAATGGAGGCACCTGGCTGTCGGCTCTCTCCCGGCAATGTGGTGCAGGTACCTCCCGAAGCAGCCATGCCCCGAGAGCACCTGCGACAACCTGTATGTGAGTGTGCCGTGACGTCTGCCTATCCATTTTTGGAGAACTGGACGGATGGCCTCGATGGTCCGTCGGCCGGCGCTAGGGTGCCCCAGCCTGGACTCCCACACTTCTTCAGCTTCTTCTCGCAGCCTCTTTCTTCTTTCCCCGATTTCCTGGGGTGGTGGTGCGTGCCCTTGGGACCGTGCCTCCTCGCGCCACGCATGAAGCTTGGCAAGGATCCCGGCCTCTAGGTCCCAGGGCATGAAACCCGCCAAAACACACGCCGCTTCGTCGGAGATTGTGCGGTATCCCCGGATGGCCCTGACCGCCAATGCCCTCTGCGGTTTGCGCAAAAGCGCGACACTCCGGCGATTCAGGGCATCGGCCCAAACAGGAGCCCCGTAGAGAGCCATGGACCGCACAACTCCAGCATGAAGGCGCCTACAAGTGGCGCCTGGGCCACCGACATTTGGCAGCAACCGCCCCAGAGCAGCAGCTGTTCGAATGAGCCGTGGGGCCAGTCTTTCGAAGTGGGCCTTGAATTCCCACTTACTGTCTAGAGTGAGTCCCAGATACCTCATCTGGGACTCTACGACGATGCGTACTCCTCCAACCACGATGTGCAGGTTGGCAGGCGGCGCGTTTCGGGGCCCGTGAAAGCATAATGCCTCCGACTTATTAAGCGCTACCTCCAGTCCCAGACGCCTTATTCTCGACACAACGTGGGCCGCTCCCGCCGTGGCGAGTATGGCGGCGTTGCGGAGAGTCTTGCTGCGCGCAGTTACCAGGGTGTCATCGGCGTAACATGTCACCTCAACACCCTGGAGATTGGCACCGCGCAGCACCCAGTCATATCCAATATTCCACAAAAGTGGTCCTAGGACCGACCCCTGTGGAACACCGCATAGCACTTCTCGTGCATCTTGCGTCCCGTTTTGGCAGGGGAAGATCACCCTCCTGCCGGACAGATACGACCCTATGACGCGGCACAGGTAGGAAGGCACCCCATGGAACCGGAGTGCCTCCCTGATGCAAGCCCAGGGGAGTGTGTTGAAAGCGTTGGCGATGTCAAGAGACACCGCCAAAACGACCTCACCCCGGGAGACCGCATCCTGTGCCAGGGTCCGGACTCTGCCTACAGCATCCACCGTCGATCTTCCTCTCCTGAACCCAAACTGACAATCTGCCAGGTTCGGCCCGACCTGCTCCAGATGCTCGACGATGCGCCCGGCCACCACTCTCTCGAAGAGCTTAGCCACATCGTCGAGCAGCACGATGGGACGGTATCCAGAAGCTGAGTCAAGCGGCCGGCCCTCCTTACGTAAGAGGACCAGTTTACCCTCCTTCCATCTCTGGGGGATGACTCCTTGTTGCAAACAGGCGGAAAAGAGCGCCCGGAGTCGCTCCCCCAGATCTTCAAGCGCCAGAGCAAGGGCGCGTCCCGGTACGCCGTCAGGGCCGGGAGCAGTGTTTTTAGCTCGCAGCTTTCGGACCGCCGCATTGAGCTCCTCCTCAGACACTGACGGCGCTGCGAATGATTCCGGCGATTGCACTGGAGGGTCGCGGGACATGACAGGTGGGGAGAATTCCCCGCGATGTGGGAACAAAGATGACACCACGTCCCGAAGCAGCTGGGGCGATAGGGTCTCTGTGACGGGGGGGGCCCAGGAGCGGAGCTTGCTCAACACTAGCTTGTATGGTCGCCCCCATGGATCCGCGTCCAGAGTTCCCAGGAATTCACCCCAGGCAGCCTCAATCGCTCTCCCGATGGCCGTCTGTAATTCCATCTTTCTGTCTCTATATGAGCCATAGAGCAGAGCTTCTCTATTGAGATCCCTACGCCTTCTTCGCCTGCACCTCGTGTACTGGCGTCTGGCCACGACACAGTCTCTGCGCAACTGCGCGATATCGGCCGTCCACCAGTACACCTGGGGCTTTGGAGGCCGATTTTTAGCCCGGAACATTGATGCGTCGCACACCTGCCGCATTGTCTCCCGGAACCAGTCCGCCTCACGTTGCACTACCAAAGGGCCAGGAGGAGCGGGTGACCAAGATCTTACGATCACCGCTTCCCGTAGAATATCACGGTCGAGGCTCCGGAGTTGCCACCTGTGACTGCTGTTCGATAGGGTCCGCTCGGGACCAACCGGGTTCGCAGGGAGGGAGGAGACGCTAAATCGTATGTAACGGTGGTCTGAAAGCGTCTCCTCTACCTCCAACACTCCCCAATCCTGGACACGGCGTGCCACGGCAGGGCTTGCGAACGAGACGTCCACGATGGAGCCGCCCTGCATCCGCACGCACGTGTTGACGGAACCCGTATTCAAAACAACGAGCCCGGTCTCAAGCATCCAGCGCTCGACCATCGCGCCGCGCAGATCCGTCGCAGGGGATCCCCACGCCACAGACTTCGCGTTCAGGTCCCCTGCAACGACAACCGGATGAGGATGGCTCTGCCGTACGAGACTCGTGAGCCGAGCTAGGAAATCCGCGAACTCACTTGCCGGACGATTTGGAGAGAAATACGCTGAGATGACGACGAGATCTCCCACCTGTGCTGCGACGCATCCCGGACCCTTCACTATGTTTTGAAGTGGCGGGGATCCCGCGGCTGGCCTTGAAACTATACAGGCCAACCCATCGTTATCTCCTACACAACCAGGAGACACGCGATAAGGCTCCGCTATTATCGCTACGCCAATCCTCCACTGCGCCAGACTCTGGAACATTAGGTCCTGAGCCCGGGCGCAGTGATTTAAATTTACCTGTAGGAATCGGAGAGGGGCCATTAATCTGTGACCATACTCTCCGATATCCCTCCGGTCACAGGAGCGGCTTTGGCCGCCTGTTCCCGGGGCCCAGCTTTATTGCCGGCTGCCCTTTTCCCTTTGCGCCCACTCCCGTGGGCCTTGCAGGCCCATCCACCGATCTTATGACCGGCAGGCCTGTTAGCGGCGGCGCACACCACACAATGCGGTGCTCCGGTGCATTCCGCTGATTTGTGGCCAGCCTTTCCGCACCGGAAACACAGGGTGCTGCGATCGTCAGCTACAGTGCACTGCTCCTTTGCGTGCCCGGCCTCCAGGCATCTGAAGCAGCGCACCGGCTTCCTATCGAGCAGGCGAATGTGTGCCGACACCCACCCTACCAGCAAACGGCCGCCATCCACGACCTTTCGTGCAGCCGTGACGGGACAGTTGACAACCACTGTCCCTATGCCCGATCGATTTCTCCTGATTGTGCCGGCTCTAACCGCCTCGACCGGGCATTCGCCGATGCGAGCGATCGCCGCAGCAACCTCCTCAGCCGTCACCGAGTCATCCAGCTCTGAGACCCGCAAGCCGGCAGACTTGACGGGCCTGGACACTGCGACGTTCTCAGGGTCGAGAATCGAGCGCAGCTTTTCAGCCAGCGCATCCGCCTTGTCTCCACTTGTGGTGCCGGGTATTTTCAGTACCCGCGCACCAGACGCGGCGACCCTGAATTGAACGCCGTCAATCCCCAGCTCAGGCAAATTTAGTTTCTCCTTAGCCTGCGAAAGGATGTCGGCGTACGAGACGCCTTTCTCCTGGGCATTTGGCTGGAGGCGCAACACCACCGCAGTCGATCGCGGCGCGCTCAGGTTGGGCTTTCGGTCTTTGCCCCGAGGCTTGGACGTCTTCTTTTGTGTTTGGCCAGCGGAAGCCACCCGCTTCGCACCTTGACCTCGCTTGCGACGACGGCGGCTCACAACCGTCCACTCTTCCACATCGACTGCAGGGACCGGAGGGGCACTCGGCTGCGTACCGGTTTGGGCCACTTTCGTACTCCTTTTTGGAGGAGGGGGAGGTGCCTTCTTCGCCCTACCCCGACTCTTACTCTTCCTCGTTTTTGGCGGATTTGGAGGGACAGCTGTGGATCCCTCTGGGGTTTCCGTGGCCTGTGGTGGTTGTCTCTGCTGTTCGGAGACGCCGACCGCCTCCGCAAATGTTGGCGACTCGCGAGGACCTTCAGGTGGCTCTGCGCGCGCCCGATCCGCGGCAAGTGAAGGACGCACGCGTTTTTCGGGCAGCAGCCTGTCCTTTATGCCCTCGAATCGGGCATTTATCATAAAACCGACCCGATCCATGATGGACCGGGCCAGTTCCTCCACCTCGAGGCCGGTGTGTCTTTCCGCCGGTGGGGGCACTCTGACCTGTGCCTGGGCACGCTGCAGGTCGGCTCGCAGCTCTGCGACCTCTCCGCGCAGCTCGGCCAACTCCGCCTTGAGCCTTGCGTTTTCTGCGGCTACTTTGGTCGTTTCCGCGGAGACTGTGCTACGACGCAGAATTTCGACCGCCTGTTTTATGGTCCGTACTTCGGTGTTTAACACCTTACGGGTGGTGCCCTTGAGATTCGCCGACTTATGGGTCACCTCGGTGATCACTTCGGCCGTCTTCAGCAACCCGTCAAGGAGGACAGGCGCCGATGGCTCCCCTTCCAGCACGGTCTCCTCTGGGGCACTCAACCCATGTGCCTGCCGAGTCTGGTGGATCTTGCGGATCTCCTCCGCAAGCTCACGTTCCGCCTGAAGCTGCATCTCCTGCCGCTCCAGGTCGAGAAGCTCCCGCTTTGCCTTCGCCAGGCCGACATACTCCCCGGTGGTTGGGGGTCTTCCGCGCCCTCTAGAAGCGTCTGACTTTTTCGACCCACCAGACGCTGGCTCGTCGCTTCCGCTATGAGGAAGGGATCTGCAATCCTGGTCAGTGGGAAGCGGCGTGTCTACGCGCTTGAAGCGGCCACGCTCATCCCGCACTAGTGGAGGTACAGCACCACTGGACCGTAAGCGCCCCCGACTGCAGCGACCCGTCGACAACTTACGAGGAGTAGGTTGTTCCGCCTCTTCGTTCGACGTCGAATCTGACCCCGAACGTTTTCCTCCTCGGCGCTTTTCCGGTTTTTGGCGAGGCGTGCTCCAGAATTTGGAACGCCGCTTGCCAGCGCCGTCATCCGAGACACGGATATCGTGGAACTCAGGGCTACAGGCTCCTGAGGCACAACTCCGCATCTCTCCTTCATCCATGAGTGAGTCTCGAGAGGACGATGGACCCCTGCTCGAGTCACCCGATCGAAACAGGTCCTTTAGAACCACTTGCGGCGTTCGCCGCACCAACCGAGACCCTAAAGCTACAGAGTCAGCAGAGCGAGAGTCCGCTGACACTGCAACAACAACCGAATCGATTTGCATATCGGAATCCTTTATCGCGCAATGGTCTTTGGGGACCGTAGTCCCCCCGGGTTTAACAAAATCCAAGTCGTTATGCTTATCAGAAGTCCGTGATGATTTGCCATGGTCGTGAGTAGGTATACTCAAGCGAATGCTGCCCCCCCCAGAATACGAGGGGCGGCCGGTAGCCTGACGCAACGCCGGGGTGCGCGAGACTACCGGGAGGGATTCTCCGGATTTACCGGTACCCTCCTGGGGTAATAATTCTTTACAATCCGCCATCATAAGTTTTGGGCTCATTTCCGGGTGAGCTCCCCCGCCTTCTCAGCGCTTACCGGTTAACCCTACGCCGCAGCACGCTAGACTACGGTTTCGGGGTGATTTTTTATAGAGGTTTCCTTCCTCGCAGCACATCACGTGTGATGTGCCCCCGGTCCCGGCCGTAGTGCAATGGCCGGGTTACGGTATGATTTGTGCCTCGCGGCTTTTCGACTGATTGCACCGGTTTTCCAGTGGGCGATGGTGTCGTCACGTACCTACGCCTGGAGTGGCTGCTCTTAGTCTGGCCCCTCACCCTAAACCTCCCGGTATGAGTAACTCTGCCGGTATAGCCTCAGGGATCATTGGGACACGCAAGCCCCCCCACCACGACAAGGTGGCAGCCTCGGGGGGGTAACCTAACCTTTTTTTTTTTTTTTTTTTTACATGGCGAAAATCCTCATGGATACCACACACCGCGGGGGAAGCGTGTGGTTATGCCGGACTCCTACCGGCTAAAAACACCATGGTGCATTGCTCACGTCACTCTGCGCCGAGAGCACGGGTACGCCATCGGCACTCTTCCGCGAACTCGGCAGCGACATGGCCTCATGAGGCCTCAGCTTTGGGGACGCCCAACTGCGTCCCTCCGCACCGTACTGCTGCACTACAGCACGGCGCCTTCTCCCTTCAAGGACTTAGCTGGGAACAGGCTCCCCCGAGCCTGCCCCAGCGACTCTATCAGGGAGGGTGAACTCCCAGTTCGGCTCTTCGGCGGCGGCACCCTAGTCGTCGGCGGCGCATCGCGAGATCGGTCGTCGCCTCCCGATCCCGCTCGTCTGCCTCTTTCCGGGCAACCACTGTCTCGCAGAATGCGAGGACGACGCTCCACGACTCCTCACTGTCCACCATAGATTTGACCACGGCAGGCAGTGAGAGGTCGGAGCCAACAACTGCGCAGAGCTGAAGGCGCTCTGTCGCCCAGGCGGGACACACTTCCAACATATGTTGGGCCGTTTCCTCGGGACATCCGTCACAATGAAGGCACCTGGCGGTCGGCTCTCTCCCGGCTATGTGGTGCAGGTACCTCCCAAAGCAGCCATGCCCCGAGAGGACCTGCGACAGCCTGTATGTAAGTGTGCCGTGACGTCTGCCTATCCATTTTCGGAGAACTGGACGGATGGCCTCGATGGTCCGTCGGCCGGCGCTAGGGTGCCCCAGCCTGGACTCCCACATTTCTTCAGCTTCCTCTCGCAGCCTCTTTCTTCTTTCCCCGATCTCGTGGGGTGCTGGTGTGTGCCCTCGGGACCGTACCTCCTCGCGCCACGCATGAAGCTGGGCAAGGATCCCGGCCTCAAGGTCCCAGGGCATGAAACCCGCCAAAACACACGCTGCTTCATCGGAAATTGTGCGGTATCCCCGGATGGCCCTGACCGCCAATGCCCTCTGCGGTTTGCGCAAAAGCGCGACACTCCGGCGATTCAGGGCATCGGCCCAAACAGGAGCCCCGTAGAGAGCCATGGACCGCACAACTCCAGCATGAAGGCGCCTACAAGTGGCGCCTGGTCCACCAACATTTGGCAGCAACCGCCCCAGAGCAGCAGCTGTTCGAATGAGCCGCGGGGCTAATCTTTCGAAGTGGGCCTTGAACTCCCACTTACTGTCTAGAGTGAGCCCCAGATACCTCATCTGGGACTCTACGACGATGCGGACTCCTCCAACTACAATGTGCGCATTGGCGGGCGGCGCGTTTTGGGGCCCATGGAAACATAACGCCTCCGTCTTGTTGAGCGCCACCTCCAGGCCCAGACGCCTTATCCTGGACACAACGTGGGCCGCTCCCGCCGTAGCGAGTATGGCGGCATTACGATGAGACTTACTGCGCGCAGTTACCAGGGTGTCATCGGCGTAACATGTCACCTCAACACCCTGGAGATTGGCGCCACGCAGCACCCAGTCGTATCCGATGTTCCACAAGAGTGGTCCTAGGACCGACCCCTGTGGAACACCGCACAGCACTTCTCTAGCATCTTGCGACCCGTTTTGGCAGGGGAAGATCACCCTCCTGCCGGACAGGTACGACCCTATGACGCGGCACAGGTAGGAAGGCACCCCATGAAACCGAAGTGCCTCCCTGATGCAAGCCCAGGGGAGTGTGTTGAAAGCGTTGGCGATGTCAAGAGACACCGCCAGAACGACCTCACCCCGGGAGACCGCATCCTGTGCCAGGGTCCGGACTCTGCCTACAGCATCCACCGTCGATCTTCCTCTCCTGAACCCAAACTGACAATCCGCCAGGTTCGGCCCGACCTGCTCCAGATGCTCGACGATGCGCCCGGCCACCACTCTCTCGAAGAGCTTGGCCACATCGTCGAGTAGCACGATCGGGCGGTATCCGGAGGATGAGTCAGTCGGGCGGCCCTCCTTCCGCAAGAGGACGAGCTTTCCCTCCTTCCATGGGTGGGGGATGACTCCTTGCTGTAAACAGGCGGAAAAGAGCGCCCGGAGTCGATCCCCCAGATCTGCCAGCGCCAGAGCTAGGGCGCGTCCCGGTACGCCGTCAGGGCCGGGAGCAGTGTTCTTAGCTCGCAGCTTTCTGACCGCCGCATTGAGCTCCTCCTCAGACACTGACGGCGCTGCGAACGATTCCGGCGACTGCACAGGAGGGTCGCGGGACATAACTGGTGGGGAAAATTCCCCGCGATGTGGAAACAGGTCTGAAACTACGTCCCGAAGCAGCTGGGGCGATAGGGTCTCTGTAACGGGGGGGGCCCAGGAGCGGAGCTTGCTCAACACTAGCTTGTATGGTCGCCCCCATGGATCCGCGTCCAGAGTTCCCAGGAATTCACCCCAGGCAGCCTCTATCGCCCTACCGATGGCTGTCTGTAGTAGCAGCTTTAGGTCCCTATATGAGCCATAGAGCAGAGCTTCTCTATTGAGATCCCTTCGCCTTCTTCGCCTGCACCGTGTGTACTGGCGCCTGGCTACGACACAGTCTCTGCGCAACTGCGCGATATCCGCCGACCACCAGTACACCTGGGGCTTCGGAGGCCGAGATCTAGCCCGGGACATTGACGCATCGCAAATCTGCTTCATTGTCTCCCGGAACCAGTCTGCTTCACTTTCCACTTCAACTGGACCTGGCGGCGCGGGTGACCAAGATCTTACGATCACCGCTTCACGAAGAACCTCACGATTGAGGCTTTTGAGTTGCCACCTATGGCTGTTGTTGGATAGGGTCCGCTCGGGACCACCCGGGTTCACAGGGAGGGAGGAGACGCTAAATCGTATGTAACGGTGGTCTGAAAGCGTCTCCTCTACCTCCAACACTCCCCAATCCTGGACACGGCGTGCCACGGCAGGGCTTGCGAACGAGACGTCCACGATGGAGCCGCCCTGCATCCGCACGCACGTGTTGACCGAACCCCTATTCAAAACAACGAGCCCGGTCTCAAGCATCCAGCGCTCAACCATGGAGCCGCGAAGATCCGTCGCAGGGGATCCCCACGCCACAGACTTCGCGTTGAGGTCCCCCGCAACGACAACGGGATGAGGATGGCTCTGCCGTACTAGACCCGTGAGCCGAGCCAGGAAATCCCCGAACTCACTCGCCGGACGATTTGGAGAAAAATACGCTGAGATGACGACGAGATCCCCCACCTGTGCTGCGACGCATCCCGGACCCTTAACTATGTTTTGAAGTGGCGGGGAGCCCGCGGCCGGCCTCGACATTATGCACGCCAGACCGTCACTGTCTCCTGCCCATCCAGGAGACACCCGATAAGGCTCAGCCACAATGGCTACGCCAATCCTCCACTGCGCCAGACTCTGGAACATTAGGTCCTGAGCCCTGGCGCAGTGATTTAAATTTATCTGAAGGAATCGGAGAGGGGCCATTAATCTATAGCCATGCTCTCCGATATCCCTCCGGTCACAGGAGCGGCTTTGGCCGCCTGATCCCTGGGTCCAGCTTTGTTGCCGGCTACCCTTTTACCTTTGCGCCCGTTCATGTTGGCCTTGCAGGCCCATCCACCGATCTTGTGACCGGCGGGCCTGTTTGCAGCGGCACACACCACACAATGCGGTGCTCCGGTGCATTCCGCTGATTTGTGGCCAGCCTTTCCGCACCGGAAACACAGGGTGCTGCGATCGTCAGCGACAGTGCACTGCTCCTTTGCGTGCCCGGCCTCCAGGCATCTGAAGCAGCGCACCGGCTTCTTATCGAGCAGGCGGATGTGTGCAGACACCCACCCTACGAGCAAACGGCCGCCATCGACAACTTTTCTTGCAGCCGTGACAGGGCAGTTGACCACCACTGTCCCTATGCCCGATCGATTCCTCCGGATTGTGCCGACTCTAACCGCCTCGACCGGGCATTCGCCGATGCGGGCGATCGCCGCAGCAACCTCCTCCGCCGTCACCGAATCATCCAGCTCTGAGACCCGCAAGCCAGCGGACTTGACGGGCCTGGACACTGCGACGTTCTCAGGGTCGAGAATGGAGCGCAACTTTTCGGCGAGCGCATCCGCCTTATCGCCACTTGTGGTGCCGGGTATTTTCAGTACCCGCGCACCAGACGCAGCGACCCTGAATTGAACGCCGTCAATCCCCAGCTCAGGCAGATTAAGCTGCTGCTTAGCCTGCGACAGGATGTCGGCGTACGAGAGGCCTTTCTCCTGAGCATTTGGCTGGAGGCGCAGCACCACCGCAGTCGATCGCGGCGCTCTCAGGTTGGGCTTTCGGTCTGAGCCCCGAGGCTTCGACGTCTTCTTCTCTGTTTGGCCAGCGGAGGCCACCCGCCTCGCGCCTTGGCCTCTCTTACGACGACGGCGGCTCACAACCGTCCACTCTTCCCCATCGGCTGCAGGGACCGGAGGAACACTCGGCTGTGATCCTGTTTGGGGCGATTGCGTATTCGCCTTCGGAGGAGGGGGTGGTGGCTTCTTCGCCTTGCCCCGACTCTTGCTCTTCCTCTTTTTTGGAGGATTTGGAGGGACAGCTGTAGGTCCCTCTGGGGTTTCCTTGGCCTGTGGTCGCTGGCTCTGCTGTTCGGAGACGCCGACCACCTCCGCAAATGTTGGCGACTCGAGAGGACCCTCAGGTGGCTCTGCGCGCGCCCGATCCGCGGCAAGTGAAGGACGCACGCGTTTTTCGGGCAGCAGCCTGTCCTTAATGCCCTCAAAGCGGGCATTAATCATAAAACCGACCCGATCCATGATAGTCCGGGCCAGTTTCTCCACCTCGAGGCCGGTGTGTCTTTCCGCCGGTGGGGGCACTCTGACCTGTGCCTGGGCACGCTGCAGGTCGGCTCGCAGCTCTGCGACCTCGCCGCGCAGCTCGGCCAACTCCGCCTTGAGTCTCGCGTTCTCAGACGCAACTTTTGTCGTTTCCGCGGAGACTGTGCTACGACGCAGAACCTCGACCGCCTGTTTGATTGCCCGCACTTCGGTGTTTAACACCTTGCGGGTGGTGCCCTTAAGGTTTGCGGACTTATTTGTCACCTCCGTGATAATTTCCGCCGTCTTCAACAACCCGTCGAGGAGGACAGGCGCCGATGGCTCCCCTTCGAGCACGATCTCCGCTGGGGCGTTAAGGCCTTGTGCCTGACGGGTCTGGTGGATCTTGCGGATCTCCTCCGCAAGCTCACGTTCCGCCTGAAGCTGCATCTCCTGCCGCTCCAGGTCGAGAAGCTCCCGCTTTGCCTTCGCCAGGCCGACATACTCCCCGGTGGTTGGGGGTCTTCCGCGACCTCTAGAAGCGTCTGACTTTTTCGACCCACCAGACGCTGGCTCGTCACTCCCGCTATGAGGAAGGGATCTGCAATCCTGGTCAGTGGGAAGTGGCGTGTCTACCCGCTTGAAGCGGCCACGCTCATCCCGCACAAGTGGAGGCACAGCACCACTTGACCGTAAGCGCCCCCGACTGCAGCGACCCGTTGACAACTTACGAGGAGTTGGCTGTTCCCCCTCTTCGTTCGACGTCGAATCCGACCCCGAACGTTTTCCTCCTCGGCGCTTTTCCGGTTTTTGGCGAGGCGTGCTCCAGAATTTGGAATGCCGCTTGCCAGCGCCGTCATCCGAGACACGGATATCGTGGAACTCAGGGCTACAGGCTCCTGAGGCACAACTCCGCATCTCTCCTTCATCCATGAGTGAGTCTCGAGAGGACGATGGACCCCTGCTCGAGTCACCCGATCGAAACAGGTCCTTTAGAACCACTTGCGGCGTTCGCCGCACCAACCGAGACCCTAAAGCTACAGAGTCAGCAGAGCGAGAGTCCGCTGACACTGCAACAACATCCGAATCGATTTGCATATCGGAATCCTTTATCGCGCAATGGTCTTTGGGGACCGTAGTCCCCCCGGGTTTAACAAAATCCAAGTCGTTATGCTTATCAGAAGTCCGTGATGATTTGCCATGGTCGTGAGTAGGTATACTCAAGCGAATGCTGCCCCCCCCAGAATACGAGGGGCGGCCGGTAGCCTGACGCAACGCCGGGGTGCGCGAGACTACCGGGAGGGATTCTCCGGATTTACCGGTACCCTCCTGGGGTAATAATTTTTTACAATCCGCCATCATAAGTTTTGGGCTCATTTCCGGGTGAGCTCCCCCGCCTTCTCAGCGCTTACCGGTTAACCCTACGCCGCAGCACGCTAGACTACGGTTTCGGGGTGTTTTTTTATAGAGGTTTCCTTCCTCGCAGCACATCACGTGTGATGTGCCCCCGGTCCCGGCCGTAGTGCAATGGCCGGGTTACGGTATGATTTGTGCCTCGCGGCTTTTCGACTGATTGCACCGGTTTTCCGGTGGGCGATGGTGTCGTCACGTACCTACGCCTGGAGTGGCTGCTCTTAGTCTGGTCCCTCACCCTAAACCTCCCGGTATGAGTGACTCTGCCGGTATAGCCTCAGGGATCATTGGGACACGCAAGCCCCCCCACCACGACAAGGTGGCAGCCTCGGGGGGGGGGTAACCTAACCTAACCTAACCTAACCTAACCTAACCTAACCTAACCTAACCTTTTTTTTTTTTTTTTTTTTTTTTTTTTTTTTTTTTTTTTTTTTTTTTTTTTCCCGGGGAAATGCGTTACGCACACCACCGCCAAGATGTTAACGACTCCCAAAGGTGTAGAGGGGACCTCTGGGAGGGAGCGGTGGTAGTGTGGGACTCCCGGTCTAGAATGGACCGGTATACCCACTAAAACCCCGGGGACATTCCCGGCTTCGCCGTTAGGGAAGGGTTCTGGGAGACCGGCATAGCCTTTACGACCAGGACCCCTCCGGCGATTCCCGCAAGTTTGCAGGCCGCTCATGCCAGGAAGCGGTCATAGTGAGCGACCGCTTCCTCACCTCTTTTTAGGTGAGCATTTGTAGCGGACGCAGGCGCCCCCGCGCCTGCGCCCGCTGCTCACCGCCGCACAGGAGAGGCGACTCGCGCTCTCCTGCGTATCTGCCGTCTTCTGTGCGGAGGTGCAAAAGGGTCCTCCTCCCTCGCACGCTCCGCCGCCTCCTTCTGCTGCATTATCTCTTCGCAGAAGGAGGCGACCGCTACCCAAGCTTTTTCGCTCCCCAACATGGCTTTGACGACACCGGGGAGCGAGAGGTCGGGGCCGATTTCCGCAGCCATACTGCGGCGGAGCTCGGACCATGCAGAGCACACTTCAAAAGTGTGCTGTGCCGTGTCGTCTGGCGCGCCGCAGTGGCAGCACGTCGGACTCTCCTCCCGCCCGATGCGGTGCAGGTACGAGCCGAAGCAGCCATGGCCTGTCATTACCTGCACCAAGCGGAAGGAGAGGAAACCCCGCGGCCTCTCGAGCCAGTCCTTCAGGACAGGCCCGAGGGCATCCAGCGTGCGACGACCGAATGGGGCGGAGGCAAGGTCTTCCGTCCAGTGACGAAGGATGGCCTCCTTCGCCTCACGCCGCACTACCGCCTTCTCTTGCGGGGCCGGATGCTCTCCACGCGCCCGCTTCCCCGCCGTCCACTCGTACACTCTGGCGAGCACCCACGCCTCCAGCTCCCAAGGCGGTGTGCCGGCCAGAGCGCACGCAGCTGCGAATCCTACCGTGCGGTAGGCTCTTGCCACCCTTTTTGAAATGGCCCCTTGGGGCGCCCGAAGAGCGGTTGTGTTCTCCCTTCTCCGAAGGGAGTCCGCCCAGATGGGCGCCCCGTACAGAGCCATGCTCTTCAGGATGCCGGCATATAATCGCCGGCATCTAGCGCTGGGCCCCCCCAGGTTGGGCATCAGCCCAGAAAGGGCGTTTGCCGTCTTCAGCAGGCGCACGGACAGCCCGCTCAAATGCGGGCCGAAGTGCCACCTGCTGTCCAACAATAGGCCCAGATACTTCATCTGGGCCCCCACTTGTACCCGGACACCCGCCACGAAAATGTGGGCATCAGGAGGAGGGCGCTGCCGCGGGCCGTGGAAGTACACGGCTTCGGTCTTCTGCAGCGCCACCGTCAGACCTAGCCTGCCGATCCTCTCGACCACTGTCGACGCACCGGCCGAGGCAAGGTCAGCCGCCGTTCTAAAACTGCCGCGGGCAGTGAGGAGGGTGTCATCTGCGTAGCATATGACACCCGTGCCACGAGGTAGCCTTCCCCGCAGGATCCAGTCGAACCCAATGTTCCACAGGAGGGGTCCCAAGACTGACCCCTGCGGAACACCGGACCCGACATTGAACCGCCGGAGTTGGCCCGCTTTGTCTACGAGGAGGACTATCCGGTCCTCCAAGTAGTTGGCCAAGAGGCCCCGCAAATACCGAGGCACTCCGTGAAAGCGGAGTGCCTCAAGAATGGTAGAATGGGGGAGAGAGTTGAAGGCATTGGCTATGTCGAGTGACACAGCCAACAGCCCCTCCCCTTCTGCCATCGCCTCTTGTACCTGGCTCTTGAGCCGGGTTAGGGCGTCCACTGTCGAACGCCCAGCCCGAAAACCGAACTGGGCGTCAGACAGGTTTGGACCCACGTCCCGCAGGTGGCGGTTTAGCCGGGCGGCGATTATGCCCTCGAACGTCTTACCGACCTCATCGAGCAGTACGATGGGTCGGTAAGCCGATGGTGAGTCCGCTGGCCGGCCTTCTTTGTGAAGGAGGCAAAGCTTGCCTTCCTTCCATGGTTTCGGGAACCTCTCAGCCGCTAGACACGCGCTGAAAAGTTCCCGAAACCGCTCCTCCATGTGAGTGGCGGTGATGGCCACCACCCTCGCCGGCACACCGTCCGGACCTGGTGCCGTTCTTTTGGCGCGGAGCTTGAACACCTCCACGCCAAGTTCGCCCGCCGTTACCGGAGCCGTCTCGTCCTCCTCCTCCATAGGAGCAGCTCCCCGCGGGGATGTCATTAATGGGGGGGCAAAGCCCGCGTCCCTGCCCGGAAACAGTGCCCGGACCACCCCGTCCAGCACCGTTGGCTCCAGGGTCTCGGCGACCGGGGGGCCAAAGGGGCGCAACTTGTTGCGCGCCGCTTTGTAAGGCCTCCCGAACGGGTCGGCGTCGAGGCCCACCAACATCTCGGCCCCCGCCGAGTCTCTGGCTGCGCCAATGGCCGACTTCAGCGCAGACTTGGCCTCCACATACGCGTCGTAGAGGCGATCTTCTTCGGCCAGGTCTCGATGGCGCCTCCGGCGGCTCCTCGAGAACGCCCTCTTGGCGGCCATGCAGGCGGTCCGCAGCTCCGCTAGCTCTTGCGACCACCAGTATACGGTGCGTCGGGGGGGAGGACGGCAGGACCGAGGCATGCTGGAGTTGCACACCTCGGTCAGGGACACCTTCAGCTGGGCAGCCGCAGTGTCTACGTCGACCAGGACGGCCTCGGGCGAGAGCCAGTCTTGCAGGAACGCGGCCTCCTTCGCCGCCTCCAGGTCCAGGCGAGTGAGAGCCCATCGTGGAAACGGGGATTGGCGTAGCCTTGATCGGGCATTGCCCCTCTGGCTCTGGGTGGAGACGTCGAACCGCACGTAGCGGTGGTCCGACAACGTCTCCACCATTTCCACCCGCCAATTGCTGACACGCGCGGCTATCGCAGAGGTGGCAAATGTGAGGTCCACTATGGACCCACCCTGCCGCCGCACGCATGTCTGGACTCTCCCCCTGTTCAGCAGAGAGAGACCAGTCGACGCCGCCCACAGCTCCACTGCTCTCCCGCGCGCGTCGGAAACTGGGTTGCCCCAAGTAACCGACTTCGCGTTGAAGTCCCCCGACACACAGACCTGGCGTGGTGCTGCTCTCCCAACCACGGTGGTCAGGACACCGAGGAAATTCTCGAAGTCCCGAAGGGGGCGGTTGGGAGAGAAGTAAACACCTACAAGGGCCAGGTCTCCGACCGCGGCAGCCACGTATCCCGGTCCTCTCTCTAAGGGCGAGAGAGGAGGGGAGTCTGAGGAAGACCGTTTCGCTATCGCCACCAAGCCGTCCCTATCGCTCAGCCAATGACCAGGGACCGAGTACGGCTCGGCAACCACCGCTACGTCCACCAACCACTCAGCCATGGCCTGCACGAGCAGGTTCTGAGCCGCTGCACAGTGGTTGATATTGGTTTGGAGGAAGCGATGGATTGACCCAATCACTCGTCCATTGCTTCACCCTCTACTGGCGCGACCGACCCGGAGGCGGCGTTGGCAGCGGCGGCAGGGCGCTTTGGCGCCTGCGGCTTCCCCATCTTTTTTGGGGGGTTACACTTTTTCCTCCCCATAACATGGTTGGCTGGGCGGCCACTCGCGGCGCACACTGCGCAGTGCGGCTTGGCAGCAGTGCAGGATGCCACCATATGGCCCCGTATCCCGCAGCGGAGGCACGTGTCCACCCGATCCACCGTGGCCGGACACATGGCCCGGGTGTGCCCGATCCCGAAGCACTTGAAGCAGCGGAAAGGCACGCTGTCAAGTGTTCGTACCGCGGCCGAGCTGAACCCGACGAGTATCCGCCCCTTGGCTAGTACGGCTTTAGCCGCAACAACCGGGCATTGCAGGCGCACGGCGCCCAGACCACCGCGCCCGGCTCTAATGTCCCGACCCTGTACTGCCTCGACGGGACAGCCCCCTGCTGCCGCAATAGCGGCCACTACTTCCTCCTTGGTCACAGAGTCGTCCAAGTCGGTCACCTCCAAGGTTACCGACCTCGTCGGCCTGGCCACCTTCGCCACGTCCGCCACGGCCTCCCGCAGTTTAGTGGCAAAAAGGTCAGCGTTTTGAACGCCCGTCACCCCTGGGAACTCGAATATTCGGGCTCCCGTTTGGGTCCGGCGGCAGGTGACCTTCATCCCCAGCTCAACGGGATTGATGTGCGCTCGAGCCCGTGTCAACACGGACTCGTACGTCTCACCCCGCTCCTCAGCCTCTGGGGAGATGGTCACCGTGACCGCAGCAGACTTGGGAGGAACGAGTTTTCTCCCGCCAGCAGGGGTCCTCTTGGCCTTCTTTGCCATCGCCTTCGTTGAGACGCCGGCTTGGGACTTCTTGGCCTGGGGCTTCTTAGTCTTGGCCTTCTTGGCCTTGGGATTCTGGGCCTTGGCCTTCCCTCCCTTCCCCACCTCCGTCCATTCTTGGTCATTGGGGGGTGTGGTCGCACAGGAGGGTTCCGCTCCATCTCGTGGGACCTCAGTCCTGGCTTCTGCTGAACCCGCGCTAGTGGTGAGAGTCGGAGCCGGGGCCGGGGCCGACTTCTTCCCTACGCCCTTGCCCTTGGAGGGCTTTGGGGGGGGTTTTCGGAGTTGCGGCAGCCCACTTATATCTGGGATGGATGACGGGCCCGCATTGGCTCCTGCACTTCTATCCGCCGCGAGCGGTGGACGCAGGCGTGGCTCCGGCAGGAGCCGATCCTGAATGCCTGCGATGCAGGCTCTCACGAAGGCTCTCTCCTCCATAATCACCTTCCGGAGAATCTCCTCTAGGTTGGCTGGGGACGAGGGTCCTCGCGCCTCCGACGCCTGAGCAGGCGGGTTACTGGCTTCAGCCAGCTTCCCGCGCAGCTGGTTCACTTCAGCCTGCAGGCGATCCACCCTCCCCTGCAGTTGACGTGTCTCCTCATTCGCGCTGCGCTGCGCAAGCTCCTCTACGATGCCGTGCATGCTAATTGCACGGCACTTCAGGGCCTTTTGAAAGGTCCCTTTCAAATTGGAGGACTTGGAGGCGACCTCTGCGATCTCTTCCTTGTCCTCCTGTGCCATCCGGAGCAGTTCCGCCACGGAGTGGTCCGCGTACAGCACGCAGGACGCTCCGTAGCCGGCCTTGGCACGAGTGGTGCGGGCCCGTTGCTCCTTGGCTGCCACCACCTCCTCGAGGTCCGATTGGGCTTCGTCGCGATTTGTACGCATGAGAGACTCCCTCAATTCGCGCTGAGCATCCTCAGTGCAAGACGCGATCTTTTTAGCCTTTGGCTTCTTTTTACCGCCGGTTGAGTCCGACGTCGACTCGGTCCTTTTTATAAAGGATCGCTTGCGTACGATCCGCTCGGTCGATACCGAGGGCTCCGTGTCGGATTCCGACACCCCGCTATAAAAGCTGTAATAGCTGCCAGCCACAGATGGTCCGCGGCTAGATTCCTGCTCATCCTGGTGTTGGCCCTGAGAAGGGCCTTTGGGTTGGCCCTGAGAAGGGCCTTGGGATTGGCCCTGAGAAGGGCCTTGGAGTTGGCCCTGAGAAGGGCCTTGGGGTTGGCCCTGAGAAGGGCCTTGGGGTTGGCCCTGAGAAGGGCCTTGGGGTTGGCCCTGAGAAGGGCCTTTGGGTTGGCCCTGAGAAGGGCCTTTTGGTAGGAAGCGTCCGAAGACGTCCCGCGGACGCGATTGCGACATGTCGCCCGACAAAAGCGCAAATGACAAATCACAAAAATTCACGCAAGCTCAGTGTCTCTTAGCCGCTGCCCTGCCACTCCGTTACGGTGGTCAGGGACAACGTTGCCCGGGGCGCAGTACGTGGAACTGGACACTGAGGGGCACGCCCCAACCTAACCTAACCTAACCTAACCTAACCTAACCTAACCTAACCTAACCTAACCTAACCTAACCTAACCTTTTTTTTTTTTTTTTTTTTTTTTTTTTACATGGCGAAAATCCTCATGGATACCACACACCACGGGGGCAGCGTGTGGTTATGCCGGACTCCTACCGGCTAAAAACACCATGGTGCATTGCTCACGTCGCTCTGCGCCGAGAGCACGGGTACGCCATCGGCACTCTTCCGCGAACTCGGCAGCGACATGGCCTCATCAGGCCTCAGCTTTGGGGACGCCCAAACTGCGTCCCTCCGCACCGCACTGCTGCACTACAGCACGGCGCCTTCTCCCTTCAAGGACTTAGCTGGGAACAGGCTCCCCCGAGCCTGCCCCAGCGACTCTATCAGGGAGGGTGAACTCCCAGTTCGGCTCTTCGGCGGCGGCGGCGCCCTGGTCGTCGGCGGCGCATCGCGAGATCGGTCGTCGCCTCCCGATCCCGCTCGTCTGCCTCTTTCCGGGCAACCACTGTCTCGCAGAATGCGAGGACGGCGCTCCACGACTCCCCACTGTCCACCATAGATTTGACCACGGCAGGCAGTGAGAGGTCGGAGCCAACAACTGCGCAGAGCTGAAGGCGCTCTGTCGCCCAGGCGGGACACACTTCCAGCATGTGTTGGGCCGTTTCCTCGGGACATCCGTCGCAATGGAGGCACCTGGCGGTCGGCTCTCTCCCGGCTATGTGGTGCAGGTACCTCCCGAAGCAGCCATGCCCCGAGAGGACCTGCGACAACCTGTAAGTGATTGTGCCGTGGCGTCTGCCTATCCATTGGTGGAGAACTGGACGGATGGCCTCGATGGTCCGTCGGCCGGCGCTCGGGTGCTCCAGCCTGGACTCCCACATTTCTTCAGCTCTTCGTCGTAGCTGTTTTCTTGCCTCCCCGATCTCCTGGGGTGCCGGTGCGTGTCCTTGGGACCGTACCTCCTTGCGCCACGCGTGAAGCTGGGCAAGGATCCCGGCCTCTAGGTCCCAGGGCATGAAACCCGCCAAAACACAGGCCGCTTCCTCCGAGATTGTGCGGTATCCCCGGATGGCCCTGACCGCCAATGCCCTCTGCGGTTTGCGCAAAAGCGCGATGCTCCGGCGATTCAGGGCATCGGCCCAAACAGGAGCCCCGTAGAGAGCCATGGAACGCACAACTCCAGCATGAAGGCGCCTACAAGTGGCGCCTGGTCCACCGACATTTGGTAGCAACCGCCCGAGGGCGGCAGCTGTTCTAATCAGTCGTGGGGCCAACCTTTCGAAGTGGGCCTTGAAGTCCCACTTGCTATCTAGAGTGAGCCCCAGATACCTCATCTGGGACTCTACGATGATGCGTACTCCTCCAACCACGATGTGCATGTTGGCAGGAGGCGCTTTTCGGGGCCCGTGAAAGCATAGCGCCTCCGACTTATTGAGCGCCACCTCCAGCCCCAGACGTCTTATTCTCGACACAACGTGGGCCGCTCCCGCCGTGGCGAGTATGGCGGCGTTGCGGAGAGTCTTGCTGCGCGCAGTTACCAGGGTGTCATCGGCGTAACATGTCACCTCAACACCCTGGAGATTGGCGCCGCGCAGCACCCAGTCATATCCGATATTCCACAAGAGTGGTCCTAGGACCGACCCCTGTGGAACACCGCATAGCACTTCTCTATCATCTTGCGACCCATTTTGGCAGGGGAAGATCACCCTCCTGCCGGACAGGTACGACGCTATGACGCGGCACAGGTAGGAAGGCACCCCATGGAACCGGAGTGCCTCCCTGATGCAAGCCCAGGGGAGTGTGTTGAAAGCGTTGGCGATGTCAAGAGACACCGCCAGAACGACCTCACCCCGGGAGACCGCATCCTGTGCCAGGGACCGGACTCTGCCTACAGCATCCACCGTCGATCTTCCTCTCCTGAACCCAAACTGACAATCCGCCAGGTTCGGCCCGACCTGCTCCAGATGCTCGACGATGCGCCCGGCCACCACTCTCTCGAAGAGCTTGGCCACATCGTCGAGTAGTACGATCGGGCGGTATCCGGAGGCTGAGTCAAGCGGCCGGCCCTCCTTACGTAAGAGGACCAGTTTACCCTCCTTCCATCTGTGGGGGACGACTCCTTGCTGTAAACAGGCTGAAAAGAGCGCCCGGAGTCGATCCCCCAGATCTTCCAGCGCCAGAGCTAGGGCGCGTCCCGGTACGCCGTCAGGGCCGGGAGCAGTGTTTTTAGCTCGCAGCTTTCGGACCGCCGCATTGAGCTCCTCCTCAGACACTGACGGCGCTGCGAACGATTCCGGCGACTGCACTGGATGGTCGCGGGACATAGCTGGTGGGGAAAATTCCCCGCGATGTGGAAACAGGTCTGCAACCACGTCGCGAAGCAGCTGGGGCGATAGGGTCTCTGTTACGGGGGGGGCCCAGGAGCGGAGCTTGCTCAACACTAGCTTGTATGGTCGCCCCCACGGATCCGCGTCCAGAGTACCCAGGAATTCTCCCCAGGCAGCCTCTATTGCTCTCCCGATGGCCGTCTGTAGTTCCATCTTTAGATCTCTATAGGAACCGTAAAGTTGAGATTCTCTGTTGAGGTCCCTGCGTCGTCTTCGCTTGCACCTGGTGTACTGGCGTCTGGCCACAACACAATCTCGACGCAATTTCGCGATATCAGCCGACCACCAGTACACCTGGGGCTTCGGAGGCCGAGATCTAGCCCGGGACATTGACGCGTCGCAAACCTGCTTCATTGTCTCCCGGAACCAGTCTGCTTCACTTTCCACTTCCACTGGACCTGGCGGCGCGGGTGACCAAGATCTTACGATCACCGCTTCCCGAAGAACTTCACGGTCGAGGCTCCGGAGTTGCCACCTGTGGCTGTTGTTGGACAGGGTCCGTTCGGGACCAACCGGGTTCGCAGGGAGGGAGGAGACGCTAAATCGTATGTAACGGTGGTCTGAAAGCGTCTCCTCTACCTCCAACACTCCCCAATCCTGGACACGGCGTGCCACGGCAGGGCTTGCGAACGAGACGTCGACGATGGAGCCGCCCTGCATCCGCACGCACGTTTTGACCGAACCCCTATTCAAAACAACGAGCCCGGTCTCAAGCATCCAGCGCTCAACCATGGAGCCGCGAAGATCCGTCGCAGGGGATCCCCACGCCACAGACTTCGCGTTGAGGTCCCCTGCAACGACAACCGGATGGGGATGGCTCTGTCGCACTAGACAAGCGAGCCGAGCCAAGAATTCCCCGAAATCACTCACCGGTCGATTTGGGGAAAAATATGCCGAAACGACGACGATGTCCCCCACTTGGGCCGCGACGTAACCTGAACCCCTAACTACATTGTGAAGTGGCGGGGAGCCCACGGCCGGCCTCGAAATTATACAGGCCACACCGTCATTATCTCCTGCCCATCCAGGAGACACCCGATAAGGCTCAGCCACAATGGCTACGCCAATCCTCCACTGCGCCAGACTCTGGAACATTAGGTCCTGAGCCCTGGCGCAGTGATTTAAATTTACCTGTAGGAATCGGAGAGGGGCCATTAATCTGTGACCATACTCTCCGATATCCCTCCGGTCACAGGAGCGGCTTTGGCCGCCTGATCTCTGGGACCAGCTTTGTTGCCCGCTGCCCTTTTCCCTTTGCGCCCACTCCCGTTGGCTTTGCAGGCCCATCCACCGATCTTGTGACCGGCGGGCCTGTTAGCGGCGGCGCACACCACACAATGCGGTGCTCCGGTGCATTCCGCCGATTTGTGGCCAGCCTTTCCGCACCGGAAACACAGGGTGCTGCGATCGTCAGCGACAGTGCACTGCTCCTTTGCGTGCCCCGCCTCCAGACATCTGAAGCAGCGTACTGGCTTCCTATCGAGCAGGCGGATGTGTGCCGATACCCATCCTACTAGCAAGCGGCCGCCATCGACGACTTTTCGCGCTGCCGTGACGGGGCAGTTGGCCACCACTGTCCCTATGCCCGATCGATTCCTCCGGATTGTCCCGACTCTAACCGCCTCGACCGGGCATTCGCCGATGCGGGATATCGCTGCAGCAACCTCCTCCGCCGTCACCGAGTCATCCAGCTCTGAGACCCGCAAGCCAGCAGACTTGACGGGCCTGGACACTGCGACGTTCTCAGGGTCGAGAATGGAACGCAACTTTTCGGCAAGCGCATCCGCCTTATTGCCACTTGCGGTGCCGGGTATTTTCAGTACCCGCGCACCAGACGCAGCGACCCTGAATTGAACGCCGTCAATCCCCATCTCAGGCAAATTTAACTTCTCCTTAGCCTGCGAGAGGATGTCGGCGTACGAGAGGCCTTTCTCCTGGGCATTTGGCTGGAGGCGCAGCACCACCGCAGTCGATCGCGGCGCGCTGAGGTTGGGCTTTCGGTCTGAGCCCCGAGGTTTCAACGTCTTCTTCTTTGCTTGGCCAGCGGAGGCCACCCGCCTCGCGCCTTGGCCTCTCTTAAGACGACGGCGGCTCACAACCGTCCACTCTTCCCCATTGGCTGCAGGCACCGGAGGAGCACTCGGCTGTGATCCGGTTTGGGCCACTTGCGTACTTCTTTTTGGAGGAGGGGGAGGTGCCTTCTTCGCCCTTCCCCGACTCTTACTCTTCCTCGTTTTTGGAGGATTTGGAGGGACAGCTGTGGGTCCCTCTGGGGTTTCCGTGGCCTGTGGTGGCTGTCTCTGCTGTTCTGAGACGCAGACCACCTCCGCAAATGTCGGCGACTCGAGAGGACCCTCAGGTGGCTCTGTGCGGACCCGATCCGCGGCAAGTGGAGGACGCACGCGTTTTTCAGGCAGTAGTCTGTCCTTAATGCCCTCAAAACGAGCATTAATCATAAAACCGACCCGATCCATGATAGTCCGGGCCAGTTCCTCAACCTCGAGGCCGGTGCGTCCTTCCGCGGGTGGGGGCACTCTGACCTGTGCCTGGGCACGCTGCAGGTCGGCTCGCAGCTCTGCCACCTCACCACGCAGTTCAGCCAGCTCCGTCTTTAGTTTCGCGTTCTCTGAAGCGACTTTGGTCGTTTCCGCGGAGACTGTGCTTCGACGCAGAATCTCGACCGCTTGTTTTATTGCCCGCACTTCGGTGTTTAACACCTTGCGGGTGGTGCCCTTGAGATTTGCCGACTTATGGGTCACCTCCGAGATGATTTCTGCCGTTTTCAGCAACCCGTCAAGGAGGACAGGCGCCGATGGCTCCCCTTCGAGCACGATCTCCGCTGGGGCGTTAAGGCCTTGTGCCTGACGGGTCTGGTGGATCTTGCGAACCTCCTCCGCTAGTTCTCGCTCAGCCTGAAGCTGCATCTCCTGCCGCTCCAGGTCGAGAAGCTCCCGCTTTGCCTTCGCCAGGCCGACGTACTCCCCGGTGGTTGGGGGTCTTCCGCGACCTCTAGAAACGTCTGACTTTCTCGACCCACCAGACGCTGGCTCGTCGCTCCCGCTATGAGGGAGGGATCTGCAGTCCTGGTCCGTGGGAAGCGGCGCGTCTACCCGCTTGAAGCGGCCACGCTCATCGCGCACTAGTGGAGGCACAGCTCCACTGGACCGTAAGCGCCCCCGACTGCAGCGACTCGTCGACAACTTACGAGGAGTTGGCTGTTCCCCCTCTTCGTTCGACGTCGAATCCGACCCCGAACGTTTTCCTCCTCGGCGCTTGTCAGGTTTTTGGCGGGGCGTGCTCCAGAATTTGGAACGCCGCTTGCCAGCGCCGTCATCCGAGACACGGATATCGTGGAACTCAGGGCTACAGGCTCCTGAGGCACAACTCCGCATCTCTCCTTCGTCCATGAGTGAGTCTCGAGAGGACGATGGACCCCTGCTCGAGTCACCCGACCGAAACAGGTCCTTTAGAATCACTTGCGGCGTTCGCCGCACCAACCGAGAAGCTACAGCTAAAGAATCAGCAGAGCGAGAGTCCGCTGACACTGCAACAACATCCGAATCGATTTGCATATCGGAGTCCTTAATCGCGCATTGGTCTTTGGGGACCGTAGTCCCCCCGGGTTTAACAAAATCCAAGTCATTATGCTTATCCGAAGTCCGTGATGATTTGCCATGGTCGAGAGTAGGAATACTCAGGCGAATGCTGCCCCCCCCAGAATACGAGGGGCGGCCGGTAGCCTGACGCAACGCCGGGGTGCGCGAGACTACCGGGAGGGATTCTCCGGATTTACCGGTACCCTCCTGGGGTAGTAATTTTTTACAGTCCGCCATCATAAGTTTTGGGCTCATTTCCGGGTGAGCTCCCCCGCCTTCTCAGCGCTTACCGGTTAACCCTACGCCGCAGCACGCTAGACTACGGTTTCGGGGTGATTTTTTATAGAGGTTTCCTTCCTCGCAGCACATCACGTGTGATGTGCCCCCGGTCCCGGCCGTAGTGCAATGGCCGGGTTACGGTATGATTTGTGCCTCGCGGCTTTTCGACTGATTGCACCGGTTTTCCGGTGGGCGATGGTGTCGTCACGTACCTACGCCTGGAGTGGCTGCTCTTAGTCTGGCCCCTCACCCTAAACCTCCCGGTATGAGTGACTCTGCCGGTATAGCCTCAGGGATCATTGGGACACGCAAGCCCCCCCACCACGACAAGGTGGCAGCCTCGGGGGGGAACCTAACCTAACCTAACCTTTTTTTTTTTTTTTTTTTTCGTGGGGAAATCCACACGGATACCCCGCCGCCTCGGGGGAGACGACTTGGTTATGCCGGACTTTAACCGGCTAAAACCCCACGGTGTCCTACTCGTCGCCATGTGCCGGGGTCACGGGAACATCCAACTGGCAATCTTCCGCGACCCGGCGACGATGCGGTCTCAGCAGACCCCTTCTCAGTTACAGTGGAAGATAGGTGGTCGTCCTTCCACTGTGCAACCACAGTCAGAGTGGCGTGCAAGAACACGCCCACGCCTACTCGGGCTAGTTGGAGTTGGGAAGTGGACTCCCCCGGGTCCACCACCCACTAGCTAATGTTAGGGTGGGAGGTGACGAATGTACGCCTCCCTTCGTCGACCCCTTTTACGGCGCCGCATAGAAAGAGAGCTTGTTGCCTCTCTTGTTCTCTCAGCCTCTTCCTTCTGGAGCATAACGTGCTCACAGAAACTGATCACTGCACTCCAAGAACTTTTACTTTTAACCATTTTACGAACAACGGTAGGTAGAGAGAGATCCGCCCCGATAACCGAGCTTAAGACCAATCGCTCCGTTTGCCATGCTGGGCAAACTTCCAGAGTGTGTTGGGCCGTGTCCACAGGGCAGTCGTCACAGTGATGACACATCGATGAAGGTTCTCTTCGCGCAATACGACATAGATAGTCTCCAAAACATCCGTGGCCAGTGAGGATCTGCGTCAATCGGAAAGTTAAGGATCCATGATTCCTATTTAGCCACTGCTTTAAGACGGGAGCCACTGCTTCAACGGTCCTGAGTCCCGAGTTAGCTTCCTTCAACCTTTCCTCCCATTCTGTAAGGGCGTTGTCTGATATGGCTCGCTGTGTACTGTGTGTGTAGTCTTGGATTTGCGGCCCCCCACGTCGGTGAAACCTCGCTGCAAGGGCTCTCGCATCGAGATCCCACGGCAGAGAACTCGCGAGAAGACAAGCAGCCTCATATGATAGAGTGCGGTAGCCACGAGTCAACCTGATCGCCATCGCTCTCTGCGGTCTCCGCAGGAGAGCGATATTCCGGCTATTCAGGGACTCGGACCACACTGGTGCTCCATACATGGCCATAGATTTTACGACTGATGTATATAGACGTCGACTCAGCGTGTTTGGTCCTCCTAAGTTCGGCAATAGTTTACCGAGAGCTGCCGCAGTTACAACAAGCCGCGGAGTTAGTCGTTCAAAGTGAGCGGTAAAATTCCATCTGCTGTCGAGAACAAGACCGAGATATCTCATCGTCGACCCGATGCAGATGCGGATACCGCCCACGTTGATATAGGCGTCTGGTGATGGCGCATTCCGAGGTCCATGAAAACATAGAGCCTCGGATTTGTTAATGGCCACTTTGAGACCCAGGCGTCGAATTCGCTCTATTACATGGGATACGCCCACCTCTGCTAGGATGATTGCCTGCCTTGGGTTTTTGGCGCGAGCTGTCACTAATGTGTCGTCGGCATAACAATTGACTTCGACACCCCTGATGTTGTCCCCGCGTAGGACCCAGTCATAACCGAGGTTCCACAGAAGCGGCCCGAGAACCGAACCCTGTGGAACCCCGCAGGACATACTTCGAGTCTTTAGCCCTCTTCGTGTAGGGTATATAATGGAGCGGTCAGAAAGGTAACTATGAATAGTGCTGCGCAGGTAAGAAGGAACTCTGTGGTATTGGAGTGCTGTTGTTATGCAACTCCAGGGCATGCTGTTAAAGGCATTGGCGATGTCTAAAGACACCGCCAGCACAACCTCTCCTTTTTCAACCGCTTCATTCGCTACGGTTTTTACACGCATGATGGCGTCTACAGTTGAACTCCCTCTGCGGAATCCAAACTGGTTCTTTGCCAGGTTAGGTCCAGTACTTTCGAGGTGAGAAACTATTCGTGAGGCAATTAAGCGCTCGAAAAGCTTACCCACCTCGTCCAGCAATACAATGGGACGATAAGAAGAAGGTGACTCGGGTGGACGTCCATCTTTATGGAGCAGCACTAAGCGGCCTGTTGTCCATAGTCGAGGAAATTGCGACTGTAGTAGACACGCATTTAGTAGCCTCCTAAGTCTGGGTTCCAACATCTTCAGAGCCAAGCCTAATACCCGACCAGGTATTCCGTCTGGACCGGGTGCGGTGGTCTTGGCCTTCAGCCTGGCTACCGCCATACTGAATTCCGTGTCGGTTAATACAGGGGTTTCAGTTCGTTCCAACGCATGTGTTGATGGCGCCATTGGGGGGGGTGAGAACTCTGCTGTGTGAGGAAAAAGAGTCACCACTATCTGTTCTGTCAATTCCGGTTGGAGAGTCTGGGTTAGTGGAGGGGCCCAAGGTCGAAGTTTTCCTCTTACCATCTTGTACGGCCGCCCCCATGGGTCTCTGTCGACGGATTCTAACAGTTCCGCTCTTGCTGAATCTTTTGAACGAGCTATGCAGTCTTTGAGCTTTTCTTTTGCGGAAACGTAAAGAGAGTAAAGGTTTGCCTCGTGGTCTAAGTTACGCTGCCTTCTTCTCCGACTACGCATATACTGGCGTCTCGCTGACACGCATGCTATTCGTAGCTGCGCGATTTCCACGGACCACCAGTATACCTTCTCAAGCGGAGGCTTTAATTTAGTACGGGGCATAGACGCATCACAAATCTGCGTCATTACTCCTCGAAAGCACTTCACTTCATCTTCCACCTGAACTAAGTCGTTCGGAACAGGCAGCCAGGACTGGACGATAGCCGATTCGATTAGCATACTTTTATCTAAATATTTTAGTTGCCATCTGGGACCTTCGCTGATGGGCGGCCCGGTGGGGTCACGATGAGAGGCGGACTGTTGAATAACCTCGAACCGTATGTATCGGTGGTCCGATAGTGTTTCGACATCTTCGAGAACTCTCCAACCTTGAACTCGATTTGACAACGAAGGACTTGCAAAAGAGATGTCCACTATAGAACCACCCTGTGACCGCACACACGTGTGAACACATCCTTTATTCAGGACAACTAGCCCAACTGATAGTAACCAGACTTCGAGGACGCTACCGCGAGCATCTGTAGCGGGAGAACCCCAAGTCTGTGATTTAGCATTGAGATCTCCTACAACGATCACCTGGTATGGAAGAAACTGCCCTATGATTGCTCCAAGTTCTGTTAGGAAATCTTCAAATTCTGCTAGTGCTCTGTTGGGAGAGAAGTAAACTCCAATAACTACTATTTCACCTATTAAAACCGCAACGCATCCACGTATCTTGATGATCTTTGTGAAAGAATATCCAAAAGTCCTGTCGGGTGTGACGATTGCTACTAAATTGTCCTGGTCACTAATCCAATTTGACGAGGAGGGAACACAGTATGGTTCAGCTACTACCGCCACCTGGATTGAACACTCTACTAAGCTTTGGAGGAGCAAGTCCTGAGCCCTTGCACAGTGGTTTAAGTTACTCTGTATGAAGGACCACACAGCCATTACTCATGTTCAATCTGTACCTCTTCTCTCGACGTCGCCCTATTCGCCGAAGGTTCGAAATGACGTTGTTGCAGTCTCCTTTTACGGTAAGCAGAGCAGGTTTTGCTGCCAACTATGTGAGCTGACGGTCTTTTAGCATCAGCGCATAGCACACAATGAGGTGTTCCGAAACAGTTACCAGCTCTATGGTCAGGCATACCGCAACGGAAGCAGAGATTGCTGCGGTCGATCTCGGAAGTACAGCCCTCTCTCACGTGTCCCACCTCAAAACACCGCCAACAATGTTTTGAACCTTTTTTTTTTTTTTTTTTTTACATGGCGAAAATCCTCATGGATACCACACACCGCGGGGGCAGCGTGTGGTTATGCCGGACTCCTACCGGCTAAAAACACCATGGTGCATTGCTCACGTCGCTCTGCGCCGAGAACACGGGTACGCCGTCGGCACTCTTCCGCGAAACTCGGCAGCGACATGGCCTCATCAGGCCTCAGCTTAGGGGACGCCCATCTGCGTCCCTCCGCACCGCACTGCTGCACTACAGCACGGCGCCTTCTCCCTTACAAGGACTTAGCTGGGAACAGGCTCCCCCGAGCCTGCCCCAGCGACTCTATCAGGGAGGATGATCTCCAAGATCGGCTCTTCGGCGGCGGCGCCCTGGTCGTCGGCGGCGCATCGCGAGATCGGTCGTCGCCTCCCGATCCCGCTCGTCTGCCTCCTTCCGGGCAAGCACTAATTCGCAATAGGCGAGGGTAGCGCTCCACGACTCCTCGCTGTCCACCATAGATTTGACCACGGCGGGCAACGAGAGGTCGGAGCCGACTACAGCGCATAGCTGAGTGCGCTCTGTCGCCCAGGCGGGGCACACTTCCAGCATGTGTTGGGCCGTTTCCTCCGGACACCCGTCACAATGGAGGCACCTTGCGGTCGGCTCCCTCCCGGCAATGTAGTGCAGGTACCTCCCGAAACAACCATGTCCCGAGAGGACCTGCGACAACCTATAAGTGAGTGTGCCGTGACGTCTGCCTATCCATTTGTGGAGAACTGGACGGATGGCCTCGATGGTCCGTCGGCCGGCGCTAGGGTGCTCCAGCCTGGACTCCCACATTTCTTCAGCTCTTCGTCGTAGCTGTTTTCTTGCCTCCCCGATCTCCTGGGGTGCCGGTGCGTGTCCTTGGGACCGTACCTCCTTGCGCCACGCGTGAAGCTGGGCAAGGATCCCGGCCTCTAGGTCCCAGGGCATGAAACCCGCCAAAACACAGGCCGCTTCCTCCGAGATTGTGCGGTATCCCCGGATGGCCCTGACCGCCAATGCCCTCTGCGGTTTGCGCAAAAGCGCGATGCTCCGGCGATTCAGGGCATCGGCCCAAACAGGAGCCCCGTAGAGAGCCATGGACCGCACAACTCCAGCATGAAGGCGCCTACAAGTGGCGCCTGGTCCACCGACATTTGGTAGCAACCGCCCGAGGGCGGCAGCTGTTCTAATCAGTCGTGGGGCCAACCTTTCGAAGTGGGCCTTGAAGTCCCACTTGCTATCTAGAGTGAGCCCCAGATACCTCATCTGGGACTCTACGATGATGCGTACTCCTCCAACCACGATGTGCATGTTGGCAGGAGGCGCGTTTCGGGGCCCGTGAAAGCATAGCGCCTCCGACTTATTGAGCGCCACCTCCAACCCCAGACGTCTTATTCTCGACACAACGTGGGCCGCTCCCGCCGTGGCGAGTATGGCGGCGTTGCGGAGAGTCTTGCTGCGCGCAGTTACCAGGGTGTCATCGGCGTAGCATGTCACCTCAACACCCTGGAGATTGGCGCCGCGCAGCACCCAGTCATATCCGATATTCCACAAGAGTGGTCCTAGGACCGACCCCTGTGGAACACCGCATAGCACTTCTCTTGAATCTTGCGTCCCGTTTTGGCAGGGGAAGATCACGCTCCTGCCGGACAAGTACGACCCTATGACGCGGCACAGGTAGGAAGGCACCCCATGGAACCGGAGTGCCTCCCTGATGCAAGCCCAGGGGAGTGTGTTGAAAGCGTTGGCGATGTCAAGAGACACCGCCAGCACGACCTCACCCCGGGAGACCGCATCCTGTGCGAGGGTCCGAACTCTACCCACAGCGTCCACCGTGGATCTGCCCCTTCTGAAACCAAACTGGCAGTCCGCCAGGTTCGGCCCGACCTGCTCCAGATGCTCGATGATGCGCCCGGCCACCACTCTCTCGAAGAGCTTGGCCACATCGTCGAGTAGCACGATCGGGCGGTATCCGGAAGATGAGTCAATTGGGCGGCCCTCCTTCCGCAAGAGGACGAGTTTTCCTTCCTTCCATCTGTGGGGGATGACTCCTTGCTGTAAACAGGCGGAAAAGAGCGCCCGGAGTCGATCCCCCAGATCTTCAAGCGCCAGAGAAAGTGCGCGTCCCGGTACGCCGTCAGGGCCGGGAGCAGTGTTTTTAGCTCGCAGCTTTCTGACCGCCGCATTGAGCTCCTCCTCAGACACTGACGGCGCTGCGAATGAGTCCGGCGACTGCACTGGAGGGTCGCGGGACATAACAGGTGGGGAGAAATCCCCGCGATGTGGGAACAGAGATGACACCACGTCCCGAAGCAGCTGGGGCGATAGGGTCTCTGTTACGGGGGGGGCCCAGGAGCGGAGCTTGCTCAACACTAGCTTGTATGGTCGCCCCCATGGATCCGCGTCCAGAGTTCCCAGGAATTCACCCCAGGCAGCCTCAATCGCTCTCCCGATGGCCGTCTGCAATTCGGTTTTAATAGCTCTATAGGAATCATAGAGGAGCGCTTCCCTATCGAGGTCTCTGCGTCGTCTTCGCTTGCACCTGGTGTACTGGCGCCTGGCCGCGACACAATCTCTGCGCAACTGCGCGATATCCGCCGACCACCAGTACACCTGGGGTTTCGGAGGCCGCTTCCTAGCCCGGAGCATTGACGAATCACACACCTGCTTCATTGTTTCCCGAAACCAGTCTGCCTCGTTTTCGACCTCCACCGGGCCTGGCGGCGCGGGTGACCAAGTTCTTACGATCACCGCTTCCCGAAGAACTTCACGGTCGAGGCTCCTGAGTTGCCACCTGTGACTGTTGTTGGACAGGGTCCGCTCGGGACCAACCGGGTTCGCAGGGAGGGAGGAGACGCTAAAACGTATGTAACGATGGTCTGAAAGCGTCTCCTCTACCTCCAACACTCCCCAGTCCTGGACACGGCGTGCCACGGCAGGGCTTGCGAACGAGACGTCCACGATGGAGCCGCCCTGCATCCGCACACACGTGTCTACCGAACCTCTATTCAAGACAACGAGCCCGGTCTCAAGCATCCACCGCTCAACCATGGAGCCGCGCAGATCCGTCGCAGGGGATCCCCACGCCACAGACTTCGCGTTGAGGTCCCCTGCAACAACAACGGGATGAGGATGGCTCTGCCGCACGAGACCCGTGAGCCGAGCCAAGAAGTCCCCGAACTCACTTGCCGGACGATTAGGGGAGAAATACGCCGAAACAATGACCATGTCCCCAACCTGGGCCGCGACGTAACCTGGACCCTTCATTATATTGTGAAGTGGCGGGGAACCCGCGGCCGGCCTAGCAATTATACCTGCCACACCGTCATTATCTCCTGCCCATCCAGGAGACACCCGATAAGGCTCAGCCACAATGGCTACGCCAATCCTCCACTGCGCCAGACTCTGGAACATTAGGTCCTGAGCCCTGGCGCAGTGATTTAAATTTATCTGAAGGAATCGGAGAGGGGCCATTAATCTATAGCCATGCTCTCCGATATCCCTCCGATCACAGGAGCGGCTTTGGCCGCCTGATCTCTGGGCCCAGCTTTATTGCCGGCTGCCCTTTTCCCTTTGCGCCCGTTATTGTGGGCCTTGCAGGCCCATCCACCGATCTTGTGACCGGCGGGCCTCTTAGCTGCGGCACACACCACACAATGCGGTGATCCGGTGCATTCCGCTGATTTGTGTCCAGCCTTTCCGCACCGGAAACACAGGGTGCTGCGATCGTCAGCTACAGTGCACTGCTCCTTTGCGTGCCCGGCCTCCAGACATCTGAAGCAGCGCACCGGCTTCTTGTCTAGCAGGCGGATGTGTGCAGACACCCACCCTACGAGCAAACGGCCGCCATCGACAACTTTTCTTGCAGCCGTGACAGGGCAGTTGACCACCACTGTCCCTATGCCCGATCGATTCCTCCGGATTGTGCCGACTCTAACCGCCTCGACCGGGCATTCGCCGATGCGGGCGATCGCTGCAGCAACCTCCTTCGCCGTCACCGAGTCATCCAGTTCTGAGACTCGCAAGCCAGCAGACTTGACGGGCCTGGACACTGCGACATTCTCAGGGTCGAGAATGGAGCGCAACTTTTCGGCGAGCGCATCCGCCTTGTCTCCACTTGTGGTGCCGGGTATTTTCAGTACCCGCGCACCAGACGCAGCGACCCTGAACTGCACTCCGTCGATTCCCAGCTCAGGCAAATTAAGCTGCTGCTTAGCCTGCGACAGGATATCTGCGTAGGAAAGGCCCTTCTCTTGGGCATTCGGCTGGAGGCGCAGCACCACCGCAGTAGATCGCGGCGCACTCAGGTTGGGCTTTCGGTCTTTGCCCCGAGGCTTCGACGTCTTTTTCCGTGTTTGGCCAGCGGAGGCCACCCGCCTCGCGCCTTGGCCTCTCTTACGACGACGGCGGCTCACAACCGTCCACTCTTCCCCATCGGCTGCAGGGACCGGAGGAGCAGTCGGCTGTGATCCTGTTTGGGGCGATTGCGTATTCGCCTTCGGAGGAGGGGGAGGTGGCTTCTTCGTCTTAACCCGGCTCTTACTCTTTGTCTTTGTTGGAGGCTTTTGAGGGACAGATGTTGGTCCCTCTGGGGTTTCCTTGGCCTGTCGTGGCTGTCTCTGCTGTTCGGAGACGCCGACCGCCTCCGCAAATGTTGGCGACTCGCGAGGACCCTCAGGTGGCTCTGCGCGCGCCCGATCCGCGGCAAGTGAAGGACGCACGCGTTTTTCGGGCAGCAGCCTGTCCTTTATGCCCTCGAAGCGGGCATTTATCATAAAACCGACCCGATCCATGATGGACCGGGCCAGTTCCTCCACCTCGAGGCCGGTGTGTCTTTCCGCCGGTGGGGGCACTCTGACCTGTGCCTGGGCACGCTGCAGGTCGGCTCGCAGCTCAGCGACTTCTCCGCGCAGCTCGGCCAACTCCGCCTTGAGCCTTGCGTTTTCTGTGGCGACTTTGGTCGTTTCCGCGGAGACTGTGCTACGACGCAGAATTTCGACCGCCTGTTTGATTGCCCGCACTTCGGTGTTTAACACCTTGCGGGTGGTGCCCTTCAGGTTTGCGGACTTATGTGTCACCTCCGTGATAATTTCCGCCGTCTTCAACAACCCGTCGAGGAGGACAGGCGCCGATGGCTCCCCTTCGAGCACGATCTCCGCTGGGGCGTTAAGGCCTTGTGCCTGACGGGTTAGGTGGATCTTGCGAACCTCCTCCGCTAGCTCTCGCTCAGCCTGAAGCTGCATCTCCTGCCGCTCCAGGTCGAGAAGCTCCCGCTTTGCCTTCGCAAGGCCGACGTACTCCCCGGTGGTTGGGGGTCTTCCGCGACCTCTAGAAGCGTCTGAATTCTTCGACCCACCAGACGCTGGCTCGTCACTTCCGCTATGAGGGAGGGATCTGCACACCTGGTCAGTGGGAAGCGGCGTGTCTACCCGCTTGAAGCGGCCACGCTCATCCCGCACTAGTGGAGGTACAGCACCACCGGACCGTAAGCGTCCCCGACTGCAGCGGCCCGTCGACAACTTACGAGGAGTTGGTTGTTCTCCCTCTTCGTTCGACGTCGAATCCGACCCCGAACGTTTTCCTCCTCGGCGCTTTTCTGGTTTTTGGCGAGGCGTGCTCCAGAATTTGGAACGCCGCTTGCCAGCGCCGTCATCCGAGACACGGATATCGTGGAACTCAGGGCTACAGGCTCCTGAGCCACAACTCCGCATCTCTCCTTCATCCACGAGTGAGTCTCGAGAGGACGATGGACCCCTACTCGAGTCACCCGACCGAAACAGGTCCTTTAGAACCACTTGCGGCGTTCGCCGCATCAACTGAGAGCCTAGAGCTACAGAATCAGCAGAGCGAGAGTCCGCTGACACTGCAACAACATCCGAATCGATTTGCATATCGGAATCCTTTATCGCGCAATGGTCTTTGGGGACCGTGGTCCCCCCAGGTTTAACAAAATCCATGTCTTTATGCTTATCCGAAGTCCGTGAAGATTTGCCGTGGTCGAGAGTAGGAATACTCAGGCGAATGCTGCCCCCCCCAGAATACGAGGGGCGGCCGGTAGCCTGACGCAACGCCGGGGTGCGCGAGACTACCGGGAGGGATTCTCCGGATTTACCGGTACCCTCCTGGGGTAGTAATTTTTTACAGTCCGCCATCATAAGTTTGGGCTCATTTCCGGGTGAGCTCCCCCGCCTTCTCAGCGCTTACCGGTTAACCCTACGCCGCAGCACGCTAGACTACGGTTTCGGGGTGATTTTTTATAGAGGTTTCCTTCCTCGCAGCACATCACGTGTGGTGTGCCCCCGGTCCCAGCCGTAGTGCAATGGCCGGGTTACGGTATGATTTGTGCCTCGCGGCTTTTCAACTGATTGCACCGGTTTTCCGGTGGGCGATGGTGTCGTCACGTACCTACGCCTGGAGTGGCTGCTCTTAGTCTGGCCCCTCACCCTAAACCTCCCGGTATGAGTGACTCTGCCGGTATAGCCTCAGGGATCATTGGGACACGCAAGCCCCCCCACCACGACAAGGTGGCAGCCTCGGGGGGGAACAATGTTTTGAACCTTTTTTTTTTTTTTTTTTTTTTTTTTTTTTTACATGGCGAAAATCCTCATGGATACCACACACCACGGGGGCAGCGTGTGGTTATGCCGGACTCCTACCGGCTAAAAACACCATGGTGCATTGCTCACGTCGCTCTGAGCCGAGAGCACGGGTACGCCATCGGCACTCTTCCGCGTACTCGGCAGCGACATGGCCTCATCAGGCCTCAGCTTTGGGGACGCCCAACTGCGTCCCTCCGCACCGTACTGCTGCACTACAGCACGGCGCCTTCTCCCTTCAAGGACTTAGCTGGGAACAGGCTCCCCCGAGCCTGTCCCAGCGACTCTATCAGGGAGGGTGAACTCCCAGTTCGGCTCTGCGGCGGCGGCGCCCTGGTCGTCGGCGGCGCATTGCAAGATCAGTCGTCGCCTCCCGATCCCGCTCGTCTGCCTCCTTCCGGGCAAGCACTGACTCGCAAAAGGCGAGGGTAGCGCTCCACGACTCCTCGCTGTCCACCATAGATTTGACCACGGCGGGCAACGAGAGGTCGGAGCCAACTACAGCGCAGAGCTGAAGGCGCTCTGTCGCCCAGGCGGGGCACACTTCCAGCATGTGTTGGGCCGTTTCCTCCGGACATCCGTCACAATGGAGGCACCTGGCGGTCGGCTCCCTCCCGGCAATGTAGTGCAGGTACCTCCCGAAACAACCATGCCCCGAGAGGACCTGCGACAGCCTGTATGTAAGTGTGCCGTGACGTCTGCCTATCCATTTGTGGAGAACTGGACGGATGGCCTCGATGGTCCGTCGGCCGGCGCTAGGGTGCTCCAGCCTGGACTCCCACATTTCTTCAGCTCTTCGTCGTAGCTGTTTTCTTGCCTCCCCGATTTCCTGGGGTGGTGGTGCGTGCCCTTGGGACCGTGCCTCCTCGCGCCACGCATAAAGCTTGGCAAGGATACCGGCCTCTAGGTCCCAGGGCATGAAACCCGCCAAAACACACGCCGCTTCGTCGGAGATTGTGCGGTATCCCCGGATGGCCCTGACCGCCAATGCCCTCTGCGGTTTGCGCAAAAGCGCGACACTCCGGCGATTCAGGGCATCGGCCCAAACAGGAGCCCCGTAGAGAGCCATGGACCGCACAACTCCAGCATGAAGGCGCCTACAAGTGGCGCCTGGTCCACCAACATTTGGCAGCAACCGCCCCAGAGCAGCAGCTGTTCGAATGAGCCGCGGGGCTAATCTTTCGAAGTGGGCCTTGAACTCCCACTTACTGTCTAGAGTGAGCCCCAGATACCTCATCTGGGACTCTACGACGATGCGGACTCCTCCAACTACAATGTGCGCATTGGCGGGCGGCGCGTTTTGGGGCCCATGGAAACATAACGCCTCCGTCTTATTGAGCGCCACCTCCAGGCCCAGACGCCTTATCCTGGACACAACGTGGGCCGCTCCCGCCGTAGCAAGTATGGCGGCATTACGATGAGACTTACTGCGCGCAGTTACCAGGGTGTCATCGGCGTAACATGTCACCTCAACACCCTGGAGATTGGCGCCACGCAGCACCCAGTCGTATCCGATGTTCCACAAGAGTGGTCCTAGGACCGACCCCTGTGGAACACCGCACAGCACTTCTCTAGCATCCTGCGACCCGTTTTGGCAGGGGAAGATCACCCTCCTGCCGGACAGGTACGACCCTATGACGCGGCACAGGTAGGAAGGCACCCCATGAAACCGAAGTGCCTCCCTGATGCAAGCCCAGGGGAGTGTGTTGAAAGCGTTGGCGATGTCAAGAGACACCGCCAGAACGACCTCACCCCGGGAGACCGCATCCTGTGCCAGGGTCCGGACTCTGCCTACAGCATCCACCGTCGATCTTCCTCTCCTGAACCCAAACTGACAATCCGCCAGGTTCGGCCCGACCTGCTCCAGGTGCTCGACGATGCGCCCGGCCACCACTCTCTCGAAGAGCTTGGCCACATCGTCGAGTAGCACGATCGGGCGGTATCCGGAGGATGAGTCAGTCGGGCGGCCCTCCTTCCGCAAGAGGACGAGCTTTCCCTCCTTCCATGGGTGGGGGATGACTCCTTGCTGTAAACAGGCGGAAAAGAGCGCCCGGAGTCGATCCCCCAGATCTTCCAGCGCCAGAGCTAGGGCACGTCCCGGTACGCCGTCAGGGCCGGGAGCAGTGTTCTTAGCTCGCAGCTTTCTGACCGCCGCATTGAGCTCCTCCTCAGACACTGACGGCGCTGCAAACGATTCCGGCGACTGTACAGGAGGGTCGCGGGACATGACAGGTGGGGAGAAATCCCCGCGATGTGGGAACAGGGATGACACGATGTCCCGAAGCAGCTGGGGCGATAGGGTCTCTGTAACGGGGGGGGCCCAGGAGCGGAGCTTGCTCAACACTAACTTGTATGGTCGCCCCCATGGATCCGCATCCAGAGTACCCAAGAATTCACCCCAGGCAGCCTCTATCGCCCTCCCGATGGCCGTCTGTAGTTCCATCTTGAGGTCTCTATAGGAACCGTAGAGTAGAGATTCTCTATTGAGGTCCCTACGTCGTTTTCGCCTGCACCTCGTGTACTGGCGTCTGGCCACAACACAATCTTGACGCAATTTCGCGATATCGGCCGACCACCAGTACACCTGGGGCTTCGGAGGCCGATTCCTCGCCCGGAACATCGATGTGTCGCACACCTGCCTCATTGTGTCCCGGAACCAATCTGCCTCACGTTCAACGTCCACTGGTCCTGGAGGCGCGGGTGACCACGATCTGACGATTACCGCTTCCCGAAGAACCTCGCGGTCGAGGGTTTTCAGTTGCCACCTATGGCTGTTATTTGACAGGGTCCGTTGGGGACCAACCGGGTTCGCAGGGAGGGAGGAGACGCTAAAACGTATGTAACGATGGTCTGAAAGCGTCTCCTCTACCTCCAACACTCCCCAATCCTGGACACGGCGTGCCACGGCAGGGCTTGCGAACGAGACGTCCACGATGGAGCCGCCCTGCATCCGCACGCACGTGTTGACCGAACCCCTATTCAAAACAACGAGCCCGGTCTCAAGCATCCAGCGCTCAACCATGGAGCCGCGAAGATCCGTCGCAGGGGATCCCCACGCCACAGACTTCGCGTTGAGGTCCCCTGCAACGACAACGGGATGAGGATGGCTCTGGCGTATAAGTCCCGTGAGCCGAGCCAAGAAGTCCCCGAAATCACTCGCCGCTCGATTTGGGGAGAAATACACCGAAACGACGACGATGTCCCCCACCTGTGCCGAGACGTAACCTGGCCCCTTAACTATATTCTGAAGTGGCGGGGAGCCCGCGGCCGGCCTCGAAATTATGCAGGCCACACCCTCGTTGTCTCCTGCCCATCCAGGAGACACGCGATAAGGCTCAGCCACTATGGCTACGCCTATCCTCCACTGCGCTAGACTCTGGAACATTAGATCCTGAGCTCTGGCGCAGTGATTCAAATTTACTTGAAGGAAGCGGAGAGGGGCCATTAATCTATAGCCATGCTCTCCGATATCCCTCCGGTCGCAGGAGCGGCTTTGGCCGCCTGGTCCCTGGGCCCAGCCTTGTTGCCGGCTGCCCTTTTACCTTTGCGCCCACTGCCGTGGGCCTTGCAGGCCCATCCACCAATCTTGTGACCGGCAGGCCTGTTAGCGGCGGCACACACCACACAATGCGGTGCTCCGGTGCATTCCGCTGATTTATGGCCAGCCTTTCCGCACCGGAAACACAGGGTGCTGCGATCGTCAGCGACAGTGCACTGCTCCTTTGCGTGCCCCGCCTCCAGACATCTGAAGCAGCGCACCGGCTTCTTATCGAGCAGGCGGATGTGTGCAGACACCCACCCTACAAGCAAACGGCCGCCATCCACGACTTTTCGTGCAGCCGTGACGGGACAGTTGACAACCACTGTCCCTATGCCCGATCGATTCCTCCGGATAGTGCCTACTCTAACCGCCTCGACCGAGCATTCGCCAATGCGGGCGATCGCCGCAGCAACCTCCTCCGCCGTCACCGAGTCATCCAGTTCTGAGACTCGCAAGCCAGCAGACTTGACGGGCCTGGACACTGCGACATTCTCGGGGGCGAGAATGGAGCGCAACTTTTCGGCGAGCGCATCCGCCTTGTCTCCACTTGTGGTGCCGGGTATTTTCAGTACCCGCGCACCAGACGCAGCGACCCTGACCTGCACGCCGTCGATTCCCAGCTCAGGCAAATTAAGCTGCTGCTTAGCCTGCGACAGGATATCTGCGTAGGAAAGGCCCTTCTCTTGGGCATTCGGCTGGAGGCGCAGCACCACCGCAGTAGATCGCGGCGCACTCAAGTTGGGCTTTCGGTCTTTGCCCCGAGGCTTCGACGTCTTTTTCTGTGTTTGGCCAGCGGAGGCCACCCGCCTCGCGCCTTGGCCTCTCTTACGACGACGGCGGCTCACAACCGTCCACTCTTCCCCATCGGCTGCAGGGACCGGAGGAGCACTCGGCTGTGATCCTGTTTGGGGCGATTGCGTATTCGCCTTCGGAGGAGGGGGAGGTGGCTTCTTCGTCTTAGCCCGGCTCTTACCCTTTGTCTTTGTTGGAGGCTTTTGAGGGACAGATGTTGGTCCCTCTGGGGTTTCCTTGGCCTGTCGTGGCTGTCTCTGCTGTTCGGAGACGCCGACCGCCTCCGCAAATGTTGGCGACTCGCGAGGACCCTCAGGTGGCTCTGCGCGCGCCCGATCCGCGGCAAGTGAAGGACGCACGCGTTTTTCGGGCAGCAGCCTGTCCTTTATGCCCTCGAAGCGGGCATTTATCATAAAACCGACCCGATCCATGATGGACCGGGCCAGTTCCTCCACCTCGAGGCCGGTGTGTCTTTCCGCCGGTGGGGGCACTCTGACCTGTGCCTGGGCACGCTGCAGGTCGGCTCGCAGCTCTGCGACCTCTCCGCGCAGCTCGGCCAACTCCGCCCTGAGTCGGGCGTTCTCAGACGCAACTTTTGTCGTTTCCGCGGAGACTGTGCTACGACGCAGAACCTCGACCGTCTGTTTGATTGCCCGCACTTCGGTGTTTAACACCTTGCGGGTGGTGCCCTTGAGATTTGCTGACTTATGGGTCACCTCCGAGATGATCTCTGCCGTTTTCAGCAACCCGTCAAGAAGGACAGGCGCCGATGGCTCCCCTTCCAACACGGTCTCCGCTGGGGCACTCAAGCCTTGTGCCTGACGAGTTAGGTGGATCTTGCGAACCTCCTCCGCTAGCTCTCGCTCAGCCTGAAGCTGCATCTCCTGCCGCTCCAGGTCGAGAAGCTCCCGCTTTGCCTTCGCAAGGCCGACGTACTCCCCGGTGGTTGGGGGTCTTCCGCGACCTCTAGAAGCGTCTGAATTCTTCGACCCACCAGACGCTGGCTCGTCACTTCCGCTATGAGGGAGGGATCTGCACACCTGGTCAGTGGGAAGCGGCGTGTCTACCCGCTTGAAGCGGCCACGCTCATCCCGCACTAGTGGAGGTACAGCACCACCGGACCGTAAGCGTCCCCGACTGCAGCGGCCCGTCGACAACTTACGAGGAGTTGGTTGTTCTCCCTCTTCGTTCGACGTCGAATCCGACCCCGAACGTTTTCCTCCTCGGCGCTTTTCTGGTTTTTGGCGAGGCGTGCTCCAGAATTTGGAACGCCGCTTGCCAGCGCCGTCATCCGAGACACGGATATCGTGGAACTCAGGGCTACAGGCTCCTGAGGCACAACTCCGCATCTCTCCTTCGTCCACGAGTGAGTCTCGAGAGGACGATGGACCCCTGCTCGAGTCACCCGACCGAAACAGGTCCTTCAAAACCACTTGCGGCGTTCGCCGCATCAACCGAGACCCCAAAGCTACAGAATCAGCAGAGCGAGAGTCCGCCGATACTGCAACAACATCCGAATCAATATGCATATCGGAGTCCTTAATCGCGCATTGGTCTTTGGGGACCGTAGTCCCCCCGGGTTTAACAAAATCCAAGTCATTATGCTTATTCGAAGTCCGTGAAGATTTGCTGTGGTCAAGAGTAGGAATACTCAGGCGAATGCTGCCCCCCCCAGAATACGAGGGGCGGCCGGTAGCCTGACGCAACGCCGGGGTGCGCGAGACTACCGGGAGGGATTCTCCGGATTTACCGGTACCCTCCTGGGGTAATGATTCTTTACAATCCGCCATCATAAGTTTTTAGGCTCATTTCCGGGTGAGCTCCCCCGCCTTCTCAGCGCTTACCGGTTAACCCTACGCCGCAGCACGCTAGACTATGGTTTCGGGGTGATTTTTTATAGAGGTTTCCTTCCTCGCAGCACATCACGTGTGATGTGCCCCCGGTCCCGGCCGTAGTGCAATGGCCGGGTTACGGTATGATTTGTGCCTCGCGGCTTTTCGACTGATTGCACCGGTTTTCCGGTGGGCGATGGTGTCGTCACGTACCTACGCCTGGAGTGGCTGCTCTTAGTCTGGCCCCTCACCCTAAACCTCCCGGTATGAGTGACTCTGCCGGTATAGCCTCAGGGATCATTGGGACACGCAAGCCCCCCCACCACGACAAGGTGGCAGCCTCGGGGGGGACCTACGCCTAAACCTTTTTTTTTTTTTTTTTTTTTTTTTTTACATGGCGAAAATCCTCATGGATACCACACACCACGGGGGCAGCGTGTGGTTATGCCGGACTCCTACCGGCTAAAAACACCATGGTGCATTGCTCATGTTGCTCTGCGCCGAGAGCACGGGTACGCCTTCGGCACTCTTCCGCGAAATCGGCAGCGACATGGCCTCATCAGGCCTCAGCTTTGGGGACGCCCAACTGCGTCCCTCCGCACCGCACTGCTGCACTACAGCACGGCGCCTTCTCCCTTCAAGGGCTTAGCTGGGAACAGGCTCCCCCGAGCCTGCCCCAGCGACTCTATCAGGGAGGGTGGTCTCCCAGATCTGCTCTCCGGCGGCGGCGGCGCCCTGGTCGTCGGCGGCGCATCGCGAGATCGGTCGTCGCCTCCCGATCCCGCTCGTCTGCCTCTTTCCGGGCAACCACTGTCTCGCAAAATGCGAGGACGGCGCTCCACGACTCCTCACTGTCCACCATAGATTTGACCACGGCAGGCAGTGAGAGGTCGGAGCCAACGACTGCGCAGAGCTGAAGGCGCTCTGTCGCCCAGGCGGGACACACTTCCAGCATATGTTGTGCCGTTTCCTCGGGACATCCGTCGCAATGGAGGCACCTGGCGGTCGGCTCTCTTCCGGCTATGTGATGCAGGTACCTCCCGAAACAGCCATGCCCCGAGAGGACCTGCGACAACCTGTAAGTGAGTGTGCCGTGGTTTCTGCCTATCCATTTGTGGAGAACTGGACGGATGGCCTCGATGGTCCGTCGGCCGGCGCTAGGATGCTCCAGCCTGGACTCCCACATTTCTTCAGCTTCTTCTCGCAGCCTCTTTCTTCTTTCCCCGATTTCCTGGGGTGGTGGTGCGTGCCCTTGGGACCGTGCCTCCTCGCGCCACGCATGAAGCTTGGCAAGGATACCGGCCTCTAGGTCCCAGGGCATGAAACCCGCCAAAACACACGCCGCTTCGTCGGAGATTGTGCGGTATCCCCGGATGGCCCTGACCGCCAATGCCCTCTGCGGTTTGCGCAAAAGCGCGATACTCCGGCGATTCAGGGCATCGGCCCAAACAGGAGCCCCGTAGAGAGCCATGGACCGCACAACTCCAGCATGAAGGCGCCTACAAGTGGCGCCTGGTCCACCGACATTTGGCAGCAACCGCCCGAGGGCGGCAGCTGTTCTAATCAGTCGTGGGGCCAACCTTTCGAAGTGGGCCTTGAACTCCCACTTGCTATCTAGAGTGAGCCCCAGATACCTCATCTGGGACTCTACGATGATGCCTACTCCTCCAACCACGATGTGCATGTTGGCAGGCGGCGCGTTTCGGGGCCCGTGAAAGCATAGCGCCTCCGACTTATTGAGCGCCACCTCCAGCCCCAGACGCCTTATTCTCGACACAACGTGGGCCGCTCCCGCCGTGGCGAGTATGGCGGCGTTACGGTGAGTTTTACTGCGCGCAGTTACCAGGGTGTCATCGGCGTAGCATGTCACCTCAACACCCTGGAGATTGGCGCCACGCAGCACCCAGTCATATCCGATGTTCCACAAGAGTGGTCCTAGGACCGACCCCTGTGGAACACCGCATAGCACTTCTCGTGCATCTTGCGTCCCGTTTTGGCAGGGGAAGATCACCCTCCTGCCGGACAGATACGACCCTATGACGCGGCACAGGTAGGAAGGCACCCCATGGAACCGGAGTGCCTCCCTGATGCAAGCCCAGGGGAGTGTGTTGAAAGCGTTGGCGATGTCAAGAGACACCGCCAAAACGACCTCACCCCGGGAGACCGCATCCTGTGCCAGGGTCCGGACTCTGCCTACAGCATCCACCGTCGATCTTCCTCTCCTGAACCCAAACTGACAATCTGCCAGGTTCGGCCCGACCTGCTCCAGATGCTCGACGATGCGCCCGGCCACCACTCTCTCGAAGAGCTTGGCCACATCGTCGAGTAGCACGATCGGGCGGTATCCGGAGGATGAGTCAGTCGGGCGGCCCTCCTTCCGCAAGAGGACGAGCTTTCCCTCCTTCCATGGGTGGGGGATGACTCCTTGCTGTAAACAGGCGGAAAAGAGCGCCCGGAGTCGATCCCCCAGATCTTCCAGCGCCAGAGCTAGGGCGCGTCCCGGTACGCCGTCAGGGCCGGGAGCAGTGTTCTTAGCTCGCAGCTTTCGGACCGCCGCATTGAGCTCCTCCTCAGACACTGCCGGCGCTGCGAATGATTCCGGCGATTGCACTGGAGGGTCGCGGGACATGACCGGTGGGGAGAATTCCCCGCGATGTGGGAACAAAGATGACACCACGTCCCGAAGCAGCTGGGGCGATAGGGTCTCTGTAACGGGGGGGGCCCAGGAGCGGAGCTTGCTCAACACTAACTTGTATGGTCGCCCCCATGGATCCGCGTCCAGAGTTCCCAGGAATTCACCCCAGGCAGCCTCTATCGCTCTCCCGATTGCCGTCTGCAGTTCTGTCTTTATTTCTCTATAGGAGTCATAGAGGAGCGCTTCCCTATCGAGGTCTCTGCGTCGTCTTCGCTTGCACCTGGTGTACTGGCGCCTAGCCACGACACAGTCTCTGCGCAACTGCGCGATATCCGCCGACCACCAGTACACCTGGGGCTTCGGAGGCCGATTCCTAGCCCGGAACATAGACGCGTTGCACACTTGCCTCATCGTCTCCCGGAACCAGTCAGCTTCATGTTCCACTTCCACCGGGCCTGGAGGCGCGGGTGACCACGATCTTACGATCACCGCTTCTCGTAGAACCTCACGATTGAGGCTTTTGAGTTGCCACCTATGGCTGTTGTTGGATAGGGTCCGCTCGGGACCACCCGGGTTGACAGGGAGGGAGGAGACGCTAAATCGTATGTACCGATGGTCAGAAAGCGTCTCCTCTACCTCCAACACTCCCCAATCCTGGACACGGCGCGCCACGGCAGGGCTTGCGAACGTGACGTCGACGATGGAACCGCCCTGCATCCGCACACACGTGTCTACCGAACCCCTATTCAGAACAACGAGCCCGGTCTCAAGCATCCAGCGCTCAATCATGGCACCGCGCAAATCCGTCGCAGGGGATCCCCACGCCACAGACTTCGCGTTCAGGTCTCCTGCAACGACAACGGGATGAGGATGGCTCTGCCGCACGAGACCCGTGAGCCGAGCCAGGAAGTCCCCGAAATCACTCGCCGGACGATTAGGGGAGAAATACGCCGAAACGACGACGATTTCCCCCACCTGGGCCGCGACGTAACCTGAACCCCTAACTAATTTTTGAATTGGCGAGGAGCCCGCGGCCGGCCTCGAAATTATACAGGCCAAACCGTCATTATCACCTGCCCATCCAGGAGACACCCGATATGGCTCAGCCACTATGGCTACGCCAATCCTCCACTGCGCCAGACTCTGGAACATTAGGTCCTGAGCTCTGGCGCAGTGATTTAAATTTATCTGCAGGAACCGGAGAGGGGCCATTAATCTGTGACCATACTCTCCGATAACCCTCCGGTCACAGGAGCGGCTTTGGCCGCCTGATCTCTGGGCCCAGCTTTATTGCCGGCTGCCCTTTTACCTTTGCGCCCGTTATTGTGGGCCTTGCAGGCCCATCCACCGATCTTGTGACCGGCGGGCCTCTTAGCTGCGGCACACACCACACAATGCGGTGATCCGGTGCATTCCGCTGATTTGTGTCCAGCCTTTCCGCACCGGAAACACAGGGTGCTGCGATCGTCAGCTACAGTGCACTGCTCCTTTGCGTGCCCGGCCTCCAGGCATCTGAAGCAGCGCACCGGCTTCTTGTCTAGCAGGCGGATGTGTGCAGACACCCACCCTACGAGCAAACGGCCGCCATCGACAACTTTTCTTGCAGCCGTGACAGGGCAGTTGACCACCACTGTCCCTATGCCCGATCGATTCCTCCGGATTGTGCCGACTCTAACCGCCTCGACCGGACATTCACCGATGCGGGCGATCGCTGCAGCAACCTCCTCCGCCGTCACCGAGTCATCCAGTTCTGAGACCCGCAAGCCAGCAGACTTGACGGGCCTGGACACTGCGACATTCTCAGGGTCGAGAATGGAGCGCAACTTTTCGGCAAGCGCATCCGCCTTGTCTCCACTTGTGGTGCCGGGTATTTTCAGTACCCGCGCACCAGACGCAGCGACCCTGAACTGCACGCCCTCGATTCCCAGCTCAGGTAGATTAAGCTGCTGCTTAGCCTGCGACAGGATGTCTGACTTACGCCTAAACCTTTTTTTTTTTTTTTTTTACATGGCGAAAATCCTCATGGATACCACACACCGCGGGGGCAGCGTGTGGTTATGCCGGACTCCTACCGGCTAAAAACACCATGGTGCATTGCTCACGTCGCTCTGCGCCGAGAACACGGGTACGCCACCGGCACTCTTCCGCGAACTCGGCAGCGACATGGCCTCATCAGGCCTCAGCTTTGGGGACGCCCAACTGCGTCCCTCCGCACCGCACTGCTGCACTACAGCACGGCGCCTTCTCCCTTCAAGGACTTAGCTGGGAACAGGCTCCCCCGAGCCTGCCCCAGCGACTCTATCAGGGAGGGTGGTCTCCCAGACCTGCTCTTCGGCGGCGGCGCCCTGGTCGTCGGCGGCGCATTGCAAGATCAGTCGTCGCCTCCCGATCCCGCTCGTCTGCCTCCTTCCGGGCAAGCACTGACTCACAAAAGGCGAGGGTAGCGCTCCACGACTCCTCGCTGTCCACCATAGATTTGACCACGGCGGGCAACGAGAGGTCGGAGCCAACTACAGCGCAGAGCTGAAGGCGCTCTGTCGCCCAGGCGGGGCACACTTCCAACATATGTTGGGCCGTTTCCTCCGGACACCCGTCACAATGGAGGCACCTGGCGGTCGGCTCCCTCCCGGCAATGTAGTGCAGGTACCTCCCGAAACAACCATGCCCCGAGAGGACCTGCGACAGCCTGTATGTAAGTGTGCCGTGACGTCTGCCTATCCATTTGTGGAGAACTGGACGGATGGCCTCGATGGTCCGTCGGCCGGCGCTAGGGTGCTCCAGCCTGGACTCCCACATTTCTTCAGCTCTTCGTCGTAGCTGTTTTCTTGCCTCCCCGATCTCCTGGGGTGCCGGTGCGTGTCCTTGGGACCGTACCTCCTTGCGCCACGCGTGAAGCTGGGCAAGGATCCCGGCCTCTAGGTCCCAGGGCATGAAACCCGCCAAAACACACGCCGCTTCATCGGAGATTGTGCGGTATCCCCGGATGGCCCTGACCGCCAATGCCCTCTGCGGTTTGCGCAAAAGCGCGACACTCCGGCGATTCAGGGCATCGGCCCAAACAGGAGCCCCGTAGAGAGCCATGGACCGCACTACTCCTGCGTGTAGGCGCCTACAAGTGGCGCCTGGTCCACCAACATTTGGCAGCAACCGCCCCAGAGCAGCAGCTGTTCGAATGAGCCGTGGGGCCAATCTTTCGAAGTGGGCCTTGAACTCCCACTTGCTATCCAGAGTGAGCCCCAGATATCTCATCTGGGACTCTACGACGATTTGGACTCCTCCAACGACTATGTGCAAGTTGGCAGGCGGCGCGTTTCGGGGCCCGTGAAAGCATAGCGCCTCCGACTTATTGAGCGCCACCTCCAGCCCCAGACGCCTTATTCTCGACACAACGTGGGCCGCTCCCGCCGTGGCGAGTATGGCGGCGTTGCGGAGAGTCTTGCTGCGCGCAGTTACCAGGGTGTCATCGGCGTAACATGTCACCTCAACACCCTGGAGATTGGCGCCGCGCAGCACCCAGTCATATCCGATATTCCACAAGAGTGGTCCTAGAACCGACCCCTGTGGAACACCGCATAGCACTTCTCGTGCATCTTGCGTCCCGTTTTGGCAGGGAAAGACCACACTCCTGCCGGACAAGTACGACCCTATGACGCGGCACAGGTAGGAAGGCAGCCCATGGAACCGGAGTGCCTCCCTGATGCAAGCCCAGGGGAGTGTGTTGAAAGCGTTGGCGATGTCAAGAGACACCGCCAGAACGACCTCACCCCGGGAGACCGCATCCTGTGCCAGGGTCCGGACTCTGCCTACAGCGTCCACCGTGGATCTTCCCCTTCTGAAACCAAACTGGCAGTCCGCCAGGTTCGGCCCGACCTGCTCCAGATGCTCGATGATGCGCCCGGCCACCACTCTCTCGAAGAGCTTGGCCACATCGTCGAGTAGCACGATCGGGCGGTATCCGGAGGCTGAGTCAAGCGGCCGGCCCTCCTTACGTAAGAGGACAAGTTTACCCTCCTTCCATCTGTGGGGGACGACTCCTTGCTGTAAACAGGCGGAAAAGAGCGCCCGGAGTCGATCCCCCAGATCTTCCAGCGCCAGAGCTAGGGCGCGTCCCGGTACGCCGTCAGGGCCGGGAGCAGTGTTTTTAGCTCGCAGCTTTCGGACCGCCGCATTGAGCTCCTCCTCAGACACTGACGGCGCTGCGAACGATTCCGGCGACTGCACTGGATGGTCGCGGGACATAGCTGGTGGGGAAAATTCCCCGCGATGTGGAAACAGGTCTGCAACCACATCGCGAAGCAGCTGGGGCGATAGGGTCTCTGTTACGGGGGGGGCCCAGGAGCGGAGCTTGCTCAACACTAGCTTGTATGGTCGCCCCCATGGATCCGCGTCCAGAGTTCCCAGGAATTCACCCCAGGCAGCCTCTATCGCCCTCCCGATGGCCGTCTGTAGTTCCATCTTGAGGTCTCTATAGGAACCGTAGAGTAGAGATTCTCTATTGAGGTCCCTACGTCGTTTTCGCCTGCACCTCGTGTACTGGCGTCTGGCCACAACACAATCTTGACGCAATTTCGCGATATCGGCCGACCACCAGTACACCTGGGGCTTCGGAGGCCGATTCCTCGCCCGGAACATCGATGTGTCGCACACCTGCCTCATTGTGTCCCGGAACCAGTCTGCCTCACGTTCAACGTCCACTGGTCCTGGAGGCGCGGGTGACCACGATCTGACGATCACCGCTTCCCGAAGAACCTCGCGGTCGAGGGTTTTCAGTTGCCACCTATGGCTGCTATTTGACAGGGTCCGTTCGGGACCAACCGGGTTCGCAGGGAGGGAGGAGACGCTAAAACGTATGTAACGATGGTCTGAAAGCGTCTCCTCTACCTCCAACACTCCCCAATCCTGGACACGGCGTGCCACGGCAGGGCTTGCGAACGAGACGTCCACGATGGAGCCGCCCTGCATCCGCACGCACGTGTTGACCGAACCCCTATTCAAAACAACGAGCCCGGTCTCAAGCATCCAGCGCTCAACCATGGAGCCGCGAAGATCCGTCGCAGGGGATCCCCACGCCACAGACTTCGCGTTGAGGTCCCCTGCAACGACAACGGGATGAGGATGGCTCTGGCGTATAAGTCCCGTGAGCCGAGCCAAGAAGTCCCCGAAATCACTCGCCGCTCGATTTGGGGAGAAATACACCGAAACGACGACGATGTCCCCCACCTGGGCCGCGACGTAACCTGAACCCCTAACTAATTTTTGAATTGGCGAGGAACCCACGGCCGGCCTCGAAATTATACAGGCCAAACCGTCATTATCACCTGCCCATCCAGGAGACACCCGATATGGCTCAGCCACTATGGCTACGCCAATCCTCCACTGCGCCAGACTCTGGAACATTAGGTCCTGAGCCCTGGCGCAGTGATTTAAATTTATCTGCAGAAACCGGAGAGGGGCCATTAATCTGTGACCATACTCTCCGATAACCCTCCGGTCACAGGAGCGGCTTTGGCCGCCTGATCTCTGGGCCCAGCTTTATTGCCGGCTGCCCTTTTACCTTTGCGCCCGTTATTGTGGGCCTTGCAGGCCCATCCACCGATCTTGTGACCGGCGGGCCTCTTAGCTGCGGCACACACCACACAATGCGGTGATCCGGTGCATTCCGCTGATTTGTGTCCAGCCTTTCCGCACCGGAAACACAGGGTGCTGCGATCGTCAGCTACAGTGCACTGCTCCTTTGCGTGCCCGGCCTCCAGGCATCTGAAGCAGCGCACCGGCTTCTTGTCTAGCAGGCGGATGTGTGCAGACACCCACCCTACGAGCAAACGGCCGCCATCGACAACTTTTCTTGCAGCCGTGACAGGGCAGTTGACCACCACTGTCCCTATGCCCAATCGATTCCTCCGGATTGTGCCGACTCTAACCGCCTCGACCGGACATTCGCCGATGCGGGCGATCGCTGCAGCAACCTCCTCCGCCGTCACCGAGTCATCCAGTTCTGAGACCCGCAAGCCAGCAGACTTGACGGGCCTGGACACTGCGACATTCTCAGGGTCGAGAATGGAGCGCAACTTTTCGGCAAGCGCATCCGCCTTGTCTCCACTTGTGGTGCCGGGTATTTTCAGTACCCGCGCACCAGACGCAGCGACCCTGAACTGCACGCCCTCGATTCCCAGCTCAGGTAGATTAAGCTGCTGCTTAGCCTGCGACAGGATGTCTGCGTAGGAAAGGCCCTTCTCGTGGGCATTCGGCTGAAGGCGCAGCACCACCGCAGTCGATCGCGGCGCGCTGAGGTTGGGCTTTCGGTCTGAGCCCCGAGGCTTCGACGTCTTCTTCTGTGTTTGGCCAGCGGAGGCCACCCGCCTCGCGCCTTGGCCTCTCTTACGACGACGGCGGCTCACAACCGTCCACTCTTCCCCATCGGCTGCAGGGACCGGAGGAGCACTCGGCTGTGATCCTGTTTGGGGCGATTGCGTACTCGCCTTCGGAGGAGGAGGCGGTGGCTTCTTAGCCTTGCCCCGACTCTTACTCTTCTTCTTTTTGGATGGAGGATTTTGAGGGACAGCTGCAGGTATGTCTGGTATGTCCTTGGCGTGTGGTCTCTTGCTCTGGGGTTCTGAGACGCAGACCACCTCCGCAAATGTCGGCGACTCGAAAGGACCCTCAGGTGGCTCTGCGCGCGCCCGATCCGCGGCAAGTGAAGGACGCACGCGTTTTTCGGGCAGCAGCCTGTCCTTTATGCCCTCGAAGCGGGCATTTATCATAAAACCGACCCGATCCATGATGGACCGGGCCAGTTCCTCCACCTCGAGGCCGGTGTGTCTTTCCGCCGGTGGGGGCACTCTGACCTGTGCCTGGGCACGCTGCAGGTCGGCTCGCAGCTCTGCGACCTCTCCGCGCAGCTCGGCCAACTCCGCCTTGAGCCTTGCGTTTTCTGCGGCTACTTTGGTCGTTTCCGCGGAGACTGTGCTACGACGCAGAACCTCGACCGCCTGTTTGATTGCCCGCACTTCGGTGTTTAACACCTTGCGGGTGGTGCCCTTCAGGTTTGCGGACTTTTGTGTCACCTCCGTGATAATTTCCGCCGTCTTCAACAACCCGTCGAGGAGGACAGGCGCCGATGGCTCCCCTTCGAGCACGATCTCCGCTGGGGCGTTAAGGCCTTGTGCCTGACGAGTTAGGTGGATCTTGCGAACCTCCTCCGCTAGCTCTCGCTCAGCCTGAAGCTGCATCTCCTGCCGCTCCAGGTCGAGAAGCTCCCGCTTTGCCTTCGCCAGGCCGACGTACTCCCCGGTGGTTGGGGGTCTTCCGCGCCCTCTAGAAGCGTCTGACTTTTTCGACCCACCAGACGCTGGCTCGTCGCTCCCACTATGAGGAAGGGATCTGCAATCCTGGTCAGTGGGAAGCGGCGTGTCTACCCGCTTGAAGCGGCCACGCTCATCCCGCACTAGTGGAGGCACAGCACCACTCGACCGTAAGCGCCCCCGACTGCAGCGACCCGTCGACAACTTACGAGGAGTAGGTTGTTCCGCCTCTTCGTTCGACGTCGAATCCGACCCCGAACGATTTCCTCCTCGGCGCTTTTCTGGTTTTTGGCGAGGCGTGCTCCAGAATTTGGAACGCCGCTTGCCAGCGCCGTCATCCGAGACACGGATATCGTGGAACTCAGGGCTGCAGGCTCCTGAGGCACAACTCCGCATCTCTCCTTCATCCATGAGTGAGTCTCGAGAGGAAGATGGACCCCTACTCGAGTCACCCGACCGAAACAGGTCCTTTAGAACCACATGCGGCGTTCGCCGCATCAACCGAGACCTTAAAGCTACAGAGTCAGCAGAGCGAGAGTCCGCTGACACTGCAACAACATCCGAATCGATTTGCATATCGGAATCCTTTATCGCGCAATGGTCTTTGGGGACCGTAGTCCCCCCGAGTTTAACAAAATCCAAATCGTTATGCTTATCAGAAGTCCGTGATGATTTGCCATGGTCGTGAGTAGGAATACTCAGGCGAATGCTGCCCCCCCCAGAATACGAGGGGCGGCCGGTAGCCTGACGCAACGCCGGGGTGCGCGAGACTACCGGGAGGGATTCTCCGGATTTACCGGTACCCTCCTGGGGTAATGATTCTTTACAATCCGCCATCATAAGTTTGGGCTCATTTCCGGGTGAGCTCCCCCGCCTTCTCAGCGCTTACCGGTTGACCCTACGCCGCAGCACGCTAGACTACGGTTTCGGGGTGATTTTTTATAGAGGTTTCCTTCCTCGCAGCACATCACGTGTGATGTGCCCCCGGTCCCGGCCGTCGTGCAATGGCCGGGTTACGGTATGATTTGTGCCTCGCGGCTTTTCGACTGATTGCACCGGTTTTCCAGTGGGCGATGGTGTCGTCACGTACCTACGCCTGGTGACTTACGCCTAAACCTAACCTAACCTTTTTTTTTTTTTTTTTTTTTTTTACATGGCGAAAATCCTCATGGATACCACACACCGCGGGGGCAGCGTGTGGTTATGCCGGACTCCTACCGGCTAAAAACACCATGGTGCATTGCTCATGTCGCTCTGCGCCGAGAGCACGGGTACGCCTACGGCACTCTTCCGCGAACTCGGCAGCGACATGGCCTCATCAGGCCTCAGCTTTGGGGACGCCCAACTGCGTCCCTCCGCACCGCACTGCTGCACTACAGCGCGGCGCCTTCTCCCTTTAAGGACTTAGCTGGGAACAGGCTCCCCCGAGCCTGCCCCAGCGACTCTATCAGGGAGGGTGGTCTCCCAGATCTGCTCTCCGGCGGCGGCGGCGCCCTGGTCGTCGGCGGCGCATCGCGAGATCGGTCGTCGCCTCCCGATCCCGCTCGTCTGCCTCTTTCCGGGCAACCACTGTCTCGCAGAATGCGAGGACGGCGCTCCACGACTCCTCACTGTCCACCATAGATTTGACCACGGCAGGCAGTGAGAGGTCGGAGCCAACGACTGCGCAGAGCTGAAGGCGCTCTGTCGCCCAGGCGGGACACACTTCCAGCATATGTTGGGCCGTTTCCTCGGGACATCCGTCGCAATGGAGGCACCTGGCGGTCGGCTCTCTTCCGGCTATGTGATGCAGGTACCTCCCGAAGCAGCCATGCCCCGAGAGGACCTGCGACAACCTGTAAGTGAGTGTGCCGTGGCGTCTGCCTATCCATTTGTGGAGAACTGGACGGATGGCCTCGATGGTCCGTCGGCCGGCGCTAGGATGCCCCAGCCTGGACTCCCACATTTCTTCAGCTTCTTCTCGCAGCCTCTTTCTTCTTTCCCCGATTTCCTGGGGTGGTGTTGCGTGCCCTTGGGACCGTGCCTCCTCGCGCCACGCATGAAGCTTGGCAAGGATACCGGCCTCTAGGTCCCAGGGCATGAAACCCGCCAAAACACACGCCGCTTCGTCGGAGATTGTGCGGTATCCCCGGATGGCCCTGACCGCCAATGCCCTCTGCGGTTTGCGCAAAAGCGCGACACTTCGGCGATTCAGGGCATCGGCCCAAACAGGAGCCCCGTAGAGAGCCATGGACCGCACAACTCCAGCATGAAGGCGCCTACAAGCGGCGCCTGGACCACCGACATTTGGCAGCAACCGCCCGAGGGCGGCAGCTGTTCGAACCAGTCGTGGAGCCAACCTTTCGAAGTGGGCCCTGAATTCCCACTTGCTGTCCAAAGTGAGCCCCAGATACCTCATCTGGGACTCTACGACTATGCGTACTCCTCCAACGACGATGTGCGCATTGGTAGGCGGCGCGTTTCGGGGCCCGTGGAAACATAACGCCTCCGTCTTGTTGAGCGCCACCTCCAGGCCCAGACGCCTTATCCTGGATACAACGTGGGCCGCTCCCGCCGTGGCGAGTATGGCGACGTTACGGTGAGTTTTACTGCGCGCAGTTACCAGGGTGTCATCGGCGTAGCAAGTCACCTCAACACCCTGGAGATTGGCGCCACGCAGCACCCAGTCATATCCGATGTTCCACAAGAGTGGTCCTAGGACCGACCCCTGTGGAACACCGCACAGCACTTCTCGTGCATCTTGCGTCCCGTTTTGGCAGGGAAAGATCACGCTCCTGCCGGACAAGTACGACCCTATGACGCGGCACAGGTAGGAAGGCACCCCATGGAATCGGAGTGCCTCCCTGATGCAAGCCCAGGGGAGTGTGTTGAAAGCGTTGGCGATGTCAAGAGACACCGCCAAAACGACCTCACCCCGGGAGACCGCATCCTGTGCGAGGGTCCGGACTCTGCCTACAGCATCCACCGTCGATCTTCCTCTCCTGAACCCAAACTGACAGTCCGCCAGGTTCGGCCCGACCTGCTCCAGATGCTCGACGATGCGCCCGGCCACCACTCTCTCGAAGAGCTTGGCCACATCGTCGAGTAGCACGATCGGGCGGTATCCGGAGGATGAGTCTGTCGGCCGGCCCTCCTTCCGCAAGAGGACGAGTTTTCCCTCCTTCCATCTGTGGGGGATGACTCCTTGCTGCAAACAGGCGGAAAAGAGCGCCCGGAGTCGATCCCCCAGATCTTCCAGCGCCAGAGCTAAGGCGCGTCCCGGTACGCCGTCAGGGCCGGGAGCAGTGTTCTTAGCTCGCAGCTTTCGAACCGCTGCATTGAGCTCCTCCTCAGACACTGACGGCGCTGCGAACGATTCCGGCGACTGCACAGGAGGGTCGCGGGACATGACAGGTGGGGAGAAATCCCCGCGATGTGGGAACAGGGATGACACCACGTCCCGAAGCAGCTGGGGCGATAGGGTCTCTGTTACGGGGGGGGCCCAAGAGCGGAGCTTGCTCAACACTAGCTTGTATGGTCGCCCCCATGGATCCGCGTCCAGAGTTCCCAGGAATTCACCCCAGGCAGCCTCTATCGCTCTCCCAATGGCCGTCTGCAGTTCCGTTTTTATATCTCTATAAGAATCATAGAGGAGCGCTTCCCTATCGAGGTCTCTGCGTCGTCTTCGCTTGCACCTGGTGTACTGGCGCCTGGCCACGACACAATCTCTGCGCAACTGCGCGATATCCGCCGACCACCAGTACACCTGGGGTTTCGGAGGCCGCTTCCTAGCCCGGAGCATTGACGCATCACACACCTGCTTCATTGTTTCCCGAAACCAGTCTGCCTCGTTTTCGACCTCCACCGGGCCTGGCGGCGCGGGTGACCAAGATCTTACGATCACCGCTTCCCGAAGAACTTCACGGTCGAGGCTCCTGAGTTGCCACCTGTGACTGTTGTTGGACAGGATCCGCTCGGGACCAACCGGGTTCGCAGGGAGGGAGGAGACGCTAAATCGTATGTAACGGTGGTCTGAAAGCGTCTCCTCTACCTCCAACACTCCCCAATCCTGGACACGGCGTGCCACGGCAGGGCTTGCGAACGAGACGTCCACGATGGAGCCGCCCTGCATCCGCACGCACGTGTTGACCGAACCCCTATTCAAAACAACGAGCCCGGTCTCAAGCATCCAGCGCTCGACCATCGCGCCGCGCAGATCCGTCGCAGGGGATCCCCACGCCACAGACTTCGCGTTCAGGTCCCCTGCAACGACAACCGGATGGGGATGGCTCTGCCGCACGAGACCCGTGAGCCGAGCCAGGAAATCCCCGAACTCACTTGCAGGACGATTTGGAGAGAAATACGCTGAGATGACGACGAGATCTCCCACCTGTGCTGCGACGCATCCCGGACCCTTAACTATGTTTTGAAGTGGCGGGGAGCCCGCGGCCGGCCTCGACATTATGCACGCCAGACCGTCGTTGTCTCCTGCCCATCCAGGAGACACGCGATAGGGCTCAGCCACTATGGCTACGCCAATCCTCCACTGCGCCAGACTCTGGAACATTAGGTCCTGAGCCCTGGCGCAGTGATTTAAATTTACCTGTAGGAATCGGAGAGGGGCCATTAATCTGTGACCATACTCTCCGATATCCCTCCGGTCACAGGAGCGGCTTTGGCCGCCTGATCCCTGGGCCCAGCTTTGTTGCCGGCTACCCAAACCTAACCTAACCTTTTTTTTTTTTTTTTTTTTTTTTTTTTTTTTTTTTTTTTTTTTTTTTTTTTTTTTTTGTCGCTGGGAAAAAGATGCGTGCTTATGCATCCCCTCCCGTTGGGGGACGAGAGGGGTATGTGGGACTCCCCGGTGCTCCCGGTATACCCACTAAAAACAACCCAGCGGCGCTCCGGCTTCGCCTTAATGGAGGGGGTCTGGGAATATGTGGCGACCAGTCCCCCTCCGGCGATTGGCCGCCTTACGGCAGGCCCCTCAAACAATCCCCCCCCCGGCTGGGGAGGGGTCCTGGCCAGAGCGCAGGTGGGGTGATCTGTGCAATGCAGGCGGAGGCGCCCCCGCGCCTATCGCCCGCTGATCACCCCCTGGGGCGGATGGTGGCGGCCGTTGTGTTAGCCGCCGAGTTCCGCCCCTTCTACGTCTGCGGAGCGGCGCCGCGAGAGGGTCGTCCTCCCGCGAGCGCTCCGCCGCCTCCTTCTGCGACATGACATCCTCGCAGAAGGAGACCACCGCCTGCCATGCCTCGTCGCCACTCAGCATGGCGGCAATCACCCCGGGGAGCGAGAGGTCGTCCCCAACCACCGCTGCAAGGGTGCGGCGGGGTTCAGCCCACGATGAGCACACCTCCAGGGTGTGCGCCGCCGTATCCACCGCTGCACCGCAGTGGTGGCACGCTGGAGTCTCCTCCCTCCCTATACGGTGCAGGTACGATCCGAAGCATCCATGCCCGGACAGCACCTGCACCAGACGTAGGGAGAGATGGCCGTGCCGCCGATCGAGCCAGCCTCTGAGGACCGGCCCGATGGCATCCAGCGTCCGGCGGCCGTAGGCTGCGGACGCGAGGTCCTCCGTCCAGTGCCGGATGACGGCACCCCTCGCCTCCTCGCGGAGCTCCTTTCGCTCCCCCGGATCCGGTGGCTCGTTAAGCGCCCTCTGCCCCGCCGTCCATTCGTAGGCCCTGGCGAGCGTCCATACCTCGAGCTCCCACGGCGGGGTGCCTGCGAGGACGCACGCAACCGCAAAACTAATGGTGCGGTACGCCCTCGCCACCCGCTGCGCGATGGCCCTCTGTGGCCTGCGGAGGGCAGTGGTGTTTTCCCGCCTGCCCAATGAGTCCGCCAATATTGGAGCCCCATAGAGGGCCATACTCTTGAGTATGCCGGCGTATAGACGCCGGCATTTGTCCCCGGGCCTCCCGACGTTAGGGAGGAGCCACGAGAGGGCGCCCGCAGTCCTCATGAGGCGTGCCGACAGCAAGGAGAAGTGGGCACTAAAGCGCCACCTGCTGTCGAGCACTAGGCCCAGATATTTCATCTGAGCCTGAACCTCTATGCGGACACCCGCAACGTGGATGTGGGCGTCGGGCGGTTGGCGTTGCCGAGGCCCGTGGAAAAACACGGCCTCGGTTTTGTGCAACGCCACCTTCAGCCCTAGGCGGGTGATTCGGTCCACCACTCGCGAACCACCCGCCGAGGCCAAGCTGGCCGCCTCCTCGAAATTTCTCCCCCGGGCTGTTAGCAAGGTGTCGTCTGCATAGCAGACGACGGATGTGCCACGGGGGAGATTGCACCGCAAAAGCCAGTCGAACCCGATGTTCCACAGCAGCGGTCCTAGGACAGAACCCTGTGGAACACCGGACTCGACGCCGTATCTAAGGAGCCGCCCCGACCTGTCCACGACCAGTACCGAGCGGCCCCTCAGGTAGTCCGCCACCTGACCCCGCAAATACGGAGGCGCTCCATGAAAGCGGAGCGCCTCCAGTATGGTGGAGTGGGGAATGGAGTTGAATGCGTTGTCGATGTCGAAAGACACCGCCAACAGTCCATCCCCCGCATCCATAGCCTCCCTCACCTGGCTCTTTAGGCGGAATAGGGCGTCCACCGTCGAGCGCCCAGCTCGGAAGCCGAACTGGCCTTCCGAGAGGTCCGGGCCAACTGTGCCCAGGTGCCCCTTGATACGGGCGGCGAGAATCCCCTCGAACATTTTACCGACCTCGTCCAGAAGGACGATCGGTCGGTATGCCGACGGGGAGTCCATTGGCCGCCCTTCCTTCCTCAGAAGGCACAGTTGGCCCTCCTTCCAGGCCCCCGGGAACCTCTCACACGCCAAACACGCACTGAAGAGGTCCCGGAACCTTTCGCCCATCTGGGAGGCGGCGATGGCCACGACCCTTGCAGGGACGCCATCCGGACCCGGGGCCGTCTTTTTCGCCCGGAGGCGGACGACCGCCCTCTCCACCTCGTCCTCCGTCACCGGGGGGACCTCCTCGGCCAAAAGAGCCGCGCCCTGCGGGGTGCTCATCGCTGGCGGGGTGAAGTTGTCCCTGCGTGGAAACAGGGACTGGACCACCCCGTCCAGCAGCGACGGCTCGAGGGTCTCGGCGACCGGAGGACCGTACGGGCGCAGTTTGTTACGTGCCGCCTTGTACGGCCTCCCAAACGGGTCAGCGTCGAGACCCTCGAGCATCTCCGCCCTCGCGCTATCCTGGGCGTCTCGTATTCGCGCCGTCAGGGCCGCCTTGGCCTCCACGTATGCCACGTAGAGGCGGTCCTCGTGCGCGAGGTCGCGAATGCGGCGCCGCCGGCTCCTAGTGTAGGCCCGCCTGGCCGCCACGCAGGCGGCTCGGAGGTCCACCAACTCCTGCGACCACCAGTAGACGGCGCGTCGAGGAGGCGGACGACGAGACCGGGGCATGCTAGAGTTGCACACCCCGGTCAGGGAGGCTCTGAGCTGGACCGCCGCAGTGTCCACATCACAGGCGTCGACGGGGGGCGAGAGCCAATCCTCGAGGAACGCAGCCTCCGAGGCGGCCTCCCTGTCTAGGCGGGTGAGCGCCCACCGTGGAAAGGGGGACCGTTCCACGCGGACCACCTGGCCCCGGCACGTCCGGATATCGAAACGGACGTACCGGTGGTCCGACAGCGTCTCTGCCAGCTCCACCCGCCAGTCCACCACCCGGGTCGCCAAGGAAGGAGAGGCGAAGGCGAGGTCCACAATGGATCCTCCCTGACGTCGCACGCAGGTGTGGACCGTGCCCCTATTTAGGGGGGACAGGCCGGACGCCACGGACCAGCTCTCCAGCTCGCGTCCCCGGGCATCGGTGGCTGGGTTGCCCCAAACCACCGACTTGGCGTTGAAGTCGCCCGCCACCAGCAACACGCCGCGCCGCGCCACTCTGCCGGCCACTATGGCGAGGACCTCGAGGAAATTCTCGAAGTCCGTGAGTGGGCGGTTTGGGGAGAAATATACCCCAATGAGGGGTATGTCCCCCCACGCGGCGGCCACATATCCCGGTCCCCTCTCTAAGAGCGAGAGGGGAGGGGAGTCCGTGGAAGACCGCGCTACTAGTGCCACCGAGCCATCATCGTCCCCCAGCCAGCTGCCAGGGACGGAGTAGGGCTCGGCGACAACCGCTACGTCCACCAACCACTCTGCGAAGGTTTGGACCAGGAGGTCCTGGGCCGCTCTGCAGTGGTTGGCGTTCGCCTGAAGAATGCGATGAAACCCGGCCATTAATCGGTATTCATCGCATCTCCCCCAATGTCCGGCACTGATGGTGAAGTACCGGCGGCAGCGGCGGCAGGGCGCGTTGGCGCCTGCGCTTTGCCCTTCTTCAGGGGTGGTGGACAGCACCTCCTGCTCGTCATAACGTGGTCCGCTGGACGACCACTGGCAGCGCACACTGCGCAGCGCGGGGTGGCGGCCTCGCAGGTGGCCGATCTATGTCCCTCCTTCCCGCAACGGAAACAAAGTTCCCCGCGCTCAGCAGCGGAGGGACAGAGAGCCCGGGTGTGCCCGATGCCGAAGCACTTAAAGCAGCGCATCGGCATCTTCTCGAGCGCCCGGATCCCGCCCGAGCCAAATCCGACCTGAAGGTGGCCCTTCTCCAAGACCGCCTTGGCCACCACGATCGGGCACTCCACCCTCATGGTACCCATGCCTCCGCGCCCGGTCCTAATGGCTCGGCCCTTGATGGCTGCAATGGCGCAACCCCCCGCCGCCGCAACCGCGGCCACCACCTCCTCTTGGGTGACCGTGTCGTCGAGGCCGGTCACCTCAAGGGTCACGCACTTCATGGGCCTCACCACCTTGGCTGTATTTGCGACGGCCTCTTTCAGCTTCGTCGCGAAGAGGTCCGCCTTGGTGCGGCCCTGGGCCCCCGAAAACTCAAAAATCCGAGCCCCCGTTTGGGTCTTTCTGCACGTGACTCTGCCAGGTCCGAGCTGCGCAGGGTCCACACTCGTACGAGCCCGTCGCAGTACGGACTCGTATGTCTCCCCCCGCTCCGCCGCCTCTGGGGTCAACGTGACCACCACCGCCGCGGTTTTCGGAGGAGGCGCCAACTTCCTCCTCTTGTCCGCCGAAGCCGCAGACTTAGTTGCAGGAGGTGCTGGGGGGGCCGACTTCTTCCCCTTCTTTTTTCTCCCCACCTTTACCCACGGCCCGTTGGAAGGGGTGGTGGAGGGCAGGAGCGGGTCCGTCTGGGTGGTAGTGGCAGATGGGGCAGCTGGGGCAGCTGCGGCAGCTGGGACGGCCGGGGCGACCTTTTTGCCTTGCCCCTTCCCTTTGCCCTTCGCCTTCTCCGGCTGGGCTGGGGCCGTTGTGGACCCCGGTGCGACGGGAGCTCGTGCGGGCGCCCTATCCGCCGCGAGTGGAGGGCGGAGCCGTTTCTCCGGCAGGAGCCGGTCCTCTATGCCTGCGAAGCAGGCCCTCGTGAAGGCCCTCTCCTCCATGACAACCTTTCGGATGATGTCCTCAAGGTTGGAGGGTGAGGCCATTGCAACTGGACCTTTAGAGGTCCCTTCAGGCCGAGCCAAGAGCTCGGCAACGCGCGCGTGCAGCGCGGACACCTCCTTCTGCAGGCTGTCCACCTTTCCCTGCAGTTGCCGAGTCTCGTCGGAGGTGGTGCGCTGCGCCAACTCCTTCACAATGCCAATGAGGCTCGCCGCTCGGCATTTTAGGGCCTTCTGGAATGTCCCCTTTAAATTAGAGGACTTGGAGGCCACCTCCAAAATCTCCTGGCTGTCCTCTAGAGCCATGCGCTCCATCTCCTCCACGGAGTGGTCCAGGTAGAGGACACTAGAAGCGCCATAGCCGGCCTTAGCTCTGGCGGTCCGCGTCAGCTTCTCCTTGGAGGCGATATTCTCCTCCAATTCTGCCCGCATGATGGCCCGCTTTGTTACTGCGGACCGTTTGGACTCCGGAGAGGCTCCGGGGTCCTGCCTTAGAAAGGCCCTCTTTCGCGACTCGCGGGTTGAAGAGCCGCAATTCGTCACCTCACTTCTAATCGACTCCGTGTCGGAAAGGTCCGACCCGATGTCGCTGAAAAGTCTGGCCGCTGAGTTCGCGCGGCTCGTCTCCGATGCCGAAGCATCCCTCGACTGAGGTTGGCCCTGAGAAGGGCCTTGGAGTTGGCCCTGAGAAGGGCCTTGGGGTTGGCCCTGAGAAGGGCCTTTTGGTTGGCCCTGAGAAGGGCCTTGGGGTTGGCCCTGAGAAGGGCCTTTGGGTTGGCCCTGAGAAGGGCCTTGGAATTGGCCCTGAGAAGGGCCTTGGGGTTGGCCCTGAGAAGGGCCTTTTGGTTGGCCCTGAGAAGGGCCTTGGGGTTGGCCCTGAGAAGGGCCTTTGGGTTGGCCCTGAGAAGGGCCTTTTGGTTGGAAGCGTCCGAAGACGTCCCGCGGACGCGACTGCGACATGTCGCCCGACAAAAAAACCTAACCTAACCTAACCTAACCTAACCTAACCTAACCTAACCTAACCTAACCTAACCTAACCTAACCTAACCTAACCTAACCTTTTTTTTTTTTTTTTTTTTTTTTTTTTTTTTTTTTTTGTCGCTGGGAAAAAGATGCGTGCTTATGCATCCCCTCCCGTTGGGGGACGAGAGGGGTATGTGGGACTCCCCGGTGCTCCCGGTATACCCACTAAAAACAACCCAGCGGCGCTCCGGCTTCGCCTTAATGGAGGGGGTCTGGGAATATGTGGCGACCAGTCCCCCTCCGGCGATTGGCCGCCTTACGGCAGGCCCCTCAAACAATCCCCCCCCCGGCTGGGGAGGGGTCCTGGCCAGAGCGCAGGTGGGGTGATCTGTGCAATGCAGGCGGAGGCGCCCCCGCGCCTATCGCCCGCTGATCACCCCCCGGGGCGGATGGTGGCGGCCGTTGTGTTAGCCGCCGAGTTCCGCCCCTTCTACGTCTGCGGAGCGGCGCCGCGAGAGGGTCGTCCTCCCGCGAGCGCTCCGCCGCCTCCTTCTGCGACATGACATCCTCGCAGAAGGAGACCACCGCCTGCCATGCCTCGTCGCCACTCAGCATGGCGGCAATCACCCCGGGGAGCGAGAGGTCGTCCCCAACCACCGCTGCAAGGGTGCGGCGGGGTTCAGCCCACGATGAGCACACCTCCAGGGTGTGCGCCGCCGTATCCACCGCTGCACCGCAGTGGTGGCACGCTGGAGTCTCCTCCCTCCCTATACGGTGCAGGTACGATCCGAAGCATCCATGCCCGGACAGCACCTGCACCAGACGTAGGGAGAGATGGCCGTGCCGCCGATCGAGCCAGCCTCTGAGGACCGGCCCGATGGCATCCAGCGTCCGGCGGCCGTAGGCTGCGGACGCGAGGTCCTCCGTCCAGTGCCGGATGACGGCACCCCTCGCCTCCTCGCGGAGCTCCTTTCGCTCCCCCGGATCCGGTGGCTCGTTAAGCGCCCTCTGCCCCGCCGTCCATTCGTAGGCCCTGGCGAGCGTCCATACCTCGAGCTCCCACGGCGGGGTGCCTGCGAGGACGCACGCAACCGCAAAACTAATGGTGCGGTACGCCCTCGCCACCCGCTGCGCGATGGCCCTCTGTGGCCTGCGGAGGGCAGTGGTGTTTTCCCGCCTGCCCAATGAGTCCGCCAATATTGGAGCCCCATAGAGGGCCATACTCTTGAGTATGCCGGCGTATAGACGCCGGCATTTGTCCCCGGGCCTCCCGACGTTAGGGAGGAGCCACGAGAGGGCGCCCGCAGTCCTCATGAGGCGTGCCGACAGCAAGGAGAAGTGGGCACTAAAGCGCCACCTGCTGTCGAGCACTAGGCCCAGATATTTCATCTGAGCCTGAACCTCTATGCGGACACCCGCAACGTGGATGTGGGCGTCGGGCGGTTGGCGTTGCCGAGGCCCGTGGAAAAACACGGCCTCGGTTTTGTGCAACGCCACCTTCAGCCCTAGGCGGGTGATTCGGTCCACCACTCGCGAACCACCCGCCGAGGCCAAGCTGGCCGCCTCCTCGAAATTTCTCCCCCGGGCTGTTAGCAAGGTGTCGTCTGCATAGCAGACGACGGATGTGCCACGGGGGAGATTGCACCGCAAAAGCCAGTCGAACCCGATGTTCCACAGCAGCGGTCCTAGGACAGAACCCTGTGGAACACCGGACTCGACGCCGTATCTAAGGAGCCGCCCCGACCTGTCCACGACCAGTACCGAGCGGCCCCTCAGGTAGTCCGCCACCTGACCCCGCAAATACGGAGGCGCTCCATGAAAGCGGAGCGCCTCCAGTATGGTGGAGTGGGGAATGGAGTTGAATGCGTTGTCGATGTCGAAAGACACCGCCAACAGTCCATCCCCCGCATCCATAGCCTCCCTCACCTGGCTCTTTAGGCGGAATAGGGCGTCCACCGTCGAGCGCCCAGCTCGGAAGCCGAACTGGCCTTCCGAGAGGTCCGGGCCAACTGTGCCCAGGTGCCCCTTGATACGGGCGGCGAGAATCCCCTCGAACATTTTACCGACCTCGTCCAGAAGGACGATCGGTCGGTATGCCGACGGGGAGTCCATTGGCCGCCCTTCCTTCCTCAGAAGGCACAGTTGGCCCTCCTTCCAGGCCCCCGGGAACCTCTCACACGCCAAACACGCACTGAAGAGGTCCCGGAACCTTTCGCCCATCTGGGAGGCGGCGATGGCCACGACCCTTGCAGGGACGCCATCCGGACCCGGGGCCGTCTTTTTCGCCCGGAGGCGGACGACCGCCCTCTCCACCTCGTCCTCCGTCACCGGGGGGACCTCCTCGGCCAAAAGAGCCGCGCCCTGCGGGGTGCTCATCGCTGGCGGGGTGAAGTTGTCCCTGCGTGGAAACAGGGACTGGACCACCCCGTCCAGCAGCGACGGCTCGAGGGTCTCGGCGACCGGAGGACCGTACGGGCGCAGTTTGTTACGTGCCGCCTTGTACGGCCTCCCAAACGGGTCAGCGTCGAGACCCTCGAGCATCTCCGCCCTCGCGCTATCCTGGGCGTCTCGTATTCGCGCCGTCAGGGCCGCCTTGGCCTCCACGTATGCCACGTAGAGGCGGTCCTCGTGCGCGAGGTCGCGAATGCGGCGCCGCCGGCTCCTAGTGTAGGCCCGCCTGGCCGCCACGCAGGCGGCTCGGAGGTCCACCAACTCCTGCGACCACCAGTAGACGGCGCGTCGAGGAGGCGGACGACGAGACCGGGGCATGCTAGAGTTGCACACCCCGGTCAGGGAGGCTCTGAGCTGGACCGCCGCAGTGTCCACATCACAGGCGTCGACGGGGGGCGAGAGCCAATCCTCGAGGAACGCAGCCTCCGAGGCGGCCTCCCTGTCTAGGCGGGTGAGCGCCCACCGTGGAAAGGGGGACCGTTCCACGCGGACCACCTGGCCCCGGCACGTCCGGATATCGAAACGGACGTACCGGTGGTCCGACAGCGTCTCTGCCAGCTCCACCCGCCAGTCCACCACCCGGGTCGCCAAGGAAGGAGAGGCGAAGGCGAGGTCCACAATGGATCCTCCCTGACGTCGCACGCAGGTGTGGACCGTGCCCCTATTTAGGGGGGACAGGCCGGACGCCACGGACCAGCTCTCCAGCTCGCGTCCCCGGGCATCGGTGGCTGGGTTGCCCCAAACCACCGACTTGGCGTTGAAGTCGCCCGCCACCAGCAACACGCCGCGCCGCGCCACTCTGCCGGCCACTATGGCGAGGACCTCGAGGAAATTCTCGAAGTCCGTGAGTGGGCGGTTTGGGGAGAAATATACCCCAATGAGGGGTATGTCCCCCCACGCGGCGGCCACATATCCCGGTCCCCTCTCTAAGAGCGAGAGGGGAGGGGAGTCCGTGGAAGACCGCGCTACTAGTGCCACCGAGCCATCATCGTCCCCCAGCCAGCTGCCAGGGACGGAGTAGGGCTCGGCGACAACCGCTACGTCCACCAACCACTCTGCGAAGGTTTGGACCAGGAGGTCCTGGGCCGCTCTGCAGTGGTTGGCGTTCGCCTGAAGAATGCGATGAAACCCGGCCATTAATCGGTATTCATCGCATCTCCCCCAATGTCCGGCACTGATGGTGAAGTACCGGCGGCAGCGGCGGCAGGGCGCGTTGGCGCCTGCGCTTTGCCCTTCTTCAGGGGTGGTGGACAGCACCTCCTGCTCGTCATAACGTGGTCCGCTGGACGACCACTGGCAGCGCACACTGCGCAGCGCGGGGTGGCGGCCTCGCAGGTGGCCGATCTATGTCCCTCCTTCCCGCAACGGAAACAAAGTTCCCCGCGCTCAGCAGCGGAGGGACAGAGAGCCCGGGTGTGCCCGATGCCGAAGCACTTAAAGCAGCGCATCGGCATCTTCTCGAGCGTCCGGATCCCGCCCGAGCCAAATCCGACCTGAAGGTGGCCCTTCTCCAAGACCGCCTTGGCCACCACGATCGGGCACTCCACCCTCATGGTACCCATGCCTCCGCGCCCGGTCCTAATGGCTCGGCCCTTGATGGCTGCAATGGCGCAACCCCCCGCCGCCGCAACCGCGGCCACCACCTCCTCTTGGGTGACCGTGTCGTCGAGGCCGGTCACCTCAAGGGTCACGCACTTCATGGGCCTCACCACCTTGGCTGTATTTGCGACGGCCTCTTTCAGCTTCGTCGCGAAGAGGTCCGCCTTGGTGCCGCCCTGGGCCCCCGAAAACTCAAAAATCCGAGCCCCCGTTTGGGTCTTTCTGCACGTGACTCTGCCAGGTCCGAGCTGCGCAGGGTCCACACTCGTACGAGCCCGTCGCAGTACGGACTCGTATGTCTCCCCCCGCTCCGCCGCCTCTGGGGTCAACGTGACCACCACCGCCGCGGTTTTCGGAGGAGGCGCCAACTTCCTCCTCTTGTCCGCCGAAGCCGCAGACTTAGTTGCAGGAGGTGCTGGGGGGGCCGACTTCTTCCCCTTCTTTTTTCTCCCCACCTTTACCCACGGCCCGTTGGAAGGGGTGGTGGAGGGCAGGAGCGGGTCCGTCTGGGTGGTAGTGGCAGATGGGGCAGCTGGGGCAGCTGGGACGGCCGGGGCGGCCTTTTTGCCTTGCCCCTTCCCTTTGCCCTTCGCCTTCTCCGGCTGGGCTGGGGCCGTTGTGGACCCCGGTGCGACGGGAGCTCGTGCGGGCGCCCTATCCGCCGCGAGTGGAGGGCGGAGCCGTTTCTCCGGCAGGAGCCGGTCCTCTATGCCTGCGAAGCAGGCCCTCGTGAAGGCCCTCTCCTCCATGACAACCTTTCGGATGATGTCCTCAAGGTTGGAGGGTGAGGCCATTGCAACTGGACCTTTAGAGGTCCCTTCAGGCCGAGCCAAGAGCTCGGCAACGCGCGCGTGCAGCGCGGACACCTCCTTCTGCAGGCTGTCCACCTTTCCCTGCAGTTGCCGAGTCTCGTCGGAGGTGGTGCGCTGCGCCAACTCCTTCACAATGCCAATGAGGCTCGCCGCTCGGCATTTTAGGGCCTTCTGGAATGTCCCCTTTAAATTAGAGGACTTGGAGGCCACCTCCAAAATCTCCTGGCTGTCCTCTAGAGCCATGCGCTCCATCTCCTCCACGGAGTGGTCCAGGTAGAGGACACTAGAAGCGCCATAGCCGGCCTTAGCTCTGGCGGTCCGCGTCAGCTTCTCCTTGGAGGCGATATTCTCCTCCAATTCTGCCCGCATGATGGCCCGCTTTGTTACTGCGGACCGTTTGGACTCCGGAGAGGCTCCGGGGTCCTGCCTTAGAAAGGCCCTCTTTCGCGACTCGCGGGTTGAAGAGCCGCAATTCGTCACCTCACTTCTAATCGACTCCGTGTCGGAAAGGTCCGACCCGATGTCGCTGAAAAGTCTGGCCGCTGAGTTCGCGCGGCTCGTCTCCGATGCCGAAGCATCCCTCGACTGAGGTTGGCCCTGAGAAGGGCCTTGGAGTTGGCCCTGAGAAGGGCCTTGGGGTTGGCCCTGAGAAGGGCCTTTTGGTTGGCCCTGAGAAGGGCCTTGGGGTTGGCCCTGAGAAGGGCCTTTGGGTTGGCCCTGAGAAGGGCCTTGGAATTGGCCCTGAGAAGGGCCTTGGGGTTGGCCCTGAGAAGGGCCTTTTGGTTGGCCCTGAGAAGGGCCTTGGGGTTGGCCCTGAGAAGGGCCTTTGGGTTGGCCCTGAGAAGGGCCTTTTGGTTGGAAGCGTCCGAAGACGTCCCGCGGACGCGACTGCGACATGTCGCCCGACAAAAGCGCAAATAACAAAACACAAAAATTCACGCAAGCTCAGTGTCTCTTAGCCGCTGCCCTGCCACTCCGTTACGGTGGTCAGGGACAACGTTGCCCGGGGCGCAGTACGTGGAACTGGACACTGAGGGGCACGCCCCAACCTAACCTAACCTTTTTTTTTTTTTTTTTTTTTTTTTTTTTTCCCGGGGAAATGCGTTACGCACACCACCGCCAAGATGTTAACGACTCCCAAAGGTGTAGAGGGGGGGGTCCTCTGGGAGGGAGCGGTGGTAGTGTGGGACTCCCGGTCTAGAATGGACCGGTATACCCACTAAAACCCCGGGGACATTCCCGGCTTCGCCGTTAGGGAGGGGTTCTGGGAGACCGGCATAGCCTTTACGACCAGGACCCCTCTGGCGATTCCCGCAAGTTTGCAGGCCGCTCATGCCAGGAAGCGGTCATAGTGGGCGACCGCTTCCTCACCTCTTTTTAGGTGAGCATTTGTAGCGGACGCAGGCGCCCCCGCGCCTGCGCCCGCTGCTCACCGCCGCACAGGAGAGGCGACTCGCGCTCTCCTGCGTATCTGCCGTCTTCTGTGCGGAGGTGCGAAAGGGTCCTCCTCCCTCGCACGCTCCGCCGCCTCCTTCTGCTGCATTATCTCTTCGCAGAAGGAGGCGACCGCTACCCAAGCTTTTTCGCTCCCCAACATGGCTTTGACGACACCGGGGAGCGAGAGGTCGGGGCCGATTTCCGCAGCCATACTGCGGCGGAGCTCGGACCATGCAGAGCACACTTCAAAAGTGTGCTGTGCCGTGTCGTCTGGCGCGCCGCAGTGGCAGCACGTCGGACTCTCCTCCCGCCCGATGCGGTGCAGGTACGAGCCGAAGCAGCCATGGCCTGTCATTACCTGCACCAAGCGGAAGGAGAGGAAACCCCGCGGCCTCTCGAGCCAGTCCTTCAGGACAGGCCCGAGGGCATCCAGCGTGCGACGACCGAATGGGGCGGAGGCAAGGTCTTCCGTCCAGTGACGAAGGATGGCCTCCTTCGCCTCACGCCGCACTACCGCCTTCTCTTGCGGGGCCGGATGCTCTCCACGCGCCCGCTTCCCCGCCGTCCACTCGTACACTCTGGCGAGCACCCACGCCTCCAGCTCCCAAGGCGGTGTGCCGGCCAGAGCGCACGCAGCTGCGAAACCTACCGTGCGGTAGGCTCTTGCCACCCTTTTTGAAATGGCCCCTTGGGGCGCCCGAAGAGCGGTTGTGTTCTCCCTTCTCCGAAGGGAGTCCGCCCAGATGGGCGCCCCGTACAGAGCCATGCTCTTCAGGATGCCGGCATATAATCGCCGGCATCTAGCGCTGGGCCCCCCCAGGTTGGGCATCAGCCCAGAAAGGGCGTTTGCCGTCTTCAGCAGGCGCACGGACAGCCCGCTCAAATGCGGGCCGAAGTGCCACCTGCTGTCCAACAATAGGCCCAGATACTTCATCTGGGCCCCCACTTGTACCCGGACACCCGCCACGAAAATGTGGGCATCAGGAGGAGGGCGCTGCCGCGGGCCGTGGAAGTACACGGCTTCGGTCTTCTGCAACGCCACCGTCAGACCTAGCCTGCCGATCCTCTCCACCACTGTCGACGCACCGGCCGAGGCAAGGTCAGCCGCCGTTCTAAAACTGCCGCGGGCAGTGAGGAGGGTGTCATCTGCGTAGCATATGACACCCGTGCCACGAGGTAGCCTTCCCCGCAGGATCCAGTCGAACCCAATGTTCCACAGGAGGGGTCCCAAGACTGACCCCTGCGGAACACCGGACCCGACATTGAACCGCCGGAGTTGGCCCGCTTTGTCTACGAGGAGGACTATCCGGTCCTCCAAGTAGTTGGCCAAGAGGCCCCGCAAATACCGAGGCACTCCGTGAAAGCGGAGTGCCTCAAGAATGGTAGAATGGGGGAGAGAGTTAAAGGCATTGGCTATGTCGAGTGACACAGCCAACAGCCCCTCCCCTTCTGCCATCGCCTCTTGTACCTGGCTCTTGAGCCGGGTTAGGGCGTCCACTGTCGAACGCCCAGCCCGAAAACCGAACTGGGCGTCAGACAGGTTTGGACCCACGTCCCGCAGGTGGCGGTTTAGCCGGGCGGCGATTATGCCCTCGAACGTCTTACCGACCTCATCGAGCAGAACGATGGGTCGGTAAGCCGAGGGTGAGTCCACTGGCCGGCCTTCTTTGTGAAGGAGGCAAAGCTTGCCTTCCTTCCATGGTTTCGGGAACCTCTCAGCCGCTAGACACGCGCTGAAAAGTTCCCGAAACCGCTCCTCCATGTGAGTGGCGGTGATGGCCACCACCCTCGCCGGCACACCGTCCGGACCTGGTGCCGTTCTTTTGGCGCGGAGCTTGAACACCTCCACGCCAAGTTCGCCCGCCGTTACCGGAGCCGTCTCGTCCTCCTCCTCCATAGGAGCAGCTTCCCGCGGGGGTGCCATTAATGGGGGGGCAAAGCCCGCGTCCCTGCCCGGAAACAGTGCCCGGACCACCCCGTCCAGCAGCGTTGGCTCCAGGGTCTCAGCGACCGGGGGGCCAAAGGGGCGCAACTTGTTGCGCGCCGCTTTGTAAGGCCTCCCGAACGGGTCGGCGTCGAGGCCCACCAACATCTCTGCCCCCGCCGAGTCTCTGGCTGCGCCAATGGCCGACTTCAGCGCAGACTTGGCCTCCACATACGCGTCGTAGAGGCGATCTTCTTCGGCCAGGTCTCGATGGCGCCTCCGGCGGCTCCTCGAGAACGCCCTCTTGGCGGCCATGCAGGCGGTCCGCAGCTCCGCTAGCTCCTGCGACCACCAGTATACGGTGCGTCGGGGGGGAGGACGGCAGGACCGAGGCATGCTGGAGTTGCACACCTCGGTCAGGGACACCTTCAGCTGGGCAGCCGCAGTGTCTACGTCGACCAGGACGGCCTCGGGCGAGAGCCAGTCTTGCAGGAACGCGGCCTCCTTCGCCGCCTCCAGGTCCAGGCGAGTGAGAGCCCATCGTGGAAATGGGGATTGGCGTAGCCTTGATCGGGCATTGCCCCTCTGGCTCTGGGTGGAGACGTCGAACCGCACGTAGCGGTGGTCCGACAACGTCTCCACCATTTCCACCCGCCAATTGCTGACACGCGCGGCTATCGCAGAGGTGGCAAATGTGAGGTCCACTATGGACCCACCCTGCCGCCGCACGCATGTCTGGACTCTCCCCCTGTTCAGCAGAGAGAGACCAGTCGACGCCGCCCACAGCTCCACTGCTCTCCCGCGCGCGTCGGAAACTGGGTTGCCCCAAGTAACCGACTTCGCGTTGAAGTCCCCCGACACACAGACCTGGCGTGGTGCTGCTCTCCCAACCACGGTGGTCAGGACACCGAGGAAATTCTCGAAGTCCCGAAGGGGGCGGTTGGGAGAGAAGTAAACACCTACAAGGGCCAGGTCTCCGACCGCGGCAGCCACGTATCCCGGTCCTCTCTCTAAGGGCGAGAGAGGAGGGGAGTCTGAGGAAGACCGCGTCGCTATCGCCACCAAGCCATCCCTATCGCTCAGCCAATGACCAGGGACCGAGTACGGCTCGGCAACCACCGCTACGTCCACCAACCACTCAGCCATGGCCTGCACGAGCAGGTTCTGAGCCGCTGCACAGTGGTTGATATTGGTTTGGAGGAAGCGATGGATTGACCCCATCACTCGTCCATTGCTTCACCCTCTACTGGCGCGACCGACCCGGAGGCGGCGTTGGCAGCGGCGGCAGGGCGCTTTGGCGCCTGCGGCTTCCCCATCTTTTTTGGGGGGTTACACTTTTTCCTCCCCATAACATGGTTGGCTGGGCGGCCACTCGCGGCGCACACTGCGCAGTGCGGCTTGGCAGCTGTGCAGGATGCCACCATATGGCCCCGTATCCCGCAGCGGAGGCACGTGTCCACCCGATCTACCGTGGCCGGACACATGGCCCGGGTGTGCCCGATCCCGAAGCACTTGAAGCAGCGGAAAGGCACGCTGTCAAGTGTTCGGACCGCGGCCGAGCTGAACCCGACCAGTATCCGCCCCTTGGCTAGTACGGCTTTAGCCGCAACAACCGGGCATTGCAGGCGCACGGCGCCCAGACCACCGCGCCCGGCTCTAATGTCCCGACCCTGTACTGCCTCGACGGGACAGCCCCCTGCTGCCGAAATAGCTGCCACTACTTCCTCCTTGGTCACAGAGTCGTCCAAGTCGGTCACCTCCAAGGTTACCGACCTCGTCGGCCTGGCCACCTTCGCCACGTCCGCCACGGCCTCCCGCAGTTTTGTGGCAAAAAGGTCAGCGTTTTGCCCGCCCGTCACCCCTGGGAACTCGAATATTCGGGCTCCCGTTTGGGTCCGGCGGCAGGTGACCTTCATCCCCAGCTCTACGGGGTTGATGTGCGCTCGAGCCCGAGTCAACACGGACTCGTACGTCTCACCCCGCTCCTCAGCCTCTGGGGAGATGGTCACCGTGACCGCAGCAGACTTGGGAGGAACGAGTTTTCTCCCGCCGGCAGGGGTCCTCTTGGCCTTCTTTGCCATCGCCTTCGTTGAGACGCCGGCTTGGGACTTCTTGGCCTGGGGCTTCTTAGCCTTGGCCTTCTTGGCCTTGGGATTCTGGGCCTTGGCCTTCCCTCCCTTCCCCACCTCCGTCCATTCTTGGTCTTTGGGGGGTGTGGTCGCCCAGGAGGGTTCCGCTCCATCTCTTGGGACCTCAGTCCTAGCTTCTGCTGCACCCGCGCTAGTGTTGAGAGTCGGAGCCGGAGCCGGGGCCGGGGCCGACTTCTTCCCTACGCCCTTGCCCTTGGAGGGCTTTGGGGGGGGTTTTCGGAGTTGCGGCAGCCCACTTAAACCTGGGATCGATGACGGGCCCGCATTGGCTCCTGCTCTTCTATCCGCCGCGAGCGGTGGACGCAGGCGTGGCTCGGGCAGGAGCCGATCCTGAATGCCTGCGATGCAGGCTCTCACGAAGGCTCTCTCCTCCATAATCACCTTCCGGAGAATCTCCTCTAGGTTGGCTGGGGACGAGGGTCCTCGCGCCTCCGACGCCTGAGCAGGCGGGTTATTGGCTTCAGCCAGCTTCCCGCGCAGCTGGTTCACTTCAGCCTGCAGGCGATCCACCCTCCCCTGCAGTTGACGTGTCTCCTCATTCGCGCTGCGCTGCGCAAGCTCCTCTACGATGCCGTGCATGCTAATTGCACGGCACTTCAGGGCCTTTTGAAAGGTCCCTTTCAAATTGGAGGACTTGGAGGCGACCTCTGCGATCTCTTCTTTGTCCTCCTGTGCCATCCGGAGCAGTTCCGCCACGGAGTGGTCCGCGTACAGCACGCAGGACGCTCCGTAGCCGGCCTTGGCACGGGTGGTGCGGGCCCGTTGCTCCTTGGCTGCCACCACCTCCTCGAGGTCCGATTGGGCTTCGTCACGCTTTGTACGCATGAGGGACTCTCTCAATTCGCGCTGAGCATCCTCAGTGCAAGACGAGATCTTTTTAGCCTTTGGCTTCTTTTTACCGCCGGTTGAGTCCGACGTCGACTCGGTCCTTTTTATAAAGGATCGCTTACGTACGATCCGCTCGGTCGATACCGAGGGCTCCGTGTCGGATTCCGACACCCCGCTATAAAAGCTGTAATAGCTGCAAGCCACAGATGGTGCGCGGCTGGATTCCTGCTCATCCTGGTGTTGGCCCTGAGAAGGGCCTTTGGGTTGGCCCTGAGAAGGGCCTTGGAGTTGGCCCTGAGAAGGGCCTTGGGGTTGGCCCTGAGAAGGGCCTTTTGGTTGGCCCTGAGAAGGGCCTTGGGGTTGGCCCTGAGAAGGGCCTTGGGGTTGGCCCTGAGAAGGGCCTTTTGGTTGGCCCTGAGAAGGGCCTTTGGGTTGGCCCTGAGAAGGGCCTTTTGGTAGGAAGCGTCCGAAGACGTCCCGCGGATGCGACTGCGACATGTCGCCCGACAAAAGCGCAAATAACAAATCTCGAAAATTCACGCAAGCTCAGTGTCTCTTAGCCGCTGCCCTGCCACTCCGTTACGGTGGTCAGGGACAACGTTGCCCGGGGCGTAGTACGTGGAACTGGACACTGAGGGGCACGCCCCAACCTAACCTTTTTTTTTTTTTTTTTTTTTTTTTTTTTTTTTTTTTTTTTTTCCCGGGGAAATGCGTTACGCACACCACCGCCAAGATGTTAACGACTCCCAAAGGTGTAGAGGGGGGGGTCCTCTGGGAGGGAGCGGTGGTAGTGTGGGACTCCCGGTCTAGAATGGACCGGTATACCCACTAAAACCCCGGGGACATTCCCGGCTTCGCCGTTAGGGAGGGGTTCTGGGAGACCGGCATAGCCTTTACGACCAGGACCCCTCTGGCGATTCCCGCAAGTTTGCAGGCCGCTCATGCCAGGAAGCGGTCATAGTGGGCGACCGCTTCCTCACCTCTTTTTAGGTGAGCATTTGTAGCGGACGCAGGCGCCCCCGCGCCTGCGCCCGCTGCTCACCGCCGCACAGGAGAGGCGACTCGCGCTCTCCTGCGTATCTGCCGTCTTCTGTGCGGAGGTGCGAAAGGGTCCTCCTCCCTCGCACGCTCCGCCGCCTCCTTCTGCTGCATTATCTCTTCGCAGAAGGAGGCGACCGCTACCCAAGCTTTTTCGCTCCCCAACATGGCTTTGACGACACCGGGGAGCGAGAGGTCGGGGCCGATTTCCGCAGCCATACTGCGGCGGAGCTCGGACCATGCAGAGCACACTTCAAAAGTGTGCTGTGCCGTGTCGTCTGGCGCGCCGCAGTGGCAGCACGTCGGACTCTCCTCCCGCCCGATGCGGTGCAGGTACGAGCCGAAGCAGCCATGGCCTGTCATTACCTGCACCAAGCGGAAGGAGAGGAAACCCCGCGGCCTCTCGAGCCAGTCCTTCAGGACAGGCCCGAGGGCATCCAGCGTGCGACGACCGAATGGGGCGGAGGCAAGGTCTTCCGTCCAGTGACGAAGGATGGCCTCCTTCGCCTCACGCCGCACTACCGCCTTCTCTTGCGGGGCCGGATGCTCTCCACGCGCCCGCTTCCCCGCCGTCCACTCGTACACTCTGGCGAGCACCCACGCCTCCAGCTCCCAAGGCGGTGTGCCGGCCAGAGCGCACGCAGCTGCGAAACCTACCGTGCGGTAGGCTCTTGCCACCCTTTTTGAAATGGCCCCTTGGGGCGCCCGAAGAGCGGTTGTGTTCTCCCTTCTCCGAAGGGAGTCCGCCCAGATGGGCGCCCCGTACAGAGCCATGCTCTTCAGGATGCCGGCATATAATCGCCGGCATCTAGCGCTGGGCCCCCCCAGGTTGGGACGCCCCAACCTAACCTAACCTAACCTAACCTAACCTAACCTAACCTTTTTTTTTTTTTTTTTTTTTTTTTTTTTTTTTTTTTTCCCGGGGAAATGCGTTACGCACACCACCGCCAAGATGTTAACGACTCCCAAAGGTGTAGAGGGGGGGGTCCTCTGGGAGGGAGCGGTGGTAGTGTGGGACTCCCGGTCTAGAATGGACCGGTATACCCACTAAAACCCCGGGGACATTCCCGGCTTCGCCGTTAGGGAGGGGTTCTGGGAGACCGGCATAGCCTTTACGACCAGGACCCCTCTGGCGATTCCCGCAAGTTTGCAGGCCGCTCATGCCAGGAAGCGGTCATAGTGGGCGACCGCTTCCTCACCTCTTTTTAGGTGAGCATTTGTAGCGGACGCAGGCGCCCCCGCGCCTGCGCCCGCTGCTCACCGCCGCACAGGAGAGGCGACTCGCGCTCTCCTGCGTATCTGCCGTCTTCTGTGCGGAGGTGCGAAAGGGTCCTCCTCCCTCGCACGCTCCGCCGCCTCCTTCTGCTGCATTATCTCTTCGCAGAAGGAGGCGACCGCTACCCAAGCTTTTTCGCTCCCCAACATGGCTTTGACGACACCGGGGAGCGAGAGGTCGGGGCCGATTTCCGCAGCCATACTGCGGCGGAGCTCGGACCATGCAGAGCACACTTCAAAAGTGTGCTGTGCCGTGTCGTCTGGCGCGCCGCAGTGGCAGCACGTCGGACTCTCCTCCCGCCCGATGCGGTGCAGGTACGAGCCGAAGCAGCCATGGCCTGTCATTACCTGCACCAAGCGGAAGGAGAGGAAACCCCGCGGCCTCTCGAGCCAGTCCTTCAGGACAGGCCCGAGGGCATCCAGCGTGCGACGACCGAATGGGGCGGAGGCAAGGTCTTCCGTCCAGTGACGAAGGATGGCCTCCTTCGCCTCACGCCGCACTACCGCCTTCTCTTGCGGGGCCGGATGCTCTCCACGCGCCCGCTTCCCCGCCGTCCACTCGTACACTCTGGCGAGCACCCACGCCTCCAGCTCCCAAGGCGGTGTGCCGGCCAGAGCGCACGCAGCTGCGAAACCTACCGTGCGGTAGGCTCTTGCCACCCTTTTTGAAATGGCCCCTTGGGGCGCCCGAAGAGCGGTTGTGTTCTCCCTTCTCCGAAGGGAGTCCGCCCAGATGGGCGCCCCGTACAGAGCCATGCTCTTCAGGATGCCGGCATATAATCGCCGGCATCTAGCGCTGGGCCCCCCCAGGTTGGGCATCAGCCCAGAAAGGGCGTTTGCCGTCTTCAGCAGGCGCACGGACAGCCCGCTCAAATGCGGGCCGAAGTGCCACCTGCTGTCCAACAATAGGCCCAGATACTTCATCTGGGCCCCCACTTGTACCCGGACACCCGCCACGAAAATGTGGGCATCAGGAGGAGGGCGCTGCCGCGGGCCGTGGAAGTACACGGCTTCGGTCTTCTGCAACGCCACCGTCAGACCTAGCCTGCCGATCCTCTCCACCACTGTCGACGCACCGGCCGAGGCAAGGTCAGCCGCCGTTCTAAAACTGCCGCGGGCAGTGAGGAGGGTGTCATCTGCGTAGCATATGACACCCGTGCCACGAGGTAGCCTTCCCCGCAGGATCCAGTCGAACCCAATGTTCCACAGGAGGGGTCCCAAGACTGACCCCTGCGGAACACCGGACCCGACATTGAACCGCCGGAGTTGGCCCGCTTTGTCTACGAGGAGGACTATCCGGTCCTCCAAGTAGTTGGCCAAGAGGCCCCGCAAATACCGAGGCACTCCGTGAAAGCGGAGTGCCTCAAGAATGGTAGAATGGGGGAGAGAGTTAAAGGCATTGGCTATGTCGAGTGACACAGCCAACAGCCCCTCCCCTTCTGCCATCGCCTCTTGTACCTGGCTCTTGAGCCGGGTTAGGGCGTCCACTGTCGAACGCCCAGCCCGAAAACCGAACTGGGCGTCAGACAGGTTTGGACCCACGTCCCGCAGGTGGCGGTTTAGCCGGGCGGCGATTATGCCCTCGAACGTCTTACCGACCTCATCGAGCAGAACGATGGGTCGGTAAGCCGAGGGTGAGTCCACTGGCCGGCCTTCTTTGTGAAGGAGGCAAAGCTTGCCTTCCTTCCATGGTTTCGGGAACCTCTCAGCCGCTAGACACGCGCTGAAAAGTTCCCGAAACCGCTCCTCCATGTGAGTGGCGGTGATGGCCACCACCCTCGCCGGCACACCGTCCGGACCTGGTGCCGTTCTTTTGGCGCGGAGCTTGAACACCTCCACGCCAAGTTCGCCCGCCGTTACCGGAGCCGTCTCGTCCTCCTCCTCCATAGGAGCAGCTTCCCGCGGGGGTGCCATTAATGGGGGGGCAAAGCCCGCGTCCCTGCCCGGAAACAGTGCCCGGACCACCCCGTCCAGCAGCGTTGGCTCCAGGGTCTCAGCGACCGGGGGGCCAAAGGGGCGCAACTTGTTGCGCGCCGCTTTGTAAGGCCTCCCGAACGGGTCGGCGTCGAGGCCCACCAACATCTCTGCCCCCGCCGAGTCTCTGGCTGCGCCAATGGCCGACTTCAGCGCAGACTTGGCCTCCACATACGCGTCGTAGAGGCGATCTTCTTCGGCCAGGTCTCGATGGCGCCTCCGGCGGCTCCTCGAGAACGCCCTCTTGGCGGCCATGCAGGCGGTCCGCAGCTCCGCTAGCTCCTGCGACCACCAGTATACGGTGCGTCGGGGGGGAGGACGGCAGGACCGAGGCATGCTGGAGTTGCACACCTCGGTCAGGGACACCTTCAGCTGGGCAGCCGCAGTGTCTACGTCGACCAGGACGGCCTCGGGCGAGAGCCAGTCTTGCAGGAACGCGGCCTCCTTCGCCGCCTCCAGGTCCAGGCGAGTGAGAGCCCATCGTGGAAATGGGGATTGGCGTAGCCTTGATCGGGCATTGCCCCTCTGGCTCTGGGTGGAGACGTCGAACCGCACGTAGCGGTGGTCCGACAACGTCTCCACCATTTCCACCCGCCAATTGCTGACACGCGCGGCTATCGCAGAGGTGGCAAATGTGAGGTCCACTATGGACCCACCCTGCCGCCGCACGCATGTCTGGACTCTCCCCCTGTTCAGCAGAGAGAGACCAGTCGACGCCGCCCACAGCTCCACTGCTCTCCCGCGCGCGTCGGAAACTGGGTTGCCCCAAGTAACCGACTTCGCGTTGAAGTCCCCCGACACACAGACCTGGCGTGGTGCTGCTCTCCCAACCACGGTGGTCAGGACACCGAGGAAATTCTCGAAGTCCCGAAGGGGGCGGTTGGGAGAGAAGTAAACACCTACAAGGGCCAGGTCTCCGACCGCGGCAGCCACGTATCCCGGTCCTCTCTCTAAGGGCGAGAGAGGAGGGGAGTCTGAGGAAGACCGCGTCGCTATCGCCACCAAGCCATCCCTATCGCTCAGCCAATGACCAGGGACCGAGTACGGCTCGGCAACCACCGCTACGTCCACCAACCACTCAGCCATGGCCTGCACGAGCAGGTTCTGAGCCGCTGCACAGTGGTTGATATTGGTTTGGAGGAAGCGATGGATTGACCCCATCACTCGTCCATTGCTTCACCCTCTACTGGCGCGACCGACCCGGAGGCGGCGTTGGCAGCGGCGGCAGGGCGCTTTGGCGCCTGCGGCTTCCCCATCTTTTTTGGGGGGTTACACTTTTTCCTCCCCATAACATGGTTGGCTGGGCGGCCACTCGCGGCGCACACTGCGCAGTGCGGCTTGGCAGCTGTGCAGGATGCCACCATATGGCCCCGTATCCCGCAGCGGAGGCACGTGTCCACCCGATCTACCGTGGCCGGACACATGGCCCGGGTGTGCCCGATCCCGAAGCACTTGAAGCAGCGGAAAGGCACGCTGTCAAGTGTTCGGACCGCGGCCGAGCTGAACCCGACCAGTATCCGCCCCTTGGCTAGTACGGCTTTAGCCGCAACAACCGGGCATTGCAGGCGCACGGCGCCCAGACCACCGCGCCCGGCTCTAATGTCCCGACCCTGTACTGCCTCGACGGGACAGCCCCCTGCTGCCGAAATAGCTGCCACTACTTCCTCCTTGGTCACAGAGTCGTCCAAGTCGGTCACCTCCAAGGTTACCGACCTCGTCGGCCTGGCCACCTTCGCCACGTCCGCCACGGCCTCCCGCAGTTTTGTGGCAAAAAGGTCAGCGTTTTGCCCGCCCGTCACCCCTGGGAACTCGAATATTCGGGCTCCCGTTTGGGTCCGGCGGCAGGTGACCTTCATCCCCAGCTCTACGGGGTTGATGTGCGCTCGAGCCCGAGTCAACACGGACTCGTACGTCTCACCCCGCTCCTCAGCCTCTGGGGAGATGGTCACCGTGACCGCAGCAGACTTGGGAGGAACGAGTTTTCTCCCGCCGGCAGGGGTCCTCTTGGCCTTCTTTGCCATCGCCTTCGTTGAGACGCCGGCTTGGGACTTCTTGGCCTGGGGCTTCTTAGCCTTGACCTTCTTGGCCTTGGGATTCTGGGCCTTGGCCTTCCCTCCCTTCCCCACCTCCGTCCATTCTTGGTCTTTGGGGGGTGTGGTCGCCCAGGAGGGTTCCGCTCCATCTCTTGGGACCTCAGTCCTAGCTTCTGCTGCACCCGCGCTAGTGTTGAGAGTCGGAGCCGGAGCCGGGGCCGGGGCCGACTTCTTCCCTACGCCCTTGCCCTTGGAGGGCTTTGGGGGGGGTTTTCGGAGTTGCGGCAGCCCACTTAAACCTGGGATCGATGACGGGCCCGCATTGGCTCCTGCTCTTCTATCCGCCGCGAGCGGTGGACGCAGGCGTGGCTCGGGCAGGAGCCGATCCTGAATGCCTGCGATGCAGGCTCTCACGAAGGCTCTCTCCTCCATAATCACCTTCCGGAGAATCTCCTCTAGGTTGGCTGGGGACGAGGGTCCTCGCGCCTCCGACGCCTGAGCAGGCGGGTTATTGGCTTCAGCCAGCTTCCCGCGCAGCTGGTTCACTTCAGCCTGCAGGCGATCCACCCTCCCCTGCAGTTGACGTGTCTCCTCATTCGCGCTGCGCTGCGCAAGCTCCTCTACGATGCCGTGCATGCTAATTGCACGGCACTTCAGGGCCTTTTGAAAGGTCCCTTTCAAATTGGAGGACTTGGAGGCGACCTCTGCGATCTCTTCTTTGTCCTCCTGTGCCATCCGGAGCAGTTCCGCCACGGAGTGGTCCGCGTACAGCACGCAGGACGCTCCGTAGCCGGCCTTGGCACGGGTGGTGCGGGCCCGTTGCTCCTTGGCTGCCACCACCTCCTCGAGGTCCGATTGGGCTTCGTCACGCTTTGTACGCATGAGGGACTCTCTCAATTCGCGCTGAGCATCCTCAGTGCAAGACGAGATCTTTTTAGCCTTTGGCTTCTTTTTACCGCCGGTTGAGTCCGACGTCGACTCGGTCCTTTTTATAAAGGATCGCTTACGTACGATCCGCTCGGTCGATACCGAGGGCTCCGTGTCGGATTCCGACACCCCGCTATAAAAGCTGTAATAGCTGCAAGCCACAGATGGTGCGCGGCTGGATTCCTGCTCATCCTGGTGTTGGCCCTGAGAAGGGCCTTTGGGTTGGCCCTGAGAAGGGCCTTGGAGTTGGCCCTGAGAAGGGCCTTGGGGTTGGCCCTGAGAAGGGCCTTTTGGTTGGCCCTGAGAAGGGCCTTGGGGTTGGCCCTGAGAAGGGCCTTGGGGTTGGCCCTGAGAAGGGCCTTTTGGTTGGCCCTGAGAAGGGCCTTTGGGTTGGCCCTGAGAAGGGCCTTTTGGTAGGAAGCGTCCGAAGACGTCCCGCGGATGCGACTGCGACATGTCGCCCGACAAAAGCGCAAATAACAAATCTCGAAAATTCACGCAAGCTCAGTGTCTCTTAGCCGCTGCCCTGCCACTCCGTTACGGTGGTCAGGGACAACGTTGCCCGGGGCGTAGTACGTGGAACTGGACACTGAGGGGCACGCCCCAACCTAACCTAACCTAACCTAACCTAACCTAACCTAACCTAACCTAACCTAACCTAACCTAACCTAACCTTTTTTTTTTTTTTTTTTTTTTTTTTCCCGGGGAAATGCGTTACGCACACCACCGCCAAGATGTTAACGACTCCCAAAGGTGTAGAGGGGGGGGTCCTCTGGGAGGGAGCGGTGGTAGTGTGGGACTCCCGGTCTAGAATGGACCGGTATACCCACTAAAACCCCGGGGACATTCCCGGCTTCGCCGTTAGGGAGGGGTTCTGGGAGACCGGCATAGCCTTTACGACCAGGACCCCTCTGGCGATTCCCGCAAGTTTGCAGGCCGCTCATGCCAGGAAGCGGTCATAGTGGGCGACCGCTTCCTCACCTCTTTTTAGGTGAGCATTTGTAGCGGACGCAGGCGCCCCCGCGCCTGCGCCCGCTGCTCACCGCCGCACAGGAGAGGCGACTCGCGCTCTCCTGCGTATCTGCCGTCTTCTGTGCGGAGGTGCGAAAGGGTCCTCCTCCCTCGCACGCTCCGCCGCCTCCTTCTGCTGCATTATCTCTTCGCAGAAGGAGGCGACCGCTACCCAAGCTTTTTCGCTCCCCAACATGGCTTTGACGACACCGGGGAGCGAGAGGTCGGGGCCGATTTCCGCAGCCATACTGCGGCGGAGCTCGGACCATGCAGAGCACACTTCAAAAGTGTGCTGTGCCGTGTCGTCTGGCGCGCCGCAGTGGCAGCACGTCGGACTCTCCTCCCGCCCGATGCGGTGCAGGTACGAGCCGAAGCAGCCATGGCCTGTCATTACCTGCACCAAGCGGAAGGAGAGGAAACCCCGCGGCCTCTCGAGCCAGTCCTTCAGGACAGGCCCGAGGGCATCCAGCGTGCGACGACCGAATGGGGCGGAGGCAAGGTCTTCCGTCCAGTGACGAAGGATGGCCTCCTTCGCCTCACGCCGCACTACCGCCTTCTCTTGCGGGGCCGGATGCTCTCCACGCGCCCGCTTCCCCGCCGTCCACTCGTACACTCTGGCGAGCACCCACGCCTCCAGCTCCCAAGGCGGTGTGCCGGCCAGAGCGCACGCAGCTGCGAAACCTACCGTGCGGTAGGCTCTTGCCACCCTTTTTGAAATGGCCCCTTGGGGCGCCCGAAGAGCGGTTGTGTTCTCCCTTCTCCGAAGGGAGTCCGCCCAGATGGGCGCCCCGTACAGAGCCATGCTCTTCAGGATGCCGGCATATAATCGCCGGCATCTAGCGCTGGGCCCCCCCAGGTTGGGCATCAGCCCAGAAAGGGCGTTTGCCGTCTTCAGCAGGCGCACGGACAGCCCGCTCAAATGCGGGCCGAAGTGCCACCTGCTGTCCAACAATAGGCCCAGATACTTCATCTGGGCCCCCACTTGTACCCGGACACCCGCCACGAAAATGTGGGCATCAGGAGGAGGGCGCTGCCGCGGGCCGTGGAAGTACACGGCTTCGGTCTTCTGCAACGCCACCGTCAGACCTAGCCTGCCGATCCTCTCCACCACTGTCGACGCACCGGCCGAGGCAAGGTCAGCCGCCGTTCTAAAACTGCCGCGGGCAGTGAGGAGGGTGTCATCTGCGTAGCATATGACACCCGTGCCACGAGGTAGCCTTCCCCGCAGGATCCAGTCGAACCCAATGTTCCACAGGAGGGGTCCCAAGACTGACCCCTGCGGAACACCGGACCCGACATTGAACCGCCGGAGTTGGCCCGCTTTGTCTACGAGGAGGACTATCCGGTCCTCCAAGTAGTTGGCCAAGAGGCCCCGCAAATACCGAGGCACTCCGTGAAAGCGGAGTGCCTCAAGAATGGTAGAATGGGGGAGAGAGTTAAAGGCATTGGCTATGTCGAGTGACACAGCCAACAGCCCCTCCCCTTCTGCCATCGCCTCTTGTACCTGGCTCTTGAGCCGGGTTAGGGCGTCCACTGTCGAACGCCCAGCCCGAAAACCGAACTGGGCGTCAGACAGGTTTGGACCCACGTCCCGCAGGTGGCGGTTTAGCCGGGCGGCGATTATGCCCTCGAACGTCTTACCGACCTCATCGAGCAGAACGATGGGTCGGTAAGCCGAGGGTGAGTCCACTGGCCGGCCTTCTTTGTGAAGGAGGCAAAGCTTGCCTTCCTTCCATGGTTTCGGGAACCTCTCAGCCGCTAGACACGCGCTGAAAAGTTCCCGAAACCGCTCCTCCATGTGAGTGGCGGTGATGGCCACCACCCTCGCCGGCACACCGTCCGGACCTGGTGCCGTTCTTTTGGCGCGGAGCTTGAACACCTCCACGCCAAGTTCGCCCGCCGTTACCGGAGCCGTCTCGTCCTCCTCCTCCATAGGAGCAGCTTCCCGCGGGGGTGCCATTAATGGGGGGGCAAAGCCCGCGTCCCTGCCCGGAAACAGTGCCCGGACCACCCCGTCCAGCAGCGTTGGCTCCAGGGTCTCAGCGACCGGGGGGCCAAAGGGGCGCAACTTGTTGCGCGCCGCTTTGTAAGGCCTCCCGAACGGGTCGGCGTCGAGGCCCACCAACATCTCTGCCCCCGCCGAGTCTCTGGCTGCGCCAATGGCCGACTTCAGCGCAGACTTGGCCTCCACATACGCGTCGTAGAGGCGATCTTCTTCGGCCAGGTCTCGATGGCGCCTCCGGCGGCTCCTCGAGAACGCCCTCTTGGCGGCCATGCAGGCGGTCCGCAGCTCCGCTAGCTCCTGCGACCACCAGTATACGGTGCGTCGGGGGGGAGGACGGCAGGACCGAGGCATGCTGGAGTTGCACACCTCGGTCAGGGACACCTTCAGCTGGGCAGCCGCAGTGTCTACGTCGACCAGGACGGCCTCGGGCGAGAGCCAGTCTTGCAGGAACGCGGCCTCCTTCGCCGCCTCCAGGTCCAGGCGAGTGAGAGCCCATCGTGGAAATGGGGATTGGCGTAGCCTTGATCGGGCATTGCCCCTCTGGCTCTGGGTGGAGACGTCGAACCGCACGTAGCGGTGGTCCGACAACGTCTCCACCATTTCCACCCGCCAATTGCTGACACGCGCGGCTATCGCAGAGGTGGCAAATGTGAGGTCCACTATGGACCCACCCTGCCGCCGCACGCATGTCTGGACTCTCCCCCTGTTCAGCAGAGAGAGACCAGTCGACGCCGCCCACAGCTCCACTGCTCTCCCGCGCGCGTCGGAAACTGGGTTGCCCCAAGTAACCGACTTCGCGTTGAAGTCCCCCGACACACAGACCTGGCGTGGTGCTGCTCTCCCAACCACGGTGGTCAGGACACCGAGGAAATTCTCGAAGTCCCGAAGGGGGCGGTTGGGAGAGAAGTAAACACCTACAAGGGCCAGGTCTCCGACCGCGGCAGCCACGTATCCCGGTCCTCTCTCTAAGGGCGAGAGAGGAGGGGAGTCTGAGGAAGACCGCGTCGCTATCGCCACCAAGCCATCCCTATCGCTCAGCCAATGACCAGGGACCGAGTACGGCTCGGCAACCACCGCTACGTCCACCAACCACTCAGCCATGGCCTGCACGAGCAGGTTCTGAGCCGCTGCACAGTGGTTGATATTGGTTTGGAGGAAGCGATGGATTGACCCCATCACTCGTCCATTGCTTCACCCTCTACTGGCGCGACCGACCCGGAGGCGGCGTTGGCAGCGGCGGCAGGGCGCTTTGGCGCCTGCGGCTTCCCCATCTTTTTTGGGGGGTTACACTTTTTCCTCCCCATAACATGGTTGGCTGGGCGGCCACTCGCGGCGCACACTGCGCAGTGCGGCTTGGCAGCTGTGCAGGATGCCACCATATGGCCCCGTATCCCGCAGCGGAGGCACGTGTCCACCCGATCTACCGTGGCCGGACACATGGCCCGGGTGTGCCCGATCCCGAAGCACTTGAAGCAGCGGAAAGGCACGCTGTCAAGTGTTCGGACCGCGGCCGAGCTGAACCCGACCAGTATCCGCCCCTTGGCTAGTACGGCTTTAGCCGCAACAACCGGGCATTGCAGGCGCACGGCGCCCAGACCACCGCGCCCGGCTCTAATGTCCCGACCCTGTACTGCCTCGACGGGACAGCCCCCTGCTGCCGAAATAGCTGCCACTACTTCCTCCTTGGTCACAGAGTCGTCCAAGTCGGTCACCTCCAAGGTTACCGACCTCGTCGGCCTGGCCACCTTCGCCACGTCCGCCACGGCCTCCCGCAGTTTTGTGGCAAAAAGGTCAGCGTTTTGCCCGCCCGTCACCCCTGGGAACTCGAATATTCGGGCTCCCGTTTGGGTCCGGCGGCAGGTGACCTTCATCCCCAGCTCTACGGGGTTGATGTGCGCTCGAGCCCGAGTCAACACGGACTCGTACGTCTCACCCCGCTCCTCAGCCTCTGGGGAGATGGTCACCGTGACCGCAGCAGACTTGGGAGGAACGAGTTTTCTCCCGCCGGCAGGGGTCCTCTTGGCCTTCTTTGCCATCGCCTTCGTTGAGACGCCGGCTTGGGACTTCTTGGCCTGGGGCTTCTTAGCCTTGGCCTTCTTGGCCTTGGGATTCTGGGCCTTGGCCTTCCCTCCCTTCCCCACCTCCGTCCATTCTTGGTCTTTGGGGGGTGTGGTCGCCCAGGAGGGTTCCGCTCCATCTCTTGGGACCTCAGTCCTAGCTTCTGCTGCACCCGCGCTAGTGTTGAGAGTCGGAGCCGGAGCCGGGGCCGGGGCCGACTTCTTCCCTACGCCCTTGCCCTTGGAGGGCTTTGGGGGGGGTTTTCGGAGTTGCGGCAGCCCACTTAAACCTGGGATCGATGACGGGCCCGCATTGGCTCCTGCTCTTCTATCCGCCGCGAGCGGTGGACGCAGGCGTGGCTCGGGCAGGAGCCGATCCTGAATGCCTGCGATGCAGGCTCTCACGAAGGCTCTCTCCTCCATAATCACCTTCCGGAGAATCTCCTCTAGGTTGGCTGGGGACGAGGGTCCTCGCGCCTCCGACGCCTGAGCAGGCGGGTTATTGGCTTCAGCCAGCTTCCCGCGCAGCTGGTTCACTTCAGCCTGCAGGCGATCCACCCTCCCCTGCAGTTGACGTGTCTCCTCATTCGCGCTGCGCTGCGCAAGCTCCTCTACGATGCCGTGCATGCTAATTGCACGGCACTTCAGGGCCTTTTGAAAGGTCCCTTTCAAATTGGAGGACTTGGAGGCGACCTCTGCGATCTCTTCTTTGTCCTCCTGTGCCATCCGGAGCAGTTCCGCCACGGAGTGGTCCGCGTACAGCACGCAGGACGCTCCGTAGCCGGCCTTGGCACGGGTGGTGCGGGCCCGTTGCTCCTTGGCTGCCACCACCTCCTCGAGGTCCGATTGGGCTTCGTCACGCTTTGTACGCATGAGGGACTCTCTCAATTCGCGCTGAGCATCCTCAGTGCAAGACGAGATCTTTTTAGCCTTTGGCTTCTTTTTACCGCCGGTTGAGTCCGACGTCGACTCGGTCCTTTTTATAAAGGATCGCTTACGTACGATCCGCTCGGTCGATACCGAGGGCTCCGTGTCGGATTCCGACACCCCGCTATAAAAGCTGTAATAGCTGCAAGCCACAGATGGTGCGCGGCTGGATTCCTGCTCATCCTGGTGTTGGCCCTGAGAAGGGCCTTTGGGTTGGCCCTGAGAAGGGCCTTGGAGTTGGCCCTGAGAAGGGCCTTGGGGTTGGCCCTGAGAAGGGCCTTTTGGTTGGCCCTGAGAAGGGCCTTGGGGTTGGCCCTGAGAAGGGCCTTGGGGTTGGCCCTGAGAAGGGCCTTTTGGTTGGCCCTGAGAAGGGCCTTTGGGTTGGCCCTGAGAAGGGCCTTTTGGTAGGAAGCGTCCGAAGACGTCCCGCGGATGCGACTGCGACATGTCGCCCGACAAAAGCGCAAATAACAAATCTCGAAAATTCACGCAAGCTCAGTGTCTCTTAGCCGCTGCCCTGCCACTCCGTTACGGTGGTCAGGGACAACGTTGCCCGGGGCGTAGTACGTGGAACTGGACACTGAGGGGCACGCCCCAACCTAACCTAACCTAACCTAACCTAACCTAACCTAACCTAACCTAAGTACAGGGAGTTTTCCTCAAGGGAAAAATCCAATTTTCCGAATTTCAAAATTCTTTTTGACTCATATCGTGCGACTCGACGAGACGCATCTTTCGGCATATCGTTTATAATTTTAAGACGCATACTTTCGAAGATATTTAGGAAAAACCGATTCCCGCGGCCCTCCCACCCGCCCTTTATAGTATAGAAGGTGTAGGACCACAAAAATTTTGGGGAAAAATTATTGTTTTCCACACCAAATTCTACAAATCCAGGTGATTAATTATATACACTTGGAAGGCTCCTTAGCTTTTCCAAATAGCCAAAGCTAGTTCATTAAAAAATTGACAATCACCTTTATTTATTCGACATTTTTTAAAAATTTTGACAGGGTACCTTATACATACCCCCTTTTAAATACATTGACTTTATTTATATACTTACTCATATTTATATTTAATACGCTTTTATATTTTGACCCTTGCAAATTGACACATATCGACACACAATTTACAGCAGTATGTACCGAACGCCACTCTCATCAAAAACTGACGATGGACAAACATCACCCTCCAGGACTGTCACCAAAGTACCAAGAGCCCGAAGAAGCATCGACGATTGGGAGGCGGCGGGTCCAGATGCTTCAAAAAACGAATCGGAAGAATCGCCAAAAAGAGCCAACGCTCCTTCTAATAAACACCAAAGTAAGACTGCTGAGGCGCGAGTGTGCCTCAACAGAGCGAAACTGCATCTAGGGAACTCGAGAAATATAAGCAGGGAAATAAAAAAGGAAGTGACTCAGTCCCTAGACCGCCTGTATCAGCTTGTAAAGGAGGCGGAGTCCGGCCATAATCGAACGGTACATAGAGAAGCGACAGTTACGAGCAACCAAAACTTAGTGGCACTGGAGGAGGTAAACGAATGGAGAAAATGTATAGAAGAACATACGAGGAAAATGGATGAACATCTACACGGAATGGAGGGACTGAAAGAAGCTATCGATATGCAGAACGGGAAGCTAGAAAAACTGACATATGCGGCAGTAACAGCAGGAACGCCGCCCGTCCAAGTCGAAACAAAAGCGACCCAGAGCCCCGCATTGCACTCCATTCTGGTATCATCAACTAACGAGGCAGATACAGGCGAGGAAGTGATTGAAAGAATCCGGAACGTGATTAATGCGAGGGTGACAGGAATAAAAGTGGATAGGATAAAGAAAGTACGAGAGGGAAAAGTGATTGTGGGATGTAAAACGGAAGACGAGAGAAACAAGGTGAGAGATAGACTAAAACAAGATGAAGGAAGTCTGCGGATAGAAGACGTCACGAACAAAAACCCGCTGGTGATCGTCAGGAATCTTCTCAGCTACAACAGTGAAGCCAATATAGTGGAATCACTCAGAGTACAAAATGGGAACATAATGGAGGGGCTTAGTTCGGAAGAAGCAAAAATCATGGAGCGGTACAGAAGAAGAGCGAGAAACCCCCACGAGAGCCACGTGGTCCTTCAAGTGTCGCCCAAACTCTGGAGTAGATTGACAACCATTGGGAAAATCCACATTGACCTACAGAGGGTGATTGTAGAAGACCAATCTCCACTCCTGCAATGCACCCGGTGCCTGAGCTACGGTCACGGAAGAAGAACTTGTGCAGCAAAAGAAGACGTGTGTAGTCACTGTGGCGGATCTCACCTGCGGGAATCCTGTCCCTCGAAGAACCTGGGAGAGAAGCCGCAATGCGTAAACTGCAAGGCAAATAAAATAGGCGAAACAGACCACAATGCCTTTCATGCACAGTGTCCGATCAGACGGAAGTGGGACACGATTGCCAGGACAAGCTACGCTTACTGTTGAGGCTGTAGTTCCGAAACTAGGAAGCTACTGTCGTGTTGCACAAGTTCATGGACAAAAATCAAGACAAGCCACTAACGAACTGTTGTCGGTGAGGGGCAGAGACGAAATGGAAACCATCGTGTACAGGGGGACAGACAAGGAGCGTTGCGCCGGGAAAGTGAAGCTGGGGCCCTTCTGCTCGGTATTCCATGCGAAATCGTATGGAATTTGGCTGTGTCTGGAATACGAAACGAAGGAAGAGCTCGGAACTCTCGCTGTCCTGAGCAACCCAAGATCCGCTCTTACCGTTGTCACCAGTGCATCGACGTGCAACCCGCTCGCTAACGCCATCCGTGAAAGGATAGCGACGATGAGTGGGTCCGGATGCACGGCGCGACTGTACTGGAGCAGGGTGCGAGTCGGCACCCCGGGAAAGAAGAGGGCTGATGATCTTGCCGCCTGCACGGGTTTGGCGTAGTCGTCGGAACAAACCCGATAATTATGACAATTATCCGGCTGTTCAAAAGAGGATGGACAACGTCGGATGCGTCACCGTCGGCTCAGAAACACCACAACACAACAACACACCACTGACGACAGCCATCCTCACTCACAACTTATGCCAAAAACTAGTCATAGGATTAAGAAAATTTATTTAATTAAAATTTTATATGATAATCAAATCTATAAAGAAGAATGTATTGATAGTAGAGCTTTGACATTCCTTCTCATGAGTTCCGCCTAACACGACCTATAAACCAAAAGTATAATACTAGTCCTAGAATTAAGGAATTATACATATATACAAGAAATAGTGCTGTAAATAAGTGTGTTTTTTTAACAAATTTTTATTAAATCATTTATTAAACTTTTACTATATACAATAAAATAATTATCCATAAATATTTTAAAATCTTAATCTAATTGTAGATTTTATTAAATGTTATTGAATCTTATTAAATAATTTATTAAATTTAATTATACACAAATTTTAAAAACAATTATCTATAAATATTTTAAAATTTTAATTTAACTGTAATTTTATTAAATATTATTGAATCTTATTAAAAAATTGCTGAACAATGACTCTGGACTTTACCCCGGAGGTGACCTGTAACACCCCCCTAAAGTGGAGGGTGTATATAAAAAAAAAAAAAAAAAAAAACCTAAGTACAGGAGAAGGACGAGAAACCCACACACCTGCCACGTGGTGGCTTCGGTCTCCCCGAGGGTGTGGCAGAGGGTGGTGGCAGCTGGATATCTACATATTGACTTGCAGCGTATAAGGGTGGAAGACCAGTCACCGTTGGTGCAGTGCACACGGTGTCTTGGCTATGGACATGGCAGAAAATTCTGCCAAGAACCGGCGGACCTGTGCAGCCACTGTGGTGGCCCGCACATGAGGACCGAGTGCCAAGACTGGGCTGCTGGCATAGAGCCTGCGTGCAGAAACTGCAAGAACACTAAAGCCGACCAATGCGCACATAATGCGTTTAGTGACGAGTGCCCCATAAGAAGGAGATGGGACACCTTGGCGCGCTCCTCGGTGGCCTACTGCTAAGGGCAGCCAAGGTGAGAAGAGCAGGCACCTTATACTGCAGGCAAACCTGCAGAGAAAGAGGCTTGCGACGGACGAGATGGTTATCGAGGCGGGGAAGCGGGGGGTATCTTTGGCCCTCATCCAGGAGCCGTATGTGGGAGGTATCAAGCGACTCAATGCGTATAGGGGTGTCAGAATTTTCCAGAGCACCGGCAATGAGACAGTAAAGTCAGCTATCGCTGTCTTTAACCCGCAGATATTGGTCACCCAACACCCACACCTCACCACACCTAACATCACGGTGGTGAGCGCTCAAGCCGGTGCCTGGAAGGTAGTCCTGATATCCCTATACTTTGAGCCGGACCAACCCATTGAGACCTACCTCAAGCATATCAGACGTGTCGGTAACGAGCTGGGTACCGACTTTCTCCTGATAGGAGGCGATGTTAACGCCAGGAATACTTGGTGGGGGGGAACAAGAACTGATGCTAGGAGAGAGGAGGTCATGGGCTTGCTGGACGAAATGGGACTGCACCTGCTAAACACGGGTGACAGGCCTACTTTCGATACGTTTCGGGGCGATAAACGATACACCAGCCATATTGATGTCACGGCCTGCTCATCCAAGCTTCTGGGTAGGACTGAGAATTGGCACGTTGATGGCGGGATCACTACCTCCGATCATCTGGGGGTGCTATTTGAAATGAGACTGGGCAGGTGCGACGCCACTGAGGCACCCAGAACAACGCGACGCTACAACACTAAAAAAGCTAATTGGGCCGAATTTCATGCAAAATTAGCTCAATTAATGTTGGAGAGCGGTTTAAATCTGGATAGCATCAGTGGCGTCAGCAACTCCCAGAGTCTCGATGACTTCATCGCTTCGTACACGGGGGTCATTACCACAGCTTGCGGCTTGACCATACCCGCTAAAAAGGAAGAGAAACACAGCGGTCTGCCCTGGTGGTCGGACAGACTTGAGGCTCTAAAAAGGGAACTCAAGACCCTCAAAAACAGGATTCCTCGCGCTGCACAAGTGAGGAGGGCGGTGGTGGTACAGAGATATCTAAAGAAGAAAGAAGAGTATGAAGAGGAGGCAGGAAGAGCACAGGTGGAGAGTTGGAAAGAATTTTGTCGGAAACAGGATCGGGAGAGTGTGTGGGATGGGGTTTACAGAGTGATTAGCCGAACGAAGAAGAGAGAGGAGGACATCCCGCTAGAAATAGATGGGAAATGTCTCAGCCCCGCAGAGTCAGCGAAATTACTGGCCGAAACTTTCTACCCTGAGGACAGGACGGATATGGACACCGCTGAACACCAACAAATAAGGCTCCTTGCGGAGCAGGTTAATATTTCGAGTACAGGAGATCAGCTGCTCGATCCACCATTTACCTGCACAGAACTGCACTCTATCTTAAAAACATTTAACCCCAAGAAGGCACCGAGTGAGGATGGACTCACGGCAGACATATGTTGCCACGTTATAGAGGCGGATGTCGACCTGTTTTTGGCTATTACAAATAAATGCCTACAGTTGCACCACTTCCCGACGGTTTGGAAACAGGCGACCGTCGTCATTCTGCGAAAGCCTGGAAAAGACAACTACAGGTCTCCTAGATCTTATAGGCCAATCGGGCTCCTGCCCATTCTGGGCAAGATTCTTGAGAAGATGTTGGTGAGGAGGCTCAGGTATTACATCTTGCCAAACCAAAGCGCTCGCCAGTACGGGTTCACACCCCAGAGGAGCACCGAGGACTCCCTCTATGACCTAATGACTTTTATTAAAACTAAGTTAAAAGAAAAGAAAATAACTACAGTCGTATCATTGGACATAGAGGGAGCCTTCGATAGCGCCTGGTGGCCGAGAATCAGAACTCGACTGGCGGAGGAGAACTGCCCTATAAACCTGCGGGCACTCGTCGATAGTTACCTGAGCGACAGAAGGGTTACGGTCCGCTACGCAGGAGTGGAACACAGCAGGGGAACGCACAAAGGATGCGTGCAAGGCTCCATTGGCGGTCCCCTGCTGTGGAACCTCCTGCTGGACCCTCTTCTCAAGATGATTGAGGCCGAAGGTTGTTACGTCCAGGCTTTCGCAGATGACGTCGTTCTGGTTTTTGTTGGGAACACGGGTGGTGAAATTGAGATCAAGGCCAATAAAATGCTTGAGATGATCAGCGGATGGGGAGCCGGGAACAAGCTAAAATTTGCTCCCGGCAAGACTAATGCCATGGTAATTACGAACAAACTAAAATATGATAAGCCTCGGCTTACCATGGGTGGTAAACATATAAGAATGGAAAAGAAGGTCAAAATCTTGGGACTGACTATTGACGATAAACTCACGTTTAATGCCCACATCGACAACGTGTGCAAAAAGGCGACTACGATATACAAGCAGGTCTCCAGGGCGGCCAGAATAACCTGGGGGCTTGAAACTGAAATCCTCAGGGTTATTTACTTGGCGGCCGTGGAGCCTGTCTTGCTGTACGCTGCCTGTGCCTGGGCACCGGCAACTGACAAGGCATGCGTCAAAAAGAGGTTGGAGGCAGTGCAGAGGGGGTTTCTCCAGAAGATATGCAAAGCATATCGGACGGTGTCACTCCACTCTGCACTGATTCTGACTGGGATACTGCCATTGGACATTAGGGTCAAGGAGGCGGCCCTATTGCACCAAGTTAAGAAAGGACTCCAAGTGCCGGAGCTTTGTGGTAGGGAAGCGGAGCTGAAGGCTCCCTTCACCAGAGCACCTCATCCAGCGTCACAGATTACCCTAAGTTTCCGTTCCCTGGTGGACCGTCAACAGTACGAAGAACACAGCGACTATGCTGTACGTATCTTCACCGACGGCAGCAAGATTGGCGGCAGGGTTGGGGCCTCGCTATCCTGTTGGAATAGCGTGGCCGAAACCAAAGCCGTCAAGCTTAGTCTGCCGTCCTACTGTACGGTCTACCAGGCGGAACTTCTGGCCATCTGCGAAGCTACCAAGCAGTCGCTGAATAGGGCGGAAACATCTGTCGCCATATACAGCGACTCCTTGTCAGCACTGCAGACAGTGACAGATCAAGGGTCATACCACCCGTTAGCCATACAAGCTAGGGCCAACCTAATGGCCTTAAAAAAGTTGAATAAAGATTGCGCTTTATTCTGGATTAAGGCCCATGCCGGCCTAGATGGTAACGAACGCGCGGATCAGCTAGCCAAGGAGGCAGCGCTCAAATCAAAAAAGTGCCATAATTATAATAGCTGTCCAATATCCCATATAAAGAATACTATCAGGACCAACTCCATTTCCGAGTGGAATCTACGTTATACAACTGGGGAAACTGCCAACATAACAAAATTATTCTTACCCGACGCCATTATGGCGTATAAAATAACGCGTAAAATTAGACCATCGGGAATTCTGACGCAGGCTCTGACAGGCCACGGTGGGTTCTCCGAGTACTTGTACCGCTACAAGTGCAAGGAGAATCCATCGTGTATTTGCAGCTCTGACCAGGACGAGACGTTACTGCACATACTCCTGGAGTGTCCAGTACACTCCAGTGACAGAATCGACATTGAAATGACAATTGACAGTAGACTTAATGTAGACAACATAAAATTGATAATGTTAAGCAAAAAAAGGAAAGAATTTTTAGAGTTTTGCAAGAAAATAGTTTTAAGTGTTGTAAATAGGAATAAGTAGTATAAGAAATAATATGTCTGCTAAATATTGTGTGTATATTTATGTAGAACATATGAGATTAAAAGAGATGGAAAATGTAACTGTAAAACTTAAAAATAGATGTAAATAGTAATAGAGCTAAGAATAAAGTAGTAAAATGTCATGTATAGGAACCGTGTGCGTCAACTAAGGGCGAAGTGTAACAAATGGTCATCTTATAGGAATAGTATAATCATAGTTAGATATAAGAAAGTGTAAATGTTGAAAGTTTAAATATAAAAAGTGTCCCGAGTTATTAAACCCTCATAACAATAAAAAATTTAAGATAATAAAATAAATAAATAGTAAAATAGAGTTAGTCGGCAATCCCAGCTGGAATAAGGGTGAATGTGTGATGGATAAAAGAAAGAACAAGTATGCGGAATGAAAGCGGCATGAAAAGCGAGAACTGGTATGGAAAAGTAGCATTGTAATAAACAAATCAGCGGCACTGCTGCCGGTGGTTGTCGAATAGGGTAAAAAAAAAAAAAAAACCTAACCTAACCTAAGCCTACATCGAACCTAACGTCGATGAGGCGGATACACTACACTCAATAGAACATCTTCTCTCCGACAACACCAACACTCGCTGCATTCTCGGTGGCGACTTTAATGGCTGGCACCCACTCTGGGGGAGCGCTCGCGCGAACGCCAGAGGGAACGACGTCATCGAGTTGTCCCTCGCCCAAGACCTACAAGTGTGCAATGTGGGAGACACACCCACATTTGAGACAACACATGCCAATTGGAAGACTTCATTGATACGATCACCGAAACCATCCACACTGCCTGCGGGAGCTCTATGCCCATCAGGTCGTCTGGTTCGGGATATAAGCCTCCTTGGTGGACGGGGTCCTTGGAGGACCTCAAGCAGGAGGTCATACACACCCACCACAAACTACACGCGGCCAAGAAGTCTCGCCAACCGGTGGACTCCTTGGCCCAACAGTTACACGCACTCAAGGCGAAATACGCCGCCGCGCTGAAAGCGGAGTCGACTTCCCACTTCAAGGAGTTCTGTGAACTCCAAACGAAGGAGAACTTTTGGTCTTTGACCAATCGTCTTCTCAGGGAATCGGCTCCACGACGACCACCTGTCACGCTTAAGGTCGGCGGCCGCTACGCCACAGACCCAGTCGATACCGCTAACGCCCTACTCGACCACTTTTACCCCGACGACATAATCGACGATGACGTTCGACACGACCTGAGGGCTCACACTAGGGACTTCCCTGAGACTCCCGATGACCTCCCCTTCACTGAGGGAGAGATTCTGGAGGCACTCAAGGGAATGCACCCGAAGAGAGCCCCCGGACTCGACGGACTGACCTCTGACATTTGTTTACAGTTCTTCCTCTCCTTTCCCCGACTTTTAACCGACTTAATAAATCGCTGCCTCTCCCTCCAACATTTCCCTCGACAGTGGAAGAGAGCCTACGTGAAGATCATCTAAACCTAAACGAAACGAGACTGACCATACGGATTTGACTGGTTACAGACCTATTGGCCTGTTGCCTGTGTTCGGAAAGCTTCTCGAGAAGCTCTTTATCGGCCGAGTGACCTACGTCGCGGACAAAGCCGGTAAATTGAGCAAGAAGCAATTCGGATTCAGGCCGCAGACCAATACGACGGCTGCCATTAACTCAGCCATTGAAGCCGTCCGACAAGCCAAGACCGACAAACTTCTGACAGTCGCGGTGTCTTTAGACATCAAAGCCGCTTTTGACAACGCCTGGTGGCCTGCTCTCTTCCACCGGCTGCGGCATATCGGCTGCCCACGTAACATCTTTGGACTCATCAACAGCTACACTCAATCACGTACAGTCATTCTTGACCATGCCTGCTGTAGGGTCTCTAAGACCCTGTCAAAGGGTTCCAAGGCTCGACTTGCGGTCCTCACTTGTGGAACATCATCCTAGATGAGCTATTGGAGATCGACTTGCCTCCGGGCTGTCGCGTCCAGGCCTTCGCGGATGATGTCCTTCTGATCGCATCGGCCAAATCGGCGCCTGATCTGCAGGACAACATTAACGCCGCACTGCAGACAATCACAGCGTGGGGCGAGGGGGTTAAACTCTCCTTTAGCCCCACCAAAACACAGGCCTTGGCCTTTAGCCCCAAGGCCAAACAGATACACCTCACCATGAACTCGCACACGATCCACTTCCAGAAGAGCATCAAATTACTTGGTGTGATTCTGGACGAAAAACTTAACTTTCACGAACACGTACATCACGTTATCGACAAGGCCACAAAAATTTTCCAGAGACTTTCTTTATATTGCAGACACACATGGGGGGCCCACCCCGAGAATATTCGTACAATTTACTTACAGGTTATCCAACCTATCATTACATACGCCGCCGGAGTTTGGGGACATGTGGCTGATAAGAAGTGCGTGAGGAAGAGGCTGCTTAGCATGCAGAGGACCTTCGCTCTCAAGGCCATCAGAGGGTTCAGGACTGTGTCCACCTCTGGGGCCCTCGCACTCGCCTTGTTCATCCCCCTGGACCTTAAAGTCAAAGAGGTGAACCGGGTCGAAACCACCCGCCTTTCTGGCGTGTCCCCCCTACTTCCAGCTGACATCACACTGGAGCTTCCAACTCCTCCACATCTTCTCTTACATCCAGCACACAGACAGGCACCTGTCACACACCCCGACCTCTGGACCGTCGATAAGGTCCAGGAATTCCAGACAAAACTTCACCCTCAAACCACCCACATTTATACAGATGGGAGCAAACTTGAGGACGGTGCTGTGGGGGCCGCCTTCGTCGCTTACGGCGAGGGGCAACGCCCGGTCAGCAAGAAGTTCAAGCTTCATGACAGCTGTTCTGTCTTTCAAGCTGAACTTCTAGCCGTTCTCAAGGCTTGCGAGTGGGCTTCTTCCCAGAATCACACACACGCGGTTATCTATACAGATTCGAGAGCCGCCATTCTCGCCACCCAGAACCGCAGCAACACACACCCCTTAGTCGCGCAGACGCACGCCACTATACATAACGCCCCCGGGACCATAGAGCTTGTGTGGGTCAAGGCCCATGTCGGTATAGCCGGTAACGAGGCTGCCGACACCGCCGCAAAGCGGGCGGCCAAGCTCCACAAGGCCCCGGACTACTCACACTTCCCGATGTCATACATCAAACACTCTACACGTACTCACCACGCCTCAGTTTGGCAGTCGCGATACGACAGCGAGCCACAAGGACAACACACTAAGCATCTTCTCCCAACAATCAGACACATCAAACAGCTACACTCACTCACAGACACTACCTTTACACTCACACAAACACTTACCGGTCACAGCTACACTCGACACTACCTCCACAAGTTCGGGATTTCCGGCAATAACACCTGCCCTTGCGACGGCACCTCGATCCAGACCCTGGACCACGTGCTCAGGGAATGCCCTAGGTTTGGCGTCGCACGACTCGGCCACCAGATATTCTGTGGCTGCTTCGGGGTTGGCGCCTTTGACGTAGCGTCGCTCTTGAAGCATGGGGCCACTATTAACTCTAACTACTTACCCGCCGCATGACGGCGAAAGGAATCAAAATAAAAATAAGGACTACATTAAATTTTAAGACTTCCAAAGACAGCATCATTGCCGTTGCTGGTGATCGTAAAAAAAAAAATAAAATAAAAAAAATAAATAAAAAAAAAAAGCCAAGCCGAGCCGAGCCGAGCCGAGCCAAGCCAAGCGAAACCAAACCAAACCAAACCAAACCAGGCCCTCCTGTCACTTCCATTTGATATACACAAGTGATCATTGGTATTGATTGAAATTGGAAAATATAAAAAATAAATAAATAAATAAATAATATAATATAATATTAAACATGAAATATGCAGTCTATGTGATTTATCATTATGATTTATCATTTATAGACAAAAATAATAATAAAAAATATAAAAAAATTAAAGCTGTGTAGGAGTAAATAAGAAGCTGTGTGATGTAGGAGTAAATAAACTTTGTGATAAATAGAAAACTGTGTGCTGTAAGAGTAAATAAAAAGCTGTATGTTGTAGTAAATAAAAAGCTGTGTTTTGTAAGCTGTGTGATGTAAAGGTAAATAAAAAAAAGGCTGTGTGATAAAAAAAAAAAAATAAATAAATAAAGTACAAAAAAAACTGATGTATGAGTACATAAACTTTGTAATAAATCACTATATATGGATATTGTAAAGATCTCTGTTACACAAGTATAATATAAAGCTACATCAAATTTTACATGTGGATAGAAATACGTAATATATCCCTTTAATATTGCGTGTTGCCCATGTGTCTGTTTTTTTTTTCTTTCATTTTTCAGTCACCATATATCAGAGACAGACCAGGTTCTGACAGCAATGCAGACCACCGTGGGACACGGCAAACACAGTATGGCTGAGTGTTATCAACTTCCGTCCAGCGTATACAGCCTCACTTCATAATTACTTCATAATTAGAATTAAATGAATTATGGAGTTAATATCTAATTGTTGTTATGTGATATAATATTATTATATAATATAATAACTTATATTTAATTATTGTTATTATATAAAATAAGTAATTATTAATCTCTTTTGCTTATTCCTGCTGATTCGTTTAATTAATTTAAATGGCGCCTTCCGCTTACCAGCATTCCAGTTCAACATAAAATAATATAAATAAAGCATATGAGAAAATTGTTTGGTGTCGTCCACCTTCACTCGTTCAATCACGAGCTCACGAACTAAAGACTTTGTAATCAGCCCTGTAATTCGCGTAGTTCATCTGTGGAAGCGCTCTTTTAAACTTGTTTGCAAACTACACAAGCTTACTGCCGTGTGTTTATTGCACAAACCCTTTTTTTCAGTAGGTTGCTTGTTTTATAATACCTAAAAAAATCACAAAAAAATAAGTTAAATTGTTAAAATATTGAAAGCAAACTTTTTTTACACTATGATACTTTAAAGAGTTTAGATAGGCCACCTTAATGTACATGTCATTGAATGCAAAATAAATAGATTAATATAGATATTAATAAAATATCTATATTAATCTATTATTAAAAAATTTAATAATATTATTTATTAATTAAATTAATCTATTATTATTATAAAAAATAATCTTCACTAAAAAATGTTTAAGTCTATAACTAATTAAAAAATATATATTATACACATTCGGTATATATTCTAGTGCAATAAAATTTCTTATTAAAGTTAAAATTTAATCCAATTTCTTAAAGTTTTATTCCTTTTGGCTTATTGATTATTTCGATTTATCAAAACTATAGCAACAACGCAGTACAATCTCATAGCTTGCACCCCGTTACATTTTTAACTTAAATATTGATAAGCCGATAATTATGATTATATTAAATTTCTTTCTTTAATAATAAGTATATTATATGGATATCAAAACTCAAATAAATAATCAAAATCTAAATATGACGAGGGTAGATTTATTAGGAATTAGAAAAACTTTTTCACATTTACTGACGTCAGTTTTCTATTTCAAGATTTGATATCAGCTCAGAGTGACATGTTTCTTAAGGGTCCTTTTTTCAGTCCGCATCCAATAAAAACCTGTGCTGACATCTGATTAATGATACTTTTTGTGATATATGACTGCCATTTTGTATTGACCACGTTGTAGCGACCAAACTGAGCGTCCTTAGTTCTGACAAAATCTACAAAAGTGTTTTCTCTTTAATGTTTAAAAGGGTAACCTTCTTTAATAAATGATCAATGAAATACTTTTTAAAATCCAATTAGAAATTCCGGAGAAAAATTAAATTCCGTATATAAATATAAAGTATTATTATTATTTTCATTAGTTTTTACGGAAGGTATTAAAAAAATGAAATTAAACGGTAAAAGCGAAATAATTTATTATATGTCCAACTAAAATAAAGAACTGTACATATATTTCGAACGCAACTTTGTGTTTCGTTCTCCAGCCTATTCTGAACGCATTGAACTTTGTAAAAAGTTATACTGACTGCTTTTGGATCTTAATTTGTACCTTCTATTAACTATCCAAAATAAGTTAACTTTTGAACTAAGTAAGAAACAATTTGAGTTATTTCTCGTAATCTATTTTATAAAATTGGGGTCCATGGTTATATATAAATTTGGAAAAAATATATTTATAAGCTTTTGGTACATATAAATTTAGAAAATACGGCAGATATTAGTGTCCTCCATGACGTATCCGTCAATGGCGAATCTAGGGCTTAAGCTCGTTCATGAGCTCGGATGTGGCTTGCAAAGCCAAATTTTGTTTTAAAGGTCCTGTTGCAGGGCGCACAGTACAACTGACCGTCAGCATTGTAGGTATAGTTGTAGGAAGGCTTCGGTCGGGTCTTTCTGATGAGGCGTTTGGCATCAAGGTCTTCCACACGATGCTTTTCATACTCCGTGACAGCCTTATGAACAGAGCTGCGCCACTCTCCTCTCTGTTGCGCGAGCACTTCCCAACCTTCGCATGGAATGTTACATGCGGTGAGGTGGCGTTTCAGGACGTCTTTGTAGCGCAGGTACTGTCCGCCAGGGGTGCGCTTTCCCTCCTTCAGCTGTGAATAGAACACAGATTTCGGCAACCTGGCGTCATCCATGCGCACAAGATGCCCACACCATCTGAGCTGTCCTTGCATGAGCAACGCTTCAATGCCACTCAAATTTGTCCGTTCCAACACTTTAGAGTTTGGTACTCGGTCTTGCCACTTTAGTCGAAGTATCGATCTTAAGCACTTCATATGAAAGGCGTCCAGGCGTTTAACATCGCCCTTGTAAAGACACCAGGTCTCAGTGGCATATAATAGTACAGGCAGAATAATTGCCTTATACACAGCGATCTTAGTGTGCAATTTAAGGTCGTGCGAATCCCAAACTCTTTTTCGTAGCATTCCAAACGATGCCGCTGCCTTTGCAATTCTGGAGGAAATTTCGGTAGTAAGTCGGTTGTCGTCTCGAATGAAACTACCAAGGTACCGAAAAGATGATACCTCCTCAAGTGCCATTCCGTCCAAGAGTACTGGGGTCGGATCTGGTGTAGTACCACGTGCAGGTTGTTTGAGCACTTGTGTTTTTGAGACACTGATAATCAAACCAAATCTTCGACACGAATCGTTGAGACGGTTTAGAAGAAATTGCAGGCTAGCGACATCGTGGGCCATTAGACAGATGTCATCAGCATACAGAATATCCATAATAGCGAGCTCCTGTACCGATCTTTTAGCTCTAAAGCGACTTATGTCGAAGACACTTTTATCCATTCTGACACTGAGACCGATCTGTCCTATGCCATCGCAGTAAAAATCCCTAAGTACGTAGGCAAAGTAGAGTGCAAAAAGTGTAGGAGCCATAACGCAACCCTGCTTAACACCGCTGGAAACTGGGAATGGGTCTGTGAAGCTGTTTTCATGCTGCACTCTAGCAGCCATACCATCATGAAATTGACGTACCATATGAACAAACTTCTCAGGACACCCAGCTTTAGTGAGAATGATCCATAGAGCAGATCTCGGCACGCGGTCAAATGCTTTCATCAAATCGACAAAACACATGTACAACGATCGGTGTTGTTCGAGAGACTTTTCTTGTAGTTGTTTGACGACGAAGATAGCATCGACTGTACCTCTATTAGGACGAAACCCACATTGACTTTCGGGCAAAATGCGTTCGGCCAGCTCCCCTAGCCGACGATTGATGATATGGGCCAGCACTTTACCAGCCGCACTCAGTAAAGCGATGCCTCTGTATGATCCGCAATCAGAGGTCTCACCTTTTCCTTTATATAATTTACAGATAGTGGCATCTTTCCAGGCCTTAGGAATCTGTCCATAATCCCAGGCTCGTACCACGAGTTCAAAAAGTCTTTTATGAACGTTAGGGCCTCCATACTTGTAAAGTTCAGCTGGTAGACTATCCGAACCCGCAGCTTTGCCATTTTTGAGACGATTGACCGCTGCAAGAAACTCGTCAAAAGATGGAGGTTTATCAAGCTCTGATGAAAGAGGAAGAGTTGGGAGAGAGTCTATAAAGACGAGGTCAGCACCATCACCCGATGGGTTCAACACTTCACCGAAATGCTCAGCCCACCGACTAAGTACTTCATCCGGTTCAGTGAGTCTTTTGGATCTGTCTCGGGAAAAGATGGGAGATGTTTTTTTGTAGCGAGGACCAAAAACTGTTTTAAGACATCGATAAAAGAGACCGGGTTGCTTTATGTTGGCTAGGTTTTGTAGCTCTAACGCTTTCGTTGTCCACCAATGATCTTTCAGATCTCGGACTTTGGACTTGAGCTGACGTCGGACGGTTTCACGGTGCGAATCGTTTATTTTTTTCCTCATGTCTCGCCGGGACTCTTCGACAAGGGCTATGATTTTGTCATCGCAGTCGTCAAACCAATCTTGGTTTTTCTTTTCCGGCTTGCCGACTACTTTTTGGGCTGTATCATGAAGTGATTGCGCTAGCGAGCACCAATGTTCATCAATAGAGCCACCTGTGTTCAGAGATGTTTTGTTGAACTCAGTGTTGAGGTTTTCCTGAAGCTTAGGCGAACTTACCAGTTTTGAAAAAGCCAAACGAGATGGTATTTTATGTTTTGCTCGGCGAGGAGGTTTATATCTGAGGCGAACCTTCGACCTTATTAACCGGTGATCAGTCCATCCTTCAGCGCCCCTCATAGCTCTGGTAATACAGACGTCCTTCAAGTCAGCCCTGCGCACTATGACATAGTCTATGAGATGCCAGTGTTTAGAGCGTGGGTGCATCCATGATGTTTTATACTTGTCAGCCATACGGAAGAAAGTATTGGTAATACACAGGTTATATTCTGCACATAATGAGAGGAGCAGTTCTCCATTGGTGTTACACTTCCCAACTCCATGGCTTCCAAGGACCTGTTTCCAGACATGATTCGCAGAGCCAACCCGAGCATTGAGGTCACCCATAAGGATGATTTTGTCATTGGAAGGTATACTTTTCAAAACAGTTCTCAAACCATCGTAAAACTCCTGTTTATCCTCGTCGCTATATGCCATAGTAGGCGCGTAGACACTTATTAAGTGAAGATACTTGTCGGAGCTAAGGTGAAGCCGTAGAGACATGAGTCTGTCAGAGATACCCCTAGGTGACTCTACTAAGGTCTTCGCGATATCATTTTTGATAGCAAAACCTACTCCACTCCCAGCCCGCTCGGTTGAAGGTTTGCCCATCCAGTAGTAAGTGTACCCACCGCGGTCTTCGCAGAGCTCACCGCTATCTGATAAATGGGTCTCACTTAAGGCACCGATATCGACATTATATTTTGCTAGCTCCCTAGCAATAAGAGCGGTTTTACGCTCAGGACACAAGTTAGTCGGATTGTCTAAAAGAGTTCGGACATTCCAAGTCGCCAAATTCAGGTGTTGTGATATTCTATTATAATTTTTACGTGTCTTTCGACCGCGATTGTATCGGTGCCCGATGACCGCGGTTTGCCATCCAGTTAAAAAGGTAAGACGGACTATGTTAAGGCCCCTCCCCTATGCAGGGGTAAGCAGAGCGATCCTAAATAGGGCTGCTTAGTCATCAGACGTGCTGCCGAACCCGACCTCCCGCCTTAGTCGAAGCCAGGAGCGACCACTCTCGTCTGATCGCCTATGTGCAGGGAAACAGCTAAGAACCGAATACACCGTGAACCGAATTCTCACCACCATCGCCCCATCGCCATAGGACTTTGTCATATTAAAATCCAAAATAACGCCAAGGTTCATCTGCGCGTGAATAATTTGTAGTGAGTAAGCGGTTGCGCTGGTGCGAACTCACTCTCTCGTCCTATACTACCAGGACCCGATGGGCCAGTTGCCTGGTACGACCGGTGATAGAGAGGATGCAGTGGGTTGGCCGCAAGCTATACTAGATCCTAGCAAGCGCCCTTTAAGGTGTACCACATCACCTTGCTGCATTGCCGTACACGCCGGTAGCAGTTGCCTATCGACGGTGCCCGCCGTATACGCCGAAGCAGACTTTGCGTACTGTCGGGAGATCACCCGAGTAAGCTGAATTATTCAGCCCCCTCTATTAGGTTTAGCCCACGGTCCAACGTGGTTTCCAGGGTGTGGCCGCTGCCGTACGCTGCAGCTACGGGGAGCCACTAATAGAGAGATTATGGGCAGCTAGTATGCAATCAGATGGTTACTACCTCGCTACAAGAACTAAGTTGGACAGCAACATTTGATATCAGCGCATGACGTAGCCCCCCACTACACCCCAGATATTATATTCTAATAGACAAAACTTAAAGGGAGTAACTTAAGTAAGGGAGTACTTATTACACACATTACACTTATTAGAGAACGGTAGCAAGATTTGAATAACAGCTCTTTTTATAAATTTCAACTTTTTGGCAACAGTGAATCCAAAATATTTTAAAAGGTTCTACGTCGATATCTTATATTTTATATTATATTCAAAATTATAATTGAGCCTAGACGGTGTTATTTTTAAAAGATTGTATTTCAACGAATGTAATGTCCTTATAATTAATATATGGAAGCGCTAGTTACACGATCTATCCACACTATCGCCTAGCGGGAGAACAATGGCTGCTGACCAAGCATTTCCGTGGGACTATTCAAAAGTGCATGTTATTTAATAAGTTAGAATATAATGTTTTTATTATTTGTTAATATTAAAATCAGTCTTGTAGAAAGTTTGTAACTGAAAACATCTCTTAATAAATAAATAAATATTTTTTTAAAAGAAAATTCGTCCGCCGTTATTTAACTCGCTGCACAATTTTTTTTTTACTTTTTAATGTAACGTAAAATAAAAGGTACCGAGTTAGAAACTATTAACTTAATTCGGATGCAGTGATAAAAGTTTGGGATCCCTTTGCCAGGTGCCAAAAATTCAAAATATTTCTAGTATTCTTTGGTTAATAGTACTCCCCCTTTTGCAGCTCACGGGTTCTATAACTCAGTTTTAATAGGCTCTTTCTATTATATTTTTTCTCAGATGTTATTTTGAATCCCTTAAAATATCAAGAAAACAACTTTTTAATAAATGTTTACTATTAGTGTCACTTAGTACTAATATATTCTAAAATTTACAGGAGTACTACACATTTGATTAAAACTATTTAACTTGCGTTTATTATTACACATGTAATTATAACCCGACGTTTCAAATGTATTGCAGCAAACGTGTTCGCGCTAAGACGAGATATTGGTGTCTGTCAGTCAGTCACTTTGTCACCTACCTCCAACAGTTGCTGAATTTACGGGCATAGAGTTCAGGATGCACAAAAAAAAAAAAAACTGTCTGACAATGTATTCACAGACGTGGGATTTTCTTTTCTACTAATACTCTATTAAAATTAGGATGTTTTTTAATTTCGATAGCCTCGCGAATAATTCTAGGAATTTATCTGTCTTCGCGAGCGATAATCTTTGGTTTATCAAATAAAAGAAATTATTTCGGATTGTCTAACTTATGTTCACACACTGCCGACTTTGACGTACGTCTTTTTTCAAATCTGAGACGTGCTCGGCGATCCTAGTACCGATGCTCCTCTTTGTTTGACCAATATATGATTACCCACAATCAGAATCAAGCTTAAATATGCACCGTCAGGCACATTGCAAGGGAATCTTAAGCTTAAGCGATCTCAAGAATTGACTCGATTTGTATGAGGTTTATAAACTGTTCTTATAGAAACCTTCTTCAAGAAATATCTTGAAGAAGGTTACTATAGGGATTATACATATGGTAGTTGTGCTGGTTGCCGTTCAACTGTGGATGTCTTCGTATGGTTCCTGCGACGCATAAGAGCATGCTTAACATGTTGAAGCTCGTCTTCTAGGTGTTCAGTATCGCTGAGGCGTTGTCCTCTCTAAACCAAAGGTTTTCCCAATGGTAGCTAACTGGCTAGGGTTATGGTAGGATTGACTATTGAGATATGTATAGAAAATCCACATACACATAGTGTGACCTAATGTATTGTCAGGATTCTTGATAACTAAGTTATCAAGGAGAGCTAAGGAATAATTAGCCTGCAATTTCATTGTAAAGTGCATTTTAGTATTAATGAAATTAAGATGTTATAGAAAAGCAGTGGTTTGGTTATTAGGTAGTATTGTGAACGTGTCATCTACGTACCATTTATAGATCTTAGATAAGATCGGTGCAGAGCGAAGTGTCCTTGAAGTCCTCCATATAAATGTCGGCAACAACTAAAGATACAGGAGCGCTTCTTAGCACTCGGAGACAAATTATTAGTTAATAAGAAAACACCTCATATTCTGATAAATATAATTTTAATTACTAGTTGATACATACTATTTGACATTCAAGGATGACATGGGCAGATTTATGAGCTTAGAGAGGTGAAATTATCCTAGCAACTTATTTATCCAGTTTGTAAGTTGGTGGCTAACAATAGAACGTAATGGTGTGTCTTTCAGGTGCATTTTTGGTAACCCATACAACTTCGGTGGCTTTGCCCAAGATGGAACAAGTGATTACAAGTTCAAATTTAATACGTTTATTGATTAGTTCGGCGGTTTGATCAGATATTTAGGTCTTTGTTAACTTTTTTAAAGGTGTTGGTATCCTTTAGAATTTCTTGAATTTTACAATCGTAATCACTCTTATCCATTACAACGGTCGCGATTCTCTTAGCTGCATATAGGACAGTGAGCTCTTCATAGTTGTGTAACACTTTAAAAATTAGTGCTTCATTACGGCAGACGTGTTCTTCGGCAATTTACGGCGCATAACAATTAAGATGTACTTGCGTATCGCGTCAAATTCCACCTTTATTTCACTCCGCAACGGAATATAATTATAAAAATATAATAATAATATAGAATCATGTGTTTGTGCTGGTGCAAAATTTAAATCTTTTTGTAGGATCTCATCTCAATAGTTGGTTCAATTAAAGATTGATAACTGCCGTCAGTATTGCCTAACTTTTAACTTTTATCTTATTTTTAGATTTTATTTTTTCGTTTTTTTTTAAACTTTACGATTTGTCTTTGCTTGAATTTATCATATAGTTTTATTTCTTGAGACTATTTGGCGATGGTGAGCGATAAACTCCAAATATTACGGATTCATTTTTACATTTTAAAATTATTGAATTGGCATCTAGAATATCCATCCATTTTCACGTAAATCACAACACCATCGTTCTGATTTTGATGATCAGATGAGTATGAAGTATGACCAGTAATAATAGGAAGATATGATGATTTATTCAGCCAACATTCCATAAAAACTATAACGTCACATTATATTTACAGCTCAGTTTTATGCAGTGTATGTAGCCCAAATGCGAACACAGTACACAGCGCTGATTTTCAGCTGTGACTCAGGTGACGTCACAGCTATTACAATTAAACATAAAGAAATAACTTAATTTAAACTAATAACCTACTACATATTCTATTAATATTAAAATAAGTACTATTCTTACTACCACTTATAAAAACTTCAGAGAAAATCAGTAAATGCGTAAGAATATATATTGTATAAATTTATACATGTAGCATTACTATAACAATAAAGAATAATTTATATATTATATTACTAAATAAACAAATATAACATAAATAGATATTTAATATATTTTACTAAATAACTGATATATCATCTGCCATCCTTTCAAATTCAAACTGTTTTGCCAAAAGACATTTTTTTAGTTTAAACATGAAAGTAAACTTACTACAACAGTTTCGAATGCGTGGAGGAATATTATGCCAACACTAAGTTGCAGCATACTTAAAACTGCCTTTGAAGGCTGCAGAAGAATGGCGGGAAACCTTTAACACTTTACTTTACCCAGCTTATTGTATATGTCGGAGTGGAGGAACGGCGATCGTGTAGAACCGCTCGGGTGGACTCGGATCGGTCGGATGTAATCGGCGCGAGCGCGGCAGTCGAGGCGATCGGGGCAATCATACTGGGGAAGGCGGACAGACCGCACGTGCGTCGCGCCGAGAACATCGCGTTCACTCAAATATTAAAATGAATACTGAAGTCAATGGCTCGGAGGATATTCCTGACCTATCCCCGACATGTATATTAGATGGACTGCTACTCTTAGAAACACCATAAAACAGACTCGCGAGATGCAACTTCCCCTAGATCTTATTTTTAATAGATTATACTGATTTAAAAAAGGTGTAATATGAGATCTAGGAGGAATGTTGAAACAAAACCGCACACAAGCGTTCAACATTGTATTAATTTACTTGTCCTGACCAATAAACGAGGTCTGTACATCCCCGTAGTTAAGCTTCGACAAAACGACACAAGCCGAATCCGCTCTTCTTGATTGATATATTTTCGGATCTTATACAGGATCCTCAGTCGGTAAAAGCAGTTTCTAACAACCTCAGCTATTCTTAAACCTTAACTCAGATTCCATGAGCAATCCTAGGTGGCAAGCCTCCTGCACACGCTCCAAACTGCAACCCATCATGACTTCGTACTGTATTGATGTTAATTTTACTTATTTGCCCCTTGGATCCGAAAATTAAGAGCTTAGATTTGCAGGGATTGAGTACCAACGAGTTTCTTTCCTACCAATCTGCTATTCTTTGAAGATCTTCATTTAGCATTTGCACCCCTCTTTGGTACTCGCTTGGTTCAAATGATAGGGATATCTGCAAATCAACAGCATACATGTGATATTGAAATTTTTTTATATTATGAATAATGTCTGCACTATACAAAGTAAACAAAATAGGACCCAAAATAGTTCCTTGGGGAATATTAAGTTGATATTAAAATCCCCAACAATGCAGACATAATCAAAATTACATAAAGACTGAACGCTTTCGGTAATAACATTTAGGAAGAGTATCAGTATCCAGCCATGGTGGCCTATACGCCGTGGCAATAGCTATGCTAAATGTATTCACCTTTAAACTAACCCACATTTGCACAGCGGTATTAGCACGAACATTAATACCTCGCCTGATGTAGAAGCCGACCCCTCCACTCTGTCCCCCACGCACCAAAATAGGACGAGGGATGTATCACATTGGATACCCTTTTTTTTTTTTTTCCGTTGGAAAAACCCGTTATGGGTACCCCGTCGGCCCATGGGGGTGACGGCCGGGGGGTGATGTGGCACTGTAAGCGCACGGCCATCTTTACCCTCTCGAAGCCACGTCTCGTTGATTGCCAATATATCAACCCTAAAACGATCCATAGCCACGATAAATTCCTCATGGCGAGTGCGTGGGATCCGCAGTTCACGAAACCAACCTTCAAAAATTTATTCTCCGCATATTTTTGGACTCCGTAAGTTTGATCATGTTTCCGAATATAGATCGAAACTTAACTGGTTGCCTATTCGCAGACGGAGAATTCTTCGCATCTTATGTCTCCTATATTCTATTTTGTTCAGTCCTTCTACTCCTGCTTGAATAAAATGCAATTTTTCTTTCTTGTCCGATATGCATGACAGATTACTTCATTCTTCCAGCAAATAACTGCTGCATACTCCCCTTCATCATACTGGTTTTTTGTCCAACTCATTTGCTTGGACTGCTGTCAGACTGTGGAACGAGGTGCCCCAACATATCAGAAAGGCACCATCTCGCGAGTCTTTCAAACGTCAAGTCAAGGTTTTTTATCTACTTTAATAAAGTATATATTTGTATGTTAACTTATTTGTATATATTGTAAATATTATTATTATTATTTTCATTTTTATTTTCACGCCTACAAATAATATCTTCTGTACGTCGAAAGGTTGGTTGGTAGAGAATGTTTTTGTAGCATTAAGCCCACCTTTTGTGCATTACTTTGTATTATGTGCAATGAAGAATTAAATAAATAAATAAATATTCTAGTTAAAAACTGTAAATTACCTAAAACTATTGAATATTTAAAAAATACTTTCCTACATAAATACATACTTTTATAAAAGGAGAAGGTACATTTACCCTCGAAAAATTAGTTATAAGATTACACAACATGTTATTAATATATAATTTTACACTATTATAATTGTTTATATTAATTATTATTATTGTTATAGTACAATTATGTAACTAGAACAAACATAGTTTTGAACAATAAATAAAAGTGTAACCTTACAGTATTTCTATTTTTATAATTGCATATAGATTTCAACTGAGAATAATCTACAAAAACTTCTCAATTTCAGCATGAGAACTTATACAGTGTGCTGTGGCGTCAAGTTGTCGGCGAATAGAGATGTTTCCACTTCTAGTTCAAACAAAACGCAACCCCTTCTGTTAAGCTTTATAAAACAATTGTTTGTTAACACAAGTAAGTCGTTCATTGACATAAAATCGGCGCGGGTTCCATTTATGATTCCAGAACTATCAGTATGTCTCCGAACGCGTGCAGCTTGCAGCAGCTGGTCACGAAGTGTGCGTCTCGTCAATTTTACCGAGACTAATCGCGGCCGACCATGACCATCATCCTTCAGCACAGTACGCCGGAGGCCCAATCGTTCGGCTGAAACTACGTCTTCTTTGAGTTCGAAACCAAGCTTTTTTCCAATTAAAGTAGTGATGTGTAATAGGTTTTCACCATTCACCTCAAGAAATTCAGAAATATCGACGTCGCCGTCGTACGTCGTCGTTCTCGATCATTTAGCTGGTTTTGCAATTAAGTTACGATACTGTTTAGCTCTTGGTTCTCACATTTCACTTTGCATGTAAATAGCCTTTCTTCGAAAGTAGATAGCCTGGTGTCCTCACAAGCCTTCTCAGCAGAGAATCGTTCTTCGAGAGCTGTTAATCTCAATTTAATAGCTTCTACGCGACTGTGAAAATTAGCGATTGTGCTACAGATACGGGAAAGCTCATACGTCAAAACCTGACAATTCTTCCCGTATGACCCGTCACACCTCTCCCGCAAAACAGCTAGGCGTTTTGACTGTCGGACAGCTAGGAGATATTTCCGCTTCAGGACTCCTATCGACATCGTGTACCTCCAACATATTCAGGTTACTTGTACATGTCTTATCATCCACCTTATTGATCTTGCATGCCTTGAAATTGGCCATTTACTTGAAATTTGGTGACCTGAGCTCAATTTCAGGCATACCGAATGAAATAATGATAAACATTTCATACATTTAATATCATCAACTGGTGAAATGATTTTTTTGCAAACATTGCATTTGTTAGCCATAGTAACAGCAATTTTTAGAGTTAGTTATCAAAACTAGATGGCGCGAGCACTTTGGTGCCCACTTTAAGATATTATTTAATATAAATTAAATGGTTCCTGTATATAAACTCACAAAGAACTCAAATAAATTCATCTGGCGAGAACTATATTCTAATAAATTGATTTTCAGTTCATCAATCCATAAACGTTACAATTAATTCTCCTGCGAGGGTACGCTTCTTTATTATTTTAATCACAGCTGTTCGCTAGCAACAAATGAAAAAACACTTTTCGCTAATAATCGTTTTATAGCGTATATTATCACTCAGAAATGATTACCTTACTAAAGATTCCACTGTATATAAATTTGATTAAGTTATTGTAGCAAAATATTCGGTTTAAATAATTTTAATACTAAATAAACTTATAACACGGTACCGCTGGCGTTCGTGTCCATGACGTCACTCCAATTACATGTTATGCTTCGAATATTAGTGTGCATGATAATTAAGCCAGTATTTATGGTATTCACATAGTTTGCGAGATTTTCAGATGAGCATACCATCGATGTCGATACTTGAGCAGAATCTATATTATCATATACTATTAATAAAAAATATTGTAGCATGAGATAGATAACGGATGTATCTGAGCAGTATTCAGGTGGTTACAGTCACGTGATTGATGTGAGGTAATTGCTTGTATTTTGTTAGTTTGTGTGAAAAGTGTGATGTGAAACATGTATAGTAATTTAATATGTAGGTCATACAAAAATCAATTAGACAACTATTTAATTTCGTTGACACAATAAAAGTGTAATATATTATAATTATTATTTTTTGAAATTTTGCATTATTTAGAATGTTTTATTATTATTACTGATATAACATTAAAGTAAAGAAAAGTTGTTGATTTGATTAATTGTCATAAGTTATTGTTATCATATTAAGTTATTGTATTTACATACATTTTTCAATCAGAAGGAAATACCATTAGTATACTGTTACAACTATATTTAAAATTAAGAATCATACTGTAAAATAGTTCATAATTAAATACTTTTTACTATGTTTAATATAATAAAACTTCAGTTGATCATCGCGCTGCTGTCGCTCTTTTCGTGAATGACGTTAGAACTGCGACTTTTGTATCGTCCATGTCAACACAAATATCGCCAGTCACTTTAAGTGACAGTGGTAGCACTATGGCCTGGCCTAAAACCAGACTTTAATGGCTTCAGCAGGCTGTTCCGGTGTATGTACCGGGACAGTTGCTTGTGTAAACAGGTTTCATGTACTTTAGCAAGGAACAGAAGGATGGATATGGGGCGAAAATGATTGGGGAGAGAAGAATTAGGAATTTTAGGTTTAGGAATAATGTAGGCCTCACGCCAGGCTGATGGAACTACTCCAGTTTCTAAGGAGAAGGAAGATTATAAGGGTGATTGCTGGGAGAAGATGGTAAAGTATTAAAACGGTCATACTTCCACAGTGCGATATTTGGTTTGATGATCGAGTGGAGTGGAAGTTGAAAAATGTTTGTTGATTTCATCAAAACTAATAACCTTCTGCGTTTCAATATGCTGCTGCTTACCAATACCTAAACTGTTTAGAAATTTCCAGGTGTTTGTGGAGATGAGGAAACAATATTGTCATAGATATGTCGTCGTTTTGAGTTGCGTATCATCTGGTTACACCAATTTCTTGGAGTTTTAAAGATACTCCAATTCTCGTCTACAAGGCCCCTTTGATAAGAGCGAAATGACCGATCTCTATCTCATAGCCATTTTAATTCACCTCGTCATCCAAGAGCTGGCGGTCGCTTTGATTTCAGTTTCCTATCAGATGCATGTCAAACCAACTGAGCACAACATTTTTAAAAACATCAATCTTGTCATCGATAGTCGGTGCAGCCACTAACGCATCCCAGGTTAAATTAGATGCGTCTAAACTCAGCTTGTGTATATAAATGTGTGCAAAGCTATGCATATACAAATCCCTGGTAAGGGGTTTAGGTGAACTTAAAGCGTATGTAAAGAAACTGAAGTCATGACGGGAAAAACCTAGTGTTAGATGTTGCCTATGGGTCTAAACCAGGGAAAAAGCGGAAGTAAGGATTAAGTCGAACCAAGAGTCTTCAACCTCTGTGTTGTGGTGAGTAGGCTAGTAGACAAAACGCACTAATTGTATCTTAAGGTCTGACAGTGCGGTCACAGACGTGAGACTTTACAGTATTTATGAGTGGGTCCCAGGTGTTAGAAGGACTTCAACCATCTTCTCTATTGAAATTAGGATATGTTTTAATTTCAATAGCTTCGCGAATCATTCTTGGTATGTAGCGGGGTTCCTTAGCAAGATACAGTTAGTGCGTTTTGTCTACATCCGGAACTCTATGCCCGCAAATTAAGGAACCGTTGGAGGTAGATGACTTATTAACTGACTTACTGACAGACACTTATATCTCGTCTACCTGTGAACACGATTGCTGAAAAGCATTTGAAACAACGTCGGTTTAAAATTAATATGTAACCAAATTATACGCGAGTTTTAATCCGTAAAAAATAGTTTCACTTCAAATGTGTACTCGTGAAAATTTAAGAAAATCCTATACCCATAATAAATAAATATGAATAACAAATTAAATACCAAAAAATAATTGTTTAATTAATGCGACAGTTTCACGGCTAGTTTTGGACATAATAATTTTCAAATATTGTAAACGTTTTTTTTAGAAAAGAAATATATAAAACAATTTAATATTTACTTAACGATATTGCCCTTCTTAACTTTTGGTCTAAACACCAACGTTTATCGTTGAATAAAGTTTAAAATTAAGCAACTGTTGTCACTAAAATCTATGTTTTCTTTAAACACTCTTAAAAAATATTTAGAGTGTCGGATAAATATAATAGTTTGATAAACTGTGCTTAAATAGGTATAAAGACTGACTTTTAAAGTCCTTGAATTAGTGATATATCTAAATATATATATTTACCTTATAATGATGTTTTGTGTATTTGCATATCAGAAAAATGTTTTACTACTGAAAGACTAAAGATTTAAATTTATTTGTGAAGAAAATATTAATTTTGTCTCTAAAAATTAACTCTCCCATTAAAAATAAATAATTAGTAAATAACGGACACACACTAACTAACAACATATAAATTTATAGCTACATCATTGTAGGTTTATTTGTAAAGCCACCGGCTGTAAACTAAAACGAACAAGGCATTCATCACGTGACCGAGCTTAGCTGTGACAGACATTTTATGACCCAATTTTAAATTGTACACTGAACTGTTATCTAAAATGTTTATGGTGTCTAATTGCATCAACATCAAAATCTATTTTTTTATCAAGACGCAACATGTTATAGTGCTTAAAATTAAACTACCCTTTTACATATACCTATTACGAATATGTTTCTAGAAAGTATGTATTTGTAATTAGATAGTATCGAATTGAAGCGAGCGGAGCTCTCTACTAGAGAGAATTTTCATTGGTTTTACAAAGTTAGCATTAAAACCGTTTAACGGTTCGGTTCCAAATTTTGCACACATCCATGCTGATATGTGTGGTGGTTTGTAAAAAAAAAATAAAAAAAATTCATTGTCGTTGAGGAATAATGTCCAAAAAACATCACTCCCATAGAGTTCAATGTAAAAAAATTTGCGCAAGTGTAAGGTCTACAATTACGACATCCCACACCAAGACGAAGCCTGGCTTGGCTCGCTTCGCTCAACATGCAAACGGCACCCGAGATTTCGCGATCGCAGCGAGTCGAAATTGAGGATCTGGTGGCGTTCCTAGTTATTATATTTTTAATTTAAACCCGACGTTTCGAGTGCTTTTGTTCATCCGTAAACTACCTAGTAATTCGAAACATACTACGTAATGTTCAGTTGTTATTCGGCTTGTTCAGAAAACCCCATACAAAAATTAGTTCGCAGACGCTCAGTAGGTGGGTGAAGACGGTATTTGGTGTAGTGGTAATGACCCTTCATTGTTCACAGCGTTTGTAGATTTGCTGAGCTGTTCAAAATACATATTTTACAGCCTAGGGCACACTGGATATTGCGGGCGGGCGTAATGCTAATATCTTCCAACGAAGCCCTTCGAGTAATTATGATTGCACTTCGCTTACAGGTAAGTTCGTTTAATCACTTATTATACAGCCAATCACATAACGGTTTACAACAGAACTACACTACACTCTCATTATTTGTGAGAGCAGTTATTTTACAATGCTCCTCAGTTGGGTGCTGGTTCTACCCAAAATTCCTGTGTTACAATAGTCAACAACAGACAACCAGCATACAACCCAAAGACACATTGTCAACACAAAGGCCCAATTGTAACAATATTAAGCTATAAAATACATCAAAAACATAAGAAGAAAATAGAAAAAAACATTTAAAAGAACAAATATTTTATTAAAAAAACTAATTTTTTTGTAATATTGAATCAGAAAAAAAAGATGTGAAACTGAAATTATAAGTAAATTAAATGTAAACAAAATTGTGTGGTTTATCTACCATGCTATAATAAAAGTTTGTCCCCAGCTAAGTAAACTGTTTTTTAAATAATAAAAGTAATTCCAAACAATATTAGCTTAAAGTAAATGATTTTTAAAATTAAAAAATATTTAATGTTGTCAAAGTAAGATATCAAAAACGAATCATAATGTAAACTGTATCAAGCTGTGCATTAGAATATTCTGTATATTTTAAAAAGGGAGTTAGAAATCTAATAATTTTTTCTTTATTTTTTTTTTCTGTTATTATTAACCTACCAAAGGTTATGGAAGGGTTATCCGTTTCATAACCCTTGGTAGGCTGTGCAATAGAGTTAAAACCATACATGGGTGGCTCTTCAATTCCTTTAAACACATGACATTCAAAGAATTTAAAATTTAGTTGGCCACTCTGTTGAACGTAAACATCGATTTACGGTTGAAGTTCATAAGTCCCGTACAAATCGTATCTTTCCACTTTCATTGTGAGAACAGTGAAAGTTTGAAACTCTGTTGGAGGCGATGTTTCTAGATAATTATAATCTAGAGTCTTCAAATTTATAATAAATAGGTACTTTCCAGGTAAGAGTGCCACACCTTAAACTACAGTCATGCTTAATTTCAGGCGGGCTTTAATCAAACGCGCACCTGTTATGGTTTAAAAAAGGAGGATAAATAAAGCGAAAGAGGTCCCTTAATAACAATACTATTAAAATTATAAATTGATCACAGTAATGAATCAAGATGGTTGTTGATTAACTTTTCAAAATAATAATTTTACTTAAATTAATTTGGATGCATCTTATGTCATTGAGTTGAGGAAAGCGGAGCTCTTTACCGGTAAATTCGATAAAATTTTGTACGCTATCTCCTCCTACACCGATCAAACCATACTAACAAAATTTAGACCAGTGAATTATCATATGCCATCTTTTCTATATATAGATTTTGAAAAAAATTGCAATTGTGAGATATCTTTATTTTTAATTGAAACACGCGCAGATGGTAAATTCTTACTATAACTGACATATGTATAATTTTTATTTTTTGTTAATTACAGACATTAAAGAAATAGTATCAAGCTGAAGATTTTGTGATATATATTTTTGTTTTGCTCAGCTTCCCTCCCCCCTTGCTTTCTGGCGGCCCTAGTTAAAAGCATACGAAAGTTTGGGTTGTAGAATGTTGTAAAAAATACAGGTTCAAATGGTTTATTCTCATTTTTCTTTCTCTCTGTCTAATCGTGCGCTCACTGGTGAGATAAGCTCGACGAAGAACTGAACTGGTGGGCGTGATTGGCAGGGACCTCTCGCTGCCGTGCGTTATCAGCACGATGGTCAGCAGCATTAGCACGCACGTTATGGCCTCGAAACGGGACAAGGAGTCAACCGCGTCCGCTGACCCGCTCCGTAGGAGTTGAATGGGTAGAAGGAGGCGGGAATACGCCCGTCACTTCCTTCCCCAGTGGTAGGCCTGGTGATGGGGAGGGTGACCCCTCTTATCTAACATAGGCCTACGATGGGAGGGTTCTCTACGTTGCTCGGGGCACCCTCATTCGGGGGGTCTCGGTAACGGTGTGTGCTAACGCGATCCCGTGACGTCCCATTACGGCGCAGAGTGTGAGTGAGAGTGGTTAGCCTTAAAAGGCTGTGCAACAGAGTTAAAACCATACATGGGTGGCTCTTCAATTCCTTTAAATAAACGCATGACATTCAAAGAATGTAAAATTTAGTTGGCCACTCTGTTGAACATATAATTGAAATAATAATTCTTCTGAATGTATGCCTTAACGATTACAAAATTAAAATTTAAAAACGAGGTATTTTTTCTCTTTAAATTTATAACACGGATCTTTTTATAATAACTTTTTATTTATGTATTTAAAAAAGAGGGTTTGTCTCTAACCCCTGGAATTATTTAAGTCTGCAAACAACTCTGAACTCAACAAACAACACGACCTAACAACCTACCGCGGAAATGACTTCATTACTTAATTTTTTTTTATCTTTGCCCGCAACGCCAGGCAGTGTTTTTAGTTACAGTCAGGAAATTGCCTGAAGCTCTTGTAAAACTTGTCTTTTGTGTACAGAAACGTAAATCCTTAGAAGTTTTAGCTTTTAATTTTATTATTTTTTTTATTTTAACTTTGAATATACATCGCAGAAGAAACAGAACATTTTATTTCAGGAAATATATGGTTCTAAATATATAATATTTTTATTTCTTAGTTATAAAGTTACTTTATTAAGTAACTTTTGAGATTTACAACTCCAAATGTAAACAGGTAAAAGTAATGTGCTGTTAAATGTTTAAGAATTGTAAGTGGTTGAGTTTTTTGTAATTACCGTAGATGCCAAATTGCAATGGAGCTCTCATATAGCTGGATTAGTTAGTAAACTTAGTTTTATAGCATTTGCTGTTAATAAAATAAAATACATCATTGACGAAGCTATTGCCAAGTTATTTTACTATAGTTTTCATAGCACATTGACATATGGTATGCTGCCGCCATAAATAATATTTTTATTTCACAGAAAGAGCAAGCTGTGCCATTTACGGTCTGGACCCTAGAGATTATTTACGACATAAGTTTAAGGAGATCAATGTAAATATATGAAAGTTTTTTTTTTACACAACCTAAGTCAATGCTTGACTACATTCCACCTGATGGAAAGTGCAAATGTCATAGGTGGTAGGGTGCATCAACTAAGTAACCTATTCACTCTTCTCTTGAAGACACCCACATTGTATCCACATGGGAATACCGACGCAGGAAAGCTGTTCCAATCCTTCGCCGTGCGAATCAGGAAGGATGAAGCAAAGCGCTTCGTTCATACAGGTGGAATGTCCACAACGTAAGGATAGATACTCGCCGTGCGTCAGGATGTCCGTTGGTGGAAGGGGAATGGGGGAATTATATCATGTAATTTCTGTGCACACTCTCCAAAATGTATCCTATAGAATACTGAGAGGCTGGAAATTCTACGCCTGTGTTCAAGGCTTTGAAGGTTGGCGTCAACCAAATCATGGTCGCCAATAAACCTTTTTGCTCGCCTCTCAACCTCAAACTGTAAGATGAGACTTTGCGGTACCAGCAAATATATGACGACAGTACAGTACGGTACGGTACGGTACAGTACGGTACAGTACAGTACAGTACGGCACGGTACGGTACAGTACGGTACAGTACAGTACAGTACAGTACAGTACAGTACAGTACAGTACAGTACAGTACAGTACAGTACAGTACAGTACAGTACAGTACAGTACAGTACAGTACAGTACAGTACAGTATCTACACACGACCGGATCTGTGCTTTGTATAATACAAGTAGCAGTCCCGGTGTGAAGTACTGTCGGACCTTCGCAAGAATGGCAAGCTTTTCAGCAGCTGCTCTTGCCCTGGACTCAATGCACCGATCACAGTTGAGGTTCGAAAAAAACTCTAAGCCTAACAACTGAAGCCGGTCACTGTATTCCAAAGATACATTCAGAAAAGTAGGAGCAGGAGGAGGAGGAGTAGGAGGAAAGGTGATAAGGCTCCTTTTGGCGATGAAAAGACACGTCTGTATTTTGGTGGCGTTGAATTTGACAAGATTGGCATTGCTCCATGCGGAGACTGCCTGAAGTTTGTCACTCAAACGTCGCACCATGGCTTCTCTTTCTGACTCTACTTAAGCGCTACTAGTCCGAGTGTTCGGCAGATATCTTTCTACAACTGTCCTATCGTCTGCGTACCCATAGATACCAGGCTTCAGCAGATCGTTTACGTGCAGCAGAAAAAGAGTTACAGAAAGAACGCACCCCTGAGGAACTCCGGCAGTTATTTTAAGGGCTCCGATGAGCACCCGTCAACAACAACTCGGATAGTTCTATTGTTCAGGAAGTCTGTTATCCTGCCGATCAGACCAGGAGATATACCGTACGCTAAAAGCTTGTTTATAAGGCTCCCATGCCAGACCCTGTCAAAAGCCTTCGAGACCTTCAGAGAGACGGCAACCGCTTCTTCGTCCGTAAAATGTGTGTAGCGTACACTAGAAGGTCCCTAGTGGACCTATTTCGGCGAAACCCGTACTGTCGGTCACTGAGGAGATCGTTACCTTCTGGGTATGCTAAAAGGCGCGAGTTCAATACACGCTCCATAATCTTGGAACTCTCCAATACTGTCTATCTGTCTGTCTGTAATCTGTCTGTCTGTCAGATCCAGAGCTTTGCGGCTTCAAGCGTCAGCCCAACTGAGGTATGCTGATTGCTTTCAGTCTTCAGCATGACCATATTCAGCGTTAAACCATGGTCGAGCTTTGCCACCGATGGGTCTGTCAGCAAAGGGAATGAAATAGTCCATTGCCTGATGGACCACATCGGTTATAGCATCCGCGCATCTCGACGGATCCAAAGAAGAGAAGCAGACCTGCTGCCAAGGATAAGATGCAAAAAAGTGCCGCATTTCATCCCAATCTGCTGATTTTATTTCCATACTCGCCTAACACCAAGCGGTTCAGATTCTGTTGGGGAATATGTAAATACAGATTTCAAAAGACAGTGATCAGAAGTTCCCAAGTGTGAGGAAACCTCTACACGATACCGGTCCGAATCAGTTGTCAAGAAAAGGTTCAGGCAGTTGGCTGTATGGAACTCTACACCAGGAACACTCGTCGCTTGCCTTACCAGCTGAATGAGGTTCAAAGACAACGCAAATTTCCGCGCCTCTCTTCCACCATGGTCCGTCTTCTGGTACGGGAACAGCTAGTCCTGATGACAGGCATTAAAGTCTCCCAGAAATACGAGCTGCGCTGAAGGGTACCGCAGCAAAGCCACATCAGCAGCCTCACTGAGATACTCAAATAATCTAGTTGTCTCCTGATCACCGCTGTCCGAGTGGTAGACACAGGAATACCGGATTTGTTCGCTGCCTGTGTCTACTAAAACCCTTAACGAAGAAAGGTGGGGTCTTAAAGGTGGCGGAGACCTTGGATACAGAGGTCATTCCGCGCATTCACACAAACCCCGGCACGTGAGCGAAAGTTGTGCTCTAACGTGTAACCGGGATAATGCAGATGTGTAGCGCTTGTTAGATTAATGGGGCTCTACTAATAAAGAAAACAAATAATACTGATTATTTAAACTATTCTGCACAACTAAGTAAATATCGCTAAATTATTTAAAGAAAAGACACGAAACAAAGATTACTTAGTATTTATATTTAATAAATGAAGAATATTGTTTATTAGAAAAACACAATATGAACATTAATATCAATTTAATGAATAATAATTATTAATGTACTAAAATACCCACAAAAGATGTAACAGAAAACTATTACACAAAATGTATAACATAACTTAACTTGCCATCTCCATCTCCAGTACGAACAATGCTTCAATAATGGCTATAAGCCCTATTTATAACAAATTTTAAAAGCGACAGCAGCGCTATGATCAACTTATAAAGTTTAATCATATTCATAACTTTTAGACATAGTAAATTGTATTTAATTTTAAACTATTTTACGGTATGATTCTTAATTCTTAAATGTAGTTGTAACAATATATTAATGGTATTTCTTTCTTATTAAATAAAGTATGTAAATACAATAACTTAATATTATAACAATAGCTTATGACAATTTATCAAATCAACAACTTTTATCACTTTAATGTTATATCAGTAATAAGAATAAAACATTGTTCTAAATAATACTAAATTCCCAAAAATAATAATTCTAATATATTACACTTTTATTGTGTCAACGAAATTAAATAGTTTTCTAATTTTTTGTATGACCTACATATTAAATTATTAAAATACTATACCATAATTCAATATGTAGGCCAGAGTACAATAATATAATATGCTTATAGGACATTGAATCTGCGTCTCCGTCAAAAAGACTAAGTGGGGTTGTGCTGTCTCGAGGTGGTGGTGGATAGGTTGGAGATTTGAGTGCAAGCCTCGGATGTTACTGAGGTGCACTAAGAGTGAGGAGGAGTGCAACCGCTGAAAAAACTTTTTCTTCTTTTTGGACTTTTTTATAGTAAAAAAAAATCATATATAAAAGAGTGAATACGATGGGAAATGGTAGTTGAACGAGGCGCTACGTATCGAACCCGACGTCGAAATTGGTGTCATCATGCCACTGCGAGGCTAGTCTGGAGACTGTGAGGACGCCCGAACCCCCCTAGAGATCACCATCAGGCCTCGTCGTCTGATCGCCAACCAGCGCGATGGAGCCACCCTGGGATTTTTCGCAGCTGGCGGGGCAGCGTTTCGTTGGTGGCTAACCCACTATTTGGGCCCCCAACTATCTGCGAGCGGCTAGCGGAAAGCCGTCGCTTCGGATCCCGCTATCCTCCTCGACTAGACACCCGACACAAAAAACATCAACTCGACGCCAAACCGGTTCGCCAACGCAATGCACCTGTTCAGACCCATTTTCCACGAACGGCTTCATCGAGAAACGTGCCGGAACACGAAAAGGTCGCTTTGCAGTACTACTTTGCTCGATGGGTGGTAACCTTGCCGGCGACCCGATGTTATGGTCTACCACCGATAAAAATAAATATGCTCGTACAAATTCTGATAATTTTACTTTTTTGTCGCATAGCGATACATACAATATAAATACCAGGAACAAACACATACTAACACTACCTATTCGACTTAAAAATTGTGTAATTCTTTTATGGGGCAATGGCTTTTTACCTTTTCACAAATTTTTAAAAGTAGTCCTAAACTACACATTCTATTAAGAATTAATAGTTTATTGTAGCGAACATAATAAGAAAATAATAATAATAATACAACTATAATATTAATTCATTATAATTTAATTCATCCTATAATTCATTTAACTCAGCATAAAAGACACACTAATACATCAGTAGATTAATAATTTAATAACAAGTGAAGTACGACACATAACCTAAGTAAGTTTGATTTAATAAATCTCATATCGAATGACAATTAATTTTAAAACAAGACATTAATTATTAATATAAATCATAACTTATACAATAACAATAATAGTAATATAATTAACAAAATAGTAATAGCGTGAGAATACTTTCCAATCTTCGGGCAGCGATTTAGAGTGTTATTGTGCAAACACAGGAGTGGTGTACTGTCCAAAGTCAGACTCGCTTCTCAATCGTTGAGTGAGTTGCACGTGCTTTAAAAGTTCTAGAAAGGGTACTAACTATCCTCCGCTACGTGTTTTTCTTTAATTGAGATATTATGAAAACCGATGCGCCGGGTAGACAAGATGTAAGTGTCTGACAAGACAGAACACGATTACCCGTGAACACTGCAAAGTATTCGAAACGTCAGGTTAAAATAAAAAATGTAACCAAATTATACGCGAGTTTCAATCCGTAAAAATAGTTTTATTTCAAATGTGTACACGTGAAAATCTAAGAAAATACTAAACAATATTATGTTCACGTTAATATTAATAAAATTGAAAAATATTCAGTTCTTTTTGTGCCTAAAATACAACTTGAGGTGTTGAGATGTTTTGACATTAAAATCTTTGCGTGCAAATAGTTTTTTACTTGTCTATAATTCATTATTGCACTGTATCAATTTGATTTAATTGTTACAGCACAATATTGCATATTGTATAATTATATGCTTCATCAAAATATAACCCGTTAATCAATGTAAGTAATCCACATTCACAATAATAACTTTATTTTTGTTATAACCTCAAAAAAGTTTAATGAATAATTTTGTTTTAAGAGTTAGTAATGAAAAATTAAAATGCTATTTTTAAAAAGTAAACAAAAATACGTTAAAAACAACAGTAGTGGTTAGTAGATGACATCTATAAAAAAAAAAGTGATAGGTTTTTCAATGTATGTTTGGTGGGCATGCTTTTTGCATGTGTACCCTTACAATTTATTGTAAATGTTCTACTCATGCCTTCTTTCAATTACAGAAAGACTGCAAAAATTAACTTTATGCTATATTAGAAAGAGGAAAAAATATATATTTTCACAGTATAATGTAAATTTTGTTTTTTTTTCTACACGTAAATCGTTTGGTACAGAAAAACACATATACAGTGCATGATTTTACAAGTGACACCTGACGAGACGTGGGTACTCATGCTGCGACGAAATTACCTACAAAGAAGCTTTAAGAGTGCTTGGGACTGTCTCATAAGGGCTCTTCAATGTGAAAGGTATTGCTACGAATCACGAGGTAAGTGCTCGTCTCTCTTTATTAAGCCAATACACGTTTATATTCTAATTAAAATTTTATAGGTCTGCAATAAAAAATATTCAAATGATGATTATTTACTGCGTCGTAACATAATTTATTTCTGAGATTATATATGTTTAAAAAATTTACAAATCTGTACAAATATTATAAATCTGAAGAGTTTTTTTTATGTGCTAAAACTTGCAATTCTCCGAAACCATGGATGGGTTTTTAAAATTCTTTCTAATTATAATAGACTCTAACATTACGCTAATGTTTTTAAATTTCTTAATAAAATAAAATAATCGTTCGTCCGCGGTCGGAACCGTAAGTTATGTGTATAGTATTTTATAAATTTTCAAAAGCTCGAACATCAACAATTCTATCTAGTCACTGTTATATAATCGATCTGTATTACGTCATTTACAAAAACTAATCGCTTACCTTTGTATGACCACATAATACCGAAGACGTCGGGACGTCCGATAAAAGTGGTAACTTTTTAACTAATCGAAGTTCAACTATTTAATATTGATATTATTTACCTTTAAAAAAGCTTATATTAATGCTATGTATATTAAAAATTTTGAAAATGAAAGAAAAGGTTATTTATTAAAAAAATCTTTAATTGACTGTAAAATGTAATTTATTCCTAGCTACAATTCTTGAATATGAACATTCAAATTTTGTGTATGTACCTATTAGTATAATTTGTTAATCCAACAAAATACGGCTGTACTGAATACTAAAATATAAAAACATACCGAAATATATATCAATATATATGAAACATATTGTATACGATATGTGACAATGCTGTAGGTTAAAGTGAGAGAGAAGGAGCCCGCGTGCCTATCGTATGCTTAAGCTGGCGCCATCACGCGTTACATAACGTAATGGTGTACCTTCCCATCAGAAGTTATCACTTCAAGCATCTAATAAAAAATCTTCAGTAAGTAAGAAACTGTATAGATCGGAAAAAACATGGATTGTATGCGTGACACATTATATAGCAAATATAAATAGAATTGAGTGAAAAAAATTTTCGTTATAACAACTACTCAAATAATTGAGATAAGGAGCAGGTTGTTGATATATCACATTAACGCTATGTATAACTTAATTATTGAGCTGAGCGATGCGAAGCTCTTTACTACCCAAATTTTCAACTCTTTGTTACCCTACTCCTTCTTCAATTTACGAGCTACGCGCACGAAATTTTGCACACATGCGCATAATGAGCAAAACCCGGTCTGGATTGAAAATCAGCCGAATCATAATTGTAGTTTTTGAGATAATTGATAAAATGTGTCGCATAGAATTAACATATAGAACGTTTTTCTTTCGCGCGCGCTGCGTGCAGGGCTAACCCCGCTTGCGTGGACCTAGTATTTAATTGTCAACTTGTATTCTAACCTTTTCTATCATCTTGGGACTAATTAAATAAATTGTAATTGGCATTTATTACCATTAATTTAACCATTAAAATAACATGTTGTTAGTGGCTATTACATTCTTAGCATTACATTCATTTTTAAAAAAGAGGAAGTAATCTATATGTAATCTCTATAGTATATATATAAAAATAGTGTTAAACTATTGATTGATATTCTCATTATGCGAAGCTCTCTATGGGAGACTTTTCTCCCTCCTTTGTGCAAGCATCAATCAAAAACGGTATATCCGAAAATTTCCAAATTTTGCACACTGATAGACATCAGTCTGGTGGCAGTATTTATAAAAAAAATTCAAATACTCGATGTCGTTGAGGAATAATCATGAAAAAACTAAAATTCAATAGATTTCCATGGAAAATATTTTTCGCGCGAAAATTTAGCTTTACAATGATATGCGCGTACCAATTTTTTTTAACAACTTAGAATTTTTAATTTTTTTTTAGGTAAAAATTTTTATATTTATCTTTTTTATCTTGGAAAATAGTTGAGGACAAAATACGTCAACGTTGTACACAACGAAATGCAAACAGCACCGATGTTGCATTTGCAAATGCCACATCGGTGCTGTTTGCATCTCGCTTCGCTCAATATGATAACACATACCAAGATTTTGCGAGCATAATGAGTTAAAATTGAGGTCTGATTATATAATATTCTACTATTCATACTATGTAATAATTTTAATTATTTATTACTAACATATTAATATTTAATCAAGTCTAGATTAAAATTCATAAATTTACCCGGGGCAGTCACGAAATCTGTCAGGAGCAATGCGGTTAATATGTCCAATGAAGTTGATTACCAAATTATTAAGTTATTACTTTTTGCAAAAGAATACTTTAATCCCTAATATTATTATAATATTAAATAATTGTTGTTTTGGTAGGAAATAGCTTTAATATAGAAATTATTTTCGGTAGCACGTAGATGGAATAGTAAAGCTATCTTAAAAAAAAATTACAAAAATAAAGAGTGGCTGACAAAAATAAAATACTATAATGTTTTTAAGATTTACACAAGTACTACACATTTCAGTAAAATTATTTTACAGATGGATATAAATCGCGTTTATTTTTACATTTTTTTATTTTAACCTGGCATTTCGAATGCTTTTAATGTCTTTTATACCTACTTGCGTGGTTTCTGAAGTCTATATCCTTTCTTGAGCAGTTTATGTATTTGTTTTTATTTGTTCGTTGGAAAAATCCGTTACGGATACGCCGTCGGCCAAGAAGGTGATGACCGGCGGATTATGTGGGACTAGCCGGCAACATAGAGGACCCTGCCATTTTTAAGATTACCCACTAAAAAACCAACGTTTGCCCTCATCGCCTTAGTGGGACGCCACGGGATCGCGTTAGCATTCACCGTGATACCCCGGCGGTACCCCCATTTGAGGGTGCTGCGAGCAACTTAGAACACCCTCACGAAACAAGCCTATATGACGTGAGAGAGGTCACTCTCTCCTCCCACGAAGGCACTGCCGGCTAGGTAAGGAAGCGATGGGTATAGTCCCGCAACTGTCTACCTAATCTCCCACGACGAAGCGTATCAGTGGTAGAGGCAAGCTCCCTGATCCTTTCCGCGGCCTCCTTCGCTACAATGACTTGCTCGAAGAAGGAAACCATAGCGACCCAAGCGTTCTCACTATTCAGCATCTTTGTATGACACTAGACCGTGTGACTCGGCTATCAACCATGACCGCCAGCTCTTCGCGTTGCCGGTCCTACTCATACTCCTCCAGAGTGTGACGAGCTGAATCCACCGGCCCGTTACAGGGGTGACAGCCAGGGGTCGTCCTTCTCCTCGCTACCCTGTGCAGATACCCGCCGAAGTAGCCGAGCCCTGAGAGCATCTACACAAGGCGGAAAGTCAGGGTACCGTGCCGCCCATCTATACACTGCTCAATGTGGGGACGGATGGCCCCTAAAGTGTACAAACCAGCTGCTGGAGACTCCAACATGCGCTTCCACCGCTAAATCAGGGTCCTGTGTGATCCGATCCTGATCCTAGCAGCATCAGACGCGACGCCTCTGGCCCGCCACCAGACCAAATTTTCAGGCAAAAATTTCAGGCGACGACCAGTAGACGATGCGGCGCCGGGGCCTGGACCCCACCCTAGGCATGGCCGCATTGCAAACGCACATGATAGCTTCACGCAAAGCAGTTTATATACTATACTGATACAAGAATTTTACAAATTTTAACTATATAGCTGCATGCGTAGCTATACGTAGTTATACATAGCTACATATATAACTAGCAAAAGTTTTAACTAAACAGTTACAATAACGAATTTTATTCGAACGTAGAACACTAAATGTTAAGTAAATTTTCACTTATGATTTGTACTAACATCTGTGAACCCCGGATAAATTCGGATAATTATCACACACAAACGCACAAAAAATAGTCTGAAATAGATTGGATCGGATTACATTCGTTTGGAGTATGGCCTAGATGTCTGTTGCCAGTCGTTATAGCATCATTAAGATTGATACGTATCGATTTGAGTCTCGTTATATGGACCGGAGGGACTGGAGAAGCTTCGTAGTGGATTGCTTCTACCCCAGTATATTTAAATAGAAAGCGGCTTTGGAAATAGTTATCTTTAAAAAATGCATATAAAGGCATTCAGATTTATATGTGCAAAGCCTAATCAGTCACATATCATATTACAGAGTACAGACAATAAGTTTTGGAAAGCATCAACTTTTTTCTAATTGACATTTTACTCAGCATACACATGAAAAAGGCGGCTTATCATGAAAGTCGGTATGTTTTTAACTTCTAACTATCCCAATGTGATTGACGAAAGATAAGCTTCGATTCAACGTTAATTGCATTTTTGGCTCTATTTGGTAAGAAATCAGATACTGTTATGCTACACCCACTACTACAGATAAGTATTCTATGCTTGTCTCTGAGATGGTGGCAGCGCGGCACTCGTGGTTTCTTATATTCTCGCGTAATCTTACATACCCGTGACCGTCCACCACAAGCTGAATCCTATAGTAAATTGATCATTTAAAGCTAGCTAGCTTAAAGATCAAATTAAATTGGTTAGTCAATATTTCCAAATGGACTATTTTAAACTCTGTATAAGCGTTCAAAGATCATAATTTAACAGACCGTAAATATTAATATTTGATATCGGTAATTTCCGTTCCAAACTCCAAACAAATAAAATTTGTGTTCTCACGACCACGCAGTGCAACATGATTTAAAAGTTAAGGTAGGTTATATAAACCTTTTATTTAATAACGCGAATAACCGTTAACTTAACTTAAAATTAATTTAATTCACGAAAGTTATAAAAATATGATTTATAATATCATTTTCGGCGGTAGGTCCATAAGAGTATACACATCCCCATATACCTTCTCTTCTTCTTTAGTGAATTAAAATTTTTATTTAATACCTTAAAAGTAAAAAGTATACTATTAGTGTGAAAGAAGCTGAATGGACTTTTTTTTTTACAGTAGTATTCTGATGTGCTGTTAATTTTAATTAATTGCACTTACCTGAAGGCTCATAAATTTTATTCAAACTACAACACATCCAATTATCATAGTTAAAATACAGGATAAAGTTAAGAAACACAGAGATATTGCTAAATGACTTGGAAAACGCAGAAATAATTTTTAGGATAAGATAATGTCGTCATTACAAACCTCTGATTTGGATGAGCCAAGTATGGAAAAGTGAGTTTAATCAAAGACTTCATTGTGGTAAGTTTGGGCCTACTTAATTCCCTTATACATGATGTAGCTGTTATAATGCATGACATTAATAATCAGACTCGAAGAAATGAATTTGTGTTTATACCTATTGAAGAGAAAGAAGTTGAAAATTGAATCTCCGCAATACTGAGTACTGTTACAGTTCTTATGAGTTTAAGAATGTGCAATATTCAATAGTTTCTTAAACTAGGGCCAAAGTCTGACAAACACGCCGTTCTATGCTTATCAGATTCAATGTTAATGTTCAATGTCAATGTAAGATACCTAATTTTGGTATTGACAATTTTTTTTTATTGAAAAAGTCACTGAAATCATCATAATCGTAGTTTTAAGTGTATTCCTGACTAAAACCTACCAAGATCTATTTACAAGAGCCGAAAAACACTTTGACCTAACAACAATTGCACAGCTACGGTGCTTATTCTACCTAATGACGAAAGAGAGTGTATCTCTAATTTAGAAAAACTAGAAAACCTTATTGCAAGGCATCCAATCCCTTCATCCCTGTTCACCATTTCTAACTTCAAGTTTAATCCTTCCAAAATCTAAGTTGCTCTAAGATAATTCAAAAACAGACGATGGAAAATATTAGATTATGAAACTTTTTACAACCTATATTGTAGTGTATAATTTGCACTTGTAATATATGTATGTTTATTTTTTAATTCTTTATTTTGTTTTTTATGTAATAACTTCATATGGGATGGTGAACGTAACGCGAGACGTCGCCAGTCTGTCTGACTTCCCTTTCTCTCACATGCGGCAGCGGCAGGGCGGCTTCTTTTCCAGTACTCTTATCCACAGCGCTAGTCGCATTTCGGCATGCAGTATATTTTATATAATGCGGTATACAATATAGGTGTATTTTATAGGATTAAATAATGATAGTAATAACGACATACACAAAATTCTAATAGACATATTTAAGAATTGTAACTAAGAATGTAACATATTAAAAAAAAATAAAAGATTATATTAATAAAAAACTTTTTCTTAAATTATGGTATTAATATACAAAAAAATACAGATAACTGATTTCAGTATTAAATAGTTCAACTTTTTAATACTGAAACCAGTTTTCATACTGATGGCGGTGGTAACTTCAATCTCACCAGACTGAAATCTCGCACCAGTGTCTCATGTAAGTATTACTGAGATGATGTATGCAGATGACTTATGTTTGTGGCGAAATCCCCAGAAGGTCTGCAAATGCTAATCTTGTCTCGATGAGTCGTGTCACAGATTTGGCCTTAAGATCAGTGTGAAGAAGACAGAAGTATTGGCTCTCAATATACTGAATAGCAGCCTCATCGACATCGACATAAAACTCGGTGACGACTTGCTCAAGCAAGTAGAACAATTCAAATACCTGGGTTGCTCTATTAAATAAAAGTATCTCCTTGATAGCAAAATTAACAGTAGAATTGGAGCAGCAGTATCTGCTTTTGGAAAGCTTCGCCTCAATGTATTCTGCTCATATGACATAAGCTCTCTACAAAAGTAGCTGTGTACATGTCGATCGTTCTGCCAAATCTCTTGTATGCCTCAGAAACAAGGCCTCTCTACCGCAAGCATATTGTAATATAAGATAATTTTTTTCTTAAGTGCCTACGTGACATTATGAACATATAATGGTCGGACTGTGTTCGCAAGACGGAAGTTCTACGTTATGCTAATATCGGTGGAATAGAGGCCTATCTAATACGAAGACAGTTGCGATGGGCTGGTCATGTCTCTCGAATGACGGATCTCAGTGTCGCAAAGCGCATCTTTTATTGCGAACTGCACGGTGGCAAGCGGAAACATGAAGCGATGTAACCTGTATTCGATAAAATGGGAGTCAGTAGCAGAGAACCGCCCACTTTGGAGGCGTACAGTGAGCCCAAAGATGTTAGAGTTTGAGAGAAAACGAATATGTGAACTCGATCTCAAACGAGATTAGCTCAAGGCCCGACCATTGGCGGCCATTCAATACAATTATGTCGGGGGAGTACTGGCATGCCTTGAATGTGGGCGCACCTTCTCTGCAAAAGTCGGTTATGTCAGTCACGTGAGAGCACACGACAGAAATTCTCACTAGTTACAGATTAGTCGCCGTGGTCGAATACGGTCTGGATATATGTATATATAGTTCAACTTTGATTAGTTCAGATTAAATATCATAGATTACATTGCTGGCCCTTGCGTTATATTGTTGAACGGGTGCTGCTTGCGGTGACTGGCTGGTTGTCTTGCGGGCCGAGTTAGCATTATTAATTTTACTAAAAACATTGGGACTTAATGTTGGATTGATGCAATGATTCTAGATATTTGCAAATTATTTAGTAAATGTTTTGACGTTTGTGAAACATTGTTCAATAAAAAATACCCGAATAAGTTTGTTGTGTGGTTCTTACTTACTTCACTGGTATTGATTCAAATTGGAAAATAAATAAATTTAGGTCATAGAATATATTTACATCTTATATAGTGCTGGTTGTCAGTTTGATCACATTTAAATTTGTAACGCAAAAGCTCACAGCCACTCAGTCTTGGCATGTAAAAGAAGCCAGCGAAGTACTTGTTCTCTACAAATATTTTGTAATTTATTTAAAGTATTATAATTAGTAAATTAGTTACCAGAATATAATATTTATGGTAGGCCAGTGTTATGCGTGGTGGTAGTATATAGGGGTATATACTAAAGCAGTGCAGATGCTGAAATGAAGTAGAAGATAGGAAGTAAATGAACAAGCGTTTACAGATATAAATCACTGAAAGTTTATTGAACACAACACAGGAAATGTCTAGAGCAGAAGGAGTAAATTAACAGATGAAGATAAATAAAGATAGCAATGATAATATAAGAAAAGTTCACACGATAATTCACAATACACATAGACGTAGGTGAGGATGGCTGATCTAACGGCACGGGTATCACGTTTAGCTCCTATAACTCGACTGCAGGCTCGGGCAGGCTTATGTCAGGGTGCGCGGGCGCCGCGAAAACCTGTTTCGCCGCTCGCCGCGATGAGGCTAAAGGCTCGTTCCAATGCACAATTAGATATTTTAATAATATAAAAATTAAATATATACTTACAATATTTATAATAAACGTACATACAATAATGTAGGACGGCTACCTCACCCTCCTACCAGAGCCCGTCTCACGGGTGATAGTAATCCGGGAATCGGACTTTTCTACCGGTTCGCCATAAACAAGCTCAGCTGGTGTAGCTTGTAAGTCTTCCTTATAAGAAGCTCTGATGCCAAGTATCACCAAAGGCAATGTGTCCACCCAGTTGCTATCGGCGTGGCACACAACGGCTGTTTTGAGCTGACGGTAAAACCGTTCCACCAAGCCGTTACATGCCGGATGGTATGCGGTAGTGCGACGATGTTTGAATCCGATCATTTTTCCTAGGTATTGGAAAAGTACGGATTCAAATTGTCGCGCACGGTCGGTAACAATATCTGTTGGACATCCAAACCTGGATATCCACGATATCAGAGCCTTACCGACCGTTTCCGCTGTAATATCCGGCATCGGCGTGACCTCGGGCCATCGGGTATAACGGTCTGCAACCGTGAGGCAATAGCGTTGTCCCTGACATAAAGGAAGAGGTCCCACTATGTCCATGTGGATAAAAGAAAAGCGGGAACGAGGCAAGTTGTATGTGCCTAGTGGTGCTTTTACATGGCGGTGCACTTTAGCACGCTGGCATGCAAGGCACTTCTGTGTCCACTCGCGGCAGTCCTTACGCACGCCTGGCCAATGAAATCTTTCTGCATACTAGCTTAGCAGTTGCGTTGGTACCAGGGTGACTAAGGCTGTGAAGACTGTCGAAAATTTGTTTTCGTAGTAGACTTGTGACGTAAGGCCTCGGAGAGGACGTACTAACGTCAAAGTAAATTTCCATATCACTGCCGGTAATTTTCATTTTGGAGAGGTGAAGAGAAGACTCTCCACTTAAAAGTTGATTGAGGTCTTGGTAATACTCTTGTGATTTTGCCAACTGTTGGAGATCGACTGGCATTTGCAGTTCATCGACTCGTGACAAGGCATCAGCGACAATGTTGTCTTTACCCGAGATGTGTCGGATGTCTGTCTTGAACTGCGATATGTAGTCAAGGTGCCGGAACTGCCGTGGTGAACAATTCACTTTGTGTTCGTGAAAAGCGAATGTGATTGGCTTGTGGTCCGTGTAAATCACGAAATGACGCACCTCCAACATATGGCGAAAGTATTTAATGCTTTCATATATGGCCAAGACCTCATGGTCGTAAGGTGAGTACTTCTGTTGTGAAGTACTCAACTTTCGTGAAAAGAAGGCAAGGGGTTACCAATTGTCGTCTTTAAATTGTTGCAATACTGCCCCCATCGCCAGATCAGACGCGTTTGTTACCAGCGCGAGACTGGCTTCACAGTCGGAGTGCGCGTGTAATGCAGCATTAGACAGGCTAGCTTTAGTTTGCTCGAAAGCAAGAAGGGCGTCACCGGTCAAGTTGACAGGGTGTGAGGCCTTGACAGATCCAGTGAGCAAGGCGTTCAAGGGTGCTTCGATTTTTGCGGCTTTTGGAAGGAAACGCCAATAAAATTTCAGCATTCCTAAATAACGCCTGAGTTGTCCCACCGTTTTTGGGACGGGAAAGTCCTGGATCGCTTGCACTTTGGAGTCGAGGGGTTTGGTGCCAGAGGTGGATATCCTATAGCCCAAAAATGTGACCTCGGACTTAGTATATTTACATATATTATAATAGCTGTGTCTGGTACTGCCAAGCCATAAGATAATAAGCTTCTGATGCTACGACCGAAATAATTATATTTTGATGATCACATTGCTCTTTCGGTCATATTATTTGTTTTTGTATTTTTATTTTGGTTAATTTTAATTTTCCCTTTTTGTTTTAAATTAAAAGGTTAAGCAAAAAATTGTCTATCATTAAAATTATGAAAAACAGATTATTCAAATTAATAATAAAGTAAATAACATTTTGGATATATGAATATACAAAATAATGAAAATTAAATAAAAAATATTTTTATTACACATCATCGACATCTTTGCATAGCAATTGTTTTCGAAAAGTATGATTACAACGCCTTAATTGTCCCAAATATTGCACATAAAAAAAATTAAAGGAACTTTTTACTTGAACCACGCTTACGTCTTCGTCTTTAGATGTAAGTACTCTTCGCTACCTATGAGTACATAATCGAATAATAATAATAATATGAACATATTATCGTTAAATCACCCTAAATTGAAAAAAGTTGAAAGCCAATTGCTTAATAAATGTTTGCAAAGTCGCACGGAGACTCATTGAGGTCTGCGAAGCAACAGCTATTTTAAACAGAGCAATTACACTTTTGTACTGTCGCTTAGATCAAACCTTTGACGTTTGAGAGAGCTTACTGTAATGAGTTCCTGATAAGAGAATTATTGTAATCACACCCATTTTCAAATATTTTTTTTTTTTTGTAATATCGTTACGCTGTGAGGTGTCCTGAGTGGGTTGCAGATGCTTTTTAAAAACATTTATGTGTGTGTACTTGTATATAAGCCTTTTCTTTTGGCTCCATTTTCACACATGCGTATTCACGTAAATTAGAGCTGATTAGTTTTTAGTAAAAGCAACCAAGCGGCGTTTTAGCTTGGAAAAATTCGAAACCGAATATTTGCGATGTCTAAAATATTAATTGTCCGATCGGAAAGGTAGATTGCGATAACTACATGTAAAATCATAAGTTATAAAAATGCTGTATTTAAAATGTTATTTTAATAAATTTAGTTGATAGCAGTGATGGAATGGCTTTTATAAAAAAAATAAGTTATAATAATATAACATGTTCCTTAACCAGGAAGTCAATGTGATGACTCGCGCCTATTAATGCTGGTTTCATTTTCAAATGACGTTGTGATTTAATTAAATATTGTCCTGAACTTCTTTACTAAATTGTTTTTAAAAATGACTTAAGGATTGTTTTCTCATTATTTATGGTTTCTTATTTTTTTATTATATACAAGCTATGTTAAATAAAGAAAATTCCACATAATGATATTCTATAAACAGATGTATTCTAATAATGTATAATGATTTAAAAGTAACAGGAGAAAAGATATCACATTTTAAATAGTGCGTTATATTTAAAATATCAGCATTTTGTACAAAATGTAACTTACGTATTGTACTTACTAAAGTGAAAATGGTGGTACATTTAGTGGTGGTACATCCCAGCTGGTGGTATATTTATTAAACTGGCTGACCAACATTTTCCCTTACATTTTAAAACTGAAATATTTATCTGAAATAAACAAAGTAACTGAAATGAAAGACTGAAATGGACAGTTATATGTTCTTTGTATGTTAAATATTAAAGCGTCGTAGGCTATTGTCATTCTGTAATTATTTCAAATTAAGTTTACTTGAAACTTAAAATGCATTATTTTGTTCATTGAATCTATGTTCATTTTATTATAATGATGAAATAATAGCCATATAACTTTTTAATATGGTTTTATAAAATTGCATAACCAATAAGAATTATAATTAGCTTTCTAGATACGGGACTATTTTTATATTATAATACTATATCTTCTAAACATTTAAAAGGTAAACCCTTTACAAATTGCAAGCTCCTAAAGTAGTTAATACCCCATTAGTCTGAGTGAGCGCGCTCACGCTAACTAGTGGAGATTGAAAACATAAATCTAGCTAACAGGGCTCACTAACTAGTGCGTAAGAAACTTCTTATATAAAATATTACGCCTTGACTGCTTCTGTTTGTACCTAAAGTGCTATAAGTAATAATATGTAATATAAATTCTTTATAAAATATTTCAAAAGTGAGAACCAAAATGATTTTTTATAATTTTCATCAACATTTACGAATCAAAATTAGTAAAGACGTCGCCGGGATAAAGACTTAGTTTGCAAAGCGCTTAACATTCCACATTGCGTGCAGTCGGAATAATTGCTTGAATTCTAATACTTGACTATGTGGTAGGAATTTGCACTCCTTGAAATTGAAATCAAATAATTTATTTATATAAATAATTTATTTCTATCCTTATGGGTCATTCTAACGTATAAAATCTAAAAAAATGAATGTATAAGGTATATAAATAATCCAGTTCAGATTTAAAGTGTATTACGACCGTGCCAGGCTATTTCCAATATAAGTTTAGTTATACGGACTGAGCGCCTGCGATCGAGTTTTAATTACGTTCCCAATTTCCGTTGCAGAGCCAGCGATGGAGCTCATCAGATAATATTAAATATTGCTTTATAGCTTTACTTATTATTTTGATTGTACACAAATATAAAATACAAAAATATAAAAAAAATACAGCAAGCAAGTGCACATTAAAAAACAAAAATATTTTTGATTCTAATCGTTTATAAATCTTATTTATAAACGATTAGAATCTATTGAGAGAAAAAAAAGAAAAATAATGAAGACATCAACTATAATGAAACGCGGTGTTATGCCGTACATGAACGAACTGTGTTACTTTATTTTAACTCATTCATGTTTCATACAGCATTCATTAGTGACAATTAACTATTCTATTTTAAAACGACTTAAAGTTATAGCATTTATTAATTAACCACCTCCGCCGACTGCCGCTCCACGCCACAAACACAAATGAATAATTAGTAATAAATCCGTAAATATAATATATAAATAACGACACTTCATTTACATATTACATCTTGCCCTCGCGACCCTTTTTTTTTTTTTTTTTTTTTATGATATAGGAGGGCAAACGAGCGTGCGGGTCACAGGTCAAATGTGATCACCGCCGCCCATGAACTCTTGCAACATCCGAAGACGCACAAGAGCGTTGCCGGCCTTGGAGATAAGAGTAAACGCCTTTTTTGAAGGTACCCATGTCGTATCGATCTGGAAACACCGCCGAAGGAAGTTCATTCCACATCTTAGTGGTACGTGGAAGAAAAGTCCTTGAATACCGCACAGTAGAAGATCGCCATGCATCCAGGTGGTGTGGATGGAAATGCAGGCGGTGACGTGCTGTGCGGTGATGGAATTCGGCGGCAGGCATCAGATCAAATAGCTCTTCGGAACACTCCCCGTTGTAAATGCGATAGAAGACGCACAAAGAAGCCACGTCTCTACGCAATGCCAAAGAGTCCAGCCGTTCACAGAGCACCATTTTTTTTTTTTTTTTTTTTTACACTGTCTGAGTTAACGCTTGACTACATTCCACCTGATGGAAAGTGGAAATGTAGTCATAGATGGTAAGGCGCATTAACTCAGTAACCTATTCACTCTTCTCTTGAAGACACCCACATTATATTCAGATGGAAATACCGACGCAGGCAAGCTGTTCCAGTCCTTCGCCGTGCGAATAAAGAAAGACGAAGCAAAGCGCTTCGTTCGGACAGGTGGAATGACCACAACGTATGGATGGATACTCGCCGTGCGTCGGGATGTCCGTTGGTAGAAGGGGGATGGGGGAATTACGTCATGTAATTCCTGTGCACACTCTCCAAAATGTATCCTATAGAATACTGAGAGGCCAGCAATTCTCCGCCTGTGTTCAAGGCTTTGAAGATTGGCGTCAACCAAGTCTTGGTCGCCAATAAGCCTTTTTGCTCGCCTCTCGATTGAGTCCAGAACCGCTAGATGAGACTTTGCGGCACCAGCAAATATGTGACCACAGTACTCCACACACGACCGGATCTGTGCTTTGTATAATACAAGTAGCTGTCCCGGTGTAAAGTACTGTCGGACCTTCGCAAGAATGGCAAGCTTTCTTGCAGCTGCTCTTGCTCTGGACTCAATGCACCGACCATAGTTGAGGTTCGAGGAAATCTCTAAGCCTAACAACTGAAGTCGGTCACTGTATTCCAAAGATACATTCTGAAAAGAAGGAGCCAAGGTGAAAGGGCTCCTTTTGGCGGTGAACAAACACGTCTGCGTTTTGGTGGCGTTGAATGTGACAAGATTGGCACTGCCCCATGCAGAGACTGCCTGAAGTTTGTCACTCAAACGTTGCACCATGGCTTCTCTTTCTGACTGTACTTGTTCTCTACTAGCACGAGTGCTTGGCAGATATCTTTCTACAACTGTGCTGTCGTCTGCGTACCCATAGATTCCGGGCTTCAGCAGATCGTTTATATGCAGCAGGAAAAGAGTTGCAGAAAGAACGGACCCCTGAGGAACCCCGGCATTTATTGTTAAGGGCTCCGACGAGCACCCTTCAACAATAACTCGGATAGTTCTAAGGTTCAGGAAGTCCGTAACCCAGCCGATCAGACCAGGAGAAATACCGTACGCTGAAAGCTTGCTTATAAGGCTCGCATGCCAGACCCTGTCAAAAGCCTTCGAGACATCCAGAGAGACGGCGACCGCTTCTCCGTTCTTCTCGATAGCCTCGCCTAAAATGTGAGTAGCATACACTAAAAGGTCCCCAGTGGACCTATTTCGGCGAAACCCGTACTGTCGGTCACTGAGGAGATCGTTACCTTCTAGGTATGCTAAAAGGCGCGAGTTCAATACACGCTCCATAATCTTGCAGAGTATGGAGGTGATTGCAATCGGTCTGTAATTGGCAGGATCGGCACGTCTGCCTTTTTTGGGCACTGGTTGCACGTTGGCAAGCTTCCAGGATTTCGGCACTATTCCAGTCTCGAAAGAGAGGCGATACAGACGTGTTAATATAGGAGACAACTCAGCTGCGCATGTTTTAAGCAGAATGGCTGGTATACCATCAGGACCACTGGCTTTATTCACATCCAAACGACACAATGTTCTCCGTACCTCTCTGTTTGTGATGCGGATTTCAGGCATCGAAATACCGCAGTGAGGAAGATGTGCTGGAGACGCATTGCTAGTGTCAAGATGTGAATTATTAGCAAACAGAGAAGCAAGTAAATTCGCTTTCTCTGTCGCTGTATGGGCCAGGGATCCGTCCGGCTTCTGCATTGCAGGCAGTGAGGGTTTACAGAAGTTCGACTCGATCGATTTGGCAAGAGACCAAAAAGCTCGACTGCCGGTTGGTCTGACAGAGAGCTCTTCGCCATTCCTAGCGATTCGATCGAGACGAGCCTTCCGCAACGCCTTTTTGTAAGACTTGGCAGCTCGGTTAAAGGCTCTCTTCTTAGATCTTACATCCGGAGATTTGCGGCTTCGAGCGTCGGCCCAACTGAGGTATGCCGAATGTTTTCGGCCTTCAGCATGACCACATTCGGCATTAAACCATGGGCGAGCTTTGCCACCGATGGGTACATCAGCAAACGGAATGAAATACTCCATTGCTTGATGCACCACATCGGTTATAGTATCTGCGCAGCTCGACGGATCCAAAGAAGAGAAGCAGACCTGCCGCCAAGGATAAGATGAAAAAAAGTGCCGCATCTCATCCCAATCTGCTGACTTGTATTTCCATATTCGCCTGACACCATGCGGTTCGGAAACTGGTGGGGAATAAGTAAATACAGATTTCACCAGACAGTGATCGGAAGTTCCCAAGGGGGAGGAAACCTCAACACGATATCTGTCCGGATCAGTTGTCAGCAGAAGGTCAAGGCAGTTGGCTGTAAAGAGGTTCAAAGACAACGCGAAGTTCCGCGCCTCTCTTCCAGCATGGTCCGTCTTCTGGTACGGGTACAGCCATTCCTGATGACAGGCATTAAAATCCCCCAGAAAGACGAGCTGCGCTGAAGGGTATCGATGCAGAGCCATATCAGCAGCCTCACTAAGATACTCAAATAAACGAGTGGTCTCCTGATCACCGCTGTGCGAACGGTAGACACAGGAATACAGGATTTTTTCGATTCCTGTATCTACTAAAACCCATATGGAAGAAAAAGTGGGGTCTTCAAGGTGACGGAGACGATGGATACAGAGGTCGTTCCGCGCGTACACACATACCCCGGCACGTGAGCGAAAGTTGTGCTCTAACGTGTAACCGGGATAACCCAGGTGTGCAGCACTCATAGGACATTGAATCTGCGTCTCCGTCAAAAAGAGCAAGTGCGGCTGCGCTGTCTCGAGATGGTGGTGGACAGGTTCGAGATTTGAGTGCAAGCCTCGGATGTTACTGAGGTGCACTAAAAGTGAGGAGGAGTGCAACCGCTGAAAAAACTTGTTCCCTTTTTTAAACCTTTTCATAAAATAGATATATCAGAGTGAATAGGATGGGAAATGGCAGTTGAACGAGGCGCTGCGTATCGAACCCGACGTCGAAATTGGTGTTGTCATGCCACTGGGAGGCTAGTCTGGAGACTGCGGGGACGCCCGAACCCCCCCAGGGATCGCCATCGGGCCTCCTCGTCTGGTCGCCAACCAGCACGATGGAGCCACCCTGGGATTTTTCGCAGCTGGCGGGGCAGCCTTTCGTGGGTGGCTAACCTACTATTTGGGCCCCCAACTATCTGCGGGCGGCCAGCGGAAAGCCGTCGCTTCGGATCCCGCTACCCTCCTCGACTAGGCACCCGACACAACCAACATCAACTCGACGCCAAACCGGTTCGCCAACGCAACGCAGCTGTTCAGACCCATTTCCCATATACGGCTTCATTGAGCAGCGTGCCGGAACACGACTAGGTCGCTTTGCGGCACGACTTTGCCCAATGGGTGGTAACCTTGCCGGCGACCCGATGTTATGGTCTACCACCGAGAAATCCCACAATTAATAAGACAATAAGCTTGATATCGTGGCAGCGACTTATTCCTACTAAATGATTTGTTTGATATTTTAAACACAATCCTTATAATGCGCTAACAGTGAGCTTATGGCTATTTCTATAAATCTATATGTAATAAAAGCCAACACTATTTACTATGAAAAAATAAAATGAAATATAATTTACCCTGTTGTTTATAATCGTCTAAACTACGACAGAACATTGGTCCAAATGTGTACTATTGGAATAATAAAAAATAATTACTAAAGGAAAATAGTATTACATTGTTTTATAAAAGTTAAAGAAAAGCAATGCCTGATTAACGCATCACCTTTAAAAACAATATTCAATAACTTTTAAAATTACACAGATCTACATAGAATTACTAATTTTAAAATTTTCCAATATCAAATAATATTTGTTATGGCTGAAAAATTAGCTCCTTCTCTATGAACCTTATAAATAGTTATTATAGAAAGGTTATTACTACTATAACTATTAATAAGGTTCATATAATAACTTTTGTGGTTTTTCAAGTACGTAAGTAGCCATGGGGACACTTTGTCACCGATAGGTATGTCAGCAAATGAAATGAAATACTCCATCCCCTGATGTAATACATTCTTTATACCAATAACGAAACTTGACTAATCTTCGGAAGAGAAACTGAGCAACATACAAAAAATGGTCTTGTCTCATGTAAATCTCACGATAACTTATGACACTAGGTGGATTGAAATCAGGTGGGAAATAAGTCTCGTATATTAAGCCCGATATCGAAATTGGTTTTGTCTTGGTATTATGTCGCATAGGCTGACTAGGGAAAGATGCAAAGTAAAACCGCATCTTCATCCGAAAGTGGTCAATGGGCCCTCTCCTCCGGTATCCAATCGGTGCGATAACGCATTCCCAGAATTTTTCGACACTTGGCGGTTGCCTTTTGTGTGAGGTGAGCTCACAATTGCGTCTCCCGACTGATAGCGGTCATCCAGCAGGGCACCCTGCCTCGGATTTAGCTACCCTCTTCAACTAGTCTCCCGATTCTTGTTGATCAATATACTTTATACTTCTTATTCGGCATATACTTAGCATCACTACTAATCTTACCTGACTTCCTATAACGGCATCACCGATTCACGCTCCGGAACACCGTTAGGCTGCTTTTTCAACGTCAGAAATTAAATTATTAATTAAAAAAATTATTATTAAATTAAATTAGATTATATTAAGTGCCGTACTATTTTAAATACTTTCAGAGGCAATATAAAGTATGTGAAAAAAAAAATTAGTGTATACGCGAAGTGTATTTTAAATCTTCTTTAATTTTTGAGCTAAGTGAAGCGAAGCTCTTTACCACTCAAATTTTCAACTCTTTGTTACCCTACTCCTCCATCAATTTACGAGCTACACGCACGAAATTGCACACATGCGCATAATAAGCAAAACCCGTTCTGGATTGAAAATCAGCCGAATCGTAATTGTAGTTTTCGAGATAATTGATGAAATGTGTCCCATATAGTTAACATATAAAACGTTTTTGTTTCGCGCGCGCTGCGTCGCGAGGCTAACCCGCTTGCGTGGATCTAGTTATTCTTAACCTTCAATGGTGAATAATTTTTAAAGGCCGACCGACAAACATTTATTTGTTTTCATAAATACTTTATTTTTCCCAGAACCAGGTCACGGATTTATTAATGATATGTATGTAGGTGACTGTCACAGGTCATACATTGGCAGTAAATTTATAATAGACTTAAGTTTATTTTTATTTTTTTTTTCTTAATAGTTTGTTTTTATACATCTTTTAAGCATATTACTAAAATAAGATTTTATATCCAGTTACTGAACCCATACATCACAAGAAATTACAATTAACAAAGTTGTTATAAACTGGTTAAATATAGGGATATTTTTTAGAAACAGTGACTCCCAAACTATTAATACAGAACTAAATTGTAGGCCAACTTATTCTTATAAAGTTATTATTACATTTAACATTAAAACTTTTTTTTTGTATTATCTTACGTTAATGGTTATGAGTTTTTTTATACAGATAAAAAAAAATTAATTAATATTTCTACTATAGATTTTTTTCTTTATTTCAAATCGATTAGGAAGCTGCGCCATATTAATAGACTTCAATTACATTCATTGTAATCAAATATTGAAAAAACAGAATTTACTAAAATAAAAAGTCTAAAGCAGATGGAAATAATATACCTTTCTAACTGTGAAATAATGTACGTGATAGTTCCGGTAGTACTTCAGGTTATCCCGAACATGTAAACTTATAAAATTAATTTCTTTGTATAATAGTATGACGTTCTTAATTATGCGTTTATCGGCATGTAGCTGAATATCAGACAATAATTAATTTATTAATTTAATTATTTATATGATTATTGTTCTATTTATAATTGGTTATGTTTAGTACTTGGTTAATTATTTAAAAATAAGTTGGTACTGAGTTTTGGTATTGTGATTGTATTTTGAAATGAAATCATTTTAGTTTTGTTTTAAGGTTATTGTTATGTTTAACAACTAAATTAGAAGTTAAAAATGTTTAAATTATTATCAACGCATTATAGGAATATTACATTTGTAATCTAAGAAAATAATTCACTATTCAGTACTGCATTTGTTGCGTAGATAACCCATGTTATTTTTGTTGTTAATAGAGCGACATTGCAAATTAAGAACAGAGATTGTCGAGTCATTGCTGGAGTCGAAGGTTACACGGCCATACTCGCAGGCCGTGTTACCTCTTCTGTCGAACAGTATAGATTTACCTAAATATAAAAACTCATATGTTGTTGTTATTATGGATCAAGACAAGAAATTTGAACAAAGAATTGAATTTGGCCGTCAGCGACGTCTAACGTCACCAGTATTTTTAGTCGACTAAACACTTTTGATTTGATATCAGAAGTGAGCTCAGTACCTGCTTCCGCCCTACAAATATGAAGGACAGGACCATTTCTCTTTTCCGTTGGAAAAACCCGTTACGGGTACCCCGTCGGCCCAGGGGTTGACGGCTGAGCCTTAAAAATGGCAGCATAGAGGATGCTGCCATTTTTAAGGCTACCCACTAAAAAACCTACGGTTGCCCTCTTCGCCGTAATGGGACGTCACGGGATCGCGTTAGCACACACCATGATGAAGGACGGGACCATTTTTTTTTTATTTTATTATTTTTTTTTTTTTTTTCCGTTGGAAAAACCCGTTACGGGTACCCCGTCGGCCCAGGGGGGTGACGGCCGGGGGGTTATGTGGGACTACCCGGCAGCATAGAAGATGCTGCCATTTTTAAGGCTACCCACTAAAAAACCAACGGTTGCCCTCTTTGCCGTAATGGGACGTCACGGGATCGCGTTAGCACACACCGTGACGCCCCGGCGAGACCCCCCGAATGAGGGTGTCCCGAGCAACGTAGAGCACCCTCCCATCGCAGGCCTATGTTAGGTAAGAGGGGTCACCCTCCCCCCTCACCAGGCCTACAACTGGGGAAGGAAGCGGCGGGCGTATTCCCGCCTCCTTCTACCCAGTCTTCCCCGACGGAGCGGGTCAGAGGACGAGGCTGACTCCCTTACCCGCTCCGCGGCCTCCTTTGCGGCTATGACTTGCTCGCAGAAGGAGGCCATTGCGACCCAGCACCTCTCGCTGCTGACCATCGCGCTGATAACGCGCGGCAGCGAGAGGATGATGAAGGACGGGACCATGGCTCAACTCGTCTGGAACCGGGCTCCAGCATTAACAACAAATTTCTGTTGCTCCAAATCACGGAACGTGAATTCAGATCATTATGAAGATGATAAAGCAAACGTCAAAACATTCCGTTTCGGACGTTCATTTACGAGAAACACTTTTTTCTTATTAAATCATTTGAAATTCAATATTAACTGATTATAATGTTTATTGGTAAGTTATAGTATGTATTGCATTTATTTTTACAGAAAAATCTAAAAATAATTTATTCGGAATGAATTCTAAGAAGCTATTGTTGCCGTTTTTGCAGATTCACATAAAACTAAAAACGCTTGAATCTGTTTGTTTCATTTATTATTATTCAATTTATTAAACCAAGATTTGATAAATCAAATTTAAAAATCTTAACTACCATTTTTATATTAAAGCCAATAACAATGTATTTTATATATTTTTTTAAATCATGCATTTTAATAAAAAAACCGCGATGGTTTGCCTTTCCGGCAAATGTATTGAGAATATTTGATGTTATCATAATTACATTGAATGATTTAAGTCCTAAAATATAAAATATGTAATTTAATGCTAAGGTTTTCATTTAACCTTCATTTCTTCATCCTTCTCCATAAATAAATTAAAATAAAGTATATTATCAGATTCAAGCCCATTTATTTAGGGGTTATATTCATTAAAAGTATGCCAAGTGTTCAAAAGACTAACTAACATCGCGGACTTAAACCAAATTGTTGAATGTATATTTTAGATCGATGCATGCTCTTCAGATTGAGAATCTCTTAAAAACAATATCCAATATATTATTTTTATGAATGGGTACATCGAGCAGTAAATATTAATACAGAAATATTTTACAGATACAGCTCAGAATTATTTCATAAAATTTAATGTCAACTCAAACCATTTGTTAGCTTACTATCCAAATTAAAAAAAATTACAAATGATTTTTGGATTTCATACATTTTTCTCAAATATGTGAAAACTTTACACTATTATTTGCGTCTTGTAATTTTAAAAGACACTTTCTTCATCACTATATTTTATTAACACTATTATTACTATTACAATGTAACACAGAGCAAGACTTCGATGACTATCTTATTCGCCACAACAACAAAAACGGACGCCTATTATATCAACCCCAGTAAGTTATTTCAAAATAACAAGTTCTCAATTGACTTTTAGAATAACATTCATGTACTCATAAAAGTATAAGTTACTTAATTGCATATCAATTACTTTTACTTTTAATTTAGAAAGACACTATTTTAAAATTTTTTAGACATAATGTCCATTATTTTTGTTTAAAATAGACGAAAATAAAGTTTTTGCCAGGACTTTTAAATTTTATATAACGTTTAAATCTTCGTCTTGTAACCGTGCCAGTGAGTTATTGTAAGTAAGTAAGGTTTAAAACTTTAACTCTCTTTTGCTTTGTATAGGTTTGTCAAAAAAAAAAAAGTAAATATAAAGATATTTTTTAAATATTTTGATTTTAATGATAAATATTAAAATCAGAAAACGGTAAAAAGTAATTTTATTTAAAAGTATTCCGCCGGGGCGTCACGGTGAGTGTTAACGCGATCCCGTGACGTCCCACTATGGTGACGAGGGCAACCGTTGGTTTTTTAGTGGGTAGCCTTAAAAAGGGCAGCGTCCTCTATGCTGCCGGGTAGTCCCACATAACCCCCCGGCCATCACCTTCTTGACCGACGGGGTATCCGTAACGGATTTTTCCAACAAACAAAAAAAAAGTTATATGTAGTTATAAATTAAACGTAACTGAACATTAAACTATCTAGTATATCACCTAAAATTAACACTTTTATCACGAACTCATATCCTTCGCATTATCTTTCAATACATTAACCATTCTCCATTTATAAATTCGAGCCACATTTAATTTATTTTGTAGAACAGTTTTCAATTAAAGACTGTTGAGGGAGAATTTCTAGAATAATCCTTTTGATTTGAGATGTGAGTAGTGGTGAGGACCGCTGTTGTAAAATTAATTGGATCTAAAGCTCTTCGGGATCAATTATTCAAAACCCTTTTTGTGTATAAAAATGGGGCTCAAAATAAATTAATCGTTTCCAGCAAGTTGAGACACAAAGGGAAATTCTTTACTACAAACTTAGTTATAATTGGAAAATAGTTTTTCATTATAATGTTTTTAGAAACTTTTATAAGAATATCGAAATATATCACTAGAAATATCAAACATATCATCAGCCTATATAGAAATATCTAAAATAACATTAGTGTAGATAAGTGATCTTCATATCTGTCACTTACTCACATCGCCTTAATAAACAAGAGCATTCTCGATCTATTTAAACTCTTCGTGAAGTTACATTCTAAGAATTAGAATACGTTAGAAAAACCCAAATTGCAAGTATATGTTAAAGACAATCATCACAGTATTACAAGTGAAAATCAAATAAGTATATAATAAAGAATTACTATTAATGATATAATTGGTACACGAGAACACGAGGACTTGATGTTAATGTGTGATGTGCAAAGTGTTACCGTCGCACAGAGACATATAGGAATATAAGATGCCACTCTTAGGATAGTGTGAGAGAGATACAGGACACTACGACACACAGGGAGAAATTTTTGAATTCGGTTTGTTTACTCACTGTGAGAAAAATGACTTCAGTACGTACTACCAGTATTTCATGCTGCTGTCTCCGATCAAATCATATCGTAGCTTCCTCCACCTACAAATGTGTTATTCAAGACGAAATATAATACAACAAAGTGCTATTTTTAAGCTTTTTGATTCATATACATAAATTTATTTAATAATTTTTTTCAAATCACATCACAGCACATCACATCACATCGCACTGAATCTGGGAGTTTTAATTAGTTCACATAATATCCTTATTATATATACTAGATAATACGAAAAGCACGTATCAACGATTTTTGAAAGCTTTACGACTCAAATAACCCGATTATATGAATGCGAATCATGTCCCTCGAATTATTATTTTCCGACCCATTCAAAAATATCGAGCTGAGAGCAGTTGACATAAGACGGGCTTCAAAAGATCACCCACGACTCATGACTTACTGCTATTCAAAGTCGCTGTTCTAAAGTACCGATTATTATACACGAGTTTTTAAAAAGATCTCACTACAATTTTGATAATTGGGTGTTTTTCAATGAATTTTATATGTTCATGAATTAATATTAGACATTGAAATATTATTAACAAAAATATGTTCAGCTTTAATAATTTTCCTAATCTTTCTCCTGAATAATGTTTTATGATATTAAATAAAATATATCTAGAATCTAAACTAAGAAACATTTCGATAAAATCGGTCAAGTGTATAGTTATTAAACCGTAAAGCAAATACGCGCTCCTTCTAAACATAAATAAACATAATGAGGCTCTTAAACACTCGCAACTAACTGAAGGCGTGCAGCTCGTACGACGCCGCCGCGCTGGCAGCAGACACACAAATAACGTTCATAGCAAGCATGCCCCTCTTTTTTAATTGTAAAAATAGTAGTACTATTTGTAATGTTATTTTGGAAGAAATATGTAAATTGTGTCCACGTCTGTACATCATTACTTACGTTCCAAAGCTGTATAACTTCTTAAGCATCAGTCTCTTGAGAGCATTTATCGTGCGCTCCCTCTGTAAACGATGATACTTCAGTCCATTTTTACTGCACTTTGCCAAGTAATAATAAGTCTCGATAAAATTGCCTGTAAAATAACACGACTAACCAAGTATTGGTATTAAGTGTTATTTAATAAACAGATGTATGTTGCCATAAATACTGGTCCTATATAAACTGTGTTAGGTATTGTTATATAGGTATGTCGTAAATGTTATATGTAGATGTAATAACAGCAACAAAGACAAAAGCGAAAGGGCATCCTTATCACTTCCTATAAATATTATTAAAAAAATATATAACATTTTATAAAAAAAAGAATAAGATTTTTATCCATCGATCTCAATGGATAAACATTGTGTCTCCTCTATAATTAGAGGAGACACAGACGAGTAATGGATGTTACATTGTTTATCCGTTGTAATGAAAAGTAGGTCAAACGTTAGTATTGTTAGTAATATTTGTTTATTGTAATTTAAATGACAAAAATGTTTACTATGTTATTTATTATTTTATTAATTATTGGAAATTATTATAATATGAAAGTAGTCGTCATCTGTTAAATGATATTCTACTGCACCCTCACCTGAATGTTGTAGCGGTGCATAGTATAAAATAAGTTGTAAGCGCTGTAGTCGGGCGATTCTGTTACAAGTTGTCGGACACTAAGGATTGTGTTGCCAGTACTGCGTATCATTTAAAACGAGCCTTAACAGAATATAAAAATAATTAACATCATAACCTTTCTTAAATATATTTATTATATCTATAATCGTCATCCTCCTCGCAGAGGTCTGAAGTTCTAGGTGAAATTTTGCAGTCTATATTTATTAAAATTCATAATGTAGCAGTTTATATAATTAAGACTTTACTATTTTAAGAACTTAATACCTTTTGTAGCATACCAAATAAGTGATGCTACATAAAATAAAAAACCAACCCCGGGCTCTAAAAATAATTCTGTATCAGGGTTTCCTCTAATGCTGGAAGCCATTTAGAGAATGTACGTTCTTAGCGACGTTTGCATCATGCAAATACTTTTACAACTCTGTACACACTACGAAGTCTTTCAATATAATGTTGAATAAAATGAAAAGGTTTCAACCTCGAAATGCACTTGTAAAATATTGTGTATGAGAATTGAGACATTTTTTGTTTCCGTTGGGTATCTAGGTTTTCAAAATATGTTTAATTAAAAAGGTGTTCGTGGTACTCATGTTCTAAATGACAAAACGGGTGACTACAAATAAAGCACATTGTGATACATTATATGTATATATCTATATTCAGAATCTTACAGATATAATTCGTAACTATAATAATTAAATTAAAGATCTAAATGTACAAAAATGTTTATATACAAGAAGTTTCATGCATATACGATAAAAATTGGTATAATGTTGACTTACGGTTAATTAACATCAATGTCCGCAAAAAACTTTAAAGACAAACATGAAAACGATTAGAAACTTGGAATTGCTTAAAATTAAACATACACGTATTTATTTTTAAATATTATGTATTTACAACAAATTGACAAACATTAATAAAATACTCTTATATAAGGGTTTAATAGTAAAGTAGTAACTAAAATGTATATTATTTGAGTATTTAATAAACATTTGGATTCTCTTTTACTCCCTTCGTCATTCTATGTGCAGTGTCAGTTCATAGTCTACTATTACTCGCAACTATGTTTCGTGAAAACATTATTAACGGACATATATCGTTATCATATATGTTCAAAATGTAAGACTATTTATAATAAGTACATCAATTAGGATGTCAAATTTTATTTTGATTCCTTTTTCAGTTGAGCAGAAAGTAGGTAGACGCAGTCATTTTTTGTCGTTTTAATTAAAGCTCGGGATAAGAACTCGATAAATATAAGTTTAATATAAGTTTAATAACTAATTACAGTCGAGGGGGCACGGTAATGGCAGTACGCCACCCTGAACAATGTAATCGTAATACGTCACTTCTTCATATTACCGAACTGAATGACAATAAAGAGCTAATATTACATTCTATAATTTTTTTCAAATTTGCAATTGCCATTGTCATATATAAACATTCGTATATGAATTGTCAAAAACATCCATAACGAACTAAACACGTTTTGGTAAATTTTTTTCGTCGCTAATACATTCTAACTTTCATACCAAAGAAAGTGTATATTTTTCACTATATTTACAGATTGGCACACTAAGACGATTCACGCTCACACTGCCGACAAGTCTACGGGTTCTGAGCAAATATAGGCATGCATTGTTATCTACAGGCTCACCTCACGTCACACACACAGGCGAGCTCTTACACTAACTATGTACATCTCACAATCAGTCAATGTTTCTATTTTGGCAAATACTCTTACATTTTTTACACTACTTTTTAGACTTCATGTGTAATGTTATATTTGATTATTGTACATACATTTTTATAATTTTATTTTCCTTTAAAATAATAACAAGTTTACAATATACAATATAACTATGTGATAATATTGAAGCTAAAAACAATGTTTAGTATATGTACTTTTAAAATTGAGCGGCCTAAAGCAGCTATAACTTGTTTAAAAAATTTAGGAAACTGTAAGTTGACTTAATGCTCAAGACATGTGATGTATTTATAAACGCATACCTATTCCTCGGTCTTATTTATGGCCAATTTCTGTCAGTTCTGAGGTTTTGAGAACTAAGGTTGCACCTATTCCTTATTCTAAAGTCAGGTTTTTAAATATTGTCAAGGAGTTAAAGTATTATTTAGAAAATTCTAGAAGTTACTATCGTATTCGGAACGTCGACGTGAGTAGTGAGAGCGCGGGAACTCCCCGTTGTAACCGTAGCCTTGCGATCCTGCTCCGGTGCCAGTATGTCCGTACAGCTGAGATCCGCCTCCTCCGTACCTGATCAAAAGAGCCGAATATAAAAAACATTTAATTTTTGAGTATTATTTTAATTGAAATTGGTCATGAGTTTAACGAGGCGATTATTTTATGTTTTTAGAGATTCGGATAACATATTGTTCCAATTGAAAAATCGTATACCCATTTCCAGTTGTGCCATATATCTGAGATCCCCGCCCAGAATCGGGAGCGTAATGCTGCATGTATTTCTGAAGCTGCGGTGTCCATTCTGATCTCCAAGAGTCACCGGGATTTGGATATGCTAGTTGTTCTATAAATGCTGATGACATGCGCTGTGACAACAATAAAAATTATAGAATAATTTTGTTATCAATTGCACTGCATAAATATTAAAAGAAAAATTTAAAAACAAAACAATTAACATATTAGAAATTAGAAATACCTTTCCAGGAGGCAAATAAGGCATATCACGTTCTTTTAACTGATGCATATTGTCATCGAAACCCCCCATGTGACTCTTATCGAGTTCACGGAGCATATCCTCGCTAAGTGGAATTGGTTGTTTCGTTTTCGTACTCTTTTGACGGTTTACGAGCTAAAACAACATAATGTTAAATATTATTAATGTATTATCAATAATACGTTGTCATAAGAAGAATAGTACTATCTCTTACCACAGTAACTCCAAATATAACGACAAATAGTAACGACGCCAAGGCAATAACTATGACAGCGATACCCCACTGCGGCAAAAGCGACTCTTCATCTGACTGCACAAACGTCGGCTCCTCGCGTTTTGGTAACACTGCAATAATATATCCTTTTTAAAATAATATTTATTTGTTTTTGCTTATAAATAGTATTAATTATTTTGTAAAAGGTCGTAGTCGTATGTTTTGTAAAAGTTTTGTTTATTCGATTTCTACCCGTTTACACCAACGACACCTAACTGAAGAAACACCGACGACATGAATCGGGAGTCAACACGTGTCAGCACTAACAGTGTTTCACTGACACGTGTGTCTAAAGAATTCTTAAACGTTAAGGGAGCCCCTAAATACGATCAATTTTTAAATTCCGAAAATTTGACTGCCCAAATACCTAATTAAATTACATAGTTATAAGGACAGTTATTTTTTGTCAGGAGAATATTATAATTTGTGTTTTCAACTGTGATATGTCGGTTCGTTTAATTGAAAAAAGTGGCGTTATTTTCTTGTAAACATTTCCTTTACTAAAATATACAAAGAAGGCGACGCATTTTTTTTTACCTAGTAGTTAAAAAAAATGTAGATGATGTCTAACGCTAAGGGATACTTACTAGATGTATAATATATGAAAACGGGTATTAGTCCTGTTTTGAATTTGAAAAATGCGAGATCGGTATGTATTTTGAAGTGTTGGGAATTGAGATATGCTATTCGTACTTTGTATTCGTACCAAGGAATATACTTTATTTAAATTTATGTTGTTGGTTGATTTTAGACAAAAATAACATGAACGTACTTTTACAATTATAAACTTACCGATGAACTCAGTGTAGGCTGGGTCCATTACGAACTTTCCCATTTCCAACTTTCCTGCAGATTTATCAATAGTCTTTGTCATTTTTTCATCACTCTTTCTCATTCTTTCTTCATCAGGCTGATCACCGACCATTACATCTGGATCAAATGTATTATCCATTTCTTCCTCAACGACTGAACCAGCTTTAGCCTCGTGAAGAGATTTATGGAATATTTTTTTCAGACGGTGTGTGTCTACTGATTCTTCAACATTATTCAACTCAATAAAGTAATCCACAAGCACGGAGCCTTGACTGAATCCGTCTATCCTAATACCTTTATACCACTTATTTAGTAAATCCGACTTTGAATAGACGGAATTAAGCTGAAATAGAAATATATATATAATACATGTGTTCCATGCCCTAATATAACCAATAAAAAACGTAAGTAATAAAATTACCTCCTGCTTCACCTCCTTTGCTAATTGTTGCCACTCTTTTGTATGTTGATCCAATAATTCTGGTATCCATGTCACGCCTGCAAAAGTAATCATTATAGTTTATATTTTAATGTATGTTAAAGGTTACCTTTTCTTTACTAAAAATAAGTACCTTACACAGACATTAAAATATATTAAAAGTTTAAATTGCTATAATAAAACAACAATAACATATTTAAAATATACCTGAAACAATTTTTATTGTCCCTGCTATATCACAATCGTGTCGACAAACTCCAGGAGTAGTTGGTTGTGGTGGTGCTGATGTCGTTGTAGAAGTAATGATGATTCGACGAGTCGTAGATTCGGTACTAACTTCAATCATTGGAGTAGTAGAAGTAGCATTTCGTTGTAATTCGAGTAATTTTTCTAACGAAAATGGTGTTGTAGAGGGCGATGGCCAACCGGTAAACTCAGTTGTCGCTCTGTAAAATAAATATAATTCGTAATATACCATTTCTTGCATAAAAAAAACATCAAAAATAATTTCTTAGAAACGGCAAATAAAATTACAGTTATATTAAGAAAATAATACACACCTTGTTTGCCATCCCTTGTGAATTTTCGGAGTTACTAGCGGTGGACCTATACTAGATTTTTGTGTTGTAGTTTTTCGTGTTGTTTTTCCTCCTGGTCTAGATGGGAAAACTAGTTTAAATCCACCAGGAGAAGAAGTTGTACTTGCTCGATTTTCTTCTGGATTATCAGTTTTATTTTCTGGCGGTAAGAAATTTCCGATATCATCTTTAAATTTAATTGATAAGTTGTCATCTTTTTCTGACTTACTGCTGTTGACTTTAAATCCTGGTGGAAGAAATGCTGTAATATCTAAAGAATGTATTTTTGAAAATACTTTATTTTTTTCTGTTGTAGTTATAGTCGATGAAGTATTGAATTGAAACCCTTTTGGTAAGAATGAAGAAACGTCAAGTTCTTTAATATTCTTAAAATTATCTAAATTAATTGTTTTATTTGCCTTCGATGTTTTATTCGGCTCTGGCTTATATCCGGAAGGTAAAAATTTATTTATGTCTTCTTGATTCTGTTTGAATAGAATTTCTGGGTTTCTTTCTTTCGGTTTATATTCTTTAGGAAGTAAAGATTTGTCATCTAAAATAATGACTTTGTTTTTAGAACTGATACCGGATGAACGTCCTTGTGTGCCATTTATAATCACATGATCCGTAGATGATCGTTGAGGTGGTAATGTTGTAGTAGTTGAAGTAGTCGTTGTGGTCGGCGTAGTTGTCGAAGTTGTAGTTGAGGTTGTGCTAGTGCGCTTATTTTTATAAGATTGTCGTGATTTATATCCTGCTGGAAGCAATCCTGATAAATCATCCATGATAGTTACTAGTTTTTTCTTTGGTTTAGGTGTAGTTGTTGTAGTTAAACGAGGCGTGAACTTTTTAATTTGTACAGGCAAAGGTTCGGGGAAAGACTTTTCTGTGACAGCTGCATATTGTGTACTTTTCAAAGTAAATACATTTATAACACTAGGTGTTGCAGTAGTCGTAGAAATATTAGGTTCTGAAGGTTTTTCAGTTATCAATTCGATATTTTTGTTGTCATTGTTAAGGTTACCTGAAAGAACTGCACTCGACAATTCTGACTGAATGCTGTCAAGTTTATCATTTATATTTTCTGTAGATGATGACCCACCACTACCACTAATGTCTTGTTTTGGATTTTCAGTAACAATTTCTTCATCTTCTTCTGCTAAAACTTGTTTCTTTTCATCTTGTTCTACTGTAGGAAAAGGTAAAAAGCGAGCTCCTGAAACACTTCTACTGGTTTGAACAGATGCAACGACAATCCAACTTTCTGTCGTTACAGGGAAAGAGTCATTATTTTCAGTTTTAAATGCTGGAGTCACAGTTTTAGTTCTAGGTGTAGGTGGATATGTTACGTCAGGTATTGATATAGTGCCATTTACAACACTTTTAGTTGTTACAACTGAAACTACTTCTTGTCCCAAAATAGATGGTGTTTCTATAAATGATACATCTTCATTAGAAAACGTAAACTTTTGACTAGGTGATGTAGTGTCGTTATCGGAATCTAGGTCTGTTTGATCAATGACAGAAGTATCAACAAATTGTTGAAAGTTGTCATCCTTAACCATTGTTTTATTAGGTTTCATAACAAGAACATCAAAAGAATTACTCATATTTACTTTAGTACCCTCAACCGGTTTTTCTGGTTCGTCCGAAGAATCATACTCGTCATAAATATCAGTAACGGGTTCTGAATTTGTAGTACTAGGTAGTTTAGTTGTTGTATGTTTTGCAGAGGAATCTTCTGCATCCTCATAGTATTCGACATACTCCTCACCTACTTCTCCTTCTTCTTCGTCATTAATATTTTCATCGTTTGTGTCATGATCATGCATCTTTGTAACAGTAATATTCTTACTCTCAAATCTATGCGATTGGGAAGTACTAGATTCAACAGACATTATCTTAGGAGCCAGGTTATTTGGCATATTTTCAGTATTCATTGAACTTGCATCAGGCTTGCTGTCATCAGAATCCTTACTATAATTCGATTTTATCACTTGTACGTCGAAAGAACCTTCAGTGTTCTTTATTAATTTTCTAAATGAGCTAATATCGCTTATATCATCTTCAAGAAGAGGCTCTAAATCTAAAAGTGATTTATATTCAGTGGATGAACCTTGGTACAATTTCGGTATGCTTTGAACGGATTTCAAATTATTATTTACATTTCGAATATCTTGCATATTTTTAGGTTTTTTTACTTCTGATGTAGGCAAAGTTTCAAAGTGTGTAAATCTTGCGCTATTTGGTTTCATATAAATTTTTTGCCGTCCAGCTATTTTTGTAGGGTTATAAGTAGTTACTTTATGATGATCGAATAAATCATGATCATCATTATCTAATTCATCATCATGTGCAATGTGACCACTTTGGCCATTACTTTTCAAACTATTACCATCAAATGGTATATTTTTGAACCTACTATTTTGGAGGTAGTCTATATCAGGATTATTTATGGTAATTTGTCCCAAAAACGTTTCTGGTTTAGATGGGTCATTCTGATATGCAACAGAATGAATTTGAGATGTATCGGGCCTTTTAGTTGAAGCAGGATGAGGATGCACTAATTGAAAATTGTAAGGTAGAGCCGGCCTAAACCTTTGACGTTGCGACGTCGCCAGTTCTGGCTGATTTATATAATATTGGGCACTGGATTGACTTCGACCTGTCGGTAATTGAAAAGGAGATGGATTTTGATCATAGTTTGGACTTGGATATCTTATTCTTCCGTCGTTGTAGGGCAGTGGCTGCACATTTTGTCCAATCCTGTAATTCTCGCCATTGTCATAATAATTTGATGGTCTACTATTCTGAAATATAGGTGGTTGAACTTGAGCAAAACTTCTTTCTGGCGTATAATAGAAGTCATTATCACCTGAAACAATAAATAGAAATTATAAAAAACTTTTTATTGCTACATATATTTTTAAAATTGAATTTTAATAATAATCTTAGGAGTCTTATGAGTAAGGTTTTTTTACAAATGAAAAAAAACTCTTTTTTTAATAGGATGCTTTATGTTATATGAATGACTCGTTGCAGCTTTGGGTCATCATTTGTGACATTTTATAATAATATTATTATATTATCAATGAGTCATTGACCCAAAGTTGCAATAAGTTTAATTAAACTTATTTTTCGATGTTTGATTTTTTTATATATAATACATTAAAATAAAATGAAAACTTTGTATTACATTTTGAAAATACTGTTAGCGCTCGACAGTCCATGATGAGAGAGGAAAACAATATATTTTTAATTTCCTTTATTATTATTTTTTATGGCAGAACAAAGTTATTTTTCCCAAATTTGATCATTTTTAAAACCAAATGTTATGTGTAGATTTTTTGTATTGTATCATTTGAAACAAAACAATTGAGTAACTAATTGTCACTTCAAAGTAATGCAAATGACGCTACTCCGAGGATAAACTCAATTATCACTACAAAGCTCCCCAAATTGTGAAGCTAACAAAACAATACTATCAATGATTTCACAAATTAAGTCCTTACAAATTTACTTGGCCGATCTTAATTCATTATAAAATAGTATATGATTTAGAATTAACATTACATTACCATCTATAATATACCTATATTGTTTCGATATTTTTATAAAATCTTTTTATACACAAAACCACAAAAACAAAACCACAAAATAAGGTATTCATTACATTTCAATTATTACATGTCCACGTAGAGAAGGTCAATATCCACATAAGAAAAAAACAAATCATCTTTGTATATTGGCCATGCCTCTGTTTCGGGCAATAGGCTTCGAGAAGACTATTAGATAAATGTCCCTATTGTCCTGTTTCGTGTGAGCTTTTGTTCTGAGTATCATGCATTCTAATAACAGCGTGGTGTCGCTGTAATAGTACGTGATTCCCCGCTTTTATGTCACTAATCACGAATTCCCTTAACTATATATACAAATTCCTGACATAAATTACTTTGATAAATTCTTTATCATATGACATTTATAATAAATCATATCTTATAATTTAATGTTTATTTACATTTGAGTATTATTCTCGTTGCGATCAAAGAAGTAAATAGGAGAAACGACGAAAATAGCAACTTCTTTGAGATCTTTTATTATAAGAATCTATGAAATAATTTAAATATATTTAATAATAACGAATATTATATTTAATTTCTTTTATCCTGTTTTATTTTATTTCTATCATAAGGTTTATGTTAATAATTACAAGATTCAAAATACACACAACAATGATGATTTACTTGTATGTCAATATTATTTTAATTATCTTTTCAAAATTCGTCATAGCCGTATTACATATTGGATACCTAATTTTCTAATAAAAACTAATTGCAAAATCAATTGTCGCAATTGTCTCTAATGTAGTCTCCTACTATTGCACGTATGCAATTTTTTTTTATTTAAAAACACTAGGTTTGTCTTTTCAGCCTGACCCCGCAGGATAGCATAACAAAAAAAAAAGCCACATAATTTTTTTTTGCCCTTTTTAATTTATTTTAACCCGTAAATCAATTTGATTTTCTAAATATATTTAATTTTCAGTTTTTGAATTCCACGTCACATTACTATCTAACATATACGTAATAAAATATGATTATTTTTAAGTGACAAGTGGTTATTATACGAGTAAGAAAATGTAGAATTAATTGTTTGCGCTTGATTTTAATAAAACTGTATTGTTTAATACAGTTATTGTTTTGGTAAAATAAATGATTACATTATTGCTACATAACCAATTTATAATTTATTAAAACAATTTAAAACGTTCGTTTGTCAAATTTATCTCGTTATCGAAACTATAATAAAGCTATCGTCTGATATTTGATGGCCTTTTTAAAAAATATCAGTAAAAAGATTGTTGTTGATTGATCAAAATCAAAATCCTTATTGAATGTAAGTCTTTTACAAAACTTTGTCATTGTCGAAACTAGTCTGACAAACTCCGTCAGTATTTCCGTGCACTAATTATATATAATTATATATAATTGTCAATTAACTTAAATAAATATAGATTCTCTAAAGGATTGATAAATAGAAATGTGAATGCTTTGTTAAATATTTACACGCCTTAATTAGAAAGTCAGGGAACTTGTCTCACCTCACACTACGATTGATTTTCAAAGACTTCATTAGAATATTGTAAGATATTGTTAGGTATGTTACTAACATTTTGTATATCATATTAAAGTAAGTATCAGAATAACATCTTTTGATATATCAAAGTCTTCATCTCTAAATGAACAAACAATGTGTGTTTTATTTTCAGCAGAAACGATACACAAACAGGGTGAGGGATAAAATTGAACAGTTTTTCTTTGAAAGATTGCTTCAGGCGTCAGAGATTATATTTTATTGCATTTTACGCTTAAAGCTTCAGTGACGAGAACCAAAGGCTCATTCCACTCAACCTTTTCCACCCCAATGCTTATTGTGTGAGTGTCGAAATAATAAAGCAATTTACATGTAATGAATATTAAAATCCGTGTCTCGCAAACATAACTGTATTTTGCTGTTATTCTGTTACATAAGGCGCAAATATGGCCTCGTGAGTACCTACTCGTAGAGGAAGCGAAGATCTAATTGAATATACGTATCTATAAACAGAATTTATAGGTATTTAAATTTAATTGTATTTATACATTCTAAGCAATAATCATAAATTATAGTCTCATCTACTAGGTTATTAAAATTTCAAATCACCAAACACCGCAAAGATGTAAGTTAAAAATCATATAAAATTACAGACGACAAATAAAAGATCATGTTATATAAAACTATCCATTACATATTTTTTACCTATTTCCTAACACCAACAAATAAAATCAATTAAAATTTCAATAAAACTGTAATCGCTATCAACGTTTTTTCACTTTGTTTTTTTTTTCCACAAAAAGGTTGCTATTGAGTAAAAACGGGACAGATGAACCATTTTTTTAATAAACTCCTAATTCCAAAATTAGCTGTATATATTTTTAAAATATAAACTGACACTAAATATTGTGTATGGAGGGGATAGATGGGGAAAGGCAAGGCCTAGAATGTAAGAGGAAGAGTTTTAATACAGGATATTTACGTATTAAAAAATATAACGGAATTTATTACTAGGTATAACATTATTCACCGTCAAAAATTAACCTTTATATCGATTTTACCCTACACGTATATATAAAAGCCACCCTATCTCCTCAAAAATGAGTTTTATGTAAGATATTGTAATAGACACACGCCCCGTAAGTAGAACACACAATTGGATAACTTATCACTATCAAATCTGACAGATTTTATGTTCCCTGTGTGCAGTCATTTTTCAAAGAAGATGCTCAGTACATGAATGTACAGACAGAAGCCAATTTTCCCGTTATTTTTGTGTTTTGTGACATTATTATAATTAGGATGTTGTATTAGTGGCCAATTGATGTGTATTTGTATTTAATATGAACAACGAATTTTACTTTTTTTACTACCGAATTCTAAACTCATGATATGATAAATATGTCCTATTTGAGATAAAGTCGTTCCCTATTTGCGAGTAATACGTTGTATATTTCGACTTCAGACACCTAAGATTTCCCTCGGGGTGGTAAAGCCGCCTCGTTTGTCTCTACAATACTAATAATGGGAATTAACGTCGCAAGTTGTACACGAATTGTTTTGTTTCAGTAAATTGTAAGGTTTTTTATTAAAGAAAACAAATGGATTATTCATTTGTCCTAATTGAGTTACAAAAAAAAGAGATGTAAATGTTCACTTTAGATAATTTAATTAATTAACTATAAAATAAAAATCTGATATAAGATCTTTAAATTGTTTTACGTCTGTGTAAGCAGTTTGTTACGATTGAAGCGGTTCGTTTTAGGTCTGTTTTGTTTATAGTCTATCTTTTTATTTAATTTCTATTAAACTAAACTGAATCAAGTCGTATTATAGCATCATTCGAATAAATTTAAAGAGATTAAAAAAAAAATCTTATACGTACAATACGTGACTTTATTTCTCTGTTTTTAATAAATCTCTCTCAGAAGTATCAATAATGTTCATACAGCTATGTTCTCTGTTGTTTTGGAATTAACATTAGTATTTTTTTTCCTTTTTAGTTGGAAATTTAAAAAATAAAGTTAATTGGAGGTAATTAGGAGCATGTGTGAGGGAAGCCTGCGCGTCACGCACAGGAAGGGTTTAAAACCTCTTTATTACAAAAAACAGGGGTTTTGAAAACCATCGACGGGAACACGGGTCTTTTAAAACTGTTAAAGCTTTTGTGGCTATCTCGTTTCATTTAAACTCTAATAGACTATTTAATTTTTTTATGATTCTTGTACGGCTTGAAGTAGTAGTATATAATAGTATTTGAAATAAACAAAACGATGTGGCAGAAGTTATTTTCAAACTACAGGTAGGTCGGTATATATTAAGAGTAGGTACAAACCTATTGTTTCCAACGACCGTGTAAGATGAGACTAACATTTTAAACTACTAAGTTGGAAGGAAAAGTTTGTTTTCTCAGGGAAGAAGAATTCCAACACGATGCTGTCTACACTGCCATGTGGAGAGAATAATAGCTGCTAGAGGGGAATTCACCCAGTTGATTACTTTGTTTAATCGCTGTGGAGAGTGATGGTTGAATGGCGATTTTTTATTATTTACATACATTCATCTATATTCCTCGCTTTGTGTCTTTTCCGCATTATGCTTACATTTGACTATTTGTATTTCGTTTATATTATTTACCTCATTATTATTTAAGTTTTTATTGCATGCATATACTCAATATAATATATATACTCAATATAATATATATACTCAAGCATATAATTACATTTTTTTGTCATATGTAAAAAATGTAATGTTTTTAAATGGGACCATTTTACGGAGGGAGGCATGTGTAGAATATTACCTGAGGCACAAAATTTATGATAAGACAACGGAAAAATAGGTCAGATTAGGATAAAAAACCTCTACGTTAAGCATATAAAATACGCACTCCATTTCTGAGGAGCAGCAGAATTAGAGTAGCGTAATAAAGTGCTTTGCACACTTACTACATTATTCAGTTTAACGGACATCTGATGTTTGGTAAGAGGCCCCGAAATGTAAAACCGTATTTGCTTATTAATTATCCTTTGTTTATAATTATTTTTTTTGGATTTCCGAAATAACTTTCAGATATTAATAAAACTTAGTATTGCTCAAATATTCACTTTTCGCATCTTAATGCTATATAGCTACTATTTTAAAAATTACTTCTTTTATTGAAAAGCTAATGCAGAAAAGGTTCTTTAAGTAAATGTCAAGTTATATAACAATTGTTATGGCAGTCGGTGATTAAATACAGTGAGTGTGCGTACGTGACACTGCGCTCCGGCCGGGGATCACGGGCCGCGTGGCGCAATATTGATTGAGGAGGTCACTATGCCACGTTTTCATTATAAATTAAGGTACTTCATCAAATGTTTTATCAAAAGTCTAAATATATGGTATAAGTATATTAGTGAACGTCGACGAAGCATCAAAGAGTCAGTTCGTAAACGAAATTAACAAGAATAATGTTAACGTTTACAAGCTCATATAAATTTACTCCTCGCAGCTTTAATAACATTTTATAAAAAGTCACCAAATAGCACCGACCACACTTAAAAGACAAATATTTAACATTATTTAGACGGTTGTAACCAACACGATATATCACTGTCTTCAGATTAATTAATTGAATATTTTGTTAATGTAATGTGAAAAAGACAAAACTTAATAACATTTAAAATATTGTTTATTATAATCTATAGTTATAATATGAATAGCCGAAACTGCAAAGTCGAGGAAGCTAAAATATAAAAGACGATTATTGTACAACATACTCGTAGCTTTAGAGCTTTTAACTTAAGAAGCTACTTTGTTTTATAACTTGTTTTTATTGTTTATATAAGCCTAGTCTATAATACATATATACATATATGAAGGCACAGTTTGTCGTCGCAGACCTCAGGTGAATGATATCAATCTTAATACTGATTAGTTTATTCAGCGCCGCAGCTGTGAGTGACACATGTGTATGGGAGTACAAAGCTTTGCCATCTCTCTTATGAGCACTTGCTTCAATGGACAGAAGGATATTAATCGCTAAATGTGAATAGTAAACATTGAACAAGATTTATTATTGTTTGTTTCGACCATTTTTATTTGTTCTGCTAATATTGATGTCAACGTTAAAAACATGAATATATTTTTTAATTTCTTCGATATAATAAAATTGTAATTGACGGGTAAATTATTAAATTGTCGAGAAACCCACAAATGTAGGAACGAGTCTGACAAATTGTAATTTTATGTTAATTAAAACTTTCAAAGAGTTCTTTGTTTTCATAATATAGAAAAAATCGAGTTTCGGAAAAACGTTTGGAAACAAATTCAATTATGAAATTATTTAGTTCTTCTTGGTTTTATTTAAGTACAAAAAATATTGAAAATATATAACAATATAATTCACAAATAAAAACCAATCCTAATGTTGAACAATAGTAAGAAAACCATATTTTAGTTTGTTATTTAAATAGACAACCAGTTCCTGAGGTGCGAAATCACGATTTCGACTTAGTTGGTTTCAAACCGGTTAGCTGAGACCCGCGGCGCCCACACGACATCTCTCAGACACTGCTCAATTATAATATTTATCAAAATATAGAACTTTAAAAGGTTTCATCCTTTTTATTTAACATATATATATAAAGACAGACTGATTAGTTGTCTTTCAATCTAAGAAAAATGAATAGCAATCTGTCACAGCTCCCTATAACAATAGTTCCTTCAAAACTATACAACTCTCACAGACTCAATGTTGAGTTTGAAAGACGTGAAATGTCATTAGCAAGCCTAGTATTGGGTTTTTATTCAAAAATGATAACACGATCATTGAAACCAATCCTTCATAATATATTTAAAATGAAAATAAATTATTATAAAATATATTTCATTTTTATTCCAATTTTATGGAATTTTTTCTTAAATTGACATCAAATGACACCCAAGTTTACAATCCTTCGTTATGATCAAATAACCGGCTCACGTGAGGGCTCGATACTAATTGCTTCATGGATTGCGATCAAACAATAATTCACCAGCTCGCGTATGAATAGACCTTAATTGCACGAAGCGCCGTAGTCTTGGTCCGTGAGGCGACACGTGCCCGCACCCAGACACTCGAAAATATTTTTATTTACTGTCATTGCTATTTCTATTGTTATTATAATATCTTTTCAAAGTCAGATGCAGTTTTATGGTATATCTCTGTGTGTGTAAATCTCACCTTATTAAAATAAAATGTGTTGTTGTACATAAAACAATAAAGTTTTGTAATTTTATGGTATTATAAGTATAGAAGTTACAAGTCACATATACAATATACAAGTTGCTCATGTTTCAAATTGTCTACAAACATGTATTAACGGGGTAAGCTCATTAAATTTTAAATAAATATACAATGTTCGTGACGCTGCGCGCTTCGATGAATTAAGCTTTTAGCTATTAATAAAAACATAATAATTTTGACAAAGTTATATCGGAGGGACCGACGGAAGGTTTACGTTTCATGACATAAACAATAAACATAAAAAATAAATGGCTCCAGATTTTCGACATGAACATGTACATCATAAGAAAGGGTTCTATAGTTCATATCTAATATTTTACAGGCAATATAACCATTGCGCTGGACAATAACCAACTTATGGTTATAGACGTAGAGTTAAGTTTTCTTTTCAACTCACCCTGGCACTGGGTTTCTTCTATGACGAGGATCAGGAAGGCAACGATGGTCGCATATCTCCAACGTCGCCGCCACATTTTGTTCTTATTTTCACCGTATCATTGATAATTTTATAGATATTTCTAATAGTCCACTAAGTCTTCTTGTTTTTCATTTTTGGCAATGAAAATATTGGCACATTCGTTTACGTGGTATTCATGCTACAGCTGCCTCTTCTGAAACAAAATACAACCCTGTTAAAAATAAAAAATACATTACAATTTAAGAGAATGGTTGTGTAGTGTTGCCAATTATCGGCTTGTTATAGAGGAGTGCTCTCATTAACGCCTCCGGTAGCGGTGTTGCAGCAAATCTTTTCGTGTCGTAGTAATTATAAAACCAGATACGAAAACTGATTATCGCTCTTATTTAGCAGAATGTTTTTAAAATACTTGAAGAGTATAATTTCAAAGTCAGACATGGTTTAATTTTTATTTTATTTCTAACAATTACAGTTATTTGTTCGCAACGAAGAGTTTAGTATAAAAAGAACCATCGAATACAATGTTACATTATTACGAAACCATAAATTCTATTCTATAAAACTTTACGGTTCTACGGACGTTTAGATCTTGGAGGGTTAGACTTTATTTGAAGAAAAATTATTTTGGATAATTAGTATAGGCTGTTATATTTTCGAACTAGAAATCGCAGGGTATATTATACATTCTTTTTATTGATTAGTTCAATAAGTTGTGTTAATTCAAATAGTAGTCGAATTTTATAAGTCGCTTATTTACAATGTGACTTCCCTTCATACGCTAGTATTTCGTCTTATATTCTATAAATTCTGTTTATTACAAAGACAAAATTTTATGTAATATATATATAAAAAGTACTCAAAAGTAAATACACGGGATACTTGTAATAACTTCGTAATGAGTTTATGAAATTCTACATATTTCATTATTTACAAAAGTTTTAATGAACATACTTAATTGCGACATAACACATACGTATATAATATGATATTATGTCAGATATATAAATATACCAACATTATTTAAGGGTATATTTGACATCCCTCCGTGATATTGTCACGGAGCCGTTCCGAGACATTAAAATTTTTCGAACAGAGAGGCGTGTGTGGGTCGGAATGGAAAAATAGACAGAATTGATTTAAAAGGAAAGAGCAGTTTTATATTCATCGCCTGACGTTAAAAGGATACGCCGAATCCGCTTCTCATGTTTAGGACCGCACTCTATATGTATTCTATGATATTGTTTGACATCACAACGACATATCTTTCTTTAGGTTATAAAAAATATAAGAGTAAATATAAAAATAGAGGTACGTTTTAATATATGAAGTACGTATTTAGTAGGTATTTGTATAATATGTAATATGTTGCTCATGTTTTAAAAAAAAAAAAAAAAAATATTATTTACCTCGTGTTACAACAACGCCGCGACTCACTCGTTTGAACGCGACGAGAGAAAACGCAGAGAAAACACAAAGACTGATTCACACCGACAGAAAAATATATTAGAATATCAACATATAAATTATTATATTTTAGATAAATCACTTAACATTAACACGGGGGTTTGTTCATTGTAAATGTAATTTAACATTAATCCGACTAAGTTTTAAAAATGTTATTGTAATTAGTAAGGTACTCGTGGTCAGAAGTCATTATAAAGTGTTTTGTATATTTCTAGTTGTAGATGTCGTGTCGTGTCGTGTCCGGGCCGGCCCCAGGCCGTGACGCGCGCAGCGTCACCGTATTGGAATCGTGAAAGCGGCTCGTTCTGGCTCGCTTCACAGTCTCTCGCCGATATCGACCACACATTGTTATATATTACTCAATACATACGAATTTTAAGGTTGTTTAAACAGCCTCGAAGTCAGTGTTGTGTATCCTCTCCCGGCTCGGATCATTCGAGTTAAACTTTACTGGTGTTGGTAAATTGTAAGACCATTTAAACAGTATTTTAATACTTACTTGTGATGCAAACTTTCGAAATTAGTGATTATTTCTAATAAAAAATATTGCAAAACTAAGAATTTTAAAATCTATTGAATCATGATCATTTTCCGTTTCTCTTCCTGATATATAACAATTTATAAACAAACGATGGACTCAAAGGAATATAGAAAAAAGTAAATGAAAATTAACAAAAATGTTGTGCACGTCTCGTGAACATCAATACTCTGAAAATAATACAATCGGTCTCATAACTGAAGATAACTTATTAACAAAATACGCAATAACGGTCTGTGGTTGAGACATTAATAACATCGCCGCCATATCAGTCAGTTTTCATTATTAAATGATATGCAAGGGTTGCTTTATTGTTACATTATAACACGACATTTACAATTCTAACACGAGTATTTAGATTTATTATAAGGTTGGGGGGGTTATTTCTGTTGAAAACACATTTTTATTATTTATTTTAACATTTTAGTACACTAGAAAAATAAAACGTATTTGATTGAACAAAGATTCCTTGCAAGCTATAATTTACATGATGGTTTATAATAAATGAAATAAGATAAGAAAGTCGGTAAGTATGATAACGCTATTTTTAAATCATTGGAAGTCGTTACGCTTTTTACCGACAACGCTTTTACTACAAATAGAAGTCTTCCTTATTACCTATAACCGCGCTCCGCTCAACTCAACAACACGATAAACAATTCTTTATTAAATATATTTTATTACGTTGCTGGAACTACTTCCTAAGTTGAAAGCTGAAGTTTTAATCCGAATCATCTGAATTTTAACATTCTTTAACAAGCAATTGGGCAGTTTCCTCTATAATATGCGCGGTAAATATATTTTATATATTTACCGCGCAAAACTTCGTTACGATATACGCAATTGAATGAAACAACATCGACAGATTTTTATTGTGGTTTTTATTCAATGGATGGGGAGGTCCATACGCTGCAATATTGAATTGTCAATATCTGAATACAAACAACTGGTATTTTTAATCTTTTATTTAACAATGAATGACCCACGACTATCGACCGACTGCATTACAACATTTATACAACATTTATATAAAACAAAGACGAGTACTATGTTAGTGTGCGTGTCTTTTTACTAAAAATGTTTAATGTAAGAAATCTTAAAGACAAACTTAACGAATGTAATTTTAATCAAAAACTTTTAGAGAATAGAAAAACTTTATTGTTTTATAGTTTTTTTTTGTTTTTTATATCCGCCATGTTACTTTAAAGCCGCTTCAAGAATCATTGAGGTGAATATAATTCAATGATATTACAGAACCATGATGAATCATTGTTACTTAACAGGCGGTTTGTTTTAGTTTTGTAATCATTACTTCATTACAATTCATGATCAAATAATAATTTACCATGGCGCTTGTGATCTCAAACTTTCAATTATACATCTACTCCAGGATATTAATATTACATTTAACGGATACCTTATACTATTGGGATTTTCTATTCATAAATTCTTATTCTAAGTATATAATTTGCATAACAATCGCGCATTACTCATTACAACACACACATTTTTTGTTAATGATAATCTTTAGTTGCAGGGCTTTTTAAAGCTAGTATTTAATTATTAAGCTATGAAAAGTGTTAGCCAACGAGAGTGTTGCGTGCGCGGGGGGAGGGGTCGGGGAGGGGGGGGGAGGCTCGTGTGAGAGGTGGGTTTAGATTGACCCATTGTAGTTATGAAACATTCTCACGGCCAAGCATTGTCATGCGGCCACTAGTTTGATGTCTTCTCAAACATACACTCATGTGCAATGAAATCGTACATGTGAACATTTTATTAAAAATAAAACATAGGAGAAAACCGTCTCTTTATGCATGGTACGAGAACTGTTGCAAGAGTGGCCAGCTCGCAGCCCAGGCCTTCATACCATTAAACACTTAACACAAGTAAATAAGAAATATTGTTCCAGACAACCTCCAGGAGCTACAAAATGCGCGCGATGATAAATACAATGTTATGACACGGGACTTCATCAAAAACTTGATAAGTATGAAAAACCAGTTCAAGCTGTTATTGGGGCCAGAGGGTTACAGTTGTCACTAATAAAATTTTTTTAGTTAAATTTATAGTTTTTCAAAATTAGTCCCACTTATTTGATATCATTCAATAGTTGTTAAAAGTCCCTTTATTCTATTAATATGTCTTTATTTAACATAGAAATAAATAAATGAATCTACAAACATTCTCATTTGTGATTTCATTGTACCCGAGTGTATTTCTAAAAATATAATTAAAAACTAGCATGTTCGACCAAATCTAAGTGAAAAATAAAAACAAAATATTGTACTATTACTATTATCGATACACTGAGTAAAGAACTCATTTATAGAGTTATAATCTTAAGTATGTTGTTATAATCCTGTACGAACAGATTGTTGTATTTTAATCCTGTTAATTTAAGGACGGAGCGAGCTGGTAGCGGTCACCAAGAAGGCAATTATTCTGCCTCAGAGCCATTATAAGTTCTAAGTGATTAGGTGGATTTCACACACATTGGACACACATCAAATTTATATAACTTATCAATAATAAACCTTCGTGACTACTGCCATTGAGCTGTTAAATAACAATTCACAATCTAAACTGTTTTATTTTATGGAGGTTGTAAAGTCAATTGTATTACACTAGGCGCCTACGCACCGCTGTTATTTAGCACTGAGGTCAATGGCTATAATAAAATACTTCAAAACTTTTATGACATTCATTTTATGAAATGGAATTACACGATTTTTAGAATATTTTATTATTGTCAATTTAATTGCTAAATTTAACAAATGAAAACATGATTTTACAAGAATTTTTGTACGTTGAGTTTGTAATGTTAATATTAAACCATTAATTAAACATAATATTAAAATAAAGCGGCTTCTAACCTTTTTGGGACCTGATGATAAAAACTCTTAATCCTTTCTGTCAACAGAATGTTATGCGAATCCCAGTCGAGCACAGCTTGCATCTCGCACGCGGCAACTACGAAAACATGCACTATTCGGCGATTTAAACTTTAACAAAACAACTCCGCGACGACATGGAAGCATTCTGAAATACTAATTTAGCTTCTTTCAATGAGTATTGTGATAAAAAAAATATTTATTAGAATAGTTGTCTATGTAAATATCTTATTTGCAAACTTAAATCTTTTAAGAGACTACAATATAGTACACCTAATAAATAAATGAATGAATGAGTGGATCGATCAATAAGACAACACCTTTCCGTGTGAAACATCATCATTATTTAAGGCAATCCCGATTTCTAACCATTAAAATAGTAAAATGTAAGTAAGCGAGTCATTCAGAGCAGAAACGTCACGAGCGAAACACCTATCTCTCCGTTTCAATGAACATAAGCGGCGTAATTGGAGCGAAATGAATTCTATCGGTTTAAGTAACCGATCGAGCTATTATTTCAGATAACTGGTAAGTACCTAAGGAATTACGAGGACGCAATCCGTTGCCGATGAGGTATTATATTGATTAAATATAATAAAACGCGCGGTTGTAGACTGAACCTTAACATCTCTACGATAGAGTTCAAAACAAATAGGTCAGTATTTGTAATCTGGCTCTCGTTTCATTAATATGAGCATACGTAAGTTCCAGAATAGAACAATATTTAGAAGAAAAAGAAAATAATCTGTACTGTAATATTGAATTATTTATGGAAGAGGAGAATTTAAAAATAATTATATGTCAGTTGTGACGAAAATAATGATCTTAGAAACTTTTCCTTTAATGTTTACTTGATTTATTAATTAAAGATGACGTTCTATAATTATTTTAAATTCATTTAGTTGTTATTGTCAACGCGTAGATTCAATAAGTTTAATAGATCTTAAATAATTTACGTTTTAGATAACCTTTGTCCAATTCATTCGGCCTTCGGCCGGAGTTTCCCATTGAAATTGATTGATTACTTTAGTGTCTGTATTGTTTTGTCAATAAACTTCAAAAAATCATGGTCGGCGCTTATTTGGTATCTTCTATTCTATTTAATCACGGTTTTGTTACTGTTAAACAATTTTACAAATATTAGAGAGTTTACATCAACGCAGACAGCGTGATATATAATCAGTGGAGGCCGAGTTACTCATATTATTATAATGACACGTCACTCGCCGCGCCGCATACCGACCTGCTCATTGCAAAACTATTTATCTGAGCCCGTAATGCTATGAGAATGTAATTTCGTATCTGTCTCTAACTCAGTATATATTTTTATCAATCTTTTTAACCCTCAATTCGACGCCGGGTAGTGTACTTCACATTGGATTTTAAAAAATCTACATCAGAAAATAGACGTTACATTTCAAGTTTTTGGTAATATATATATATAAAGCATAGAATACTATCTGCGTAAGTTGCCGAAAATCAGCACACCTATGGGATACGAACTGTTGCCTGCGAAATGACTGAAGGAAGGAAACACCTTCTTGTCTTGCAGTCAGCTATACTTTATTCATTACTTTACGTATTTCTTCTTGTGATATCATTCAAAACTAATCATAACTTACCAATAAAGTTTTTATGACCTTACTGACTATTTTACAGTTTCCATGACGCCCGTAACATGTATGGCCAGTATTCTTCCCCTTGTCAAATTATTAGAGAACTACATACGATACTGTGTGTCTTGTCCATCTTGATACTTATTCTTTTAGAAAACTTGATGTAATGTAATTTTACAAGGGTATAGGTCTCTACGAGATCTCACCTTGCGTATTACTTTGAGCATTCATGTCGACACTTCCGTTACTTACTGCACGTCCGCTTCCGAATATGAAACCTTTGTATATATAAGAACTGTTAATAAAACTACCCTCGCAATAACATAACATAATTTTATTTAAAAAATAAAAGTAAAATATTTAAACCAAACAAAATTTCGATCATTTTTTAATCGAACTCCGGCAAAAACTGTACGATTCAAGTAAATGACTAATTTTTAATTAATTTCTGTTTCAGTGTAATTGATAATATACCTATTGTGATCGGTCGTTGCTGTGTGTCATACATCTTTGTCCTCGACGCTTCTAAGCATGTCATTATTCCGTAGTATTTTCATCACTTGTTAACGCTGGTAGCGCAACGATAATTCGATTACTCAATCTAGCTTGGTAAGGTTACTCGCCACTCGGCATACCCAGTGCCGAGTTGTAGTTCGCAACCTTGCCCCCCCCTCCCCTCCGCCACCCCCCTCTCTGCACACTTTCACTCGGCCTTATCTGTCTTGATTTTCGTCTTCGAAAATAAGAAAGTATTATTTTTATTTGACATTCGTTAAATCAATATTTATATTAATTCATTTCATTTATATGTTTTTATAAAACGGCAGTTCCTTTTTATCTGAATTACTTTTATATTAGGCACTTATATTTAATTATACATAAATATTCTTATTATTAAAATTTTCAAACATATTTTTTTTTTTTTATTTTTTTTTTATTTCAACTATAGCAAGGACGCATCGCGACGCGTTGTTCCCGAGCACGGACGACATTCAGTACAATATAATAAACACTAAAAAGACAAACCATACGTAAAATTTAAGTCAAGGTCTTCATTAACGAATCATATACGCAAGTAAGTAGTATTAGAAATTGAATGTATGACTTAAACTGTTATTTGTATAGGCACGTTTACAATGAAAGATATGAAAGACATACTCTACAGTTCGCATTATGTTATAATAACGTGTTTTCTAAATATTGTATAGAGTAAGAGACTAAAAAATGATGACTTACAATAAACTGGGTAATTCAATAATGTCAATGTCTTAAAGTCTGAGAATCATTAAAAAGTAAAAAAATCGTTATGGAATCGGTTCCGAGATGATCTTTTTTGCACCGGTGCATTTACCGACGACACCATGTTATTTATTCAGAGACGAGTTGAAGAATTTACGCTAAATATCACTTGATCACCTTCCAAAGTCGGATCCTTAACCAGTATTCGATAGACCTGTTGAGATTTTACTAACATATTATAGCGTTATTTTAATATATGACAATAATAAGTTAAACTTAAGTAAAGGAATTACTAAACACTCGTCAGTGAGTCAGACCTGAGGATTATTTATTCTAATAACTATAAAATCAACATGGAGGCCTAATTTCACACAAGACGGTTCGTTATTCGACATTAGCAGTTTCTGAATAGCAAATGGCTGCGGGAATGTGACGTCACATGTTACGACCGCTTCTATTAGAATGACCGCAAATTATGCAAATTGAGCTGGACTGAGCGGGACGTTCATCAAATTAACATGTCCGAGTTGTCTTAATTAGCAAGAACCTTGTCGAATTTGAATATTAAATAAGTATCACATCCTTAATGTTTCAGATTATCTACCGACTGTCTGTTTGACTAAAGTTGGAAAAAGTTAAAACGAGTACAGAATTTAAAATATTAAAACGTTACGTTTGAATAAAAATTATTATAATGCGATGACCTTTATTAATGTTCTTTCAGGTCTCCTGAAATGATTTATATATTTTAAAGAATATTTTATCTTTATTTATCTTTTACGATACACAAATGATTATTGTGTTTGTTTGAGGAGAAATATTACAACAATAAGTTGGTCGTTTTAAAGGCAATCCTAAAACAACGCAAATATTATGAAAACGGAATACAAAACAGCTGGGAGTCTTTGTGAGTCAGCTGACATGTGGATACCTCCACACCCTTTGTTCTAAGTGAAACGTATCTCAGGAAGCGAGTGAGGCTGTTGAGATAAGGTTTAATAATTTGCTCTGGATTATAACGTGTTAGATTGTGTTGTTATGATTTACATTTGATGATGAATATCCTTGGCTACAGTTCTTATGTAACTATAGCAGATTTTCTTCGTACATACATAAACCTCGTATAAAAGAAGTAGTTCAATGTTCTAAATGAGATAAAGTGCTTTAAAGCGATGGGTATGTTAAAAGTTTTGAGAAGTTTTATTAGCAGAGCTGCATGAGAGTTTGAAAACTTCGGTTCATTAGCCTCGTAAGCACCTAGATAAATGTTATTACTTCTTTAGTGTTGGAAAACGTCCAGGTGTAATGGGCAACTATCTTTAGACAGCGTCATTAAAGTGTCGTCTAACTTCATCACTTATGAGCCATTCCGTCTCAGGGACCAGAAACTGTAAGATTTTAAAACACGTTGTCTTGTCTTGTTGTGAGTTATGTGCAATCAAAAACTATATATAGACAAATTATCGTGTGGCATCGTGTGGCATGCAGAATACGATTTTAAAATCTACACCATGGTCCAATGTGTTGTGTCCATGAATACAAGTTATAAGTTCTGAATAAAACTAGTTATAATTGATAAAAAAACGTAAGACGGCAAATCTTATTTTTTTAAGACACAATCTATGTCTTATAACCTAATATTATAGATAGAACTAATAAGAAATATGCGAGGTTTAATAAATAAATAAGCATAAATAAAAAAAAATGTATTTATAATAGTCAGCTCGGTTTCTACTGTAAATGTCGCAACCAGTTATGAATGATAACCAGTTCACCTCCTCGCTCCAACATAACGCAGGCAGCCAATGATATTGTAAGAATAAAAAAATATTAAAACAGCTGCTCTACCCTCATGTTTCCTTCCTCTACTATAGAATTATTATTATTGTATTGTTCAAGTTTACTAGGCAACATTTTTATATTACATTTTAATGATTATTTATTTATTACGGTAATTATGATTCGTTTTCAATATGGCTTTAATAATCTTATCATAAAGTCAATAACACGTATGGTACAATAATGGCTTATAGTAAAAGTAGATTTTACAAAAACATTAAGCAATAACGTACAGACGTACGTTTTGTTTCTGTTGCAATGTAAAAAAATAGTTGCATGTAGAGCAGCCTAATACTAACATATGTGAACATAATTTTCTATTTATCTAATTTTGCAATAATCATGCAAAGTCGCAATAAAAACTTGTACAATGTACTTTCGATTTCTCAGCGGCGGGCGACCTCGCAGCACGCCTCGCGTCGCCACTCACATACCATACTTAGACGTGATCTAAAACAGGTTTGCCAACTGCTATGCACAAAATATTTATAATTACAGGCATTAGTGATTCGGTCATTTGGTGCACTCGAGGTATTATTTATATTTACCTAAGCAGTACAAATATTTTAATTGGTCTTACGAAATTATAACGACTTTCGAAATACGGTCAATTATACGTTGTTTTTATGAAGGTTGCTTTAGACTATGGCTTTCGGCGAGCTGTGGTTAACATATATTTTTATTCTATTACATAAACTTTGCTCTTTAGACTTAGACGAGGAAGTGAAGGAGCTCTTTAAAATGGCCCCGTGGAGATGCGGTTACTTTTATGAAACAATGAAATCTTTTTTGTTTCAAGATGCAGCTTATTCCTCGATTACATAAAATAGTGTCTATTGTATCACGGTCGTCAAAGATCGAGTGTCAGAACAAACTTGGACAAAGAAATTGGGTCAGCCACTTAGTAGAGTGACATCGATAACGTACTTCAAGTATCAAGAGAGAAAACGTGATCAAGGCTCAGATTTTTAATCGAAATGGGAGAAGTATCATATCCGGTCAGTGAGTTAGTTAGTTAGTACTAATTGTATATTTGTAAACTCTGAATTTTTCTTAAAATAACTATCACATTATCACAGGTACATCCTAAGAAATATAATTTCAAATAATTTTAGAATTTTAATTATAATTTTGGAAATTATTACTTTTCGTGAAATTGTCTTTGTCTGTTTGTGTGAAGTTTAAAATTTTGCTTAGTTTTGTTTTTAAATGATAATTATATAAACATTGTAATCGTATATTATAATGATTTTAATTGAGAAAAAGTAAATTTTTTTAGAGATAAATAATTAAATAGGCAGGTACTCTAAAACATAAAGCAATCAATATTAATAAATGAATCATGTCGCGTGTACACGACACACACTGCCACACTCGCCCGGGGCGATGTACAAAAACCCTTGTTTGTTAAATTAGTGAACATTACACTAAACGAGAGCTTTGCAATAACAGCGCAGCCTTCGGTTATATTTGATACATAATACGTATTTTTGTACCTCGTACGCTCCGGGCTAGTCGCGTATTAACTAAATATACTATACAGCGGTGTATACACCCTGGCGTTGGTTTTATATTTTTAATAATGTTATATTTTTTAAGAACGAATCGAGCATTTCCGTAGTCCTTATAAAAGTCTGATATTAAAAGCTACAGCTACAGTAGTCTCGTACGAATATTAAATCGTAAGTTGGGTTCAATAGAATGTTTCAAGTATCACAATACCGATACCAAACTTGTCAGCTTGGTCATATAACGAAAAGTCAAACCGAGGCATCTTTAGTTTCTATCAATCAGAGGCCGACTTTTTAAACACCGGTCCCGTATCGGGAAAATAGAAGTGGAATTGTAATATCCCGAATCCTCGGCGAGGATTGACGTAAAAAGTACAAAATAATATATTCTATGTCGCCGAAGCCTCGAGGTGAACGTGAGTATTATATAACTTTGCTCCTGAACCGCAAACTTATCGGAGGCGTATTTAAAGAAGAAATGTTGGTCGTCTCTTAAAATATTTTTTTCTTTTTATGAGTTTTCCAAAATATTTACGAAGTTTCTCTTTTGCTTATTTTGATTAAACGTAGTTTTACCAATATAACACAAATTCGTCTAGTTCAGACACTAGGTACTCTAGGTGTTGTATCATTTAATTAGTCAAATTATTAATATAAAATAAAACTCTTAAAACGCAGTAATTCAAAGTTATTTAAAAAACTGTTTAAAAGTGAATCGCCGTACACGTCTCAGGTTGTTGTGAAGTTCAAAAGAGTCCTAAACTCGATATGCATGTGCGACGCAACCACTGAATAAATTGTACTGAAACGTTCATGTCGAGTGTCTCTCTGCGACCTCTCGCGGGAAATCAAAGACTACTTGCTCATATCATACAAAAATATAGAAGAAGTGTAACTTTTACTCTTTAGATTTGTGTACCGCGATATATAAAATAGAAGAAATTTAAATAAATAAGAAGTTTTAATGAAGTAAAGTAGAGAGAGGTAATGACGACTCTCTTAGTTGAGTTCATTAAGGAATGAATGACTTGTGTCGAATGAACTGGAGATCTGCTTTATGTAAACAAAAATAAGTACACTATCTCAAGATTTGATGTAGATGTTATTTTTAAACATTTTAACTAAAATTTCAAATACAAAAACTTGTTTTCTAAGTATTAATATTATAACCTTAACATTACCATTGTATCAAGAAATTTACTTTGAACATAAAACATACACAGAGCCTCTCTTCATAGATATAATTAGCACTACGTACGAACAAAAAAACAACTACGGATCTTCATTATTTACAGTAAAAATACCAATTTAAATGCTAACTTTCTCTAACTGCAGGAGGAAATATTGTAACTGCAGATCTGATTGGCTGTTATTATGGTTGTGACGGTAGAAGTTCACCTCATAATATTTATAAATAAATGAATTGATTAATTTATTTACTTACGATTGTAAAATGTTCGCGAGCAAGTTTCTCAATTACATTACTTTTGTTTGTTTCATTGTTCCGCCAAAAATCGTAATAATTATGCAATACGTAATGACCTCAAATTTCAACATATTTCCTGCGATTGTTACCGGCTGTTGTCGGCGGTTTGTTTGATCGTACATCTAATAATATAACAAATAATCATCGAGCTTTCTATTACTAACAAATGTATTTGAATCTTCACTTTCATGAGTAATAATCTATAATTGTATTAACGACGTCATTCTCTCATTTATTTATCATGTGTACTTGTAATATAATATTATAATTAATATTGAAAACAAATATCACAATAAATATTTTAAAGAAACACAGTCACGGTTCTCGTGCATTCCGGAGCGATGAGTTGGAGCCGTTCGGAATTTTAATTTCTGATCTCATATTTCCTTATGAGATTAATAAAAAGTTATTTTTTAACACATACGATTAACTCTATGACGCCACGTCTTCCAAACTAAATATTAACAACGAAGTAAGAAGAACCGTGGGGTTTGCATTCCGGCGCGGTCGCGCGGTCGCGTTCCTCTCGTCCCGCCCTCACCGCCATTTTGTAAAAACTTTTGCGCGTGCCGTGAAATTGCTTTATAACTTCCGTAGTGGTAAATTAAATTTATTTTATAATCGTGGCATAGATTTTTGTAAAATTATAAAATAGCTTTTAAATTTATTGTCTACAATACTACAGTAACTATAGACAATTTATGAACAGTTTGTTAGAGTAATTTGTTCGTACGAAATAATAATTCTTTCGATGGTGAATCATCTAAAGATTCAATAAGCAACTGTAACAACTATTAACAATAAGCAAACGAATCGAGATAAATAAGAAGTAAGAAAAATAATATCAAAAGCTATTATCATCTCTCTGTCATATCTCGAATGGATCAATCATCTCCAGACAGTAATTAACTAAGACTTTTCTATGTTTGTGTAAAAGATAAAGATATTTGATTTTTAGAAGGTGACCTCGCCGTTATTGATTCATAGAAGCCTACCAGGAAAATCACCGAGCTAATTTTACTAGTAAAAAGGCACGAACTAACAAAGGGACGACTTTAATTTGAATTCCAATCGGAACATCAAAGTTAACCCTCAATCATTCATTCCTATATATATAATGTAGAAAATCTTCATGAATGCAATTTCGTTAAAATATTTACTAAGAGAAAGTTATCTGACGTGTTAGAAAGTATTTGTTTTTCTTTTAATATTGTAGTATTTGTGGACCATAGGGGCTACTTTCTCATTTCTCAGCGCTCATGACATTTTCGTTATCTTTGTATCTATTCTATCTGTCTATTATCAGGTCATAAATGCTAGTGTTGCGTATCTCTTTAGTGCTGCCTCAGCACCGCGCCGAGCAACTGCTACGATACCTTTATAAATATATGTAGGTACGTACTACTTATTAGTGTTTTAGCGAATTTTATAAAATATATATTTTTCAAAACGTTCTGAGACTATGTGGCTTAAGCTTTTATTGTGCTTCATATCAAAATTTCCGTATTACTTGCTTTATGACCTCAGTATTAGGTTCGTTTGTTCCTCAGAATATGTACTATATCACAATATACACAAGATAAAAACACACGATTTACAAATTTAAGTTTTTATGAAGCTTTTATCGATTAGAAAAATAGCGATAATTAAAGCTGTTGCACAATATACAAATATATTTTATTAAAAGTTATCGGACAGTGCTGTTAAGTTCAATTTATGCAAATTTGCTTTCAATACAACAGCAAATCTTGTTTATGATACGTGAAGAAGAAAACAAAAAGAGGCGAAGTGTCTGCATGTGAGGGAAAATATTTGTTTACAAACTGACAGAATTCGCTGACACTTCGTTTAAAATGCAAAAAAATACCCTTTTTTGGCAAACCATCCGCGAATTTGTTTTTGTAGATATTAATTGCGGATATTACTTATTACTTTATGACAATGGATATTAATTATAATTATTTGATAATATACTATAAAATAGTATGTTATCATAAATACAAGCACGTAAATAAAAGATGGTATCAAAGTCAAGTGTCTAAAGCAAATTACCGTTAAGGAGCGCAGGACTTATTGCGGATCCTCTTTCAATCTCTGAGTTTTCAACAACTTTACATAATGAAATGCGGACAATCTACGCTTGGGGAATTAAAATAAGCGCGCTGCAGTGTTTTGTAAATAAATGAGCTTGCCTTCGAGTGGCGCTTATTGCCTCATCTCAAAAAGAATAGTCGTGTAGGCAGTGCGAAGTCTCTTACAGTGTCTCTGAACCTTGGCAAGTACGACTTGACAAGGAGCCAACTTTACTGCATCTTCAGCAAAACTTGAATGGATTTTGGAAACTTCAAATCGGATAAAGCTATTAAGTTCCAAAGGAAAATGTAGGAAATTGTAAAAATGTATTTTTTGTAAGTTTATCTATTTATATATACGTAATAGTTAAAAACTCATTTAAATACGATATAATTATTGTAAAACCGCTTTACTAAATTGCAACATGAGCAGTTTCAAATTAAGTTTCTAAAGTTAATATTGAAAATAAATCTTGAACTATGGATGCGACAAACTATAATGACTTTCGCACAAAATCTTTATAAATAAATACAATAATCCCTTAGAAATAAAGAAGACTACTCTTTATTTTTAAGGGATTTTATTACGTTTTATATAATATTTTATTACCGAAATTACTATTCATACCTTCATAATAAATATTCGTAAGCAAGTTTTTGTATTTTTAAATATAGACAGTTCCCATGACAAAGTTGTATGACCAAGCATCTTGCTCTACTCAAGATAACTAATTATATTTTGCAAGGTTTCCTCATCAAGTCGCGAGGAGCTCGAAGTAGTTTCATTAGCATATGTTACACCAACTATCGCTAACATGCTATCTTGAAAATTTTTATAATAGAATAATAATTCCATTAATTATAACTATATATTTTAAATAATTGATATCACAAGTGTTGTTAAGTAAGTTTTTTGTACTACATATATCTTAAATTTCTTCTCTATCTTTCTTTATTGGTCGCCAAATCAGGGAAACAAAAAATAAACTATTCTTACAAATGAGGACTGTATATTAACACCCTTCAATGTAATTCCGGCTACTTTCGCGTCGGCCACATTTATGAGTAAGTAATAATTAATCATATTCAACGCACATCTGAGTCCTTCGGTCCTATTCACTCACAGAAAGTGGCTCGCGTAACAAAGAACGGTAAAGTTATACGTGACTGGAATTATGATGTGCAACACTCTTTACATTACTGTATACTTGTAGACCATCTACTGTCTAATGGGCGCCTGGACTCCTGGACTGCCGCTGACAAGTAACTAGTCTCATTTTAAAATGGTCTCCTGGGGATGTAAGGCATAAAATAAAGTTTTCTTGGTTTGAAATGATATACAATTAAAATAAAAATGAAGTTACCTTTCCAGATTCATCAAGATCTATATGTTATCAGGTATGTTTCAATCAGATGTATCGACTGTTCACTGATAACGAAATCAATACTGTGTCAGGTTTATTTGATTTGGCTAAAATAATTTTTGATCAAATTATTATGTACATTATAACGTTAAAAGATATACAAACTTCACATTTCTTATATTCGTTTAATAGACAAAGGGTTAAGGTACAGGTGAACAGAATGTATTAGTGTCTGTGGAGTTATCATTCAGGGTCAAACGTCAATCTCGAGAAGTCAAATATTTGTTTATGGTTTGTTTTGAAGCTAATCTTAGCTGTATAACTAACTAATAATACTAACTTCACAAGTCGTAGATGAGCTCCGGCGCTGATTTGCATGTCGTAGTCGCTGTGGAATTCTTTGCAACATCGTCGAGTCGTTGAAGAATAATTATAAGATCCCGGCGAGTAACATTAAAGGCACTATTTAAGTACTAGTAAAAACATGTTTATACGAGTATTGTAATAGTTTTATAATAAATATTAATATCACATTGTTAGACAACAAGTTTGTATAGCAAATTTTTTTTTTTGAATGAAATCACACAAGATTTTTATTCGAAGGAATTTCAACAATCTCAAAGGTAAAATATTTACTGAGACGAAAGGAAAATGTGAGGTGAAAATATTTTTTATGAAATATTTCATTCATAGGGAATTATATTTTAAGCATGATGTAGGTATATAGTTTGTTGAATCAATTTATGAACATAACGAAGTTTAAATAAATAACTCTTAAGTAATCCTTACTTCTAATAAATATAAACAATATTTACACTATTATTTTGGTCCTCGTCTACATTCTTATACATTTTATATGTCTGAGACGTGACTTGAACAGGTACCTCGTGAGTCAGAGGTGTTTTTGGAGGTCAGTCGACGGTATCCGCCTTCTCCCGTCCACGCGTATTTTAGATCTTACGCAACTCTCTGGAAACTTTAACAACCTGTCTCAAACGCGTAGCAAATATTGATGAGAGAAATTTACTCTATCCTCGGTAAATAAGACTTCTTCTTAAAAGATTTTCAGAAGTTTTATATGTTCTTATAACATAAAAAAGATAACTGTTGTACTCTACCTATAAACATACAATAATATATTATATATTTACAGACGCACACAATTGAAATTCTATAAAAACGACTGCTGTTCTTTATTCATAAAAAACAAGTAAAACAAATACTATTTAGATATTATAAGAGTATGTAGAACTTATACTAATACATAGGTATGTATCATTGTATTTCCTATTTAGTATTGCGGTAAAGTAGACTTGACGGTCTGGACACGAGACGTCAGGTTTCTATCTCAATAATTTTTTATGAGACATTGCAATGTCGTAATGAATATCTTTGTTAGTTAGGTAAGTAGGCGGTTCAAGTCACTCGCTCCAAACTGGAGTATTACGAAATGATGTGGATTAATTATGACTTAATGACTTCTATCCAAGTGTAAACGTTCCTGTACATTTATATTTACGAAACATTTTGTCTTATGTAAGAAGTTGTTTTGTTTCTAATCCTGTTATAAGCACAGTGCTCGTGACTTTTTCTTAAATCAAGAAGCTACAGGACTCTCGGGCGAAAATTATTATATAATAATTATATTTTCTTTCCTCCTATTGTAAGGTATGAGGCCGATACTTTTAGCGAATATATTTTTATGTACAAATGTATCCCTTTATATTATTTTTTTGTCAAAATATATATTCATATTTTCTTAAAAAGGGTAAAATATAAACATTGTTATGTAAATCAAATATCATCAGAGATTTTTTAATAAATAGAAATTAATTTACAATCTAAAACGAATGTTTAAAAATAATCCATTCAATATATATATTTTTTATTCAATTCAAAACATTGTTTGATGTTTCTTTAAATAATAAAATATTTCAAAATAAATTCTATTTATGAATGTTGATTCTATAACCTCGTTATTTATTCGTAACAGTTATTTTCATTATAATAAATAATTTCTACATTTCCTATTTGATTTCTTTTGATCTTTCTGACGAATTATGCTGTCAAAAAAGAAATGTCTCCTCTTCACATTAATTAAGTTCGTTAAGGGTTCGAGGGATTGTATTCGACTGAATTGACGTTTACTGAAATGTATCGAGAGAGCCGGCGCCTTCCTCATGTTTTATTACACCCTGAGCATAGATCAAACTCTTTTATTTTAATGGGAGTCTGGATATTATTTTTCAATGGCAATTATTTTTCATTAGGTATATATTAAAAGAAATCGAATATAGTGTAAAGAGTATCACGCCCATGATAGCTTAGTGTGCAGAACACCGCTGCTCTATGTTTAACGTAGGAGGCTCAAATCCAGTTCACAGATGACTTACATTTATAACAACAAGCTGGTCCTCGACATTTAATTTGTACGATCGTAAGTCTAGTTGTAAGCTATGGCTTACGCGTAGCTTGAAAAATTATAACAAAGACCCTACTTTCGGCTTTCATGGAATTATTTCTCAAACCGGTTTTATCATAATCCCGAAGGAATACCAAAATCCCCTGTAGTTTTAAATGTCACATACTCTGAGACATTAGTGTTTGCTGATGTGCAGACAAAAAAAAACAGATAAATAGACAAAAAATTAATTTCTGTAACACACAACACAACATATAGAATATATACGAGTAGCAATGCTTTTTCCAAATACGGCACGTGATATGAAGTAAGTTAAAGCCTGTTTTTTTCGTTATGTAACAGTTTAAATGTAAATTCGTATTTATTATATAAGAAGTTATCGGTAAATAAGTTGTCCAATAAATTTTATATAAGACAAGCTCGTCATAGAACTAAAAAGACAAATGGATCCCAAATAATAGGTGCTATTGTTTTCTTAAAAAGCGTTATTAGAGTTAAGCAGCTCTAAGTCGCGGTTTACTTCCACAGTGTCGAGTATTTAAATACAATTAACTAGGAAAAAAATTATAGAGTTATAATATATAATGTATAAAGAAAAACCAAGCAGCCCATACATAAAACACTCACCAACAGCTTCAGACAATCCAATCCGGGTTACAACACAAGCACAGAGTCCGAACACTAAGAAAATTAAATAAAACAATATTCACGAGGACCGAGCGAGCCGGTTCTAAACAAATCCTACTCACGAGCACTGGCTATTGAAACTCGCAGACAATGAGAGCGTCCAGTCCGCAGCTATCAAAATTTAATAATCGATGTACGTATGTAATATTTACGTAATTTTTTCAGGCTGTCAGATGAACGAGACGATGTAACGTAACAAGCGCACCGCTCTCGGTGAACGGACGCTCCGCACTGCCGTCCGTAACGGCAAAAGGTCGTTCGTTACCCACATTCTCTTTCCACGCAGGCCTCCCTAAGATAGAAGGAGACAGAAAATGGCTTAATACAATTTTCTGTACGACGAAAGGAGACAGCGATAACACAGCCTCGCAGAAAACACGAATTCGACTCTCAATAGTTTCAACTTCGAACCTCTGTGATTTATTTGAATACTTGTAATTGCACAAATCATAAAAATACGATTGTGGAACACAACGGCGAACAAGTGACAATGTGAACGTGATATTCACACGAACCTTTTTTTCCGTTTAAAGAAACAGTACGAATTGTATGAACAATTCAATTATTTGGTAAGAAATATTTCAATGGTACTAAATTTCTTCTAAATGAAAAGACAATTGTTCAAACCTTTAAAAACACCAAAACAAATGTATAGATGTATATGTTACTTAACAAGTGAATATTGCAACGAATTAAGTTTCTAAGTTTAGATCGTTTTACAAAAATAAATTGTTAAAAATACACTTAGAGATCAGCTCTAGAGACAACGCACATACCAAGTAGGTACTGACTATCTCATTGTAATGTGGTCGAGGATACTGTCAATGCGACTGAAATATTTATTTTCAGGTACTTAATTTATGACATTAATTTACTAAGATATATTTAATTAGGTTTCTGTTATGGGTGATGAAAAATGTCTACAGTTGATGTATTTATATTCGTGTATCAGATTATCATTATATATGAACAAAGGAGGCAAAAAGTTGAAGTAGAGGAAGTTTCTGTTTGTTTCATTCATAACAATAAATTTAAAGAGAGAGAATTACAAAGTTCTGGAGTCTCCTGAAATTTCGTCGACGTGACTCACATTGCGACTGAAATAAAAATATTAAAATTGAATGGAGAAGTTTGTCGAGGTGTGGAACGATCAAAACAATTTACAATCATTATTTACACAGGCCGTGTTATCTCCCTGAACTCAACATCCAGTCTTCAACACGCCCTTACAACTGCGATGGTTACAATTTGCATTGCTTTCTTATCTTTGATGTCAACAATATTTCGAAAGATGAAGCCTGCGTCCCGAGTCATTTAAATAATATTTAACATATATTCTGGTTACAATTCAATCAAGACAGTACTCGTATTGAAGATATTGTAGCTTCTGAAATACGGTTTATATGCAAATTAAACTTGTCTTAATAGATTATTGAATTTAAAGTAAAATAAGTAAAGTTGTTAACTCTTTTACATGAACTCAGTCTCGTTGAATAAAGAACAGACAAATACTGTTACATATTAAATATATAATATAATATTGTATTTACAATAAGTATGATATTTCGGATCACTAATGGCTTAATAAATCTTTTTTTAAACAACCCTCTAAAAAAAAATAAATTTATAAATAAGATAATTGTGTAAGTTCTTTGATCTCGTTCTTTACTGATTCAATAACCGCAGAAACAAATTGTAAATAAGACGCGTAGCGACGACTGTTCGAGAGGTCGGCTGTGGCCATTATAGGTGACTTACGACCCGGAGAAATATTGTCAATAATTATTGTGATGCTTTTCGTTTAAAAACATAGTTTTTAGTTATTTCTAGTAAATAGTAACGCCGTCTGCTTTATATTGAATTCTTATTAAATGATTTTATTAAGATTTTACAGCAAGATTTTGTCAGGATTATTTTTAAATATTTATAAGAACTCTTAATTAGTAGCCAATATTAATGAACTATGAACAATTTAAATTTAATTTAATTAGAAAATAATATTTGGTTAATCAAAATTATTTACTTAATTACGTACTTTCCCGGAGGTAATAATTCGTTATTAATTGTGCTAATTTGATGTATTCGTTTGTTATAGATCGTTGTACTTAATATCTGTTTATTAATTCCAATATGAGATGTAACTTCCAATATGAGATGTTCAATAACAGTATTTTATTAATGAGGTACATTTAATGAAATAATAATATAAATACTCAAATATCTCTTTCCAATAATAAATAATAATAAAATTACACAAAATCTACTTTACACACTCTATTTTACTTTTAAATAATGAATTCTGTGTTATTTATAATTTAATATTGTATGTAATATTCAGTTCTAATTAGATCTCGTACAAATGAGTGTCTATTCATTCATACGCTGCACAATTTTGCTCTAAAGTATTACGTTATACTTAATACACTGCAAGCTAAGTCTGTGGAAAATTAATAATAACGCCGCAGAAAACACGTCTACCCGAAATATATTAATTTAGAGAAAGCTCTTCGTAATTTAATATCAACAAAATAACAAATCTACCTCATAATGTATTTCTGCTTAACTCAATTTCAAATTTAACTTCGTCCCCGCGGAGCGCCCACTTTATTAGGACAATAAATTAGTTCTACGATCATAGGAAATAGTGATTTTCCGACCAACTCGTGACACGACCGCACCTGACTCTGCACTCAAAGATTTGCAGCTGTTCAGTGTTATTATTTTTATAAAACTGCTCTTAGACGGAGCACCTGCAGTTTATATTGCAGTATGTATATAATTTTATATGATATCTTCTTTGTCTTCGAATATAATAATTTTTTTTTACCCCCATTATGTATGACTGTCTATAGTAATAGATTTGATGTTAAGCGATCTCTAGTCTTGAAGATAATACAAAGAAAACAAAACTACCATTACCTCGAAACTACTAATAGTAAGCTTAAGCAATTTTCATGTTACATATTACGTATTATGTTTATTGTTCGGTTTGGAATTATAATTATATTATAATTGAATTTCAAATAAAATCTGACTCAATCTACATGAAAGTTGTCTGCTTGTTCTTTAACTCGGAACAGGACATTAAGTACATTTTATTTTATAAAATGTAAGGTTTCCGTCGGTACGTCGATACGCCTCGGAACCACTCGTCACCAGAGAGCGCTGGCTGCCTCCATTTGTCAAATTAACACCGGTCGCGGGTTAAAGGTTAAACTTAAACTACTGATCTAGAAGTTTCTTGAGTTGGATTGTTGTCGTATCAATAATAATAAAAGTGATTCATTAAAACTACTTATCTAAAATATTTTAGCTGAATACTACTTTAATAAGTGAGACAGTTTGTGCTGTTCGTGTTATGTTTTTTGCAAGTTGTATATTTATCGCCGGATTACCATTATTTTATAGGAGTTCGGTCTTAAACAAATTTGTATTAGAAACTTACTAAAACCTAAAAAAAATTAACTAAATTAACCAGGTTAGAAAAATATATTTAATATTGCTCTATATAAATAACTGAACTAAATGGAGTACTTGCGCTGGTTAAATTAACTACTTTTTCTATTTACAATTTAAAGTTTGTTTCAGTTCTAAAATATGTAATTTAATAAAGTTTTTCACTCAAAAAATGTAGTAGATTTAACACATTATAATATAAAACAATAATTCGTTTCTTATATTTAGTTAGTTTTGTCCAAAACCTGTCAGTCATCCGGTGTACGCGCGGTACTCAATGATCAGAGCGAGCCGCCGGCCGCGTCACAGTTATGAAGCCGCCTGTATCGGCTCCGACGTTAAATGTCAATCTTATGAGTGCGCCGCCTCATTAGAGCTCGCTGAGTGCTTTGATTGAGAATGTAATGAACCCTTCATCTCATTCACTGCTGCAGGGTGTAAACACAATAAAATATATGCGCTAGTAGGTAGCATTATTATTTAAGATGTTTGCTTTGTTCTTAAAACTAACAATTACATAAGATATTAATAAATTAACATAAATAGTTATAAATGTATTACTTAAAGACATAATAACTTTGGCCCAGTTTCTCTTAACCATCATATGTATCTTTATTGTTAATTTTTAGAAATGGTTCATTTACAATTTATACAATACAAAAAAACGTAAGTTACAAGTTTCAAAGTGGCGTGTCAAATAACTTGTTTTATAAAAATATAGTAATTAAGAGCTAAATCTAATTAATACAAAGTTAAATGATTAAATATTTATGAGTCACTAACTACAATAGTCATGTCAAAGTAATTAATTTTAATTATTTACTGCATCTAGTTTGCTAAAATTGTAACGTTTATTTTATTTTATTTTATAAATGTAAGAAAGGTAAAAATACTCTTTTTACATAGCTTTATTAAGTTTGGGTCATTATTAAAGTCTTTACATATTCTTCACTTCCTGTGATTATTCTTGAGCAAAGTGCAGTCTAAGTTCAAGAAGTCCTCGGCGTGCAGTACATGTATATTTATTGCTCTGTACAAATTGCTCGAGAATCGAGGCTCGCTTTGTATTTGTTTTCTTATTTTAGTCCGGAAACAAAATGTTGTTTGAAGCCTAGCTGTTCACCTACATATATTGTGAAAACCCTCATTCCGTGAAATGGGACACAGGTGTTTAAATAGGACTCCCTCGAATCTGACGATCCAGGGCTCATCTTACTCCAGGATATTTTTCATTTTTACTTATATCAGATATTAGAAAAACAACATTAATAATATTTATTATTAATATTTAACTCATAATTTAAAATAAGTACTAAGATCTGCTACGACTTGACGAGTGACTGTTATAAGATTTCAAAGGAACAATTTTTAATACATTTAATATAATAAATACATTATTATCAGGTTCTGTCTAAGGAATATATATAAATACAAATAATATAGAGACTGTTTATAAGTAACATTACTAGTAATGTGATGCTGTTAGATAATGTCACCCGTACTTGTAAGGAACTGACTGACAAGGAAACACTTATTGGGAAAGTTGAACCTGTCTCAATCAGGTATCACTTGAATCTACCATTTTAACAAGCCTATGACTTATGGTATCCTTCACAGTAGTTTTTAATTAAGTATCTAATTCTACTAATTAATTTATTGTAATAATGATGGTATAAACGTACACATCATATTAGTTGATGTATTACTAGCACTTGTACTAAGAACCTATATACCGACTGAAATTTGAAACTTCTATACTTATTATTGCTTCCGGACCACCGCTTTAACAATTCGGATTTCCAATAAACATTTTGCTAGGGTCGCGAGTACTTTCCTATTTACATGGTAAAGGACGAACCTACATTGTTAGTTTAGAGCAGCGCGAAACGAACTGAATACTGATCTCACGCGAAGGCGTCGTGACCTCCACATCTACTGCGTTTGTTTGTATTTGTATATTATTGCGATAAATATTTTAAGGTGAATTCATAAATAGGGACCTGTTTGATATAATTTGTAAGCAAGCCTGTGCGGCGACCCTGCCGTCACAATTCAATATATTCAGTTAGCAGCCCGAAAATCCATATTTTACGCTTAAGTATAAATATTTATTAATCAAAGTTGGGGGAATGTCGAAGAAACGCTGCAATATATTGCCGGGACAAATTGAATAAAATGAAAAGCAAATAGAGAAATCAGTTAAAGCCTCAAAGAGCAGAGCCAGAGCTACAGATGAATCATTGTTCCAGAGGAGAATTACTACGACCGCTGAATGAGAGCCGAGCAAATGTCTCGGCTATTAGAATGAATGGGAGGTTTTAAATGTAAATCTAAGATTTACACTACAAAGCTTTGTTAACTCGTATTATGACATTTTATTAATTTGTGCTATTATTCTTAGTATTCTACTTTGTCATATACTGAATAGTTTGTAAAAATATAACTTCACAATGACCTAATAATGTTATAAACATATATAAGATAATAATAATAGTAACTTTAAGCAGTATATTTGTGAAATGATCCAAACATTTATATGACGAAACACACTCGTAGTTTTTATTCGATAAGATGAAAAATGATGCCCTCCTCATACTGAAACTTTGTATTCGTAAAATATTTCTATCGTTTACTAAATGTGTTACGTCGCTCTGAAATAGCGCACACTACGTGCTACAATTCCTACTTACATTTACACGTAATACGACCTACAAATTACGAGTCGTTGTTAAACTTCGCATAGCTTTATCGTAGCATTAAGGCTCAACTAATTGCCGAGTCTAATTTGAATATATATAGAGAAATGGCAAAGACAGGAACATCACAAATGCTCTAGAGGATTCATTAAACGGATTTCTTTACTCATAAGTGGCTAAAACTAAATTTTTACACATCACATAATTTTTCTTAGATTTTTTTTCGACTAGTTGTAGGGAGAAACCTTTTATAATAAGTTAGAAACAATAAGGAACTAATCTGCTTCATATTCGTTTCATATGTATTTTTATATGTTAAAATGATGTAACCGCAACATAGTAAAATCGTGCTATAACTAACCTTACGTATTTAATTTTTAGATTAAATAAATAAACATATTGTAAGGATATAATATAGACGGTCAGTTACAATATTATAAATATATAAACATAATGTAACGATATAGTATAGACCGTCAGTTACAATATTATAAATATATAAACATAATGTAACGATATAGTATAGACGGTCAGTTACAATATTATAAATATATAAACATAATGTAACGATATAGTATAGACCGTCAGTTACAATATTATAAATATATAAACATAATGTAACGATATAGTATAGACCGTCAGTTACAATATTATAAATATATAAACATAATGTAACGATATAGTATAGACGGTCAGTTACAATATTATAAATATATAAACATAATGTAACGATATAGTATAGACCGTCAGTTACAATATTATAAATATATAAACATAATGTAACGATATAGTATAGACCGTCAGTTACAATATTATAAATATATAAACATAATGTAACGATATAGTATAGACGGTCAGTTACAATATTATAAATATATAAACATAATGTAACGATATAGTATAGACCGTCAGTTACAATATTATAAATATATAAACATAATGTAACGATATAGTATAGACCGTCAGTTACAATATTATAAATATATAAACATAATGTAACGATATAGTATAGACGGTCAGTTACAATATTATAAATATATAAACATAATGTAACGATATAGTATAGACGGTCAGTTACAATATTATAAATATATAAACATAATGTAACGATATAGTATAGACCGTCAGTTACAATATTATAAATATATAAACATAATGTAACGATATAGTATAGACCGTCAGTTACAATATTATAAATATATAAACATAATGTAACGATATAGTATAGACCGTCAGTTACAATATTATAAATATATAAACATAATGTAACGATATAGTATAGACCGTCAGTTACAATATTATAAATATATAAACATAATGTAACGATATGGTATAGACGATCAGTTACAATATTATAAATAAATATTAAATAAACCTTTGAAACACAAAAAAAATACTTGAAATATTTAATAGACATAAAACCGAAATATATTTTTGCCTCAAAGATATCTACAGATATTTCAATCTCTGGTTGACGAAGCAAACAATTACATTACCCATATACGATATTTCTGAATATATGGTAATAAGGACGCAACGAGCTCGAACTTATGGAAGGTAGATATTATTTAAGAACTTAATATTTTTCTTACGAATTCAAAAGAAGCAATAGAATAAATATGAGTTGGAAAGCTTTTACAAAATTAAAATGCCCCTTACTCGTATTTGTACTGGAGCAGATTGTTAGTTTAATATTGACTTTAACAAGTCAAATTCTAAAGCTTTTAGTTACGTCGAGTACTTATACTTTAGAATACGTGTACATGACTTGGTATATTACCTCTAAAATTGTTACATTAAATTAAATTCTTACAGCGGCACAACAAAAGCTTACGGCTCTATCTTTTTTCGAGATATATAGCGGCATTTAAAGTCACTGAAACATGCAAATGATCTAATTGAGACGCCACGGCTGGAGTCACTTGAGAGTAACGGTTTATATTGTCTGACTGCCTCGGGATTTGAGTTTGAATTAGTTAAAGGGTAAAAGCACAATAACAATATACTTTAAATACTTAATAGTACAACGCAATACGTCTAATTAACACAAATATGGAATCATCGTCTTTACAGAAGGCATTCCAAAAAGTTTACAAGAATGTTAAATTATAAACTTCGCATTTTACGGCGGCATTCCGAGAGCACCTGCGTAGAAATGAAAGCAAAAGTCTACGTAAAATTTAACTTTTCATTAAAAGGTTTTCTTATTTTTTCAGGTTTTATGTTATCAATAAATTACATAGTTAGGGTAATTATTTGATGAATATCTCAACTAAGTTCTGTACTTTCCAAAATTAATAATGTTTTTAAAGGAGACTTCAAAAAAATATCAAATTATTTTAATTTAAAAAGACGTTACGACGACCTAATTAAAACCCAGGTTAGCAGAAAAGTTGTCTTGTCGTAGGTAGATCTTATATTTGCATTTTGAAACTATAATTATTTCGTTAACTAAAATATATAATTTTTAATTTCTTATTAAGAAGTTTGAAGCTTAATTTATGAGCATAAAAGGAGCAAAACTTACTTTAGAATAATTAGAGTTCACTAAATATGGAGTTATATAAAGCTGTATTCTGTGAAATGTTGTTATATCACTAATACAGCAGTTGAATCAAAGTCAAAAATAAAAATAAAAATAAATTATTTTATTTTCTTTATTTAACTTTCCCAAAAATTAGATGTTGACAGTTTAACAAGACAAGTCGTAGTTTCAATTCAATCAAGCGAAATGCAAAATTCACTTTAGTGAATTTGTTATTTCATTCCATTCCGATGAAGAAGTATGATGCGATTCAGTACTTATTGACTATTACTTGTATGCTGTTATTAACTATTTGCAAAAAAAATATTTATAATTCGACTATTAGTTTTAATAATTTATAAAATATAGTTAAAACTTTATTGTTTTACTTCTGGAAGCTTTTATTGCTATACGTCTTTGTCCAGGGGAAGGAAAGACTAGTTATGCGTATGCCTAGTCTGCAATCCCAGTTCAAAAAGGATACCCAATCAGGAACCCGACAGTTCTCTGTCGGCGAGTAGCGTGATCAGTCGAGAAAGAGACAGGAGTTGAGAGAGCACCACACCTAAACTAATCACACTGGATGAGACTACTTCAGGTATCATCTTACTATATCTTTTGCTCGTGTTTTCTCTCCGCAGATTACAATCTGTTTTACAAGCTCGGTCAAAAAACGCTCCGAAATAAGTTCCGTCTATGTCAGCCAAAGGTCTATGGTATCGCCGACTTTATTGTAAAATTAATGTATGTTTTTGCCATATATTTTTTTCAATTTTAAACCGGTCCAGAATAACGTATCATTTGGTTTATTATTTATCTGAAGGGAATTTTAATAATCGATATTTAATTTTTAATTTTAAAGTATATTTTCCAGCTGATATTCCTTAAATCAAACGTGTGCGCTGTCGTAGTCCTGGCACAATACAGACAGAATACAAAGCGGGAGGTTTCTCAATTACGAATTCCCGTATAAATTATAAAAATATATAATTCCTTTATATTTTAATAAAATTCTTTTTAATCAATCAAATAAACCAAACAATTTTTTTTTTCTTTCACGTCCCAAAAATGGCTGCCAAAAATTCAATAACGCTGTTAAAATGTTCATGAAAGGACTGAAGTGCACTGAAATTGCATTATATAATAAATTCGGCACTATCATAACAATTTTCTGACTGTTATATAGTAACATTTTTTAATGGGAATTTTGTACTGTAAATTACAATTAAAAATTTTATATAGAAGTATAAAAATATAAGAATCCTTTTAATATATACTTATATTAAACATTTATAACCCAGTAAAAAATTTAAGAGATATTTTAAACCAACATTTTGATAGATGCAACAGAATGGAAAATTGAATTTTCAAAGGACGCCTTAATTCGTTTGAGAAAACTGAGAATAATGTTTTTCTACATTTTGTTTTTAAAATAAAAGTCACAATAAAAGTAAACTGAATTGTTAAGCGTAAGTAACGCTTAGGCTTCAATACACCCGAAACAAAATACCTTCACATTAACATTATCAAATATTAGACGTACATTACCACGAAACGAAATATCTAAATTAGAAAGATAATACGGAAGCGATACAGGAAGTCGTTAAGGCAATGATATTGGATTTTACCTAAAGGTGATTTATGAGAGCATGAGGAGTGCCAATTTCCTGAGCGGAAGTGTTGCTGCGGCAGCATGTTTCTGAACCGCTTCAGCGCTTCGATTAAAACACTGATTATAATTTTGAAAGTTTCGAGTTTTCGAAAAGAAATCTCTATATATATTAAGAAAACATTATTAAGACTTACAATGGTTGTAAGTACAATATACTACGCTATAACATTATGTATGTGATCGTTTCGTTTTCAATTTTAGTCAAGATTTGGTGAGGTCGAGAAAAACAATAAACAACAACTAAGTACTAAAGTATTCAGTTAAAATATTTTGCTTCAAAATACAAACACAGAAGATATTTGTAGAAATTATTTCAAAGACATAATTTGATAAAGTTCAAAAACAATCTTCAAGCTTTTCAAAAAGAATGTTTATTTCTTTTCGTCAGAAATCCGACAAAGCTTGTTTTACTGAAAGCGTGCATTCTGGATGAACGCTATTTGACAACAAAGACCCTAATGAGAGACGTAAGAGATTTTCTTTAGTTTTCGCCACAAGCGTGAAAGTAAGAAAATAAGCCGTCAAATGAATTAATATTATTTATTATTATTAATATTATTTATTTATTAGCTACTAGTCACAGTATGTTTATTTAAATGAACTAACATCTACAATTGATAGCAGCAATATATCAATGTCGCTTCACTGCAATATTGCTATTAAACAAATTTTCTATTATTTTAGTTTTAATGTCAAATATTAAACATTTAAAAGGTCATTCCAATATGTTATAAAAATGAATAAAACGAAATTTCTTAAGAAGTTTCTGAAACTTTTAGCACTATATAGTCCCCAAAAAAAAAATTTATTATATTATGTATTACTTTTTTTTCAACATCAATGTTTAATTATTTAAAAAAAGGTTTACATTCAGGAATATGTTAGGTTCCTAATTTCGTTTACGTTGGAAGTCTATAGTAGAGTAAAACAAGGATAGATGCCGCATTGGGATAGATGCCGCATTGGGATAGATGCCGCATGTTAAAAAAAAAATCCGAGATGTTCCTGCCCCCGGGACATCTATCCCTCTACGTCCTATGATACCTATTTATGATATTGGTTTATAGTTTTAAATTATATTTAGACTTCTGTTATATCTTTTATGTGTTTATCTATTTACTACTATTCATATTTAAATTCTTTACCGAGTGTAGTAGAACCATGGCACGGAAATACGAATAAAAGGAAAGAGTGCATTTTTAAGTATTTATTTGAACTACAGAACAACTATATGTGTAATAAAGAAAATGATAATAATTTAAACGTAAGCTAAGGACCATTACAGACCAATTTACAATTTAAACATCGAAAATGAAAACAATCCTCCTAACTATAAAATTAAAAGAAAGAAAACTACAGATTTGTTCGTTTATAATATTAAGACACACAGACAGGATGACCCTAAACATGCAAATAAATATTTATTTAAAAGTTAAATAAGAGCAAAGAATGTTTTAAAAATTATAATATTAATGTTTCAGGACTTACAACATAACACCTGTAACTGTACACTATTCAGAAATTTTTGCTTAAAATATGGAAAACTTTTATTAACTGGCTCAAAATTAAATAGGTCAGAAATATAGACATAAATGTATGATCATGCATGTAGGAAGTTATAAAAGTAATTAATATTATAATGGTCTAGTATTTCAGATAAAGAAATATTATTAAAATTTTATTTTTAATAAAAGTATGAGTATGCTACTTTTAAAATTTTAAATAGTTTTAAAATTTTTTATTTTTGTTAAAAATTTAATTGTTTTAGGTATTATGAAAAAAAAAAAAACGCAAAATCTCTTTCAGACTTCTACAATTTTTTCTTGGAGACATGCTGTTTTAGACGTACAACGACTTCACAATATTTGGTACTGATTTTCGTTTTCACAATATAAAGGGCATCTATCTCACAATTACATGTTAGCATTTATGCTTCTTATTTCATTAAATACTAAAATAATATTTTTAAAATTCATAAAAACTAATGATAATGCAGCATATAGATGCTACATTTTTATAAAGATAATTCATGTAAAAATTATTTTATTAGAATAAGAAGCCTTTTTTAAAAAATAGGGAATCTATTCCGGTTTTACCCGAATATTATAAAGAGAAACATTTTAGTGTTTGTTTGTTTATTGAATAGGCTCCGACATGCCTAGACCGATTTGTTAAAACCAGTTTGTTTAGAAATCTACTTTATTTGAACAATAATGTAAACAAAATATTTCGATAATGTAACCTAACGTGTGAAAAAAATAAAAATAATAATAATTCTTACCCGCGTCGCTTCAGAAATTATTGCCCAGGCAACAATATGAAGTACTTACTATAGTATCATGGAAGATATCAAAATCTACATAAAAGTACATTTGTATAATTATTAGAGACACAATAACTATTTTTACATGTTAAACTATGCATTGTCAATGCCGGTACAAACTAGGCCACATTACTCGTACCTGGTTTTTAATTGTTTGTCAGCGAAATCACGACGAATTGAAAGTTATAAAGATTCTATAAATTGCTTTTTTAATTACACCAGTACCGGAACAGCAGCTGGTCAAGTAGCTCCTATACTGAGGATAACGATGATGCCGACTTATCTGAAAGTTCCATTTAACGGCTTCAATTTCAGGTAAAGATATATTTCGCTTTAACAATAAATAAGTCCCAAAACCAAACCTGCGTATTAATAAGGATTGACCAACGAAAATAATGTTTTACTATTGAGTAATATCGCGGATTAGAACTCGTGAAAATTAATGCTTCTACAAAATAAAACATCATATAATATCGTTCAGAGAAAAGCTCAGAAAAGTTCAGAGAAAAAAAAAATCATAAATTAAATTTAAATTTATAATTTTCGAAAAGTAAATCAAAAGTTGCCTCAGCTATTGTAACTCATTTTTGACTTTCTACGGTTACTATTTGAGACACTAATAGTGACTCAGGTGAGATCTGATGAGAGAGTTTTCAGGTAATAAAATTTATTAAATGAAATCACGTGCTATTCTTATCAAACATTAGTTTTATGTTGTGTTAGTAATATTTGTTTATTATAATTTAAGTGTTTTAAATATGATTCATTATTTTATTAATTATTGGAAATTCTTATAATATGAAGGTCATTTGTTAGTTGTTATTGTAACTTACCCTCACCTAAATTTTGTAGCGGTGTACAGTATGCGACGAGTTGTAAGTGCTGTATTGGGCTTTTTTTTTTTTTTTTTTTCCGTTGGAAAAACCCGTTACGGGTACCCCGTCGGCCCATGGGGGTGACGGCCGGGGGGTGATGTGGGACTACCCGGCAGCATAGAGGATGCTGCCATTTTTAAGGCTACCCACTAAAAAACCAACGGTTGCCCTCTGCGCCGTAATGGGACGTCACGGGATCGCGTTAGCACACACCGTGACGCCCCGCCGAGAACGTCGAGAGAGCGACACAGGCATCTCTGCTGGGACAACGTATTTCTACGTACAATATCGAATTACCGCAACAGCGCTAAGCTATGTTGTGTACACCATGGGGGTGGGGTCGGACTTAGAGCAGTTCCGACCCCTAAACTGCTTCACTGCGTAGAAACGGACTCCCCAAAAATGTGGAACGCTTCACGATTTTGCGTGTCATCCTTGCGCAGGGGCCATGCTAATCTTCTCTGTATCGTTCCAATTTTAGTATATGTACTGCCGAAGCGAGTACGTATTGGGCTATCCTGTTACAAGTTGTCGGACAATATTGTGTCGCAAGTACTGCGCATCATTTAACACAAATCTTAACAATAGTTTAGCTAAACATATTAAAAAATTAAGAGCACAGCTTTTCAGATATACCTTTTATAATAGTACAAAGATTAATACGAAGTTTTATGAACAAGCTATATTTTTATAACTTTTATTTTACGGTAATAAAAGCCTACGGACACTACGTTTGCTCCCAAATGTTCTAAGAACAAAGGTAATGTCTCAAAATTGCAATTTACAAAGAGACGAAGAAAGTGTACAAGTACAAGTAATATGAGCAATTATTAATTCTTGTAAGACAACGAGGTAGGAAATTTTCTATTAACTGTTTACGGCCTTTGAAATAATTTAAATGTAGTGATTTGTAGTAGACTATCTTTAAAAAAATTACCGAAGTACCGTTTTAGTAAAACAATTTTAGGTTTTAAATAAATCTATGCAAGCAGGATTCGAACCCGCTACCAATACCAATTGAGCTACCGTATCGCTACTCGCTTCAATGAATTTAGTTTTATATGTGACCGCCTTTGTCGGAACAGACGTGATTTGTCTAACTACGCGATACGGTACTAGCGCGATATTAAAGATACAGGAGCTCAATTGGTAAAGCGACGTGACGGTTTTTCGGAGGTCGCAGATTCGAATCTGCTCGTTTCGATAATTATTTTTTTACATAAGTAAAAAAAAATTATTCAACTTTAAATAAATAATTATTTAAAATTGAATAACTTTAATATAGCTGGTAATGTAATAAAGTTCTTTTGATAAATTGAGTTTTTCTACGTATTATTGGAGAATGAAATTAATAAAACAAACGTCCTTCTGCATGCAATTGTATTTAACGACTGACTTAGAAATATTATCAATTTACATTCGACACGTCATTTTTTAGTAGGTTGTACTTTTTATTTATATACATTTAGATTTAACATAACCGCCCACCAAAGGACTATACGAGTCCTTTATAAATTACAAGTTAACTTGAAAGTATATAAAGCTATCAAAAACAATCATACGTGGGTTATACAATTTTAACATAAGTAAGAAACGCGCCTTACATAGCAAAGTATAAATAAACATGAAATAAATTAGATTTTAAATATTAACTGGTATCAATTGGCAATGAACACAGTTTGGTTACACATCGTTTAATTATACTATCACCGCTTTTAACACTATATACTCTAGTCTGGCCATCAGGACCAGGATGTTTATCTATGATGCGGCCTAGAGACCATTTACCCGGTGGTAGATTGTCTTGCTTTATTAGAACAATATCACCCAGCTTGAATTCCGATTCACGCTTAAGCCATTTTGGTCTTTGTTGAAGTCTTGTAACATACTCCTTCTGCCATCTATTCCAAAAATCTTGAAGTAGTTTTTGTGTGAATTGCCAACGCGTGAGACTATTTATTTTTAAATCTTTTAAATTTGGATTTGGCACTTTGGATGGACCACAAAAGTCCACACCGGAGTTGAAAAACGGTCGTGCTGGGGTGACACGTACGGATGGAAGATCACCCATTATTTGTGTCTTCACCTTCGCGTTCAGTTTGGCACATATTAAACAGCGATGAACATATTGTTTCACTAAAGATTTTACTCTGAGAATCCAATATCTTGATCTCAAATATGTCATCATAAGTTGAACTCCTCCATGAAGTGTCTTTTGATGTGCTTCAGCTATAATCAATTTTGTTCACTTGCTTTTTGTTCCTAGAATAATGGGATTCTTGATGTCATCACTCAAAGGTGCGTTACGGAGGCGACCACCCACCTTCAGAATACCATCTCTGTCTAAATATGGATCCAATACCTTTAAATTACTCAATCTTTTAACATGGCCCTTTATTATTATAGTCTGTATATCTTCCAAAAATTCTTCTTCTTGAGCTGATTTAATACAAATTTTTAAAGCTTCTTCTAATTCTTCTATACCAATAGTATTATGTAAATTTTCGGAAAATGTATTAAATAATTTTAAAAATCTTTTACAAATTACAATAGTTCTTAGTAGCTCTTTCAATGAATCAAACTCTTCGAATTGTGAATGTAATGATTTACCAGTTTCACTTTTCTCTATCCTTAAAGCTTGTATCTTTTCCTTTTTCCTTTCTACATCTGTAGGTAATGCATTTGGTCTTGTGAACTGTATCTTTCCTGCAGATAGCCATTCTGGTCCATTCCACCATAAATCACACTTTCCAGATTTTTTACTAACATTACTCTAGATGCGATGTCTGCAGGGTTGTCATTAGATAGTACATGATACCATTGGTTGTTATGAAGATTACTTATTATTTCTACGACGCGATTTGCTACAAAAGGTTTCCATCTTCCAGGGTCACCGAACAACCAAGAAATAACAATTGATGAATCAGTCCATGCAAATATCTTCGATGATGGGATTCTCATAGCTTCTCTAACTTGTTTTATCAATCTCGCTAGTAGTAAAGCTGCGCATAATTCTAGTCTAGGCAACGAAATAGTTTTCAATGGTGTTACTCTAGTTCTTGAAGCAATCAGTGTCGTCTTGAATGATCCATCAGATTTTTTAACACGACAATATACAACTGCTGCGTATGCTTTAATAGAAGCATCACTGAACCCGTGGATTTCTATAGAGTCCTTTTCAGCAGTTTTTGTTCCTAAACATCGATTGATATTTATAGTATGAAGGTGTTCCAAATCTGTAGTCCTTAATTTCTTCTGATGAATTGCATCTCCATAACATTCTTTGGTAGTCCGTATCCGCTTTGTCTACTAAAATCATTCTATACATTTTCTCAATATCAGCAACAAAACAAACCGAATGAAGTCTCCACCTTATCAACAAACTTCTGAGATCCTCTTGCAGAACTGGACCCGATAAAAGTTCATCATTTAGTGAAATGCCGTTAGAACCTTTACAGGATGCGTCGAAGATAACACGCGTCTTCGTAGTTTCTTTATCACGTCGGATTACTGCATGATGAGGTAAGTACACTGATTTATTTTTTATTTCTTCTTCAGGTACTTCTTCAATATGTTTCAATTTTATGTATTCTTCTATCACTTTAGTGTATTCGTATTTAAGTTCTGTGTTTTGATTTAGTCTTCTTTCTAGTTGAACGAATCTTCGTAATACAGTATCTCTTGTGTTTCCTTCTTTTGATTTTGGCTCTTCTGTATTAAAAGGTAACTTCACAACGTAGCGTCCCATTTCATTTCTCCTGTATGTCTTTTCATATAAATCTTCGCATAGCCTTTCTCCTTGTGTATGTTTTCTTTTTGTTTCTGTATCTACCTCCCATATATTTTTTAGTAACTCATCAATATTTACTTCTTGTACCATAGCCGTTAAGGATTTTTTCTCGCTTGTTTATCTTCATGTTTACTCCTCCCATCACGATCCAGCCCAGGTTGGTTCTTTGAGCACATGGAGTACCTGGTGGACCCTTGATTAATCCTTCCTGTAGTATTGCAGCATATTCATCAACTCCCAATAGCAGATCGATGTTACTTGATTCAAAAAAATTCGGGTCTGCCAAGTTTATGTTTGATAAATGTGGCCACATATCTGCCATCCGACCGCTTGAAGATAAATTTGTTGTCAAGTGCTTGGACATCACGTAGGCTTGAATAGGTAAGTTGAATTTAGATTCCCATCGTGATAAAACTTGTACCTTGACTTCATATTCCACGCGAACCTTCATGGATTCCATGCCGGAGACGAGAAGATCTACAGGTTTTCTCTCGAGTTTCAGGATCTGAGTCGCTTTCTCGCTTAAAAAACATGCTTGAGATCCCGAATCGATAAGTGCCTTCAACATAGTAGTGTGACCTTGAGGACCCCTAAGAATAACGACGGCAGTTGCTAGTAACCCAATAGTATGCTTGGCGTTGTAATATGACGTAATCATCGTGTGTATTTGCTTCCCTTCTTCATCCGCTTGAGTTGACGTCATCGGTTGCATGCGTTCTTCAATTAATACCGGCGCGTCCATGTGTTTTTGTTGATGTAGAAGTGTATGTTGACGTCTCTTGCAAATATGACAAGACATGGGTACCTTACATTTGAATACTGCATGTCCCGATGCTAAACAATTAAAACATAGTCTGTTTTTCTTCACATAATCACTCCGCTGAATAATTGGCATCTTAATAAACTCATTGCAACGGCACAGGGTGTGTGTCCCATTGCAAATAGCGCATGACCTTTGAACCGTTGACACGTGTAGAACTCGGTCTTTAAATATTTTTATATTTGTAGTAGGCATTAATAGTTCCAAAGTTCGAAATTTAGATTCTAAAAATGTTGTTAAGTCTTTAAGTGTAGACAACTCTTCTGAATTTACGGTGTACGCTGTCTGTTCCCACTCCTTGTGTGTCTCTGAGTCCAATTGTTGTACTACCAAAAATATTATTAATGGATCCCAAGATTCCACATTGACATTTAAATTGCTTAAGCTATTTAAAACTTCGATAGTGGTATCTAATAATGATTTTAACTGCGCTGCCGTTTGACTACTACACTTTTTCTGACCAAATAATCTTTTTAATAATGAGTTCACTATTAAACGTTTATTGCTGTATCGATGGCTTAAAGTTTCCCAGGCCTGTGTATAATTTGCATTTGTAACTTGAATATGCTTCAATAATAATGCGGCTTCACCCGATGTACTGGATTTTAAATAATGTAATTTTTGTACGTCTGACAACGTGTTATTGTTATGCACTAATGAGAGGTACAAATCGTTGAAAGATGGCCACTCTTCATAATTTCCTGTGAACATTGGTAATTGTATTCGTGGCAACCTTACTTATGTTTGAAAGTCGTCTTCACGCGATGAGTTATTACTAGTACTTGCATCAGGTTTCTTCGTAGCTTTTAACAAGTCCTGAAGATCGCCCATCGTACATAAATACCTGTCTTCCTGTATATAAAACTCTTCGTTTACGAAATATGGTAGCAATCCACGTTGTTCTCTTGTCGTAGACTTAATGAGGTCATTATGAACTTGCCTAAAGGTAGACCAATAGCCTTCTAGACACTGCACTCTCGATTGTAAATATCTAGTAGTCATCCGTTGTTTAGGATGCGGCAATATCTTCTAATATACTTATCGATTGTTCACTGCTGGTACTCATTTTTACTTAATAATTTCAATAATCTTCAGTTTTTTTTTAAAAACAATTACTCAAATAATTATAATGTCTTTTCAATGTTTAACACAACTAAGTCGTTAACAAGTATAACACTGGTTCGGCCGCTCCTTATCTCTCACCCTTTCTAGCGTCGACCGCACGATGCACAGGTATTGTTATTCGGCTCGAAGTCGACCATATGGTAATGTAATAAGGTTCTTTTGATAAATTGAGTTTTTCTACGTATTATTGGAGAATGAAATTAATAAAACAAACGTCCTTCTGCATGCAATTGTATTTAGCGACTGACTTAGAAATATTATCAATTTACATTCAACACGTTATTTTTCAATAGGTTGTACTTTTTATTTATATACATTTAGATTTAACAATAGCTATAATTTTTTACACAACAATTGTAGCTTTTATGGAACTAACTAAATGAATTAAATAACCCCTTTATATCGTTTTTGTATTTCCATATTAATATAAAGATATTTTTTATTTAGATTATATAATGTTTTCCAATATAATAATTAATCGCAGATAATAATGAATTATCTGTATCATAGTAGGCTAATATTACTCTCAGTGTTTTCTACTTAATGAGACTTTACACGCTTATATAATTACACATCGGGAGGATATTTCAGGATGACAACTGAATGTGTTATCAGTTGGCAGAAATACAAGATTCGTATGTTCCTTCCAAATTCCAACTTCAAGCACAAGCTCACTGTGGACCACAATGGTGCGCTACACCCAGAATATATCTTTAAGTGCGACTCAAATGAAAAACATATAATCTTTTATAAAAGATCTTTTTAAAAAACGTTTAAACAACTTTTTATTGGCTCTTTCACGCTGATTTCTTTGACTCTTGCTCACTTAATTGTACCTATAAAAGTGGTTTTAAATTAAAAGCAGACTCAAATTTTTTATGTAATAATTTTTTTTATAAATTTTTCTACACTTCAGTACGAGCTCAGTACTAAAATATAATTGTGATCATTAAATATTCGAATAGAGATGTTCTTACAATACAGTTAGAGGATTATATATTAGGATCTAGGTTGCCATATTACAACATATCAAATTACGTTTGGAAGTTTCCGTACGAGCCAGACATTAATTTGCTTTACAGCCTGTCAGGAGCACTGCGATAGTGTCGCAGAGAATGGATATTAAATGAAACGTATAGCCGTCTCTTTAACAATATGACGGTTGTAGTTATCGTGGTTTAAAAAAAACAGACAAACTTACAAACATTATCAGTGGCAAGGTGTAATAAATTCGTCGAAATTTATTATAATATGGACCAACGAAAAAAATACTGCCCGGATTTTCTAAACAGATATGCAATTTCCTTTAATTTTATCCTTTTACAAAATATAATATAAGACAAGAACAAAGTGTGAATAACAATAGATATATATATGAATGTAAGTAAATTTAGGTACGTTAGTGTCGTTGCGGTAGCTCTGTGTGTAATGATCATTAGCGCCGACTTCGAAGCATCTAACTCTCAATGCATACAGCTTAAGACCGTCTAAGCTATAGTTATGTTTGGAAAATGAAATATCTAATACTGAAATTACTTAAACTAAGAGGAAATCAAAGAAATGCAATAATATATAAAAGTAGGTTGATCTGGAATGTGATAACTCAAACTCTTAAATATCATTCGAACTCTAATTGTTCAGTGTTCAACGAAACTGGACTTGCGGACACTGGGCGCGGGGGGCTTCCGGTCACCGAGTTTTGGCCTTTCGGTTCACCTCTATTGCTTCATTCATATTTAAATCGTACGGTCAAAATAATATTCACAAATTCAATTTAAATAAATATTTTCATACAGCCATTCATCCATTTTTATTGAATGAATCAATCAAATGCCAATATATTAGACAGAGTAATTATCTACACCTCTTAACTATCTTGTCCTTAATGTCCCCGTTCTTTTACATATAACATTTATTTATATTTTACTAAAAACACGCCCAGAAGAAGTATTGTATTCCTTGACAAATAATGCAGTTACACCCTCATTGGTGACGAGAGATTATCTACTGCGGAATAATAATTGAATGTTTTGGTTTGCAAATGTATAAAACACCCTCACACGTAGCGTACACGCTACAGCTCTGTACAGTTCTAGCTCTTTTCAGTATAATATGATAGAAAAAACAAATATAATTGAAAAAGAAAAATCATTTGCATTAGAATTAATTTTGTATATTAGATTTTATTGTTATCCGAAATTTTTTTTATCATGAAGATTTATTATTAACTTCTTTGTCATTTAGCTCTTAAAATGTATTAAAACTATAGAATAACAAAGCATATTTATTTATACTTCTTGTATTCGATTAAGCATTCTTGGATATAGGCAAGCCCTTTATTTGATATCTTGTATAATATCTATCAGTACAAATAAACGTTACATTCAACTTTTACTTTATATTGTTTTAAGCCATTTTAATGTACGATTAAAATATATTGTACATCTGACCTCCAGCTCCTTGACCCTGATTGATGACTTTACCCGTTTTGGGTTACAATTTATACATAAATAAAATAGCTCCCTTTGTGAGTCCCGTATAAGAGAAAATAAACGACCTTAATATATTATAAGTTTTATGACAAGTAAATTTAAATATATTACATGAAAATATTATATTGAAATCGTGTTCCAGAGTGTAACTTGTTTTAATTTATAAATGTAGGCTGTAAACTCAACATACTCTCATTTTTGGAAGCAGGGGCATTTACATTTAGTAATTAAATATCGTTTGAAAATAATTAACACTGCCATATTGAAGTAGTGCTCTTGAGTTCAAAATACCTAATTTAATTTTGTATTTAAACTTTCGTAATCCGTGTGATATACAATTATGCAAATACTGTCGGAATTTGTCCGTTTTAAAAAGTAATACTGGTTTATTAATGAGCTCAACACATGAACAATGGAATTGCGACATAAATCTCTTCTCGCTGATCACGAAAACATAAAATACCTGTTAACATTTTTGGTTACAATTTTATAATCCTCACTCTTAGACAGATCATATAAACTCTAACTTCCTTATGATATTTAAATAAGAACAATGACACATACATTGCAGTTTCTACGACGTGGCTCTGCGCGTGTTACTTATTTGAAGATAACAATGTTACAGAATGTATAATATGTTTTTGTTATAATTTTGATAGATTATAATTTGATCTATAAAGATAAAAATAAAATTATTGGCTTCTTATAAATACAGAAATATACTTCAATATAAGTCTTACATGAGTGTCCTAGACTATTTTACAAAAACATTCAAACATATGTGAATTGAGTATTCAAAAAATTATTATTTGTCTAAACCAGATGTAACCGGAGTTCAGTAACACGTCAATAATTAATATATTGAAATAAATAGTGTAAGCTTTTCAAAGGACTTACAAGATTTTTATTGTTAGGTTTATATCATCAATTTAGTAAATACAATCATCAATTGAATATTTTATTTTTTAAATTAAATGCTTTAAATGATTTCTTATTAGATTTCTTATTAGAAATAATTCATTTTCGTAAATAAGTTATAGATACTATTACTACTAGATAGAGGTATCTTTATAAAAATGTGTGTACTTCAATATCGGATATCAAAATTATTGGGCGAGTCAAAAAATGGGCACATGTGATAATTAAAAGAGAACTATCTTGCTATAAATCAGAGAATTGAATTGATGTTTCAATTTCATTTCACCTAATTCTCGTTCGAAAGAAAATTTTCTACAAAAGTTAGAACACTCACAAAGTATTCAAAAAAAACGATATATTATGTTTTTCTTTAGAATGGTTGTGGTTAGAAACTCTAAGAAACGTAAATTAACAAATATAATGGAACGAGCACATCGCTTGACTCGGGCTGTTGTAACAGAGGTAACCAGTGACAGCAGGTTGTATTCGTTAATATGAACCTTTTATATCTTAGCATCGACTAATAAGAGCAGACGCAGATACAATAAATTTATTTAAAAACATTTTTTTTGTAAATACGTTATACAGAAGTAAGATGTAAGTTAAGAAATTTGTAACAATACACAAATGAAATATATCATACCGACCACAGTATTTCCATTGCAATTCTAATTTGATAAATTGTGTAAAGCTATTAAAAGCAACAACATTCAATAACGCCAAATTGCCACTGTCAATAATGGCCGCCGACCGCTGGCTACCACCAATATAATAAAATTAAATTTGATCTAGCTCTGTTCTGGCTGCTCTTTGGCACTATTGAAAATTTTATAATCAAATATTTATAACCCTAATTAAACAGATAAGAAGGTAGGGGTAGGTAAGAAGGAGCAAACTAAGTTGTACCTTCAATAATTCACATTTCTTTAATGAACATGAGATCCTTTTAACTTTTTGAAAATTCTTTATAATCATTAAAAGTCAGGCTTCAAAATTTTGCTTCAATGAATGCGACATCTTAAAATTTGTTGCGATAAATAATAACCAGCAAAGAAACATTACAAAAAGTTCCTTTCTATAGTATTTGATATCATGACTAACATTAAGATATAGAATAAATACATAGCATACGTACATGGCAAATCCCTGTTTCAGAGAGCCCATCACATCAGCGATGCTGAACACCTAGAGGGGGAGCTCCAGCATGTCGAGCTTGCCTTAATTACCAACTATTTGCCCGTCCCTCGCCAGCATCGCAGAAGCCACATCAAGCTATTCACAGTCGAAAGATAACCAGTCCTACTTCCATATATTAAGGGAGTTACTGACAAAATTGGTAATATCTTAAAAAAGGTTTATTAAAACTATTTACAAATCTCATAGAAAAGTGAGCCAATTCTTGAGACCTATTAAAAGTAATATCCCTTTACAATGTGCCGGGGTATATAAACTTGACAGCGATTGTGGTTTGTAATACATTGGTCAAACGAAGAGGAGCATCGGTTCAAGACTTAGGGAACACATTGGATATCAAGAATAGGCGTACATCGAAGTCTGCAGTGTGTGAACATACCATAGACAAGCCCAACCATTTTATTAGATTTGATCAACCACAAATCCTCGATAGGGAACCCCGCTACATACCAAGAATGATTCGCGAGGCTATTGAAATTAAAAAATATCCTTATTTCAATAGAGAAGATGGTTTGAGCCTTTATAACACCTGGGACCCACTCATAAATACTGTAAAGTCTCACGTCTGTGACCGCACTGTCAGACTTCAAGATACAGTTAGTGCGTTTTGTCTACATACGGTACTCTATGCCCGCAAACTAAGGAACCGTTGAAGGTAGATGACTAATTAACTGACTTACTGACAGACACTTATATCTCGTCAAGAAACCGTGAACACGATTGCTGCAAAGTATTCGAAACGTCGTGTTAAAATTAAAATTTAACCAAAATTATACGCAAGTTTCATCCTTAAAAAATAGTTTTATTTCAAATGTGTACTCGTGAAAATCTAAGAAAATATACTACGTACATAGAATTTTGATATAAGAAAATAATACCTATATTTTTATTTTTTATAGATTATTAAAAGGTATCACTTACAAAATATATTTCACGTCTTATAGATATATAAATTGACTTCGTAACTTTTAAGAATTCCTAGGTGGAAAAAAATATTTTTGGAGGTTTTAGTAAAGTAAAATTAAAAAATATATATATAAAATTAAAGAACAATTAAATAGATAAAGTATTTATTACATATGATTATATAGTATTATATAGTATTACATAGTATTATTTGTATTTATTTAAACTATCGTGAACCAAATATTTAGTCTCAGTATTTAAAATATCTTTCTCTGGCAAAAAAATATAAAACAAAATAATGTTAGTGAAATAAGAAATATTACATTTGAAGTGAATTGGAAGAATACAATGAAAGTGGAACAAGTCAATGTTAGATTGGGACGACGTGATCAGACCGATAGTTGACTTACTGCGGGTTCAATTGAATCAATCTGTGCCACAAATGTATAGACTCTGATTGTTTCATTGGATCGGCAAATATAGGATGTTCTCTGTACGGACTACAGTACACTGCATTCACCTGCAGCTCTTGTTTTCAGGTGAACTACACTCGTACTTGTACAGATTTAGGACGGAACCCACTTTACACGCTTATATACACTAATTCATGTATTATTATGTGGAGTTTCTATGGAAAGATGCACATATAATCTATTTTACGATTAATAAGTAAGTAACAAATGTACACCTCATAACTTTAAACTACATAACTACTAATAGAAATTTGCATCCGAATGTGTCTGGTTGAACGTCCCAGGTGATATTTGTTATTTTTTTCATTTTATGTGTTAATACACATACTTACTATATTTTTTTGTTTTGTCCTATAAAGTACGAAATCAGACACCTCTCTGTGTTACAGAGTATCCCAGGAATGTCACTATACGAGTCAGTCGATGGCTCTGTGGGAAGAAATTTTGAATTAACTATATATTTCTTCGATTTCCACGAGTACACATTTCAAATAAAACTATTTTTACGGATTAAAACTCGCGTATAATTTGGTTACATTTTTGATTTTAGGTTTAAAGATATTTATTTCTCATGAAGAACATACTGTTCACTTATACAGAGATTAAGTATATACATTTAAGCAATTTTGCTGATGCATACATTACAATAATATTTATATCTAACTTATGTATACTAGTACTTATTTGTTTTTTTTTTTAAAACTAAATCTTATTCTAATTATTTATATAAATATATCAAAACACATTAGCCAAATGGAATGACATAGGCATTAAATAAATTTTAACCCGACGTTTCGAATACTTTGCAGTAATCGTGTTCACGGGTAGACGAGATGTAAGTGTCTGTCAGAGAGTCAGTTCACTAATTTTATTTGATATATATTTCTTTATTACATTCTACACAGGAATATTTTTTAAAGTTCCTTCTAATTTAAATTTCAAAGCTTAAAATTATTTTTCTTATGGTGTAAAATGGATGTATTATTTTATTTTAAGTATATGCGTATTATCATTGAGATAAATATTGATATAAATTAGAGATGACACAAAGGATTATTTCGAACCTTTCTAAGCACCGTCCTCTTTAATGCACTTAGAATTAGGAAATAAATAAATTACATATTTACACACACACCCTACAATTATATTTTCTAGAATAATCGAAACTATTTAAAACCAATACATAATACCAATAGTAGAATACCGAAGAAACTAAAAAAAATTCGAAACTGAAAACTAAAGTCAAAGTTTTGGCTAGACTTTTGCTCTTTTGGAAATATAATAAGTAGCTTATTCTCAACAGAGACCCCCCCCCCCTCTCGCAGACGGACTATAATGAAAATAAATTTCTTACTAATTGAGCAATGGCTAGGCTATAGATTATTTTAAAAATCCTTTAGATACACAACGCTTGTTCTAATACAAATGGTGTTTGAAGCCTCGTCTGCAAGTTATTTAATTTCGAATGAACCAATAAATTGACAAAACATATTAAACTAGATCATGAGTTTATTTAACATAACCTTATTTTTTGTAAGATCATAGAATTTGATTGTATTAACTCTTTGTCACTTCTTAGATGACTTAGATAATTTTCCGAAGAGGAAAAGCTTTTTATATGTACGTATAACATTTTTTCAGGCTGTAATAAAATTACTGAATCATGCTAAAGTTAAAAGTTTCTCATATGAGATGAAGTATCCGAAGACGCACCTGCCGCTTATGAAAATATAAAACATGAAACTTAGACAATCTTTATGGAAACTGAAGAATGAAAATACCTTTTAAAAGTTTCAATATTTACACCTTTATTCTTATAATATATATAACGTCTTTAAATACCTTACTCTTTCGATGCTATAATAATATAGATGTTAAATTACAAATATTCTAAAGTACATTTGTAAATTTTACGTTTGTTTATAATTTGTAAGTTATATAATTTTAATAATACTTATGACCAGTTCGCTTTGTTGCAATAGATGCAAAAAGTGGACTTTACTCAAAAAGGCGGTGTCCATTCTTATAATTCTTAATATTTAACCTATTAAGGTTGTATTCGTAAACATACTCTGCTCTTCTCCTCTCAAATCCAGTTTTTAAAATGTCTCCCGACCACAGGCACGTTGAGGACAGACTATGTAAAAACTATAGAATATTTTACTCAGACAAACTTTCAAACTAATAAGCTCTTTGACAAACGCACCAATCGCATTAAAATAGGCGTAGACAAATAATACTATAGAAGACTGGTTATCAAACTAACATCCAAATATAAAAATAAGAGCGATCGATATAATTTTTGTTCCATGGTTTTGATGGTTTAAGCATTCGTTTTGCGCTTATTAAGTGTAAAACAAATCTTGATAGCTTGTTATAGTCCACGTTTAAGATTTATTATAATGATACTTACATCCACTTTTAATAACTAACAGCTATATTTTATTTTAGTCTTCATGAATAGTCTTAACGTTGCTGTAATGATATCTGAAAGTATAGATATAATACAACAGGAGAGAAAAAACAAACCCATATTTAGTAGATAAATTAAAATCCCTCCTGTTTATTTAATGAAACTAGAATAATAAAATACATCAAATTTATATAATTATGAAAATTAGTTTTATATTGGCTCCTTTGAACATATTATGTATGTAAAAAAACAATGTATAATGTATGCACCACGAATGCTCACAACTGCCTACGTTGTATATATGTATAAAGCGTGTTCCTAAACGGATAAACCAATCAATCAGGATCAAGTTATTGGAAGTAAGATGTCATTTACGAATGAAATATCTTATTCTTTGAAATCTGAAAGAAAGTATAAGATAAATGTGACTTAAAAAGCTTTTAGGGAGTTCGAAGGGCATTGTTATACCCAGAGGTATTGAGTTGATCTAATTCCGAATTCCTCTCAGTTGGGTTTTTATTGATTATAGCTAAATTTATAAGTACTTTTAGAAAAAAAAAGAATACCAACTAAACATATCCTATAGTTAGCCAACTATTATATAATGCTATTTCCTCACAATATCTAAAAGTTTTGTATGTATTGTCCCCATAATGTTTAATCTAGGGAATTCAATAAATTTAATCGCTTTGATGTGCTCTGTGTCTTGAGACATCTGCGTTACAACTCACTGCGTTACAACTGACTGCGTTACAACTCACTGCGTCACAACTCACTCAACTCATTCAAAATGATGCTGTTTGTGTTGCGTCGTGGCGAGAGAGAGAGAGAGAGAGAGAGAGAGAGAGAGAGAGAGAGAGAGTCTAACAACACCTAGCTTACGTGATACTAACTAACAAATTATTATATACCTTTTTATAAAAGACGTAATATCATGAAAATATTATATACAACATGTATTACATCACATTTCAGAATTTTAAACAAAAGAGACACGTAACGAATTTAAATATTAAAGAAGTAATTTACTTTTACTTTCATACTGTTGTCTTAATAATCTGCAACACAATAATACAAAAAAAATATATGTTAATGGCCCGTTCTCGGCAATGTTTATTTCATTTAATTTTTTATAGTTTTAAAAATATAAAATGAATAGTATATATATTAATTACTCATTCACATCAATTATATCTTCTTTCGTTTTAAGTTCTCAATGTAAGTAAGTTTTCACATCCTCAGCAAATAAATTTTGCTATAGTAACTTTTAGCTTTAGCTTTCATTGCTTGTCAGAATTACATATTTTTGTACGTTATAAAGGCTGCCAGTATGAGTGAGTAAATATTTATACAAGCGAATATTGATGCTTCAATTACAAAAAGAGCCGAGTATTACATCGGCTCGGAATAGGATTATAGGACACACGAAAATTAAAAAATAATTGTGAAATCCATGTGAGTGCACTGCGCACTACGAGTGTATTAAATAAATATGGCACGGAACTATTTGTGACTATGAGAATAGCAAACTTTTACATTTTTTAAAAACAGAGCTGCGTTACATTTTAATTAATACGAAATATGTTATAATAATTGAAGAAGAAATAAAGAAATCATTTTCTCGTAAATGTTCGTTCACTTCAAATATTAAAATAACCTCCTACTTCTGCTACTTTCAAGCCTTAATTGAACCGCACTTCAGTCTTTTGTCATGTTCTTTCCTCAAAATTCGAAATTACGATTCTTTTATAACTTTTTCAATTTAAGATATTATTTGGTCTTCGCTTAAAAACGCAAATTATATCAATACTTGAAATAGCACTTACATTTCTATAAAAGATTGTTTATACAAGGGTCAAGAATCGTCATGTTTAAAACAAATTTATGTAACTACTCAAACTCGACCTACTTTTTCTATTTTGAAAAAATATTTACTCACACATGCATAGATAGATATAGTTTTATACAAATACACACATAACATGAAATCTTTAAACTCATTTTGACTACTACTGACCTAATTTGAAATATTTATTATAATTATTGTGCTTCGAGATTTCATCAACACGTGCAGTAACATATACCTTTATTAGATGAATATAAAACCAAATATTCATCTTACTTGTACTATCATTGTATATAAGCATGGAAACGCAAAGCATAGATAGAATACCTGCAAACACTTTAACAGTGTAATCTGCGCTAAAGAATGTTTGCTTATAATTACCCGCTGCGACACACATTGCAAGTCTCTGCTTCAGTAAATAAGTATAATACGGAGATATTATGACATTTTATATAACGGTAGAATACGTTCATTAAATACATTTGAAAGGGAAAAAAATAAATGTATATTTTGAGTATGAAATAGATAATGGGTAATAGAAAATAATACAACCTATATGTTTTTATAATTTTGATGTCTTATCATTTCTGTGAGTATATATATATATAGCAAAAATCACACATTCGTACTCTGTTCTAGTTAATATCCGGTGCAGTGCCGTGGGTATATAACGCAAAAAAATTACTAACTTTTTCTCGAGAACTTTCATGTATACACAACAGTAACTCGCACGCTGTCATCACGACTTTGATTTTTATTTAAAATTATTCCAGTTCCCGAAAATTCTTTATTATGGTTCATTTATGGATATCTAATAGAAAATTGGAAGCAATAAAAACTGCTATAATGTACCATATGTAGATATATATGTAATATTCCATACTTGTAAAGCCTTTTTTCCTAATTTCTGAAACTGAAAAACAGATATTTAACCGTTATTAAATAAAGTTTAGTAAGCATACGTTAATAATACCACTCTACATGGTCTACATTTAACCTCATACAACCATCATTATAAAATATCTGTACAAGTTTTATTCTTAACAAAAAGATAGTTAGATTGTATTCTGCAAAAAACAAAAAAGAAATTCTTTTAATCATTATTACATCTCTTCTCTCAGATAGCTTTCATACCGGCTTTCAGTGAAATTGTCCACAGCTTGTGTCGCATTAGTGACAAAAGAAAAACAAAGTGTTTCAGACGGAAAAACTAAATTAATTTTTATGAGTTTCTAAAAGTTTGGAATGACGTCTGTTTCTATTTCTGATATATATCAGAAATGTTTTACTACGAAAAGAAACGAAACACTGCAACACTCATTGTAGACCTTCAATTATTTATAAATTTGATAGCAAATTTAACAAATCTATACATATAATAACATTTTAAAACTTTTGGGGATGTGTAATAAGTAATCGGTATAGATATGAAATCACATTTTTTTTTACAGATTGTTTGCCTGTCTGTCTGTATGTATGGTTGTGCACGAATCATACAAAATCTACACGACGAATTATGATGAAATGTAGTAAATGGCCTTCAACATGTAAGATAGCTTTTATAGCAATTTGTATGGTAAATGTGTACATGGGTTAGTTTTGATTTAAGAAAAATAATATTTTGTTATTAGTTTTAATATTTTGTTAGTTAGTTTTGTGCCATATGTTAGTTTTGATTTCCAAAAGTAAAAAAGGAATGGCCTAACCCGCGCTTTCCTTATAAAATTTGAAATTTGCTTGCACTTTAGCTGTCCACATTTCAAAACGTATTCTATACAGTTTCTATTTTGAAATAAATTATTTTGAGATTAAGAAAGTGAGTTTTCTAGAGTTGAGTTTAAAATTCAAAAATTAATACGAGTTCCCTCTTTTAATTTTTTGGCAATTCAACACAATAAAACTTAATTAGTAAACCCGTAAATTATAAAATAAAAACTATTCAGTCAACTTTTTCCGGCGTTACATCTATAAGTCTCGCGAACGACGCGCGACGACACGGACAACTAGTCATAGTCATATATATATATTTCTTTAGGCTCTCAGGTGTCCGTATAATATACCGAATAATTGTATTATTGGCTTAAGGGAAAAAATCTTAAAAAGAAAAGTGCATACAAATGAAACGAGAATGTTGAGTTACATTTGTTGTATGATAAAAGTATAAGACAAAAACATAAGTATATTGGAACAAGTTAAAATGTTGAGCCTTTTGTAGATGAATATGAAACTAGAGATTCTCATATTCATCTACAATAGGCGTTAGGTTAGTTAATATGGGAATGTAATGAAAACAATACTTAGACGTAAAATTCCTATAGCAATAAGGTAAATATTCTGCATAATGTCGTGAAACATCTTGAGGATAAAAAAATTAAAACTTCTAACGACTATATATTGACATAATTTTAAATGTAATTTTAATATTTTAGTAATCATATAATTATGGATGGTGTGGCGATATAGTGGTATATATATATATATATATATATACCACTATATCGCCAATTAATATTTGTGTGGTATATATATATATATATATATATATACCACTATAATAATTTATATATATATATATATATATATATATAAATTTTATATATCCAAGTGATCACTGATATTGACCCAAAGTGAAACAGATATCCCATCAATTTATAAGAAGTGATCCCTATACAAAGTAAGCAGTTTTCAAACGAAACCGTAATAGTGACATTAAAGCAGGTTCTAAGTGACTTTGAGATACTTCATCGAAACTATGTCAAAACTTACCTTTTTTTTGGTCTTTCTGACTTTAATAACACTTATTCTCTGTACAAGGAAAAGCGTTTTTGCTTTTCAAAGGTTTTAATAAACCTTGTAGGTGTTTAGTGGAATTTATCTCGCTCACTATAGATCTTAAAGGCCAATCCTAATTGTGGATCTTTGGAAGTAAATTACTTTAGAATGCAGTTGGATTTACTGGATGCGATTCTTTTAATAAATCTCATTTTTTCAGTTCTTTGTGTGGGGTTGTAATTTATTTGGAGGTCTAAATGTCCATAAATAAATGTATGAATTGTCTTTATACATCTCCGAGTCTGCAATCACTGCAGCATCATTATTTACGGCGGTCACATTAAAGTATCTTTATTATTGCCAAATTTTGATGAAGAAACAATCGACTAACTCCTTTTGTTTATATTTGACTGGCGGTTTTGCCTTTTGTGATACTGAGTAAGTAAGTACCATCTATGGAATACACAAAGTAATCTCAATAGATCGCTATAATACAATAGGAAATTAATAACAAATAAAGCTTATTTAACATTTTGGCAAACTAAATCCTTCAATAGACTTTACATTTCTACAAAAGCAAACAATCGTTCAAATAAACGCAAATGGAGGAACTAACTTTATTTTTTTGTATTGAAAAAAATTTTATTACTGAGCAAAGATTTAACAAGAAAAATGACTGAGCTTATGCCCATGGACATGAAGAAGCTTCCCCATAAGTCAGCAGAGTACAACATGGACATTATTCGACTTCAGTGATGGTGGGGAGTTAACTATCAAGTCACCCGACATGAACCATGAATTAAAATGTTGGTACAGATCTCTCCCGATACGGTTCTTCAGAAGGTGCTTTAAGTTCTTAAGCACCATTACGAAGGCTAGTTCTTTCAGCAACACTCAGCACCGGGTCTTAAAGCTCGACCCATTCTTCTGTGGTTAGAAGTGAACGTTTCATCAGAGCTGAAAACTGACCGCCATCTACTCGCGATCTCCATCATCGTAATTATGACTAATCGACAGTTTCAGACAGCTTGCTTTAAACGTTATAATATTATGGAGTCACTAAAATAATACATAGCAGTCATATAATAATAAATAAAGAAATAACTAAAAATAAAATAAGTAAGGAGTGAGAGCAAAACAAGGAAATAACATAAAAAAATTATAGGAACCTACCAGTTCATTGCTCAAAAGATACCAATACTATATAATAGGCTTAGAAAACTACACAGAAACAAGGAAGTGAACAGCATCCCCAAAAGGAAGAAATAAGTAGTCTCTTGCCAGCATGTACAAAATACACGTGCAGATAAGTGCATTGCATAGAAAAACCAAAGTTAGATTTAGCGATCATCATAATTAATGATATATGGTCAGGGAAGGACGAGTCAGGACAGAAGAATTTGTTTAACTTTTTTTTTTAAAGTAAAAAAAAATTAACTTAAATTCCACATAAACGCAGCTATAAAATATCTTGTGTTCAGTTGATCTTTTCGAAGATCAGCAGTAAGTACGGCGACAAACTGTAATTCAATCAAATAAATAGATATAAATCTCTTTTTACCCATAGTCATAAAATGCAAATATAATAAAAAATATATATTGATAAAAGCATCAACCCTGAGTCGACAGTAGGGGCAGCTAAAAAATAGCAATTACTACTTGTTCTGTAAAGAGAGTGCGTGTTTCTAATGATAACTCTCAACGTTTAAAAATCTGTATTAAAGCCAATGATGATCCTTTTGGATTCTTGGCGATATTTCTAATATTACTTTATTAATGTGAAAACTAATACACATTATAGAAATAAATGTTTTATGAAATCGTAAAAAATATATTGTTCATTGCAACAATATTTATTGCAAGAAGGTATATATTAATTTTTTTGTGTTTTCTATATAACCTATATAGAAAACACAAAAAAATTAATATATAAGTTGCAAATTAACCAATTCACTTAAAATATTTTAATACCAATTTAAGCCAAGCTTTAAAATATATATAATAAATTGATATTTAATTCTCACTGGAGAAATAGTAATAAAGTATGTTACTGTAAAATTAAATTTACTATTATATATTATAATTTGCAATGAAATATTTATTTAATATTTAATTATTTTATATTGTTAAATACACTTTCATTCGATACATAATCCTAACCGTTCACTTGTAACAATATTCCAATACCAACGAGTTAGAAAAAGGGTAAATTTAAAATTGTATATTTTTATTTCATTAATATTGAAATACTCTTTTAACAATTTATAAAAACAACAAATAAAATACAACAGAGGAAATACAAATAACAACATCCATACGACAATGCGACACATTACTGTCATTATAAGAACTTAATCGTGGTTTATAGAGACCGTTGTGTTGTTTATGAGTCGAGTAATAGACACAACACGACACCCAGACCGTACATTACATGAGCTGTAAATGAAAAAACGACTGTCGCCGTAATACCAGAGGACACTGTTTAATGTTCAGTATAATGTTATGTTTTAAAATAAACCACTCTAATGGCGCTAACAGATAGCCATGATGTTATTTTAAACGATAAAAATATGTAACGTGTTTTATGCGATTTTATATATTTTTTCCGATTAGAGTGGGAACATGTTTTTTACATAAACATGTTCCCACTCTAATCAGAAACTTTGTAACATGTGCAACCGTAGCATGTATACGTTGTATATATACACAATATTGTCCCCCCCCGAGGCTGCCACCTTGTCGTGGTGGGGGGGCTTGCGTGTCCCAATGATCCCTGAAGCTATACCGGCAGAGTCACTCATACCGGGAGGTTTAGGGTTAGGGGCCAGACTAAGAGCAGTCAGCCCAGGCGTAGGTATGTGACGACACCATCGCCCACCGGAAAACCGGTGCAATCAGTCGAAAAGCCGCAAGGCACAAAATCATACCGTAACCGGGCCATTGCACTACGGCCGGGACCGGGGGCACACCACACGTGATGTGCTGCGAGGAAGGAAACCTCTATAAAAAACTACCCCGAAACTGTAGTCTAGCGTGCTACGGCGTAGGGTTAATTGGCAAGCGCTGAGAAGGCGGGGGAGCTCACCCGTAAATGAGCCCTAACGACATGAACGCAAGCATTTTGGAAAAGTCTACCCAGGAGGGTGCCAGCCAAGCTGGGCAATCCGGCTGCCCCACGTACTCTGGAGGGGGCACAAAATGCTCCGTATTTCGGCAATCCGCCGGCCTACGTGAACACGACCCTAGCATACGTACAATTGACCCCGATTCTGCTGTCGGAATGGATATTGTTGATTTGGACGCGGAGGAGTCGACCCCGTTGGTCGGCTCTTCCGCTAATGACCCTGGCAAGCGCAAGGGATTTAAGATGCCTTTCGATATGGCGTCCCTATCAAAGGGGACCAAGTTGGGCTCTCGCGGTAGCGAAAAGCTGTCTGACCGCGAGGGCAGTAGTCGACGGAAGAGACCTCTCTCTGAGGTCGCTCCGACTCCTAGTGACGCGTCCGGTAGCGACTCGGAGCGTGGTGCTACATCAAAATGCAGTGCCGCTCGTCGTGGACGCGCCACTACTGGCCTCAGAGGGAGCAGGCTCACTCGAGCGAGGGCCGAGTTACGGGCCCTCAACATGGAGGCGGAGGAGGCCGAATTCGAGCGCAGTCTAAGCGCTCGGGCCCTCCGCAAACAGCCTGCTGCGGTTGAGAGTGTGCCGGAATCCGAGGAAGACCTTTCCTTGGGTTCGCAACCGGCATACTCTCCTACATGCTTGGGAGCGGAGGAGCTAAGAGCCGTCGCTGGGCGGCATGCTGCCTCGATCATCGAGGTCAGCCGGAAGTCCCTAAACCTGAAGGGGACCATGGTCAAGGCCCTGAGGGAGGCTTCGAGCGGCATGCTCGAAGTCGTGCAGGCCTTGGCCAGCCGCAGTGAGCCTGAGGAGACGCGCCGCATCCGTGCGGACAATGCGCGTCTCCACAGGGAGGTGGAGGCCCTTAAGAGCGAGCTGAAAGCTCACAGGAAGGAGTTTTCTGAGATGAGGGCATCTGCGGCCAAAGCCGCAGCTCCTGAGGTGCCCTCCCTCAACTCAGAGACCCTGGAGGAGTTGAGGCGATCCCTGATTACCTCGGTGGGCGCTATGTTAAACGCCCGCCTTGCAGGCATCGAAGATCGCCTCCTCCCCGAGAAGAGCCTTCGGCCGCCCTTAGCGGCAGATCGCCGTAGAGAGGCGGCGGCAACTGCGGCAGCGGCAAAAAAGTCCGCAACAAGCGTGCGTTCAGGATCACCTGTTCTAGGGACGAGGCCTGTGGTGTCTCGGCCTCCTGCTCAGGCTCCTCCACAGAAGGCTGCCGTTACTGAGGAGGCCTGGACCACGGTCGTGCGGCGGGGCAGGCGCGAAAAGAATGCCCCCCGCCCGCCGGCCCCGGATCCTGTGGGCAAATCAACAGCCCGCCAAGCAGCAGCCCCTGAGCCTCCGCAGCCGCCTAAGAAAGGCAGAGGTCGCAGAAGGCGGGGGCCCAGGGCGAAAAGGCGCAAGAGCCGTTCCCGGCCGTTGGAGGCGAGCCTCCGCTCCGCCTTGGATGGGGTTGCAGACGTCGCCCGAGCCCAGCAGAGGGTTGGCCTCAGAATCAAGGGCTTGGACGACTCTGCAACCTCAGAGAAGGTGGCAGTCGCGATCTGCCGCATCACCGGGTGCTCCAGGGAGTCTCTCCACGTCGGGGAGATTCGCTGGGGCGCCGTGACCATGGGCGCCATCTTTGCCCGGTGCACAGTAGATGCGGCGAGGATCCTGCTGGGGGCGGAGCGGCTGCTCGTCGGTTGGAGTCCGGCGAAAGTGGTGCTCCTGGAGGTGCAACCGCTGCGGTGCTTCGGGTGCATGGAGCTTGGACACACTCATGCGGTCTGCCCCTCCAACGTCGACCGCAGCAAAATCTGCTTCCGGTGCGGCTTGGCGGGTCACGATCGTGCCAGCTGCACCGGAGTGCTGCGGTGCGCGGTCTGCGCAGAGCGAGGCCTGCCAGCGGGACACGAGCTGGGGAGTCGGGCATGTAAGGCTCCATGGAGTGCCTCCCTGTCTCCGGAGACTGTTGGGGGCCTACCTGCAGGACAGAGAGGTCCTGTGGGAGCGCGGCGACCGGCGGATGTACCGACGTGCCGTGAGCCGAGGGGTTCCACAGGGGTCCGTTTTGGGACCGATCCTGTGGAACCTGGGCTATGACTGGCTGCTCCGCTGTCCTCTCCTTCCCCGGATGAGGGTGTTTTGTTACGCCGATGACACCCTCGTCACAGCACGGGGAGGGAGCTTTGCGGAAGCGGCCCGTCTTGCTACCGTTGGTGCAACGCTTGTTGCGGACCGCATAGGGCTGCTGGGTTTGGAGGTCTCCGTCGCTAAAACGGAGGCCATCCTGTTCCACGGCCCTCGGCGAGGTCCCCCTCGTCGGGCGTCCATCGTCCAGGGTGAGGCCCAGATGAAGTATCTGGGCCTCACCCTGGACGGAAGGTGGAACTTCAGGGCGCACTTCTCCCTTCTCGCCCCGAAGTTGGTTTCCACCGCAGCTGCCTTGGGAAGGCTTCTGCCTAACGTCGGTGGGCCACAGGCTCCATGCCGGCGCCTATATGCCGGCATCGTGAGGAGCATGGCCCTATACGGTGCTCCCATATGGTCGGAGTCCCTCACCGCTGACTCAAGGACCCTGTTGCGAAGAACGCAAAGGGTCCTAGCGGTGAGGATGATCAGGGGGTACCGTACGGTGTCCTTCACGGCGGCTACACTCCTGGCGAGCGATCCGCCCTGGGAGCTACAGGCGGAGGTGCTCGCAGCCGTATACTAGCACCGGGCAGAAGCCTTGGCCACGCGGGTAAGGCCCGAGGTGGCGCGAATCAGGGCTCTAGCTCACCGAGCCCTGATGCGACGGTGGAACAGGGACTTAGAGTCCCCTGCCGCCGGTATGATCACGGTGGGGGCGGTCCGCCCTCACTTCGACCACTGGATCAATCGGCGGCACGGAACGCTTACGTTCCGTCTTGTGCAGGTGCTGACCGGGCATGGTTGCTTCGGTGGGTACCTGCACAGGATAGCACGAAGGGAGGCGACCCCCTCCTGCCATCACTGTGACGAGTCCGTCGACTCGGCTCGTCACACCTTGGCGGAGTGCGCCGCCTGGGACCACCAGCGCGCTGAGCTGGTGAGCGTGATTGGCAGGGACCTCTCGCTGCCGCGCGTTATCAGCGCGATGGTCAGAAGCGAGAGGTGCTGGGTCGCAATGGCCTCCTTCTGCGAGCAAGTCATAGCCGCAAAGGAGGCCGCGGAGCGGGTCAGGGAGTCAGCCTCGTCCACTGACCCGCTCCGTCGGGGAAGACTGGGTAGAAGGAGGCGGGAATACGCCCGCCGCTTCCTTCCCCAGTTGTAGGCCTGGTGAGGGGGAAGGGTGACCCCTCTTACCTAACATAGGCCTGCGATGGGAGGGTGCTCTACGTTGCTCGGGGCACCCTCATTCGGGGGGTCTCGCCGGGGCGTCACGGTGTGTGCTACCGCGATCCCGTGACGTCCCATTACGGCAAAGAGGGCAACCGTTGGTTTTTTAGTGGGTAGCCTTAAAAATGGCAGCATCCTCTATGCTGCCGGGTAGTCCCACATAACCCCCCGGCCGTCACCCCCCTGGGCCGACGGGGTACCCGTAACGGGTTTTTCCAACGGAATAAAAAAAAAAAAATATACACAATATTGTTATACAAGATTAATTAAGTATTACACAGTATTGTTATACAAAATTAATTAAGTGCTGTATGGAAGCACCATAACAGAGGAAAAGCACTAGAATTTAACTGCACGAAACATTTATTGTTCCTGTTCTTTTAATAAAGTGCATACTAATTATTCTGTCGTCGCCCGAGCGTGCTCCTCCAACACAACCTAACACTTATATTTATCTGTAAAAAAAAACAATTAGGTTAAATGTTATGTACCAGAGGAAGAGAAGTATACTTACAATGCCAGGTTCATTACTCTTTATATATAATGGCAAACTAACATACTGTCATCAACTGACGGAAGTTGTCCATAAACATAACATATGAAGTTTTTATTAGCACTATAGAGCAGAGAGGTTTTAATGGTTTAAGTACAGACTTTAACGACAACCTCGTTTTGATAATTTTAAAAAGTACAATTTCTGTCCGGTACAAGCGCCTGTCCGGCTTCCACACGACTAAAGCTATCTACACCATGTGCGCTGTAGTATGGTGCGAATGACGTCTGTCAGTACTGCATGACTAGAGATGGACGTTATGCATTTCACTCTGTTTCGCTTAAGATACTCAGAGCATAAATCTAGTTCCCTTTAATATTGTTATAAAAATTGGTGTGTTATTCAGTTGTGCAGTGTAATTCCGTGTATGAACTTGTCTTTATTTATATAAAATAATCAAAATAGGGCTAAAGTTTTTTTTTGTTGTCAACATTTTTGTTGACAGTGTCATGTCAAACGTTACTGACAGTGTCACTGGCACCATGCTACAGCGTACAAGCTATAAACTATCACCAGTAAGATACTTACGAAGAAGACACCCAAGTAATGAAGTATAGGCAATAGCTTCATTTCTTTATTTTCTAATGCCGGCTTGATTACAATAAATATGTCTGGAAAATTATGAAAAATATGAATATTAACATTTTACTACTATAACTTAACTATAGCTTTTTTAGTGAAACATTTCTAATTCATTTGTTTTTTAATTTATATTAAATTTTAAATGAGTTATGCGGCACGATTAGTATCTAGACAAAGACAATTGCAGAATCAGGTTGCGAGAAAATGGAGTAGAATATAACGCATTTTTAAGTAGGAAGAGAGCAAACGAGCGTGCAGATATCAGGTAAAATGTGATCACCGCCGCCCGCGAACTCTCGAAACATCCGAAGTCTTACAAAAACGTTGCCGACCTTGGAGATAGGAGTATACGCCTTTTTGAAGGTCCCCATGTTGTATCGATCTCGAAACACGGCCGAAGGAAGTTCATTCCACATCTTTGTTGTATTTGGAAGAGAGGTCCATGAAAACTCCACATTAGAAGATCGCCTCGCATCCAGGTGGTTGGGATGATAATGAAGGCGGTGACGTGCTGTCGGTGATAAATGAATTTGGTTACTACACGTTGATCTTCTGTGAGAGGGTGGTTCTTTCACCGTCGAGCCAGACCAATACGATTTGAGTTAGATGACTACACTTACATACATACACACATATATACAGACACACACACATACAGACACACTTACATAAAGGTTTTTAAAAAGTTAACGTAAAGATATTCCAAAAAAAACGTTTTTTTTTTTCAAATCAGGATTAGCATGTATTTCTTAATCAGGAATCAAACTATATTAATGGATAAACCTGTATGATTGTATATATTGAATCATGCTGGCTGTGTTTCTGTTTGCTATCGAAAATAAACCCAACGATGAGGTTGGTGTTATTTTTATATTATCAGTAAATATAAAAATATTTATTTTTTGAATACATACTCAAATTTCAAACAATAACATCAGATACCAATAGTAATTATAATATTCTGGTGAACATTTTCCCTTTCAATATTTGCTTTATTGAATTGTTCCAGTCAATTTCCAAAAGAGAAATATTTTCTAAATCGTGTTATATTCTATATGTGTATATCTTTAATGTGTACAAAGAAATTCAGTTTCCGCTCCAAGTATCCAATAACAATGTCTTACTACCATAATCTCATACATCAGGTTATTTCCAAGATCTACTTTGTAACCGATTTTGTTGCTATGATGTATTCAATTTAATTATTTATAAGAGCTGTTATCACAAATATATAAGCAATAAAAATTTAAAAATGTTACATAATTCGTAATACAGTCCAAGATAGAAAGTCTGTCAAACACAAGTCGTATACGAACAAGTATTGATACTTCAATTACACGGAGAGTTGGATTTCCCAAGGCTCATCCTCGGCGCCCGAAAATAGAAAAAAACCATTAACAAGTTCACAGGATTTTGAAACGTTTTATGCAGTCAAATATTTTACAAGTTACTGAACGGAAAATATCTTATAAAGAAATTATACAAGTTATATTATTATGAATCAAATTCATAATAATATTTACTTTCGTAGTAAAATGAAACCCATGACATGATATTTAATGTAAGATTATACAAGATATAATAAGCTTAAAGAAATTTTATATATAAAAAGAACCCTATTCAGTCAATACATATAATTTTTCATTCTCATAATATAGTTGTTAGATGCCTGATTGGCATCAATAGTAATCGGTAATCCGATGCTAATAAAACTCTAATAAAAGTTGTTGAAATAGAAATAAAAAAATATAAAATACCAGTAGAATTGTATCAGGAAACGAATACAACTCTAAAAAGTAAAACTCATTTAGAACTCCAAAATGTAACGGTATCTGTATTTGCAAAATAGTATAAATAAGAAATATAATGTATGTGTAATTGAAATAAAATTTATATATAATATATAATGTATTAGATGTCGCAAAATTACATAAACCTCTATAATCTTCATTCATTCATCTTAATTCATTCAAGGCAAAAATTCACTATATATTTCTTCTTCGTTGAATGGATAAGACCAAAATAAATTAGTAAGTATATAAAACCCTAACTCTATTCTTCAAGAATAACTAAGTAGTAAAATGTGCTTGTAATATATTTAAAACAAGACATTTAGCAAACATATACATACAGTAACAAACAACTTAGTTTCATTTAATTAAATATGCAAAAAGACATTCTTATTATAATTTATATGTAAAACTAAAATTTCATACAAATATTTCTTATTTTACTTGATTTTTTATTAAATAAAAATACTAATTCGTGGAATTAACCTAAGTAAGATGAGACTCTTTTATACTTAATGAACTCTGAATTTTTCTGGATCTATTGACTATTACAATAGTATATATCAAAATATATCATAATTACATAACAAATTTTAATTAGTAAGTTAGAGAAGCACAAACTGAACAGAGGTCCACAAAAACAGTCCAAACTAAATAATTTAAATTGTAACATATCGAACTAATAGTCAAAAAATTGAAACAAAATTATAAATATTATAAGACAAAAAACAGAGAGGTTCTAAAAGATATATACAGTAACTAGTATATATTTGTAAGAGATAACCCCTGTCTTGATAACTATGTTGTAAGGTGACATTTTACATGTGAAAGGCTGTAAAGCAAACGAATGTGTGTGTTGTCTGACGAAGGCTAAACATAATTCAACATGTAAGGAAATATGAATAAAGTTTATATTAAACTATAACAATGAACTTCTAAATACTTTTGAATGTAAAATTATATCTTATTTTTTGCTATTAACACATAGTCAGATACACCATGTTCATGAAAGTCATAATTGCCCAGTCTTTACTACCCAAATTTACGAGCTACATGCACGAAATTTTTTTACATGCGCATAACGAGTAAAACTCGGTCTGGATTGAAAATCAGCCGAATCATAAACAATTACGAGTTACAAGTTTACGAGATAATTGATAAAATGTGTACCATATAGTTAACATATAGGACGTTTTTGTTCGCGCGCGCGACCATTCCTACTACACTACTTCAGAGGCGTCTCACGTGCTTTCACCTCAGTCGTGTGTGAGAAGTAAATTAATTATAAATTTGCTCAAAACAAGTATTGACATCAAATCATAATTTTGATCCATATATAAATATCAATATTTAACTCTAGACATTGATGCGCTCGACTGCGTCGCGAAGCTGACCCCGCTTGCGTGGACCTCGTTTCATGATACTAGACCTTTTGAGCGACTAAAATTTTATTACTTAAATAAATTTAATTAGTATCTTCCAAAGATCTAATGATTTTGAGAACTTCTGTTACTAAAAACCAGCAATATGTTTCCAAAAGTAGACTGGCTAAGGTCATAACTGTACCTCGTGAAAAATATTAATTAGCAAACCCATATTGTTTTAATTCAGTTAAAAACTATTGTTTAGTTCGTTACAAATTACAGTACTTTTTAAATTTTATTTTTGATTGTAAATTGCAACAGCCTCTTCGCTTCCTTTGCTTAATACCTAATACAAAGCAATTGTTATACGTAATAATATTTTGTTGCGAGATGTGGGTCAAGGTCAATCGTATGAATGTTGCTTAGTTTTGGGCTAGATTGTTACATTCTTTAAATAATATAAAGTTGAAGCTTATCAAAAAGCTCCTCAAATACATCTCAGTAGCAAAAGCTGGCTTTGTCGAGAAGTGTTAGTAGAAGAGTTCGTTCTACAATTATTTAACTGTGTAAAAGAAATTTTTCAATTGTCTGAGACAAAGAAGAGAATACGTCTGAGGTTTCCAAGAGATGAGACACTCAAAGATAGCAACATTTTTACTGCTAACACAGTGCTAAACTGTGGCAGTTAGTTAATTGTGGTAAAAATTTATTAATAATTATGCTTCATATTTTCCTACGAAAAATTGATTACCAAAGCTAATTATATTTAAGGACTTTTATTTTATTATCATATAAAAAAATACTATTAAAAAACTAAGAACAGTTAGATATTACAGTTAAATATAACAGAGCAACAGCTCTGTGCTATAAATGGAGGACGCGTCCAATTTGCTCGTCGAGAACTTTTATCTGCTCACAACAATTACTAGAAACTTTTGTATTCACGACAAAAAAAACATAATGCTCGGACGCAGTCGTAAAATGAAATATATTTAAATTCAAATCATTCTCAGTTCTCACTTTACGGAGATAAAATTATTAATATTTTTTTACTATTTAGAATGAAATTGTCGCGAATTTAATATTTGAAATGTAGGCTTTAATTTTTTTAGGTAAATCTATTTTGTAACAATATATTTAACAAAAGATATTTATACAGAGAGAAAGTTTTTTAGCACTCCATGGATTCAACGTACGGCTGCCGGATCCATCGCGTTGCAGACAGAAGAGTACCAACAGTGCCTGGGAATTACGGCCCAGGTGAAGGTGGAAATTACGGCGCACTTAAACGTTTAACGGGTCACTTTAAAAATCCGCATACCTTCACTGTCTACTCGTACATTCCTCTACCTACGTAATCAAATTTAAAAGGAACCTACTAATGCGACTTTTATAGTGCGTCCGAAAAAATGAAATCTTGACAGTTCTTAAAAAGCCAAGATAAGATTATAGTTAGATTTTGCTGATATATATCTCTTTCAAACTTCTGCAGCGCACAAATTAACTTTAACCCTATTTCTGTTACGTTAAGCTACGACTATTTTTATTTAATTTTTAAGTACTTTAGTTATCATTATACAGAGATATACATCACTCATTTCTACAATTTAATTCAAGAAATAATTTTCATAAAGAAACGGTTTCTTTGGGTGTCTGCCTCACAAATATCTATGTATTCAGATTCTCTGCTGGACAATGATACTGTTACCTGTTTCTTATATTCAAATGAAACTACACTGTCAATTGTAAACATAAATTAAGCTACATTTTCTATTAAATCCAAATCAGCTTTAACATACTTCGAAGCAACATATTTTGTTTTCTTTACAAAGTTCAATATTCTTTTTACATGATTCAAAGGGGTTCAATGAAACAGTTATTAAATTGGCTGCAGTAATTTGTTACTTTATGCGGTTTGCCGCATAAGATATATCTGAACGAGTAAGTATTGACAAATAAAGAAAACTTCCTATCAACTCCTGATAAGAATACTAAGTAGTGTAAATATTTTTCTTCTTAAAAATTAATTTTATTTTCATTGTTGTACCTTTTGGGTTAAAATTCTCCAAATTATTATTATTTTTTTTAATTAAACTATTATTTTCTTTTCTGACTCTCACACCTAGACATTGTCTTAGGTCTCCTAAATCTTTTAACCTCAATTTTGAAAGTAACTTAGTCTGGGGTTGTTTTAATAATTTTTACAGGCAGAAAAATAAAATCATAAATAAATAAAGCTGCAAATGCTTAAACTGTCTTATTCAGTTTGACGAACAAACAAGACTCATACAAAAACTTTATAACCTAGGCTTTGTAAATAATCACCTACTCGTATAAGCGAGTTATGTTGTATAAACCAAGACGTAGCATTTTGCTATTTAAGTTGAGAACTTTATTTTCTCTATAATTATACATAAAATGTTCTGCAAAAAGACATATATTTAGTTTCATCTAAATAACCATTTAAGAACGTTATAGTAACATCAAAATGAGTTATATCTAGGTTATTAGACATTGAAAGTAAACAAAAGTCTTAGTGTTGAGTTACGAAGTAACGGCTAAAAAGATTTTTTATAGTCTACTTCGGATAGCCTGTAACTACTTGCATGTGAGACTCGACATCTCACTTTTTATTCTTTTATAATTTTTTGAACCTCCGCTACTACTGTAACAAGCTACTGCTTTATGTGGCTTAACCACAAAGTTTTATACTTTATTTCCTTCCAATTATTTAAGTTCGTCTTCTTGCGATTCAGGACATTACTCTTCGGCTTAATTCTGCTTAGTCCTATCCACTTCCGTGACTCTCTGTCCATAGCTTACGAACTTAAGTTTAGGAGTTCAAAATTATTACGCTATGGTACTCACTATCAAGCATGTAATTCCAAAATTTTTCCGTTTTCTGTGAGGATTTAGACAATCACCTTTCAACCTAGATTAAATTCTTAAACATGATACTTACTTGGAATTTAGGCCCATCGACTAAAGCCGCTTGTGAAAAATTAAAAAAACTACAATACAAATGAAATAAAACTATTTTTTAAGGATTAAAACTCGCGTATAATTTGGTTAAGTTTAAACTTTAACCCGACGTTTCGAGAGCTTTGCAGCAATCGTGATACAATACGAGAAGCTATAATTTCGAAGCAATTTCTGATGTAAAGTCCCATAAACTAAAACAGACTGTTACATCAAGCGACTCATTAAGTTGTCTCTTGAGTTTTGCCGATGACATATTTTTTAAAGGTTTTGGGTGCTTATTGAGCTCCGAAGGTTTGTTTAATGTGTCCCAAAATTGTCTCAGTCAGTCTGTATAAAGATGAAAAGTCCACTGAATGCTATAATCCTCATCACAACTTCAATGTCTCCATGACGCTTGCATCTAACTTTGACAGATGGGTTTTATTGAGACCGTTAGCTAAACTGGCCTTTACTTGCTTGAATATACATCGGAGAATGTTAGACAGTTGTCATCTGATAACTGTCTGTATATAACTGTGTAACTCCTAGTATCAAGAATCACGATGACAGTTCTCATATATCCCAACTTTCTTGATGTTACTAATTGGTTAATTGGTCTAAAGTAGATGATCAACCAATTAGTCTCATCATTAATAATTAAAAGAACCTGATTAAAAATACCTATTATTATTTGCGATTACGTGTTAATAAAGCGTGATCGTCTGCAAATGCAAATATGAATTTAGCATATTTGTTTTTAAAATTAGACGGAAAAATCCATTTTCTCTCATGACTCGTTAATTTATCTAATAAAATGTTAATTACTATATTAATAAGAAAAAAATTTTCGTTTCTGAGAGAATGTGTATACATTTTAATGTGTATATATTTATATTAAATACTAAAACCTAAATAATACATACACAAAAAAATATCAACTGATAGGGATGTTTTACAGTTCTCAATTAGAGGAAAAGTGGCTAAGATCTATTTTTTTTTTAAAAGCCCCACACATCTAAATTATACTCTTAAAATCCTTTTAGTCTTGCGAAGAACAAAAGAACATATTGAAATACCGTCTTTGTTGTCAGTTAGTGCACGCAAGATTGAAGTACAAAAAATCTCAAAGTTCTGTCGATTTACTGAAAAATAATATTCGTAATAGTAATAATGGTTACGTTTTTAATAGACAATGCCTAGGGTTTGTGTGCGTATGAGGTAAAAGGGCTATTTTTGCTTTATTTTATGCTTTCTAATTAATATTGATGGGGTAAAAGTTGTTACCACACCATTAAAGCAACAATTAGGTAAGAGCTTAATAAATCAACATTATATGATATAGTTTTACTTGTGTATTGCGCTCTGAACCGATTATAGAAAGCGTTATATCCATTCACGATTTATTGGCTAATAAGTCATAAAATTAAGTTAAGACTGTAAGAGGCCGAGGGTTTAACAATTAATGATTTCTAAAGTAAAACGAATGTCGACAGAATACTTCTAAAAGATAGATTATTTAGTGTCACTATTTCATAAGAAAATATTAATTATCGTGTAAAATTTTACGACGTTACATTATAATAGATCTGTTTAACTCAGTTGTGTAATATAAATGATACAATGTACATTAAATTAAAAGAGTCGACGTTTCTTGTTCGTGACCTAAATAAATTCGAAGTAACCATTTAATATATTAAAATGAATTTCGTAAAATCTGGGGTTACTTTTATAACGAGTTCTAATAACGTTTCCATTAAACTAAAATTCAATATCATTGGTCTGAATGCCTGTCGGTTTGCTTTTAATGTTATATTACTAATTTTCGCGTTTTTTCGCGTTTAATGATACGTTTAATGATACGATACGATTTTAATTTTTGTAAATAGTTAAAAAAGCGGCATTTTTTAAAATCATGATTATATTTTTATTGCACAAGCTGACTCTGGCACTCAGAAAGAAATTATGAAATTTTTGATTCCTACATTTTCTTATTTTTTTTATGTATGTTATTTTCTAATTTGATAATTTCAAATATATTAAATATTATTTTTTCCAAAAGTGTGATCTTTTTTTCTAATTTTCCTATTTTATTATATAGCTAATTGCTTCTTGTTTTTCCTTCCATAGCTTTAATTGCTCTCTCCTAATGGCGGCATTTAGCGATGGCCTTATTTCCGAATTTAAAATAAGAAATCTAATTCGTCCTTTAATTTATTACATTTTAGGGTAGAGTTTCAACAACGGTCCGAAATGACAAAATTTACATCGAACGAGACCCGAACTTCTTAATTAGCGAGTTATGTAAAGAAGTGAAAACTTTTAAAATATTACGAAGTTTCTCTTAAAGACTATTTAATCGATTAAAGCACAATACGTTTCATAACGACACAACTCTTACACAAAATTACTATAGACGATTCTAGCGCACACTATATTGTTTTAAATGTAAAAAAAAATAAAACCAAAACTACTATTCATTTCGTAAAAAACATTGTAGAATATAAAACAGAAAAACTAGTTTTAAATATTTATGAATTTACTTAAAAGATTAATATATAAATGTGTAATATTTGAGTTAAGTGTGAATATAGTTAAACCGAGCTGTTTTAACATTAGTACTGGATTCACAACACGCCGGTGTCACGTCCTTGGTGTCAGAATATACTTATACTTAACTTGAGGTTTCATGTTAACTTTGTTGGAGTCGAAATTCAAGTACGTAATATCTTATGGTTATTAGCATACGACAACATAACAAAAACTAATTTAAATTTACATTATACATCCTTCTAATATTATAAATACGAAAGTTATTTTAGGTTTGTTTTTTCACGGGAAAACTAATGAGCAGATTTCTCTGAACAGTTTTCAGTAATATATCTCATATCAGATTAACACATTGATTACAATCTCTTAAGATTTAGTATAGTTTGATGTTGTAAGTTTATGAGTCGATAACGATAAGTATAAAGTAAGTTTAAAAAGGACCCTTCCTTCTTAAATCTCCGAGTACGATGATGAGAGCCGACTAGACCATTAAAGTTATCAGAAGATGATATATCATCCAATTGTTTGTCTTTTATAGTCCTAAATAAAAGTTTGCGGCAGTATACATCAATCAGTATGTACATTTTACTGGAGGCAATTATATTTAAAATAGTCAATTAACATTTTAAATAAATACAATTAAAATTGATACTTTTTTGAATACACATTTTAGAGAAATATCGCTCTTAGTATTTAATGTTATTTACAGCTTTGTTCCTTACTCTAATTCATTTGGACTAATTGTTGCAAATTTATCACACTAAGATCGTACTGAACTATTAATCGCTGATTGTGACTCGCGTCGTGAAGCAGAGGTGTAAGAGCGATGCAACTTACTAATTGGTCAACATTTTTCATAAATACACTACGTATTACAATGAACGGTATGTGTGTTCGTCGTGTCTTTGCACAAACAGAGCATTATCTATCGACCTTTTAAATAATGTAAATGGTGGAAAATAATATGGGTCGAAAAAATCAGTTATTACTAAATTTAACTAACATTTATGGTTTACAAAATAGGTTTACGCATTCACTTAACGTCAATATTTCTCTTGGCGAACAACATTATAGGACTAGTTGCTTATATAAACAAAAATGAAACTAATCTGTATTTGTTTCTTTTACATTCATCTAAAAAGAAAATTATTAGTAGAATTTTTACTAATTAGTTTCATTATATGACCTTTCTTCGTCCATAACATGAGACAGAAGGGTAATACAGGAATTATAAATGTAACTTTGCTTGTTACATTTGGCACTTTTTGTAGGTTCTTATCTTTGATATATTTAGGTTGCAATTTAACTTAGTGGTTAGTTTAATACAAGCTTTAATTTATAGGTCATTCAATATAAAGCTAACAAAAAAGATAGAGTATAAAATAACAACAAAAATATGCTTTTACTGAAACAGACTTCAAATTGTCTGAGACAATTCCCATAATTGCATTTTATATTAAAATTACTTTTTTATTATTAACATCTAGGCGCAATAGGAAAAGTCCTAGAATACTGGTATATTATATAAACATTTTGCTTCGAGGTTTGGATATTGTAAATGTCGTTTACATTTTGCTGAGGCAATTCTGTTCCGACGCAGCCTTAGTGCCTCTATAATGTAATGGCCTGTTTCTGACAATAGCATTTGTGTGAGGATTATTGTATTGGCGTATACTGACGCAGCTATATTGTAAGTTCAGATTGGAATTATATTTCTGAATAATCCTTTAGAATTTGGGCCGTTTCAATTTTATATAACATTTTGATATTATAGATAAAAGGTAAAACATGTTTCACAAAACCATGCTTTTGAAAAATTTTGATAGAATACGATTTGCAGATAATTAATGATAAGTCATCTTATATATAACTGTTATACGACATCATAACCTCCGTCATCTCGAGCTCGCTACATTATCATAAAATTAAATGGCACTTGAGTAACGACTTCGTAAGTTTGTTCCCCACAAATTACAATTATCAACTTTTCTTTTACTGTTATCTTTTGAACGAAGTTTGAACGAATCTGAAACTTATTAATTAGCGGAAACACTAAAGAAAATTAGCACTTGTATTAAACCCTCTTATTGTAGACTAATCAACTCTTGGAACCTCTTTACATTGCGTACTTTCAAATAGAATTTTTGAAACATTATATTTTTTTATTTTCCAAACGTAGTAGCAATTTTAATTTCATTTTGTTTAAAAATCTTTTTAGGACTTCCTGTATTATAGTTGGTGCTAAAACTTTTACAAAATAATAAAAAACACACTAAAACTTGACATTGGCAAAATATTCCATATTAAATGTGAATGAAGCCATAAATCCAAAAAAAAAATGTTGCTAACTTTTTAAACTTTTATTATTACGAAACGTGATTACGAAACTTAATTTATTGTTATCACCCCGATAGTAGAAATAAATTTTGTTGTAATATCTATACGTTTCGAGGGAGGAATATATGTGTGTTTGTATTTTTGTATGTGTTTATTAATTATTATTTTTGACTCCATTTTCTCGTGACCTAATTATTCAATTATTTTCGATTTAGTACCAAACTTAGCTCTTATTAGTTTGTTATAAATTGTATCAAATTATGAAATAAATCATATCCCCAATGAGTAGTACTATCGAGTTTAAGTTTAAGACACCAAGCTTTACAGTTCTATTATTCCCACTTTGTTCATTTGTTCTTATAGTTAATGGTACAAATGCATTAAAATTGTCGTTTATGCAAAAACATTAGAAGTAAACGGTTTTCTACCACAACCGTAAATATATTCTTATTTACCCAAATTTATTGTAAACTAAATAATAACACTTCATTAGTCCCAGTTGTGACGGTCTTCATACAATTTACGTCTGGTTCTTTTTAACACTTAAATATGTTTTTTTTTCCTTATAAACAAATATGATATTATATTGTCTATGGTTTATGTTCTATGTCCGATATGAGAACTTTTTGAATTTCAAAAACTATGGACACCTCCATTTTTTTCAAGTATTTGTCGTCATGAATGTAACTCGACAAAAAGGTCATTACGTTTTTTTTTTCAATTTCTCAATTCAACTACATATTTTAGAATGTCTGCAAACGTAACGTTCTAACACAGTCGTGGGTCCAACTTTCAATCGTAACAAGTTTTATATACAAATAACATTTATTGTATCGATTTTTTATAATCATCTGTATAATATAAGTAGTTTGAAAACTAAACCCAACATCAAAATTTTAATTGAATGCTGAATTGATAATGTAAAATAATTATTTCTGTTGTATTTCCGTCGGTATCGAGAAGTAACCACTTATTAAAATGTCTAAAGAGGCTGTTTAATCGAAGTTAAGATATTGTAATTCCGAATCCAACACACTAATGTAGTATCTTAGTATTAAAGTTTTCGGATGATGAGAATTTCACGTAAAAGCCCAGAGGGGCGACCAAACTAATAGAGATATGAAGTTACGGTCTTCAGGAAGTACAACTCAATAATAATGCACACGTATATTAGTTTTGCTCGTGATTGCTAACTGAGACCATTACGACATTAATGAATATCCTTGGCTTGATTTTCTCCTTAAGGAAATCGTTTAAGTTAATAATAAATTACTGTTACAATTTTAAGATCAAACTCGTCATTTAAGGTCCATTTCTAAAGAGGAATTCGAATCTAAACAATATAACCGAATAAAGTTTTTGAAATGTATTTTTTTTAAATACACTCAAAGAAATATATCATGTAACACTAGAAAACTATTCTAGTAGTTCTGTTACGGTTTTATATGTCTCTGTATTGCACTGTATAGGAGACCGGGCCATTTATATTGTTCTTAGTTATTATACATATGATGTTACTGCTCTGACTGATCTGGAAACAAATTACCACAGCTAAGCTTCACCTACCAAAATATGTATAGTACATTACTACAGCGGCACGCAAAACATTAATTGATAGCCCAACTTGTAAATATGTGTGTGTGTGAGTGTGTGTGTGTGTGTGCGCGTCACTTTGCTCCGTTAAAACTTTACTACAAAGTGATCAATTAACAGACTTTAATTAAAACAATATTGCTATCCTCGACATATATAAGTATATGGTTTACATTTAATTACAGGATGATTGATATTAAATGTCATTGTAGTCTAAGATGTTACACGCTTATCTAGAGTGTACGTTTTACCTACATTTGAAGACCCCTAATTAACTATCTCTTTAATTAATTTCACCAATTTCTTAGTTATTTAGTGAAGGAACTGAATTTTGAACCAGTTAACTTCAACCGATAAAACAGAAATCAGAAATTGACCTGTATTCCCAATGCATTGCAATTATATATAATCAATATTTTTACCAAACTAAAGTAGCCGCCGCAACAAAATGACCAATTGGCTTGAAAAAAGTTCTTGAAAAAGAAAAATACAGCGTACAATAAAAAACCAACTCTAATAACTTACACAAAACGGTCTTAATTTTAATAAGATAGAATAAAAGGTTATTTTTAAATACTTTTTTAATACTTATTTATAATACCATCACATAATGTAATTATCATATAACTTATTTATACTAATTTTGTTTTAATATAAATTCATGTAAAACATTTAAAATTAGGCTATTTAAAAAAAAATCATCACAATACGTCATGCACGTCGCATACATCTGTCACAGCTATGACAGTTTTGATGTTACAGCTGACGCAGTTGCCTCTCTATGAAACATGAACAAATATTTATTACAGAAACAAAAATCCTCGTTTGATGTTTTTAAATATAATTGAATTGAATAAATTATGTCCTTGATTATCTTTATTACGACACATTTCACCAGTTTAACGTTTACTCTTAACCGAGGCCTTGGTATATACAATTGAGGGTGGCATAAGTGCGTATCATATTAATTGATTAAATGATGTGCCACGTGACTAAATCGTATTATGACTAAATCGTCATTGATTTAAAAATGATTGATGATTGATTTATATATTTTTTAAATTATCGTTATGTGATATGACTAGCGATGCGACTCGAGTCATTCGAGTCCGTTTATAAAAGTCGTGCTCGATTAAAAAAAAAATACTCGAGTCACCGAATAAACTCAGCGCTTCGAGTTGAGTCGGTCGCTAGATGTCACTTCATTACTCAATTTCATTTAATACCGGTAAAAAATAAAACTGGCAGTTATAATCTTGCATGTCTTGTTTGCAAACAAAATTGATTGATTGAACATAAGTCTATAAAAGTACTAAATAAGTTAGTTGATATTCTTAAAAGTCTTATTGAAAACTAATTAAAAAACTTTAACACTAGTAGTAGTAGTAGTAGTTTGATTGTAGGTACACCAGTAGCAGTGGCAATTTTTACCCAAATGAACATTTTTACTTGACTGACTCGAAAACTCGAATATGATTCGAGTCAGGAAGTAAAATTGGTCGAGTCGCATAGTGATGCAGTGGGTACGGTCATAACTAGTGAGTTATGACCGTACCCACTGCGTAGTATCCACAGAAACGTTTATAAAAAAACAAATAATGAATCCACAAAACGTACATATTATAATTATTTATTCATATTTCTGTCTGAAATATAGATAATTAATGTTATTTGTACATTGTATAGTTCTGAAATAACAAAACGCATTTGATAAATTCTAAGCGATAAAGAACCTGCCGGAGAAAAACAAAGAGCGACGCAAGTTGCTGTAAGACAAAATATTTATTGTACTCATTTGGGATCTCCTATTTTTTTTTTTATAAATAATAGAGATTACAATGTTGCAACTTTTCTGTATCTAATTTTATATATATTTATGATTGCTTTTAAATATCTAGAGAATCATCACACACGAATAGGAAGCCATGTCAGCTGTGAAGAGTAACGGGATACTTAGTCATACTTACGGAGCTATTCAGGTGACGATCTAATATATTAAGATAGAGCTCAGATATATTAAAGCAGTAGACATCACCAAAATCAATGAAGGGAAGGATCAGAGATGGCACAAGCAAAGCTTTGGTCCGAATGGATAAGATATTATTGTGGCGTTAAAGAAAAGTAGTGAGAAGTTGACTTTATAATTGCTTAGCAATATTATAAATGAAATTGCCCCACAACCTTGCTTAATTTTCAACAAATGTATTGAAACCGGTATTTTTCCAGATTTGATGAAAAGTAGTAAAGTAGTTCCTTTGTTTAAAAATGGCGATAGAAAAGAACCGGGAAACTATAGGCCTATCTCTGTTTTACCGACCTTAAGATCTTTGAAAAGATTATTTTAAATCAAATGTCAAAATTTGTTTCTAGCAATAAAATCATGCATAGTGAACAATATGGTTTCACCAAAGGTAAATCAGCAACTGATGCGGGTGCCACGCTTCTTAAGCACATTTACGACGCATGGGAATAATCGCAGAATGCAATCGGGGTGTTTGCGATTTATCCAAGGCCTTTGATTGCGTTGACCATCAAACGTTACTATGCAAACTTAACCACTATGGTGTGCGTAGTGTTGCGCTTGATCTTATTGCCTCTTACCTAGATCAAAGAGTCCAGACGGTTAATGTAAATAATTCTAAATCAGCTGGTTCTTACCTAAAGATGGGTGTTCCACAAGGATCTATTCTTGGCCCCTTTTTATTTTTACTTTATATTAATGATTTGCCCTTTTTCGTAAAGGGCTTATATGACATTGTGCTTTTTGCTGACGATACCTCGCTTATTTTTAAAGTCGGGCGTAATAGAACTAATTATGACAAAGTAAACAGCGCTCTGTCACGTGTTCTTCATTGGTTCGAAATAAATAATTTGGTCTTAAATACAAGGAAAACCAAATGCATGGAGTTTACACTTCCTAATGTAAAAAGTCAGAATTGTAGCCTGCTCCTTAACAATGAAGTTTTGGAAATGACTGACTCAACGGTTTTCCTAGGTATAACTTTAGATAAAAAGCTCCAGTGGAACCCCCATCTCTCAACACTCGCAGGCAAACTCAGCTCCGCCGTCTATGAAATTAAAAAAATAAGACAATTAACAGATGTCAATACAGCTCGACTTGTTTATTTTAGTTACTTTCATTGCATTTTGTCTTACGGTATTTTGTTATGGACCAGTGCTGCTGAAGTTAATTCTCTATTTATTTTACAAAAAAGAGCTGTGCGGGCTATTTATAACTTAAAAGCTGGAGATTCCCTGAAAGATGTCTTTAAAGAAATTGGTATTCTTACGGTCGTTTCTCAATACATATTTAATAACATTTTATTTTTACGTCACAATTTGGATACATATGTAAAAACAGTGACAGACACGCTATAAATACTAGAAATAAAAATAAACTTTCAACGCAGATATTTCGTCTGCAAAAAGTTAAAAAATCCTTCATGGGCATGAGTGTTCGCATATATATTAAGCTTTCACAAGATATCTTCCTTTACTTGCTTTTAAATTAAAAATTAAAAGTATACTATTAAATAAAGCTTATTATAGCACACAAGAGTTCTTAGTTGATCGTATTTCGATCGAGTAAAAGGTTAGGTTGTGGAGCTTTGGTTGTTGACTCATTTGCAGGATATTCTAATCTGTACATCAAACATTGTTCTCATATTGTAAAAAGAGCAACTGTTGAGTTTCTGGCCAGCTCTTCTCAACAGAACAGCATTCCGAGCTGGTGGTAGCTTAAGGACGGACTGACTATACTGACATTTTTATAATGTAATAATTGACGATTCAAAAGTGCGTGTAAATGCCTATTTAAATAAAGATATTTTGAATTTGAATTTACGGCACATTTCGGTAATATGAAACGTGTTGGGTCACGATAGAGACCGAGATTTTCTACCGGTTGTGCAAACGTAATCAACACGTTGGTAAATTTAAGTGACATGAATTCTATACCATACAATTTGCAAAATTATTTCTCGCTACCGAGGACATCTAACCCTAACGCCAAACTTACAGCACCAGTCCAAAATTTTATGCAGGTCTTTATTAACTGCTTTTTTTATGAAATTACGTTGTTTTAACTAAAAACTACTCTTTTCTAGTTAGAAATTTGAAAAGTATTTCCAACATATATTGTTCTTTATAAAATTTTAATAAGTTAAACTCCCTTAGCTTTCGTAGTGCCGACTTCATTGTTAAATCTTTTTTTTGTATTTTTGGTTGTTAAAAAATTTAAATGCAGTTTTCTCAGTAAAGTGAGAATTATTAAATAATCAGTTTACATTTTATATGTTTTGATCAAGTTTTTTTGCTGAAAAATACAAAACTTAGTAAAGCACTGAGTCAAATTCAGTGCAGGCAGAGCATTTTGTTCCATTATATTGCAATTCTATTATTGACTTACATGTTTTACATATTATTTATCTGAATCAAGATTTGGATAAAAGTAAAACCTGTTAATTTTAATGTAAGGCATGTTAATATTAATAAAAGGAAGCGACCACAGCTGTGACTTCTGATCGAAATGGAATAAGTATCTTTACTTGTTACTAATTACTTTCTATTTTAATCAAATCATATAAAGACTACACTCCTGATCTTATTCTGACAACTAAAATAATAGTAGGTCTTAATTGTAATCTATGAAATTAGGAAAATCAGTTCTTGAGGACTAAAAATTACAAATTTAAAACATTCGATTCCGAATATGGTTTGAACCAGTTCTCTTCATTTAATAATTATATTTTGTTTTATTTATGCTCTTTCGGAAAAGCAGAAAAAAGAAATGAAATCAGATTAAGTTTCATAAAAGTAATTATAATAATAATGTAATATAAATTGTCCATATTTGAAAATGAGAATTTACATGGAATGGAGATAAGAAAGACAAACTACTTCATGGCTTTATTTAAAACAAAAATTGGAGTTTATCAAGTGAGGAGTCTTACTACCTGCCTTATCTTATTATCTGACTACTTATTTAATATCGTTATTTAAAAATCATTCAGTGTATACACGGACTTCCTCTGGAATGCGTTACCGACAGACAGCAGACAAGCACGGTCTTTAATTACCTTTGATCGGTTACTTAAATGTTACTATTACATTTTACTCTTTTGTCTCTTTTCTCATTACTTTAAATTTTTACTATCTCTATGTAACTTTCGTTGTAGTGTATGTGCATTTGAGGTTCATTATATTATGTTATACAATTTATTATAAATTTAATAAATCTGATTATTTGTCTGTAACTCTGTAGTTCAGAGAACTGTGATCTTAAATCACGACTCAAAGCCTATCACTGATGAGCAAATCAATTAAAATCATTTATATTTTGTAATTATAATATGTTTTAATATTGCAATGTTACACACTAATTATTTTAATTTTTGTGAACCATAAAATATTCAATTATTTAGAAAATCACACATTATTCGCTCATTAGGTGATTTTCCTCTATAGAATGTTATAAAACTGTAACTTGCATCCCGCTAGATAGATATTTACAAAAGATTTTGCTTTAAAATATATTTTTTTACAATTTCAACGTTTCAAGAAAATGAAAACGATAAGAAGTAACTGGCTGCTAATCTCGGCCGTCACTATCTGCAAGTACAATTTCGGTTTTTTATTCTCAATTTAGGATTTTTCACGGCATTCTTTACTTTTATATTATTATATTCTGTATTTTGTCTAAGGCTTACGAGTGTATATAGTGTGTGAATGATAACCTTATGGAATTAGCCCTTGATTTGATTAGTATGTAACTATGAATGGAAGAATTCAGCAAGTAGTCGCGAATGAAAAGCGTTACATTGGTTCATTACTAAGAACGGTGATGACGCATGATGATTATTTTTATGATTTATTATATGTAATATGTTAATACTATATAAAAAAATATTTTATGAAACATAAGTATAACATTAATACATTATTTTACAAAACTACAACATTTTAAGTAACACTATACTAAAACATAAACAAACAATCAATGATTCATTTCAATTCTCTCAGCCACTATTTTTTTATAGATAACTTTTAAATTCAACAATAATCATTTATCTTCGCACGCACTCATTACCAACATGTACAATCTGCACAATTTAAAAACTGTTTTTTCATAATAATATAATTGAATGATAAATCGGGCCGATGCATCCGACTTTCTATTTTTAAAAAAATAAATATTATATTCTAGAAATAAACTTATAATAGTTTGAAAAAGACCAATAACTTTAAGTTGGTTATATAAAGATTTTACTCTCATACCCCCCACTCTCACTTTTACAGCATACAAATTAAGAATGGTCAGTTCCTTGTCAGTTCCTTAGTCAGTAATCAGGTCTTAATACTTGTTTATTTAAAATGTGAGATATTTTGAAATGTGAGTTTCCCAAGAAACGGTAAGCTCCACAAGTATTGGGCGTTTTAACTGTTTAGAATAGAGAAATATCTCCGGCCTGCATGATGAAACACCAATATCCTCAGGAATTTATATCGTTTCTCATACGTATCTATTATGATTGTCGAATCAGAAGCCACTTCTCAAATAGAGTGAAGCTATGGTTTGGTGACTGTTATACAGTTTGTGTTTTTCTACGGAAGGACTAAGCACTTTACGTACGATTTCTAATTTATCATTGTGACGCGAGTATGACCTTTACCGAAAAGTACCCTAATCCATAGAAACAAGTTCAACTAACTCTAATTAACTTTTATATTTTGGGAGAAATTTTATGCTCGTTTATTCCAATAATGTATCTTTTTGTAACTCTTAGATAAGAGACTAGAATTTATATGTAGTATTACAAATATATACTACAAAGTGCATACAGAAAAAAATGGAAACAAAATTAAATATATAAATTATGCTCACCAGAAAGAAAGAAGTATTTTACGAGAACATATTTTAACGATATATCCGGACAAAATATTAAGGGAACTTGTATACTCAAGATGATCCATGTTAAATAAAAATTGCAAGCGTGACTCAAAACGAAAAGGCATCAAACAATTCTAGAAAATTATACTCATCCAATACATTTTCCTAGAATTCCTAGTTTGACATCAAATTATATAAAAATTGACCTTTCGGAACATAAACTTCTTGCGTATATTTTTAAAAGCATTTGTAATGAAAATAAATCTTTTTTTAAAATCTTTTCGCCGTGTGCAGAATTTGACTACTTATTTTCAGTGATAAAGTTGTTTAATCATTTTATTGAAATATTTCTTGTTTATATATTTTCAGATATTTTGAAGTCAGATGCAAGGCAAAATAAACAAGCTGAAGTAGTACAATTTTATGATGATAATAATAATTTGCATTTTATAAATGTGGCAGTTCCAGAAAAAACTGTATTAAGTTTTCTTCAAAATCGTCGAACGCTAAATGGTGACGCACGATTTTGGCTTTATACCAGGTCTATACGACTTCAATGAATTCTAACATACCTACATGTTTTTCTCATCATTATTCCAGTAATATTTATGTCATTATTACATGCTACTAACTTCGAGGACTCACAAGTGTTGCATACATTTTGCGAGCAAAGATTTAGCAATGAAGGGTAAGGAGTCTAAATAGTGATTGGGACTTGCGATACCTTATAGGTTTAAGGAGCGTCTTTAAAATGAGGGATTTGGTTTTGTTTCTCATACGTGTCAATCAAGAGAGTTCAATCAAGGGCTCCTGATTGCAGCGTCTGATTCAAGGATAGATTCTAGGGCTTTTTTTCCAATTATTTAAACGAGTATCCTTTAAGAATCTCTGCAGATCACTAAATGTTTATTATTCCGTCGTACTCTTGCTATTAAAAACTAACCGCTTCCTGTATTTCTGTGGCAAGGCTTATTTTAACCTCTGTCTAGAAGTTCCATACCTTCTACCAAGAAATGTTTCGCAGTCCTACTGATTATGCAAGAGCTTTTGGGTTTTTAACGATCTTACCAAATTTCTTGATCTGGAAGAATAATTTTGAATGAAATTACGTAGAATTATTATAATTTTAAGGACCATTAAACTTAATGTAATAATAGATTTGTGACGCACATTCATTATGGCATCAGAATGACAAAAGTGTTACATAAAAATAAATTCTTACATTACTGAGTAAAAGACACTGCTTACTTGAAAATAGTTATTATAAAAATATATTTGTTTTCTAGAAAAAATCAAAATAATTACGAAGAATTATATATAGACAATCTCAAAAATGTCACTCACTTCAATCCTATTAATCCCGTGATAGTAGTAACCCACGGCTGGATGAGCTCTGGCTTGGGGCAATCTACCCAGTTGATCAAAAACGCCTTTTTAAAGACAAGAGAAGTCAATGTGATTGTTGTGGATTGGGAAACGGATGCGGCGTACATAGACTATTTGGAGTCAGCCTATTTTACGATTATTGTCGCTGAAAAGGTACTTACATTGTATATTTATTTATGTAAAATGCTTGCAATATGCAAAAGGTTTTGGAAGGAACTTAATTCTATCAAATAATTCAATCGTATTAAAGTTTTAACTGGTTCTTAATTTAAACATTCATATATAGCATTATAATAGTCAATATAAAAATGCTTTGAAATTCTGATTTTCTATAGAACTAACATTGAAAGTTTTTCATTTAAAAAAAATCTGAATTGACATCGACTTTATTACCTTAGTTGGTATATATATACAGAATACATTGCTATTGACTAATCATGATACTACAAACGGAGTACAAGTATTATGCCTCTGGATAATATTTCATGCACGTACTTACATAGTTTTGTTGCCATGAAAAAATATTTCTTTGATGAACTAACCTTTTAATGAAATTATTAAGCAATAAATATTTTTAAATTAAGTAATACTTAATAAATTCTGGTAAATAAAACACTGTTATATTTTACAGATTCTTGACATGGTTTTGGCTTTATCTAGAAAATACAATCTCAGTGGCAAAGAAATGCATTTAATTGGACATAGTTTAGGAGCACATGTCGTTGGTTTGGCCGGTATCAAACTTAGACATCAAGAATTTATTGTTGGCCGTGTTACGGGTAAGAAAGCATATCATTTTAGTTAGGTTAGTTATAGGCGATGGAATTATTGTATTATTAAAAAGTAAACTCAAAATTGTCGAAGATATAATTCAAAGTTATCTGCTGTCCAGGTTTAGACCCAGCGCGGCCGTTGTTTGAGTTTCCACAAATATTTGCTCATATCACGAACGAGTCTGCAAAGTTTGTGGATATTATCCACACGAACGTGGGATTTCTTGGTTATGAATCCGAAATCGGACATGCAGATTTTTATCCCAACGGAGGGTATATCCAGCCGCATTGTTGTGATAATTTACAATTGTTATGTTGTAAGACCTTCACCATTTATATAGCTGTTATCTTTTGCTGGAATAATTTAGATTTACGGTTTAGTTAGTTTGAACTACAATATAATATTTACGATAAGCTTAAAAAATAAACAATCGCTTTAACCAATTAGAAGTTATTTGTTTATTTAAATAAAGGTTTTTAAGAATAATAATATGTTTTCAGTAAGCTGTCAACACAAGTGCTCGTATATATATTTTGAAGAAGCAATTCAAGGCAAGAAATATTTATCCACACAATGTGATTCATGCATTACTTACCTTAATAGATTATGTGATAATAATGATAAACAAATTATGGGACTATCGAATACAACCGCCAAAGGTTTATACTATCTTAATATACCATATTAAGGAAGAGAGCAATTTCAAAAACTATTTATCTCTATAATTTTCAAACAAAACACGGTAGTAACAACACGTAAAGCAAACTGGTTTTTTCTTAGTATGACATGTGTTAATAAATTTTAAAAGAATAAATATAATTGAGCTTAGCGAAACGACGCCCTTACTGGTCAAAAGTATATTTCGTTACTAATGCTACTTCTCCCTGACGAATAATAATGTCGAAAATTGGCAGAGTTGTGGAAGACAGTGACTTATATGTCCTGAGGTTTTTTTGTGACATTTGTGATTGTAGATTTTTATTAAATGATCAAAATGTGTCCCATTGAGTTATTATGTATAATAATAAACACAACTGACTGTGTTACATTTAGTAATCCAATCATTTTCATAAACATGTTTTTTTTCGGTTGATCTCCTTTAGAATTTCATTTAGCAACAATGCTTCGCTCGGTTCTACCCACCGTGCATAGCGGTGGACCTGGTATTATAATTGCATTGTTTATTGCAATATTCATAATTAACAAATGTTTACTTAAGATCTTCAAAGATAATTAATATTAAAACTAAAAAACCTAATTAATTTAAGATAAGTAAAGTAAGATGAATTCTCTCCAGTATGCGGCAGGGAGCCGAAGTGTTATTACGCAAATACATAAGCGGGGTAATCCAACCCTATAGAGTTGGAGTACCCTGCTTCTGTATTAAATAGTATACTATAAAATAAAAACTTAAACGCGTCTATTATTTAGAGACAAAGAATATAACTGCTCTTTTCTCGCATTTCAATCTTAAAATTAATGTCAGTTTGTTTAAAAAAAATATATTGTTTACGGTAAATAATTTTATTCTTTCATTTATCTCATACGTTAGTTATAAATACTATAATGTACAGGGGGTGATCCAAATGTAATGACAATGACAATAAAATATGGTTATAATGATTACGAGAAAAATTGATTTTATAATTTCCTCATAAATAAATACATTTATTTCATCTTTTTTCTAAACCTAGCAATTTTTTGGAAAAAAAACTTTATCATGCTTCTCTCAAATCGCCACGACAGCGATCATCACTTCATTATGGCCTTCAAATTTTATTACCTCTAAGGTGTTTTTGTGCCGAGAAAAGGGGTAGAAATCAAGTCTTGGGGGTTAGATCTAGGGAATATAGAAGATGTTCGAATAATTCGAAAATCGCTTCTTAAAGGGCAGTCGTGGCAACTGCAGCTTTGTGAGCGGATGCGTTGTTTAGGTCAAACGGCACTCCGGCTCCTGCATTTTGCCGTGCTTTTTTCTCCTTGATGGCTTCTCTCAATCTTCTTATTTATTCATAGTATGAGCTTATAAAATAGTGGGTCCCTTTTCCAGGTATCCCAGCATTATTATTCATTCAGCATCCCAAAAGATGGACACCGGTGAACTTGAAACCTTAAATTTCTTGAACCTTCGGTAAGGAATCACCAACGTCGAAGAAATTTAACAGAATTTGTTTCAGGATAAAAGTGGTGGATCTAGTTCTCGTCCTTGGTCACAGAGCAGGTAAATATTTACGTTTTATGAGACAGAGAGAAGCATGTATCAGGACAGGTCAGTTGTACTTGAATTAAATATGGTATACCTTATTATCAAAAGAGTGAGCCTTGAAATTGGACTTCCAATTAATATTTTTAAGATCCTTTAAGAAGTCAGTGTTATCGAAATTTTTAAAGAACTGTCAAAAAACAATATTTGACTTTTTTTGTTTGCGAAGTTTATACGAGAGAAATATCAAGTCATGATATACCCGACGTTTCGAGTGCTTTGCAGCAAACATGTTCGCGGTCAGACGAGATGATGGTGTCTCACCATCATAACACTCGAAACGTCAGTTTTAAATTAAAAATGTAAAATAATCGCGAAATATATCCGTAAGAATAGTTTTATTGAAATGTGTAGTACTCGTGTATATCTTAGAAAACATTTAAAAGATAATTTCAATTTATCTGCTTGATAGAGACATATGTAGCTGGATGCATATGTTTATAATATCAGTAAAAACTAAATCCAAAATCTTAACATATACATCAATTTTGTAGTATTTCTATAACTTTGGAAGAAAATTGTCAGAACCATAAAAATCCTTGATTAAAAAGCCAGCTGAAAATGTGTTGCTGGATATATTACATTTCCTATTATATTTTTTAAATTCCCAATGGAGGTGAGGATGTTTGAAGTCTCCTATAATTAAGGTAGGCCTCTCATTGACAAATATTAACTACACTATTTTTGCAAAAATTTTCCTTTATCTCATATTTTAAAGGCTATTTTTTATTCCGAAACAAGTACAATGGCCCGCCTAATGTTAAGCATAACTGAAATCTAATGTGCCACGATTATCTAGAAGGTACCTATTAGTCTATTTTTGAAAATTCTTAGATTGTAATTAACAGGAAACACTGACTCCGACAGAGAATTTCATACTTTCGCCATCCTCACAAGGAAAGTAGAAGCGAAACTGTTTTTATGAGACTTTGGAACCTCAACTGTAAATCGGTGTTTTCTGGCTGAGCTTCTTGTTGTTCGGTGACTGAAAGGAACTGGTTCTATAAAATTGAAAGACGAATTTAGGATGACACCAAGAAGATCTTGTTGCTTCGAAATCTTCACGGTTACATTTCGAAAAGTAGGGGCCAGTTGGAATGAACCCTTTTTGGTAGAGAACAGATACGCCTGGGTCTTCGCTGCAATTAACCTAACCAAGTTGGCATCGCCCCATTCGTAAACTGCCTGGAGGGAAAGGTATGTGTGCTCAACCATGGCCTCATTCAGCAGCGTCTCTATTTCAGCCATACTAGCTCGTTTATTTGATACATAGCTCTCAACAAATGTTCTGTTGTCTGGATACTCAAAGATACCAGATTTAAGCAGATCGTTAATAATCAGCAAGAAGAGAGTTGCGGAGAACACTGACCCTTGAAGTACACTGGAATAAATAGCAATTCAATCAAACGAGCAGTTATCAATAACCACCCGTATTGATCAATTTTTCAAAAAGTCTGATATCCACACACAGAAATTAAAGAGCAAACCGTAGGAGGCAAGCTTCAACCTCTTTGGTTAGGGACCAAAAAGCTTTTGCTGCTTACAAAGGATACGAAGCCAGTTTGGTCCCTATTCGGAAAATATTTTCGGAATGACCCTTCTTTAACATCTACCTGCAGGACTTGCAAAAGCTCTCTTCTTACCACGGAAAAGTCTTATGCTATCGAGCTGTATTCCAGGCTATCTTAGGTATGCCTGATGTTACTGCATCTAATATACAGATACAAACCATGGGCGGGTTTTTCTTTATGATGGCACGTCAGAAAATGGAATATAATACTCAATTCCCATTCGTAGCACAGCAGTAATGGAATCTTCGCAGGCACTTGGATCACTCAAAAAGAAGCAAACATACTGCTAAGGGAAAGATGCACAGAAAGACAGCAATTCATCCCAATCTGCCAACGTATATCGTCACATCCTCCTCGTATCTTTAGGGCTGGGACCAAAGTGAGTAGATGGATACAGATTTAACCAGAATTCTCAGTATCTCCGTTTTTCAACCTGTAAACACAGGCGTAGAAGATTTTCTCAATTCTTGTATCGTCCAGTATCATTATTACTGAAAAACTGGGATCTTCAAACTTTTGGTCACGCCGAAAAAAAAAGTCATCGCTGGCGTACATGCATACACTCGTACGTGGTATAAAATTGTAGTCCCAGGTATACCAATGGTAGGAAAAGTTCGATACGTCGGATGGACAGATGGATGGATGGATGTCAAATTAGATAATTTGGGTCTCCGTGAGAAACAGGAGATGAGGCTTATTTGTTTCTATATGAAGGTGGAAGTGAAGGTGAAGGCAACGAGGTGCTCTCAATGAGAGGGTATGGAAACGCTGTTTATTTTTTGGGATTAATCAACAACACACCCGATGTTAAGGAATGTTGTACCTATTCAGATACAAACTCCGACTCGTTATCCCGGAAGAAATTATTTCGCCCAATTTGCAGGCCGCGTGTTGTTCTCGAGGAGCCAAATCAGTATACGATTCAGGTAAAGTCTAGTAACAGTATCTTTGTCCGCGAAACACATTCAGCTGCGGCTCGGGCGATCCTTATGATATTATATTACAGAAGAACCAGAAAATAATTGTGCGATATGATATTATCTAATGCAGAACATACCAATTCAAAATATCGATAAGACCCTTAAATAGTTAATATATGTAACCGTAAGACGCCCGGTCGTCAATTTCATCGCAAATCGCTTACCTAATTTATTTTAAAATTTAACCATTCCAATAACTTAATTAAAATTTTTATTCTTTATATAAATGCGTTTTGTTTAAATTGAAACTAGTCTCATATTACAAGTTTGTTGAAATACCCACAAAAAGATATTAGATTCTCACTAATACAAAGAGAATAAAAGCCTATGGTCGTCAGCACAAAGTTAGTTCTACTTTGTTCGCTCGAAGGCGCAACACCTTGCTTTACGGCTACACAGTGTTTGGCTGTTATTGTTAATAATATGACTCTTCTTGAAGCTTCTCTTTCATTCAAATGGACAACCGCCCGTTCTCTCGCTCACGCTTCTAGCATCTCGCTTTCACAAATACAATAGGTGTGTCACATTATTAACTAAGTGACGGGATGGTGAATGAAATCTTTACAAGTGATAACAGGATAATAATGTTATAATTATGATCGATATAAATATAACGATAAGTGATAAAACATTGTTATACATATCTTTACTGTAATTCTCACATAGTATTAGATACTACTGATTGATTAAAATATGAGCATCAACTTCAAAAGTCATGAAATAAAAAGAGCGTTCTCACTTAACATTCATTAGAAGAGTAACTATACTTGCTCAAGGTTCAAAATAATGATGTAGAATTAACGATTTAATCGTTTAAATGTAATAAGTTTATTTCCTGATATTACTCTTCATCAGTTAGCTTGTAACTTACCATCTTTCTTATCAACATTGTGATGTGAAAATCATTGTGTTACTTGGCCCGAAGTAGTAGTATAAGTGACTGCTGTGCTAGGAATTTACTTCAAATCATATGTTGAAGAAATGCGGCTCTTTGCATCGAGATCAATAACAAAGATATCAGTATCTCTTGTCCAGCTTTTAAAGATACCAGGAGTTTTCCGTGTAGCAAGAAATGTTTAAGTCAGCAATATAGTAATAGTGATACAAATGGATTTCAAAGCACTTTTGGAGAAGCAAATCTTTTTACGCAATACTAGATTCCGAAACTTGACAACAAACGTTCGAGGTTTATTGTGCTGCCTTTGGCCTTTACGATGGCAACGACTCGAAGCATCGTCACTGAACTCATGTTGTTCTATTTGCTCTGATAGAACCTGTAAACTACAGAAGAGACTATTTCTTTTCTAGCTCCGGAAACAACATGTAATATCATCATTTTTCTTCTACATTTCATTTCCATGTGGTCATATTGGGTATTCAGAAGTTTGACTTGAATTTAGAAAGCTCTCTAAATTAAAGTCAAATACTCGAAGCTTCGAGTGCTGATAACACAAGCTTCGATAAGTAGCGATGAGTCCCACTCAGTTGGAAGTGGAACTCGGTACCGGAATACAACTTTGAAGATTTTGTTGAAATTCTATCATTCTAGTGTTGAAGTGATCAGTTAGTTCATCTAATGATTGTGTAATAGAATCCATTGTAAAATAAAATGTGGAAACAGTTTGAAGTATATCATTATTATAATAACATTTTCATTCTAATATTTATTGAGTTATACCATACTGGTTTTTCATGTTTGTTTGTTCATACATGTTTATTGTAATTAGCACTTATTGGTATTTATGTCGAATTACTATTTATTTGATCAACAATTCTTATAATTTTACTATTATCTCTCTTTTTCTTGAGAACAACGAAGTAAGTTTTTTTACTATTGAAATCTTTCCAATTAGTTGTAATAGTAATATGTGTATCGCCATTTGTCTTTAATATTATGAATTCCTTATACTTTCTCTGAAAATCTTAATTAATAAATTTAAATCATTCATAAATCTCTCGTGAGTTAACGTGTTATTATATTGAGTCATTATTAATCTCTACTGTAATATTGTTGAATTATAGAAGATTGCGGTAATTGAGTCCATTTTGTAAATTAACCAATCATAATCTTGTGATATTTAATACACTTTACGTAGTGTTTTTTTAATTGGAGTTTTACTTTTCAGAATCCATGCCCATACCCTACATTAGGATAAGAAGGAGAACCGGAGCAATACATAATATTTAATTTTAAAACATCTTTTTCAGAAAGCCCTATTGTTTGACCAATGTCAGCTCCATTCTGAAAGAATTTAATAATAAAGTATTTAAATTTATATATTTATTTATATCCCAAGATTATGTAACCTGTAAGTATATAGAATGGTTACTGAATTCCGTTTAAATATTTTAAACCATCTTGCGATATTAGGAGAGATTTTTTCAAAAATTGCATTATTTCAAAATTAATAATCTATTTTAGGAGCCTTATTTAATATTCACAATATTAATTTAAAAACATCTGACACGCGGCAATCGAGCTTGCCGCTATGAAAAACTCCTAATCGGCAAATTATAACTCGCAAATTAATTAACAAACAAAAGAAAAAAAAAAAAAAATAATTAAATTAATTAATTAATTTTAACATTTTAAAAAATTTAAAAATTCGAAAATTTTTTCCCATTTTTCGGTAACTTCGGCGGCCGATCTGACCACCTTCCCGTTGGACAATCAACATAATTTTGAAAAGTGAATCTTACATTTAGATGCTGATTCCAAATATATCTTTAATTTTTCAAAATTCGAAAAATAAAATTCGACAGACACACAGACACACATACAGACAGACAGATCGGAAGGAAAAACTGAGTTTTTCGAAAATAGTAATAGTAATGACAAGAAGAATTAATTACCTTGGGAACAATCGTATCTTGATCATTCCAAGAAAAAGCTTTACGGCTGTAATGCATAACACTCATGTAGTCGTAGCCCACCCCAAAATCCGTAACCTCAAAGAAATTGTACTTGCGAAAATTATGTCTTTGGTCTGCAAAATTATATTTGTTGCAATAACTTTTGTATAAATTTCTATATCAATGTTTTTAAAACTAATAAAGCTAGTGTGCACATTATAATTTGTATAATACACTTGATGGTACTATTATAAAAAGAACGAGGATTTTGATGTATAGAATGTAGAAAAGTGTAGAAGATGATGATGTAAGAAGGCTTCTGATAATAGATAAACAAATAAAGAAAAGAGGGAAGGATTTGAAAAGTGACGAATTAAGAGATTGAATGTATGAAGATCGGCGAACGATGGAAAGAAAATATGAATAAAGTGAAAAAGTAAAGAAAGCACTGTTCTAATACGGAAAGGAAAGGAAAGGAAAGGTATTATATTCCATTTTATGACATTCTACCACACAGTCTGAGTTGCAACGCGACAGGGTAAGGCCATGGTTGTTTGCGATAAGAAGAAAACTTTTATCAAGTGTACTAAGACCTTCAAGAAAGTGTTACAGAAGGCTCATTCTGATTAAATTTGTCGCAAAGCGTTTACGGTCTATTTACGGGGTCTTCAAGTTGATAATATGGCTTACCCAGAAACCGATCAACTGGACACTCATCTGAAGTGAGGTGTTTAAGATATTTGGATAAGCACTGTCAGTTTCTCTAGACATTTCCAAGACCTTCAACAGGGTATGGATCGATAGTAGAGATAAACAAAAACAGATAAACAGAATGATGGAACGACAGAGAGACGGACAGATAGATAGATAAAACTATCCTCGACTTAATTTATAGCCACATAAGTAGTCGAGTATGGAAATTCCATTCCACATATGTTCATATTATAGTAGGACTTGCAATGACTATTATGGAAGTCTAACAAAATAACCATTGAAAACTGAAATTAGTACTTATACTTATTTACGAGTAACACAGACAGATGTATGTAAATTAAACTTAAACAAATGTAAACTTTATAATGAAACACTTACTATAGATAATATTATTCCACAAGATATCAACGTATTCGTCCCGGTCTGGACTACTTTGCATGTGAAAAAATCCAAGTGAATGTAGAAGTTCATGCATTACAACTGCTCGACGGAAACAACCAGTACCGGGAAAATGACGGAAATCTAAATTGAGGACTTGGTAGCCTCCTTGGTAACCCACTTGGGAATAACACCCCTCATCGTTGCCCTGAAATGAATTAGGACTATAATACTAATTGTAGTCATAATATTTTTTAACCTAAGGCTAAATTCATTCATTCAAATTATATATATTTATTAACCTATTTATTTATTACTTATTTATTTATTTATCAATTTATGTACCATTAAATTACCACAGAAACATTCAAAAGTACCTTGTGAGATCTCTACAGGTCGGCCTGTTACTATACAGGTCATTAAAATGCGGTCTGGTACTTAAAATAAAATAAAATAAATTATAAAAAAGTGAAAACAGAAACATTAAAAAAATATATATAAATATAAATATATAAATATTATAATTTACAAACTTAAAATATCTTAAATATAAAAATACACACATTTTCACAATTATTACTATACATACTTTTATAAATACTTATTTATTAACAACTAAATTCAACCTAGCACAAACTCTTCTACTACCGCTGCTCGACTACGCTGACGTTTCTTATTAAGACGCATCTGATGAGATGCTAAATAAACTTGACCGACTTTGAAATAACATTTACGGAGTAGTCTGAAGAAGTGCCTGTCAGACACTTACATCTCTTCTATTTGTGAACACGATTGCTGCAAAGCATTCGAAACGTTGGGTTAAAATTAAAATGTAACCAAATTATACGCAAGTTTAAAGTTTTGGTTTTTTAGTGGGTAGCCTTAAAATGACAGCATCCTCTACGCTGCCGGGTAGTCCCCCGGCCGTCACCCACCTGGGCCGACGGGGTTCCTCGATTGTTCTACTCAGATCGTTTATTGTTGAATGGCGATAAAGCTGCAAATCATCTGATAGTACTGACATGAAATGTACTTTAGTGATTTCGTTTATAAACGAGATAATTCCAAGTTATAGCGTCAGTAGCATTACAAATATAATTTAATAAACTTAATTTAGGACTATCGTTGATTCGTCTAACACTTCTATCGATAAAAATGTTTACCAATGCATACCTTTTTATTTTTATTATATTTATAGCCCAAACCAATTTGTATTAATACTTCTTTATTAAAAATATGTAACTCTTCCACAATAAATAATACCGTACGTGTTTAGCTAGACAATAAATACACACCACAACAGATTTTATTATATATTATGCAGTAGACCTAATTTCATCATTTCCGGGTTCATTTTTAATATTTTCCTTTGTCAAAAGATCCAGACGATAACTTAATCTTAACTCATTGTATCAATATATCCCAGATACTTGCAGATTTTCTATATTTACAATATTTATTATGTACAGATGACACAAATAAATTTCGATGTAACTTGAATGCTTACTTCTTAAATTTAGAATTAAAATAATTACGATCAAAAACATAATATCGATTTCTTTTTAGTATATTAGAATGGTAAAACGTCTAATCTTGTCTGGTCCTAAATAACATTTGTACCTGTATAACGACGGCGTCGCTGTCTCCTTGTTGGAAAGGCCTGAACGTAACGCACGACGCACTAGCGAGGCCATTTATGCCGTCTAGTATATAATATATTTGATCAGGATCTGAAAAATACGATTTTTTTTTTCAATAATTCTATGTTGTTTTAAGAGTGAAAGAGAGAGAACATATATAGATTATTAATATGACCTGCCATGTTGTACGGATCCCATTGCTGGACTTCGACGGGAATATATGAACGGCAAATCTCTCTTACTTTATCATCGTAATTTTTTGTAAGAGGTAGTGTAAAACTAGCACCTCATACTTCTTTGTTGTGATTTGGTTTTTTAATTCGGAAATACCAAAAAGCATGTCATAAAAAGAGTTTTCGGTATGAATGCGGTAAGAGAAGAGAACATGGTGAGGACGTATTGCATGATATGAACTTTGTCCACAGGGGAAAATATCCGTGCCCGGTCTACTAGTTTATATTTAAACAAAATAATAACAATTTAACTTTCATATTATAACTTACGGAAATGTTCGGTGTTTATAAAATATATAAGTTCGTTGTTAGGCCATCGTTTCGTAGTATCAGCGAGGCCGTTCCGAGCGAGTCCCTCGGCTACGTTACTGAGAATCATCCTTCTCTGGCGCTCATTTAGAATGAGATCTCCCTCAAATTTGCCACTTCTTTCCCAGGTGTTATCAGTTTTAGACTTTTCAGCTTCGTAACCTTTTTCTCGATGATCTTTCATAAATATTTTATTAATTGATTAAAAATGTAATTAACGTTTGTTAGTATTTATTAAATTAATTATTACTATATAAAAAAAGCAAGTACTTTTCTTCTATTTAAAATATTGATTAGAAATATTAAAAAAAGAAACAAAAATCTTTTAATGTGTTTTGTTTTTATCTTAATATTGTAATTTGTTTTAAATGCTAGATAGCATTTACATTTTAATTGAATGAATGTTATGAATGTTCTAACAACATATAAACCTTATTATCAATTATGGATATTATTAATTTCGACGTCATAATATATTTGTAGTTTGTTTTTTTAATTTAATAAAATAAAAAAGTAATAAAATCCTTACTTTTTACTTTCGAATCCAAACTTGAAGACTCCTTTAAATAATTACTAAAATCTTCAATTTCACTCGGCGACATCGCACTACACTCCAGCACACACAACGGCCATAGCAGAACATAACACACCCACTTCATGTTTATAATACTAATCAATATTATTTTAAAAAGAATTATTGTGGTAGTCTGGAAACTATTAAAAATACTACTAAAAACGACGACTATTTCACAAAGTGGTGACGCGATACTGCAGGAGACTCTACGACAGTTTAAGAACCAATTCTCAATTTTACTGTTTGACTCATTCAAGTAACAAATAATTATTATAATAACAATAATATTTGACCTCTGTTTCAATAACTGGTTTAAAATATTTTTGAATATTTTATCTTTCACACCCAAGTTTAGTCATATAATCTGAGAACATAAAATTCTTTAATTACTGACATAAGATTAAAGATTATATTTACAACCTTAAAAATATATATTCAATGCCTTTACAAAATAATAATATATTCGTAACACTTTATTTAAAATAATAAAAAATTAAAATTAAGTTTTGTTAAACGACATTAAAATACAAGCATTTCAAAATTAATTTAAGACTATAAAAAGAATAATATAACGACTTTTATTTCTAAATTATTATATTATAAATGCATACCTACCTATTGATAACAAATTTCAATTTAATCAAACTTCGTTTCGCTTTCACATGAAATTGTTAATTTAAAAAGGAATCGAAAACAAATGTACATTATCTAAGGTAGCACAATTTTGAAAGTAACAGAAATGCTTCCGTCAACTTTGATTGTAGATAGACAACCCAATAGTAACTTATAAACATTTTTAACACCAGTATGGGGTATTTGGACAAATTCAGATTTAACAAAGAACTTTGTTAAATCTTAACATTAAATCTAACTCGAAATTTAGATTTCAAGTTCTGTGGAGGAGATGAAGCATTAATGATGGAAAGTAACTGACACAAAGTTTTCAAATATCTTTATTAGTTACTCTTTCCATTATCTTAGCAACGAATTAGTTACAAAAATGGAAACTTTAGGACACATTCTGTAGCTTTACAATGTGAGAACTCATGTGAGAACTCCTTCAGCTGCTTGAAATATTTCGCAAACCCAAAAAGTTACTTCCACTGCCTTCGGCAATATTGTCGGTCTAGTATCTTTTGCTATTCCTCCTCTTACAGCTCGCACTCTCAAAGGACATGGTCACCTTACTCTTCTTACGAGAGGAGTATGATTATGTATTAATATGGTGTTTTTTGTTATAAATATGTATTAGTATTATAAACATGAAACAAAACATTAAACATCCACTATTATGTTTTGTTCTAGCTATTTTCTGTTCTGTATGCGTGCGTGCGTGCGTACGTGCGTGCGTGCGTTCGTGCTTGCGTGCGTGAGTGCGTGCGTGTCAGTGTGTGTGTGTGTTTGTGCGCAATTGAAAAACTTGATTACTCAATTAATGCGAGTTCTCATAACTTATCTGATTAGTTTTCCACCCAAATCAACCAAGTGGTTTTTAAGGTTTTTTTAAACCGAAAAATATTTAATGTTAGTAAAAAGGTGAACAAAAAAATATATCATATTATCTAATAACCAAATGATTTAATACATTTAATAAATATATAATAATAACACTTTTCTATCAGGAAGTTATATTATATTATGAATTAAAATGGAATTTATTATTTATGTAAGATGCGGTTAAATAGAAGAGGAAGGTTAGCGAACTTCTTGCCTAAGACTGGATCGCTAAGTCCCGTCATTAAAACTCCTAACTGTCGTTCCATATTCAAGAACAAGTGCCTTTCTAAATCTTCATAATTTAAGTATGATCAACGCCTTGGCTTTGTGCATATTTAAGAGGGACGAGGGCGGAGCAGTAAGATACCTTGATATTATTAAATACCCTAAGTCATGGTCAATCCGAGAACACCTTGTCATAATTTGTTTACAGCTTCAAGGTAATTTCTGACATTTTATAAATAGCTTAAAGAATCCAACAAGATATGGAAAAACATTTTATCGTCTGAAATAAAACTATTTTTTTACGGATTAAAACTCGCGTATAATTTGCTTACATTTTAATTTTAACCCGACGTTTCGAATTCTGTGCAGCAATCGTGTTCACGAGTAGACGAGATGTAAGTGTATAATATCTCGTAACCGGAAATGTAACCAAAATATACGCGAATTTTAATCCGTAAAAAATAGTTTTATATCAAATGTGTACTCGTGAAAATCTAAGAAAATTCTATTTTATCGTCTTCTAGTACGGTATAAAATCTAAATGTTTCATGAAGTAAAATAAAATTATGCACTATAGGTGAATAAATAAAGCTTACGACCAAAATAATTTTTAGTAAATATATAACTTCACAAAAAAAAAATATACATTTTTTGATAAGAAGTAATTGTTTGTCGTAATGAACTGAAAATATAGAAGGAGAAGAGGGTCTATTAAGAATATGGATAGTTTTAAGAGAAATTTTATAATAGAGAAGGAGATCTGTATTGAGAAGACGTATTGCTTCGATTTCAATTTAGAAGAAGTGAATATTTATCTTGAGGTCGATGATATAATTTGATATTAATAACTTTATAAGACGTAGATTTACAATATGTACCTAAATCTACAAACCACATTGTAAAGAATTGTATGTTATACAATAATAAATGTTATTTCAGTAGAAGAAACAATTCTACAATAAACTACTATATTGACTTTTAATTTGAGATTCTTATAACGTGACTTCAACTGGTTCTATAACATATGTCAAGCTCATTAAGATAGAAAGTAGACTTAATTTAATTTTTGTTCTTCATATGTAGTAGTAGTAGTATTGTAGTAATAGTAGTTTGTTTTTGCAGAAAACGTGTTCACGATAAGACGATATGTCTGTCAGTCTGTCAGACACCTACATTTGACATCAACATCGTCGAGTTTAAAGTAAAAAATGTAATAATAAACGCGATTTATATCCGTAAAATAGTTTTATTGATACGTGCAGTACTCGCGTAAATCTTAGAACACATTAAGTATCTACTGGCTTCAAACTACTGTTAAACTTATGTTCCTAAACTTCTTAATTGATAATTTACCAACGAATATAATCTTAATAATATCCTTTATACTTGCATTAAAACTTTGAAAACTTTAGGAGAGAATCTGAAACTTTTACCCTAAAAACCATTTATAAGATTGCTTAAATTCAAACTTTTCAAACATAATTTATGAAGGTGACAATCTCGCTGCCGGTAATAGAGAATTGCGGGAAATTTCCGAAGGACCCATTGGAAAGGACTCCGTAATTGATATCAATTACTGTAGGATCTTTCCCACCGCTGCCGACAAGTCGCTTGTTACAATTTCAACAGTTTTTAGGATTTTTATTTATAATAAAGTCAAATTCTACCTCATTCTAACTTTCAACAATCACTATCATTAGACTGACACTTCGACTCTTACACTATATTCTCTTATTACTTATCCCATTTTTGCTCCTCACCTCAGCATTGCCTAATAATACGTACGTACGTATTTAAGCAAAGCCTCCGTAGACTAAGCTTTCTCTTTAAGTCTTAAGAAACCTCATTTTAACAGTATATCTTTTAATGCTGATAAACCTCTGATCTCTAGTTAATTGAACGGATTAGTCATCTAACATCGAGAGACCCCTCACTAGTTGTGATTAATATATCATTTATATTTGATATTATTATATTTATTATTATGTGTTTGAAGTTAATAAAACTTATCACATGTCAGTCTTCTTCTATTTCTTTAATGGCAAAAAAATACGAAACAAAACTTAGCGATTGCCTGTTTATAGATAATTCATTACTGTAGAAAGAATATAGAATATAGCCATTACATATATACATACTTAAAAAATTTAAAATATGCAAAAAAAAACTACAAATCAGCACAAGTAAAATCTACTTTGAAATTGTTTTTATATTATTTATTTCTTTCCGTCTTCGAACCTCAAGGCATAAATCCTAACAAAAATCATATCAATTGGGATCGAAATTAATGTTATAGATCACTATGAGTTTGTTTTAGGCAGCTTTGTTCATACAACTCCAGATCAAAGAGCGCAATTATCTGATGAGGTCGGACTTTATGCCGTCGCCATTGACTTTGAAATAGGGCTTATAATGAAGCGACGCTGTTTATCTCATCCTCGTAATTGGATGTTTTGATCATTTGAATCACTCTTTACGGAAACACACTAATTGGATACTTGATATTCATAACAGAATAGTAATAAAGGAGACATTTTACATTATTGCCTTTTAAACTATGATATCTAACATAACACATCACTTTGTCACTATTTCATTATTAAATTATAACACAAAGACAAAACAAATCGAAACCAAGCTGAACCCTAAACTAAATATGCTTTATGGTTGGATATCTATAAATTATTCATCAACAATTAAGATTGGGTTTCAAAATAGCTTTTGGGTAATATATAAGCTAAATGTTATCGAATAATGACGGACCCACCTTAGGTCGTTATACATCATATTTAAGGATTCTGGGATTCCTTTATCTGGACGCAACGCACGCCTCGGGGAATAGACACCTACCTACATATTCATGAGGCTTAACTCCGCTGTCATGTAATATAAAAAAAATAATGAGCCCGAAGAAACATACATAGAAAAAAAAAGTATTTTTAAGAGAATTAACGCGCGTTGGTTACGTTAATTTAAGTGTTTATCATTAAGTTATCCGGTGATGACTAATTAACTACTAGTCCCGTGAACACGATAGCTGCGAAGCTCGCAAAACATCGCGTCGGGATAAAATGAAATTGAAATGTAACAATGTTAAAAACGTTAAAAATATATTTTTTTAATGTGTTTTTTGAAAATCTTAGAAAATAAACCTACTTTTCATTAGGTCCCCAATATAGTTAAGGCGATATTTCAAAGCCTTACTCAGATGTTGTTTCAACTTGGTTGAGATGTGTTAATTTATTAAGGCAAAGTTTGGAAAAGTCAAACTGAAAACAGTGAAAGTCAGAGAGCTGTAAGTAAACTACAAAACTAGTTATTTTTTAAATGTCATATCACTTTCGATCTTCATCACAATCGAATGATTCCCAATCTCGAAAAAGATAATAGGCCCTATTCGGTAAAATAGAACACCCTTTTACATTCCTACGTAATTAAATACAGGACTATGTGTATTTGGGATCATAGAATATAATTATGATTATGAAAAGCGTTGCTATTTGTAGTAAAATCTATTTCAAGTCGATGTCTCTTTTAATACTATGGCCGCCAGCACGCAAGCGGGGGAAGCTGAACGAAACGAAAAATATATCTCGAAAACTTTTACGTGATACGACTTCCCAATTTCTACAATTAACAAAAAAATATATAAATATATACATAGTAAGAATTTAGAAAGAAATTACGTTTGCGACAGACAGAAGATTTAAAAAAAACCGTAATGATTTTAAAAATTAACTTTAATTAAATTAAAACAAATTAAACCTATGAATGATGATTCCCCTTCGATGTGAGAATAAGGAATGGTCATTCTTACAAAATCTCTTATGCAATAAAACTTATGGGAACATTACGCAAATGCTGTATCGACAGAATACAAAGTAATAGGAATTCAACTTAGGCGCTTTCCATACAGTAACTTTATGTAACAAAGATAAGCATGTTATGGTAACTGAACCAGATTTCGTTAGTATAGCTTAATCGGTGTAGAAAGGGATAACGGACAAAATTTGTTCGAGTTCAAGAGGTAAAGAGCTTCTCTTCGCTCAGCGTAATGATTGAGGCTGCGTTGTTAAATTGAACCGCGGCACAGTTTTTTCATTAGAACAAGCTACCTGGATAACATTATTTATTGCAGTATTTTGCTTCGTATGGCTTTCTTATGATTTTTAAATGCTGATTAAGCACAAAACACCCGAAACAAAATGAGGTAAGCTCACATGTATTAATAAAACTAGATTAACTATACGTGATTTTTTTCAAGAATTGTGGTCTCGATATCTTCTTTAATCCTTATATAAAAAAATCAAGATTAAATACAGAACGCTGCACGATAGTTAGAAGAGACAAATACACAATATCTACACTGTGGATAAGCAGTATGTACAGGGTAAAAGGCATATAATACCACGAGTAAAGACTATGATAGATTTTTTTTGTGTCCTGTGTAAAATTAAATTTATATTATTATTATACATCAATATAATAACCCGCATCCAAAGTTCCTATACAGTGTCATATCCAAACAAGTATTATGTGAACGCTGTTCAGGATTCTCAAAAAACCCGACGAGCAGTATTTCGTTAATGCTGTTCTAGAAGCGTCATATGAAAAGATATAAAAACGAGCCCTCTCGATGGGACGGTTTGGCAGCACACCGGCCGGTTTGTCAACATAAAATGGCGTCAAACTGTGAAAATATCCAATTGTATATCAAATGGTAATTGAGAAATAACACGTCGTGGTATACGAAGCTTATTTAAAGTTAGCAATGATACAGCAAACTCAAGCCAAGCGCTTTTAACATAATCAGAAACTGACTTATCTCAACCATATTTCTTTATCTATAACTTTATTAGCATCTTAGCTTGTACGATGCTGATGTGTGTTATTCTGACCTTAAGCTGGAACTTCTTAATAAGTTAGAGCGTCTGAACAATAATTGTATCCGGTACATTTTCGGTCTACGTAAGTTTGATCATGACTGAATACCGTCGCAAACTAAAATGGCTCTCCGTTCAAAAAAGACGTCACTCCCGAATGCTCTATATTCTCTATTCTATTTTAAATAATTCTTCTTTTCCATCTTATCTAAAGGAATACTTTCAGTACATCTGTCATACTCATAACAGGGTACTTCGCCCCTCTTCTAACTTAAGTGCATCTATTCCACCACATAAATTTGGTTTCTTTCATTATTCTTTCACTGTTCAGGCAATAATACTTTGCACCTCCTTACCTGAATCCATTCGAAAGGCACCGACTCTCTGGTCATTCAAAAAGCAAATGTGTGAGCATTATCTGTCTGAGTAACTTTATAATAATAGTCATTTACGTATTTTTATTTATTTATTATATTTATCTATTGGTTTTGTATGTATATGTATATGTATATATTATGTTTTATATATTTATATAAATATGTATATTATTCAAAATTCTTAAATTTAAGTAAATACCGCAACTTCTCTACGTCATCAAGGGTTGACTGGTGGAAAATGCCAATACGCATTAAGTTCGCCCTTTGCACCCTAGTTTGTAGGAGTGCAATAAAGTTTTAAATAAATAAATAATAAATACTAGACATTACAAGACCAAGAGGATCTAAAACCTGAGCAATTGTTGATAAAATAGAGCGCTTGATAACAACATGCTTTAATTCAAGGGAAATTGTAAATAAAAGAATATCGGAGGAGCATATCACGTTTAAGCCTAATGTTTTTGAAAGATTGTCATTCCTTAGACCGACAAAACCAGACACATCAGATTTACCGGAAGGAGCATTTAAAATTTCGTTATTATTTGAGTACAACTTACACAAATTTAACTGAGCCGATTGTAAAACATTATTATCTTCTTGAACTAGTGAAATTGTTTCTTCTGTTTTATGGTTTGTCAACGTAAAAATCCCGGCAAATTGCCTATTTTGTATCTGGATTTGTAGACTGTTGACCTAATTGATATAAACATTTCGTTTGAAGATAAGAAGCAGGCGATACAATGTAAGTAAAAATATTAAACTAATAACTTTTGAAAGTGTGAGAGAGATCGAACATCGATAATATTTGATGAAATGCACGCGGCTGATCAAAAACTTTCATTTGGCGAAAAGATCTTTTCATGTCAACAGTTACAACGTGTTGCCTGCGCCCCGGTGCAACTCGTCGCTTGTTACCCGATAATAGAATGAATGCTAAGCGTTGCTTATGTGTTTACAGAAGGCTAGTCCTTAATAGCTACCAATTATTTTACCAATTGGTTTATTATCTCAAAAATTTCATTGGATTCTGATACAGCAAAATCTATAATTTCTTTAAAGAAAATAAACCGGCCAGCAATACATAGTAGAAGATGGTCTGGAATTCTGAAATAAAATTGTACCATTATTACATGTGAAGTGGTACGAATGAGAACACAAACAAAAGCTCCTGTGTCTGTTTGTGTATTTTTGTTTGTAAGTGCTATGACATAAACTTCTAACGCACTCTTTATTGCTTATAAGCGAAAGTACTGTGTCAGGAGAAACATATTTAAAAACGTCACGCTCTGCACAAATAAGACATTTAACAGTTCTATTTAAGACTACCTGAAGTTAAATTTCTGCGCATTTAGTTCAAAAAATAATTCTTTTAATACTTTTATTCATTATTTGACACTAATTAGTTAACGTCTCGTGTTTGTATAAAGTAGTAATCGCGCCTCTTTTTCGTTTTTTCACTAGCATCGGTGAAATTCCGACTTGAGGGTGACGGTGCTGAATGGTGGATGGACGCCCAGGAATTGAAGCCCGTTCGGCGGTAATGTTGCTGACTCGATATGTAGATACTCTCAATGTAAAATCCCCAAACAACCACGGACTAGGATTCGAATTGAAATATTTTAGATTACGATTAGGATTTAAATATTTTTTGGGCTTTTTCTTGTAACATAAACGATAAGTTTGTGTATCGCTATGACACCAGACTTTTGAAAGCCTAAGGAAAATGCGTTTTACTAAATAAAATCTTTAAACTTCAACTAAAGTTTAAAAAAATATTATAGAACGGTTTTTCAATATGAGTTCATGACTATTGTAAACTAGCAACAACTGCTACAGTGCCAGGTTCACAAAACGATACAATTGCTTTATTGATTTTATTCATAAAAAATAACAAAATTAATTAATTGACAACTCACATATTTATAACGAACTAAGGCAACAATATGGATAATAAACAACCTAATAATATAGGAAGTCTAATATCTTACCAAGCGTAAAACTTGAAATTACAGATATATCAAATACAGTTCACGTAACTTTTAATTGAAAGCTACTTAATGATGATGTAAAATATATCCGTGTCATATGAGTAATTATTTCATATTATATAACGTATGTCAGTATTCAACTGCTACGTAATGTCAATCATCTCGGATAATAATACATTTGCGATATTAATTAAACTATAAATATGACGTAGTTTTAACACATAAGTTTTATCATCTTACATACCTAATCTCTAAAATAATTATAGGTTTGTAACAATAAAAATGCTTATTCGTGCTAAACTTATTTATTTTGAAAATATGTGAAAATAGTAACACTTGAAAGATAATATTATTGAACATCAGTTTAAACATGAAACCGTCTTTGGTAGATAAATTTGTAAATACTTAGAAAGTTACAACAGAAGCAAGAGCACACTTCAAAACATCAAAGTTATGTGAAATAATACAGAGTGGTCCCTTACATTAAATAATGACATAAATGCAACATCCCATTAATTTCAAACTTAATGAAAAAATTGTAAAACTACGTTTGAACATTTGTATAATTCAAGAACAAAATCTATAAATAAGCGGCTTCCATCACTCCGACTACACTTACAGGATTTCCAATTTAAAAATAAAAGCAGTATATAATGACCATGGCGTACTGGTGGCTACATGTGTCCTGAACATACAAATTTTAAAATAAAGTATTCAGCAAATCAATTAGATAATCATTCAAATATTTATTATGTATTTTTGTATGTATTGAAACAACATCATATAATAGATAATGTTTTTTCTAGTGTTTGAAATTTGTCTTTATTATTAAGTGCAAGTTATCAAGCATAATTATTTCTCATACATTATATGGAGGCATTGCATGATCACCAGAAATATGAAAAAACATTTAGTTCACAGCCGTGTTGCTACGTGACTTTATAAACACATCTATGGGTAAGATAAACCATTTAAAGGACACTCAGATATTACGATTACCAAAAAATAAATAACCCATCAGACTTTATTGCTGTGTTGCTAACAACCTATTAGTTATAGTATTCTAGCTTGTGACTAGTTTTAAAGAAATTTTCTTAACATAGAGCCAAACTTTTACAATGTTTCAAATCTTAAAACTATAAATACTTTAATAAATTATATCACCAGTTACAGACATCATTAGATGAATATCTTAAATCTAAAAATATTATGGCATGATATAAGCAAATTTTAATTTGTATAACATCTATAAATAATATATTTAGGAAAGAATCACTTTAATTTTTCTTTCTATATTTATTCTGCACATTGGACAGGTGTTTAAATCATTCTGAGAACAAGGTTGGCAGCAACACATATGACCACAGGGTACAAAAACTACCTCAGACTTTGTGTCCATGCAAACAACGCATTCACCCTCCACTATTGAGCTCTCAGATTCATCAAATTTAAGGACTCCCATACAAGATTGTTCCTTTTTGGACTCAGGTGCACTTGGACTAACACTAGCTCTAGGTTTGGAAATGCCGTCGTCTTCTGACTGAGCTTGTACATATAATTTTAAAGCTCTTAAAATACCTTCTCTATCCGATGTAAATGATACTCCACTTTGCATTAAATTATCATGAGTTATATCTAATAAAGATACACCAGAAAATAAAAATTTCACCAAGAATGGTAAGCAATGTATAACCCCTTCCTGCAATAAATAATTTGCAAAAACTGGATCCAGCTTTCCAACATTTAATAAGGATTTGGGTGCAGAATCCAACACTTTTTGATAACTTTTGAGCCAAAAATCATGTGCATAGTTTCCTTCTGTTTCTGCTTCTTTTAAAGTGTCAAATAATTGTTTCCTTCTTTTGTTTTTCTGGTCTAAAAGGTTATCTAAAAGACCCACCAACTTTACCCGTTGCTGTAAAAACTCATTGTAATTCAATTTCATGTTTATTTTTTTCTTTTCTTGTTCCATAAGGCTAAGTCTTGATAAATGCATAGATATCAGCGATATTTCCTGATTAAGACTCCAACTTTTAGCATCAACTTTTTCCAGCAAAGTGGACACCATTGCTTGTTGAATATCTTGATCCTCTAAAAGCTGTTGGACCAATTCTGAGCGAGTTTCATCCTTTACATTTAATAGTTCTTCTAATTTAATTTCTCCTTCAGACTCCTGAACTGACAAATTCTGTTTAATATTATTTAAATTATCCTTATAATGTCTTTTATAATAATTAATAGAACAGTCTTTTTCTAACAATTCCTTCATTTGGACAACAATGTCAGCCCTTTTGACATTGTCATAATTTTGTCTAGCTAAGTCAAGTAATCGAATATGCTCAGATTGCTCGTAAGCTAGCTGTTGCTGAACTACTTCAGGATTCTGTTTGTCTGACTGCATAAAATTCCTTATTAGAAACTCAACTTCAGCCTCCTCTTTTTGTATTGTTTTCATTAAATTCTGTCTCTCTACATCTTTATTTTCTTGTACTTTAGATATTTCGTTATCTAATTCCTGCTGGTCCTGTAAAAACTTTGTAAGAATTTTTTCCCTTTGTTTTTGATTTACTTTGTGAATTTTGTTTTCTTGTTCAATTATTGCATATTCTTGCTCTTCCCAAGTAATTCCTAACTGTTTTCCAAAAGGATTGAACATGGTTATGGGACCCTGTGATGGCACAGCAACTGCAGCCTTAAGATTTGGAGGTTTGTACTCTACATTCATTTCTAAGCATAGATACTTCATAATATCTGATGTCTGTTTTGTAGCTATTTCATTTGGAGGGAATATAAAATTTTCCCCATCTAATTCTATTGAGTGTAAATTGATAGCAAAGCATAACTCTGGACAAAGACTATGTAGATCAGTGTTTCCAGTAATTTTAAAAATACTTAGGCGTTTAAGGTTACCAAGTGATGGGTTCAAATTCTTTAATTTATTTTTGGAGACATCTAAAATTTCTAAAGACTCCAAATACTTTAATCCTTCTGGTAAAGATTCAAGATAATTATTTTGAAGATATAGCTCGGTTACACTTACCAAAAATCGTATATTATTTGGCAGTCTGTAAAAATGGTTACAACTTAAGTTGAAAACTTTGACAAGCTGTAGATCTGATAACTGCCCTCCCTCCTCGAGCGATTGCAAGTAGTTATTATTGAGATATAAATTGTCTTTTCTAAATACTTTGCATATTGAATATATACCAGAAGGCAGGCGCCGAAGTTGGCAGTCAGACAAATCAAACTCTGGTTCTGGGGACTCTCTAGCAAGGTATAATTTCCTTTCCAACTTTGCCCGGGCCTCGTGACCTTGAGATTGTCTTCCAAAGAGAGACATTGTACGTTGGACCCCAGATACAGCACAACCCATTAAATATCTAGCTGACAACTACTATTTTAAATACAAGTTTAACGTTGTCACCGTCTTTGGATAATCATAACGGATGTCTCTTGCTATCTTTTTATCATCAATAATACTTTAAATGTCTAGACGTCACAACATACATACATTGAAAACAACATTTAAGACAATAAATTGTGATTTCACAATTCGGATCCATTATGATTCACTTTTATTTAACCTGTCAGTGTCAATTGTCATACAGCTTCAAATTCAAAGTCAAAGTCAAAATTGTTTATTTTATGTAAGCAATAGACATACAGTTCTAGTCAGAGAGTGCTTAATATTGATACTAGTTATTAAATACTGTGCATTCTTTTAAACGTCACTCTTGTTGCAGGACCCAATCAAATAGTGCTATCACCAAAATTTATTTAAGTTCTTGTCAAATGTGTACCTTGTCACAATAACAAAGAAAACCTTTATCATTACTGTCAATAGAATATTTACTTATAATACTTTGCATTTTTAACCAATTGTGAAAATAAAAAATGAATTTGTATAAAATATTTATTTACCAATATTGACTATACTTAAACATGAAACAAACTGATCTATACAATAATACTGTTTTCTACAATTTTTCTTACTTTTCGAGATATAAAAGATTTTTATCCCAATGTTTAAATAATGCAAATACTCATCAATATTAAATCTTACAGAGATCCATTAAAAAAACTGACCGATACTACATTATATTATTATTATTAACCCTTTGAATGGGGGCACATATGCGTCCATCCAAAGCCATCGGCTATGGACGTAAATACGCGCTCAACACTTATTACCAATAGTCAGTCGACGGGGATAATCATCTTCAACCGAGCGCCGTCCCTACAAGCTGCATAGGGCCCGAGTATTCAACACTCAAAGGGGTAAAATGCTCCAAAATTGCCAGCAAACAAGTTTTTTCACCCAAAGATAGTTCTAACTTCATATGTACCTATATAAAGTTACTCAATATTCTATATTTCTCTTGGCGGTCAAAAGACAATGTGAAAGGCACAATCAGCAAACTCTAACCTTTGGATTGGATTATCTAAACTTATTAATAACACTTAACCTCATATATTTAATGTATTAATAATTAACGTTGGGATTTGTTGTTCATTTTATAGGATCCCAATATTGTCTCACAATTTTTAGGAGTTAATCTGTTTCAACAATCATAAATATTAATCTAATATATTAAAAACTGTATCTTATTTTAGGTAACTCAAATATTTCATGTTGAGTTAGCCTAATTGGCCTTTCTTGAACATGTAAGTTAGGATAATAATTTTCATTTGAATGCCACTTATCTAACGGCTCATATCCTATAGTTGAAGGCGAGTTGTAATTTGGATTAAAAACTAAATCTTCTTTGTCCTTCTCAGAGGATCTGCTGGGTTGGTAGGAAATTATCGAATCGTATTGAGTCACAGGATAATAATCCGAATGTTTACTGGGTTCTATCGTTCTGGGCTTTACATTATTGTTATTTTGATTAGTATTCGTTGGAATATGCATCAAATGACCACCGTAGTGATAAATACTTTCAATATTTTCATCATTACCAATTTCTTCAAGAACAACCGGTGAATCTTTTATTGACTCTTCATTCTGAATATCAATATTTTCATAAAACCCATTATGCATTTGTGGCATTCTCTTATAATTAAAAATACCTTTGTGATATGTTCTTATTAAAGATTTCGTATCATATTTATTTGTATTCATTTTAGGAAACTGATAATTATATAGACCTGTTTCATCTCTAGGTTCAGTTTTCTGGAAGACTGCCAAGGGCACACCTTGCGCCACTTTGTTAAAATAATCTATTTTACTGAAGTCTCGTGATTTAGCATCGTCTTTAGGTAAATTTATGACTACAGTTTTGCCTTTTTGATATCCCAATCCTTGCCCCACAAAAGGTTTATTTTTTGTTCCTTTTCTTCTCTTGTGAACGTCATTAGATACATCAGCATCTTCAATAAGAAGATCGGAATTAGCATCGCAGTACATTTTATTCAATTTTAAAACGTCTTTTTCTGAAAGTCCTGTTCTCTGTCCAATATCAGCTCCATTCTGAAAAAAAATCGTAAAGTTACCTGTTGAACAACTAATATGTACAATTTTAAATTTTAAATGCATAGATAACGTATTGAATTAAAACTGAAAATAAATTGAATTTAAAATTTTACATGTAATATAAAATGAATAAATTTTTAAGACAAACAGGATTCGAAACTGTGACCTCTGAAAATCCGACCTCATTATTCTACCGACAGAACTATCGCATCTTCGGTAATTTTAATGATTTTAACATTCTTCATTTACTTTTGTATTGCTATCAAGAATACCTTGGGTACGAGCGTGTCTTGTCCATTAGAAGAGAAAGCTTTGCGACTATAATGCAGGACACTCATGTAGTCGTAGCCAACCCCAAAATCGGAAACCGCATAGGAATTGTACTTACGGAAATTATGTCTAGCACCTGAAAAATCCAAATTAGTTACAACACCATTTCTTATCGCCCCGTGTATAGAATTTATAATAGATTTTTATTTCATCTAAGATTTTCCCGAATAAAATACCAATTTTTTAATAATAAAAGACATAATGCTTTCAAATTATTTATTATTAAGTTTCTGAGCTATTTTAAAAATTGATCACCAATCCTGGAACACTACCCACTTTTACGTTGGTAGACAAGTAAGTATAGAAATTCGATACCACAAAAAATGATTTGTATTGAAGCCGTGCAGAGATTCTAATACAATTCTGACACAATGACACCATTTAAGACTTAACTTCTTTATACATGTATTACCTTATTAAAATGATTAATAAACGTGTGTAAATCTGTCTTGAATTTACACAGATTTAAAAACAAGCTCACTCTTTTATTATCTTAATTTAAATTTGCTGCATGTAAAAACTTACGCTTTTTAATATTATCCCACAATACATCAACGAACTCGTCCCGGTCTGGACTGCTTTGCATGTGATAGAAGCCAAGAGCATGTAGAAGTTCATGCATAACGGTTCCTTGACGGAAACAACCACGACCGGCAGGATGGCGTCGATCTAAATTAAGAATCTGGTAGCCTCCTTGATAACCGACTTGTGAAAAGCATCCTAAATTACTTCCCTGCAAGTAATAAAGAATATAGGACTAATGTTTTCTAAAATTTACACGAGTGCTACGAGTATTTTACGGATGTAACACGCATTTATTATTACATTTTAATTAAATCCCGACGTTTTAAATGGTTAGTAGCATACATATTCCTGGCAAGACGAAATATTGGTGTCTGTCAGTCAGTCAGTTTATTAGACTAGCATTCGAAACGCATAAAATATACATTTGTACATATAAATTATATTATATAAGTATTGTAAGATACGATATTAAAACAACAACATAGTTTTAGAACTAGACCCTGAAAACAGAAAGCTACTTCGATATGAATAAAAATGGATAGATTGAGGTTTATATAAATGCCATATAAACCTCAATCTATCCATTTTTAAGCTATTGACAAAAAATAGTCATACTTTAATAATTAGAATCTCATAAATAGTATCTTTAATCTTTTGCGATTTTTAGACTTAATCACGTGAACATTTTTAAGTTTTTTAAACGTCAGGTAAATAAAAGACATCGTACCTAAAAAGTGTTCCAGACAAAGACTTCTGTAATCACTATTTTGGTAATTCAAAGATCGTAGTGAAACCGTAACAGCGCGTCTTTTTTAAACTGGTTAATACAGGAGTACTTTAGGGCTGGCGGAGATAAAAAAAATCGTAAATTAAACCCTAAATTATTTTTAGGTGGTTGTACCTCTCTTTGACACTTCCTTTATAAAAATAAATACCAGCAGTATAAATTATTCAATAAAAAGAGAGAAAAACAAAATAATTTTGTAAAAAAAGGTTTTACAAAAGTGACTAGTGACAAATGCGGCTTTTTTCAAAATTTCTCTTTCTTCTCGGAGATATCAAAGATACCTTATATATATATTTTTTACATCATTTTGAATAGTTTCATAGACTCAACTATAAAACCTAGACGAACGAACGAGGTGCACGAAATCTTATAACGGTACGATTAATGTATTTATTTCCACGCTTGTAAATTTATATTTAGATTTTTATAATATTATATTTTATTATAATCATTAATGTTATCTTAAAATTTAATTGATTGGGTGATATTCAATTCATTGATACTATGACAGCTCATGGTATGATTGATTTTATAAAAGTGGAAATTAATTGAAATTTAAAAAAAAATAATAATTAGGAAATGCGTGAATAAATATATTTATTTATATATTTCCTTAATGGTTTCTACAACACAAATTTAATTTACAGTTTTTGTTCACTTCTGTTACTATTCTATAATATGTATAAACAAAACAAATCAATTTACAGCTCCTACAGATTGGTACAAGTAGCGATTTAAATTGTTTTTAAAAATCATTTTATTTATTTAAGGTTGCTGTGTGAATGTGATAAACTGTTTTTACGCTTGCTATTTATTATTAATTACTTACCTGTATAACTACAGCGTCGCTGTCTCCTTTTTCATAAGGTTTAAATTTAACACACGACGCGCTTGCGAGACCTTCAATACCATCTTGTATAGACTGCAATTGATCTTCACCTGAATATAACATATATTCTAAATATTCATTATTTTAATGTACTTTAAGCTCGGATATTAATAGTGACATAATTAATGCAACAACATCTATGATATGAATAAAGAAAACCCGTTGAGTAGTATTGTAGTATTACAACTTTTATATGACTTACTGAAATGTTCGGTGTTTATAAAATATATAAGTTCGTTGTTAGGCCATCGTTTCGTAGTATCAGCGAGGCCGTTCCGAGCGAGTCCCTCGGCTACGTTACTGAGAATCATCCTTCTCTGGCGCTCATTTAGAATGAGATCTCCCTCAAATTTGCCACTCGTTTCCCAAGCAAAGTCAGAGATAGACTCATCTTCTTCATATCCACCCTCAGGTTGATAACCTTTAAAATTTTTTTTATTTAGTATTTTTTACACATGTTGAAATAATACTTCACATAATAAGTTATTAATAAATATTATCAATTCTTTTGTTATCTTGTGTATATGTTAAATTATATATCCTTATACATTTAAAATTTATTACATGATCAAGTTCATTTATATATTATTAATAAAAAAGCTCTGAGCTGGAATAAAGGTTAATTCTTTTAATGTATATGTACCTATATTGACAGATGACTTCACACTGAGTAAATAGCAGGTTATAATACTTACATATAATTAAATTTATGTTGTGGAAACTTGAATGTATATCATTTCCATATTAAGATGTTCTAATAACATGTAAACCTTATTATATTATTCAAAAAATAATAAAATCCTTACTTTTCACTTGCTGATCCAAACTTGAAGACTCCTTTAAATAATTACTAAAATCTTCAATTTCACTCGGCGACATCGCACTACACTCCAGCACACACAACGGCCATAGCAGAACATAACACACCCACTTCATGTTTATAATACTAATCAATATTAATAAGAGAAAACAACAATTTAATTCATTAGCATTGTCCTCTCGTAAACGTCCATACAAACATATAACAAAAAGTGTGCCGTCTTAACGGTATGGCCAGAGGTATGTTTGAATATATTTACTGCGATAACTCGACAGCTTAAAGGTTTTGCACTACACTCTATCAAATCTTTCTTAAACAAAACCCACACAGACCGATCGGGAATTAATATAGTCTTAGATACGACTATTTCACAAGGTGTTGACGCGGTACTGTAGGAGACTTACGACAGCGCGCTGCCGCTACAACGGACCAAGCCAATCGGCCGGTTTAAGAACCAATTGCTAAATTTACTGCTCGACTTGTTCAAATACTAAACAAAACCTTGGTTTCAATAATTGACCCACAGTATTTCCAGCACGCAAACCTTGTGTAAAATAATTTAATTATCTGAAACTGCACCCTTTCCTCTCGCTCAGTTCTCATTCTGGGTCAGGTTTTATGTCAAGCCATAGATTGGCCTTGATGGAATTTAATAGGCACATTGAAATACCCGAAAATAACGTTTTAAAATCAAATTAGCTTTAAGTTATATAATTGTTGTTAATTGAATAGAATTGACTTTTCTTGTTGTATTTTTATATATCTGGCGCGCAATAAAGAATATTATTATCATTATTATTGTAATTTATAACTAAATGAGAAAAAGTAATGGCATTAGAAAACCATTATAAGTTTTAGTAAAGTAATAATTTGAAGTAATTTCATATCTAATAATAATTAAACCATTCGAGTCACCCACTGGTGACTGGTAACAAGTTGCAAGTTAATCTAAGTTCGTTACGCTTTCACATTAAATTGGCAATGTTATAAAAATCTAACACAAATGCACAATCTCTACGAGTGTAATGGAAGGTTACAGAACTGTTTTCACATTGTTGTAACTAACACTGGTGCCGCAGCTTTGACTGCAGATAGCCGCTGTTTTAAATTAGTGCCCGTTTTTACAAATCCTAACATAACGCAACTGTAATAGATTAGCATCTATTATATAAAACTATAAATTTGTTAAAACACTAAAATTTATTTCCAGGACTAATCTTATCCTATGATCGATAAAAAGCCAACCTTAAGTAATGTAAAGAAATCCACGTAACTTTTGACAAACCAATATCTACAAGAAAATTGTGCAAAGAAGTAGAATATTTCAATAATGTTATTATTTGATTTCAATCCTTTTCGCATATACAATTAAAATAAAGGTATTTTGTATCTGCAGTTAACAGATATTTACTTTTAAGATTTATTTCATACGACTAACGGGTCCTGTTTCAGATCCTTCACAATACATTCTGTTTAATTTGAGGACATCGCTTTCTGATAGTCCAATTCTTTGACCAATAATTACACCCTCCTATAAATAAAAAACAGCATTAACACGCTTATATGACTATGACTTTATGTAAAGTCTTAACTTACTAATTTGATAAACATTGTTAAAGATAGCAAATCTAAATGGAACATCATAAGTACATAAGTAGCTGGTGTTATTCATACGTGTAACACGTTGAGTAAGTGATTGTGATAAGTTATGTTTCTTAATGAAACACTACTGTTGTATTGGCTCTGGTGAAGCCATACTCTTACCTGCAATGCTATTATTGTTTGATTGCCATTTTTCGAAAATGCTTTATCAGGATAATGCATGACGCTGCCGTAGTCGTAGGGCACCCCGAAGTCACTGATTGAATCCACTGAATATTTCGCAAAGTTATGTTCGGCTCCTATAATATCATTTATTTTCAGGCTTACTATCGCTTTTAATTATAGCAATTACGAAATAATTAAAATATTTTTCTTGAATGTTTTGTAACTTTTTTAAAACATATTTACTGTTCATATAATTACCGGATCTTATATTGTCCCACAAAATCTCAACGTACTCATCTCTATCATACGTGCTCTGCATGTGATAGAAACCTAAAGTATGGAGTATCTCGTGAACAACGGTACCATGCCTGAAGCAGCCCTTGGAGAGATTAAGTACCTGAACTGATTCCTCTTCATTGTCATCGCCATTGGTAGCAATATATCCTACGCTTGAAAAGCATCCTGTAGACGAACCCTGAATAAATATTCAGTGTCATAAATAAACCACGAGAAATATGTTAAAGTACTTCTTATTAGAAACATGTGTACAATCACGGCAGTGTCGAATTAAATATAATATATATATATACCTTTGTGACGCGCAAAAATATTTTCGGTCTTAAGTTTATAAGTGAGAAAGTGGTTTGATCACTTTCTTTATGTATGTTTTCTTCGACAACTGCCGGATTTTGCGCTAAAACTTGTTTATAAAACGAGCTTCATTTAAAAAAAAGCAGCAGCAATTTCGCAATATCTATTACAATTAATTTCCAACGCAATAATCTTAGATCGATCTGAGCTTTTTTTCTAATAACGTTGATTTCGTTATACTACTTGTGCTCATAACCAATCGTTGGCAAATATGTGAGTCTGTACGGATATGTTCGGAGCACTGACAGCTGCAGCCACATCTGAGATAAATGAGCTTTTATATGTTATAATATTTAAAATTATATGTTATAATTTAAATGTTATAATATTTGAGACGACAAGTGTAAATGTATATGCAAACACAAAACAAATTAAAACTAATAAACGAAGCAGATCCCAAATATAAGGTCAATTACAATACACTAAGGAGACAATGACAAAAAATACAAAACAATAATAACAAACATATCAGAACACTAATAAAATGAATAATGTCAAAACAAAAAGAACGAAATATTTACAAGAAATACATTTAAAAGCATAATAAAAGGAATATTTGGTAACAAAGGTTAATCACAAAACAGACATATTTACCAAGTATTAACGATCTAAGATACCTGAATAGTAACCGCAGGTTCATCCTTTTCTCTTTGACGAAATTTCAGACACGACTTACTAGCAATATCCAGCATTGCCTCCTTAATCATGCTAACTTCCTCCTCATCTACGAAATACGTTTAGCAATAAATGTGCTTAAAATACAACTTTCCTAAAAAAATGTATAATATATACTCACCGAAATCCGTCTTAACAATGTAATAGTAAAGGGTAGCATTTGGCCAGCGCTTAGTGATGCTTTTTAAGCCATTGCGCTCTGAATTGTTCATTGGAATGCTCCAATTAATTGCTCGACGTTGAGCCGATGTCAATAGCATGTCACCTTCGAAAAAATTTCCTAGTTCTTCATTCACACTTGATATCATTGAGGTATCTGAGGGCGCACCTGAAGAGTAGGCTTACTTTTATATAACGTCTGTATTTTATGGTTATTTCTACATTTTTCTAATTACTTTAAAATTTGTTAACATATTTCAGAGTTCATGCGACCTGCATTCACTAGAGGGGTGAATCTTTTATTTAAAGTTAAGTTTGGGACTTCAATCTTATTGAAATATTACTTAAAATTAAAGAATAAACGAAAATAATCTTTAAATATAAGATATTTTATGCTTTTTAATATAATCTGTTATGTTAGGGCTACTTGCTATCATTTGATACTTGCTACAATATAATATTTTATTATCATTTCATTTCTTTTTATGTTTTATGAATATTTACCATCGTCGCCGATTCCCTCGTCCACTTCAAATAAAATCCTCTCCTGAGCAACAGGTGCAGCAGAAGAGAGAACTGACAAAACCAGTACAATTAAACAACAAAGCTTCATGATTTTCTTGTTAACAGTTCAAGACTTTATTAAACCTATTAACCTCGTCTCCTACAAGACTGCTTATTTAAAGAGTTCTAAGTTTATGTTATCCTTTCAATCACCTAATTAGATAAATAATCGAGCTGCCTGTTGTTAAAATCAATTAGTTTCGACATTATAGTTATCTTGAAGTGTTAAGAACCCTGCGGTGCAAAGCCAGTGTCGTCTAATAAGAGTGGAGCTGATAACACCGACAACAACAGGCAAGAGACAACGGCAGCTCATATTATCACTTATGTAATATTTTTTCATAAGTATACTACAAAAATGTTGTGCAATTTTTTACGAGTTTTGTTACATTAAAAATACAGAAAGAAAATTATATCAGCTATTTATATGCTGTCATAAATGTATAAGGCTGGTATAAGTGTACATTTATACATTAATATATTGGCAATTAGTACTTATCGTGGCGCCTCCTATTTCGAATAAGAGATTAAATTGGGGTTTGACGCCAAAGTGTCCTTATACCCATAATATATGGGTGTATTTAAACTAATGTACTGTACTGTACTGTACTATATTATACTATACTATACTAGAAATACATATACCTACACATATCTAATATCTAATTTTTACATAAAACGCATTATAAAAAGTCTCTTATATCGAATATAGAATATTTTACAGGAAAACATAAAAATTGTTTGGTGCTCAAAAAGATACCTATCGTTTAATTGGCGGACGAACTCAACTGCATGTTAATAAGAACTAGTTGTTTAAAACTTGTTTTTCTTTTTGGCGATAATTACAGATGATGTTGTAAAATAGATTAGTGTTTTACGCAATTTAATAAATATTTAATGTACAGATTTTGAATCGTTACTATTTTCGCTTATTACTTATTGTATATTTCTCCATATAATAAAACCGTATATCTGTTTCTGTACATTGAATTTATTTTAAAAGTTTTAACTGTAATAAGTAATCGATATGGATACTTAATCACCAATTTTTGAATATTTTGTCTGTCTGTCTGTCGGTCTGTATGCATATTTGTGCACGAAAAACGCAAATTACTTATTCAGTATTCATTGAAATTAGTACGAGTTTCTCCTCTTAACAAATATACAATAAAGAAAATTTATATGAAAAGCTATTTAGGGAAAAATCAAACTATTTTGTCAAATTTCAACTTTTTATTAGCGTTAAATCAACAAGTTCGCCACGCAACCGACGTCGCGGACACAGCTGTCGATTAATATATGTATTATATATATTAGAGGTAGAAATTACAATGATTAGTTCATTAATGTGTGGTTGGTTGGTTTATTAATATTAATTCGAGGAAATAAATATTAATAAACCAACAATGATAAATCCATTTTAATTTTAAATATATAAATTTCAAAATATATTCTTAAACTATTAGTTTAAATGTTCATAATCAGTGCACAAAGAAAAACAATAATTTTTATTTTAAGTTATAGCTACTCTCTTTCGAAATGATATCCGTCGGTTTCACAAGTCCATTTATTTTGACAATTTTTTACGCAAAATTCAAAATAACGTTTTCTTGCGATCTGAAGATGTATAACATTTATAATAGTTAAGTTACGTACAAAATATTTTAAATCTGATTCTGATTTCTTACCAGAAACTCAAAATTAGGGTTACACGAATGAGTAAGCCGGTGACATGAATGAAATTACCTTTAACAGTAATGAAGTCTACGTGACACTAATGATAAACAACGTGCTGTGTGACTTAAGAATTTAAAACTTAAGAATTAATATTAATTGAAGCATGCATATATTACAAATAAATATATTATATAAAAAGATATATCGAATAAAAATAATATATAATATATAAAAAGATTAATTTGAACAACAAATAAAATCTACAACATAATTATTTTGATATGATTTTACAGACAGTCTTGAACAATAATTGACGGTCAATATAAGAATACAAAACATAACAAAACATATAACAACATTTGTAAGTAAAAGACAACGCATTTCCCTGGAGTGTCTTTTTATGTCTTCACCATTACGAGTAGGTACTCTATTTCTTCCTGATAATTAAATTCTTCATATTGTATACCTCTACTGTTACAGTTTGCACATTCTCTAGTTACATACTTGGTATTATACTTGTCGCATCATAAAATGCATTTGCAAAATTTTCTCTTCAGAGTCAAAATCATTAAGTTCATGTGAGTATGTGTTGTACAGGCACATGTTTCTTGTCATCTCGTGGCAAATAGAAAAAAATGGGCGCAGCCTTGAAAGTTTCTTTTTATCAGTACATACTCTTGTTTGTGTGAACCTCAAGCATTTGAGTATTTAGTGCAATGTTTTCTACATTTATAGCATTTACTTAATTTTAATTGAAAACATTTTGAATCGATTTTGTTTTTTTTTATAATCATACTTTTCACTCTTTTTATTTTTTACGCTCAGAAGGTTCAACAGATCTTTAATATTATTCGCTTCTCCTTGAACTTCAAGTGCTTGTAAAACAGTCACTTCTATCTCCCGTCGTTTTACTTTATTTTCTAAGTTCTCTTCGAGTTCTCTCTCCACCGTCTTCTTTGGGCTCTTTGTTCGCGTCAAGGTACCTGTGTAATACTTTTTACTTTTTGTTCAGATTTACTTCTCAAATAAGCTTTTTACGCTTTTTCTACAGCATATTGTTCCAGATCGTTCCTTATTTGTTTATATTTCTGAATTCTTACAATCCTACGCTTTTCTAATTCAGTTTCACTTTTCTTAATTTCTTCTTTACCCATTTTATACCTAAAACAAGACAAATTATTTTGTCCAGAAAAATCATATTACAATTACAACTTACAATTATAAAAATTCTTTGAAGCTAATGTACGATAAACGAATAAGGAAAGTTAAAAAAAATACTTCAAAAATATTTGATTATTTTTTACAATTATAATAAAGTTTAAGCAGACACCGCCGTTACTTGAAAAACCCCATACTTCACTACCACATCCCAAAGAAATCGGGAAAGAAGCTAGTCATTCGTATAATATTGAATTTCATTAGTGTTACAGAGAAAGAACTTTTTGACAAATATTCAAATTTACTTCATAGTAGACTATTCCAGAAGCCTTCAGAACAATACGAAATGTCCAGTCCCTCGTTATCGGCCTACCAGTCCGGAGAAATCAATACCTATCTGTTTAGTGGAGGCTCAAAATTATTATTTTTATTTATTTTGAGAGAAAGGCAGCGAGGCCGGGCGGGCATCTTTACCATCTTCAGGAGACTGCTTCTCCGGTGGGCGTATATACATAGTAACTATTGCAAGGAAAATTATAAAATATTGTTTTTTGGATTTTTTGTCATTTTAAGCAATTTTACATTACTTACTTATGTAACTTTGTTTTTTAAATTTCAAATAAGTTAATTTTATATTTTTCAAACTAAGAATGGATGAAATAAGTCTTAAGATCAATTCCCTGGTGCCATCACGACTAATAACATCCCAACAACTAGTATCTGGTTTTTTATAACATGATTTTAGCTCTTAAGAGGTTAAAATAAAACAAAATATATTATCAGATTGTAAATAACGTGCTATATTTATATTACAAAATAATTACAAAGAAAACTTGAGACACAATAATTAAACTGTACAGTTCACAATGCATGCAGTTACACAAAACTAAATAAGAATTGTATTAAAGTAAAAATACTAAAGTGTAACATTACTGTATTACCAAATAATATAAACCCATTTGATACAGTATGGCATTTCAATAAACATAATACTGAACTTGCTAATACAACAGTTCTCCGGTCGCTGCTAACAGCGACATTCATACAACCCACCGTGGAACACACCGACACACCGACACAATGACAAATTAATATTGCAACTAAGTTACTTCTACTACTCTGTGTCATTAATTTAGGCAGTCTTTAATATATTTCAATTATAAACCCATAACGTCAACGAAAATACTCTAAATAAATATAATACGATACCAGAAAACAAAATGGTAACATACCTATAACCTAACTACCATAAAAATATTTTTACATACAAGTTACAAAACCAGCTCATGTTACAAGTAAAGCAATGTAAAACATTCTAAACGTATTGGTCTAGTATTTATTGCGCGGGTTTTACTCCCTCCTAAAGATACACAAACTACTAGATCGTTGCAATTACATTATTAACTACACTGTATATTGTGAAACACCTCGCCTTCAATCATCTTCATACACATTCTACAAATAATCTGACCTACTCAATGCCGACAAAATTATTTCAAGAAAATCTTATTCACGTATCACATCTCAGTCTCCTCACTGACGTGCAACGAAACACCGCCTCCTTATAAGAACTCACTTTGACACGTGAAATGTAACGTTTAAGGAGTCGTCTTCGCCTACTCCTCTGCGACAACTTAATGTGGCTATGTCTGACGCCTACGCTACGATACGATACTATAATTCACCTAATATAATTTGTCTACGCATAGAGGACGTAAGTAGTTAGTAGTGAGCGGCACTCGGCAGTGATGGTAGCTACCACCGAGGTGCAGCACTTCTACGATCAAAGTAATTATTGCTAGTTCAAGACTCGACGGTCTTAAGGCAGATGATACGCTATCTGTACCTCTATAAATACATTTAAAATGTTTCCTTCCTTAATATTTGGTAATTTCGAAACTAACTTAGTCTTAGTTGAATTACAATTCGATAAAAATAGATCCCACTGCGTTCAATCAATAAAGAGAAAAATTACACAGCAGTTATAAACGAGTACTTACTTCTCCTCAAAAGTATTCAATCTCGTAAACATTTACCGCCTTGTTGCAGGCAGCAAATAATAGGAAAAATATAATTTAAAATATAACTGTTTATCAAGAATAATAATATTATGTATCAAATTTTATTTAAGTGTACACGCAAAAAATAGCGTAGTAAACCAATATGGCCGACGCTACCGAAAAAGACTGCACCCCTCACCCCCCGGCGCAGGACAAACATGTTGTACAAAATATCCAATAAAATATACAATTAGTGCGACTCTTCTTACTTTAAATTGGAGCATTTTCTAAATAAATAGTGTATGTACGTTGCATCAAGCAAGCATCTATTAATACAACAAGACTTCGGACTCCGCTGACCTACTGACTAATAGTTAAAGTAGACGGCGAAATACGAAAGAATATATGACTTGGCGGCAATTACGTATATTTGTACAGCATCATCTAGTTGCCTTTACGATTCAATACATACGACAGTGAGCGACAGCTCCGAGGCGAGTTAATGCGATACAACACGCTATAATAAATTGTACTATATACTAAACGCAATTCCTGATCATTTCTTTATATTTTTTTGGGAAATGGGACATTTCAAAAATATTTGGCACAATCCAATATTTCTTATATTATTCTGATGCAACGCCTGATACTCCTCGAAAGCCTCTTCTGACTAGACACATGCAACATGTAAGTGTTTTCTTCCCTCATCATTGACAAGCTTCGTTGTTCTCATCTCTAAATCTATAAAAAATGCTAAAAACTTACTCCTACAGCCCTAACCTATGACATGTACAAACAGATTTATGATAGCAAGATACGTTTAAAAGTGCAATGATTTCTGGTTCGAGGTCCAGCTCTAGAAGTTCAAACCAGATTATTAAAAATGTCCCATTTCACTTGACGAGGTCGTCGTCGTGCGATCCGACTCAAGCCGACCCGACGTGTCCAAACTTTACTCAATACAAGGTAGTAGTATCGAGTTACTGACCGTATCGTTAGTTCCTGTATTCTTTCGGTTTTATTTTAGATGTACTGAATTTTTTCCACACGCACCCGAGACAAGATATAAATCCGGTATCTCAGCCGCGGGTCATCGCCCCCGGCGGTCCGCCGCGACACGCACACGAGGCCTCTCACACCCACACTAACAACTAATATTAATTATAGCAAATCACAAATTTAAACCTCTAGAGTACTTCCCTAATTCGATGTATCTACCTCCGATGTATCATCTACTACACGATATCATCATAAGCTACGCGTGGTTGTGGCTGCTGATATGTATGGCGCTTAGTATCTTCGTATTCTCCATTTAGCCGAGTCGGTTGGTTTATGAACTATTCTCTTGTAACTCATTGCACGTAGATATCACATGTGAGATTCTTACAGTAATTAGTGTGTGTATTAAAAATTGAAAGGCACAGATAATAGGTCATAACACCGGTCCCAGTCAGTAAGATCGGATGTCTGTGGAGCTTTCTATTCACAATCGGACCAATCACAGTCACATCGGATTTACCAATAAATATACTAAAAATAATTAGGCCATTTTAGGACAGATAATCACAATATCTTAATATAGTTAAACAATTCCTCATAGTTAAACCTCACGTCTACGTCGAACGTTTTCCTCTTCGTCTCGGTCGGTCTTCGGTGGTGGGACTGATCGACGGCCTGCCATGAAAATACAAATTAATTTAAATTTAACATTTAATTGTATCAGTATTATAATAATATACAATTTATTACAAACTAACTGTAGCGTTTGCCTGCGCATGTAGTGTACCTTAGTGTGCCGTTGACTGTGCCGATACCGTCTTTACTGTACCTCAAGAGGTAGTTGATTAGGCAATACTGTCCGAATTATAGCCAAAGTGAGCGTTGACTGGCCGATACCGTCCGCACTATACATCGGGTGATAGTTAGTCGTCTGCTCCCGACCGTACCGTACCTCAGGAGGCGGCTGCGGGCGGCGAGGGCGCGGACGCGTTGCGCGAGCGTCCCCCGCGCGGCTTGATGGTCTCCGATATCTGCCACATCGTCTCCTCGCTCAGCACGTCGTCGAACTCGTTGAACATCGCCTGGATGCGTTCGTTTTTTTTGAATTTGTATTGCCTGGAAACGTTCACGCTTATAACGGTTTTATTTCAATATGGAAACATTATAATCGTAGGCCGACGGGCATACTCTTTGTGGAATCTCTTCATATTTTCCATAATGTTGTACTGCTGCAACCGCTTCGTGAAGTTGATGTTGCCATCGGGCAACAGATCGGGGTTACCCTCGTGTACGAACGTCAGATCTTGGAGGACGAGACCGCTGCAATAAAATATTTTATAATCTTATAAAGACATTTGAACGATTGCGTTATGGCCGGATCGCACGAGAGATAGACGGGACACGGACGGGAGGGAAGTCGAGCGTCGGAAGGACGCGACCGGAACGCCAGGCGCGCTCACATGTAGGGTATGCAGGGCGGCTGCGTGTCGGCGAGCGCCTGGCGGTAGGCGCGGAAGGAGTGCGAGGAGTCGATGAGCGCGCAGTGGTCTCGCAGCGCGTCGGCCACGTGGCGCGGCCAGCCCAGGCGGCGCACGGGCGGGCAGTCCAGCGCCGACACCAGCGCCAGGTACGAGTTGAAGTTGTTCAGCTTGCGCAGAGCCTTCATCACCTTCAGCACCTTGCCGGCGTACTTCTCGCGCTCGCGGGCCTCGTACTGCGACGTGAGCGTTAGCGTTACGACTCGACCTCTAGCGGAGCGCCGTCGCTCGGTTCGCGACCGACCTGTTCCAGTATCCTCGATCGCGCCCAGTAGCTCATCTTGTTGAAGTGCTCGGTGAACCTGGTGAGGTTCGGCGAGCTCTCCTCGGACTGGTCTCTCGGCCACGACAGCACCTCCGCGGTGGTGATCCGGACGAACAGCGCCGAATCCAGGAGCGTCATCTGCTCCGCGAGATCGCTCGCTTTGAAATCGAGCAACGTATCCCGTCTGAGGGAGACGCTTCCGTAGCACGGCGTCTCGTACTCGTGTCTGTTGCCGGTCTGAGGACGTTCACCGAGACGAATTAAAAAAATATATAGTATAAAAAGAAGGTTTAATTTTTATAATCGTGACCGATAAATATACTCACTCGTTGGAAATTCAGTTGTTTCTGCTTGTCCACTAATATTTGCCTCAAAGCTTTCGAAATAGGAAGCTCCTCCGCCTCCACTAGCCAATAGATAAATTCCATGATTTCCTGCATGAGCGTCCGCTCCAGATCGCCCATCCTGCAAAGACAGTATGGTGAGCGGGGCCCGCGGGCGCGTGGTGGGGGGCGCAGTACGCACGTGAGGTCGGCCACGGCGCGCGTGAGCAGTCCGAGCGTGGGGCGCAGCTCGTGCGGTCGCGCCCGCAGGTGCCTCGCGCGGCGCACCAGCTTGCGCACCAGCTCGCACGGAGACACCCACGTCCTGTACGTCGCTAGGAATGCCTCCTGGTACGCGAAATCTATACATACGTCTCGTGTTATAACCCTCGATTGGATGTATATTATTTCGACTAAAATCGGTCGATTTTAGCCGAAACTCGGAAGTGGTATTCCGTGAGGTGCGATGTATCGATAGTACATACTCGATTTAGCCGCCCGTGAGAAATGTGTCGACTGCGACTAGAATAACGTTTCATGCTCATTCGATCGGTCGTCTAAATATATTTTTTTGCAAAAAGCGGAACTACATAAGTCGGTTATATATGCTACGGCGTCTAAATGCTTCTTAGCTTAAGACGGTTCGAAAACCTATCCCACGTGTCGGTTTGAACGAAACTTTTATTAGTAATGTCACTCTTTAAAGCTTAAGCCCGCGTGTCCCGTGTAACAATATATAAATATTAATAATTGTATATCTTTTTGTTATTTACATCATGCTTTTTAATATAGAGTGTATTTTCAACTGCGTGTTATATATTAATTACATAGGTGCCTCTAAATCATATGAAGCTAATGTTTAATAATATTAGTCTCAAGCAGCTAGTGAGCCTCGGCCTCATCACAGTACTAATGATTCACTTACACTCGTCCGTTTCTGTAAATTGAAAGCATGAAAGTTAAAAGGTTAGAAGCGAAAACTTTAACCTATACATATTAATGAAAAATCATGGCTTATCACTGCTATATTTGGGCTTAAATTGTATTTAGTCTACAATGATTTGTTCATCAAAATAATGAAACAAGGTGCTATTGTTATTATTTATCCACGGTGCCTAGTATATGACAAAAGGTACCGTTGGTTTTATTATTATATTAAATGGAAAAAATATATTTTACCTTTGGTAGCTTTAGTCGCCAGTACAATAAGTGCGTCAGGATGACCGCCTCGTACTTCTGGGCCTTCCTTATTAGCACCTTTGAGTGAAAGCCATCCACTGACTTCAGTCTGAAGAATGATATCATCGGGGTCCGATTCGATCGTGTTGTTTTCCATCGCAGGCACCGGTTCCGTGCTGCTTTCGCTTCGCTGAAACATTTAAATAACAACTAAAATGACGAAAAATTAAAATAACATTTTTTAATTATTGTTACCAACAATAATTAAAAATGTTTTTCGTTATCAAGAAAGCATAATAAAAATATGGTGTTGTGCAACACCTGCGAAGGCACAGGCGACGGCAGCGGCTGCACGAGGCGCTCCAGCTCCTCCTCGTCTACAGGAAACTTGCGCGGCGAAGACAAACTCACGTACATTTCGTCGGAACTCTGTGTAAATATTATTGGACAATGGAGAATCTTTTATTTATAACACACGGCCAAGAAGAAATATGGGAGTTACCTTACAGCTAATGAATTATTATAATAGTTTTCAAAGTACATTATTAAAAGGTTTTTATATAAGAATTGAATAATAACATATTTAATTTAATATTACTCACCACATTATTCAAAATGGACTCATCGGCTAGCGAGCTGTTGTGGGAGGAGGGTCGGGGCGACGGCGGCAACAGCTCATTGCTAGAGCTCATAATCTAACAAAAATGTTCTTTATTATTATATTGAACTTACATGAAGCATAATTCTCGGTCTCATGTCTACGAGCACCGGCAGCGGTCCTCACCTGCTTACTCTTGCTCATCTTGGGCGGCAGCGCGGGCGGCTCGATCGGCACGGGACTACTTCTACTAGATGTTTTCATACTGACACTATCGTCCGACCCACTGTAACAGAAAAAACGAATTATAATTCTAGAAACAATCTAAATATTTTAATAAATTTAACTATCTTAAGTCATTTAATTCAATCTTAGACATGCTTAGAAACCATAGTATTATTTTGAAAACTTTCATAGACATAATTCAAAATTACTGTACCGAAATTCCATATCTGTCGTATTTTAGCGGCTAAATATATTGCTGTGTAAACTTATATCTCTCGATTATATTAAAATTGAAACTATCTTTTACTCGTTCCAAGTAGGGAAATAATTAAACAATTGCTCTTTTGCGTGCCGATACAGTAATGTACTTTAAACCAGCTTTAAGCAATCAATTTTACGGTAGAGATCTGGAAGTATCTGCAAGTTAGTTTCTAAATACTTGGGCACTGACAGTAACAGTTTATATATATATATATATATATATATATATATTGGGTGTTACTGTATGCTCAGGATTGATGTTTCTAATTTTGATCATAATCAAGGTAAATGTGTTTTGTAACATGGAGCTGTAGTTTCACAAATCTGTTTTATAAACACACACAAGTTATTGAATGCATTGTTACTTAACTGTTGTTACCAATACCAACTCAAATCATTTGATTTGTTACATCATCAATACCTTAATGGAGGGGTGCTTAAATGTTGGACAGTCAAGGATGAAGCCATCGTTCTTGAAACCTGGTGATGACCTATACTTATAGTTCCTGAACTTGATTGTTGCGCACTGAAATATAACAACACTTATTATAACAGACTTCATTTATTTATATTAGTATATCGAAAACTACAGCTTGTTAAATTATACTTAACGAAAATCATATTTTGCATTAACATTTAACATTTCATTAGAAATTACTATAATTTCATTTTTATTTTATATTTTTATAATCAAAATCATGAATTTTATTGTGCATAAAAATAGAAAAAACAAATTATCAACACGGTCAGACATCGAACCTGCGACACCGAGACGAATTTAACATTCAATATATAATCTGTACACGGACTGACGGTTTCGTTACGAAACTGAATATTAATAATTTATTTATTAATAGCATAATTTTTCCCTAATGAGCAAATCTCAATCAAATTGCTACTTAAAATCCATTAACCTAAATATACACCGAAACGATAACGTCACCTGCTCAAGTTGTAAGTATGTATGGAGTGACGAAACATATCCGGGGGCGCCTCGGCGTTGATGGAGGGATGAGCGCTCAGCGTGTGACTGCAGTTTCCGAACATTTCCATGTATGCCATTACTGCAAAAACGACATTGTTTATATTTTATGAGACACGATACGAGCACGTCGGTCGTGTGCATCCAGGTCGACATATGAAGATCAAAGCGCCGTAATAAAGCCCTAAATACTAATATCTATCAGTATAGGTGATAATGAAACTAAGCTCCATTCCATCGGTGTTAGTGACAAGTGATCGCGGTGAAGCGCAAGCGAGAGGCGGCGGCCGTCGGTGCGGACGGCACGCGTTTAAACTAATCAGTTAGTCGTCTATGATTGTCTGCGAAAAACATTAGGCTTTTCGTAGATAATCATCACTTCTAACTTTGTGTAAAAAAAACTAATATGAATAATTTTCTCGTAATACGGCTAATTTGCTAGCGTAAATGAAGCACGGTGAGGCCAAAACGCGTGCACGTTATATTGAAAGCTATTATTTGGCACCAATCTACATTCTATTAGTAGAATGCGTATCGTTCGGTCACGTACGATCGTTAGCTCACAGACAACATTAGCCACATCGTATAGAATGTAAAGGAGTGTCGGAGGGACTCACCGCTGTAGGCGACGCTCTGGAACACTGGCCGCACCCACACAGACAAACATGCGTTAATACCCACACACACACACCGCGGCCGGTACGAAGCCCGGCCTATATTAAGTCTACCCTTACGTCGGACCTGCCCTTCTGATTAATTAATGACGATCGTTTTCTAACGAGCTGCATCAGAAAACGATCGTTAACCCACTCGGACCCAAACGAGACACGGTGCCGAAGGCCACGGACACGGGCTCCTATTTCATATTCGATACACGTTATTTATCAGACGGGCGCCACGAGCGGGGACTACGTAGTATTCGGAGTAATAAGTATTTAAAGGTACATTGAAAGTTTAGTCGTAGTCGTCGAGGAATCGACGGGATCCATTTATATACTGGGCGAGATGCAAAATGCCATGCTGTCAGGCTGTTTATATTAAAATTATAATATATTATGTACATTCGAGAACAGTACTCTACAAGTGGTGTGTTAAGGAGAGAGTGGTGTAGAGCAGTAGAGTCAGTACGCACTGTGTTTCTTCTTGAGCGGCAGCGGCGGCGGGCGCGGGCCGGGCTCCGCCAGCGTGTGCGGGCGCGCCTCGTGCAGAGAGAAGGGGGGGGGCTTCCTGCAAACGACCATTTACTATCGTTAGAGACTACCGTCACTATGGTTAATGTCACCTTTCATAGTTTAAGTCAAAAGCGAAGTGAGGCGACCTTATTTCCACGTTGGGGAAGTAGTGCTGCATGTCCGCCCGTATGTTCCGACGAGTCTTGGCGGGCAGCTCGGGGGGCGCCTCCGGCTCGTCCGACGCGAGGCTCGCCAGCCCGCGCACGATGGACTCGCCGTATCGTATACTACGTTTAACATTGTAATTGAGACGTTGTTTCTCTAAATATATGTATATAGTCTTTTAATTGCCGAGGGATAATGTCGATTTCACGATTATGTCTAGCGTGCAAAGAATGCGGTGCGACTAATCAGTGGTCCGGAATACCGACGACCTCACTCGGAGACGAAAATAAAAAAAATTGAAACCATTCTCCATCTAAATCGCGGCTACCTCGGTACGTTTAAACCCCAGTTATCCGTTAGGATCGTTAGCCGTTCTCAACTCACTTGTCTCCTGCAGCGTTCGTGTACGTATCGAGGCGTCCCTCGACACTCTGCACACTGCACTTCACTTCCGTCACATACTCTGTACTTTCAAAAGTACTGCAAACAATAACACGAAGCATGACACAAACAAACGAAGGAAGATCAAGAAAGTGTAAGTCACAGTGAGGTGATGCGAATCGATTTAATAAAATGAAGGTGTGTTTTTTATTTACAGTGAAAATACTCGTGCGAATATAATACGGTGTGCGTAATGTCGCATGCTACTAGGTTAATTTTTTCTAGTGTTATTAACGTTATATTGTTATCGCATCGAATCGACTGCATCACAATGAAATACGATGCTAACAAAAGGGGAGTGGAGAGCGAATAACACACAGATACGATAAGCGGAGTCATCACCTGTCAGCGTGAGTCGAGTAGTGATGCGAGGAGAAGGTGGATACGAAACTGTGTTCGGTAGATATCTCCGCGTGGCCGACGGACACGAAGCCGGACTCGTTGGAGAAACTTAAAATAACGATTTCGATATTGAAACATTATAGGGACGAGTATTCACGATATTATGAAATAAAAATAATTATTTATGTCGAACAAATTTTTTCTTCTGTATTATTTTATATTAAAAAAGCGTTATATGCGTTCGAATCCGTCGAAACGAGAGGAGCGAACACGCACCGATTGTGATCAGAGTGGCCGTGGATATTGTTCGAGTGAGACTCGTGGGACTCCACCGACGTTCGCATTTCATTGAGGTTACTACAGCTGCAGATCCCTGCAAGAAGAACGATACGTCCCATTAAAGTAAAATCGAGAAATTTCCTACGTCGGCCGGCCCCGTCGTCTCACGGATGCCGACGGACGATCACGGCCGAGCGTCGGCCGCGCGGGCTCGATACGAGACGCACCGATCGTCTCGGAGAGCTGCGGCGCGGCGAACTCGTCGCGGTCCGCGGAGTCGGGCGCGTCGGCCGACACGTTCAGCATGGAGTCCAGCGAGCCGCTGCTGCGGGAGTGCAGCGACAGCCTGCAATCACGGGGGGGCGTCGGTACCGGCCGCTCTGAGACTCGCGTACGTAACGATTTATCCTCGAGGACCCCTCGGGGGCGGGGATACCTGTCCGGCGCGAGGCCCGGCGGCGAGCCGTCGGCGGCGGACTTGCGCTTCGGCGGCAGCGGCGGCGCGGCCGGGGCGAGGGCGAGGGCGGGGGCGAGGGCGGCGGGGGGCCTCTCGGGGCGCGCGGGCTTGGGCGGCGGCTGGTCGGGCGCGTCCAGCACGGACTCGGTGGAGTGCGAGTGCGCGCCGAGGTCGGCGGGCGCCAGCGCCAGGTCGGGCAGCGAGGTGCGGTGCGCGGGGCGCGGCTTGAGCGCGGGGCGCGCCAGGTGCTGCAGCGCCAGCGCCGCCGCCTCCGCCACGGCGCCGGTGACGCGGCGCACGACGCCCGCCACGTGCTCGGGCGCCAGCGCGGCCGCCGCCTCGTCGGCGCGCCGCCCCGCCGCCGCCGCGTCGTCGCACAGCCGGATGAGCGCCGCCAGCGCCAGGCACAGCCGCCGCGCCGCGCCCGGCAGCTGCGGGGAGCGCCCGCAGTACGGCTTTATCGCTGGAAACGAGCTTCCGTTATATTTCGGTGGGGCGGGCGGCGACTCGGGTGACGCGCGCGCGCGCGGCCGCGGAGACCGGACGCCCGCCCGACGGATCCGCCGCCGAGTCTATCCGATGTCGCGAGACCTATCGGACCCCTAAATTCTTCGATCGCGGCCACCCGGGTCGTCGGAGACGTCGCATCCGACGACCGGCGTTTCGAGGTGGCGCGACGACCGGCGCGATGTACTCGTTCTCGTTCGAGCGATCGCTCGAGGCCGCAGACGACGAAACCGAAAGGCGACCTCGATAGAAACGATGAGCGTGCGTACCTTTGTGAATGTTCGCGATCGATTCGAAGACGATGGTGCCGTTGTCCGGCAACATTTCCAGTTTCCTCTTCGTGATGACGTCGGAGAAATGTTTCAAGCCGAACGTGACCTGGAAGACGGACCGAAATGTAGCCGACGGATGGTTCGTGGAATATTAGACAGACTTATATACGAGTGAACCGCATCGAACCTCCTTCACCAGTCTTTCGAGTTCCTTGGCGGGGGTTATCTCGTTCTCCTCCGGGGGGCCGGCCTTCGCCCCCGCGTTCCGAGGCTTGGGACCGAGCGGAGAATGCGATCTGTAATATAATAGTATCACTTAATAGGGTCGTCGGTGAACTTTCGAGATATTGAGTGACACGGTGACCTCTCCCGATATAACTCATTAACCGCACGACGTGTACGCGTCGTCTTAGCTACTAGATACCTGTTTTATACAAATGAATACAGAACACAAACTTGACTAAATACAATTGTCTCACTAATAATTCTCCTAATTCAATGAAAAGTAACCGTATTTACGTCATAATTAAAATAAATTTAATCTGAACAATAATAACATTATATGTTTGTAGATGCTTTTCTCTGTGATAATATGACTTTCATTTACTCTATTAGAATACATTAATTCGTTGTAATAATTATAGTTTAAATCTTATAAACTATAGTCTTCCTGTAAGCGGCGCCGGATACTATCATTGAGACACTTTCACGACTTAGTAACCGAGCACGACTCTGCGTAAACAATTGACTATTAAGCAATCAAAATATAAAGCAACATTACAATTGTCGCCGAAATGGTTCACTGACTAATATTTCTGACAGTGAGCCGCGTGTCCAGGATCACTTACTAATATAAAACATTGAATGCACAGACAACAATCATCAATTCTCAAATGTAACGAGCACGTCTTTCAACTTGTTCGCGCTATCGTAAGTAATTGTCGTCTAAACATCCAAGTACAAAGTTTATTGAACACTTTTCACACTAGAGACTTATTACTATACCGATGCAAATTTGACAAAAATTTTCACGATCTTTAATAAAAATATATTAAATGTTTAATAAAAAGTTATTCGACGCGAGTACCGTTACCGCCTCGAAGTACTAACCGATAAAAAGTAAGCACATCGAGAACCCTGTACATAATAAGTATTAAAAAAACATTTTATGACTCAAAAAAGTTTACCGTTTTCCATCGGAGGCAAGTCGTCGACGTAACTTTGTACGCCTGCTAGTCCAAAATCGGACCGTCGACCGAGTAGTGTTGGACATGACACACACCGCCAGAACCAGCTCCCCTGTTATTGTGACTTAATAAAACGGTTCACCCACTGACAGTGACACTAATCACTTAACATCGCACGCACCGACCTAATGAGATTTCAGCGGACAATGTAATTAATGCGCGAGGGTCTAGTCGGGGGTGACTCATCGCCAGTACTGTACAGTACGCCTCAGACGGTCACAGCCGTACAAAGGTTTAGTTACGAAATCTAATTTAACGAATCTCCCGAACCGCACTATCGTTTTCGACTTCACGTCAAGATAAAACTGTCGAAGTGAGCGACACTTTCTTGTATATGTTATTATCAATTAAGATAAGGAACTACAATAGACGTTACTCCTTCGCGTCGTACAAACACCAAGAGATAACACGCTTTAGAAATGACAAACTGTTTGGAGTAATGCTTTAATATGAACGTATCAAATTAAACAAACGAAGACGATAACCGACTACTTCTTTACATATACTGATTAAAGAATTGACTAATTCAAAATTGTGTCAGTATTTTCGTCCGTAACAATAAGGTAATGTAATTATAATATGAATGAATGCCATTAATCGGTCGATCCCTATTAGCCGATGAGTTAATAAAAATTACTAACTCTTAGGAATTTTGATGAATCACTTAACTAAGGTTAGTTACAATTAGTCGTCATTACACATGGACATCACGTCGCTGCCGACTGGTTTCGTTCAAATAAAGCTCATCGGCTGAGAGACAACGCCGACCTGATATTGGAGGAGAGATGCGGCGGATGCGGAGGCTGCGCAGGCGACCTCATGTTGGAGATACGCTCGAGCAGGTCGTCCTTGAAGGAGCGCGCGCGCCGCGCGAGCTTGTTGGCGCCACGCAGCGAGCCGCGGGGGCCAGCGCCCGCCTCGCCGCCCGCCTCGCCCTCTGAAACACGCGAACACGTCACCGTTTGAGGGTTTTATATGGGATAAATATATTACAAAATATCTTATGTCGTATAAGTTCACGAAACGCAAACAGACTCGACGAAAATATATACATTTTGATTTGTTTTCAGAATTAAACACAACAGCTGTAAAAGTAGCATCGACTTCACGTTTATAATTCATTCATTTGACTTGTTTATTTTAAATAATTGGTAGTGACGAACTTAGATTATAATACTTTGAAGATTGTTTATTATGTAACGGCCTTTCTAAGATAGATAGGACATTGAATGCATTCATAATGTACATATTCGTTTGAGAAAACGACGCTACTTCCGATATTGTAGAGGTTGGCGTCATTCGTATGGAGACTCGTGTCTATCACACAAATAATAATTAATGCGAGCCTCACTACAAGTAGGCGCTTAACTTAAACACCAGATATGACTCGGACGATAACAAATTGTTTTAATATAGGAGGTAGGCTAAAAGCGTGATTAACCCTGTGTTATAAATTCTATAAACCTTTAAATAAGTTCGTAATAAAGTTGAAATTTTATTTTTGACATAAGTGATTCAGACACCAATTTCAAACATGATTCTCTCGTAATTTTTCGAAAAACATAATTGTGTCATAAATAGTGATCTCCTTCATCTGTCATAAGTATAATAACCGACGAGTCGAGGCTCTTCTGACCGTACGACGCCGACGTAATAAAATACACAAATACATGTCGCGATCATAATAAAAGACGCCGGACTACAGCACCGATGACATGAGTTACATATCAGCTCTGCGACTTAGTCAAAAAGCAAATAAATTTAAGGCTGTCTCCAAACAAGTAATTCAATCTGATTAAGATCCTATGTCCATTCTGATAGGCACCAATTTTTCGTTTTGTACTTTTGCCGGGAACTCACCGTGTTCAGTTTCTCGCAATCTCTAGAAATTGAAAATATAAGTTAAGTCCTATACCACTGAAGGGTTGGCTTGTTTTCTACACTCGTTTTTTGTCAGTGTGAAACAAGTTACACGCTTTTGTAGCAATGTGACTTTTTACTTAAACGAGACGATCCCACTGAGAATATTAGCATCTGGTCACGTGAGCCGCTCATGGGCCATGACGAATTCACACATTTCAAATACTTCGACAGCAGCACATATTTTAGAATTTTAGAAAATTCTTCCTTCAGTCGATAAGGTTAAATTGTATATAAGTTGATTTGGAAGTTCGACATTTAAGGAAACAAAATGTTATATTATTATTAATATTAAATTTAATTGAAAATAAAATTCAATCGTAAAAACAGTCCGGCATCCAATAGTTAAAAAACGTAAATAAAAACAGGCGTGGAAAGAAGCCTTTTAAAAACAAGTCAAAAGCAATTTCTTCTATTATCTTATAATACTTGGCCGCCAAAGGTAATATCTAATTCAGTATTAAATATAATAAGAGATTCAAGTTACACGATGCTCGGCACCACGGAGTACGTACTACAATAAAACAATAACACTCCTCTAATGGTTTGGCAGAACGTTGACGTAACACGACGAACAAACAAGCCATATAGTGCACTATAACAATCTAAACACAGCGCCCATCTTTAAACTTATTTATATATTTTAACATTCAACACTTACGGACGCCTGAGCTTACAAACTGACATCAATGTATTTATATAATATATGCATGAGGATAAAATTGATCCTAAATACGTCATTTGGTTGCGATTTCACGTAATTCATATCAACAAGAGCTCCGTTTAAAAAGGCATGTATCAAAAACCACAAATAGATTTTCCTTAAATGTATAGAAACATTCTTTAATTATAATTTGCTTACCTAGGTTTGTAAGGCTGGAAGTCGCACAGTTTCTATCACAAACACGACACCAACTTATAACTTGTGTAAGGAGAGAGAATAAGAGGATGGACTTTATAAATACACGAGCCGGCGTCGACAACACAGCGAGACAGGCCGCCGAGGACTGAACACTGAGGACACCGTCCCGCGCCGGACGGACGCCAGGTCATTCTCGCTTCCTGGGTTCGAGTGCGTCACACTTATCAAAAACATAGCGCTAGGATTGGAGCACACTAACTCATACAAGATTTACAAGCAAAGCAATAATATTATCTTAATACATCATTAAATTAAATTAAAATATATATTTATAATGTTAAGTATACAGTGTGGATGCAGCCTATACTCTCATACTTGTGCAATTTTTAATACTGTAAAGCAGAAATTTTTAAAGAAAAAATCCTGTTTTAAATTATAATGCTTACGCTTCTTATTTTAACGTAATAAACTTTAATTTGTACGTTACAATGTCACCGACGTAATAAACATTAAAAGTATATACATAATGACTTCCCCGCCTGGATTTCCTGGCAACCTTCTTCCTATTTGTTAATATCAAAAAACCATTTCTACTTCGGATATTTTCAACGCACTGTATTATTTATTAAGAATATTTCTGCGATCTTTTCCACATTAATCTTTATTATTATCTCTATTATTATTTATTAATCTTTATTATTATTTATTTCAGCCAAGGTATAAAAATATAATAAATACGCGTCTTCCCCAGGAATCACACTTTAAATGAAAACTGTTCAAAAATACTTTCTGTATTTTTTTGAGTTTATCGTATTTATACAGACAGAGAGACGCGAGGGAATTCATTTTATAAAATGTAAACAGGAGATGAACACTACTGAACAATACAATTTACCTCGGCATGTGTTGTCATAAACGACTTCTGAATATTTTTAATTCAATAAATGAAAACGTAAAGAAAAATCATATCTATATATTTGTAATATTATAAATTGATTTCGCTAACGACCTGAACACAACAACGCTAACAACAACAATAGTGAAAAACACAATAGTATATTCCCGCGTCTGTGACGCTTTATTATACGATACTGGCGACTTCATTGTACGCAGATAAGATACGACTCCCAAAAGAAAAGCCGAATGGAAATGTCTACGTGTTTTAATCTCTCGTCTTAATTTATAAATATTGTATCTACTACTGAAAAATATGAATTGTACTTGGATATAATACTTTATGTAACTATAAATAGGCACCTCTCGTTATCACATAATTGGAGTTTACTATTACGTAAGACGTTCATAATATGAGATGAAGTAAAAGTTTATAATATAAACTAAGAACAACTTTTACTAAGAATAGATTATCAAATCGATTCATCGACTGCTCAAACTGACATAGGTATTACTTTTATTACAGATTTATTTAATCACAGTAACAATGCCAAATTAAGTGAGGAGCGATCGTACACGGATCATACACGGGCTGGCCCTTTAGTGGTGACTGCTTGCGTTCTTGACGATTATCAATCTCGTGTAAAAAATATATTTCATACCTTTCGCGTGTGTCTCAGTGCCGTTGTCTCCGTATATTTTCCGATAGACCCCAACGCCGGGGGCGGCGGCGCTGCGAGAGACGCGTCGCTGCACGGGCTTCAGTCGGGCCTCAATTACGGAATAAGAATTTTTAAAGTCGCCTTTTCGTGATACCAAATAATCTTCCGCTGGAGAAACGTAATGTTTTATGCTTTCTTCACGCACTAAGTCTTGAAGGCTTTTCCCGTTTCTGATTTTATCCTTAGCCACGACTCGTCTGCCGTGTCTTAAACTCAAGTTATCGAAACTCTTGCATGGAGATAACGAAGGAATATTATTATTTCCGATGTCATACAACTTCTTAGGATCAAATGCACTTATTTTAGGATAATAAGATACTACTCTGTCTGGAGTTTTGCTTCTCAAGATTGGTACATAATGTGATGTGGTAGTTTCTGGTTTGTGTCGGCTCCCACGATGTTTAATGTTTCTTATATTCCTCTTTATCACAGAAGTGCCCCTCTCATCGAGAGCCTGTATCATGTCTTTAGGTTCAAAGAAACCCAGAGCCGCAGAATTCGTTTTGTACACATGATAACTGCGCTTGTTTCTTCTTTGATTCTGATTATCATCATGAATAAAACTCTCGTCATAGTGAGGCATATTGGCACAGTACATAGTGATGTAGTCAGATCATAATTATAAATATAGTAATCTGTGCATTACGTGTACATGAGGAGAAATGCTGACTTTGCAATCAGCAACATTTTACAATGATTAGATAGCTGTGCAGAGAAAGGGAGTGCCCTATAGAAATGTTCGAAAGTAAACAACACTCGCGACAAGTTTCTCTCGTGAATATTGATGGAATCCTGTAGTGTGGTCGCGAGCAGCGGAAAGACACTGTTTGACATTAAAAACAGCAGATCCCGTATTATTTAGGAACCGAAATAGCAAAGACGTAAGGTACAATTATGTCATTATTTATTTACAGTGATCGTCGTAACTGACTGCGTGTGTACATCACGGGATCATATAGCGACATCTGCAATTATTTATGACGACCTTGACAATGTAATTCACTTTTACCAAATTATATGTCAATCTAATTATTTTTTGTTTAATTTATGTTGCAAATTAGAAGGATGTCGTTTAAAAACTATTTACATAGCGACGGGCAGAGGTCGTCTACCATGTTCAATACTTTCTCTATGATGTAAACAGCAAAATTTGATCAGCTTTTCTTGGTTCAACACACACATACACATATACACACACATCACTAAGCGTAAATAGCGAGCAGGAAATCATTCGACAATTCAGTTACGATTTTACATCAAACTCAGAACTACACTATATATTTTAGATTATGTAAAAATATGTGTTTTTCACAACCAGATCTCGATATTCATCAGAGCAACGAATGGACGCGGTGACGGTCAGCGAGGCGTGTGACGGAGCGAGCGGTGCGCTCGTCGGCGGCGGCGGGACGGCACTGGCGCTGCTGGCCCCGCCGACAGTGAAAGTGCTAGGTCCATGGACCATGCGTCTGCACACGCTGCTGCGCCGCGCACACCTGCTCCCGAACTTGATTACACTAATAACATCATTCATACAATCCGAGACGTCACTGATACTCTTAGTTAACAATAGTCTATCTTAAATTACGTAACCTACGATATTTGTAACACTCGGTAACATTTTAAAGCCAAAAAATTACTTTTTAGCAATACTCTACACATTATTTTGCAGCTAAATCGGTAAAATATAAGAAAAATATTGTTTTCCAAGATCTGTGTCAGTTGACCATTAACAGAACGCCAGGGCTACACGCGAGGTAAAGAGTAACTGCTTCAAACACGCAATTAAATATATAGAATACGAGGCGAATTACAACTAATTTAAATTAATATACATAATATGCTTATCTTAATTGTTGTTAGTAATTCAATACATTTATTACTTGAAGTTCACTAGTGTTTAGTATAGAGTTTAAAGAGAAATTAAAAATGTTAAATAACCCTAAGAACCTTAAACATATATGTAGCTCATCTTTGACGAAGCGATGTTCTAATCTATGAAATATTATAAATTTGCGCCGCAAAACGTTTAAGTTTAAATGTCACGTATTTTCATCCATTCTATTTTATGTCTGGCGCCGCTATTTTAGAGAATACTGCTCAAACGGTAGTTTGACTTACAAACTAACAAGACAAATAAAGAATTCCCAGTCACGAAGCCAAAGAACTACAATCAGCGGCAGGTCAGTCGGTATAACAACGGTTTATTTTAACCTAAGTCTGAGGCATGTCACGAGAGAAGACATTTATTATGATGATTCTGAGTGAGATTAAGACTAGCAGGAAGACAGCACCCACAGACACAGCACGCGCGGCCACCGGCCACGCTTCAAGCAACTCACTTTCCAATAAACTAGCCCGATCACGACACCTAGTCTAACGGGACCCTGTCCACCAGCCACTGTACCTGGACACCTCACAATTATTAAACCTACAAACTATTAGTATTAATAAACTATAATGACTGTCAAACATTACATACATTATGTATTAAAACACATGTTTGTAATATACATAATAACAAATTTCTTTTTAATTTATAAAGACGGCGAAAATTACATCGTCCTAAGTGTAGTGAAGTGTAGCACACCACTGTTAGTAAACAGATAACAATAGCAGGAAGGCACAACATGTGCGAAGGTCTATTGAAGCCTCTCCCGGACAACTATTAAAACACAGCGCCTCATTCATTGCAGTATTCAATTCTTTCGACATCCATCAATCAATAGTAATTGACCATGAGCGCAATCATACCTTGTAAAAATAATTTAGATAAATCTCTCACGACATTACATATATAGTTACGATAATAATACTATGTTTGAATAAATAACCAATGTCAGTTCTTTCAAAAAATGAAGAATAATGATTACACAAACTTATATATAATTCACAAGATGAAATCGTAATCGAGTCATTGCTATCTCTACAATTCTAGACCGTTACGCAAGAACCCGAGCGAAACCACAGACCATCGAGTGTTTTAGGTAACGGATAAAAGCACTTAATCGATTCGTGCCGTCGTTTTACAACACACAATAATAAAGATCAAATATTGCGAAAAAATTAAAAATTAAATAAAAAAAACATTGCCCGGATTCAAAACCCAGCGTGGTCCAGTTCCAGAAACGATGATGATGTAACATTCGCAGGCTTGTAAGAATATTGCCACTTATCCGTCTTAACGAATACCGACGAAGTGACAAATATTAAAAATAATTAAAGATTGATTTATTAAATTTTTACTTTAATTTCATTTAGGAAGAGAATCATTGATTCTAGTCATTTCATATAAATGAAGATAGAAATGCTACAACGCAGTTGGTTTAAGTCTCTGACACACGCATGCTCTAACGACACTGTTAGAGCATGAAGCTAATGGAGGAATAACTACTAAGCCATATTGCATATGTTTTCCCATAACGGGTCTACAGAAAGTTTTGGTTTAAGGCAATAATGTAGGAATACATTGGACCATACCATAAACGTAACAAGGAAATATAGAAACGTTATTTAAAGATTAATTGAGGAGAAAACGATAAAATATATATTTAATACGAAAATTTTAAAATTAAGTACTCAAATACGCACGTAAATATTACGTTACAACGATAAAAGATCAATTACTCGTAGACAAATACATTTGTTGCCTTGAGAGCATACTAACATAGGTAATTCAGTTAATATATTTCGTGAGAAATTTAAATGATTGAAATCGAACATTTAATAAATAATGTTCTTGTGATTACAGCTTTTAATATAATTGCCGCTTAAAACGCGAAGGAAACTTAACTTATTCATTTGAGCTGTAGTCGGCACTCGGCAGTAGTAGTAGTATGGCAGTCCCGTTACCGCGCCTTACAAGATAGACCACACCACAGAGAACTAAATCTAATTTCTTATCGAATCGTTTATTCTGTAACATGCCAGTATGGATGGATTATTTTAGGAATATGCCAATTATGGTACCTAATTTGAAAATGTTTATCAAGTTATTTCTATTTTCTTATTACGTTAAATAATTATAACTTTGATTTCGGTATAATTTAAACAACACTTACGGATTCGATTATTATTAAATAAATACAGTCAGTTAGCGGCTGACTGCCAGACTCTCGTCGCTTTTATGTAGTTTTTAAAGTCGTATGTCTATGACTGAATAAGCATATTAATAGACAGAGATTACTTTAAATTATTTCCGAAATTTAATTATATTTATATAGTAATTTGTAACTTAAGTTGAGCGAATGAGTAGCAACTTGACAAAACGTCTGGAACAGTAAAATGCAAATGAGCTCGCAGCATCAGCTACATCGAAGCTCTAAGCCACACAAATATTATTAAAATAAGTCGGACAGTCTGCGTTCCGACGGGAACGGAATAGCGTACATAACTTCACGTCTTAGACTACTGCCACCGTCCGAGTCCTATAGACCGTTATTAAATACTAATCAAACGGAGACAAGACTGCATATTTATTCTCAAAAGTTTAGTTTTCCATACAAATAGTAACAATAAAAGTTTATAGAAGTTTCGACAGGGATATCCTGCTTTTTATAAATAATGGAACGTTATTTAGTAGAAAGTTTTCTTATTAATCTAGTTAACAACCTTCTTCCTACATATAATTTACTAAGTCACAATGTAATGGTCTCTGTAGTGGAACAATCATGTGTGTAATTCATACGATTACAAGCTAATATAGATGGGATTATATATACTTCATTATTTTTTTAAACATTTATTATATTTTTACCCCCTTCAAAGGCTTTTTTTTCTCTGCATTTAATAAGACAAACAACACATTACAATGTTGGTTTACTAAAATTTTTAAATACAAAATTTATACTGATCTTTGTAACAAAATGCGTGCATATCCAAAGTAAAAAAAAATGACCAAGAGCACAAGGTCTCTGCACTGGAAATCCAACAGTTAAACAACAAATACAAATGCGGGGGATCTACAACTTTTCAATTAAATAAACAAGTATGTGGTTTAAAATGAAAGACTAAACATACTTTTTATACCTCGAAACATTGATTTTACCTTTTTTAAAATAATACACTTTTATTCTTAAGACTGATCACCTCAACTCGAATAATTTTTTTTAAATATTTTGTTGTAATAAATGCACACATAAAAACATGCACAGATAAAAACATTGATGTCAATGACCATACCAAAATAACTGACCTACATTATAATAGTTTCAATATTAAATATTTCTTTTAATTTTTGTAATATTAAAAAAAGAAGCATATGTTGACAGTAATTGATAAATTGGTTAACTTTTTTAGTCTGTATATTGTTTATTGACTCCAATATTTGTTTTGTTTATAACAACAATGTAATTTAACATTAATACTACATAATTCTAAAATATAGTAGATGTACACATTTTTAGATTTCAATTGTCATTTATAGAGTAATTAAGTATTAATAAATATATCTTTATTGAAATAAAAACATAATACTAAGAACAAATGTTATTTATATTTATAACATGCATTATAAAAAATATAGTATTCTTCATGACTGAACTATTAAAATAATAAATCAGTAAAATAAAGAGTTACTGTAAATATCATAATAATGCTAGCATTAATTAGTGATTCCACAACAATGATTGTGTTGAATAAAGATACCTGGTGAAAATGTTTTATATCTCACGATGACCAAATATTTATAACAAGAAAAACTACAATAAATACATATTGTATTTCAAGAGACAATAAGTAACACCGCGGTTAAAACAATTAAGCTGAATGAGATGGAATGTTAAATTATGTATATATTACCTTGTATGCATTTCTCTGACTTAGGAGTCGAAGTCATCATTACTTGTAACTTAATTGAATGGCATATTAACACCAATATTGTGTTTTCTTTTAATTACTTAAAAGTTTTAAATAAAATGCTAATAAAATAAGAATCGACCGGCAGCCATATTAGATATCAGATTTTATATTTATTCTGTCAAAATTAGTGTTTATACATCTAGGGTTAACACAGCAGCGTATTATTTATATAATGGGTAGTTTTTAAGTTGGTATATATATATAAGGGAAAAACCAAAATATAAAATAATATTTTTAACGTTGTACGTTATATTTATACTTTCAAAATTTAATAAATTTATAAAAATGGTACTGTGGAAATTAGGAAATTAGATTTTCTTTGTCAATTAGTTTATTTTCTTTATAAGATAATAACATTATTCCATATCTTGATTTTTCAAAAAATTTAAAAAATTATTTACACTTCCATATTTTAGTACTATATAAACGATATGGTACTTTATATTTAATCTACGGTGTACACTTTACAAAATCCGGCATTGACATTTGAGTTTGACAGTTAATTTATGGAGTAGCCTAGAGACAGCAACATGGAGATTTTGTGTGTTTGACACGGTGCCAGATTATAATAATAAAGTGATAATATATGTATTAAACAAGTTTGAAACATATCGTAAGAATTAAATAATGCATTTTTAAGATCTTTTAAATATATTAAAAACTAAAGAGATTTATTTAAGTGTTTGTTAGTGTAAACACTACGTAATCATGGCGGACCCCCTAAGTTTACTTCGACAGTATAATGTAAATAAAAAGGATATTATTGAACGTGATAACCAAATAATATTTGGGGAGTTCTCTTGGCCGAAAAATGTTAAAACTAATTATCTTATGTATGGGTAAGTAATTCGAATAAAATATTTATATTTAACTTACAGTTTGCGTATTGTTACATATTTAATTTTGAAACATTCAGCGTTTTAAAGAGAAATTGCAATATTTTAATAGGTCTGGAAAAGAAGGAAGTGAAAAAGAGTACTATACTTTAGAATGTTTATTGTTTATTCTTAAAAACATACAACTCGCGCATCCTGTCTATATTAAGCAAGCAGCTGTAAGTATTCTTCTTGCTGTTTACTTAAAGGTTACTTAAAGTTATAACGGTAATGAGACATATCATTTCAGGCCGCTAACATTCCTCCTGTCTGTCGTCCCGATCGAAAAGAACTACTTGCTTATTTAAATGGGGAAACAGCTACATGTGCATCAATAGATAAAAGTGCACCTTTAGAAATACCAACACAGGTGAATATAGAGTACACTAAATATTTACAATTTTCTGACTTATCACATAATATGCTGGTTTTGCTTATAAATGTAAAAAAAAATTTAGGTAAAACGTACTCATGATCATGATGGAGGTGAGTCCGCAGCGAAAAAGCCTCGTATTGAGGAAACTCATGTCCAAAAAGTGCGAGAACAACTTGCCGCGCGTTTGGATGCGCCCAAAGAAGCCTCTGTCACAGTGGATAACATAAAGTAAATTACTATAATTTCTTAATGTTGTTGTTTAATACAACATTGTATTGTATGTTTCTTAATTTTAGGTCTCTCTCAGAAGCTATGTCAGTAGAAAAAATAGCAGCTATAAAAGCTAAACGTCTTGCTAAAAAGAGGACGACTATTAAGAGTAATGACTACACTACTGACACATTTGGATCAGATCTCAGGGCCATTCTTGACTACGATGTAGATTTAACAAAAGATATTATTAGTCGTGAAAGACAGTGGAGAACAAGGACAACAGTATTACAGAGCAACGGAAAGGTAACTAATTATTCACTAGCTACTACTATTCTTCAAGCTAATAAAATTTATAATGCACTAATTTTGGAAATAACTAGATCTGGAAGAAATGGCATACATATTTTTTATTATTATAGGCCGGCTCATAAGGAAGACAAAATTTAATTAAGAGACTACTCTTAGTTATCTTAATAATAATAAAGTCTCTTCCACTGATGGAGCCCCTCGTGAAATCTAGTTGGTCATACATTTGAAGGGTTCTTTCACAATGACAATGCCATTCTTAATGAAATAAAACTATTTTTTACAGATTGAAACTCGCGTATAATTTGGTTACATTTTAATTTTAACCCGACATTTCGAATGCTTTGCAGAAATCGTGTTTGCGGGAAGACGTTGATACTTACATCTCGTCTAGCAAATTATACTCGAGTAAACCAAAGTATAACCAAATTATACTCGAATTTAATCTGTAAAAAATAGTTTTATTTCAAATGTTTACTTGTGAAAATCTAAAAAAATAATATATTCTTAATAACTTATAGATCAAACTTTATTACAAATTATTACTGTGTATTTTAAATATTTAGTCTGATTTTTTAATTATTGCAGACTTTTGCAAAAAGTATACTGGCATTACTAGGCAGTATAAGAGCAAGAGAGGAGGGCAGGCCAGGTGCGCCCCGGCCTCAACCAGTAGTGATGCCACCACCTACGTCTATACCTGCTCAGCAAACACAATACAACAGATATGATCAGGAACGATTTATTAGGCAGAAAGAAGGTAATTTTTAAATAATATTAGGTGTCTAATATATACACTCCTTTTATTATCAGTATTTTCTTAAATTAACACTAATATAAATTGAAATAAAACTATTGAATTTTAATCGTAATATTTTCTTTTGTTTCAGAAACTGAGGGTTTCAAAATTGATACCATGGGCACCTATCACGGTATGACCCTTAAGTCGGTGACAGAAGGTCCCAGCGTGCCCGTGTCAGCGCGCACTCCTCAGACTGCCAGCCACCCTCGGCCAATGCAACGTAAGTGTTTATTTCTTTACACCTCATATATACAACTATTATGTTGTGTATATTTTATTCTTGTGTGTGCTTTATTCAATAGAAAAGTCGATCCTAAATACTACTAAGAGTTCTTTGATGCCAGTTATTAGATTACATAAATTACCAATGAACAATGACACTACTGGATAGAGACCTGTTGTTATTAATTATTTTTGGGAACAATAATGACAGAAACATCTCTGCAAAGGTTCCTGAAAATTAAATGATAATATTATTAAGAGCATTATACTGATAATTATTAGTATTTAATGTTTATGCAGAGATATATTACAAAAAATAAATTTATTAATTTTTATACTCCAACATCTGATGGGTTTCGCCGATATTATTGTTAACATCTTATGTTAACATAACATGTGGCTGGTGAGCTCTCAGTGTTATGTATTAAAGTGGGTCCTTGTTAAATATTCTTTTATTTTATTTATTTCATTTACATTTAATATGGAATATTTTTCCAATGTCAAGTTTTTAGTGTGTTTTTTTTTATTTTTTTGTAAAAGTTTAATTTATTTTTTTGTAAAAGTATTAAAGCTTCTTTTAACAATAAGATTAATTAAGTGGTAGTAGTAGTAGGTAGGTAGTAGGTGTTATGTAGCATGTACACTACTGTTGTACTGTACATGCTACATAACACAAATATATTTACTGAATTATGACGGTTTAAATGGACTTAATACTAAAATTCAATAGTAATAATTTATAAATTTTCAAACTGTTCCAAATAATTCTAATTAAAGAAAAATACAATGGAGCTAATCTCGTACAAGAAAAAAATATACAAACACCTAGCCGCTTCAGGTAAATAGATATTGTAATATTTAATAAACCTGGCACACGTCTTAGAGAAATTCATCATCCTATAAATTTAAAAATAGTATAACTTTGGAATACTTTCACAAAAGTTTTGCATTTTATAAATATGTAATTATCTTTGGTGCCTTTAAATTAACTGAAAAAAATTAACTGACTCTTAGTCTGCTTTAGGAATATTGCACAAATTGTAAACATTAAATATGTTACATTCAAATGATATTTGGCCTTTTTTTATTTTTGGCTAAATTACTCTTATAAAATAGTTTTTCCTGATCAATAATCGAAAATACTTATCGACCAGATTTTTAAATAAAAATAATTTACTTCACTATAAACAGTTGAGGTTGCCGGCCTTTGATGACAGTGTCTTTATCATAGATCATACATTTGAAACACGTGAGGAATTACATGTTGCTTTTTAGGGTATTCTGTGCATTCAATTATTTTCAGTTTGAAAATTAGCCAGAATATTATACCGCTAGAGCAATAAGTAAGATTATCATAATTATAATTGAGGTTGTTTTTCAATTTTTTTGTGTGTGTTTTTTTATTTGTATTTGTGTCTTTTAGTTTATTATTTTGCTCGTGTGTAACTCTCCGTGTAACTATTATGTGGAAATTTTACTGGTATATCGGTACCGTTTAATATGTGAAAATTACTGGAGTGTGATGCCGTTTTCTTCCCAATGAACGAAATAAAAGAATTAAAATAATTCAAGATAAGAATACTTTTAAGTAGTAAGAAAATACTACGTTCAAAATTTATATCGGTACGAGTTCTGCTTTTAACGCGAGGTTAATATCTAAAATAAATACAATTCATCCGTATAGCTGTTTTAATGATACAATAAAAACTATTTTGTCAAATCTTTACCGGCGATACGCCACGCGGGCGTCGTCGCGGGCACAGCTAGTTATTAATATAATTGCGGGTCTAAGTAAGTCTTTAAAATGACAATAGACAAAGATAATGAGTGTGTTTGCTAACCCTCCCCCCCCCCCAGCGGCGTGCGCGCGTCGCGAGCTGCTGCCGGCGGCGGCCGCGCGCGCGCCCCCCCCCGGCGCCCGGAGACCCTCGCGCACTCCCATCATCATCATACCCGCCGCCGCCACCGCTCTCATCACCATGTACAACGTCAAGGACATGCTGCAGGACCTCAAGTACGACTCGCACTCTTATTTCCTGAACATATATCTATTCTGTAAAGGTATAACGCTTTTGAGGTTTCTTTTTCTCGATATTACTTAATTAAAACCTCTCTGTAGATTTGTACCCGTGGAACAGAAGAAGGCGGAGGGTGCCGTTCGAGAGAATGAAGTTTTATTACAGAGGCGAAAAGGTCCGGCCGTCGATCAAGTTCCGAACAACGCTACTACGATAACGGTGAGCGTTACGCTTTAGCTATGCTCGGGAAATTCTTCTTTAGTAATAATTCTTGAAACGTGTCGGTCGGTTTGTTTATCGTCCAGGTACCGTACCGCGTGGTCGACAACCCCGGCAGACTGTCGGCAGCCGAGTGGGACCGAGTGGTGGCCGTGTTCGTCCAGGGGCCCGCGTGGCAGTTCAAGGGCTGGCCCTGGGACGGGAACCCCGTTCAGATATTCGCTAACAGTAAGCTACGAAGAGAAATATTAACTTTTAAATAAACATCGAACGCTTCGATGAAGATATGATTTTTTTTGGATGTTAATTTAAAAGTTAATTCTAGTTTTAATAACAAAATGTTTCGATTAACACGGCAAAATATTTTCGGCTGAGAATAATCACTTTTAAATAAGTTTAGCGATGTTAATGTTTTTCAAAGTAGAAAATAATCTACGAGGCTAGTCGTGACCAATAGTAAATTGAAATAAAATAATCGTCATTTCACCAGTCTGCGCGTTTCATCTGAAATTTGACGAGATGAAGTTGGACTCGAACGTGGCGCGCTGGGCCGTGACCGTCCTGCATCTCAGCCGCACCAAGCGACATCTCGACCGAGCCGCGCTACTGGCCTTCTGGGAGACACTGGACAAGTAAGAGACACGCCCCTATATGCCCCCACACACTCAAAGAGACACACGCACACACACCCACATACACCAAGCGACACTTCGACCGGGCCGGCTTCGCTTCCTACTCTGGGGGGGGGGGTTAAATTATGCATTATCGACAATCACGGAAAAAGAGGAAGAGGAGAGGAGAAGAGAAAGTGGCTGGGCAAAAATAGGGGAGCAACTACACGACCTTTTAGATTTTATCACGCCCATAATGTCCGCGGTAAAATTAAAAAAATAGTCAACGCCATGAAGACGACGTACAATACCTGGGGCATGGAAACTGCAGCGACGCCGAAAACTTTTAGTATAATAAAACCCCAGACGAAGTCGGTAGCTGTACAAACACTGCCGGCACCTACACAAGTGGCATTGGCTGTGCAAACGCCTGGAAATATACAACATCTAGATGAACCGACTACATCCAAAACGTCGAGGGAACCTATCCCCATTCAGACCTCAATGAGGTTACAAGTAGAAGCCCTACCACAACAGGCAGTGTAAACCAAAAGAAAAGAGCGAAAGTTATAAAGAAGATCCTCGAGCAGTTAGGCAAAGATAGTGAGTGGCAAGAAATAACATGAAAGAGGAAAGCCAAGACGGGCTTAGAAGCCAAGTGCACTCGTGATCCGAGCAAAAGGAAGTTTCACGTACGCTGAAATCCTAAGCAGACTCAAAACTGACGACGCGCTAAAAGACTTAGGAGGTGAAGTAACGAGAGTAAGACGGTCGGCTGTAGGAGACGTCCTTCTAGTTCTCAGACAGAGGTTCGGAAACAAAACAGAGCAACCAACGTATTCCAAAGGTAAAACCAGTACCATCGTAGATATTACCTTTTCCAATAGCAGCTTGTTAGGGAAAGATGATATGCAGTGGAAAGTTGCAGACATATGCACGTTTAGCGATCACAGAGCCTTAACCTTCAATGTTGGAATACAAAAGCGGCAGTCACAAACGACCAACCAAAAAGTGAGTAGGGCCTCTGATGTGGCTATGTCACGAAGGAGACCGGGACAACCTCGAAAGACAATGTACTGGTGAACTGGCGAGATAGCAAACCGATGAGTGGAAAGCAACCGCACGTGCAGACTAGAACGATCTATAGCGCTCTTTTAAAAGACCACAAAGAGGCGTGAGCAAGACTCTTAAAAGCCTTTAACAGAAGGAAAAACCAATGTGGCTTGAACTTATCGAAAAGGTCAACGCAGACCCCTGGGTTACACCGTGCCAATTGGTGATGGATCTTTTTTTTTATGGAAGAGTAGGGCAAACGAGCGTGCGAGTCACAGATGGAATGTGATCAGCACTGCCCATGAACTCTTGCAACATCCGAAGACTCACAAGAGCGTTTCCGGCCTTGGAGGTTAGAATAAACGCCTTTTTTGAAGAAACGTTATTGCAAACCGAACAGTAGAAGAATATTACGCATCCAGGTGGTAAAGATGATAATGAAGGGATAACATGCAATATTTCCAGCTACAAACTTCCAAAACTGTTGCCAGTACTGACCAGCTAAAGTGCTGGCCCGTCTCTGCGAAGTAATGCTTAGCGGCTGTACCGCGGAGGAAAGAACTCGGAAAAGACTACGCTGAACCTCGTTTTCTTAATCGGTAAGACTTATTGTGAGCCCGACACACGGGGGATCAAAACAAGTCCCTTACGGTGCGTAAATGGATTTCCACCTCGAGAAAATAAAAAAACACAAACCAAGCGACACCGATTGCGCCACTGGGAGACACTGGACAAGTAAGAAACACGTCGCATATACCCACACACACACACACGCTCGCGCGCACACACTCACACACACACACAAACAAATTAATTAGACTGTGCACTCGGATTTTGGCCTTATGTAATTGTAAGTATTATTTGAATGAAACAATAAATAACAATAAAACTATTTTGTTTCAGGCACATGATGAAGAATAAACCGCACCTTAGGTTCTAAGTCTGTTGTAGCGTTACAAATGTTTATTCTATTATAGATTATTGTGTGAATATCTAAAACGCCTTAACGCAAAGATAATCTAAGTCAATTCAAAACCATTTATTAAACATTTTGGCCTGTTTTATTGTTTTACGTGTTTGGATAAAATTAATGTTCTCTATAATGAAAATGTGTGGTAATACTCAGATCATGAGGTATAATCGTCGAAAAAATTTTTTTTCTAATGCCCTTCTATTGTCCCAGAATTGATCCTTACTTATCATCTAATGAGGTTGAACTTAAGGCCTGTGATATATATATGAAACGACTTATTGAATATTGTAAATACATTTCTCTCCCTACATATAATTCAGCTCTCATATATGCGTTACATTACCTCGTTTAGATAATAATTTATAGAAGATTCAAGGGCGTTAAAGTCAATATAAAATGTTAGTTATAAACAAAAAAAAGTTAAAATATTATTAATAATTATTATTTTGGATCTAGAGTCTCATTTTATCTTCTGTATAATCGTCATAATGTCGTATGATTAGAAAACAAAAATATTATTACTTCTCCAATTTTTGTTTAAATCTCATCTGCATTTATTCTGTATAATAATAAATATAGTCTATTTATATATTGTCTCCAGTTAGCAACAGTTCCTAACATATTATTTTCATAGTTACTAAAATATTCAATTGTAGTTCATAACGAGACTCAATCGATCCAATTACATTTCAATTGAAATTGTAACTTGTCTTTCTGTTTGTTTTTCATGTACTGTTAAAAGTTCATTGTACTTTGATACCTTCACAATGAAGAGGTTTTATTTTCATGATTTTTAATTTCTTGTACATTCTGACTTACTGCCACTTAGATGTAACACGATATCGTTTTATTAGTGTGTGTTAATTTGAAAGCCAAAATGTTTATTAAATGATAATGAAATGTTTAAAGATCTGTGATCTTTGTCTATACAACAATAAACTGTTGACCCTTTGCTCTGCTCTTTCATTTAAGACTAAAAATGACGTAAATACCAAAATACAAATAAAAGAGTGATATTTTCAAATGTCTTTATTTAAAATTTCGTTTAACTGGTATTGTATAACAATAGATAAATCTGTTTCACTTTAAAAAGATAAGTAAGTACATAAGTTATTTCTGCTTGTGAAGGTCACATTTATATTTTTACACAAAATAAAACCATTAGCTTTCCTCATAACAATATCACATGTTAAGTGTGTACGAGACCGACTGTAAAACCAACTGCTGTGTACAAGTTATAATTTTAAACAGTTATTAAGAATCTAAAATTTAAATTATTAAGAACTTGGGGTCCATTTGTTAGATCTTTAAGGTGAGGTTAAGACTTAATCTACTATTTTCAGTTACGACTACTCAATATGAAAATATGCTACGATTCTTTTCATGGAATAAATTTGGTAAAAATATAAAAAATAAATGTGATATAAGCCCCTTACCTATTGAGATAACATGAATTGCACTCATTTCAAACTATAGCCCTAAATAAATGTGCCTGTGAATGAGTAGTTGAATTACGGCAGCGCCCGCGGAGGAATGATCGGAACAATGTTTAGCATCGCTAAGTTCCGCTGCCTTTTAGCAAAAACAATTTAACAGTTAATAAAATTTTTCACTGTCTTTCAAACAAAATATATATTAATTTACTAACTAATGAGCAAAATATATTCTTCGTTAACGAATCAGAAAAATATACTATTAAATTTCACAAAGTATCCTTCGCGAGAATATAAAATGTAATTAAAGTCTAACAAGTTCCACAACTAATAGTTTAACTTAGTTCTACAAGTAAAGTTGACTACAATGACATGAACTACAGACTATGAGTTTAGCACAGTCACTCATAGTGATGGCGGCCCCGAGCGCACAGCTCTCACAAATCTACAAACGTCACACATATTTTGGCAGCGTTTCGTTTCTATTCTGGTTATAATATCAATATTTTTAGTTTTATTATTTAGTTTTATTATTTTTATTAAACGGTAGGTTTAACCATTAAACCATTTATATTTCTATTAGTATAAGACTCCAAATTTAAATGAATTTGGTTTGTTTTTGTTTATATATATTTATTAAATTAATAAATTTTAAACTTTAGAACTACTACATGAGTGTCTAACAAATGTATGTTTGTTATTTGCGTGTCTGTGCTCGCTCATCGCAAGTGCCCTTAGGAATGATTCGTGCAAACTAATGAAATGAGAAATGTTTTCACTAAATCTAAAAATAGATTAAATGGATTAACGATAAAAGTTTGAAGAAGTATTAACTCAATCTTAAACAATAATTATATAATATTTGGATTATTAAATTTTCAAACATAATTTCTCGAAAAATACAAAAAACAACAATTGTATAAACTATTTAAATATTAATTATAATTTTAAAGTACAAAAAGGAACCTGTTACATCAGTCAAAAAATAATTTATTTTACAACGCACCGACCGGTCCGTTATGTCAATTTTGATAATAATTAATACCATTAAAATTTTATTAGAAATCTTAAAAAAAAAATGTATGAAATATTCAAAACGTGCGGTTGTACAAATGCCGTTTTAAAGTCCAGCGCGGACTGTCAGTACTCAAAGGTGGTGGTCGTCGGCACCACCTCCAGCACCATCTGAAGAAACACCGTTATCTTATCTGAAACAACAGATAGCTTCGCTTAATAAAAAATAGATTTCATCCGTGTCCGGAGTCGTCCGCGACGCACCCATGAAGGGCAGCGAATAGCCCCACTTGACGAAGGGCAGGTACAGCAGCAGGCCAGCCAGGATGAAGGCGCACGCGTACAGGTACTCCCACTGCGGGTTGTCGATGATGGGCGCCACCACCAGGTACGCAGACACCACCAGCACTATATATGGGATTATTATCGGCACCTGTGGGGGGGGGGGATTTCATTATAAATATTGTAAGCAGTAAAGATAAAAAACTACAGGTGTTACTGCACTTTATTGTATACTTTTCATATTTTAGGTAAGTTTTACTCTCATTATGTTGAGTGTGGGTAGTTGCCGTCGTCGTGTTGAGCGCTTATTGTCTGAACATACCTTGTAAGGTCTAGGCGCGTGTGGCTTGGTGTATCTCATCACGATGAGCGCCAGCATGGCGCCGCCGTAGAAAATCCACGCGGTGAAAGAGAAAAAGTCGATCAAGGAATCTATCGTTCCGTAGAGCACCATCGCTACGGCTATTAGAGACTGCACATACTTGTCATTAGTTTCGGTCATTTCTTGAGAGATACTTGAGGTATTTTATATTTAGAGTCTTACGTGGAATATCAATCCTGGCGCGGGAGTAAAGCGACGGACATGAACGTACGACAGAATGTCTAACAGATGACCCTCTCGAGATGCGGCAAAGCACAATCTAAAACAAAATTATTGCTTAAAACTCTGAAAAAACGGCTGGAATTGCCGACTTGTTTATTAAAATTTATTTTGATTAAGTATGAAATAATAAAAACAATAACGACCTTCCCGCCACGAAGAGTGTGCCGTTGGCCGATCCGAAGGTGGAGACGGTGACGGCCAGCGGCATGAGCCAGGCCACGGGGCCCAGCAGCCGGTTGCCGAAGGTGACGGCGACGGCCTCGCTGTCGGCCATCTCGCTGACCGACATGACGGCCAGGTATGACACGTTCACCAGCGCGTAGCACAGCGTCACCAGCGGGATGCCGATTATTATGCTCAGGGGGAGGTTCCTTCCGTGGCATTGAAAATCAAATGGTTTTATATAAATTAACTCTCGTTTCTTTTGATATCCCGCGACCCAGATATAATGTCTTTAGGCACCCTCCTGTCGTTCTAGTTTTATTTTATTAAAATCATACAATTTTTGAACAGATATAGGCGTAGTCGGCCCGGCTCGTAAAGGCTTCAGTATGGTGTAATAAGTGGAATCCACTGATAATTGTGATCCTATGGCATACAGTTACGTACAAACTAATTGGTTTTGAGCGGAGTCAGTGCAATGTATAATCTAATACTATCACTAATGGAAACCTCAGAGGATGAGATAAGTTTTACACATTGAAAATGTACAATACAAATAATACACTTACAGTAAGGCCCATTTAGCACACATTTGATTAAAACTATCAAAAATCAATCATGAAACCTTGTAACGGCGGTATAAAAAATTATTTAATTTTACGAAGTAAAAATTGCACACCTGATTAAATTTTTTTATATTACATATTTATTGTAATAATAATTAAAGATTTAATTTTCATTTTATAAAATTTTAATTTTTATAAGAAAATAAATGAAATTTAATTATCATTTATTACGTGTATGAAGTCGGTATCGATTCATTCACTTTAATCGATGCTATTAAGCACTACAAAGCTAAAACGACTGATGTCAGATGTAAGGACTAAAGTGGCCTCCGCGTAATGTTTGGGTCAGACTCACTTGGATGGGTTCTTAATTTCCTCTGTGACATAGTTGAGGTTATTCCATCCGTCGTAGGCCCACAGGCCGGTGTAGAAGGCCGTGGCGATGTTCCCGAGCGTGGCCGTGCTACTGGCGAAGTTGGGCTCCTGTAAATGTCGCGTATTACCTGCGCCATACCACACGACCTAATGTCAGTCTGTTCTTTGATTAGCGCGACGGTGATGCGATGAGGATACAGCGTGAATGAACGTGACGTGGGATACACATGAACTATTGTACAAGTGGGATATCTTTATATAGAGACATATTATCATGTTACGAACAATGAATTGATTAATTAGTATAAAGTAATAATAAATATTTGACAGTTGTCGAGTTATTATGTTATTACCTAATATGAGTTTGTAAGCTCCTCCACAGACTATTATAGCAATTGCAACCAGTTTCGCGGCGGTGAAGATGTTTTGAACGTTCGTCGCTAAATTTACGCTGTAGCAGTTGACGGCCAGAATCATCACTGAAAATATTGATACAATTATTATAAATGAACTTCTCGTGCAAATACAAAATGATTTATTTTATTCTTAGTCTGGCCATAAGTACTGTTACAATTAAAAAAATATAATATTACATTTGAATTTGTATTCCATCATTTTTACATGAATATCGATTGGTTCTTGTTTTCGCGCCAAGCGATGTTAAATATTTTCGTAATATTAAAATGGAGTGGGGTGATAAGAGAACTGAAATACACAGAGTAGGTATGGAGACAAATACTACCAAACTCTCCATCCGCTTGGTGTTAATCAATATAATCAATATTAATAGGTACAATGAAATCTTCTGTCTGTGACAAAAAACAAACTCTCCGTCCACATAGTGTTTGTACGAAAATGTGATCAAAGCAGTGAACGAAGGAATTCGAAGAAATCCTATTTTGAACCGAAAGTTTTTAATTTGAAAAATGTTCATGGCACCTAGAATCATGAAGCTATAAGACATGCACTTCATATTATTTTATTGATAAAAAAAAAACGAATAGGATAGCAACATCAAATAAAATTCTTAAGCGGTACGGAAGGGGAAGTCACCGAAAAGTTTTTTTACTGACGACAAGTTTTTGTACAATTGGGCGATGTTTCGACAAGCAGAATGACCGAGATTATGCTCAAAGTTCTGAAGGAGCTTCCTAATTAGTCCAAACGTAGACACTATCAGTCTTATTTGATTTAAATGAGTGAATCCGCTATATTTTTATGAAAAAGGTAAAATTTTCAAGAAGATGGTTAAACCTCTTAAATCTTAACACCATGATGTTCCATAACTCAGTCTGGTCTTTTCGGCAACACTCAGCACCGGGTCATAATGCTACGATTAGATTCACTCTACTGTGGTTGGAAATGAACCTTTTAGACTTTATCAGAGCTAAAGGCTGCTCGTCATCTAGTCCCGATCTCAATGCAAGTATTACAGACCTGACAGTTTAAAGGACTGCGATAAAGCCATTGTAGACGATGTTAAATGAGTTTTACATATTTTTATTTTACTAATACATAAAGTAACACACATAACAGGAATACATACAAAAGTTTTATTTTAAAAGTGTAGGTACTCATGAAAATATAAAAAATACAAGGCATACATGTTTCATGCAATCGAAGAAAGAAAAGATTTTTTCATGTAACAATATTAAAGGCAAGACTAGTTGTAATAAAACGTGTCTGGAGTGATATTCGCTAATATATTGTGTCGTATATTCACCGATGGACAGCACGGCCACCAGCTTGACGAGCGCGGCCGGCGGCTCGCACTCCGACACGAAGGGCTCTACCGCGTACTTAGCGAAGCTCAGGCAGATTATAGCCATCTGGGACGGCTTCAGCACCAGCGTCGACACCTTGCATGACATGAGAGTTGTGAGAGGCATACAAGGACATTATTTACTTCATGAAACAAACCTCGTACAACAAAAGAACAAGTACTACTAAATAAAAGCTGGTATAGTCTGAAACGAGTTAAATATTTACCCAGGAGAAGAGGAAGGCAGGTGGTCCTCCGAATGCGTCCATGAAGTACGCGTACTCCGCCCCCGAGGACGTATTCATGGTTCCTAACTCCGCGTAGGCGAGCGCTCCTGCGAGAGAAGAACATCGCACGGTACAGGATACTAGCTACTGACGAAACTCCAACTCTCTTATGAAATGTTCATGCTCTATTTTAAATTACACATTATCAGGGATATATTTTTTTTTATTTTTATATTTTCCACTTTCAATCAATACCAATGATGACTTGTGTACGTCAAATGGAAGTGCCAGGAGGGCCTATTTCGATGCCTTACATATCGAAATAAGCCCTTCTGTAGAGACACTGTCCAACTTATAACTAAAGCAACGAGGGTTCCAAGCGCGCCCTGGTCTGAGAAGAACCACACAACAAACTCAGCCGGGGTTTTTTTTTTTGTATTGTGATCACTATTTCACAAACGTCCATATATAGTAAAAAAATTACGAACAACTAGAACCATCGCAATCAATTCCTTGTGGAGGCTAAATTATAAAAACCAATTAAGCAAATAAAATAAGATAAGACATTCGTACCGAGCAGCGAGAGCAGTCCGCAAGCCATCCATATGATGAAGCTGATGCCCACTGAGCCCGTGCGCTCCAGAAGCCCAGAGGGCGAGACGAATATTCCAGAACCTTCAACAACATTATCATTTAGTTCAGTCAGTCTAAGAATCATCCTATCACAAAACCTTAATTTAAGCGACATCAAAGGAAAGTTAAATTATTCCGTTTTTTTTTATTTTGGAAAAATTTTAACTCTTATATTGATTTATAAAAAAATTTAGAGATGTTACCATTATTAACATAAATTATATAATAAAAACTTAACATTAAAGCAGTAGGTACATTACAGTAGGTCACTCATGGACGAACGTGTAAATGTGTGTGTGAGGCAACAACGGTGGTCTATCATCAATATCCCGTTGGGGCAAAGATTTGTTTAGTAATTTTCTCAAATGCTAAGCGGAAATAAAAAAAAAGCAGTAGTAAATTAATTACTTTTCGAAATCTATTAGGAACAACAATAATTTTTCACGCGCCAAAGTGTTAATTTTTGTTAATTAACCTCAGACAATGGAGCAGTAAATACATTTCTATTTGCAACTTCGAAATTTAAATGAAATCTTCGTTCGTTTCATTTTTTCAAGTTACAGATATGTGTTTACATATTAGTTTATTGGACAGCCGTAACACAACAGATGAATTTTCATACAAATTTTTGTCTAAATATTTCTAAAAATTCTAAGCATGTTTGAAAAAATAAGTAAAAATGGATGACGTTAACAAATGTCATTTTAATAGGACGAGTGACATCGTCGCATTGCATCAATCAATACTTTATACATGTTTGTTATAAGAGTTCATAGGTGTATATTACGTACGACTTAACTAAATCAATGCATTGTGTTACATCAGCGCCAGGTCACCATATTGTTTTATAAGGCGAGGTGTTGATTCAAGAGTGAGATTACAAATTACATTTACAATAACATCAATCTCTCATTACCATACGTATTTGTCATTATGATGACTTGTATTTTGCATTAAATGGTTTTAAATGACAGCGCGGTCAGCATATCTTTGTATTAGACGTTATGTGTAAGCAGAACAGTTAGAGGAACTCGATTACAACTTACCTAAACTAGATATATTAAAACTATTTATCAAAATTGTAATATCTTCAAGTACAATTTATAATCCTACACTAAATGAGTTTTCCAGGAAAATACCAACTAGTGTCCATTTTTTTAAACCGTAAACATAATTCAGTTACTTTTGCTGAAGCACGACAGCCTCAAGTAACGAAAGATTGTCAAGTATGAATGAGACTTAAAAAATGTAGTTAACTTATTTAACTGGTAACAAAGTCTGTCAGTAATTTGCACATTTGCACATATGCAGTGCATGCACGTTGTGACTTTTCACTCATAACTTCCTCCCAAAGACAGCTTGGAGGCCAACATTTCTAACATATAATTATCTACACTAGAATATTAAACGTACTTAGTTTCAGCTCTGAACTATTTATTATTGACGGACGGACGGACATCCCAGACAATTTTATAAAGAAGCTTTCACTACTTAATTTATCGTCCAGACAATGATCACCGTATCTATTGCAATGTTGGTGTGTTGTTTTACATTTAATTTATAAGTTGTACAGTATTTATAATATTTAAAGCTGTATTGTCTGTTATTACGTCGTGTAAGTAATAAAAAGTAATTAAAACATTTGATGATCAAATAAGTAATGACGCACGTATTGTTCGCTGTTTATTTCTATAGAGCTACATAATATAATGTGAAGCTATTAATGTTCAAGTATTATTTCTAAATATTATGAACATCTAGTATAAATATTGTAAGAATCAAGGATGTGTGAAACATTGTCATAACTCGTTTGTTTGACGGATGTTGAGCAAATGTTTATCTGTTAATAATTTTAAAAGGAAATATTATAAATATTTCCTTGAAAATTTGAAACACTACCTCTAACCTATACTATGTAAAATAATTTATTATTACAGCAGAGTACAGATATTTATTATTACAGCACTGTATTAGACGCCCTTTTAAGAATCTTTTTTATTGGAGCTAGGCTTAAATTAGATTTTCCTTCAAATTTAAACAAATTAAATCATTCCAATGTTGCCACAGGCCACCAAAGAAAGGAAACATTGTTCTTTCTAATATGGTTAGTAATTCTGTTAATAAAATTGCCATACATTTAAAAATAAGACATAATAGTTATCTCCTCCGGGACAGTAAACTATAATACCTACATTTTATTATCTTGCTGATTATTACTGTCACCCCAATTTTCAAAATCGTTTTTTTATAATATATTTACGAGTATGTATGTGTTGTATGAGTATGTATGTAAGCCTTTTTTTCGGCTTCATTTGCTAGTGACCTGATAATGAAATTGACGTCGTTTTAGTAACAATCGATGTGTATTCAAGTAACTTAGAACTGATTAGTTTGCCATCTAATCGGTCAAACGGACATTTGCGTTTTTTTTTTTAAATCATAAAACCGCTTTTGCGATTTATAAACAAATAATTGCACGATTGGGGTGGTAGTGGTACCAATAAACCTAGTAGGGTTCATGATAAAAAAAATAAATAGTATTATACTATCTAATAACGAAATGATGGAATGGTCTTATTATAAAATAATATTACATTTTTCTTAGTTAGGAAGATAATTTGTTAGAGCTCGTACCCATTACCGCTTCTTTTTACTTTATTCACAAAGACAATAATAGTTATATATTAAATATAGTTATATATTTTATTATAGTTATATATTAAATATAGTTATATATTTTTTTTATTATTTATCCATTACGGTATTTTTTTACACTTCAAAATGGCTCAAGAACTCACCGATCATAGTTCCGACGATTAGAGCCACCCCACTGAAGAGTCCCACCCGTCTCTTGAGGTGAACAGGGTCGTCCGGAGCTGCGTCCGACCCCTCCAGCTGCAGCACATAGTACCAGTAGTATTACTAACTTTACCTCACTTTCTATATAATATAACTACAAGTGAACTGCTAAATGTATCGACAATTCCATTACATTAATTTAATGAACGTTAAGCCCATTTATTTCCTGTGGCTTTAAAATAAACATATCACTACACATATTGATCTTAAATTTTTTCGTGAAATAAAAACAAACTAACGATAGTGTATGTCGTTGTGTAATAACTGACACTAACTGTACAGGTACACTAAATTGACCTCAACAGTTCAGTTATTGATTGAGTCATTAGAGGACCCCCAGCACCTACCCAAAGACTGGCTTATGTAGAGGTTTAAAAACGATACGCACAAAGTGCGTGTAATGATAATAAAAACACTAATATATAATATATAATATTTTTAACATATCTTTATAATTTCAGTCATATTAATGAAACTCAAAATGATTTTAGTTGAATCTAAGTGTAACTGAAAATCTTTTCAATATTTTTAAAAAGAGATGTGCTGCTCTTTGTTATATAAGGCTTGAACTGTCCCTGACCTGGAAGAAATAGTGTCATGAATACATCTGGAACGGTTTGCTCCGGTTATTGAGGGACAATATTTTTACAGATAAAATATACATGTAGGTGTAACATCATTTAGCAGCATCCAAGCACAAGCAACAAATAATTAGTTGTTACAATGACAATAATTGGTTTTGTATATATAATGAGTTATTAAAAATCCATAGTACGATATAAACACAGGCAGCACGACGCACGATGCAACAAGGATCTCGTTATGAAACTACACTATAACGGGTACAGTTTTTAATTCGAGTAAATAACACTCGAGAGGAAAAGTGTACAAATTATATGCGTCTGTTTATAATAGAAGGAGTATAAATTAATTGTATGCTAATATGTGGGGGTCATTATAAATGATACATTTTAAATATAAAATGTATCGAAACCGAGATGTAATGAGATATAAAAGTGAACCTATCGAGCTGCACGGCACGGATGAGGCCCATGATACGAATCAGTAGGAGTAGGCCAGGACCTGTACCTTGTCTCCTGGGTTGGCGTTGCCGTCGGCGAGCGCTCCCGCCGACCCGTCCTCCGCGTCGCACTCGCCGGAACACCCGCGCCACACCAGTCCGCCTTCCCGTGCGCTCCCTGAACAACACACCATGTTTATATTATTGTAGAGTAAGAGTTTGAGAGTTTTATATCTTAAGTGCTATGGATTCGCTACGAAATTATGTACGAGGGCTACAGGATACTTATACTAAATGTAATTGAAGATGACTTCTTAGTAAAAAGAATCCGAAGAAGATGTGAAAAGTGTAATAAACTTTATAAGATTAATACTTTTTTTTTTCTATAGTTTAGACAATACAAAGTTACAAAAGTCTATAAAGAGGGGAAGTAGGGGAAATCCCTGGCAGCAACTAGTTGTTTCTATAGAATTATTAACACGTCCAGCAATGTTTTGTATAACAAGACTATGTGAAATTGTTAAAGTAACGACTATTAGCACACAGCCACCATCGTGACGGAATAAAATAAACTAATATTATTATTGCAATGCTTCGGAGTCTGTGCCCTGCGTCGCTGAAACTTTCAAACACACAGAAATGCTAAGTAACGTTTACGAGGCGAATATAATAATAATAATAATATTCTTTATTGCACACCACATAAATAGAAATACAGTCATAATAAATATAATGTTCTTTATAAGTACCTTACAAAATATAAGCTAAGAAATACATAAAGAGTTTCTCCAATGTGAATAACTTGTTGTTTGTAAAATAAATAAGAATATGTGTCGAGATATTTGTATTTAAATGTTACATAAAACGGTTTATTTATTTTTACTTATACGTATAAAAAAATCTATTTTGTTTAAAGTAAGCTCGGTATTACGTAGGACTGTACATACTATGTGTATATTCATCTGTGATATCAAAAGGTAAAAAACCAATTTTAATTAATTTTTCTTTTATATACCCTTGCTATTGTACGGTCACATCTGTGTTAGAAGTGCTGATTGTCCTCCTACGACTAAAGCGCCTGTAGCAGTATAGCAGTATAGCAGTGTAGCAGTAGTAGCAGTCTTACATTACTTCATAACTTAAAATTTAGTTTACAATATTTAAACAAAAATATATTTAATTTAATAACATGAAGCTCTGCGATATAAATATGTCGTCGGTGGGCGTAGTCTAGTACCTATATATCTTTTACATAACACAGGACGCGGCAAACTCTTCGAATTCTTCACATTTGTATGTTGTTCGTACAATAATGTAATGCTACGTAGTTTAGAAGAGGTGTCCAGAAATATCTTTCTAGTTGAAATATTGAACAATTTAAACGACTGAAGCGTTATAAATTGTTTGTTAATGTCCTCTCGATCTAAATGTAAGTACTGTTATATTAGTAAGTGCCGAGCCGTGCCGACGACGGCGACCTCCCTCAGACACAACAAAGACTATTTATCTTTGTGTCGCTGCGGTCATCGAGAACTAGCAATTCAAACTATTCAATTATTCCTCCAATTTATTTTAGAACTAAACACCTCAAAATATGTGCTACTAATGTCGTTTAAAATAGTATATTATAGTATGAAAAGAAACTGAAATACTGAAAAACTACAACGTGAACGTCAATCGTCACATAACGCTATTGAATAAACAGTTAAGCTGTAACAATGATTGAACAAAACTCTAATTAATTCAAACGGTCTTGATACCATTTATACTTATTTGGCTATTCGTTTTTAATCCATGCACCGTACAAATATTTAATTGTCTTCATTTCTATTTTAAACGACCTCTAACACGTTAAGCTTAAATTAAAATAAATATAGAATGAGAAAATTATGAACACGGACATGGCTCGAAACCGCGACCTCACGAGTCGATCGCTTTCGCCCTTTCATGTAAATAGAAAACGTATTTTTGGGAACATTATTGACTCCTACCAAGTATCCTTCGACTCCCAGCCAGAGCGTCTAACAAAGCAGAAAAGTCACATACAAATTTAATGTTTTAAATGATCTTTTTAAACATATAAGCATGTTACGTACTAAACTTCATTTTATAATGATATTATACGTCTAAATATAATATTAAAAGTAACAAAGTCTGTATGTCGCACTCTTATTACAATGATCCAGTTGTTATTTGATAACGAAGACATTTAAGTCACTCGACTCCTCCGGACGCGAAGTAATCAAAACACACGAGTGATGTACGACGCAGCATTATGTGGTGTTGTAGAAATATGCAGGAGTGACTAGCGATGTTGTAAACGTAAAAATAAACATAGTTTTAGTATTTGTATCTGTTAATAATCATTCTGCAAGGATTAAACTTTTCATAAATGTAACTTTAAAAAATGAAAAAAAATGAAGACAGGTATTCTCTATAAGCTGTATGTTTATAATATATCTCACCGCACACAGTATCATGGACGCCGACACAAAGTTATAGCGTAGACTTTGAGCTGTCTAGTTGTTTTTCCCGTTTGTCCGTTAAACAAAAACAATTTAAATCATCGATTTAGGTGCCAATAAAATTACATTAAAATTGCACATCGCTCATTGAAATAATTTGTATAGATATTTGAAAATCTAAACCAGTCGATAAAGCACGAAAGCCTAAAGTAGCGCAAGATTGTCAATATGAAGGTCTGTTTTTAATTTTCACATTTGCGCATATGCAGTGCATCGCACAAAGACAGCTTGGAGGCCAACATTTCTAACATATAATTCTCTACACTACAATATTAAACAAACTTAGTTTCAGCCCTGAACTATGAACAGGCCGGGCGACGAAACATTATGGACTAGAACAATCTGCCTTCAAATTACAATGATAGGTATAATAACCATCAAGATACTCTAATATTCCTCAATAGAATGCAATTTATTCTACTCGTCTAGTATTACTTCCTCTCAAACGTCGGTAGAACAAATTTTTGACGAGCGAGCAGACAGTTAAATATTTAAATTTAAACTTTTCAAAAATGGCAGATTGAACAAATATTGCTTAATTTCGAAAATATTGTTCTAAAAAGATTGAACAACAGTCGTAGAGATTGAACAGATAGCAGATTATAAGATAGTTGGAGCTTCGGTCAAAAGTAACAAGGTCGGATAAAAATATACAAATGCTCCACTTTTAAATGTGTAACATTTCAATAATGAAGTCTGTAACTTCATTCATGTGAACTGATACCAAAATAAATGAATGTCAATCATCACAGATAAATTTATCTTCGCACAGGAGCACAGGAGCTTCGCTTACTTCAAAGCGCCCATAAACATATAGAGGGAACAAACCAGCATAAATTAAATTTATCCCAAGTTTCCCCGATGACGTAACGCATCACGCGCGGGACCGGAATAAGATACGTACGACCTACCATTTGTTTATGAAATAAATGACATGTTAACAGTAAAATGAATCACTCGACAGTCGGACAAATAAAATACAAACATTATTATCGCTGTGAAATACGTGATTGATTTATAAATGTTTTTAGAACATGTATTTTTAACTCAGGTTTTACGTAAACTTTCAGTAAATTTAGTGATGCATTCGAATTAATATTCTTATGTTATAAGGCATTTAAAACCTACACCAATAGAACTGTAGTCATGTGATGTAGTTATTTCTTGTATATTCTGAGGCGTCAGGATTATTACTTACTATTTACTAGCCTTGTTAAAGATGGTCGCAAAGATTTTTTTTTTTATATTTCACTACTATTTATTTCATTCAAATACAACCATACGGAAGAATTTACTGCTGTTACAACTACTTTAAAAAATTATGAAATATGAGTCTGAGTTTATTAGTAAATTATGGAGTCACCACCATTTAATAGAAATAGCTAATTTTGTATACGACATAAAAAAGTGTTTTAAAAAGGAGGTGATAAGGGCGGGTGCAGACACTGAAAAATGGCTTGATATTATGTTTCCTAAAAAAATAATAGTTACATTTATTTGTATGTTTAATTTTTCAAGAAAAACTCGTAAGTGTAGCTTCAACGTGCTAATATCTATTTCAGTAATCAGATCACCAACAATTTCTTTTAATATCTCTAGTCGTAACTGGCTCAAGTTCATTGCAAAGGTCAAGAGGTTCCTCGTTAAAAATCAATATATTTAAGTAGAGTAAGAAATAGAAATTTAATAGTTTTTTATATACAAATATAACCCAAATTAAAATTTGAGTAATTAGTTTTAAATCAGTCTATTGTTACCTATATAGCATAAATTATAAAATATGTGATATTGATTGCCGGGCCGGGGAAATATAGTATTTGAGATAATTATATTTCATTCATATGGTTTATTCTGATTATTGTTATTTCTCGGCGGTAGAGTGGTAGAGGTGCCGCGCTACCACCCTCTCGTAGAGAGATTCATAGAGTATTCATCTTGAGTGAGAAAAACGTAATCCTAAACCCGAAACCTTCCCTACATTTTCTGGTCTCATCTATTCTTTATATTTTTCCATTTTCCTAAAGAGATATTAAAATTTATAAAAATCCGTGGACGCACGACGGTACCACTACTATCAAACGAACCCTCTGCTGTTTTGACACAGTTATTAAACTAACTAAAAATATTATATTATTGCAATGAAAAAAATTAATAAAAGATATTTCTTAAATAAATCTCCGGCCTTGTCTGTTGTTATTGTTGTTGATGACAGCTTCACTCTTAGCTCACGTTACATCTAAATGCAAGAAGTACACTGACTAGCGAACAATTAATGTCATTGAAGTATCAAATATATCAACATATTTAATAAACTTCTATATAACATTAATATGTCATATATAAACAGAACATGCATCTCTCGCCCGATAGAAGTGTTAAAACTTATCTAAGTTGAAATATTTATTTTATTATTTAAATTTTAATCATATTAATATCATAAAGTAAGGAAAGGTTATTGACTAATAAAATGTTTTATTGATTATAAGATATAGTTTATTCTTAACTACAATTCCTAAATATGTATATTAGAATTTTGTATATGTATTATTAGTATCATTATTTAATCCTACACAATACGGTTATGCTTGCTGTATGCCGAAATACAGCTAGCGTTGTGGATTAGAGTAAGAGAGGAGAAGCCTGCTTGCCGCTGGCGTGTGTGTAGGAGAAACAAAAGTCAGACAGACTGTAGTCGTAACGCGTTACGTAACGAACCGGTTTACTCTCCCACGAGAAGTTATAACTCCAAAAAATGGTTTTCAGAAATCGTTAATCTCTCTTAGTTCGTCTTGTTACGCATCTAATAAATAAATTATCTAAACAGTTATCAAGTCAGACTACTTTTTATCGAATAACGTTTTTTATTATAGATACATATAAATAAGAATACTTAGTGTTAAAGAATACGTATAATAAGTTCTTCTCGATCGACCGCCTTTTTATAATATTTAACAAAGTAAATATTATAGCTAAGAAAAATGAGCACCTTCATTAGGAAAAAGCAGGACGGGTGTAATGGCGTTATTCTGATAAGTGTCAGTGCTCTCCGCATGCGAGTGCGCTCCGAGCGAGCCCCTGCCGCAGAAGGCGCGCGAGTCGCGCATGGCCCCGCGCGCGCCACTCTGGGGCTCCACGGCCGGCGCCGCCGCCGACAGCCGAGTACACTATCGTCTTCTATTAGATATTAGACGCTCACGCAGTTTGCACTACACACTTATTAAATTGCTAACACGACACCTCCAAAATTTTAAAATAATTATTCGAACACAGATTTTTCGATTGGACACTGATTTGTAAAGAAATATCAAAAATATTGTTTTTCTTTCTTTCAATTACTTTAATTGATAAATTATTTAAAAAGCTATAAGGCACTCGTAACCTAAATACAATACAGAGTCTAAGCTGAGCTGTGGCTCTGGGCGGACTGACTATTTTGGGGCGCGAGCCAACACGTGGGCGGAAAAGTCGCTCCCTCCTTCGATCGATGTGATTCGACACCTTACCCCCTGAATGCACTGAATAGATCTAATATAGACAAACGTATCTTAATTGCCCTTCTTTAAGAGATATGAGCTTTTTTAAATGATATAAATCGAAATCATACTATAAATATACAAAAACCCTATTTTATAAAACTTTAACAATACTTATATAATTTGTAACGCAAACAAAATCGAAAACAAATTTTGGAAACACTAGCTGCCGCCCGCGACTACGCCGTCTAATGCAACACGTAGATACGGAGCTTAGATATGAGAACTAAAGAGTTTGTCCACATTTATCATATTTTTCCAGAGCGCACTTCTAATATTTTGCTACGATTGATTAAAAAAATAAAAAAATCTGATGCTGTCTGCAGTCGGCAGACGCCCTCTCCTACCATATCAAATGTTGTCACAATCACTGTAACATTGAAAAAACTAATTTTAAATAAAATACCCCAATTCAGTTTTTTATTTGTGTCTGTAGCATCTAGTCGTTAGTAACAATTAGCCGAACAAAATTTAATATACAACCTTCACCCCGGTTATAACAAAACTTAACAGCCATCGAAAAAAATAAATGTTTAATTTCCTACACTATCAGGTAGCTACAATGAGGGCTTGTGATGTGGACGTGAGGTGTTGACATTACTCGGATTCGCAACAAATCCTCACGGAACTTCGAGATTGTCGATTCGATAATTCGGACATACAGTGCGTTCAAAACGCATTTTAAATGGCATACAAGACACACTTCAGTATGTATGTAGTCGTCTAGTGCAGGAGACAATTTGTGCCAATAAGCTACCTAATTGCTGTCACATTGTAAGACTGTTCGTCTTAGGACTTCGTGGTAAGTATTTAATTTATTACGTTCTAGAAGTGTACACACAGAGTTAATTAATTAATGTGTCTCATGTTTGTTACACTGTCTTTTCGAGAACTATTAATAACGCTATTCAAATGCTACAAGGCATGTTTTAAAATATTTTATTTCATGAATTGCTATAAATACGAAGCAAACATTAACCGGAAAATGTTATGAAACAACTTATGACTGTTTTTGCAACTAAACGATTATACACACGTGACTTGAAATATTGAAATATATAAGACGTAGGTATTCAGTTTTTAGACGAAAAACAAGTGATAAAACTAGTATATTATAATTATTGTTACAACAAATTCTTATAAGAAAATGTATGAAATTTTCTCGTATATAGCGTAATGTTCGTTGTTTGTGCTCGAAGGCATCATAAACTACAAGACATTGAAACTTAGTCGACAAAATAAAATAATAAGGTGGGGTAAACGACTGTATTCTCTGATTCACTCCGCCTCTCGGACTCCACACGGTATGAAATGTCCTCTCCACCCTTCAAATGACCTTCAAGCTGCTCTCTAGCGTGGGTCGAGAAATTCAGAAGATAACTGTTTTATGTCGAAAATGTAATCAAAAGAAATGAAATCATACTTTACGTCCTTTTCCAATAAAACTACTAAAATATTAGAAAAGCTTTAACACGCTTTACTTTTCACTTTTTAACTTAACTTTTACAATTATAGAGTCTAAATAGAGTCTATATTTTATTAAAAATACAACGATCTGGAAATGTTTATTTTTGTTTGTTATAATAACAGTTTAGGATAAACCGTGAATTTCATTTTACAAATATTATCGTCGACTTCAACTAAGCATCACACTCGTGGCTACAAAACTGCATATACTGACTGGTGGATAAATAATAAAAGTAAGAATTATAACGCGTTTTAAATGATAGCGCGTGACAACGCCTAGGTAACCTTTAATTTATCATAACCTACATGACAAGTAATAATCAAACTGTCCGTATTGAATGAATTGATTATGTACCCACAAGATATCAATCAGAGCTCTTTCAATACGATGTAGAGTTGCTTTGTAACATGCTGTGTGCTCTTATAATTAGACGCGACCGCCGTTTATTCCGAGATCGTGACGTCACAGGACCTCACATGAGATACAATCTTTACACACCCACTAAATTCCCAGGTAATCGTTACAAATAGAAAAAAAACGTAACTGCTTTAGCGACAGATAAATATTTTAATTAGCCTACAGAACCAACGACATATTGGGATTGGAGAATAAATATATATATTTTTAACGAATTTTTACGACTTGAAGAGAAAAAAATAAGTTTGAAAAGTTCTAAAAATGCCTGAATATTTCAATAAAAAATACAGTAAAAATGGGTACAAATGTTTAAGACAACCTCAACAGTAAGACTTTAAAAATAAAAACAAAACTCATTATTTTAAGATTGTAAATTTCGAAATGACACTCAAACATTTGAATTTTCTTAAGATGTAGATAAATTTAATATTTGTATATTAAACGTATTGTAATAGTAACGTAATACCATACAATAGGTAACTCGGTATTATTTCATCGCTGAAAGGAGCAAGATTCTCTCCGGACCAATCAATATCGTTCACGCATGCGTCAAAACAAGTTAAAATATTTTTTGCAGTCTTAAAAGTAATATTAAGATGATCTGATTTTAATAAAGACTAGAACATTTATTATATATTGTCATCACTTAAACGTACGTACATCGAGTAGTGAAACAAGTTGGGCTACCGTTGTTTTATATGGAGCAAGGTCTTGGTCTAGTGTTCGCATTGCCAATGCCAATAGTGGAGCCAATGTGAGGGTACATTATAAATATAACTCTTTACTAACATTATAGTGTTTTATCTAAATAAAAGAGTGAAATAGAATAAATAAAAGCATTAAAAGTAAAAATTATTAACAATAGTTAGGTATATAATAGTAGACGACCCTGAATAGTTCACCACTCGTGCTCAGCTGTATACAAAGTAGGGAGTTAGATACTCAGACAACCTACCAAAAATAATTAGTATATGTACTTATTTCACTAATGTTCATTTTTAACATGAATCAATCAGTTTTATTATCGTTCCAAGTTGTAAAGGTTATATATTACCAGTTTTACTTTTCTATTCGTCACAGTCATTGACAATACTCATTTGGTATTAGCGATAAGAAAAATATAATCTAATCTCACAAAATTCACAGTAAGTTGACGGCATTAATGAAGGTTCTGCTGCTACTGAATATGTTACACGAAGATAACCAATGATTATATAAGTATTATTGTAGGCAAAGTAAAAATATGTTTATAACTTTCTTGACTATAATTAATATTAGTTAATAACTAAATTAATTTTATTTTGACCTACGTATAGTCTAACACATCTTTCGTACCAATTAAGTTTAATAATTTTTTTTATCGCTATTTATTTTATAAATTTATATAGTTTTAATATTATAAAAATCTGAAAACTGCTTACAAATTAAAGTTTAGATTAGATCTAAAGTCACAATACAAGGATAGTGTTAGTGCAACATGTGTCACACAATCATCTTGACGAAAGATTTTATAAATTATGTTATTCGATTATACAATATATGTATTACCCATAAAGAAAACAATATATGTATTTATTTGAATTAATAATGGTATGATGATGTAATTATACATCACTAAAAAAGGGTCCTATCATCTACCCCTGGACTCGCGTTGAGAATGATGCAATACTACACTAATATAAGAGCATATTCATTATTCAAAGTCCGATGAAGCCAATGACATTTTGAATAATTTCAATCAGTTAGATGAAAACGAAAGCTAATTAATAAGGAATTTTGTTTAGTTTCTGAATACTTTAGTATTTTGTACATTGTTTATTAATTTCTAAAAATAATAAATATCAATACAAGACAAACGTATCGTTTAGTATGATTCGTAAAGTGTTTCAATAAAATCAATGAAGTGTCACAGCCGAGCTAGCACATAGCAATATTGATTCATTGGTATTATATTGTGGACCCAAGTTTGAAACAACGTCGCTCGCTTTATATTATTATTTTATACAAGCTATTATTTATTGCACTTTTTATTGTCTTCTTATCTGATCGCTGGTCGGCGCTATTGAATAACTAATAAAATTATATTTTATTAAACTTCATATAGATCGATATCATAACTTACCATTTTATTATTTCACTTTAAATAAGAATTATAATAATGATATTTGTACAAGTAATGTAATGCGCGGAGTCAAGTATAGGAAGGAAGTTTTATGTTATATAATAACTTGTTGCTTTGAAATCGATCATCATTAATATGTTCAAGAATTTAATTCACAAATATTGTAATCCATATTGATTTTTGTCTACATAAATGTGAGAAAACAATTAATTAATGTAAATGAAGTCTATGGTCATAACAAGCTTTTCAATCAACTTGAAAATGACATATATGTTTGAACTGTTAGAAGCAATAGAAAATTCATTAATTCTAAATTAAAAATTTATCTATCTGTAGTATCTACTTATCTTATACATTTAGAAGCTTTAAGATATATGTTTTCAATGTTATAATGGGCGAGAAATTATCAACTTTTTTTTTAATTTAATTAGCTTTTTTAACAAAATTACTAAAATTAATGAGATAATGAAAGTTCTTTATAACTCAAAATATATAGCTTGCATGTTGATAGGAAAACTAAACAGTTATTAAAGGAATGTATTGAAAAGAAAACTATTATTTTTATTATTTTTTTTTGTGTCGAGGAGTTTTACTTCGGAGTGCGCGCTAGTGATTGTCTGATACATTCTCAAGGTCAATAAGGATTTCTAAGGTTTTAAGAATATTGCATTTTCTAAAATTCATTATTTACACATTTTCTGAGTTAAAAAACAATTTAATAAGACTTTAATTATTTTTGTTTTTCTTAAAAAAAAATATTGAAACGAGACCTATTTTTTTACTTAAGAAGAAAGCAGTGGTCGCTTAAAAAATTATTTTGACATTTCAACTCAGAAAAAATTTTAAAACTGTTATCACAAATAATAATTTCTAGTTACTTAAAATTAACTTCATTATTCTGAATCGTCTATTTCAAGTACATTATGAATACGTACCATTACATGCAATTCCAGGCGGCTGTTCATTGTGATGCATTTCTCGGAGCACCGTGATGCGTGTGAAGAATCGCGCCCTTTCATGTCACAAGCGAGACTGAACGTGTAACTGACTCGCTGAAACGATGGAGCTTCGCCCCCCCTCCTCTTACACGCCTGCGCACACTGAAGTCATCACGTATGCTTCAACAAACTATGTAGCTCGTCATAATGAATGGCTACGATACGATTGGTTTATGTACTGTTCGTGGAATTCTCATTAAAACAGTATAGTTACACAGATCAATCAAGAGAAATGATCAGAGTCCATCTCTACTAAATATTTCTAAACCACATTAAACAGTGCAATAACTAAAACCAATAATAATTGTCGATTATCAAGATGTGATATACTATTTTACCGCTACCGAATCTTAAAATTTATTTTACCATTAATGACTCTTGGAACCATGTCTAATTGTAAGGGAATACAATTCTAAACAGAAATGTGGTGATAGTTTTCATTTATTAATATAAAATTAAAAGCAACCATTATTACAGCATATTTCGTATTTTACTTGTATCTCTAGATCTTATAATTTATGTTTACAAATATCGCATAACAACAAATATAACAATCCAGGAGCTGTTAGTATGAGAATAATCAATACTTAGGCATTTAAGAGGCAAGGTCTAGATCAATGAAATGTTACATAGGTTCCTTTTACATTTGTGATAATAGGCCATACTCATAACAATAATTCTATAAGACTTACGAAGCCAGTAAGCACTGCCTTATAATGTACTAAAGTTACAATGAGCAATGAGTATAATAAAAAACTATATAATGGTAAGGCTACATACAATAAATACAATAAGGTGAAAATAATATTTTTTATTGATATAGTGATACTATTAACACACAATTTTTTTCACAGATATAGGTAATAAAATATTGTATGAGCATGGAGGCTACTGAAATATTATCAGGATACAGTTATTAAATTAATTAATTAAAATGAATGTTTTAAAATGCTAAGAAATCTTGAAGTGTATCCTTTTTTCATTTATACTACTTATATCTAAGTATATAAAATCCAAATATATACAGAAAAAAATTAATATATATTTTTAAAAAAATTATATTTGTCACTTTTTGAAATTTCTTTTTAAAACCAAAAAAAATTTAAACATTGGAAAGATTATTAAAACCAACTCTGGAACAAAACATTAAATATCAATTTTGTCACAAAAATACTGGGTTTACACACTGCATTATTAAACTGGTCTACCAAGCATATTACAATAATCATGGCAATAAATCTTAATGTACAATGGGTGTACCCACACCATACCTTGATCAGATCTGATTATTAGGTCACAATTTTATAGATTTCTTGAAAGATTATTACTTCGTAGTAGGATTACAAATATTTTGTTTTATGTTCTCACTATTGAGAAACAAAACAAAAACTATAATTTTAAAACTACAAGAATAACAGTGTTCTAACATTTTTTTAGAAAGCTTTTGAAGATACTTCAACACAAATTATAATAAAAATATATCATCACATTGTATACATCTGACATCAACATGATATAACAAGCACTAATAAAATGCAAACCTGAAAATTTATATTTGTTTATAATTTTCAACACAGTTCATCAGAAAACAAATTAAAACTTTAATCTATAATTCACTTAAAAGTGAACAATTTTGTTCTATTTAGTATAGTTTTCTTCAAATATAGAGAAAAAAATTATTTCTGGCTCAAGATACAAAATTTAAAACATACTACAATTTTGTTTCATTAAAATATAATATTGTACTTATTATTTTTATACTCTATATTATGAATATGTGATAAAGACTTTCTAATGCTGAATCATCACAGGTGCATATCAAACAAATATGAAAATCAATAGTGAAGATTACAACACACCTATACATTTTTTTACATAATGATAAAATATCAAATTATTCATTACTTATAAATAAACATTATACTATATCGTATTAAATCTTTATAAAATAAAGAGACATTCATGTATTGCCAATGAAGGTAGATGGTGTTGAAGTCTAGCAAGCACAGTTATCTCCATCTCTGTTACGGCCATTGTCGTTAGCATTAAGCTTGATCTGATCAGGGAACTCATTGTATAACTCAGCTTCAGTTTCCTGAGCCAAGGCATTGCGAGCTATTGTTTGGAATGCAAGCTCTACGTTAACCGCTTCTTTGGCACTTGTTTCAAAATAAGGGATATCATTTTTACTTTGACACCACTGCTGGGCACGTTTAGCGGAAACAGCACGGTTCTCCAAATCAACCTTATTACCTAGTATAACAAACGGAAAGTTATCTGGATCGCGTGGTGACGCTTGTATTAGAAATTCGTCTCGCCAACTCTCCAAGGACTTAAACGTGTTAGGGGCAGTTACGTCAAATACTAAGACGCAACAGTCCGCCCCACGGTAGAAAGCCACCCCCAACGATTGGAACCGCTCTTGTCCTGCAGTGTCCCAAATCTGCATAGTGACAATTCTATCATCAACTATTACTTCCTTCGTGAGAAAATCAGCACCTATTGTTGCCTTGTACTGATTGGAAAATTTCTTATTGACAAACTGATTCATCAATGATGTTTTACCAACGCCACTGTCGCCAAGGATAATTACTTTTAAGAGAACCTTTTTTCTTGAAGACATTTTGCACGAAAATTTTCACAATTATGACGAAAAATAAAAATAATAGTCACTCTTTGTCTGTAGTCTGTAGGTACTTTTGACATAAAACGAAATTGATAAATGCGTCACCTGTTTATGATGTTACCATTTAAGAAATCATATAACTAATAACCCAGAAAAATGTTAAGTTGTTATAATACAAGTATAGGTTGGAAATTGCGTACGGCGACGAACTACGACGTTGATAAAAATAAAACCTAATCCTATTAGGTAAAACTCAATCTTCTTTACTGTCAAATGAATGTATGATATCTAGAAACATCATATCGAGTTTCTATATCTACTCAGATGAAATATACAATATGTATATTATTTGGTCCGCAACAGGGCAGAAACCTCTTTTTATATTATTATACACAGATGTAGCTTAACCCACAGAAGTGATCCACGGGTTGCGGGTAACATAATATAATTTGTTATGATTACCTACGATATTTCTGGTTAGTATTGAACCTGCAAAAAATAAAGACATGAAAGCAAGATGTGTAATGCCTAATTTAAGGCGTACTGATTGTTGACACCTTTTACTTTTATTGATTATCTAAATCAGTTATTAAATAATAGTATTTCATAAAGTAACGGTTTCTTTTAGGCTAAAACTTACATTAATTAAGTTTTTGGAATGAATTACCTGAAAGATATTTACAACCACTATAAAATTCCCTCTGAACCAATCTTTCTAGATTGCTGTTTGGCTCAAGTTAGTTACGAATTTTTTTAATATTTATTAATCAACAGAAATGGGGAACAACTATTGCAATCCCCCTTATTCTTGGGTATATTATTGAACGGTTGAAAACGAGCAGACTGTCCACCTGATGGTAAGCGGTGACCATTGCCAATGTGGTATCCAATTATGGAAGCAAAACCGTTCTCACTCTTCAAAAGTGGGAGGAATGAAGATAGGTAGTAAAGTAAGGTTTAAAAAGGTTCTTTAAGTTTTAGGCTCTTTCACTTACCGTACAAAAGGTAAAATACAATAGCCAACCAACTAATCAATACCAACGTCGAGATCATTGTTAAAAATCTTTACAAAACTAGAGACAATATATTTATAATTTGCTTTCACAATCATTTAAATCGACTATCTGTGGAATTATTATCTAGCCGTATCCTAATCCTAATGTAGCAGTTAATGTTTTTGAGATGCATTTTTAGTAATTGAATAGTTCTGTAATGTTCTGTGGCAATATTGTACTCTGTTGTAGTCACATCTCGGAGACATTCTACTTAAACGGTATTTTTTTTTATCTGTGAACTGCGCTGATTTCCGCAGATTTCCGTGTTTCTTGAAATATAGTATTGCCTTAATATATTTAATTTATTAATATTTCATTTGTATCCACAGTTTCTATAATTGTAGTATATTGCAATATTGATAATGAATGTCACAAAATAAAGCCATTCTTAATAATTACTACTAGCACAGAGAGACAGGAAGGTGAGTCTGATCTGATTCATGTTAGTATCGTCCGTTATCGAAATTGTAACTTAGTTGAAACTTTCTTTAACTTTCAGGATGGAGAATAATTTAAGTCGTAGTGGAAGCCGTTCAAGCTCCATTTGCGACTTAGAAAAGGACACAAGTGATATTGAAATTATAAAATCTAGAACGAATCGACGCAACGTAATGATCCGGTCCCAACCAGCACGCAAAGCTAAACGAATCCGATTTTTCAGGAATGGTGATAAGTTTTATTCAGGAGTTATAATTCCAGTCTTGCCAGAGAGATACAGGTCAGCAAAAATAAAACATTGCAAGCTTATTAGATATTATTTATCACACTTTCACTTTCCTATTTCGAAAGTATCGCTATTGTTGTCTACTACTACGATGTAGATAAATGTTTGCCTACATTGTTTGATAAGCAACCTTTTAAACATTCAGAGATTATTAACTGAACACATTTTATTTTGTCTTTAAAAAAAAAACTCTAATTATATACATTTTTTTTCTAAATCAATACTAGTATTCATAATTATTACATGACACGTAAAGCTAATAGTAAAAAAAAATTGATATGAAACTTAATTTAAAATGGTATCAAATTTTTATAGTATTATTAACACTAGAATTTTATTCTTGCAAAGTTTTTAAGAAATATTATAATTTCAGATCTTTTGACAGTTTAACTGCAGATTTAACAAGAGTTTTAGTTGATAATGTAACATTGCCAAGCGGTGTTAGAACAATATACTCTCTAGATGGTAGAAAAGTAAGTTATCATTTGTTTGTTAATGTTTTCTTAGAAACAAGAAGTTGTAATATAAGGAAAGAATAATATTTTTGTATTAAATTTTAAAGGTAACTAGGCATATATTGCATTTATGACATGCACAGTCTTGTTGTGCACTTTCAATGAGTAATTCCATGGAGAAGGACTGGCTCGAAGCTCCATGGATACTCTTTAAATTTAAATAATTATTAAATATTTATATTGATTAAAGAAAATTATAATGGGTCTAGTATTGATCACTGAGTTCACTCGACACTCATAAATGGTATGTAATATATTCGGCATATATTTTGTCATTAAACAGATAGGGAAGCTGGATGATCTAGAAGATGGACAGTCATACGTATGCGGAGGCTTCGGTGAACCTTTCAAGAAATTAGATTATGAAGCGAGTGCAATAACCCCACAGTCCTTTAGATTAAGCGGTCCCGAGTCGTTGAGCGACAGTTCCAGTCCCGCACCCGCCAGAGCCACTAATAGGATTTCTCGTTACCTGCAGGTAAAATAATCGACATTCGTAAATTGAATTCCAAAAAAAAAATACCAAAATTAATTTTATCGACGTAAATAATTAATTTATTAAACGCGCTCCAAATATGCCATAGTCGATATGAAATATTAACATAAATTTTAGACCAACGGGAGCAACTCGACCGGCAACGGGTCTCCAAGAGTGAGTCCCGCGGGAGATAACGTCGTCCGACCGCGCATAGTTACCATTATAAGAAATGGAGTGAAACCGCGAAAGGTACGACGAGCCGGAGACGCGGCGGGATCACGACAATGTTAAAGTTTTACGGACGATTCTTTCGTTTCGGAGCGATCGAAATACGACGAGAGTCACGGGTGACGACCGTATCGTTCCAGGTGTGCAGGTTGCTGTTGAACAAGCGCAACAGCCCAACTCTGGAGCACGCCCTGGCCGCGATCACGGAATGCATCAAGCTGGACACGGGGTGCGTCCGCAAGGTGTTCACCCAGTCCGGCACCGCCGTCTGCGCCCTCAACCAGTTCTTCGAGGAGGAGGACGTATTCTTCGCCTACGGCAACGAAAGGTACCGCCGCCTCGCATAGAATACGTATCTTTCGTCGCGGACGAACCGAAATACACGGGAACATCTTCGACAGAGTCAACCAGGAGGACTACGAGCTGGAGTTCGAGGAGAGCAAGGCGGTCCTGCAGTGCAGAAAAATCAAGTACAACCCGGTGACCCGGAGCGCGAGGTGAGTGGTCGGGGCGCGGAGTGCGCGTGGAGTGCGCGAGGAGTGCAGTGCGGCTGTGCTGCAGGGCGGGCCCCAAGCCGCGCATGCCGGTGAAGGCGGGCGGCGGCGCGGCGGGGGCGGGCGGCGGCGGCGCGGGCGGCGGCGCGGGGGCGGGCGGCGCGGGCGACGCGACGGCGCTGCTGCCGCTGCCGCTGCGGGCCTCCTACAGCGTCGGGAACGTCATCGGTCAGTCACCGTGCACGATGACGTCACGGACGTATCGTTCACTTTCTATTTCCGAGATCGCGGGAAGAATTCCTCTCGTCTATAATCTTATTCTCCCTAAAAAAAAAAATCATTTAAGTTTTATGAGCTACCTATTGTTCGTTCGAAAATGCTCGTAGTGCGTCGAAAGCGTACGGACTCTTCGAATTGTCTATTACGAGTAATAATACAGGTGATGGCAACTTTGCGGTCGTCCGGGTGTGTAAGGACAAGACGACCGGGAAGGAGTATGCGCTTAAAATTATCGACAAGGCTAAGTGTAAAGGGAAGGAGCACTACGTCGAGGCGGAGGTGAGTACGTTCCGGTACCTATATACTATATAGATCCGATACTCTCTTTCCCTCCCCCCGCTGACTTCTATGAGGTTACGAATATACGGTAGAATATATTGTGTACGTTTTTTACAGGTTCGCGTTATGAGAAAACTTTGTCACCCTCGCATCGTTTCGCTTATCGAGGACCAGGACAGCCCGGAGTGGCTTTTCCTTATCATGGAACTCGTGAGCGGTAAATATACCGTGTTTTTAGCATTGCAATTATGATTCGAGTCTTTTTCGTTTATTACACAGAAATGCAGCATATGAGAAAATGTTCCGTAAATATGAATAGAGATACGTTACTATTTTATCTTACTTAATAAATTTTAAATATAACTATGTCTTTCAGGTGGTGATCTATTCGACAGTATCGCAGTCGCGTCTAAATTTTCTGAGCCTCAAGCCCGTCTGCTCATAGGTCACCTGACGTCGGCCATCGCCTACCTACACTCGCTGTCTATCGTGCATCGAGACATAAAGCCCGAAAATTTATTAGTATGTAAAATATGACTTATAAAATGTAAGATTTATAAACGTTTCCTTTTTTCGGCCGATCACTCAAATTATTAAAAATACTTTTGCGAACCCAAAACTCGACTAAATAAATCTATAGCCACACACCTACGTATATCTATCTCTCGTTTAAGTATTTATGTATCGTAGATTTTATATATATATGTAACGTACACGAACCCACAGGTGGAGGTGGGTCCGGATGGCAGCATACGTGGCCTAAAGCTGGCGGACTTCGGGCTGGCCGTTGAGGTGTGGCGGCCGCTGCACGCCGTCTGCGGGACGCCCACCTACGTGGCGCCCGAGATACTGCTGGAGACCGGATACGGCCTCAAGGTGCCCCCCCCCCCGAGGCGCACGTCCGGTGAGCTCGGGCGACCGCTAACTCGTACGTATCGCTCGGTCCAGATCGACGTGTGGGCGGCGGGCGTGATCCTGTACATCCTGCTGTGCGGGTTCCCCCCGTTCTCGTCCCCGGACGGCGACCAGGAGAAGCTGTTCGACCTGATCCTGTCGGCGCGCCTGGAGTTCCCCGCGCCGCACTGGGAGCGCACGTCGGCGGCCGCCATCGACCTGGTCGCCAACATGCTGCGGCCGCAGCCCGACCTGCGGTTCGCCGCGGAGGACGTCCTCGACCACGCCTGGATGGCCGTGAGCGCCCTCCACTAGAGCCTACTGCCGAACTGCACTCGTCGATCATTACTCTACCGCAGCTTTCTATTTTTGCAGGACGACTACGACGAAATGTGCGATTTTCGTAGCTGGTACGACGAGGACTCCTCGTAGCGAGCCGTCGCGGGGGGGCTCCGCGGCCGAGCACGCCTTCACATAACACCGATACCAAAGTTATTCCATAATATGTAATATAAAAATTAAATACTGCACGTGTGTTCAATTTAAAAAATAACTATTTTCGATCAAATTATAGTTGCAGTATCGTCGCCGACGACCGGTTTTTATACTGATGCCCCGACTTAGATGCGTAATCGTCGAATGAATTATCTATTTATTTTTTCATTACTTATTATTCTGTTAAGTTAAGCCTCGATTAGTATTTTGTGGTCGTGAAACCGGTTCTTATGTGGTATTATTTAGAATTATATTGGATCGGTAAATTAAAAATGCGTTTATTTTATATCGATGAATGTTGTTTACGACCGAAACGATCTCCAATATTGCATAGTAGGCTCTATACTATTATAACTTTATTATTTATGACTTTGATGTACATTTGTAAACCTAGCTTAGCTTTTATATATAATTTTCTGCGAGGGCTACTGCTTCTGGTGTAAAATTACGAAATCAAATTAAAAATCTATGAAAGACTCCAGTTAAGTTATTTATATGAATATTTGATATTATTACCGCCTTGGGCTTTGAAAGGTACATTTATATATAAAGACTTTCAATATATCAAAAAGTTTATGTAAAGAAATATGTATTAACGATTATTTGTATTATTTGACAAAACTTATTTACATGTTTAAATAATGTTTAACTTCCAACTGCAGAAAAACATAACTGTGCCAAAAATCATATCATATAATTTAATTTTAGAATTTGAATCTCAGAAAAACTGAAAATTTGATATTTTTATTTTATATAGAATGTACGACAGTAGTAATTAAATTAATGAATCAGACTGAAACACATTCCTTGATACTTTTAAATAGTCACATAATAATATATACCATAATAAAACAACAAATATATAACTGTATGCATTATCTAATATGCCCAAATGCAATATTTGAGTTGTCACAACTTAAATTTTGTTTCTTGTGTTTTATTAAAGCGATACAAAAATTTATTTGCTTATAAAATAAAATATTTATTAAAAAGTATACTTATATCATCCCCTAATCAATTCATTTACTCCAGGCAATTGTTTCATGAAATAGATAAATTTGAATAGAATATAGTATCAAAATATGTAGATATTTCTTATATATCTATTATAAACATTATGGAAAAGAGTCTCTTGTAATTTGTTTGGTTAAAATATAAACATTTAATTATAAAAAGTTAATTAGCCTATGCATTACTAACTGTCATGTTATTTATTATCAATTGTAGAATAAGTCTTGAAACTTGATATATCGGCACTGAAAATAATATATTGTTCAAGACAAGTTTTCCATAGGAAAGCTTTTAAAGGCCAAGTCATTGACATGTTTTATTGCAATTAGAGGCTATAACTTTTATACATTGTTTGTAAAATATTTAAATAAATTGAAGCAAAGCTTTATTTTTTACATATTTTGAAGTTTAATAACAATTCATTTTAAAAAATCATTTTAATATATATCCAGTCAAAAGAAATCCACTTGAGGCATTCATCGTGACTTCAGGATGTGTTCTATCGGGCAAAATCTGCAAAAAACAGTAACTAGTTTTGAACACCAAAATATATTTTAATAAGCTTATCAAAAGATATGCTTACAAACCTGATAGTTTCTCATCCAGTTACAAGTCAACTTCAGACCTGTCACATTATTAAGACATTTAAGAGTAACATATAAGTTCTGTAAAGGTTCTGCAACATTATAATAAATTACAAATGGGCGTCCAGGTTTAACAAAAGAAATCAGCTCTATAAATATGTTTTGGGGATCTTCCTTTGAGGCAACCACCAAAGAATCTACTTTACTTTTTAATACTTCAGATGCAGCTATATTATCAAAATGCCATTTAGGCTTCTTGGGGCTAGAGATTTTATTTTCATCAGTTGTATCTGATATGTCAATATTTGATATTAGATTTTGTGATTCTTCCAGTTTAGAAACCTTAACTTTGTGGTCCAAATCATCTGATGCTTTTCTCTTTAAATTATTATCCCCTTTGTCTATAGTATTAACATCACAACCCTGGTAGAGCTGTCTTAACACTGAATAAACATTTACCGATATACACTTATTGTATTGTTCTGCATCAAAGTTCATAGCTAATAATGCTTGTTTCTGTGACATATTCCCTGGATGCATATGTACTAGTTTTCCTAGGGCTTGTTGTCCCATAGCATCAAGTAAAGCAGCAGCAAGAAGGCCATTTGAACCTGAATCATAAAGCAAATGATTGCCTTCACTACTTATATTTGATAAAGTTATTATTTGAGATAAAGTATCAATTCGTATTCCTTGTACCTTAGTGGGATCAAGTTTGTACATAATTTCAGTAATGTTTCGTAAGTTAGGTTTAAGAATTTGTACAAATTCGAAATACTTTTTCTCTTTTTTCTTTAAGTATTTCTCTTGTGAAAATTCAGTTTTGTTGTGAAATGTAGTAGAATTAGTGATTATTGTTTCTACAATATCAGACGCTTTAGTAGAGTCGCATTTAAGCTCATCGATTTCTACGGAAGATAACTTTTGAGATCTGCCATCATCAAAAATATTTCTATTATCTGCTCCACATGCTTTTAATGTTATTTCTTCTTTTAAACTACTTGTTTCTTCAGCCAACTCTAGAATGTACTCTTTGCTTTTTTTGGTTCCCTTAGGTATCATTTTGAATACAGAAAAATAGTTGTTGCCTTCTATGCCAACTAAGTTTACAATATCCTTACCAATATTAACAGTAGAATTAGGTTTATTAAATTTGTGGAGCTTTTTATAATTGTGTTTTTGAATAACTATATATTCACCAACTTTAATAGTATCTTGTCTCATGTTGGCAAAGTTAAATGTACATCAGTATTTAGTTATTTATTTTAAAAAACTTAAATTTACTAAGATATTTGAGGTTAGAATTTAAAATAACAACCTTAACTTAAACTCTGTCATTCCCTAAGTAATCTGCTGCTATATAGTACTCTGTGGTAATCTGCATATAGTGTATCTGTATAGTACTCTGTTGTTGTTTTTCAATTTGTCCAATATCAATTCGGACCAGGCAAAGATCGGAGACCATACAGCCTATTCTAACGTTTTTCTTCTTTTCTCATTTCTTTTCCACTTTAAGGCAATGCCTATTCATTCGTTGTTTTATGAATATAAAAAAAAATTGTCTTCAAATTTTAATTCTTGTCATTTGTTTAGTATATTAAGGGCAACCATATTCAATCGTATTTTAAAGTATTTAATTCATAAAGATATACACTCTCAATTTAAGAGGGTATTTTCTTGGTTTAATGATAACTCGTTTCTTTCTTTTTTTTTTATTGTTTACGTCTTGTTCGATAATTTTCATTTTTATTTATGTTTTATTTTATATTTTATTCACTTTTATAATTCTTGTATCGTATTTTGTATATATTTATACAAATATGGATAATTGTCACAGTTTTTTAAAAGAATCTTCAAAGAGCGCGGTACATTTTCTATTGTTTCGTAATTGTCAAGCAATTCGTCAATCAGCACTAGGCGCTGAATACCGAAAGACGAGCAATTGAAGAATATGTGTAGTAATGTTTGCGATTCAGTTTGACAAAACATACAAGTTTCAGATTCAGCCATTTTCATTCTAAATAGATGATAATTAATCCGACAGTGACCAAGGCGTAGACGGAATATAGCAGTGTAAAATTTTCTATTTTTAAATATTTTAGCTTTTGAAAACCAGGGTGTAGCAAAAATATTATCCTGTATATCTGCATACCACAAGCCTTTCTTCTCAATGCTGGTGCAAGAGTTCCATGACTTAAGCTAAACATTCCTACTGTCATTTCTGATTTTTATTACAACATCAGTATAAGGAATGGCAGCCTTATTTACATAATTATCTCTTGAATCTTTGTTGGGTATTAAAGGTTTGAAATTTGATATTGTTCTTGCCAAGAAATCTGCGCTCTCATTTCCAGTCACGCCAATATGTGCAGGAATCCAAATAAAAAATATGAAATATCCATCCTTAGTAAGCTGAAGCCATTTCTGTTGGATTTCATATATTAGATAATTATTTTTAGAATGAATCTTGTAATTACTTAATGCTGTAAGTACGCTCATACTGTCACTTGCTACAATCCATTTAAATTCTGTATTCCTTTTTTTAATATAATGTAAAGCTGACAAAATAGCTAAAGCTTCGGCAGTAAAAATGCTTGCGTCCGGGTTAATTTTTTCACCTACACCAATACTATTTTTGCTATCATAAATAGCGATCGACGTACTATCCGTGTTCTTCGATCCATCAGTATAAATAAATTGGTAATTTTTAAAATTAGAACACATTTCATATACTTCCTCTTTTCTTTTAAGTTTTGAATTTATGATAATTTCAATACATGCATATTTACTTGCGTAAGTATCTTTGAAGCACGGCCAGCTATTCTCAGTTCTATGGATATTCATTGACGTTAAGAAATCAGAAAATTCGGTAAAACCATTTAGGAGATATAGGGATTTATGATTAGAAGACGACTCTTTTAAAAGACAATTAAACAGATAGTTATTTCTAACAGAATATAGTTTTAAGAGAAACTTCTTTTTTAAGTATTCAAATCTGATTTTTAGAGGAGGAAGACTACATTCAACTTGCATTGAGATAATCGGAGTAGTTTTAAATGCACCTGTAATAATGCGCATGCTAGAATTTTGGATTACTTCAAGCTTATGAATCAGTTGATTCTTAGAAGCAAAACAAAAGAAACCATATTCAAAATGGCTGCGAACCAATGATTTATATAGCAACAATAATATCTTTGGGTCTGCTCCCCAATAAGTTTTAGCTAAAGATTTAATAACATTTAGAGACCGAGAAGCTCTAATTACTATATCATCGACATATTTTGTCCAAGAAAGATTACTACTAAAACTGACACCTAAGAATTTAACCTCAGTTCCAACCGTCAGACACGTGTTTTTATAAAAGATTCTTACAGGAGAAATGTGTTTTTTCCCAAAGACAACAACTTTAGATTTACTGATGTTAATATTCAAATTAAGGTAATTTAAAAAAATACTTAAGTTCACTAAAGACTTATTAATTATATTTACAGTTTCAGAAACACATTTCCCGGAGAAATAGATAACTAAATGATCGGCGTATTGTAAATTGTTAACTTGAGAACCTAGGTGTAAGTTTAATTTACGTATATACAGTAAGTACATTAAAGGGCTCAGAATTCCCCCTTGGCAAACACCTCTATATGAATATCTAGGTCCGAAAATATTACCATATTTAACATATACTTTTCTTTCATATAAGAAATTAAAAATCCAGTTTAAAATTTTGCCAGGTAATCCAATTTGTTGTAATTCTTCGTTTAATATTTCCAAATTTACGTTGTTATACGCACCTTCTATGTCCAAGAAAACACAAACAAGATTTTCTTTTTGCTGAATCGATTTTTGAATTTGCAGTTGTAAGATACTTATACTCTCTTGGGCAGATTTCCCTTTACGGAAACCAAATTGATTATGTGGTAAAATATTATTTTGCTCAATGAAAAATTCAATGCGTTGTTTCAAAAGTTGTTCAAAAATTTTACCAACACAACTTGTTAAGGTTATGGGACGATATGAGTTTTCATTATATTTTATCTTTTCAGGTTTTATTATTGGTACAATACAATCTGTTTTCCAGTCTTCAGGAATTATTTGTTTCCAAAGACTATTGATAGTGTTAAGAAATATATATTCAAAATTCCACTATTCATTTTTTTAAAAAGCAAGCATGCAGTGTATTAATGAATTTTGAATATGAATTTAGTGGATTTATTGAGTCAAAAACAAAATTTGAAAATAATTCAGTTATTACTTTATCATATATGTCCCAGTTCAAACACTTAATATTGGGATATTTAGGAATATTTTGTCCCATTAAAGAACAATTAGAATTATTCATAGTATTCTTATTAATTACAAATTGAATTATAACTGGTAAATGGTAACTGCCAGGAGGGTTATCATGAACCCACCAATCACAACAAAGAGCAATTGATGGTGACACTATTGTTAGATCTAGAGCATTTGGACGCCATGTTGAGGACCCTACTGTAGTAGGTTGACCATTATTTAACAAAACCAGATTGTTATTATCAATGAATTCAAGAATTTCTTTTCCCCGCTTATTTATATTATTACTGCCCCACAGAGTGTGGTTAGCATTAAAATCGCCTGCTAGAATAATTGGCTTTGGTACGTTACTAACTAAAATATCAAGATAGTTTTTATTGAAATATACATTTGGAGGACTGTAAAAACTAACAATACTTGTTTCCTGATTATTTATGTTAATTCTTATACAAATATTTTGAAATGTATTATCACTATAGGTATTTATAACTGTATAGGATATGCTGTTATGAATAATAATTGCAACTCCATTATGCTTGTTACCTAAATCTTTAAGCTCTATTTTATATCCTTTAATATTTAAATTCTTTTCAGGGGTTAGCCATGTTTCACTAATTAAGGCAATATGTATGTTATGCTGATATAAGAAATATGTTAAAATATGTCGATTAGATAGTATACTTTGAGAATTACATTGTGTTATATTAATGTGGTCCATTTTTTTTAGAATTAGGATCTTTTTTACTAAACGTCTCCAAGATAATGTTTTTAATTTTCATCGAGCTAACTGGCGAATCATCAGTTTTTGTTGAAACAATTTTGACTAAAGCTTCAATCAATAAATTTATAAAAATTTCAGATTTTAGGAAAAATTGAATTTGATTGTGGGGATCTTTAGGTGGTAGTGTAGGAAACGCTTTATCTCCAAATAATTCCGAATACATAACTACTTTGGCTTTTATTTTATTTTCTTCTATTTTTTGCTTTTTTATTCGGCAATCTGAAGATACTGCAATATGACTACCTTTACAGTTAATGCATTTGGCATTTTCTTTGGGTATATTACAGTTTTTATAATTGTGGTTATCACCACAAAATGAGCATTTTGTGCTATTCTTACAATACTTTGCTATATGGCCGTAACGCATACAGTTAAGACATTATTTTACAGGAGGGATGTATATACTTACCTCATGTCGCCATGAATCTAAGTACACATATTGAGGTAATTCTGTAGCTGCAAACGTTACAGCTACTGTAGGTGTAGGTCTAAATGAAGGACCATCATCATTGATGACCCGTGTCATTAGTCTTCGAACTTGAACTATATTTTTAGAACTGCCTAATAAATTAAAGATTTCTTTATTACCTAAATCTATGGAAACTCCTCTTAGAACACCAGTAATTTCTGTGGCTGCAGCAGGTATGCTTGTTTTAATGTTTAATTGCTTATGCAATTTAAAATTTTGTAAGAAGACATTTGCATTATTGGGGATATCGAAGATAATCCCTACTTTATATCTGTTTATAGATTGTAAATGTTTTACTCCTGTAACGTATTGTTGCCTAATGGCTGTAGAAATGGATAATTTCTCTTTCTCTGAGAAAGGGTCCTGGTTTTCAACTTTGTTTATGAACACTATGTACTCATTGGCTGTGCTATTTTCAGGGTATCTTCGAATGTAGTCTGGATCTTTAAAGGGAATAAATTTGTTTCCCTCATTTATTATTTCGTCTGAGGATCTGGAAATGCTGCTTGGAGATGTGTCTTTTTTCCGCTTTCTTTTCTCTTTAGAGTTCCCCATACTGGGGAACTCAAAAATAATTCAACTTTAAAGACTCAAGAAGTGGAATTTTTAACTTAAACTAATTTAAAATTAAATTATTTAAAAAGCGCGCCTATTCGGTCAAACGTTCCCGCCTTTTTTTTCCTATAGTACTCTCTTGTCAGTTAAGTTCATTGACACTTCATGAACATTGGAATTTTAGAGTATGGACATATGGACATTAAATTAGAGTTCTCCTATATTTAAACACACAAATTAATACAAGATATTTTTCTAACAAATAAATTTTTAACATTTGAAAATCTTAAGTGATGTTTTGCTATGTTTTTAATTTTAGCAATAAAAAATCTAATAGATAATTATGTCCTCTCATGAGGATAAACTATATCGATAGAGATAGTAAAGTTTTTTTTTAATTTTAATAGTTATAGAATAGCCGATCCTTGTTGTTCAATCATCACTATTTACTAGATAAAAATTAATTACCCGCTATGGCATGATATTAACTATGAAATATTTTTCTAGTTTAGTAAAAAATATGTACTTATTTCATAACCAACATACTTAAATTTTTTTATTTTAATAATAATAATCCAAAGGTATAGTTAAAAGAAATGTAAGAAAATCAACCAGAGTTATTAGTATAATCAATTTCTTTTTTTCGTATCGATCAAGGTATAAAAAACACAATAAAACAAAATTCATAAAATTCAAACCCAGAATTTTGAAATTTATATTTTTTCTTTTGTGTTGTGAATTAACTTGTGTTTTAACTGCCAATATTTATTGCAAAATCGTGTTCCAACGGCCTTGAAATGAATTATACATATATTAGTCATAGTAAGAATTTACCAACTGCGCGTGTAATACGTTTTAATTATAAATAAAAATATTTCACTATTGCGATTTTTTTCAACATGTGATAATTAACTGGTTTAAATTTTGTTAGTATAGTTTGATCGGTGTAAGAGGAGATAGCGGACAAAATTTTATCGAATTTACCGGTCGTAAAGAGCTTCGCTTCCCTCAGCTCAATGACATAAGATGCATCCAAATTAATTTATGTAAAATGATTATTTTGAAAAGTTAATCAACAATCATCTTGATTCATTAATGTGATCAATTTATACTTTTAATAGTATTGTTATTAAGGGAGTTCGTTCGCTTTATTTATCCTCCTTTTTTAAACCATAACAGGTGCGCGTTTGATTAAAGCCCGCCTGAAATTAAGCATGACTGTAGTTTAAGGTGTGGCACTCTTACCTGGAAAGTACCTATTTACTATAGATTTAAAGACTCTAGATTGTAATTATCCAGAAACATCGCTTCCAGCAGAAAGTTTCAAACTTTCGCTTTTCTCACAATGAAAGTGGAAAGATACGATTTGTACAGGACTTATGAACTTCAACCGTAAATCGATGTTTTCTTGCTGGGCTTATGGTTGTTTGGAGTTGGAAAGGAGCTGGGTGTGGTTGTGTAGCTCTGTTGCTCACTCTCCGAAATATATCCGATAAAAGGACGACAAACTAGCCTCCTTGCGGTGATGTTCCAGACTTTGAAGTTTTGCTGGTATTTTGCGGATCCCTCTTAAAAATTTGAGCAGTACTCCATGCACGACTGACCTTGTGCTTTATAAAGAGTGAGCAACTGTTCTGACTTGAAGTAATGTCGCACATTCCAGAGAATATTAAGTTTTTAGAAGCCAATTGAGAAAATTTGAAGTCTCAATGGATCTACCTTTTGGAACCGTGCAACTAGAGTATGACGTCTCATAAGTGTGGTTACGACTTTGTAAAATAAACTATTTCGACTTTGACTTCGATAAATTTTTTTATTATATTGTAAATAAGGTCTAGAAGGATTAATTAACACAAAATACAAGCGCGAAAGAGTGTGAAGATTCCGGCGAAGTCGAATAGGTTACTACTTGAGTTCACCGCGAAATGATATGTCATATTTTCGTAACCTAAATGATCCTGATCTCAATGTTTTGTATTTTATCAAGTTTATTTTCGTCGGTATATTCATGTTTTGTGAGAAAAATAGTCTGCAAATATAATTTTGGTTAGAATTGCAAGTAATAAGCGCTCTAAAAGAACTTCCTGCAGCAAAAGTTTTTTACTTAACAAAATATTGAAGCATGTAATCGTTTTGCTTTAAATACCTTTTCTTTGGTGATAATATTTGCAATTTGTCATCGATTTTATTGTAAATTGAATACAAATCATTTTAATATTGAGTTATTAGTCAGGCACATGAAACGTCAAGATTACTTATATGTATAATCATCCTAGCGAAACGGTTTAAAATTAAAATTTGTGCACTTCCGGCATACTTAATTTCAACATTTTCAAGTGTTGCAAGCACTTGGTAAAGGCATAAAACAATGGCTTTTTTAGTCAGTTGCAAGAAACTGTTGCAGAATGAAACTTTTGTGTATTTTTTACAAATAATTAGTAACCGATCAAAGTTCGGTTTCGGTTTCCGCCAGTCTCTACCTTAATTTGAGTTTCGACCAAAAAGTGATTGATACTTTCAATGGCGCCAAATCTCGTGACTTATTTATATTTATTATCCGTTGTTCGGCGACCATAGGGATTAATCAGTTCTACTCAAAAGTCTCAAAACGTCGAGCAGTCGTTATGTGTTAAGAATGCAAGTAACGGAACTTTTGTTTAAAGATATAATGTATTCGTCTCAAAAGTAAATAATGTATAATATTTACATATTTGTTGTCTATATATTATAATCATTTAAATTATAACTATTATTATCTTTTAAAGGTTTATTATATAAGTTTGTTATTTTATCTCTTTTCTTTTGTTTTCCTCCTCATGCACCTACTTATTTTATCTCTGCATCACCCTTGGTCGACTGGAAGAGAATGCCTAAAGCAATCAGTCCGCCATTATACGTTGTGCATAAACAAATACACTATTTTAAACTATAAAAGTTTTAAGAGTTCATAATACCACCCAAAGTATATATAGTAATTTTAAAATATATTTAATTATATTCCGATTTCGTTTTCTGCCGAAACTGAAAACAAACCCTCAAAATTCGTTTTTGGCTGAAAATCTGTTTCAGTTGAATACTAATAATAATAAATAAATAGTATGTATATAAATTAATAGCCTGGACATTTAAAGTGCAACTATGATTTATTCATATTTTGGAAACTGGGCGTTCAAATATATAATGAATTAGAAAGTTGACGATTCTCTTTTAAACCAAATTAAGTTCGATATATTTTTCCTAAAGAAATTCCAACAAGATGGTAACCTCAGGGGGGAAAATGTAGTGGATTTGGAATGTATATATATTCTATCGTTATATAAAACAACTTCATTTTTTTTATTCGAATTGAAGGGATTAAGCCACACAAAAATGCTCCTCGGGGACATTTTATTGAAAATAGGCATCTACACAAGCTTTTGTGTCAGCGCCCAATTCCAATTTATAATAAATTGTTAGTTTTATTGTCAGATACTTCAGATATAGAGTTTACTTTTAAAAAGTAAATAATATATTTTACCGATTTTTTAAGGATAGTTATGTGTTTTTGTTATGTTGCGGGCCTTCTGACAATCACAATTTGAATATTATTGCGTGTGACAAGTACCGGTTATTTGTGTTCATATTCTTAACATATATCTTTCAACAATATTTTTAAGTTATTCTAATGACTTTTGAACCCATTGATTAAGGTGATGGTCGATAATAATATTGGAATAAAAATATTTTTTATCACCATCCAAGTGATTATTACATATTATAATTTATAAATCGGTTTACTTACTCAAGTGGTCCAAAGTATAGTGAAATTTTGTTGCAGTACCTGATAAGTTTGTTTCAAAATATCTATCTCTATATGATGGCTGCTATAACAAAAACTAGTTTTAAAATGTTTCGTGGTCTTACTCATAATTATTCGCCACGTGTTATAAATAGAAGAAATTTAAACCTACAGGAATACCATAGCAAGGATTTATTGAAAAAGCATCAGGTTTCTATACAAAACTTTCGTCTTTTAGATGCATCTTTGGACTCTAATTCTCTGTCAGATTTTCAAGCGAAAGAATATGTCGTAAAAGCACAGATATTAGCTGGTGGAAGGGGAAAAGGACATTTCAATAATGGCTTTAAAGGTGGAGTTCATTTGACTAAAAATCCAAATGAAATTGTCTCTTTAGCAAAAAATATGATTGGACATAAACTTATTACAAAACAGACACCTAAAGATGGCATATTAGTAGACAAAGTTATGGTAGCAGAGAGTGTTAACATCAAAAGAGAGACATATCTGAGTATTGTATTAGAAAGGGCTTACAATGGGGCAGTTCTTGTCGCTTCTCCAGCAGGAGGCATGGACATTGAGGCAGTGGCTGAGAAAACTCCTCATTTACTAAAAACTGTACCCATTGATGTCTATGAAGGTGTAACAGACAAAACTGCTAAAGAAATTGCACAGTTTTTGGAATTTAAAGGGGACTTAGTTAATAAATGTGCTGATGAAATTAAAAAGTTATGGCAGCTATTTTTAAAGGTATTATATGAAAACATGGACATATATTTGTCTTTATATACTTATATTTCCCTTGTTTTTTATTTAAGGTGGATGCAACACAATTGGAAATCAATCCTTTAGTAGAGACTGATGATGGTAAAGTAGTTGCTGTTGATGCAAAAATTAATTTTGATGACCATGCACAGTTTCGACAAAAGGAGATTTTTGCTCTTGATGATCCTACAGAAACCGACCCAAGAGAGGTATGCCCCTATCAAATTATACTTTACAAACATTATATGTATTATGTAATCTGATGACAAGTATCATACTTGGCAACTAATTGTTTTTGTAATGAATGACATTAGTTACTTATCAGTATTATTTTTTCTGACTACACAGGGACAACTTATATCTTATCAGTTATATTATAATAACAAAACTGATCTTTAGGCTCATCCTCATTACTTGCATTTGTTCAAACTTGCCTATATATATTACTATCTCTTAACTAAGCTAAATTACCAATTAAGTTATTTTTTATATTTTCTTAAAAGTATTTACTATGTTTGCACGCTACTTACCTCTGCACAAATAACATCGGCTGGCACCATACATTACAGTTTAATATAAAGTATAGCTGAAACAAAATCTTGGGATACAAATTTTTCATAGTGGTAAATAGTATAGTTATTTTGGCCGTCATATTTTTACTCATTGTTGTATTGCTGACTGCTGAATTAGTCTATTGTTTGTGCTTTGATCTTACCATTGTTCTCCAAGTAAGATCGACTTAAGAGAAAAAACGACGCATTTCTAGAAGTGCTTCATCATTCCACTTTCGAATTTGTTTTAAAAGAGCAATACGCCCAACTACAGGCGTTTTGGTTTTGAATTATATTATAACATTGTTATCTGCTATGATATTAAAAATAAAAACAATTATCACCATTCTACGCATGACTTTTTAAATATCAGTGGGATCCATTGCTGGATAATTCTACTTATGCTTATATAGAATATCAAACACATTCCAAGCCAATCTATAGGTTGTGTTTCAAGGCATCATAAACACAAGTCGGAAGGTCGTCCTTTGACTGAAGTTGGTCATCCACCTTTCTTCATCCCCCCAATGGAACGACCTCTCTTAAACTCATTATATTAGACTTAATTGTTTGAGGAGCTTTATCCATAAAACATAATTGAAGTTGATTAAAAGATTCATCAAGCCTTATTTGAAATTGTGGTCATCAAAAATTGTTAGATAGTACATTAATATTAGTAAAAATTTAGAAAGAAATTTCATTATAAAAAAATGTATTTGTAATTGACATGTAAATGTATATTTGTAAATACATACATTTAGTTTGTAGCATTTATATAAAGTAATTTAATGAAGTATTATTTAAACTTCGTATTTTTTTGTTATTTTTTTTTTAGAGAGAAGCAGCAGCTCTCAATCTGGTTTACATCGATATGGACGGTAGTATCGGCTGCATGGTGAACGGAGCAGGTCTAGCCATGGCCACTATGGACCTGATCGTGCTAAGTGGGGGAAGGCCGGCCAATTTCCTCGACCTAGGGGGTGGTGTGGGACAGTCACAGGTGTCCGCAGCCCTAAGGATATTAGAGTCAGATCCTAAAGTAAAGACAATTTTTGTGAATGTGTTTGCTGGTGAGTTTTTTATTATTTTCATTCAGTTAGATTGTGTTTTTTTTTATAAACTCTGTTGTTTGTAAAGTTCTTTTATAAAATCTTCTTAATGTGAACTTGTATGTAATGTAATTTATGTAAAAAATCTAAATGTTTATACTAATGCTTGTAACAAAATATTTACTTATACAATAGTAGTTTTCCCTCTATTTTAAGGGTAAAAATGAAAGAATCTTGACAAGTAAAATTTGTTTAGGAGACTTAAATGTATTTTAAGTCAACATCTTTCAATATATAGGTGTTATGAATAGATATGTCCGTTATATACAATCATATTCTCAATATATTTTTAGGTATCGTCAATTGTGCCACAATCGCAAACGGTATCGTCTCCGCGTGTAAAGAAAATCCTCCAAAACATCCGCTCGTAATTCGTTTAGAGGGCACGAACGCGGATCGAGCCAAGATAATCTTGGAGGAATCCGGTCTCCCGCTGCACATCATCAACGACGCCGACGAGGCGGCGAGACGGGCCGTCAAGCTGGCTCAGTGACGATATAACATAACCGAATAAGTTTCATCGAAAGATCGAGTAAAATATGAACAACGGTGTATAGAAATATGTATATAATTATAGAGGATTTCTAATCGACGTCGACTAAAGATATATTTATCGTACATTTTCACGGATAAGGTCGAGGTCCACGACTAATACGGTCGGATCGAGACCCGTCTCCGTCTCGAAATATCCGGACGGCGGGGAACGTCGTCGTACCGTCGCGGGTCTCGTCACATAATCGCGTCGGCCGATACGGGACGACTATTTCCTCGGTCGAAAATAAAAGTTTACCTCTACTTTTTGTTTTTTTTTTTAAACGAGTGGGCCATCGAAATTAAAGTAAAATAACGTCTATTAAGTTAAGCAGTAGGAGGGCCGGCGGTCCTCCATCACGCGCCGAGGAGGTGGAGTCGCCTGCCGGGCCCGTCGGCGGCGGCCATGGCAGCGCGCACGTCCTCCAGCGCGGGCAGGCGCAGCAGGCGGCCGCGCGCCGCCACGCTGGGCCCGCGCCGCAGCATGCGCGACGACACGCGCACGATGTCCTCCTCGCTCACGCGCTCTGCGGACAGACGGCCGCGTCAGGCGCGCCGGGCTCCCCGCCTCGTCCGCCCGCTCGGGACGTTCGAGGGTATATTTTAAGCGGAGAACGAAACCGAGGACTCGCCTATCTCGTCGATGAAGAAGGACGGCGGCCTCCGCCCGCCGGTGGCCAGCACCTGCCGGCCGATGTCCTCGAACACCACGGGCCTCGCCTCGAGATTCATGAGCAGCATCGACTGCAGCTGCGTCTTGGCTCTCTGCGGGAGGCGCGGGAGGTTTAGCGACGGAGAGAGAGGGAGGGAGGGAGGGCTCGGCGGCGTACCCTGAGCTCGCTGGCGCCCACGCGACCCGCCATGTTGGCGAGCTCGTGCGCCACCACCAGCGCGGTGTCCCGCAGGCGCGCGGGGGGCGCCGCCGCGTGCACGCACAGCACGCCCGAGTCGCCGTACGCGTGGTTGTACGCCGTCGCGTTGAACATCCAGTGGTACCTGCCGGCGTGTACTGCGAGTGAACCTCACGACGGGGTCGGCCGAGCGCTTCGAGCCGCCGGTTAAACGTACGATACCGGCCTCGGCCGAGCGTCGACCCGACCCCTTTCACCTTTCGGTTTAAATTTTTATAGTGAGAGGTAATAAATCGTCACAGACGTCACTGAAGTAAAAAAAACAAATTTACACAATAATCGTGCCATCGAACACGCCCGTTATAATTTTATTATATAGTCTTATTATTCTCTGAATCGACGACTATTATAGTTCATAACTGCGTGTGATTACAGGACGTGTGCCCGTGCATCCGCAAAAGACACTCTCGTCCCCGAGACCGGAATATCTATATTTTTTCCGTTATCATTAAACGAGAGATCGGCCATTTTGTAACCTCATAAAAAAAAACGATTAAAAATACATCGTACTCGTAAACAAAATATGTTTCAATATTACTAATGATAATAGTTATTACCGATATTGGTTCAAAGTTAAAAAGATATAAATAAATTAATGAATTGTCGTTATTCATCATTACCGGTATATACATCACCCATCTTAATCAAATATAACTATCATTATTATCATCATTATATCCTTTGACATCAAATTTAAAATAAATCAAAAGAAATACATGTTATGTTGTATGTAACAAACATGTTCTTTATTCGTGTCGGTGTCATAGACAGACGCGGTTGTATTTTATAAGAGACAAGTTTTTTGGCAGTCGCGTTAAATACAAATGTAAGTAATAGTGAAGTAAAATTTCGTCAAATAATTTTTCTCACCGATTCAGTACGTTGGTATAAAGGCGAGTGTACATGCCCTTGCCGGGGCCTCCCGCGGAGAAGGACCCTCCGCCGCCCATCATCATGTTCAGAACACAAGTGGCTACGAAGTCGGGGTCGCCGTGAGAGCAGCCTGCGGAGGAACGTATCATTGAGTTAATATAAATCTTAATAAGCATTACTTAAAATTTATAAACGCCATAATTGTTAAAATAAAACAGTAGGTAAATAGAATTATAGTTCAAAGAATCGTACTCACTCTCTAGTCCTATAACGACATGGGATAACTCGGGCAAATCTGATCCTGGATATAATGGAATTTCACATTCCTCCTAAAATGAAAATCAATTTTTAAATTGATGATGAGCATCAGGTGCGGAGTCACTGAGACAATTGAAGATAATTGAACAATACTATTTCTATGAAACAAAACATTTTTTTAACATTAAAACAAAATTGAAATAATCAAAGTTAAGTTAAATATATATAAATGATTTTACTTTTGTGAATGACAATTTTTAAAAATATCATTGTAATGATTTCCTTAAATGTACCTTTTCCAAACCTCCGGTATATTGTGCAATAGATTTGTCAGTCTGTGCTTTGAAGGTGGCATTGTCTTCAGAATTCCAAGTAGGTTTTATGTCTACGAAATATTTTTGAACATATTCCACAAATGGTTCATGATCAACCTGTAAAGAAAAAAATATTAATTCTTCAAATTTGTGAGTCTGAGTTCTTCCACAAGCATAACTCACTAGAATAGCAATATTTATAACATTAATATTATATTTCTCTTACACCAACAGCTGCAACAACCATTCTTTCAGGAGTGTAATGATTTTTCAGATAGTTCAGAATGATTCCTTTATCAATTTTATTAACATTTTCTTTAGGACAAATTTTTGGAAGTCCAAGTGTATTGCCTCTGTAAGCAGCCTATTAAAAATAAAAACGTTAATACTTAAACCACAACAGTTGAAATTAAAATTAAATGCAGAAATTTTGTTCACAGCTAAAATATATATTACAAAAATATGAAAATGATAAAGTACATACAGCATGTATCATGTCCATTAATATGGTTTCCTGTTCAGGTCTCATAGAAAGAGTTTCCAATTCAAAAGCAACAGCTTGCCTCGCACTCTCTATCTCCTCGTCAGTGAGCTGAGGTCTTAATGTGACTTCAGCTAACACCTAAACAACATTCAAAACCATTTTAATTATATTTCTTTTCTACAAACAATAAAAACTTAATAATTTAGCACTCAGTTTTACAGATTTGCAATTATCCTGACTATCAAACCAACTAAATAATATGACTATGTACATATTTACATTATATCATGATTACAATATTAAAAAAAAAAACTAATTTTAAAAATATATATTAATATTAATTGTTGTTATTAAGTTATTTTGTGCTGTTTTTAATAGTCAACAAACATTATATAAAATTCTATATGTACAAAAAACTGCTCTTCATAAATTTGAATATCCAGATTTTAAATTATCTAACTGACAAAGGACAATAAGTTTGGTTAGTACAGTCTACTGTATATTATATAAAACAATGGGATCTTGTGAAACCATAGTAAAAAGTTCTATGAAAATACATATTAAAATATAAAAATGTAGCTTGTTCTGTTTTTTAAAATCTCAAAGACACATTCCTGAAGCACTAACAAAAAAATGGAACAAGTATGGGATCATTTTATTATTTATTTCCTTTAATTACTAGTTATATTTACTTGAGTCACAGCCTCCAAACCTCGCGAATCAGCACTTGTTGCATATACAGTAGTGTCTCTAGAGCCCTGACAGTCACATATACCTCCATGGCGTTCTAGTTCCCTCAGCATCACATCACGAGTTGGATATTTATGAGTTGCCTGTAGCCCATAGAAAATCAACATTTATAGTATCATCATAAACAGACTAAATAAATATATTTCTTTTGAAAAACTACTCATTTGTTGGAAATTATATTACTTACCCCAAAACTTAATTTTTCAAGAAAATGACAAATGCCATTAGGGTATGCAACTTCATATCTAGGGCCTGAGTCAATCACCACTATAACAATTGAGTTTTTATTTGTGATAAAATATTTCATTTAAAAATAAATAACAAAAAAAAGTGACAAACATAATGACACCTTAAAATTTGTATGATTTTATAATAAGTTTTTAAATATATATTGTTAATTTATTGTCAGGTAATATAGAACTACCATACTATGAATGTTTAATATCATTACATACCACCAGCAGTGCAAAACTGTCCAAACTTTTTTTCTGAAGCCACTCTTAATCCATTACTAAGGGTAGTCACTTCAGTAATATAATTCTCATATTTTGAAGAAGCATATATTACTGGTGGCAAATTTTGCATTGGCTCTGAAAGTGGGGGTAGTGGAGAAACACTCTCTTTTGGTAAAGGCTGGGGCGGTCTATCCAAATTCTGACTAAAGCTTCTACTATGTTTAAATGTAGATAACCTGAAAATTTTATAGGATAACTTTTACGTTTAACTTCTTCAAATAAAACAATATTATATGTAATACATTAAATATATATGTTGACTTACCCATTTTTTAAGGAACACAACCTAGAAAATAAAATTTTCATGTCATATACGTGAGACATTTCTTTAACTAATATTTGCAAAGGAATCTTTCCTACACTTTGACAAAAATGTTTTTTATTATATAATATTAAACTATACACTAATAATTTTTAATAAAAGTTTTTTAGAGTGAAATTGACATAAATTCTGGATTTATAGTACTAAGAATTGGTTTTGACTTTTGAGTTTTAACAAGAAACTAGAAAGCTTTACAATAGACATATATACATATTCTATTGACATTTGACACTGACGTTTTAAGTTTTAACTTCACCCAAAATTGTGGCTATACGGAGTAATTGCTCTTAACACCACCCTACATACATCTACACTATGTTGTGAAACCTATAACAAATATTTAGTTTTGTTGAAATTGTGTATAAATAAGCCAATACAATATTATTGAAACAAATAATAATTTTATTTATTTTAGTAAATCCACAAAAGTTTAAATTTAATCAATTAGATAATCAGGACTCATGTTTATTTATTTATTTATTCTTTATAGTTCCAACAAAAAAAATGTTACAATGGGTGGACTTAATGCTGAATATCATTCTCTAACAGTCAAGTGATGTGCAGAGATTTTAAAAGCGTTGCAATGAAGAGCGCAAATTTAGAAAAAAATTTAAAATGTATTATAAATATGTATAAGTAATAGAAAAAATGTAAGCACAAAAGAAAAAGAAAAAAAAATAATAAAGAAGTATAATAGATAAATTCTAATCTAAAAGTTTATTCATAAAGTAGCTATAAACTCTTGAAAATAGGCTTTGTCCGTGATTTCTTGATGTCATTGGGGAAAGAATTTCAAAGTCGAATACACTGGACCGTGAAAGACGTGAAAGAACGTGAAACGTGAACATGTTCCATAGATCGAACGAAATTGAAAGTACCAGCCACCAAATGGCAACTCAATTCAACAACTTGTAAATGACAATGAAAATGTCATATGATAATAACCAAAGAATGACAATTGATGTTATTCAATTTACTTCGTTATCATATGTAAGATGTAAATGTTCAAATTATAAGAAAGGTTTTATTAACTAAGCATAATCGTAATATCTACAACTAAAATATGCATAGTCATTATATTATACTGTAATCTTATTAGTCACAATAACTTCAAGATTATTAAGAAGATTTTGTAGAAACTTATCTTGTTTACCATTTTTAAAATTAATTTTCAAATATGTATTACTAAATATTAATAAGCTTCACAGATTATATAGTACTAATAAATTCGAATGTGTTATGTAATCACATTTGCTTTCCTGTATAAATAGTAATATTGAACACTGGTTTAAATTTAAAAGTAGCTTGATACTGTTATGAAAGACAAAAGTTCAATCTTCAAATATTAAAAAAGTATATTAAAATATCGATAGCTTCTTATGTTACTGGGACCTTTTGGTTAAAAAATATGTTAAAGCGGTTATATTCTTCTTACACAAGAGTTCCACAAGTATGTATAGTGGGAGCTGGGCCAGCTGGCTTCTATGCAGCCATGCATATAAATAAGCATCTTAATCCGGTCAAGATTGATATTTTGGAAAAACTTCCTGTTCCTTTTGGATTAGTAAGGTATTATTTTCGACCATGTTTTTCTGAATACAATGTCTTAAAATGAAATTATTGTATCTTTGTTATAGATATGGTGTAGCACCCGACCATCCTGAGGTTAAGAATGTAATAAATCAATTTTCTAAATGTGCTCAGCAACAGAATGTAAATTTTTATGGAAATATTACATTAGGAAAGGATGTAAGCTTAAATCAATTAAGACAACATTATGATGCAGTTTTGTTGGTAATATATTTTGTGCCTTTTTTGGAAAATTATAACAATAAAATATTAATAATAAGCTTTCATATTGAAATGAATTTTATAGACTTACGGTGCAGAGGAAGATAAGAGTTTAGGTATTGATAATGAAAATGCCAATAATATTATTGCAGCAAGAAATTTTGTAGGGTGGTACAATGGTCATCCCCGGGACAAAGATTTAAAGGTAAATTACACAATCCACGAATACATTTTTGTTGAATGTGTATCCGTCAGTTTGCAATTAGTTTTAGAATAAATTTATTATTTTGATGTAGGTAGATTTATCTGGACACACAGCAGCAATTCTTGGTCAGGGAAATGTTGCTTTGGATGTAGCTAGAATAATTCTTGCGCCAATAGATCAACTAAAGAAGACTGACATAACAGAGTATGCTTTGCAAGCATTAGCTTCCTCAAAAGTAAAAGAATTATATCTTGTTGGTCGGAGAGGACCATTACAAGTAGCCTTTACAATAAAAGAACTTCGTGAACAAATTAAGCTAAAAAATTGTGCAACATTATGGAGAGAAAATGATTTTCAAGGTGTAGCCGATGCTGTTAGCAATATTCAAAGACCAAGAAAACGACTAACAGAACTAATGCTTACATCATTAAGTGAAAATCAAGCACGAGAAGGTTATAATAAATGTTTTAAACCAATCTTTTATAGAAGTCCAAAGAAATTTATAGTTGACAGCAACAAAAAAATTACTGGTATTGAATTAATATGTAATAATCTGGTAGGGGAGAGTTTAGAAAACCAAAAATGTGTACCAACAGAGAGTACAGAAACTTTAAATTGTAGTCTTGCCTTTCGTAGTATTGGATACAAGAGTATTAAAGTCGATAGTAACCTGGTGTTCAATGCTAATGGCCATGCTGAAAACGAAAAGGGTCGAATTGTAGACAATGAAAATAACAATTTAGCTAAGCTATATGTCTCTGGGTGGTTAGGCACGGGCCCTGTTGGCGTTATTCTACATACGATGGGTAATGCATTCCAAGTAGCCAAATTAATTTGTCAAGATTTAAATAAAGACAATGCAAATAAAAGTCTGGGAGGATTTGAAATAATCAGGAGTACTATTTTGAAAAATACTACTATAGTTGATTGGCGTGGTTGGAACAAAATTGATAAGTATGAAATAGAACAAGGTAAGAAAAATGGCAAAATCCGTGAAAAGATTTCCTCTGTTGATAAAATGATAGAAGTGGCAATTCAGTAAAAGATTAATTAAACTCGAACACCTAACAAAACAGACTTGTGTTCAATACGAACTAGTTCTCTGATATAAAGCCAGCCGATAATTATTCTGCCGCGAATATACAATGCGTTAGAAGTGTATTATATATCTGTATAAATATTTTTGCGAAATTATACCGTTCTGACAGGAATTAATGTTTTGTAATTTAAATATTTATTGTTTTCTGAAATTTCGGCCCTGTTGGAGTGAAATTATGAGGGTGGGTGTTTTCTATTTTCTGTGGCTGGTACATAAAACAATCTGCCCTTCTTTGTATTTTTGTTACTATTTAAATAGCGAATTTAAATACTATTTTTATAATTGACATAAAAAATAGGTATTAGTTAAAACTATCCAGTTCTCGATTTTAGAAATCGGTTTTTTCTTTTGTCCAATATTTTTCTATTGGAAGGTTCACTTTCGAAAGTTACTTTAATATATTTATTTCGTTATATTTTAATTTAATAATTTTCTTTTTTTGTTTAACATTTTATAATTAGCTGTATGTATTTGTAATTCAATATGGTATACTGCAATATACAGAATAAATTTTAAATGTTTAAATAAGTTTCCACAAGGCTGAAAAATTTGTTTCGCTCGAAGACTGCTATTTACAAACAAGTGTATAAATAATAGTAATAGTAATCAGGAATGCTAAATAGTGTCAACATTACTAGGAAATAATGGACGCTACGCTGTTAAGCTGGAGTACAGACTGAGATTTTAAATCTTGGTACTTTTTATAACAAATTGATCTAAAATATTTATTGATGTTTATATTTCTTTAATATTTGGTAATATTAAGTAAAATAATTACAGCATTATGATAGTTAATTGTCATTTTCTCCTAACGGATTATAGTTTTATTTTATAAAATATACAATTAATAAAATAATTATCTATGACAAAAATTTTCTTTATCCTATTTGAAAGCATACCCTTTGTTGTGAAGTGCCGGTGCACAATTCTAGCAACATTGATCTAGTATGCAATGATTATGATTATACAGTAAGAGGTGGAAAATATTTAAGTATTTTTAAGTAATAACAGAAAATGCGTGATTAGAGGCTATGTCCTTACGAGAAAAAAAAATAATAAAAATATTTTACTTAATGTATATTCAGGAAAAACCAGGTTTGAAAAATTTATTTCTTTTCTGTTCCTTTCGAATTTGTGCCGAGAGGGCCGCCTCTCGAGACGATTTAATAAAATACTATGATCGCAAACCAGATTTAAATTTTGACGTTGCGCTCGCAAAATCTCGGTATGTGTGAACACATTGAGTGAAGCGAGGTGCAAACAGCACCGAAGTTGTATTTCTAAAACGTCGACGCATTTTATTCTCTAATATAATTTTTTAATTTTTATTATTTTCCATTTTAGCGCGAAAAATTTTTCCCATTGAAATCTATGGGATTTTAGTTTTTCCGTGATTATTCTCCAACAACATCGAATATTTAATTTTTTTTAAACCACCTAACTAATGTCTCTCAATGTGCAAAATTTGGAAATTTACGTATATTTGATTGATGCTCTCAGAAAAGTGTCTCATAGAGATATTCGCTCCACAAGATCCAATACCGCTTAAGTCTATGTAGTTTTGATTTGTTGCTTTTTTTGCATTGTTGTTTTTTCGTTTAACTTTATTAATGTAAAACTAATAAAGTTGTTTCTATTATAAGCGAAATTTAATATCAAATAAACGTACAGACATAAAGCTTCTTTCACACTGAAAAAATTATGTAAGAACGTGTACGTTTAGCGCGTTTATTGAAATTAAAATTTTTATCTTGATGTAGTAACACTGACGTCATCAATCAAGAGCTCTTTCAGTTACAGAGTAACTATTCCTTATCTCTGCTCTTCCTATGAAGAGCAGAGATAAGGAATAGGAAAGGAGATGAAATTATACCTCTAATATATTATTGTATAAAATAATTATTTTTTTCAATAAAGTACCTTAATAAAGTATGTATATATTGTGTCGATGATGCGGTGACGGGCGAGCACCTGAAGTATCAATAGTATTTTATTGCACACATCCAAATTTCTTTGCAAGTATGACTCTTAGTGACTTGGTCAGTTACTATTGTAAAACAATGTACTTGATAAAGGCAAAATTTATATATTTTATATAAAATTTATATATGTATGTCATATTACTTTCTAAACAGCATCAGTATATATATTTTAAAAACAGCAAATATTTTATTTAACAGCGTATCCCACTATTAATAGAAACTTATTCTCCTATCAATATTTATTGTATGACAGTTATTTAATGTGTCTAGCCTACTTTTAAAGATAAGATTCAAGTCATGCATTCAGACACTAAACGTTATTTCTGCAATTAAAAGTTAATTTATTTGGTTCTATTCTTGTCTTTTGGGGCAAATGTACCACGGTGAGTAACAACAGCGTTTTTTCTGATCGCTGTTGACTGGGTAACGGTGTGTTTCTGAAAAAGGAATGCTTTCTAACAAGGTATGACTCGTGTGTAAATCTCGAAAATGAATCGGCAGTATTGACGATTGTATAAGAATTGTCAAAAATACTTTATAATACTTATAGGAACATCGTGTCTTTTAAACAAAAAGACTATAAGTAGGTTCAACATTCTATAAACCTAATAAAATAATTGACTTGTATCTCTGTTGATCACTTATCCTCAATAATGTAGGGTCTCCGGCCTTTTTACCCAAATGTCCCGTCAAACTGGCTGGTCTATCCGGCTATTAGGTTTGGCGACCTGGTAACCCTAATCTCATAGGATATTCGTATGACTACAAAGACTTGCAAGGAAACCAATCCCTTGTTGAACCTTATGGCAAAATTATCTTTAGAGTTAAAACTGCATAACCAAAAGAATATTTGCGTACCTATATAATTGTAAGGAATTAGTTTTCCTTCAGCCCGACCTGTACTTAGTAATTCTTTTTAACTGTCGAGATTAAGGTACCAGTGAAAAAGTTTTAAAATATACCTAATAAAGAATACAATATTTGGATGAGTATTTTGTAGGTTTGAAATAAAAAAAAAATTAAACTTTTTAAAACTTCAATTATTAAAAAATCCTAATCATTATTTCAACTTTTAATACAATTTATTAATTTGTTTATATTTTTAAACACAGGCAATACTTTGATGATGCCAACACCTAGATTCTACGTAACGCCAACTTCCTTTTGCTCGTGTTCTTTTGACAACACGAGGTTATAATTTGTTAATTGTGAAAAGGTTGGTTAATTTGTGATGAATTAATTCTGTATTTTGTTTGTTTTGTTTAAATAAGTGCTACATCTAGAAATATGTTTATATTTTAGGTGTTCACAATGGCAGAAGAAAACTGGACTGAAGATGGTGCGGAAGCAGGCAGCATGGCTGTGGATTCCATGCCTCCGCCACAACCGGCTGACATCCCGGAGATCAAACTCTTCGGAAGATGGAGTTGTTATGATGTGCAAGTGTCGGATATGTCTCTTCAGGATTATATATCTGTAAAAGAAAAGTACGCCAAATACCTACCCCATTCAGCGGGCAGGTACGCTCACAAACGATTCCGCAAAGCTCAGTGCCCCATCGTTGAACGTTTGACCAATTCGCTGATGATGCACGGTAGAAACAACGGCAAAAAACTGATGGCCGTACGTATTGTCAAACACGCATTCGAGATCATCCATCTTCTGACAGGCGAAAACCCCCTTCAGGTCCTTGTGACCGCTATTATCAACTCGGGTCCGCGTGAAGATTCAACCAGGATCGGTCGTGCCGGTACAGTGCGTCGTCAAGCTGTGGATGTGTCGCCCTTGCGTCGCGTAAACCAAGCTATCTGGTTGTTGTGTACTGGTGCACGTGAGGCCGCTTTCAGAAACATCAAAACTATTGCAGAGTGTGTTGCTGATGAGCTTATTAATGCTGCCAAGGGCTCATCTAACTCATATGCCATCAAGAAAAAAGATGAGCTGGAACGTGTTGCTAAATCCAACCGTTAAATATTTATAAGAAAACGACTAAATAAAAAATGTAATAAAAATATTTGTTTTCATTTTGTTTGCATTTGTATATGATAAGCTGTAATTTATATCGATATATTTGTGCATTTTTCACTAGAATAAGTTATCTTTTTTAAATAGCTTTTCATTTGTATTCTCATTTCCACAATGAGAAGTAATGCCCTTCCATTATATAAGATCTAAAAGTACATACTGTAGCTACATAATATCACATGAATTCATATTGTGGTATCCAACAGAGATTTTTCACATCGTATTAATTATTTAAATAATAAAATGTCGATAATTTTTTTAATTTACAAATTAATTTTCTCTTATAACTAAATGAAAAACACATTAAATCAAGATCTATACATATCTAAACAGTTATGGATCTACAATCTCAAATTAATATTAACCTTAGATGGTTGATTTATACTATCATTGGCTTATTTGATATAGTTTTATCTTTAGAACCAAATATGTAACTAAAATTGTTTATTAATTTCATATATTAATGCCCATAAAAAAACACTGGAACTCTTGTAAATTGTTTTGAGAATTTTCATTTATAATTTATTTAGAAAATTCTATTAGTTAAAAGTAAAAATATTTTACAAATTTTTAATTTCAGTCTACATAATTTTACCAGCATAGAATTATTTTGTGTTATTGAAAAGTAGAACTGCGTGGGTAACATTTTCGTGCCATTATATCTTAAAGTCCAACTTGAAATCTGGTAACTAATCAGTATTTTTTGAGGTTCTAAAATAACTGCGTACCACTGACATCTCCGCTTCGCTTCAATTTTAAACTTCAAGAACGAAGTGGTCATGCTTTGATTCTTGTTAATAACGTGCTGGTGAAAAATTTGTTTAGAAAAATCGTTTAATCATACACGAGCAGGATAACCACGATCTGCAGATTGGATTGGGACATGTTCATGATATTCTACACAAATATGTGAGGAGGCATTTTGAGGCTGTAGACCCAGCAACCTTCCCGATACATAAAAACAGGCGCTCATGAAATGTTTATATTGTATGATATAAAAAAAGAAAATTGCTTCCGTCTTTACGATATTGTAACAGGTGACGGAGCATGGATTTAACAATAATCAGAAAAAAACGCCAGTCAAAAGTATATTTAAAAAGGAACCAGAGCATATAGAAATTATGCCCTTTGTTTTTTAGAGTGCCTTCAGAATTTGAATTTTAACAACAATGTACATCGAGTTGGTATTTTGCACATTACCAAATTTTTGACAGAAGATTTTGCTGCTGCGAGCAACAAGCTACCGAAACGGGACTTCGTATCGTTTTGAAAAGAGAAGGAAACAAGTTTCCTATAATTATAAGCCAGCATACGGAACAGTTTTCACTCCAAGAAGATGCGTTTATTTCGTTCTTGACTGATTAGGAAGTATTGTGCAGAACTCAGTTAAAGAGTTTTTTGAAAATAAACTTACTAAGACTATATTTTTATTTCTTATACAAAACTTTCTGATTGTTAGAGTAATATATATAATAAAATAATAATGATACAAAATTTATCAATATCATAAAAGATCTTGAAACGAGTTTATAAAATTTCGTCTGTTTGTTCGAGTATCACTTTACCACAGTGGTATTTCAATAAATTGCTGGTATTTCAATAAATTTAGGTTTGGTTTTGGCTTAGTAAACCTACAATATTTATTCGGTAATTAAATAAAGTTAATGCAACCAGAGCCCTTTGATACAAAAAGTTTTACAAAAACAATATATAATATAATTAAGGTTTTTTTATTGTGACATAAACTATCATTTACTAATTATAATATTAAATTAATTATCTAGTATATTTCAGATTTTGAACGAAAGAAAATTTGACAATTCTTTACTTTTGAGAGTGACGTTTTAAATTTCAAGTCGACGTTTCATGAAAGACAGTTTAATGTATACACAATTAGGATTTAAGAAATTTTTGAAAATTATATGACTCTGTATAATATTTTAACTAGTTCTTTATCATATATTATGTATTCCTGGTATTAGATGCAAAAGAGCTCACAAATTATATACTAATAGCGTGTAAACAAGTATAAACATAATATAGAAAGGATCCTACCTTCGATATCATAGAATAAGTGCAATATTGTAGTAGAGAAAATGATTCATAGTTTATTTATTATAAATCCGTCTGGGTAAGAAGCGTGGTGCTGTGACTACACTAACATTAAAAAGATATTAAGTATTTAAATGCTGATGTTGATCTATGAAAATTATTTTCAGGGATGTGTTCCTGGAGAAACATTGGCGAAGTGTTATCCCTAGATCAGTCTGCGATTATTATTTAGAAGCACAAAGAGCTTCCCCTAATGTAAGCATAAATAATAATATTTGTTGTGTAATTAATAAAAGTGATACCCATTTTAAATATATTAATTATCATTAAACACCAACTTTTACAAATATGATTATGATGGAAAGCTATGTCAATATTTACAGGATGTTCCCCCCGTATTAGCAGCTCCACATCACTATCTTATCTCTATTCAAAGAGGTGGTGTAGCTCTGGTAGCAGTGAGCAAGCAAGAAGTTCCACCTCTATTTGTTATAGAGTTTCTACATAGAGTTGTTGATACATTCCAGGTAGTGTTTAGACAATAAGTTACTTACACTGCAGATTTTAACATTGTTGAAATAGTATATTCTGCTGTTTAAAGCTGATGATATTGTTTTTCTCTATATTAATGTTTCTTTTTGCAGGATTATTTTTCTGATTGTACTGAAACAATTATAAAAGAAAACTATGTTGTTGTTTATGAGGTAATTTTTAATGCTATCTGTTTTTTTTTATTTTGTATTTTCATAATTATCTAAATTATTTTTAACAGAAACTTGTATTATTTTCTAATAATGTTGTTTTTTAAATATTTCAGTTGTTAGATGAGATGTTAGACAATGGTTTTCCATTTGCAACTGAGAGTAACATCTTGAAGGAATTGATTAAACCTCCAAACATATTTAGAACAATTGCAAATACTATGACTGGAAAATCAAAGTATGTTTATGTATAATTTCCAATTAAATCAAGTTTATCAATAATGTGTCTTGGTTAATAATAATCTGTCTTGTTCTCTTGGATATTACTGAAGACAGTAATATTTATAAGATATTTAAAAGATTAAATATTAATTATTTAATAATAATATTAATGTAATAAGTCCTAAAATTTTTATAAATATATTTTTGTCTCTCCTCATATAAAATTATCTCTTTTTATTTATAACATTATAAAGATTAAAATAATCCTGATAAAGTCTGTTATTATTTTTTAGTGTTTCATCCATATTACCATGTGGACAGCTTTCCAATGTACCATGGCGAAGATCAGGCGTCAAATACGCCAATAATGAAGCATACTTTGATGTGATTGAGGAAGTTGATGCTATTATAGATAAAAGTGGAGCAACGGTGTCTGCTGAAATACAGGGATATGTATGTTCATTACACAATTATAGAAAATTTAACCTGTTTTTTACATATTTTTTAATATCTTCTATCTTTGATTAGATTGATTGTTGCATTAAGCTGAGTGGAAAACCAGACTTGACACTCTCCTTTGTGAATCCACGGCTGTTTGATGATGTTTCATTTCATCCTTGTGTAAGATTCAAAAGATGGGAGGTAAGTAAAGTTATTACTATATTTAGGAATATTATCAAAAATAAAATTATGAGTGCATCTTGTGACTCCTGACAGAAGTGATAACTTAAGCTACTCAAAGTTCAATTATTTAATATTAAAATTGTTTAACTCAAGAAAGGCTTCAGTTATTGCTTAAATTTTATGTATATTAATATGATAATATAAGGAAAGGTTATTTATTAATAAAATGTATTATTGATTATAAAATATATTTTATTCTTAATTTCAATTTTTATAATTTTGTTTGTTAAAATTTGTTTATTAGAATTTTGTGTATGTATTATTAGTATCATGATTTTATCCTACAAAATTCGGATATATTTATACTGTATGCCGAAATACGACTAGCGTTAGCGACTAGCTGTGAGGTAGAGTGAGAGAGGAGATCGCTTACGACAGAGAAAGGGAAGCCAGACAGTCTGGCGTCATGTCGGTTCACGTCATAAAGCGGTTTACCCACCCATAAGAAGATATCACTTCAATAAGTTTCATGAATGGCATCTTTTTAGTATTATTATTTTTCCTCATTTCAGTCAGAAAGAATACTGTCCTTCATACCGCCGGACGGCAACTTCAGACTTATGTCATACCACATCGGATCTCAGAGCGTGGTGGCCATTCCGATCTACGTCAGACACAATCTTACGCTACGTACCAACGGGGACCAGGGACGATTCGACATGACCGTCGGCCCGAAACAGACGATGGGGAGGACTCTGGAAAGTGAGCCTTGAAATTAATTAAAATATTCAATAATAGACGGTGGCGACGCTCACTCGTTTAATTTCAGACGTCGCATTGGAGATCTGTATGCCGAAATGCGTCCTCAACTGCTCCCTCACCGCCAACCAGGGGAAGTACTCGTACGACCCGGTCAGCAAGGTGCTGACGTGGGACATCGGGCGCATCGAGCTCCCCAAGCTGCCCAACATCCGCGGCAGCGTGAGTGTCGCATCGTGTGCGTGTGCGTGTGTGTGTGTGCGTGCGTGTGTCTCTGAGCTGTGTGTCGCAGGTGTCGGCGGCTGCGGGCGCGGAGGCAGGAGGCGCTCCGGCCGCAGTGAGCGTGCAGTTCGCTCTGCCGCAGCTGGCCGTGAGCGGGCTGCGCGTCAACAGGCTGGACATGTACGGCGTCAAGTACAAACCCTTCAAGGGCGTCAAGTACGTCACCAGGGCCGGTAAGTTCCACGTCAGGATGTGATCCGGTCGAGGAGCGATGGACTCATGACCTCGAGAACCGTGCGAAGGCTGCGGGCTCGTTTGTCGTTGTCGATTTTTGACTTTGAGGGTTAATATGAGATACATAATAATTTTAATATTTGTAATCACAACATTCTTGCAATTTATTTGTCCATGATATGTTATATACCGTGTTCACATATATTTATCTACATGTTATTTGAAAAGAAACATAAAACGTGTCAACCTTTTTCTTTAATAAAAAATATAAACACACGCTTGAGTTTAATATGACCTCATATTCGTTCGTTTCAAACACTGTACCTTCGTTATGAGAGCTTCCTATGTACAATAATAATTGAAACATTTTAAAATTACTTAATTATTATTAGTATCATTTATTAATTTTTTTGTCGTTTGCTCGCGTATTTTAATATTAAAATCCTTTGATTATTTGTATTCCTTTGCCCACAGAGTTATCTTGTATATTCTTTGGATATATTTTTTAATGCACGTCATTTTACAATATTTAAAAAGCGCGTGATTACACGGTGGTGATGTGGTGCAGTGGTGTAGAAACCACGTCTACATGCGACCTGCACTAAGTGTAATTTTATAGAAAATCCTTTCTTATCCAATGTTCTAGATGCTGAAGTATTAGCATAGAAAGAATTTTTGTAAGAATCTTTTAAATCCCTGTGTAGGACCTCATTTGCGCAAAATTGCTCAAATAGGATATTAGGGGTTCATACATATAGGGGTTCATATAAGTGTCATATCTGCAAGAAAGCTAGACTACCTAGATAGCACAAAAAATACACATATTAGCTAGGCGTACTGTAGAATTTTGTTAAAGACATTGTAACGGAACGTGCAGCAAATGGGAAGAATGAGAAGTAATGATTAGAAAAGATAAGAAAATTCGTCAAACCCCATGTCGGTGTAGTGGAATATTGGTAAAAATAGGTGAATGTCGCTTAATAATTAAACGAATAACAATGTTGATGTTTACGATGATTTTTCCACTGACTAATTGGCATTCTTGATCTTGATATCGCAGCTGTGGAGTGGAGGCTACTGACGGTGTTTTCCATGAAACCAAGTGGATGATTTTTGTAGCAGACGAAGAAAATTGTTATTGAAAAATAATAAGTCGCATGATGACTACGTCAAGTATCTAATAATATTACTTGACTTAGTCATAGTGGAATTGGGTATCTAGTCTTAGATTATTTTTAACCTGTTGTAACAAGTCGGTGTAACAAGTCGGCAACAGTCTTATGTGTATTGTATTATATCTATACTATACCAATATTTTCTCTGTCCAATATAGTAAAAGATTGGTATTAATATTAAAATACTATGGAAATATTAGAAATAAAAGTTTTCCATAGTATTTTAGATCGGAACCATACAAAGAAATTCGTTTTTTAAGTCAATAGCGGCTCTTTGAACAACAAGAAGTTTTAGTTATGTTTTAACGAAATAATATTAATTTATGAACAATACATTTGTAAGGATTTAATAGTATAACTCACGTATAGCAAATCACGCTAATTTTAAAATATTAAATAATCTAAGTATGTTTACTTGGATTATTGAATATTTTGAAATTAGTCGGGTCGGTGGTGAGTGTGCTCTCCGGATAACAATTGACCGGTTGCTCTCGATCAATTCGCTACTCGCCACGCGACTTTTGTAGACTCGTTGCATAATTAAAATTCATAGTAAATTATCCAGAAATTGGCAGAAATGTAATGTGGAGAAAGATCAAGAAGAGAAACCGAGAGGGTTTCCTTGAGGGCATCCCATTTACAGTGACAGATTATTGAATTCATCCATCTTCGTACTGGTTAAGATAACGACCAACCCAAAGACAAAGACTAAAAATAAAATTATAAAAGTCGGTAAAATAAAATAGAAATGTGTATTTGGAACGGAGACACATATCAAACATTTAATAGTGTCTTAGATTTAGAAGTGTAACTTTTAACCTGTCACGCACGAGAATTTTGAGTTACGTTACGGTCAGTGCCGGAATAATAAATGTGATATTATTTTTTAGACAGAAAGTGGGTTTCATCATATTTTGTTTTTTTTTTAAATAGTACAGATATACCGTAAACCTTAGACGAAAAGAATTTTGAACCACCGAAATTGTACACATATTTTTTTCTTAACAAATTTATTACGCACAAAACTAATTGTAATATATTTAAAAAAATACGTCTTATATAAATTTTTTTAATGATTCAATTTTGAAAATAAAAAAAAACAAGTACATTTAAACAACTGTATTTTTAAATTAACTGACGTCCTTGTCTTACATCTCCCTAATCTTTTCATTTGATTAAAGATAGGTTCATTTTAGGCATTATCGTTTTCGTCTCGTTAAAATAACAGGCGAGTATCTCTCGCTAAATGTCACATATGGTTTTCATTAAATAAAAAAGCAAAGTGAAAGCCTAAATTGGGACGTTTACTAAATATTTTAATACAGTTATTTTTCGTGACTTGTAATGATGTGTCATTGAATTTTTGCTCTGAGGTCTTCTATGACTTCGGTCACCAAAATTCTTTTATTAAATTATCCACTTTCAATCGATGTCATTTAATACTGGTGTGTGTCAGTTGAAACTCTCGAGGAGGGTCTATTTTGATACCATAAAATTTTAAATGGTTACATATGATTACGAAGACTTTCTTAGGATCTAGATCATAATCCCTGTCAAATATTTATGATACATTTATTATTTTTCCGCTGCATTTCTTAATTCAGGTAGAGTTTATGTTGTTCCTCTAGACTGCAAATAAGGTACCGACCTTTGGTTCTTATAATAATGATAATTAAAAAAATCGTTGAAATATTTTGACTAAACATTGACACCAAGGTAGTTGTTAATAATCTTTGAATCTTAAAGGATATTATGAAACAATCTTATATTTTGATATTAATTTCTTGCAGGCGTTTGTATAAACAAAAAAATTAGTTTCGCCGAAAATATTTGTTCCGGCCTTAGAATGGGTTTCATGCAAAACCGACGAAAAATGTAAATATGTACAATTTTAAATATGTTTCAGTAATTTTCGGTTTCAGTCTCGACTGAAAAACTTGTTTCGGTCAGACATTCACAAAAACAAACGAATAACGAATTATTATTATCTAATAATAAAACGTATACAGCATACTATATAGGATACTATAACTACTCTATACCATACTATAACAACATATGGTTACTCATACTATACGAGTATTTTAGGAGTAACAAAATACTACATGTACTAAATAAAATTTAAATGACAATACAATTTGTTTTAATAATCAAAATTTTTGCGTCTCATTGTCTAGTCATACTATATCTTGTTATTACCAGCTCCATCGTCACCGCTACCACGTGTGTTATTTGTTCTCGAGCAGTCCTAGCGAAAAATTAGTTAATGAGAATCAGATATTATTAAAAACCTCTTATTTATTTTTATTTATTAATCGTGTGCCTATGTAAGTACAAACAAGTTTCAACTTTTTCAGGTTATCTTCAAAGACTTCAATTGTATGCGCAAGATTTAAGCGCTTATATCTAGATAAAATACCAAATAAAAGTTAAATAATAAAAACATATTCACCAAATAAAATTATGAAAAGAAACCTTAAAAGTAGATTCGAGGGATGCGGGATTACAGCCGTCGCGAGGCAAGCTTCATTAGCTTTATAACAATCACTTATTCCAGGTATTTTCCGTTCTATTGATGTCTGTAGTTAAGCTTTTTTTTATTTCAGGACATTTTTAATAACAGCAAACAAATTATAACTTTAAATCATTTGCATATCTCAACTATCAATGTATAAATTAACAATTACAATTATTGAAAGATAATTATCGAAAGTGGATCAATGACGAGCTGTGAATAGAGTGAATAGGTGTTTGTTTTGAGTTCATAAGATGACAGCAGCCTCCGGCCACCAAATACATATGTATATAATTATTACATTTTAATGAAGGCAATACTCTCGCGTGATAATAATTTTTAAAATCTTACATACATATTAGTCTACAGACTTTCAAATTAATTATTAGTATTATTACTATGAGAATAATTTAGTAACATTAATCTGTCATATTTATTTCTTCGTTGAAACAGTTACTTCTTTCTTACTATCTTTAAAATATATCTGGCAATTAGACTCTAATTTTGATATCATATAAAGAAAATACAAATATTTGTGTGAGTAATAAACAAAAATGAATATTTCTACGGCTTCAACATCAAGCAAAGTACTACATAAATAAGTAATACATGTCTTATAAATTCTAATTTGTATAAAAATTAGTCGGTTGATAGAGATTTATTTATAAAATAAATTATTTTTGTCATACATAATTTATAGAAAGTCCAATATTAGGAACTTACCATAATGACTAATATGTATATGTAATAGAAGTAACTAGATAATTATATTAACATCATCATTGACAATTCCGGACAAATCTTACAGTTCTATCAAATTTGTTCAACTTTGGTTCTGTATTACAATACGATTTCTTGACCAGTTATAAAAAAAAAAAATTAAAATCATTATAATTTAAATATAAAAGTATAACAGCTTCTTATTTATCACGTCTATTGACAAAATGTCAACATATAAACAAATATATTAACTATAAACTTATAAAGAGTCCTTGTAGTAAACGAACGTAAACAACAGAGTTACAATGCGTCCACTCGGGGCGGTCTATTGTCTACGTGATCATTGTCAACAAACATCAAAGAAAATGCCGGCAACAGAAGTATAAACTTATTTTTTTTGGCGAAAGTAAGCAATGACTTATAAAATGAGAGGTCAATACGAATAAGCCTCTCAAGCTAAATGTACAAGGTGTCTGTACTGTATGTAGTACATGTATAGGGACCTCATCAATTTCGCGTTTAGCTGCTTCTCTCCAGGTTAATGAGTGTGCTGGAAGATAAGTAATGACTTACTGGATTCTGTGGTTTTAAGATTTAAATTCTTAAAATAATATATAATTTCAAGTGTTTAATTACATTTAAATATTATTTAACAATCAGTCATCGCTGAGAGTTTTTTTGGTATATTTTAAATATAATAAATTTGAAATTACTAACATCTTTTCAATCTTAGGTCAGTAAGCTGGGCACGTGATCTCAAATATAAAGATGACAAGAATATAAAGTATAGTTATTTCGAAAAAAAAGACGTGTTATAAAAAATATGATTTATGGAGGGGATAAGAATAATACATGTACATCCTTATACAGTACCACAATATAAAAAAAGAGTAAATGTACGAACAAAAACGAGATAATAGAAAGGTTTTATTAATTTGTATTCAGATATTCGTGGGTTCGATTTCCAGTGACAGTTGTTTCTGTGACCCACAGTAATGTTTTGAGTCTGTGTGTTATTTGTGTCCGTTATTTCTGTTTTCAGGGAACTGCTCGCAACAATGAGATTATTTCTTTAGTTGATGTTCGGAAGTTGTTTTTCACAAAACATAAAAAAATAAGTAGAATGGTATTTATTATAAGTAGAATGGCATTAGTTTGTTTGTTTGTTGACACAATAATATAAAAAATTATTCTTTAATCTTATCTATTAAAAGACCAACTTTATTAAATATAAAATATGTAACTGACTTCCCGGAAACGGCTTTCACATATAAAAACAATCAAAAACTAAGTTTCTTTAGGATCAACAAATATATGTAATTATTATTTCATAAAGTACTCTAATATTATGTTTAATAAATTTAATGTGTGAAAAAAATTTCGTGGCCAACCTCGCATAGTTAGTCTCACTGACTAGTTATCGGTACTAGATGTTGTCGTCCAGAGTCTTAGTTATAATTAGTGTTAATTAGTCTATAAAATATTATATTAATTATGATAAAAAGAAAGACAATACTATAATATAATAATATAAAACCAGTTAAAAATAGAATTACGTTCAAAATTTAAATCCTGGATTAAAATCCAGTGAATCCAAGATTTAAATTTTGAACGAAATGAAGACGCACACACACATACCGCGATGAAATAAATAATATTTTACAAAGCATGACGCTATAAATTATTATGTATTGCTAGTTTAGAGATACAACGCGTGAAACGAACACGCAAAATCATTTTTCAATTCCTATAATGTGCGGGTCGCAGCCCACACTGAATGATACGTAATGATGGACTGTCTCTGTCTCTCTTTAACACAACACTCTATGTTATTAGACAAGTGAACTCTTTCCAGATGAGAAAAGACGATCTGCTACGATTTTTTTTTGTTTTGATCTGGTACTAGTTATCAAATATTGTCATGAGTCTGAATTACATTTACAATTTAGTTTGCAATGTCGTTACCATATTTTTAATGAACTCCTCGGATACAAATTGGAATGATTTAAGAATTTCCCGCTAGAGATGGCTGTGTTTCGGCAAATTTAGCACGCAGCCGCGCTCCGTGCACCGCTTTACAGTTGCCACCGTTACGCGGCTATTAAGCGCACGCGCACCGTGGCCTGCAGGGCACGCTCCCGCTCACTGCACCAGACGTCACCGAGGGGCACCATGCGTGGTGACGACAACACAGAACTAATGGGATGGCTTTTAATTTTTAGACTTCCTGTAATAGGTCTGGTTCGACAATCTTTAACTCAATTTTATTTGAATTTTAATCAATTTACTCGTCTGTACTTTTGCCAGTATTTCTTAGGTTTAAAAAGTTACAATTACTGTAAAGAAATAAAAGTTTTTGAATATTTATTAATATCTTGATATTTTGTTATTAATATTTTGTATGTTTTATACTCAGGTAGAAGAAAAAATATATATATTCTATAAATCTTTCACACTATGGCGCAATCATTCAAATTAGTAAAATTAAATTTCATTCTCTCATAATTAGTTTTTAGTTTGTTAAAATCACGTCTTCAATTATAATATTCAATTCTATTATGTTACTGACAGAAATCGGTTAAGTGTATTTCAGACGTAAGTTCAGTTTAAAATAAAATTAATAATTGTCGATCTCTCTAAGTAAAAGTGCTGAGTATTATCAGTGTACGGAAGAGTGACCCAGATCAGCCGTTCATCACGCAGCTTTAGCAAAAAACACCTCTCAGCCAATGCCAAATAAACGGTGTGAAAATCAAGTGAAACAGATAGCCACGAATCGTGCACAATCTTGTTCCAAAAAATATATAAAATAAGTCTTTTATAAATCAATGATAAAATACGTTAATAAATTGCGGATTATGGCCATCAGTAATTTGAATGATAAATAATGGGCAAGTTGTAAATAAAAGACAATATTTCCACCTGCGGGCTGCAGACACGATCCTTGGTAACGCAAAATCACGTAATGTGTAATGCGTACATTAACACAATAACCTACTTAATATTAATATCATTCAGTAAATTGCATCTCTGATATTGCTTACCAATTTACTTTCTTTATATCGCACTGATGTTCGGTTTTAATGCTTGTGAGAGTTTGCGTTCGTTTCTTTCATTGAATAGGGGTAATATACCAGTGGTCGTGAATAATAATAATAATAATAATAATAATAATAATAATAATAATAATAATAATACGCCACCATTGAGACGTAATCACCACTGATGTGTCACATTTGTAATATCACTTTAGAGTATAGCTTTGATGTCTAGTAGACTTATAGTAAAACAGAGCCCAAAATACATACATTTCTTTCAATATTATTACACGTTGAGATATACATTTAGTGTAGGTATATTTTGTCTTATATTCCTGCCTTAAAATAAAAATATTTCCTAATTATTTTAAACAATTAACTTAATAAAACTGGCTCCTATAACAGTAAATACAATTTAGGATAGACAGAGATAACAACTAACGGCGCCTTCATTCACAAACTATTAGTGTCTGTGTAAAAGAAATACCACGCCCTAATTTAAGAAGATTAAAAACCAGACAGAACAATTCAGCACTTCGCCTCTTTACCATTACGGATGGCTCTCGTCTGATGACTCCTCAGAAGACAAATCATTAACCCTGAAATAAACTTCTTTATTATAATGTCTCTGAGCTAAAGCCTCGGCGCTCAGAGCTAATTATTTCGGTGGCAAGTAATTGAATCTCGTCCGAAATAAAAAAACATGGACTGTCTGTGCGCGATGTAATTTAAGATTTTCATCTGATAGATAAGTGGCAATGAGAATTGCGCGAATCTACAAATTAACTTTCACTAGAGCATAGCTTCGTTTCGAACTTGGCCTTTAATGTTTAAAAACCGCAGGAAGTGACGTTAAAACTACAACCTTTGTTTTTTATAATATTTTTTATTCAGTTGTGTTAGTGTAAATATGATATTGTTGATCTTTTGAACTTTGACAGTGACCATCATCATACGAAAAAAACAGTTATTCCGTAACATATAATATTTCACGGTCTGTTCAGTTTCATTAAAAACGATGTAGATTTCATATGATCTTTATGTAATAAAAATAATAATTTCCAACTCAGTATCCATTTTTTTTAAAAACATCTCACGCAATTAATTAATTATTGTTATTAGTATATTAAATACTAATAATAATAATAGCCTGTAGCTTCAGTTAAGGTTCCTTGAATTATTTTCTATTTTACAATACAACCTGACTGACCTACTTGAAAAATGTAAACAACTAAATGTTGATGAAGCCACTTATTTTTCGAATCAATATATTACGTATTAAACCATTAGTATAGGATATAAACATATATAAGATATATTCACGTAATAACCTATAAATAGTCTTCTGTGGCTGTGTTCGTCTATCAACCACTTAGCAGTATATTTTAGTAACTTTTTAATTGAGTTTTTCACATAAAAAAATCAGAATCAATTCGGAATTTTCATGTGAATTTTCTTCATGATTTTTTTCCTTTCATACATACACGGCACCTATTCCGACGACCATTCCTACATACTGACCAAGTGAAAAGCTTTTCTATAAATATCAATATTTGTATTCTATTATTTTAACAAAAGAGGATTCTCAATAGTTTTGTTGCAATAAGATTCGTTGCTATGGCATCTGCGATCGTTAAGATGAGATTACATATTTATCATTTTAATGATTTATAAAAGACTAAAAACATAAAGTATTGAACATGAACTTGTAATGATATTTCCCACGTTAATATATTCTTTGTTCTTATTAGTCGAGTATCAAGCAGCTCGTTCACACGTCTCTATCGTGAGCTCTTTATTTATTAAAATTGCACTGTTTGGGAGACGAGGACGTTCACCTCACAGAGGAACTATATATAAATGTTTTTATATTAAGTTTTATTAAACAACACCCCAAAATATAATATTCAAGTTTCAACTGATATTTTCGTACAATCATATTTAAAGAACAGAAATTATTTATATAATATGATGTATTAAAACATAAGCAATGTTTTTTCTTCGATTTTCAAGAGTACACATTTCAAATAAAACTAATTTCTTACGGATTAAAAATCGCGTATAATTTGGTTACACTTTTATAAGTGTCACTTACATCTGGTATACCCTTGCTATTGCTGCAAAGCATTCGAAACGTCGGGTTAAAATAAAAATGTAACCAAATTATACGCTAGGTTTAATCTGTAAAAAAAAATAGATTAATTGATACGCAGTGTTATTATATCTAAAACAGATTTTTAATATCATTCACGTCACAAATACCTTAATATGAAATCTTTAGGTATCATTTGCAAGTGTAAGAAACTCGTGTTATTAATAAATCGTCTAAAACTGATAATCAGAAGCGTAACTGACAGACAGTCGTTATACTCCAGAGATGTTATTAGAAGGGAATTTATTTTTAGTGCTCATGTTGTATTAACTTTCCTGATATAAATTACAAATCATTTCAGAAATGCGAAAATTGAAACTGGATGTAGTATTAGTAAATGTCAAATATAAGTGATTTGAAATAGCATGTACGAAACAATAAAAATATTATAGTAAAAAAATATGAGCCGGTTTTCTTCTTCTCTATAATTGTAAAGATAAATATAAAACTTGGAGAATAGTAAAATAATTTTAAATATAGTTTTTACTATATTTATTCTATACTAAAATTATAAATGAGAAAAGTTTGTTTGTATAAACGTTCTAATTTTAAAAAATAATGGCATGGAACTGAAAAAATCTTTCTGATTATGATAGGAAGTTTGATGAGGAAGTTGTAGACATCATTACGCTACTGCACTTAGCTATCCTAATAGTAAATAAATTCGTACATCTGTGGGCGGAAAGTGAGTGATAGCTAGTAATATATAATAATGTAATACTCAGTAAATCCGAAAACAGTATATTAGTAAGTATCTTCATACTTATTTTATTTAATTTACAGTTCTTAGTATCTTATTTTATTTCTCAACCTTCATGTTCTTCGCTACATAAAGGTGTATGCAATGAAACCAACCTTGGAGAATCACTTACAGAGTTTAATGGTGTAGTCTGGGTCGTTGGTGGAGGAACGTCGCTGTGACTCGGCGCTCCTTTGTGTCGATAGCTGATCTCGATGCTATTTAGAGTTCCGTTGTCCTGTGCCTTATTCAGGCTTAGAGTCAGCAAATTGCAGCGTTCAGCTTCGGGCGTTTTATTGAAAATTCGATCTTTCTGTTACATGGCATTGCCAATAGAAAAATATATGTTGTGACTTAGTTAGAAGAGCTATAGTCGCCTGGCGCCCCCGACGGCCGGAGTCCGTTATCCGGCGTCAGGTTACGGCGACGTCTATATAAGACGGCGGCGCCTTCTTCACCATTTCATTCCGTTTGAGAGTGTTCGGTCGAGTGCTGTCGTGTACGCGCCGATCTCCTAGTGTCGGTCTCGTGAGCTGAACCTGAGGCCCTGCTCTCGGCTAGGTTTGAAGCTCGAGTGCTCGCGGCTCGAAGGACAATAATACGTGATTTGCTTGAACTTGCTCTTGTTTTGGTGACACTGTGGCCAGAGGTATGTTTTGTAATTATTTAATATTTAATGATTATTAAATTTACGTTTTCACCTTTAATTGAAAATAGTAATAAAGAAGGAATAGCTATTAATAAATAAGATACGACTCAGTTACATTAATGAGTTTATGTCCAAATGTTCGATGAGATTTTATCGTAGGCTTTTAAAGCTATGTGAATAGAGTATTAAATGCGCCCTGAAGGGGTCATCGTTTTTTTTATTTTGATATTTATTTCACGGATATTATTTACAAAAGTTTTGGTTAAAAACTGTAATTTTGAAATTAATAACTCGTAGAATAATAAAGTGGAAATCGCTTATATTTATAGAATTTACATTTTATTATTCTTATAAGAATTTTACTTAATATTGTCGGAAATTTATCAACTTGAATGCCGGAACAACTTTTTTTGGAAACTTTTTTGAGCTTTCATATCTCTTCAGAAAGGCTCTTAGTAAACGGCTGCAGAAAGTAGATTTTATTATATATTAAAAAATACTATGTTTATGGTAAAAGTTAATATACGTTAGATTATTGCAGGTAATGCAATTCTATAATTCTATAAAATTAAATATAACAGCTACGCGTTATAAATTGTATTCGCACGGCGCAGTTCGTTTTAGCCGGTAAAGGTACGTGCATTATTGGGACGAAGATGGTAAAATGATTACTGTCATTACAGTAGAATTACGTGACGGTGCCATTACATGCACTCCTCACTCCTCACTCCTCACTCTACCGCGCTATTGTTGATTAGAGCTTTTTTTTCTGTAATAATACGAAGTGGACTCTACAAATAATATCCAAGTGAAAGTACACCATCAGTAGCATATCGAAAATCTTACAATTTCTTCTCAAAGTATTGGTTGTCTGTGCATCTATAGATTATATGTGGTGCTTGAAGTAATCGCTATTGCTTATAAAAACCTTAATAAGAGCATCGTCTCACAATACGAACTGGTTCTAAAACGCCTTAGAGGAGGCTCTGAGGTACTTGTATGGATATTAACTATTGCCACTGATTTAATTAGTTTTTATAATCAAATATCGTCTAATCTCAACATTGAATCTCAGAAATTTATATAAAAAAATATTCATCTAATAAACACTTCAAACATTTTCCAGCAGAGCATAGCCTTAAGAGTTCAAAAATGCAATCAAATTTAAAAAATATTTTTACTTTTGTGGCTCCTAAGTGGTAAAATAAAGATAATAAAATTGTAAAAAATATGGGACTAAGCACAATTCCAATAAAGCGTTCAATGATCCCAGGTGCGAGGCAAGAACGTAACTAAGATAATATGCGCAGGCGCACAACAACCAGTTGGTTTTTTGCGGGCAAGTGCATGTGGCCTTGACCGTGTGTGCGCCCGAATCTCTGGTCGGCCCAGTTATGAATGACTACAGACTGTGGCCGAGACCAGTTTAGGAACCAGTGGAAGTTTATGAATTAAAGACTAACTGAATGAGTCTTAAACATGTACGAGGTCTGAAAATGATAGGTTATTAAAGCTTTTGTTATGAACGATGAACCACATGTTATATATGAAATTAAAAATAAAATGCTTCCTCAGTTGTCGTGGCGAGTCCGGGTTTAAGATTGATTGATGAACTCGTACAGTGCAATTTCCGACTAGAGATGTTTTGTCACCTGCCTTACTATAATTTATTGCTCCTCGTTATCGATCATTGTTACCTTAACGGGTGAGGTAAAATTACCAGGGAGTATTCAGGAATATCAGGTTTTGTTTCATTCTTCATGATTTAGTTCCACATAAGGCTATTTTAGCGAGGTCTATTTATAGCAGCCGTTATTATTATTGGAAACTAATTATTTAAGACAGACGGGTATGGATATGACTACCTCGTCAATAATTATAGAAATCATTTAATTACGTTGTAGGCTTAAGTGGATAAATACTGTCCATGTTTCTCATATTTATATAAAAAAGTAATGAGTATCTCGTGACAGTTTACATATTGCATTTTCAATATTTAAATGTTGAATATTGAAAGTAGTCTGTTTCCTTTACATATTTTCAATAATATGCTTTAATTCCTCAAGAACTGACCTTAACTCCCAAAGTAAGTCTGCGAGTATACTTTCACGTTTATTCATTACATTAGTAGGTCGCGCGGAGACGAGGGACACTGTGGCCAATCCATTACTATACACTTCACAATACTAATATTTCTACAACTACGTGATCTGACCCGACAGTGAAAGTTATATTTTTGTCGTTTTGTTAAATTCAACTGCCGTTATAAATTCCGAAGTATTAAAGATCTGCCATTTATATAGTAGCAAAATAAAACTCATTGCTTTTTCTGCCTCTGTCAAAAGTAAGCAGTCATTCAAATATATTCTATTAGAATATGTTACCAATTAGTAATCTAATTGGTAAAATATTCTGAAAAGGCGTAGGCTTGAAGCAATTAAACGATAATATGATTACACGTGAGGTATTGGTGTCCAAAGTTTGAGCGTGCGCCTCGTAACGAAGTCGGGTCCACGCGCTGAGCCGCAGTATTGTGTCGCGTCTCTCTAAAAGAACGGAATTTTAAAAATCTTGTCTAACTGTACTTTTTAAACGCCGCAAAATGAGATGTGCATGAAAAATTGTTGATCTCTAATAATATCTAACGTGTCATAGGAGGAATTTACGTTAAAAAGTTGTTATATTGAATTGATTGGTTTATATAACTAACTATATTTATTGCTGTTCGTTTAAAACATTTGTTATGAAAAGTTCCTAAAACAGTATAAGAACTATTTTTATATTTATGTAAATATAACATTTTAAATTAACATTGCAGTTAAAAAGTGCTATAAACTATTAATAATTTGTTCAAAAGCTACAATAGCACTAGATAATTATGACAATAATTCTTAAGGCTTACACCTGGGGTCAGGTACATACTCATCACTACCAGTGTCTATTTTTTTCTTGAGATTAGTATAGATGTAAAACTGTACATTTTACGTTTGACGATTATCTGTTTAAAATAAACAATAATATATACATATTAAAGTATAATAATTAAACCTATTATAATTGTTCTTAAAAATAAATTATAAGTTACTTTGTTCAAAAAGGTTTTATATATTAAAAAATCTGGTTTTCAAAACGACAAGCAGTCGGAAAACTTTTTGAGACATTCATATCCTCGAGATGTACCGATTATTTTTAAGATTCTTCTCAATATATTACATGAGTTGGTAAACATTGTTTTAATGTAGAATGTTTAAAGATATAGAGAATTTGGACCGCGTGACGTTTACACCAATAGAAGATCTAATAAATAGTAAAAAGATAATGTATTTTACGTAGAGCTGGACATCAACCATTTTCTCTAAAAATGAATAGCTGTTCATACGTGTGGCTAATCAAAATCCAATTCAATATCTAAAATAGACACAACAGATCAATGAGTCTGAGTGCGATGCAGGTGTGTGAAGGTTGTTAAAATGAGTGGCATTATTGAATAAGATTGTGGGTCGAGTGAGCCTGGCAGGGCACTGGGTCGAGGGAAAGTAGTGGGGACGTACGGTGCATGCCACAATTACATCCGTACATTATGTTGTTCGGATTAAGGCCGCTCTCCAATGACACGGTGCATCGCTGACGACTCCAATATTCGAAAAACACCGAATTCATTAATGGTCCAAATTATTACACTTGATAATAATATTTTTAGTTATAATATTATCTGTTTTAAGTATGGATATATTTTGTGTAACACGATTTGTAATATGATAGATTATATTTGAGTCATGCCGAAGTATACGTAAATTTAATTTAAGTAACTCGTAGCTGACGCTTCTTGTAAGATAGGTTGTAGGTGGTAGTCAAGGCTGGTCTTTTTTAGTCCGAGCTCACGCTTCCAATTAGTAATTGAGGCTAACGCTAATTAAGAAATGAATATTGAGTATTAAAACAAAGACATATAGTAGAGGCAATCTATTCACTTCGATTGTATGTCGAATCTCTTTTATTGTAAGTGCTGGTGTTGTAAATACAATCACACACAATCAAAGAGGTACTGATAAACTCATGACCTAACAAAATGATGTATGTTAACATCTTCATAAACCTATGAATAGACGTCAAACAATAACATTGGAACGCTTACAATGGACCACATGTAGACCGCTCTCACCTGAACAGCAATCATGGCTGTGGAGAATAAAAGACCCACTACATAGTAAGTAAACTTTGAACTAACAAATAGCAGGTTTTATAGTTATACGTTAAGGGTTAGGATTTTATATTTTGTTACGATTGTTTCTGAAATAGTATTTTGTATATAAATCGATCAAGAATATTCAAAATCAATAAAAATAAAAATGTGCATATAATTTAGATGTTATAATGTTAAATATATCCAGATTATTTAAATAAAAATGAAACCGTTAGAAATGTTGAAAATTATGTATAATTGGATTTGTCATTTGCATATTTACTGATGTAAGTATGCAAATATATTACCTCGCATGGTAATTGAAACATAACAACCATTAAAAATAGAAAATAAACGCACCTGAGATAAACAGCGGACAATCACAGGCCTGGAGTGCTGGTTATAGTAAAACTAGTACTCTCGGTAAGGAAGTGTGACGCTACGGTTGCATCGGCAGGCAGTGACGCGTAGCAAACCCTGAGAATGGTGTCGTTGAATACGCCAATACATTACAGTCTCTATGTCCTCGGTTTAAGCACTGAGGTACGTGTGATCGTGGCTCCCTCTCCGATGGCACCCAGCTTCTAGCTAGAGCATGACCGAGTCGACCGCCCGGCCATTCTATAATTACGAATTCTGAAAAATAATCAAAGAATTTTGCATAAAACAGCATCCATTTTTTAGTTTCTTGTATCAGTAGTTTTATCAACATATACAATTATACAATTAGCAGTAGCCTAATGTAACATTCTTCAAGCTATCTCCAGGCGCTTGTTTAATTACACAATAGTGACGGACGCTTGAGGCGTCGGCTGTCGATTAGTCTGTTGTATAAACATGAGAATAAATTATGTAAAAGATGTAATGTCAGATGGTCGCTGACGACCGGCAGCCTTCAATCTTGACGTGCTATTAAAGACTTGTTTGAGTGATGAACTGGTATAAACTTTTACGATATACGGATAATAAACTACTTCTATACTTTAATTTATAAGAGTCTCCACAGGTATCACTTAAACTATATCTATATTATTAAAATATTGTTATTACCATAACATAAACAACAAATATTTAATTCAACTTTCAATTGTAGTTTTTGATTATTCTGTGCAATTTTCTAGTATTTGAAACCGCAAATGATTTAACCGAAGTGATCCGACTGTGCAGTGTTTGTATCAATATAAAAACAGGACGGCTTAGATCCAGTTTTACCACATGTCTGTGTTCTCAATACTTTCTCACTCATCGATGATAGATATTATAAAAGATTTTTTCTTTCATAGCAACATTTCTTCCTTGTAATCGAGACGATGCGGTTAAAACACACCGCATTTTGTTTTCACTATTAATAACAAATTACAGGTTGTATATAACATGTGGTACATGTGTCGATTACACTTATTAACTCATAAAACCCTACAAGTTAACTTTCATATTGATATAAACATGACCGTGTAAAAAAACATTTAGCTCATTACACAAAAATGTCTCTCAAAGAGTTTGCGATTGCCTCTAATGTTTATTATCGAATTATAATTATAAATGAACTACAAGTTACATATTTGATTAGCGCCCGACGGCTCTGATAAAATAGCTCACGTACATTCCAGATAGCATCTATCAAAATAGGTATACTATTAATAGTTTTATGACACAGTACGAGTATTGTGAGCAGGACGCCACTGATGTAACAGAGGTCGCTGAACCCAGGATGTGACCGTTCTTGATTCGCTCGCTGTAATTCCTATTTACTAATGCAATTAAACCAGTAAGACCTGATAAATCATAAATGCAACGAAAATCTTTTAAACAATGTTTTGGTTAGTTTACCAAATTTAACAATGGATTATAAAAAAAATAGAAATATGTTTAACATTGTCAAGTAATAATTTAATTGTTCTTCTGCCATCAACAATACGATTTAATCCGCTTGTCATGGACGTTTTGAAAGTCATTTGGTCAGAGACGGTTTTGATTTAGTAAACACTAATCTTTCCTGGTTCTAAAACACCGAGTCATGCCGCTCACTGGTCATCGAGCAAATGACATTAGCCTCCTTAACTAGGAAAGTCCATCTGACACTTTCCACTAATTATTTAATATGAGAAATTTAATAGCTTAAGTGAAAAGTTAATAAAATGTATAAAGCTATTATTTAATACAACTTATCAATAAAATGTTTCGTGTTTAATACATATACAATGTATAGCGTCAGTGACGTGATGTGACGATAAAGTATTGATTTATGTTAATTAAATCATAAAACACATCGAGGTGTTAATACGTTAAATAGTATATTTAATTATTAATTTAACATCTTCGTTACTCATATTGTTCACGGCCAATAAGCACTTATGTTCTCTCATATAAACGACATCAACGAGCGCTAGCACTCGAAACAAAAAAATATAACTCACATTACCTAATTCTTAGTGTAAATTCTAATAAAACGGTTATAATTAATGTTAGATTTTAAATACAATTAAACTCGCCTGTTAATCTTCTATTTTTATCCAACTGTCCATTAATTTGTAATTACATGCGTTTAATCGGTGTGATGCGTGTCGCGCCGTGACGTCACCTCGCGAGAACAACTCTAACGGGCCGACTCCATTTTGTATTTATATACATTGATAGTATCACTAGCAATTAACACATCACAATAAGATATAGAGTAATGTTGTTTGAGTTTGTTCATGTTGTAAAATTTTATCATGATTCCTAGTGATTCCTAGTGTTGTAGCACTTTTAGAGAAAATATACCAACAACAAGAACAATTTACTAATCGAGTACTGAATTACACACGGACGATGAACGCTTTAAAACATATAAATGATAAAGAAATAAATGTGATTTTCAAAATGTTTATTAATGTTAATATAAAATGTCGCAGAACCTTATAACAATAATTGTGTTTCTAATTGGAGCAATTTCTAGTATTTGCTAGTCAGGGCTTATTGGCTTTATTCCCATAGAGTAAGTTCAACGGAGGCATCAGCGCGGGCTGTTTTTATATCAGCGCGGGAACGGTGTAAAAGCAATTCTGTATTTTTATTGTACACTAATGATTTTTCTAATTATGTTTCTGTAGTGTAGTTTATAAAAGCCTCGTATTCCTCTTGTGTAAGAAGTATGTAATATTGACAACTTTTATTTCTAATTTCTAAAAAATTTCTAATAATTTTTCTTAACTCCTCGTCAGATATAATGAGATCAGTTTATGTGTAGGTGTCATTGATTGTAATTGTTTTAAATACTTACTTACATATGCTTAGTTTATTTTTCGTATATTTTTCTCTAGATTATAAAAATAGAGACATTTAAAATGAAATCAAGAAATATCCAAGAAATTTTCTATTTAAGAGAAAAAATTGTGACACTTACAATATTGTTCAAGTCACGGTGTCTCTCGCGGTCAATGCTCTTTGAAATTGCAAGTTCAGATAAAAGATTTAATCGGGGATTGTTCTGAAGACTCAGTTATACAATTATACAATTAGCAAAATCTTAACTCTTTTATATCCATTAAACGTTCTACGTATAAAAAAAAATTTACAAATATCTCTTCTAATATTGTATATCGTTATTTTAATCTGTTAAACATTTAGTTTTAATTCAGTTTGTCTTTAAACAAATCCGTGCTATAAATGTGCTGTTAGCGGTAAACCAATTCCCGCACTGCTATTAGACCAATCCGAGTGCTTTAAAACGGTTCGCCTTCGTTCGTGGTTTTGATAATTTGGGTGGAGACCGTTATTTCCGCAATAGACGCAGTTTTGTCGTTAATTCCCGTCGTGTAGGTGTGTGATGGGTGGTCGAGCACTAATAAGGTTTTTGAGCACGAAGCCATGGCGGGTTATGGTGTTATCTATATTAGTTCCATAAAGTTACGGTTTCTGTTCTATGGGAAAAGTGTTACTTAATTTAAAAGGCAATTTGTAGTAAGTAACTCTCTTCCGTGTAAAAGTATTTTTTAATTAGTATGACGGAACTTTTGCACGTTTTACATTCTTGATAAACGTTTTCTTTGTAATCAGTTAACGCAGTGATAACGCTACATTATGCCGTTAATTCGTTCGCTTAAATTTTCCTAGATATGTACATTCTAGTTTGATTGTAGTTTCTTGTTGTTTGCTCAGCTCGTGTGCTGTACTGGTACAATGCTCTCAAGTTAATAACCCAGTTTTCCTTTCTCAGGTATTGTTTGTCTTTCATTCAACGACTTTACATAAGATCCGCCAAGTTAATAACAGTATGTGATTAAGTTCGCTTTAAATATTTCAAAATGTGCAAGAAAAATGGTCTAGAAAAAAATCTAGAAATGATGTAAGCAGATAAACCTTTCGCATAGATTCTTATCTCTCGTCGTATATATAGGCTAGATAAGTCCGCAGAGTCGCGGGAGTCTTCGGAAGAGCGGAATGCACGCAAGGTCATTGCGCCCTGCGCGGTCATGCACGTACCCCCCGCCCCTCTCCCTCTCCCGCCCCCGCCCCCGCCCCTGCACCATCCCATCCCGCACCACCACATTGTCTAGCGATCAGCTGCGGGATAAAAGGGAACGAGCTGAACACCGATAGGAAACGTTTCAATACAAAATCCCTTTTTATTTTCCCCATCACGACCGCCGCCGGTGATTACGTTCCCTTCTCTAATCTACTAAGCGGAACAAAAAGGTAATGCAAAACCTTATGATTTATTTACAGTGCTTGCTGTAACAAGCGTTTACGTCCAGCTCTATGCTGTGTGCGCTTTGCGTAGCGACTTACGAACTACTTAGTAAATACTTATTAATAATAGATCGTACAGCAATCTTATTAAGAGCTGCGCAAGCTACAGACTTTCATGTCGATGTTAAAATGTTTTACCAGACTACAGCTATGTGAGAGACCTGACTATAATCTATAATTTATTAGTTAATAATAGAATTATCATTATAAATTGGTAATATATTATTTAAATTTTCTATATAAAATTATTATATGGTATAAAATTAATATTTATTCCTAACTGTAAGAGGAATTAACAGCTATAATAGAAATACCATATCTTGGTGATCATATAAATGTCGCTTCACCAATAAGCTCGGCCCTCGTAGACTTATTGCTATCATCGACGGTCCTCCATTCAATTGATGAGCTGCTAACCGATGAAGACGGAGCCGGGGGGCGGGCTGTCGACTTATTGTTTGCTCGGACATCGGCGCCAGAAGATCGCAACTAATGTATTACTTGAATTTTTTCATGTTTCTTCACACTCCGTCCGATGTAAGGGCAGAGACGAGCAAACAATGTGTATATTTATTTATTTTAATCCCTGCTCGTTGGTGTTAAAAGTGCGAGTGGTTTTACTATTAAATGTAAGATATTAAACGTGATATCTCTTAATATTTTCTGCCAATAATCAATTTTAATATGAAACAACTTTCTATTTGTAATCGATATGTTTAAATTGTTCCACATCTCGGTTCAGCAAACAAACAGCAGACTCAAATATTCATTCGTGTGTATATAGACCTGCGAAATTGGACTGTTTTACAATGAAGTAGAAAGTAGTGCTTTATCGACTGCAAAAGACAAACAGAGAAATGTTAACATGATCTACTTTAGTTCCTATTCCGTTTGTTCAGTTTACGTTTACTTGATATTATATTGTAACAGATGGAGTAATTAGACCGCCGCCTGTACCTTTAATTACAGAAAATGTCGTAATTGTAAACTTTTAACAGACAAGAGTAATTTAAAATTTGATTTATTTTACCAATATTTGTTAAAAGTCGTGCAAAAACTGTTTTGGTCGGATATGCTAAGCTTAATTTAGGTTTAATCCGGGTCTAAATATACCTAAACTGGATTCACTAATACCCTTGTTGTGTCAATAACCTTTCAGCATTACGAATTTTTGTATTCTAAAACATAACGATACTTTAAGATTTTAAATGTAATATTAAGTTTATATGGCTTTTATTATTTGGTGTATAAATGGACTATTGTCTCATGAGAAATTATAACAATTGTAATAATCTCATAAATTCCTACTCAGTGGATACGCTTGTGTTATCAAATTTTAATACAAAAATGGTCTCTTAATGGTCTTGAATAATGTTCTCTTTATGTTATAAGTATCATATACATAAAAAATATTTTATTCCCAACTGAATCCACAGTAAACCCTTGAATTACTTATCTTATGTTACATTATATTATTTCTGGACGTTCCTCGTGGGTGGTGACAAGCAGAATTTGTTATGAATAATTGCTATAAAATATTGCACACGTATGCTCTCTCATTCCTTCTTGAATTGATACGAAATGACTTTTGTATTGTCAGGGAAAGTTTATTACTCTAATATAACAATATTTCCCAATAATCAAACAGTACAAATTGTCTGCTTCCGAATAAAAAAATATTTTATAGTCTATGTTAATTTATTCTGTAGTAGTCGATTTTGGTTATAAATACAAGCTTTTGCCTTCGCCATCGTACGCTAAGTACTGTACTGTACAGGTGACAAATAAACTGACTGACAGACAGACACCATGATCTCGTCTTACCGCGAACACATTTGCTGCAAAAAATTCGAAACGTCGGGTTAAAATTTAAAATGTAAAAATAAACGCGAGTTACATCCGTAAAATAGTTTTATTGAAATACTGTACTAAAATCTGTATAATATCCTATGATTACAGTAATTACATTTTGTAATTACATATAACTTTTTATTAATGTCGGCTAGGTCTTTTTTGAATGTTTTTACACCTAAGACAGACAAAGGGAAAGTTAGTCAGAAGAATAATTTAAAACATTGTTATTTTTGTGTCACTGACTCATGAAATGGATATTTAGCACATTTTTTTTTAAAGTAATGTGAGGTTATTGACCTTTAGGTATAGCCGTGGATAGAAACCAGATATAAATATAACTTCAGATTAAGGATGATCCCGGGGGCGATCGTGTCCTTTTATAACTCGTAGTGATGTACAATACATGAACACACCTCCTCGCTGTCTATCACAGCCGTGTAAGTACAGTAGTGTAGATACAATATTACTGATAAAGTTATTTAAACGCACCCTCAGGCATAACATTACATTCAGTATACATTATATTACATTACGGCGCTAGAAAATAACAGATGTTATCGCGAGCACGCTGTTTAGACAACATTGTGTAATATAAAGATCACATAATATCATACAATATAAAAAGAGCTTCGACACGATAGCTCAGTTTGCACAGCGATAAGAGCTGCAATTCTAAAGATTAAAGATTTTATTCTTAATTATATTCATATTTTTCTAATCCATTTATTTTTCTTTAAATGAATGTTTTAAATGTTTGTGAATATTTTAAAAGCATATTGAGAATATTGATGAATTAGGTAAAAAAAAATCAATAAAAGTAATATAATAAAAACATAACATTTAAAATAATTAAATGTTCTTATGTAAGATATTTAAAAAAAGATAATAAGAAAGTTTCCTCACAGGAAAGGAACTCATAACCTATACAACTAAACTTAGTTGTAGGTATAACATTGTGAGTGCAGTGAACTGATCATAAGTTATCGCTGTACATTACATAGTGTCTGTAAAAAAGAAGGTAATAAATTTAATTCTTAAAATAAAAATTGCCTATCCCATTTATAAATGTCACCGCTGTCCCCTGTCTCCTGTCCCCAGGCTACATCGGCCACGTGTTGACTGTCAGAAGGCGTAGCACCAACATTCCGCGCTAAGAGAAACATGCGAGCTCAATGCATAAAACAAATAAGTCCAAGAGGTCTACAATGTGTGCACTCTAAATAAAGGATGCTCGAACCTACTGTTCTTGTTCACTATTTAATTTATTTTTGCAACCACGAATAAATAGAGAAGGTTCTTATTTATTTGTTGGAATGTCAATTGTTATAGGTTTACGTCGTATGAATAAGAACCTGCAGTCTTGTAATACTTATAATTTTATTATTATTTTATTTCTTATAACAATATTACTAACAATATCATACCTAGGGTATGTGATAGAATTGTATCTGTAGGTCAGTTTGTCACACAGTTATTTTAAACGAGTTTTCGACTCTATCTGTCCACTATTGCTAGTAATTACAATTAGGAAGAAAATACTGATCTTTAAAATCTGCTCTAGTATATTTGATAATAGATTCGATCAATTATTAGTATTTAGATCTAACCAAGGGATAACAAGGATGGTATGAGCTGCACGTTGCCTCACATATTATGCCTCTCTTGGGTTCACTTAATGGGATCTTGGTACGTTTATCTCATTGCTAAGCGAGTTTATCTGATTGCACTTTGACCTGCGCGATCATCAAAGGCATATTCGCATTCTGCTGTGGGTAAGTTTTTGTACGTCCAAATGCAATAGAATATTCATTACAGATCTTGAACAGTTGTTCAGGTTTTGTTTTTACAATGCTAGAGTGTGCATAACTAAGCCACTGCCTCGTGTTCGCGAGAAACGCTGCTACGTGCAGTGAATATCTACACGTTGAGTTTGACAAAAAGAAGACGAGGTGTCTGTGGACATATAAAACAGGAATAGGAATTCTGAATTAGTGATACGACACGAAACTGTATTACTTGATTGATTGAAAATCAAATAGTATATTAGTGGCTTCGTTTAGTCAGTTACAATTAAAACCCTAATAAAATAGTCCTTTTTAACTATAATAATAGAATATCCAAACTAATTGGATGGCCCTGACCGCTACCGTTCGTAGTGCCAGTAACTGGCCGACATGCCGACACACAACCATTGTTCTGCACCCGACTGTCGGTCACGGTCAATAATTGAGTGATACTTTTTGAGGTCAATTGGGGGATTGCACTAATGGCGACAACATACATACACGGTTCAAGACGACCACTGGCCTCTCAATGACCTTATTATGATTTCTTCATTAATATCTTTTAGTAAAAATTATATAATTATTTTAATGATTAGTTTATATTACTTAAACGTGGTTGATTTTAATAATTTAGATTAAAATATATTTTTAAATTAAATTATAACATTATTTCTTACTGTACTACTTATAATTGCTAATGTCTAAAGGTGAAGTGAGGTAAAGAGAATGGAAATACACTGTACTATCAAACGACAACGAACAAAGCATATGTTTCAAATAAGAATACGTTCCAACGGCGGCCACTTATCTTATAAATGCGGCTTTGAATGTTTCCATTGTCCGCATCTTTAAAGAAAATGATTAGGCAGGTGTTGCTACGACTTTTTTATTGTAAGTAAAAAATAACAATATTAATAAGACATCTAGTATTCTGTAGTAGTACTAGATAATTTATCTTAAATTAATACAGGAAATGTTCGTAAACATAAAGTTTAGTATTTTTAAGTTTAAAATAATGACAATATAGAACACAGGAAATCATCACTTACAATAGAAGTGCTCTCAAAATCATGTCTTAATTGTATTCACCGTTAAATTGGTCACTTTGAAGACGCATCATCACGGTCGATGCGCACACCACGATGCGTAACTGTTACAGCTGTGACGTCACTACGCACTGACACTAGTCGTCAAGGACAAATTATCGTCTCAGATATTTCACATTCCAAAATCATATTAGCAAAATGTATGCCTAATTGATATATATGAAGTTTGCATATAAAATTACTTCTAAGTTAGTATCGCAGAATATATTTTTTTTGTATGAATTAAAAATTTAAAATATACATAGTCAACTTTTACTGATTATCTTTGTTATATCTGAATGTAAAACATTACAAATTAAGAATTGTTGTTAATTCGTTTCTTTTTTGCTAGAAAAAACATATTTAAAACCTATTTGACTATAGATTTCCGATTATTAGTGTGGTATCCGCGAGCTAATGCTATTATACTGAAGACACCCGAATAATTACACATAATATTAGAAAATAGTTATATTATAGTATAAATACGAGTATAATATTTAATTAATTGCCTCCTCCTACTGTCAGCGCCATCATGAGACGTCACTAATTTGACATAACAACGACACGGCCTGTTTCATTTTCTTAACGGTTTGCGAATCTGTTATAATAATTTATTTCGTAATACAATGGCTCTCATAATTTACTGTTTACTTTCTGAATGGCTGTAATAAAACAGCGACAGTGCTTTGTCTTCATTTTATGCTAAAACTATAATGTACTACATTAACAGGTTGCTGCGATTGGGCTCTTATTATTTATTTATTCGTTTCAATTTAAATTTATTTATCAAGTCGCTGGCTCCTCATGATACCTCATGGGAGTCATTGAGTCATTGCTGCAAAGCATTTAACAGCAGTCAGCGAGTAAAGAAACTGAAACATCAAAAAAAAAGTTTTTAAATGAAGAAATAAGTGATTGTCTTTTGGATTCAGTGAGTCGGTGATAAGTCTAATGACAATGAAAAATTGCTTTCACCTACTGTTTCCGTATCTCTTCTATCACCTAAATCTTTGTAACACTTCCAACTTTTAAAACAATGGCAATAACAGAACAAAAGCGCGAACATGTACAGATTTAGATCTAAGGTTCCGATGAAAGGATATTTAGGCTGTAGTACAATATTGAAAAACTATAACCTTTTGAATATATGACATTTATGACAAAATATCATCAAATATTGAAATAAATTATGTGAAGAAAATATCAAGACAGCTCTCAGTATATTAATAATATGCCTATTTTACGTCTAACCTACATCTGGTATCTCAGTTAATGTATAACATTCCTACATTAAAGATTGAGCACGTGAGTCTCGAGACGTGCGAATGACTACAAATTGTCGTTACCGCGGGACCGTTTTGTTTGCGGTTCGTTGAGTTAGGTTCACCGCATTTCGCGGTCTCTTCCGGCAAATTTTGAAACTCACGCTACATAATATAACACATTCACGCTCTTGAGTTAGAATGAAACCGTTTTAAATAACGTATTTCTTTAACACGAATGTTACATTCGTAATAGTTTAACTGACTTATGTCGCTTTGAAATTTTTTACTTCTACCTAATTTAAATGTTCTTTAAGAACTATGTGAACTCGGTTCTCTTACTATTTTCAGTTATCATCGACCACTGTTCTTATCAGTCTTCATTGGCGCCTGATATTAACGCTGTAAAATATAGAAGTTAAACAAGAGATACATTTTTTATGAACATAACTTATTAAATATGTATGTTTCTGTAAGGTAGAGTGAAGGGCCGTAGATCGTCAGAGCATTGAACGCAATCGAAAGTTGCTCTATTCATTAAACATGCATAAGAATGATTTTAGTTGTTCTCGACAGAAATAATATAACAATCGTCTTACTTTCACGTTTACAGCTGGTCATTTATTTACAAAAAAGTCCAGTGAAAGCGATACTGCACTGCAAAAAATGTAAATTCTCTCTTCTCGTATTTGACCTGTATTCATATCATGATTAATGCCCTATTTAGCGGAGCAATAAACCGAAGTGGACTTTCTAATCAACGGAGAGAACTTAAAGATATTTTATTTACTTACAGTTACTGCTAATAAAGTAATTAAGTACGGAAATTCCTTATATTATAGTAATAAAATACAAACATAAGCACCCACTTAATCTACTTATCCATTAAATATGGAGTCGTTTAAATATGAAAGGGACAATGTCAAGGCTCAATGGTTGACCTACTTTCGGTTTTATTTATTGTTCACATCGCGATTGTATTGTGAAGTAGATAGTTAGTATGCGGCACGAGGAGGGCCGCTCATACTATATGGACTTGAGCATAAACTGGTTTATTGTACTTTTATATGTTTTCTGGATAAAAATTTAGATCTCAATCTCATTCTTACTGCTACATATAGTATTTATCATATAATATCATAGGGTTCATTTATATTACACATATTATTTTATAATTCAACCGATTTTTTATTGTTTTAGGAGAAAAATCATTATGAGGGGAAAAAATCTCGGCTTGGCGCCGCTAGCATTATTACTTCTTCAGTCATCTTTAGTGTTGAGTAAGTATAATGGTTTTTATGTATATACATAAAGATACAGATATCTGAAGCCTTTGATTTTATAATAAGTAAACATGCTTTCAGACATTATTTAAGCTCCCTATATGTTCAGTTATAGTATTGTAAAGTTAAAATATTAAGTGTTACATATCAAATATTTGACGACAACGTCTTTACCGTACAAGACTACAAGAAGATATGGTATTACCACACAATGGGTGGGAGAACAACCCGAGGAGCCGGTAGCAAGTACTCCATTGTGAAATGCTTAAACAATTCAATAGACGGCACTTGTTCCCAGTGAGTGCTTCCGCAAGTAGCGGTTTAGTGCTTATCAGCCTTATTTGTTTATTAAGATCATGCTTGACATAGTTTTGATAAACACACTTTATGGGACGCATTTCAATCGCTTGCGTACATTATTATCCGTTTAGTTATATAAGTTAATAGAATAGAAACAAGTAATACATATGTAACTACAGAAATAAATGAAATATAGAAATGAATAACCTCAATTTGTTTCAGGTCGAAGTGCTTTCGAGAAGCTCACTGATGTAGACTTTTCGGGAACTGCTTATTACACTGTCCGTAATCTTTCGCTGTACGAGTGTCAGGGCTGGTGCAGAGAGGAGCCGGACTGCCAGGCGGCTGCGTTTAGGCAAGTGCAATATATATTTAAAATTATTTGTAAGATAGATTGCAAACAGTAATGAGGTCTATTAAAATGAAATTACGATTATTATATTGCCCATCAATTGAAGTTCATCTCTAGAATTTCAATCAAAAACATGACTTGTGATTCTGAGATCACAATAATCAGATCTGATCACGTTTAACCTAAATGTCTGAGATAAGATCCGACGGACGTTAGGATTCACCTCTCGATAGACATCGGGAAATAGTATCTGAAGTGGCTGCAGAGGTCGTGCAACGGAATGTATGTCATTCTGTCATCCAATTTCTTCGAGCTCAAATATTCCTCTGACTAGGTTTCCCACAATGCACTTTCATATCACAAACTCTAAAACCAAAAACCCGCGCTCGCTTTAAATTAGATTTGGTAAGAGTAAAAGTGGCGCACGCGTTCAATTGGTTATTGCCAATAAACCATCTGCTTTGTTCCGTGACTGTCGGTGGTTAGAATTCATATTCAATTTAATATAATATAAGAATTTCTAATTGAGATTGAGAGCAATAGAGAGAAATTTGTAGAGATGTTTATTTAATGGTAGCCATCTATGTAGTCGCTACAAGTCACTATGTAGCCGGTACAAGCCTTCTATTTATTAATATCATTAATGAAAATAATGATAATGATTAATATCATAAGATCCGAAACCTAATAACATACATATTAACAAGATAACGTTTAATTCTACATATTTTTTATTTTATTTTGGGTTAAAAGTATTATATTTAATCGAGTTTAATTAATTAAAACTGTGAATTATATACTTACTTACCTTCGTGATGTAGCAATATAAAATACTCATTATTAATAAATAATTTAAGAAATCATCAATAATAATAAGCAATTACAAATCTTGTAATACTTTTACAAATTAATTTCAATAGAGCTAGCAGTACCATGTTACATTCCTATAAATCTGTACATGATCAATTAACTCGGAATTAATTTCAATTACAAAAGATGGGACTTTCCTGCTACTAAATTAGTAAAACAGAATAACCTATCTCAAATCAATGTCATGAAAAAGTGATCTGACAATAGACCGGGACGATACTATTAACAATTGTTAACTGTTGGCCTCCGGTCAGAGCCTTATAGAGGTAACTATATCTCCGCTCACTGGAATAAACGACCTCCTTCCTCATCTCTAACATTAATAATGCTGTAGTGGAGTGAACTTTAATGACTTATTAATGTAGTAGTTGTTAGTAATTAATATAATTGTTAGTTTTATTAAAGTTTTTTATTGTAGAAATTTTATAGTTTGTAACAGTACATAGTTCAAGATGTGTATAACAATGTCGAAGGATCGTGTTGTTTGTCTTGATGCTGTCAGAGCTGATAACATCTCTGATGATTGACAAGCTCTATCACTGATTTATATTTATATAAAACATTTGAAGTCACGTTCATTACGATTTTATTTTGCGAATTTCTATAAATCGAATTCAGTTCACCTGTAATATACAAGCTTTAGCTCATGACTCTGCCTTTTTACTTGTATTAAGTGGTAATATCTCATGCTTCTTGTCTATGTTTAGTTATTTAACCTTTTATATTAATACTTCTTAACTATATAAATACAAGTAAATTATATCGGAATTTGTATGACTTATTGAACACCTTTTTGGGTTCCTTATTCATCAGTTGTAAATATAGTGAGATTGCGGCTTGAACTGATTATTGTCGATAAAAGCCAATGGTTCCTTTTTGTTTTGAATTGATTCACAAATACTGAAATTTTGGGATAAAACCTGTTTTTATATATACCATAAGCTACGACAATCTATAGAAAGGATGACTTATCTCTTCACAAGACATCTCTACCAGAAACCATTGGTTCTAGGATATATTAAATGTCATGGCTATGGTAAAAGCACATAGAAAACATGTTCTATTTCAAATAACACAAGGGTGAATAAATCTTTATAATATTAGTGTTGATGATCAACTGACATACATTAATAAGTAATTAGACAACTTTTAAATAGTCGCTGCGTTTAGTGAGTTAGTGTGAAGTCATTTATAATATATATATAAGGAAGAATTTAGAGATTCAAAATAAACATTCAGACAAATTACTTAACAGCTAGTGTGATATATGAGGAGACGCGCCGCATGTGACGTACTGCACTTCTATACTTTTATTATTAGTTTGAAGCGACTACATGACTTCTTCAAGATTTTATTTTTAATATTAGCTTTATAAATATACTTATTAACTTAACCATATTAATAGTCTAAATAATTTGTTTTTTTTTTTAATTTGGTTATTTGTATAATAATTAAAATATGCTAGGAAATATTCAAATAATCTTTATGAACTTACTTTGAATTTACTTCTAAATACGGTTACTGGCATCAAAGCAACAAAAATAAACTATAAATATCTGCCTATTAATTGTACGAAATATCTTTCTTCGCACCAACTCACTACGCTTCTATAAGATTTATTAGAGTCGTTGCGAAACCACGAACCAAACAGTATCATTAGTTAAAGGGCTTCATGCATTTATCATCCAATATTGACGTGTTGGTATTTGATGATACATACACTACATACACTACATACACTACATACACGTAGAGTTAAATATGTTAAATATACCTCTTAAAAATATAAACTCATCACTTAGGTTTATATGAACTATCAGTACACATATCATTATTGTAAAGCTGCCGGGAGTTTTAAAATTAGTTGAAATGTTTTCACTTCTTTAAATATGTTTTTGTATGTTATCTTATAGTATTCTTTAAGTATGCTCTAAAAGATTGTTATAACTTAACTAAAGCTGTGTGTTATGTATGCAGCTGTATATTAGTTAGTAATTCATTAATCTGCTTATAACTTCACCCTGTTAGTTGTATAAAGTACTAAATATCAGGTCAGAACGGTACAGAGGTCCGTTACATAGTCACAGTGTAGCTGCTGTCATTAAGAACAACGCATTAACGATGATTCACTAAAAACTAAATACTGATTATTATTTACTATTACATGCTCTATAAAAACATTTGCATTCTATTAGAATATATTTTTGTTCATTAAAATACTAAAATATCAATTACACTTGCATTACCCGTTTCGTTGAGATGAAATTATATCGACTCAAAAGAACTAAATTAATAAACTCATACAGGTTGGAGTGGAATTGAATTTTGTGATTTGTTATAAGAAAAACATAAGTAAAAAATATAAAAAGTAATTCATTTAAATAAAAAAACTTTAGGATTATATTTTTTTAAATTTTAATTTATTTTAAAAATAATACAGTACAATTCCCATGATTCTTTATAGTGGTTTATGGGATTTTATTTTGAAAATATATTGTGAGATGTGCAGCCTGTACCCTCGAGTGGGTTCGTTTCATTTTGTTTTAGCATCATTCATCATCGCAATATATTTGTATATTAGTGTAAATTAAATAATTTAAATTAAATGTTATGTATATTTAATATAAGTATTAATAATGCCATTACCTATTAAATATGTAGGTGTTTTTTTTAAATATGTTTAATGTGCTCCCAGATGAAGCTTCCCGGTGCATCGCTCTCTATCCTATGAAGTAAAATGTTAATTGACTCTACTGCATTATACCTTTACAAATAGTTGTTTTGTAAATTATGTCTAAGGAATAAGAATTAAGAACCTTACTAACTAATAAAACATTAGTCGGTGGTTTTCTCGAGTTTAATTTTTTACTGAAAACAGCCTTATGACGAATATCTGAAATAATAATTGATTGTTATTTTATTAATGATATATAGTTTAGTCATAGCTTTAATAATATATTATGTATCTCTTGTTACAGTTTTGTTCTAAACCCGTTGACTCCAGTACAAGAAACTCGTTGCTTGCTTCAGAATGATACACAAGCAAACAACCCGATGGCCACTCCGCAGGTATTGATTTACTGTTTTATAAGATGCGTTAAATTAGATATATATATAAAAGGTAAGTAATATATTATGAAGCTTAAATACGACGTAAATTATAAATGATAGTTCGTGGTTGAACCTGAACCTTAGTGTAACTAATGATGGCAGATTTTAGTCTCCCTTGTGTGTCAATTAGCGACCAGGTTATCTACTGCATTTGCAATTTAAATTAAATGAACTAATAATATTTTATTTTACCGCTAATTTCATTGAATATATAGCACATAACGGGCTCATTGAACTTGTCGTATATTTAGATATTAAGTATAAATTATGTATTATTCAAATACGAAACTATTCAGATAAAACAGCTTTTAAGTTTAACATTTCAGTAATTTACAAACAAGCAATTATAATGATTAAAATAATATGTATTTAACATTACTGCGTCCTTGTAATGATGTCGTTCTCGTTTCGTGTTTCAAGAGAAAGCGGAAGCTCTCATTAAATCCCGTATCGAAGTAAATACTTGCTGTACTGTCTGGTACTCACTTTCAGGCCTAACGAGCGGTGCCTCAATTAATTATATGCTAACTTATGCATCTAAATTTTACATCCTTTGTTTTTTGCTATAATTAAAATAAAAAGACTAGAGTAGCCTTTACTCTCTAACTATGCAGGACGTAAGACATAGGCCGGTGACAGCTGGTCGTTGACGGCGTAAGCAATCAAGTACAGATATAGCAGTACAGCGAGATTAATTGACTACTGATAACTATTGTAAATAGTTAATAATATTTCCTTTCTGTTTATTCAAATATTGTTACTTTTACAGCGTTCTGTGAACACATATTATATGGTTAAACTCCAAGTGAGGTCGGAGAGCGTGTGTTTGAGGCCCTGGGCATTTGAACGTGTACCCGGCAAGGCACTAAGAGGCCTCGACAACAGTATTATCTACACCTCCACCAAGGAGGCCTGCCTCGCTGCTTGCCTCAATGAGGTAATGAAACCACTTACTTGAAATTACCCCGTCATTTCCATGAGCATTTCGTTTGAGGCGATATGTTTTTCTGTTTGTAAGCGCAACGCCTTTTCAATGTAGCCTATATCTATTCAATTAATACTTGACGGCGCTGCCCCAGTTCACGAGAAGATAAAATGTTCAAACGGGATGATAAATGAAACGGGAAGTTAATAAACGTTTATTGATCACAACCAGAGGCTGTGTAAATTAATTACAGGTTTATAGAAACACGTTAAAATCTGAATGATTTTATGAGCATTAGCATTATTGTATGCACTGATGTGGCATTTAGATACACAAAAAAACTTACCTGTATGCTTTTAATTTTTGTATGCAAAATTATTAACATATTTTTGACCACAGGATAAATTTTAATTTAAACTTCATGTCAAATCAACAATCCTTACGAAATTAAAAAAAAATATCCACCTATCAAACATGATTATAAAACCATTTATACCGAAATGTTTACTTTGTTTATTAATATAAATATGTAACAGATTTGTCTATATTTACATAAAGAAAAAGTTTCCTTGCCGTTCTGCGGAATACGAGTACGGGAGTATGAGATGCGCTCTGAGTGATTCAGATCGTCGCACCGGCCAACATTTTGTACAGCTAGTGGACACACCCGGCACTGATTACTTTGAGGTAAGTTAGACTAATGGTTGGCAGTGGGTAGTAATGGCTAGGTAGTTAGTTCCTTAAATGCGGCTGCGAGCAATAATATCCTGCTTGTAATTTGATTGTTGTGCTGAAAGGACCAGATAGAAGTGTCTAAAGACCACAACAACACCCGTTATGCAGGAAAATTATTGATTCCAGTGAAATAACTTTACAGAAACTTTTGTTGGCCTCATTTCGATAAATTGAATTCTCCGAACCTTAACATAATTCGTACTTGTAGTGCAAATAAACAGTGTCATTATCGGTGTGTCGTGTTTAAGTGATTTGTGTGGTCGTGCAGAACCTGTGCCTGAAGGCGAGCCAGGCGTGCAAGGGGGCGAGGGTGTTCACAGCACCACGCGTGGGCGTCGCTGAGGACAAAGTGGCTCAGTATGCCGGCTTGCACTACTACACTGACAAGGAGTTACAGGTAACGTGTTACATCCCTAAATAGCCGTAATAAGAATATTTCTAATTTACATAATAAAATAACACAAAGATATGGGCAAATAATATTTATTCATTTCTTTACTTTAGATATTCCATGTTTAGTTTCTTGTAGTAATTGTCTAGTTACTGCACTTAAAGAATTTTTGACGACTTATATCTTGCAGCGATTTATTATTTACCTCGATTTTATGATATATAAATAAATGAACAATTAATGATTTAAAGTTTGATAAAATCAGATTAAAAATACACAATATACTCGTCAGGTAACATCGGAGTCGGCATGTCGTCTGGCGTGCGAGATCGAGTCAGAGTTTCTTTGCCGTTCCTTCTTATACCTGGGAGCGCCCCACTCGTCCATCTACAACTGCAGACTGTACCACCTCGACCACCACACGCTACCAGATGGACCCTCGGCTTATTTGAATGCGGAACGTCCATTGATCGATGATGGAGAACCCACTGGGAAATATTTTGAAAACTTCTGTGAAAGTAAGTAGCTTTTAATTTGTTACTATATTTATACTTTTTAAAAGACTTGAGTAATGGTTAAGTTAAAATAATTCATAAGTTCAATTGTAAGTTCAAATATATATTATATTAGATCTTATTTAAGACTAGAAATATTTTTACTTAAACGAAACATTAGAAAATGATCCTTAATTCGAAATGAAATAGAAATGTATGATATATTACAATTACTCTCACTTATAGAAGATTGCGTATTGTGGTCGTGTGGTGGAAAATAATACCACGGAGAGCTTAATTAAAAAACTGGTAGTATTTTATTGTGGTCATAATTATACGACCGGCGCCTGCGCATCCGCAGCGTGGCCGCAGAGAGATATCACCGCGATTAAGGCTTTACGCACACTTGTTACGTACGTGTAATAAGTAAAATACAAGGACTATCGCTTTGTTTTATTTATTTCGTTTTATATCCCCTTTGGAATGTCATAAAAGACAATTGAAATATGTATTATAAACATTGCAAATATAAGGCAAATTAAAAAATATATATTTTAAAAATAATTTAGTAATATTATAAATTATTAATTCAAAAGGTGTAGTCTATGATACGAGAGCCTCACTCAGTAGTACTCGCAGCGCACACTCATAAATACAACTCTGCGGTACATAAAGTTGTAAGACATTAATTAATATTATTAACGCGCAAATCCCGGATGTGCTTTTAAATCGCAGATAAGACGTGAATAAAATTAATGTACCCTTTGATTTAATACGTTTGAAGATTTTTATAATACCTCACATCCGGGGCGCGGAAATTTTTATTTTATTATATACATTACTCATATCAATTATTTTCGTATTTTTCTTACAGTACAAATTGATATAATATATATTTCAATTTTAACATCCTTGTCTATGGTCTCGTCATCCGACTAATAACATAACAATTATTTTTTATAAAAGTGAAAATAGGTAAAGACAAATTGCTAAGTTAATGACAGTCCTGGAATGTAGTGACCGCGGCCTCGTGTACAGTTACACCCACATTGTGTGTGTGTGTGTTCACATATTATACAATATATTAATAACAGAGCCTGCATACAATACGCTTATTAAGAATGTTACTTTATATCCATTATTAATACTAATTGAATATTGTTATGAAAAATGTGGTTATCGAGGTGTTTCTTTTATAAATATTTGATAAAGAAGTACACCTATCTGTAGTTCCAGTCGCATCATTGCCTCAGTCTCACAATCGCGACCGCGGTGGTCCGTTAACGGTTTAAGATCTACGGATATTGTTTTATAGCAGCAAAAACATATCAGCACCAACACTTCCATATAAAGAGTCTTTTGTTTGTATAAACGCGCTAATTTGTGAAATTTACAGTTGTTTTTTTTGTATTTCATTTGTATTGTAATTCTCATTGAAGGTATAAAAGTTATACTCATACTACGACCCTCGTATCAATATTACACGGTAGGATCTAAAAATACATATATTAAATGTGCGGATAGCGCTGTTGATGTTAAAACAGAAGTACAATAAAGTTTAAATTAATATATTTGATATTAATTTATTAAAATGAAGTGCGAGTCATGCTAATAAGTTCATTAATGCACCGTAAGCTTACGGAAGTTAGTTTTGAAACGAGAGCAATTATACAATACTTCTCACCTCAAGCTCGTGAGAACTTTATGTATTATAGCGTTTTTATTTGGAATTCATATTATAATTTGTGTGAGTTGGAGTTACTTTTTGTTACAGTTATTACCTTCTCTTATTATATTATGTACCTTTGAATATATGAGAAATAACCGACAGCCTCATTTTATCCTTATCTAATTCAGATTCCTGATGAAATCAAAAGACATACATTGTAGTACTCTCTGCATTACCAAGCTGATTTACATCAGATAACTGTACCTGTACCGAGTACTAGAGTTGTATTTCATAGTTTTAATGCGTAAATCAAATAAAATGTAAAAACAATGTAGAGCCGCTACGTCGGTATCATAAATATGGTGAGATGAAGATAAACGTAGGTTAATGTTAGGGAGCGAGGGTCAGGTCAGGTCAGGTCGGGAGCAATCACGACATCAGTTGCCATCTCGAAGTAAAACATCGACTGCGTGCCGGAGTGTTTCTTTTGATACCAATATTATACGATATTTATAGTCTCTGAACACCCGACACTAAAACATCTATAATATCACATATTATGTAATAACTGCTTATTTAGTTTTATGGGAAAACAAGATCCGAAGTAAATGTAGTGAGCAGCCAAGTATATACAGTATATGTACAGTTAGGTTCCGCTATAGGAGAGTCTGAAAGCTACTCCATTACGTGGACCCCAGTACGACATCTAGATTGCTATCTATTGCTAAGGCCGAGTTCAGAGCGCAGTCAATAACACCCCGTGCCGTTATATTCAAATATTCGAATCGTAATGAGAGTTGTAATTGGAAGACGGCGCTTATCTAATATTGATAATGAATGCCTCAGCGGTTGTAAATTGATCGAATTAAAGATGAATAGCGCATCGGAGTCTGTTACATGTCCGCGTCGTCTCGTTATGTTTACAATGAAGCAGAATGTGCCGACTCACTGCGACAGTTGCATTTCCATGCAAAAAATGTTAGAGAGCTGGCGTCGTTCGTGCGTGCCTCGCGACGGTGGAGCTACACCAAATTGAAAATTACTTTTTGTGAGGTCGGCTCCGTTTTGCTCAACCTCTAATACATAGGTAATTGAATCGAGATGGATATACGACGCGGATGGCTTTCATTGTCATTTGATACTTAATTTAGAGTCCAAATTGAAATATTACGATTAAAGAAATGCAAAAATTGTTCTATTAAGTGGAGCGGTATTTAGTTCTGTTTTTTTTAATTATTATTTACAGTAGTAGTCCATGAAAACCGCCGTAGAAAATAATGTCATTAAATTGGATTTACAAAAATATAATCCGAGGCAAAAAGGCAAATAGAGTCAGTTAGGCCTCAGAGGTCAGTGACCGCTCTAGTATGTCTAATTATCTTAGTGTTTTAGTTAATAAATACTGAATAAAGTTTCTCCACTAGACTAGATGAAGTAATTTATATAAATATATAAATTTTTTGCAATACACTGTCATTGGAGTTCTGATAAAGGATTTCATAAGTGTATATATATATATAAACAGAGGGTTGAAGTACGGAGAAAGATATAAGTTATAGGTACACATAATAAAATAGTTTTTTGTTTGTCGGTTTATCTATTGGTTTGTTTGTCAATGTATCAGTAACAGATTTAGCTACTTGTATGATACAATTAATATTTAAAACTGCAGTCTAAGTTAAATGATGTTTTAAGTTACTACAGCCTACGAAAGAATTTTGTTTAAATATATGTTTAATAATAGCGTAATATTATTTAAATAATATATATTTTTTTATATAGATACATTAACCATACTGGCAAAAAAGAATATATATAACTACGAAATAACAGAGAAAATAAGAGAGAAGATTAACTTAACCGTTTTCTTTGAAAGAAATGTAATTCAGATGCTGTGTGCTTATAGAAATATGTTTCTTATTAACAGCAGTCCTAGTATTTACGTACTAGATTGCTAGTTAGTAAGAACTCGGTAAGCCGTCATTTATTATTGAAATATGTAGAATCGAGTCACACTCACGCAATAGTTACGAAAGAAATTTAATGGCATTTTAATATCCGTTGATAATGAACTTCACAGCGGCCTCGTCCGTCCTTGTATTACAAGTATTACAGGTTAGTATTGCTTACTAATACTAGCGTGGATAATAACTGAGCAAAAATATAACTTACGAGTCCTCTAATAAGTGCTTTGATGAGACAACTGCGGGACCAATGACTGTACATTCATAATAACTCATCTATAATCTAAGATTTACATTTAATAAATACTATCGTATAGAAAAGTTGTATTATTATTTCTCTTTCCGTGGTGTTCGTGGAACTGACGTTTCAAAATATGAATGTGTTATTAATATTCATTACATAAGAGAAATTAACTGTCAAGCGTTCCCTTTACTTTTTTTCCATTATAAAATACTGGAATTCTATGAAAATGCAACGGGAAATCATCTTTGGCCTCGTCTGTGAGCAGCGGGACCGTTACTGCATTCTGCGGTCGAGATAACTATATCTTAACTCTCTTTTAATATTTGATTTGTATTCTGAGGCAATGGAAATACTCGTGTAGATCAAAAGTAGTAAATACTAAAAATAATAATTATAATTTATTAATTAATATATATTAATATATATTAATGAATACCTCTACTTGTTATTTAAAAGTTTATGTTTACAATATTATTATTACAATCGAGTAAATCATTAAGATTTCCTAAACGTTGAGGAAAGAGAGTTATTAAGCGTTAAGACAAATAATACACTTGTATGTCCCGCAATCTATTATCGTTCATACCTACCTAATGACAACTCACTTTAAGTGCACAAAAAAGGAATTTTCTATTGTGAATCGATGACGGCTCAATAAAAACGGCGACTAACCTACTTTCTAAAACTTCTTTGATTACCAGAAAAGGTGATACAAAGCGTCTGAGATTTAAATACAATACACGGAATTCAGTGGGCACCATGCGCGGCGGCACCGCTGGGAAACCATTTACAGCTGTTAAGGCGACCGCTGACCAAAAAATATACATAGAATGTTGTTTTAATAAATTATGTATTAAAAGGTGAATAGTTTTTATTACGCACACAGGAGTTATTAGCGTGGGAAAAATTCATTTCAGTTATTGAAGCGTTGCTAACAGAAGGAGCAGTGTCAACGACTCTTACCTAGAAGACACAGGCACGGAATAGGTTCTACGTGCGCAACGACAGACGTAAAAAGTTTATTGCCAAAGGTGACCATTACAGAGGAATCCATACAACATCTGAAGAGTTTAATAGACTTTAAAATTGTTTAAAATTTAATTATAAAGTAAAAGAAGCCGTCATTATCGTCATGTAAAAACTTTACGTGCGGTTTTAGTCATACTGTGATATTTACATATATGATATTCGCTACCATGTTCCTATAGCGAGTGGAGAGGTTACGAAACTCCTATACATTTAAGTTTAAATATAAATATTTCTTTTTTCTTTAAATGAATATTCTGCACGATTTCCAATTAATGACATTGTCATTTCATTTGTATTGGCTACTCTGGTAGTGCATTGTGAGTAGGGCGGAGGTGACAAGCCTTGGTCTGACCGGTCATCGCCCTTTACGTCATTTTATTGGTTGACACGGCGAGACGAGACATTGGAATAGTGCTAACGAATCAATTCAGCACGGTGGAGCCGCCGCGGTCCATCGGAAACAGATTCTGCCATTAGCACCCTTTTATAAAACAAACTATTATAAGCACAAACATTTCTATTTAGCCAATTAACATCAGGTATTCATATTTTATATAACTACCCTCATTTGTATTATTTTATGGTAAAATAATATGTAATGATATTATTAATATTACAATTTTCATAATGTGTTTTGAGATTCCAAACGCAGTTTAAATTATCCAACAAGTTTAACAGCATGTTAATATCGTAATTCTTAACTACAGCTCCAAAGTAAATGTAAGCGCTTTTAAGTAAGCACTACTTATCAAATGCGTGTGAAAATATTGAACCGCTCGACGCGGCTACTTTGCGTCGCTGTGTAATTACGTGTATTGCTCTCGTTACATACGGTATCATCCAAAGGATCTTACGAGTACGTGTCCGATACATCCGCTGCAAACTAATCATCTATAATATCACCCTGCAGCTAATTAGATATATAATCTTTGTTATAGAACCACCGACCAATCCAAGTGGTGAGCTGCCCGTTACCATAGAACACCAACCAGACGTCAACATGTCCAGCAACCTGACAAGAAACGATGCGAACTGCGACAAGACGGGAACGTGTTATGATGGTGATTAAAAATTAACTTACACCTTAAACAATAACTGTATTATAAATACTAACTGATTGTTCACTATTACAGTGTCGGTGCACTGTAAGGACACCAGGATCGCGGTGCAGGTCCACACTAACAAGGCCTTTAACGGAAGAATCTATGCGTTAGGGCGCTCGGAGACTTGCAACATCGACGTCGTCAATAGCGACCTCTTTAGGCTCGACCTCACTATGGCCGGTCAAGATTGTAATACACAGAGCGTCGTAAGTTTGGTTCTTAATATTCCATATTAATCAGTAGTACTGATGTGGGTATAATATAGACATTATGTTGTAACTAGACCGGTGTCTACTCGAACACTGTGGTCCTGCAACATCACAGCGTCGTCATGACTAAAGCGGACAAGATCTACAAAGTGAAGTGCACTTACGACATGAGTTCAAAGAACATAACATTCGGAATGGTGCCCATCAGGTTGGTAACAGTACACTGACACGATAACTGGGAAGGCAACTTAAGGTGTCAATATAAACTATCTATGACTAAAGGGATTCTCTATGCGATGCAAAGAAATTTAGATTTAAAGCACGTGGGAATTACTTGGCATGAGAGTTTTTATAATATGTTTTGAAGTAACTGTTCGAGTTCGTCAAGCTATTTAAATACGGGACATTTTCAACGCGTTAGTACATAAAACAAATATATTTTTATAAAGTATGTAGATGGATACATGTCAAAAAATAACTGTTATTCAAAATATTTAAATATCTTTATTGACTGTTCGTATATTTAAAAGAAAGAAAAACCTTGATTTTCGAAAGCATTCCGGAAACTGTTGTTTCATAATTTCAGTAATGTACCTACATTAATCGAACCTAATAATCTAAAGCTATTCACAAAACAATCCGTGTGTTTAATTCTATTGACCGATATTGGTTCTGAATTATACATAAAACAATTAGATTCTATTACAATAGCGGAATCTTTACGCCGTGAGAATGATAATCAACTTTTACTACCTCCTATGTATTTTTAAAAGCCTCCGTAGAAATGCGATAAGATCACGAGCTGTCATTGATTCTGATATGTAAATTACTTTTGTGTCATTGTTATTCCTAGTTGTATTTTAACGCGAGTGTTGGAGTGCAAGGAGTCGGTTATGACAAAACATACAAATCAATATAATCAGCCTAATCATTTTATATACAATAGCTAGTCGTTTTTATGATCGTTATGGTTTCTAAGTGTTAGAAGATGTCTTCATCTGCTATGTTCTCCAGAGATCCAGAGATGATTTCCATCACTGCTGCCCCCGAGGCACCTCCGCCGCGCATCCGCATCCTGGACAGCCGGCAGCGCGAGGTGGAGACAGTTCGTATCGGAGACAGGCTTACTTTCCGCATCGAAATTCCAGAGGACAGTAAGTTTAGTCAAGCAAATTTTTTAAAATAAGGATTAACAATTTTCGAATAGTTTATTTATTCATGTTGATAAAAAAAAATATATATTTGAATGTTCTTAAAGGTTTTAAAATATATTCATCACATTAAGTGTTAAAACGAAATGTATATATGTGTATCGTTACAGCTCCATACGGCATTTTTGCACGCAGCTGTGTCGCCATGGCTAAGGATTCCAAGAGCACATTCCAAATTATTGACGACGACGGGTTAGTGTTTAAAATATTGTTTTTGTCAAAATATAGATTAAATATAAACACGGTCATGAAGCCTTGTTGATGCTAAGCTATAGTAGTAAGTCTGTATTTCCACACAGGACTATCTTTGCTGTGATTCACAGATTTTTGTCCCAAATGTGAGCGTAGTTTGTGTACGTGAATTGTATGTTTGTGAAATTTTTACAAGAATTTCTTCACTAGTGTAAGAGCCCTTTCATTTTTAAGTACTCATTTTAAGTAACGTTATCGTATTCTCTGTTTTGAACAGGTGTCCAGTCGATCCATCGATATTCCCAGCGTTCAATCCCGATGGTAATGCTCTGCAGTCTGTATACGAAGCATTCAGATTCACAGAGTCCTACGGTGTTATTTTCCAATGTAATGTGAAATACTGTCTTGGACCATGTGAACCCGTGAGTATTGTACTATACGGAAATAAAGACATTATCGATCTTTGCTTACAATAATAATTCAAAATCATATATTTATTTTCGTCTTAATTTTTATCGCAAGTAAATCTGAAGAGTCCTCTTATAATTTTAGGCGGTTTGCGAATGGGGCAGAGAATCTATTGAATCTTGGGGCAGAAAGAGACGTTCCTTGCCTCAGAATGAGACCAGTGACGGTCATACTCAAGAGGAAGATATGAACATTTCACAAGAAATTTTAGTTCTTGATTTTGGTGATGAGCGACAGAGTACCGACTTCCTTCGTTCGGACAAACCAGGTGGCACTGCTTCCGAGGCTAACTATGGGGGTAAGAATTTATTAATGAGATGTATTCATATAGAAAATAATTAAGTAAATTGCTAATACTTATTTCTTTGCAGAGAAAACTGTGACCATCGTGGAGCCATGCCCTAGCAAGTCATCTGTGCTTATGTTGGGAGTCGCCTGCGCTCTGTTAGTTCTGCTGTACATCGCAACTATCTTCTGTTACTACATGCGTAAATGGCTCGCGCCGCCCAAACATCTGTCCTAATTAATCAAAATAACTATTCGTCTATAGGTACAGGCTATCATTATTATGCCGTCCAAGTAGTTAAGGTTCCAACGCCTGTTCAATGAGGAACTTGTGATAAGAATGACTGATTTCAAATTCCATAAACTTCATGTCATAATATCCATTTTTAGTTAAGGTACAATTTGTGGTGACCTAATGTTCTTCCATGAGGAGTGTAACCACCGCGTGTTTAGCATTTACCTGATTGGTAATTATTTGCATTTAAAAGCATTTATTAGTTGTAAGTAGGTATACGAGTAGGTACAACTTGTGGCTCTTATATTATTATGATGCCGTATAATATTAACTTAAGTACTTTATACATGTTTAGTTTAAGAGGTTCATTGTAATTCAGACCATGCATTTACTACTTACTAAGTTGAAGGATTCAAGATGATCTTATGTAATAAATTCTATATTTTTGGAATACTCCCTGAAAACTGTTAGTGTTTTAAACAATTTAATGGGATTATTCTGAATTAAACATATTTGGAGTAGTCTAATCGGCAGAAATGCAACTTATGTATTAATTTTAATAATTACCTTTAACAATAATTGTGCCCAATAATAATATAAAATTATTTCTAGCTTTTAATTTTCTAGAAAAATCTTGTAAATATACTGTTATCAGTCAACAGACGTTAACAGTTTTATTTATCTATTTGCTTTATGGACTTTCAGTTGGGTTTTGCAGAAATTCAATTTCAGATAATTTTTTGGTATAAAAATGTTTTGCAATATTGCAAACATTGTTTCTCTCAACCCAACTTGAGATTTCTACTTTATTTATTTAGAAATACTTAAACATCTATTTATTTTTTATACTATTAATAAATGAATAAATTTGTACAAATTAATTTTTTTTTTAATTTTTCACTTCTATAATAAAACAAATAACAGAAAAAATAATGAACATACATTTTCTCAAAGAAACAACTCACAGGCATCATCATGTCTCAATCGTTAAACCTTCACAAACAGAATTTAGAATTTGTTGTTGCAGGTCTTTTTCTATGTCCTCCGATGTGCATTGAAATATGTTTTCAAAGTGACGGATAAATAGTGGAGTAATTTTTTCTGTAGAACAAACAATACCCGTTTCTTTTGTTAAAGAAGTAACACCTTTATCCACTATGCCACAAGGGTCAATATGGTCAAACCAAGACAAGTCATTATCACAATTCAAGGATATTCCATGTGTTGTAACGTATCTGGATGCATGAATACCGATAGCTGCTATTTTGTCATTCTCAATCCATACCCCTGTATATGGTGACCTTTTAGCTTGTAATCCTTAAAATAGTTTAATATTTGATTCACCATCACTATAATATATATGTCACACACATGATTCATAGAGTTTAAATAATTAATTACTTACCTAATTCTTCACATAACTTTATGACTGTTTCTTCTAAACTGTGAACATACCATTTGACACTAGTTTTAAAATGTTTGAGGTTAATAACGGGATAAGCTACAAGCTGTCCGGGACTGTGAAAAGTGATGAGACCTCCTCGGTTTGTTTTTTTAAAATCGGCTCCTAATTCTCGAAGTCTTATGATATCTTCATTTGGGGTGTCATCTCTTATACCTAGAACCAATATAATATGTATCATAAATAAAAGATATGAAAAAAAATCTATTTTAAATTGAAAAGAGTTCTTCTAACCAACAGTAAACACTGGTTTGTGTTCCACGAGCAAAATAGTGTCGTAGTCGGTGTTTATTCCTTTCCTCATTGCATCTAAATGTTTTCTGGCTATAGCACATTGAATTTTAACAGCCGTATCATAATTCATAATTCCTAATTTCCAAATTTTTACCATTTTTAAAGCTTTATATTAAACTTTCATATGTACTTAAATATCCATAAAATATAAGTTACGTTGTGATATTTTTTTATTGTTTATTGAAAAAAAGAAATTAATTTAAAAAACAAAATATGTAAAAAAATATGTCATTCGAGACATTCAGACTGTCGGTTGTCTTTAGAGTTTTGACATAACACAAAACTAGAGTGGAACTTGAAAAATACAGCAAGAGCAAATAACGAATTATTGTTTTGTACAATATTCTCATATTATTTCAAATATTAATTCAAATATTATAAGATTATAAAATTTTAAATAAAATTTTATTATTTAGGGTAAGTGACAAATGCCATCTGTAGATAATTAATAGCAAATATATTTATATTGAATAAGTTTGATCTTACATAGTTCGGCTACTATGCGCTAGAGAGCACTAATGTACATTTTCTATTTCCTTTACAAGTATAATATAGCGTAGTATAACATACTTAACATTTTTCAGATGGACGCTCGTTCAGTTGTTCCGAGTTCCTGTCTCTAGGGCGGTGTTTCATTTGTTATATAAACCAGCTGTTAATATAAACATTGTACGCATAACAAAAACCAGTCCACATTTTCTTAATTTTAAAATAGAACTTTAGGCTCTGAATAATATTCCATGGCGGTTTTGTATGAAATGTTATATAAGGTTATTAATGTTTTATAGGGCAAGTTAATCGGCGGCAAAATCGTTTTGAATTATAATATTTAAGCTAAAGAGCATTAAGTCTGTATGTCGTGTTTAGACAAAGTGCGATCAGAGATGTGGAGTTCTATAAAACGATGACAACAGGGGTGAGTTTATATAACTCTTTCATTATAATTAAAAATTTAAATTAACTGTATTTTTTTATGTCTCATGGGAATAAAAAGATTTTGAAATGAATAATTATTGAAGACTGTTTGTTATTAGATTTACTTGTTTAGAATTACTGATATATAAATTTGTTATATATATAAGTTAATGGTGGTCATGTTGTTTTACGCTGCCTAATATTTTTATATATTTGTGTAATTTTAGGTATCCATTAGATACTGTGTAGTCTGTAGAATAATTAAAATAGTAATAAATATAATATCCTTATCCAATGAAACATAACAGTTGTTTCCCCGTGTGATTGGGAAGCTGCTCTGGAATAGATTTTCCCTACAAACAATTAGTAACATACATGGGATTTAAGCAAAATAAATATATTAGCAGAAGCAATATGCGTTTTAAAATATACCCAATTCGTTAATAAAAGAAGTCGATACATTTTAAAGGTACATAAAGTATTAAATCATATTATACACTAAGTGGCCACTCTCGCGCCCTCCAGCGGCGACGCACGCACACCATCGGCACTAAAGTACTTTCGAAAGGTTCTTTCTTGTTTAACTCGAGCACTATTGTATTCTCATAAGGACACAGAGTCTAAGGAGTTTAAAAATAAAATTATAATTTTTATCAATTATAACAATTTAGTTATTTTGTACGATGTTGGTCGTTCAGTTGTTCTCTTTCCTCGTAAGTTATATAAATATCTGTTTCTGTAGGAATTAAAGAAAACCCATATTGAACTATTTAATGACTTAGTATATGCATATAAGTCTTTGTTACATTAAACTTACATCAAGTCATGTATTGACTAAGAATTGACTTTTTATTTTTTATAATACAAACGGGCGTGCAGGTCACCTGTTGGTAAAAGATGTCCGGATGATCGTGTACGGATATCGAAGCGAAACCCATTAAATCGCGATGTTCGTACGAAGTGCCAATGGATCTCGCTTTCCACATAGTACAGAGTTCTCAGTAGTACTACAAAGCTAGACAGAGGCCTGACGTACAGTACGGCCTCTCTCTTTTGATCAGTTTTCATTTCATGGATGCTAACTTAGTCTTGCTCACAGGTGACCGCGACAATAATCGTCAGTCCAGATATCAGACCCAGTACTCCGATACTTAGCGAGGGACTGAGAAGGCCTGGATAAAACAAATTTTTTCTTCTCGGCATTAAAATGAACGAGATTCAAATGAGCCCATTCCGAAACCTTCCTAGTTTGAAGATATCTCATCCGGCCCTTTTAACCCATAAGCTTTGAAGGAGAGGTAGAGTTTGTCGTACAGATATTTGCCAGAACACAACGCCTGGCCTTGATTTCTGACATCGTGGAATAGTAAGCGATGTTTCTATAACTGTCTAAAGACGAGAATGAAGAAAAAAGATTGACTAGAAGATCAGCTTTCTACTTTGCCGCTATCGGAATGGACGGAACGGACTCATGACAGAAGCTACCAAGGACAGCTTTTGATAATGTCCAGAAATTTCTTGTCCCGGACGTATTGCTCGCCAGAATTTTGTCAATTATAGACTTATATTTAAACTCTTCGTTTTCTTCCAGTTATATATGACTCGGTAGTACGATAATAACAAAAGAACACGAGATCGGGTCGGAACAATTAACGAAAATTTTAATAATGTTAACAGATATATAAAGAAGGGTTTGTTTGTATCTTCAGTAAACAGTGATTGGGCCGTTCAATTCCTATATACATATATACTCAAGAGTCGTTAAAAACTTTGATAATGGATTTAGGATCCTATCTTAATCCACGTACACGTGGAAAATAATGTGATTACGTAACAGTAGGATTTTAAATATACAATACATAAATTGTAATGGATTGCCAGATGAGATTAATTACCTGAGATAAATAATATATATTTGATGTCGGCTGTGTGTTAATATGATCTATGTGTTATGTTAAAATAAAACTGAGAAGATTTTGACAAGCTACAAGTACGAACGAATTACATAGTTGATAAATATAAATACACGGTAGGCTAATAAATGTTACCATCTTCTTAAATAAAAAATAATTTAATACTAAATTAAAAGCTTTATTTAATGATCATCGGTTAACGGATTTCGAAAGTAATCATTGAAAAGCCAATGAATCGAATCGAATTAGGTTAAATCAATAAGAAGACCCAGAATATATCGGGATATTGAAAATGGATACAGTGCTACAGTGACTTAGAAAGAGCGCTATAATTATACATATCCGTTATGTATTAATTCCCTTAATTATATTAAAATAAAAATGTACCACATTTTACTTACACAATATTGTTTCGAATCTTTAAATGTGTTTTTCAAAATTACTGTCAGAAGGACAACGAAGACAAAAAAAGCATTTAATTCGTTATTTAGCGACATTTGAAATTGTGTTGAATACATTTCTAGTGTGGCTGTTAGTTTGTTTATGAAAATCTTCTGATGTTACTTTTTTATAAATTTTAGAAATGAATTATTATAAAAAACAAATCAGGGATAACTCACATGTTTTGCAAGAAACACATATTATTAACCACTTATTATCAGTATATAATATAGTAAATATTTAAGTAAAAAAAAACATTTAAATTGTGACGTGTAGTGTAGTATATGCGCGTATGATTTGAAGTTCTAAAGTTATTCTTTATTTTATTAAGAAAACCCTTAACTATATTTTTTAAGGTTTCTCACGTTAGTATTCCTTAAATAAGCTTGTTTACTGTTTTCAAGCATAATAAGGGTTAAAAACCGCTAGAAAGGTAAACAAGTGTCTAATAGGTGAAGCGGGAAGGCCGGTGCTTCCGTCCGGTCTATTTTTGGATGAGGGGTGACTGCGCGTACGCATCCATCATATATTTATAGTCTATAAACTTTTTAGATATTTAACCATAATTAAAATAAATATAAATTAAAATAAAATTAAGTTTGTCAAATAAAAAAGGTCATTTTTTTAAACTTAAATATGACTAATTGATGTCTTACAAATGATTTGGATATAATTTAAATATTGCGATACTTTTAGTAATGGCTGACTTCAAACAAACTTAACGAAAACTTGATAAATGTTTGTTTAAAGCGAAAGTCTTCAACAAACTTCCCAAAGTACGAGTAACATTTGACTAAGAACTTGGGACTGTCAGAGAAAAAAAGGGTAAAAATTAAAAAGTTTCAATTTCATGTTATATTCTAATAAATAAAAATTGGCCAAATACAGCTATTTAGAATTTTTTTTTGTTTCATGAATTTATGGTTATGGTCATATAAGACTTATATTTTTTTGCAATATTGTTAGAGCATATAAGAATGCGTCAGTTCTTAAGATTTTACAACTGACATGAAGTTTGATTATATTAAGATTTCACATAAAACATGGAGGTTTTTATTTCAATTTCAATGTAAATTTCTGTATATAGTTTGTTATTTTGGCTGAAGACAGTACCTTCGTTGCCATGGTGACGGCGCAGTAGGCTGCACACCGTGACGGGAATGACAACGAGCCGATCGATGGTGGTCCGCACTTTTTTATCACCCGCCAAGACTTTGATCTCCTATGAGGCCTTATCTGACCAAATCTTTTATACCCTCACATATTTTCGAGGATTTAGCTAATACATGAGTAGTCTTTAATGAAGGAAACACAGCTTTAGAAATAATAGTGATGCATAGTTTAAACAATTTTTTTCTTAATTTGGGCTTTATTGGCTATAAAACAAAACTGTACTTATAAAACAAATTAAGCTGTAAACAATATAATTGTATTTAACAATATAACTGTCTGTACTTGATATAATTGTTATTATAACGCTTTTCGTAACTCATCGGATTGTTGTTAAACTGATCAATAGCTGTAGCAGTAATTTGGTCATAATAAACTGAATTAAAATATTTTATTTATTTTTCTTACTTACGTCGATCAGGCAAACTTTGGTTATATTTTTGAGTATATATGATAACTAACAACATGATAGCTTATATAAAATATTACTCATTTAGCCTGCTTTCTATTTTTAATGTCAACTATCATTAATATATGTTAATTTTAATTAGGTTACATCAGCTGTTTTACTGTTATTATATCTTATATTGAATTTTTAAGCAAAATAGTTTTGTGTTTGACTAAAAAATGCCTCGTTTTAAACATAACTATAGTGTAAGATGTTTTACGCTTACTTAAAAAGTATTGTTTTACTCTTTTGAGTTACAAAGATTAGCTGTTCTCACAATAAACGTTGTAGTTAATTTGTGCAGTACATTAGCACTTCCACCGTGAATCGTTGTCTTCTTAATGGAAAGGCGAAGAAGAAATCAGGTTGCGCAACTCCACAGCAATGTGCTCATGTGCAATGTATGTATATAAAAGACCGACAGACTTGTCACCATGCCGCGTTTTACCCTAGTAAAGAGTCCTACAAGCTTCTTGGGTTTTCCTACCAAGTTTCTTCTTCTTTTTATTTTTTTTAGGATCTCTGATTTTTCATTGACACTCGTTTTAAAAGCCATTCGATCAGATGGGGAGCCATCCATTGTCGACTGCAGTCATCCATAACCACCCGTATTGATCACACAGAGAACAGATGGCAATCCATAAGAGAAAAGCTTGCTTATAAGTTTATCGTACCAAAAGCAATCGACAAAAAGTTTGTAAATACTTAAAAAAATGCTTTTTAACAGCCTCACTTCAAATATGTGTTCAGTGAACTACAAGAACACCATTTGATCGATACCGGCAAAACGTCGATTACTATAATACGTCAGGATAGTAAGAACGCTTTCCATAATCTTGCAGTGGGTATGATTGCAGTATATGGGTGTGTATTAAGAGCAGTCCGACAGCCTTTTTAGGTACAGGCTGCACGTTGTAAAGCTTCTAAGAACTTGACACTTTTCCAGCCTCAAGAGAGAGATTAAAGAAAGCTTTTCCTTTCTGGAGAAATATAATTTCCACCATTGTCACCGAACTGCCAGAATAAATTGGAGGTGTTGCCCTGCTAGCATCTAGACGCTAAGGTTAGCTTTCTCTTACGCAGTGGAGGCCAGTGCCAATCTGCAAGAGAGGCAGCGAGAGATTATTACTATATAAAAACTATTGTTATATTCTATCATCTACTTAAAACGTAGCAAATAGTTTTTCCAAAAATTATTCAATGTACAGTTTTGCATCACTACTATTTTATTATATCTTTAGATTCTTTAAGAGTAATTATATATTATAATATGCAGTGTGAATCAACATAAAAAACCGTTCGAGTTTCACATTTCCGTGTTCAATTAGTACTTTTAAGCTAACATAATTAGTTTCACCTTTATATAACTTCAAATAAATCTTTTAAGAGTTGCGGCCCGTTAGTATAATTATATGGACAATAATCGTAAAACGTAATCTTCCTCATGTCTTCTTTCTTATTTTATATTCTACTTGTGTTGCTCATTTTACTAAATTCCCTACAGACGTTGCGTTTGTTATACAAATCTTCAGCAATATATTTAAACCACATCAGGTACAACATTTAGTTTTAATATATATATATATATATATATATATATAATATTACATAAAGAAAAAAAAATTATAAATATTATTAAAAGAAATACCTTTGTTGATTTAAAATCGAGAGTAAAGGTTTTTGTTTAAAAAGTTAATTTTATAATATCTTAAACGTTGTGTGAGTCGTAACTAATTAAGCCATAAAAACGCTTCCTCGAAGTGTTAGTCCGCAGACCGCGGGGCGAGTGAGTTATCGTCTCACTTTAATTATTCACGAGCCCTCCGACTTTCAGCAACTTTCAACTGACATCTGCTGCTAAAGTTTAATTCGCACTCACTTGTATGGATGCGAGGTAGTGAGCTACTCTTGGTATAAAACTGTACCTAGTTACAGTTATATACTATATTACTTACAAGTTACACACACTTTGTTTGACTACTAAAACTATATTTTTATACTGCATCAATATATATTTATAATATGGAAATCCATTTCATAGGATATGTAATATCGAGTTGAATAATATATCATATCTATTCTAGATGCGGTCGCCGCAAACGAGCGAGCGGCTCTGAGATGAGCTCTGCGGCTTCGAACCGCAGCTTCTCCTATGACGAAACTATACAGGTATTTTGTACTAATTGGTTCCTAGCGTATGTGATAACTTTTAATTTAATTGTTTTTGTTTCGTCTAGTAAAGTCTGTCAATATACACAGAATATCTTTTTACAAATTTTTTCCTCAAAATTTGATATTAAATTACAGATAGTATAGTATAGAATATATTTTGTAGAAGATTTAACCACATATTCACTACTTTCGCTACATAACTTTGAACCATAGAAAACCTTGGCTGATGGAAAATTTTAATAAAATTCACCCTAAATACATGAGTATAGAGATCAATTTTGAATAGAAAATCCTACAAATGAAACGGCCTGAAACTTCAGGCTGTATAAAGCTATTTGTAATGCGATTTTAGGAACGAATATATTTTGAAATTTAAGTTCTCATGATATGTCAGTAAGGTTAGTTTTTGTATGGCGACGCCTTCATGGGGGCGAAATGAAATTTTTCAGGACGGCCCATAACGACACATTAGCCGACGCATTCACCTTTATTAATGTGGTACAGAGGTTCTCGCTTACATCCCATGGTGTTCTCTAAGAGTTAAGTTCCCCTTGTAGGTCAATGGGAAGTGTCAGGAGTCTGCCATTCATTATATTATAATAATAAAGATAGCTTTAGTAGCTTAGTAAATGCTAAGTTTACATATAAATTTCATTAGAATAAAATGTAAAGTCAACCAATGAATGCCTATAGAACATAGAGTGCTGTGTAGTTAGTGTAGTGTATCCGAAGCCAATCCTTTATTTGTGAGATAGGAGGCCATTATTTCGTAGATACGATATTCCCCAGAGCCCGCGGCCATTTATCAGGCACGACCCACATTGCAACATCTGGAAAATGCCACCCCTATATTGGTGACTTAGAGATTATTGTGGAACGAGCCTCACAATATTTACTTTCTACTTATTCTGATCACATTTCATATAATGCCATAGTCGAAGAAAAACATTTGTATTTATAAATAATATTTAGTAACAAAAATTGCACCGGGATTGAATAAGTTTTAGTGGACAAACCGCCTCTTTAATCCTATTCTAGCCGAGACAGGAATCAATAACAATTGTTCAATAGTTTATTAATTCTGCCACATATTATTGGTTCATCCGTATGAAGGAGACAGGCGGAGCGGGTTTGATTAACAGAAGGGTTGGTTCTAATGTGGACCGCGCATTAAGGAGGCGCGGGACAGAAAATCGAATTTTCTGCATTATGCCTCTGGGTCTTTGTGAAGGTTTTTAGAGCGTGACGTACAAACAAACAGTGACCTTCTGCCGCCTCTGTGACGAGGATACAAATGTGAAAATTACTGGGATATTTTGTAGCTTGTAAAATTCCTTCTTAATAAAATATATTTTATTAAATTCATTACAAAATATTCTGCTCATCTCGTAGATAAAACTAAAATAAAAACAGGGGTCGGTAAATGAGATTTGTTTAAATAAAATAATGTTCTTTGAAGAACATTTCCGAGTGAAGTAAATGTTAAACAAAGCTCAGAAATTGAAAACACTCTCTCTACTTAAAACAGTAAACAGATAGCAATTTCAGGAGCGCTTGAATTAGCGCAGTTTACATAGATTTCAGAGGCCTCTTTAATCCGAATTCAAATTTTCCGAAAGATAAACCTTAAGGGCCGCGAGAGCCTTTGTGTCTCGCGCAACGACCTCACTCGAGGAAGATTTTAAAAGGTCGGAGTCAATAATGTCGGATACCACCTTTTAGATGTTTTTACGATGATTTAATTTAACGTTATATCGGTATAAAGATGTTCTTTTAACTTCCATTAAATAACATTCGATCAAAAACAGGCAAGTGTATATTAAAACATTAAATATTTAATATCAATTTTTAAAATGTTATAATAATAATCAAATAAGACACTCGTGTGCTGTTAGTATCGCGTAGGTCGTGATGATTAGAACTGAAATGAAGCCGAACACACTGAAACTTTCAACTTAAAACCGCATACCTAACTAACAGTTAAAGCGATATGGTAACCGTTTATTTATTATTGTCTTATATTGTTTTCACTTTCACTACTAGTTTATTATTTTACGAATATATTTAAGAGTTGCATATATTTTAAAGTACTGTTAGTCATTAAACTTACTATGCAATCATTATCATTAGAATATAAAAACATTTTCAATAATGAAACTAATAGACTGATTGTTTTATTATTTTATGTGCCATTTAGTATTGAGTAGCGACAATAACTTTATATTGATACGTTTCAATCAAACAGAGGGCACGACCGCTTCGTATAGTAGGGTTCACACTTAGCAGTGTCTTTTCATTGGAATTTTTAAAATTATTATTTACTCTATTAAATGTTATATATAAAAGTAGTAATTAATAAAGTCATAATAAGTTAAACAAAATATATACATTTCCTAAAATGAATCTACTGAAATTTGTATTAATTGTAATATTTTTGTAAATAATGATGACTAAAGTCATTGTTTAATAATTATTAATAAAATAATCATTAAATTATAGTTTTCTAAGACTTAAAATATATCTTTTGCTATCCACGTTGCTGAAACTCGACTCATTGGGATCAAACCAGGTTTAAATATCAATGTTGCCATTCCCTAAAACACGTCATCCGTCAATAGGCAATGAAAAAGTATACAATATATAACAAACTACGCAAGTGTCCGAACACACAACACAGAATTCGTTTCAGCTTGAACAATGTAGCTCTGCAGTCGCCGTGTTGTTTTTATAATAGAGTTTAAAGTGTGTGTTGTGTGTGTTGTGTGTGTTGTGTGGAGGGTGATTTAGGACGTCGCGTCGCGGCCGGAGATTAACTTTCGTTTGTTAATTGCGACAAATGGTCATTGAACGGCTCGGCGCAGCATCGGGTAACGAGCCTGCTTATGTCACTGTATATTCACGTACATTATTTTAGGTGTTAGAAAACATTATATATAGTTTTTATATTATTTCTAACACCTATTTTAAATAATAAAAACTTTACACAGACACAGAAAATAGTTCAAAAGCTTAGAGATTTAGTTCATTTCAAATTATATAGTGTATTATTATTAGTTATCTAATTTATTAACATATAAACTCGTAACACAAATAACACACAAAATTTCACACTTACTTATATATATAGGTTTATTTTAAATATTTACATATTATTAAACAGATAAATAAAAAGTAATAATAAAATATAATTGTGCAATTTATTTTAAATACTTTCAGTATCCTAGCGCATTTATTAAGCGAAAAAACAAACTTCATTTCATAAGATTTAATAAAATCCAATATCAACTTCGGAAAAAAGTTACCTAAGATAAAAAAGTTATTTTAAGTTTTAAAACTAATTTAACTATATTATATCTTTTTATGAGAAAACTTATACTAAAAGTGTAATTAATGAGCCAATATCCGCTCGACAGCACGAGATGACGTCAGCCCTCTGGAGATTTCGATTCTTTCATCAAATCCTAGTATTGCTCACTGCGATTATTCACACGGTCAGTCAGCGCTACTCAAACTTTATTATACAGTTATTTAGAGGAAAAATAAGTAATTTTTATTATTTTTATTTATTGAGGAAAACCAACAGCATTTACAATAATAAACTTAAAATATTACAAACAATTCATACATAAGCCAATTAAGTTTTCACAATATATTTAATACATGCAATGATAAGCGGGTAGTAGTCCAGTAATATACAGTAAATATTTTTTAATATCATTAATCTTACTATGAGTGTTGTATTACCCTAAAATCTAAGATAGAAAAGTACATATTTTCATAATTTTAAATATTAATTTCATTGTTTTTTTAGCTCTTTTTAGTGATTTAAATTATAAACATTTTACTGATTATTTACTCTACAAAAGTTTTTATCAGTTTCATAAAATTTTAAATCTTTGCAATCGTAACGTTTATTGGTACGACATGTTCATAACAAATTCAACAAGAATTGTTCTGTAGCAAAGTTTACTTTTTAGTTTGCTGTAACCTTCAATTTGTTTAGAGTACATTTTATTAACATAACAATTACAAACTTAATTGATATAAATACTTTCCATTATAATGTTTATAAAACCTGTATTCAATGACAATTGACGCATTATATGTAGATAGAAAATATATTTTTTAATTAGTACTTATATATATCTCAATATATATTATATATATTTATTTAAGTCGTTAGTTTGGGAAATCTTTTGATAGAAAGGAATTATTCGATCCCCTTCTTACAATAGTAATCCCGTAAGTAGCCGGCGACGTGGTGACGTGTACAGGGTGATGCTTTGTTAATTCATTATATCTACTTATGAATTATGAAAATAAATTTCATTAACAAATTATAAGAGAAAGTAAAATAAATTACAACACCACATTCACAATTTAGTTGTTTACATATTTTTATAAAAGAATGTGAATAAGTATTAAGACTAAAAACCATTTTAAATTATTATTCTATCATTATCACTGACTCTGATAGTCTTTACACGAAATTTATAGAATTATAGCGGCAGTAGTTTTATATATCTAGAATATTACATGTTTTATATTGATGTATTGAGAACACCCTCAGCATAGCAATGCATCGATGCACTGAAGGGAGAGCGCCCACTGCAGCGCCTTCATCAAACCGACCAATTTATGAGCACCGCACCACGATGGGGGCGCTGTTCTACTTGTACTACTATATATTCGTTTTAGATTTTTTTTGCGCTTTATTTCAAAAACTTAAAATTTGTATACTCAATTTAAATTCAGATTTTCGTATATCCCAAAGTTCAGTATACACTGAGTACAATTAAGAATAACAAAAATATCTGATATGAAAGTTGTGCCAAAAGAGTTTTTCTCTTTTGTCTGAACAACAAACCGGTTGAAAGTACGAGTTTAAAACAAAGTATGTGACTGTTAAGAGTAATTTTTTATTGTCATTTTTATTTTTTTCTTAAAATAAAAATATGTAAATTATTCGAGTTTTCGTATGATTCAGTTCTTCATATAATCGAAATATTATCAAATATGCAATGTGACTGTGTAGTAGAATGACCCAACATCATATTGTGTCTTAAGTCGAAGGGCGGCGCCCCTCAGAGACTGCTCACATTAAACACTTGCAACCTCATATATCCGTTTTACTTTAGTGCATACACTTTCGCAACTAAGATGTTTTGTTTTTGTGTTAACGAAGCATTTTAATAGTATAGTAATATTAGGACGAAAATAAAAGTTTCTATGTTGCAACTTACATCTCAAAGTATACAATATATGTGTCAGTACGGAATTCAAAACTGGAAAAGGCGATGAAACATCGTTGTTTATCGAGTACCGAGTCGATAGAGAAAGAATAATATAATATAATTTTAATAGTATTCCATACAATAATACTATAAACTTAAAGAGTGCTATTATACTACAGGAGTACCGTCGGAAGGATTAAAGCTTACAATAACAGATACATGTTGCTCTAATTAGAACATATTTAGCTCAACCGTAAAATAACATACAGTCTATTGCAGTCTGAATAAAATATTTTTAGTCATCAAATTACAAAATAATCTCTATCAAAATATTTGTTGTATATTTTTCTATTGCAAATAGAAAACATTATTTCACAGCCCATGAACTCGTGTGTGACACAATATTGACAATATTAATAATGAACAGCGTACACTAAAGCTGGCAGTTTAGCCACAATTAAAGTGCAAGCCGCGCTCGTGTCCGAGGCGGCCGTTCAATGAGCTCGTACAAGGCGCAAGTCATCGAGGGTGGTGGGAGCAGCGATGCATGTTATTATATCTTGTGCACTTTTAAAAGCTTTTCGTTAAAGGAATTTGTCATCATGATGGTTGTATATTACTTAATCACTTTAAACTTTACATTTTAAACTTTACAAACAACTTGGCATTTTCTGTCTTACACGGTGTAATAAATTAGTTTCTTTGATTAATAAAGTTAATAAACATTGTTTTCATTATAACTATTATCAGACCTCCTTAGTGTCTGACCTTGAAGTCAGGTTACAAAATAAACAAAGTCATTCAATGACTCAGATATTAAAGTTCATGGAAAATATGTTTTTCAAAATCAATTTAACGAGGATTACTTTGCGTGTTCCTTAATATTGGAACACTCCATATATCCAAACTGCAAAGGACAATATGATAATAAATATATATATATAAATAAGATCTAATTTAATAACCTACCAGCGACCCATGTCTCTATCAACAACAACAAAGCTCCAATGAAGTTTCTAAACGAGATCAAAGATTATTTTCTGCCCTCCTTTGTACGTTGTCAGTTTTATATATCTGGCTACGTGACCGACCACGGCCTCTCCCTTCAGACATCTACTATTGTAAACGTTTTGTATTTTCAATAATTTGTTGTTAGTTACTAGAATATACATAATATATTCGGACGTGGCAGTCGGTCGATGAAACGATCTAGAATTTAATAGGTAGGAGAGGCACAGGGGACTAACATATAATGAAACTATTAAAAAAATATCAAGAAAATAGTGACTTATTGCTTCATTGAAAATAACTAGGTGTAATAAAAACAGAGACAGCTTTAACTGTTGCTAAAACTAATTTATATTGAACATATTGTAATGTTTTACTTAAAAGAAACGATGAGTATGTTATATAGAGATTGAATGTTAGGATACAAACCAGTTTTTAAAGCATTGAATATATATTATACTCTATTTAGAGTTTTTGAAAAAGAAGTAAATGAAGTAAATACCTTTAAAGTACAGAATACTTTTTTATTGTTAATGTGAATTAAACAAGTGGTTGTTATGAATGTTAATAAGTACTACAAAGTTATTAATTATAATATGTGGTCTCATAACAAGGCTCGCAATGGTTCATGTTCATTGTAGGTGTCGCTGTCGGCGTCGGTCCAACATAATGCAGTAATGGCTAACAGCAGGAAACCATTCATTTCCTGTGGTTTGTTAATTTTCTCATTTTCATGTGTTACTATATTTTCAGATTTACATCAATAAATTATAAAAGAATTACTTTATTTTAGGGCCAAGAATCAGTTTAATTAAATTTCAAACCTTTGTTTCGTTATTGTAACGTTAAATAAATAAATTACTTTAAGAGAGCGACTTTTGCAATACAATGAACGCAGAAAATACATATAAATTGCTGGAATTGTCTGCAGATGTTAAACGTTTACTATTATTTATGAATTGGACTCCCGAAGCTGCGATAGCGGCTGCAATGGAGTCAGCTAAGCTAATCAAGTTTGTGTATATTTGAAACAAAAATCTCATAACGATAAATAAGTTTGTACCATGTACGTAACCTAAAATAAAATCCTACATGAATCATTACCCACTTTTGATAAAAATATATAAAACATGTTACGTTTATTTACGACTACGAATGTAAAGAGTTAAACGGAGAACTACTTGCTAATGTAACAACAATGTAGTTGAGATCAGTAAATAGGTTAATAGACTCACGAGGCTAGACTTCCAGGAGGTAAATAACTGCAAGTGCGCATTCCGAGGGGCGGGGAGGCTGGGAGACTGGTTGTTTTTCCGAGCAGGGCGGCAGTGCGCTGTTCGCGCCCACCGCGACACGGCGGGACCCCGCGCCGGTATGAGAGTGTGCAGGCTTTGCAGCCACGAGGTGTACATCAGTGCCTCTACTTAATTAGTGCTGCGAGAACTTTATAGCCGACTTTGTGGAGGTGGAATGGTGTTCAGTGAGAGAAATTAGTGTCCGTGAAAGTGAAGCGAAGACGTGATTGTGAAAAGTTTGATTATGTGTTCATTATAATATGAATTTTGTTTATGGTAGAAGTTATTAAACTCGAGAGTGTCGTTCTATTTGCTGTACTTGGAGCAGCGTACGGTTGGAATATTTATGTGTTATATTTCTTTTAACTTTTCCGGGCCTCCCTTTCGTCTTTTGAAATAGGACATTTTCTCCGGGTTTATAGTTTGTTTTATGACATTATGTAGGTCCATTTATTTTATTGGACTGTTCAGGAAATCCAATACAATATGTTATATCATGGCGAAGAATGCAAAAGCAAAAATGTTTCTAACATTTTATTTATACGTAAACGAACATTCGAAAGAACGAACAGGTTAATATAAATATATTTTATTATTAATAACAATTATTTGGAAACTAAATCAAATATACAAAATATTTTAAAATAGCATCTAATTTTTAAAGTCATTGACAATAATATTTCGGCAAATATTCAAGTGTTATTTTATTACTTTGATACTGTTTCGTACTTTACAAACAGAAAAAAATATAATGGATTGCTAGAGACTGAGTCATATCATAATGATATTTTTATTGTCATACACCTAGGTTATAGTTTTTATAAAGTAGCGTGCGACGGACGGACGTACGGACGGCGGCGGCGCTTATCTTGTTGATACATATCAATATCCACCCACGACGGCTTATAAAATTATATTATTAAATAACACACCGCTAATACAAGTTATTAACTCATATTGTATTTTGTATTTTCACAATTAATTGTTTAGAGAATAATAACACTTTGTTTTAAAGTTTTTAATACTGTTCTTTCTGACTAGATTATCTTTTATTATTTAATAAATCCTTAACATTTTACCAAAAAAAAAATTTTTTCTATAAAACTTTCTTAAATTATTTTTATACATACAGTTGAAATTTTAATTGAAGCAAAATCCAGTATCATAAATGACATTTCACGTATCGTAAAAGTGACGGTCTTTTTGTTTTATTTATTTATTAATTCTTTATTGCCCAAAACAGGTACAATAGACTTCATGCTAAAAAGCATTCTCTACCAGCCAACCTGCGAATGCAGTAAAAAAACAGTATAAAATTCAACTATGAATTGAAAACATATGTACACGTAACAGTCACAAGGACCAGACATACGTATTTGTAATAAATAAAATATACTTATGAAAATGTATTCTATATGACATGATTATATTTTTTTTATTTATTAGGTTCCATCAAAAAATAAAATAAAAAGCAATATATGTAGCTGTTGGTTATTACTATCTATTTATATATTTATTACTTGATTTGTCATTTTATATATTAATAGATATACATAAAGCAGTTTAATTTTTATTTGTTCTTAATTATTATTTATTTCAGTCTTGTTGATGGTAACTTAATATTTATATATACATACTCTGTTAATAATATTAGCCAGTAATATTGACAAATAAACAACATATATGTAAATGATAATAATGACTTAATTATTTGCGAGGAGGAAATTTTAATGCGGCTTATTTGATATTCTCAAGTGAAAATTGCGAGATGAGTCAGAGCAGAATTATTGGACGCAGACGTGACCCGGACCTCGTGATCAGAATCACAATACAATATTCCCCTAAAACATATACTATATGAGAATACTTGTATGTTTCGCTATTAAAGAATCGATCTATTGAACAATTTATATTTAACAGAGCCGACTTTATCACAATAATAATCTTGAGGTCGCAAAAGATTAAAGTTATCAAAGATCTGGTGTCCGGCGACTTCGATCAACTGCATTCAATTTATTCATTTAGTATATTCTATTGTATAGTAATATTAACCAATCATGCTTTGTCGGTTTTCAAAGGAACTGAATAAAAGGTAATGGAAAATTCAATTGGTTCTAGCTCTTTTGTCTGGTTGAATCGGTTTCGCACATCTTTAGTCATGCGCTAAGTACCTCGTGTTAATGCTATTTTTATAATATAATTTCGATTGTATAAAGGTGCTTCTAAGAAATATTCATTATGTTTTTTGAATTTTCGTTTTTCATACATAAGCTGGTAAACATTTCACCTTACAAATTTTTAAAGAAAATTATTGATCAGTCGTAAGAACATGAAAGTAATTTCTAAAGTTACTTAGATATAATTGTTTAAAGTATTTTTGTTTGCTCACAGATCATACTAAAATACAGAAATATATGTTTGTAATTCAGATAATGCTCGATACATTTATTATAAAATGTAAATTAATAGCATTGTATTAATTAGTATTTGGCTTCAAGGACGTATAGATATTAGTATGACTGTTGTGGGTGATAAGCTGAGTAACTGGTTTTAAGTAGACTACGAACAAGGTTACTTAATTTAGTTCACTTCAAACATTATTTATAAATCAAACAAAACAAATGTAATTGAGGCTAAAACAAAAACAAAGTGTCACGTTACATCGGGGGCCGTACTTTTGTTTTTGATTAAACAAATTGTCCTCGCAGTTTATTGCTCCCTCGCGCTCACACTCGACTCATCTGAGTTACATTATTGCAAATGTTGATAAGACACAAAAAACAAATATTAGCCAATTCACAAACTCCATAGTTATTAATGATTAGATTTTAACTCGAACATTACCATCGAGTGATATATTGTATTGAGTTTTTTGTATTTATAACGACGAAGAATATCTATCAGGATTACGTGAGAACGGCCTTACCATTTATTTATCGTATGTAAGAGTGAACTTCATAAGCCGCAAAGCCTCGACGCTAAATAAAGTTGTAAGTTTAAATTGAAACACGTGCCGCGGAGAATACTAGATGTATGTAGTGAGCAGTCCCGCAGCCCCGCAGTCCTAGGGCTGCAGACTACGACAATAAAATAGCTCTACTGAAAGCCAATGCTTTAAAGGAAAGACTTCATTCGAAAAGTTAAAAGTTCAATACCTACTTAGATTTATTGTGTATCGTGACAAATGTTACTTAACAGATATGTATATATATACATTTATATTATTTGTATTATTACATATGTACATATTGTTAACTCGGTGAGTTGATAATCAGGTCAGATAGGAAATTTTCAACAGTAACAATTGAAAATTGCCTAATAAAATCTGAACGTGACTGACCCGAAGGGTAGCCGAGATAATGTTTTGTTCAAACAGGCAATAAAAATAAGGTATTGGTTAAACGATGGTCTGAAGGGCCGCCGGAGCTGGATTTTATCTCTAAATTGCTATTTCACCTGATAACACTCGACAATTGCAGAATCTGCCCCGAATATTACGAATTTTCATTACTTCGTAAGCTGTTGAGTAAATACTACATAACGAGACAGACTTAGCTTTTATATAATGTCTTATATCATTTGAAATATTACTTATGTTAATAATAATAAGAAACGTAACTTTATTTTAAAAAAAGATTAACGTTAACTTCTGGTGTATTGTAGAACTTCTCTACGATACATTGCGTATAAAATGCATAAAGAGTGTCTTTCATCGACTTCAACTAACGAACAAGCGTCCCCTGTAACGAAGTTACTAACTATTGGAAAGTTGCGTTGAAGCAACGAACTTATCTAATAACTAACTTCTTGTCGCATCATATTTGTATATTTGCAACACTACATTTCTGTAGAAAGAAAAATATATTATTCTATTACACCACTGTAGTATGTACGACTATTTTATACTACGACACATTTTAGTGTCAATATTTTTAAATATGTGTCATATTATTTTATCTCATGCAGTTTTCTTGAGTATGAATATCATATGCTTGCGATATTTGGTATTTTTCATATAAAGAGTTCTTGACTTCCCGCAATATAACGAGATGTATTGGCATCGATCCGCAACAGACACGTTCCAGCGCTACGGAAACTGATATCTCCTCGAAAATGCACTTTGTTAACTTCTGCACTTTAAACTTTCAGGTTATATTATGTTTTATACTTTCCATCTCATTTTCTTTTAATCGTAAGATTTTATAATTATTCAATTATAGTTCAGAAACTTTTATTAAAACAAAAATCAGTATAAAATAAGTAGCTCTCCTGTATGTTAATTCTCCACATTAAAGCGGGAAAATATTAACGTGCTTGTATAAAGTAAAATCGCGGGTTTTCTTTCGGCAAAGAGTTCAATTAGCTAGGTAGGACCAATTAAGAATTATTTACAGACCCGCTATAAAAGCCACCTTCCCTTTGCGTAAAAACATTTTTGTGGAGATCCCAGGCCTGAACGAACAGGGTCGCTAGTAAACATTTATTATATTTTTTATAAGGTTTCTTCTAATAAATTAAGGGATGTTACTTTATACACTTACTTGACAACTGAAATTTGTTTTTAAATATACGACCCAAAAAAATCATTAATTGACAATTTACATTTTTCATTAATTAAATATAACCGTAAATTCACTCGATGCTTAAAAATATTCATTAAAATAAAAAACAAAATATTTCATAACTCAGACATTTCACTATTAAAATTTAAATCAGAAAGATCCTTAAAGAAGAACCCTCACATGTGAAGGAACACTAAATTAAATATTTGTTGAGTCAAAGTTACAAATACATACTAACAAGAATGCCGACCGACTGCTGAAAACGAAACCCTTATTCAAAAAGTGTTTTAATATTATGACATAAAATCTTATCTAAGGTTCCTAAGTATAATAGCTAGTTTACACGATCATTGCAAAATACTCAGTCATCTGTTCGTTGCGTGCGAGCCGCCATTAAACTCAAAATGTCGTAGAACCCTTTGGTGTTATTTATTGGGAGCAGCCGGTCGACTCCTTGGTATCGTCTAGATATATATTGCAACCGAACATATTGATATTTTAGCGAGACTTTTCGATCGTTTGTATAGGCTGGGCCGGGACATTACAATAACATCTTCGTTCGAATTATATTTTGTTGGAAGTTATATTTTTTGGAATTTATTTTTTTTTAAGCTGTACAAAGCAATAGTTTTCATTATGTGTTCGTGGTACCTTTGTCTAAAGTATTTGATTGCAGCTCGTATACGAGCTGGCTCGGTCGGATGGTACCATCTTCTTATGCAAAGTGTCTCAAATATCATTATGGTTACGTACGTATTTTTGTTCTGAGTAAGAAAACCAGAAGCTCTACTCTCTCCCTTTCCCTCCAGTAGTAACTCCCTTCATTCCTACAAAATCCTTCCGAGTAGTAACAACAGCGCTTTTTGTGTTGTAGATATATAACTCAGCAGCAGGTTGCAACTTACAGTTCGATGATATGGTTGTTCTTAAAGCAATTTGATGTATTAAATAAAACTTTATTTTGCTTTCAAAAATTTGTTATTGTAAAGCTCAATGTTTAACATTTATCTTTGATGAATAACTAGAAAGCACCCGCTTTGAATACAATAATATAATATAAGAAAACCCGTATCTATAAAAAGAGTTGTGGAATTCCGTCGAATAAATAAATAAAACTAAAATTTCCACAAACAGCTTATTAAACGATATATAAATGAAGGAAGGTGGTTATAATATTAACGGCTGCTCTCATTGTTCTGATGATACCTCAAAAGCTAAGCTGCGTGTGCCATGTCGATTAAAGGTGTAATTAAAACCCGATATATTTACGACGGTTGAGACAAACAGGGGGGAGGGGCGACCTGTAGTCAGCATTGACGAACGTCCTTGATTTAACCCCGTTTCGCTTACATGTTCAATGTCATTTTATTACTAATATAACTAACTAGCTATTTACAGTTCTGTAATCTTATCGTTCAATAAATCAAATTAATTAGAACTGGTTTTTACCAGTCGGTAAGACGGACCAAACGACCTGCTGAACTGCTGCCTTCATATTAAATAATTCATTGAAGAGAGAGTATATTTTCAAATTGATCACATAATAGATAGAAAAATGTTGTAATAATTACAAATATAATTAAAATGAATTACTAAAAGTAACTTTTATAAAACTAAAAAGACCAATTCAGAAAAGTTAGCATCCTTAAAAACCTCTTAAAATTTAATGCGAGTAATAAATTTAACGAGGATATTATGGTGATATTAATACAAATATTTCTTGAAAGACGCCTATTAGCAGTAAAATAATATAAAATTTCGAATAAATATTTCATACGTCGTTATAAGAGTTTTATAGACTTATAAAATTTTAATGGCTTTGATTTATTTTCTTCGTCTACAACTAATGCCTCTAATTTTCATTATAATATTTTAATGGTATTACTGTTGTAAGAAATAAATTATTTTAGGCTTTATATTTTTAATCTAAAACTCTAAAAGAAGGTTTCACGGATGCCGAGTCAGTACAGCTGTACAATATCCTATTTTAAATTCATTTTTAAAGTCCTAAGTGACACTTTGTACAAGACCACTTGCTCTGTAGTGTTTGAAAGAAGTAGTCTGTTAACAATTTTTACATATTTTTCTATTTTTCCTAAAATATATATATATATACAAGCTTTATAAATGTTTTTTAAAGTTAAAATGTTATTAAACCTGTTCAATCACCATATCCAAATTATTATTTTTTTTAAATATAAAAATTGAAAAACAAATTTTTATTTTGTGTCAGTTCTTATACAATCTGTTGTTTATTTTAAAGAATTGAATTGATTTTAATATATTTGTCAAATGTGCCATTTAATTAGAAAATATTTTAGGGAACTGATACCCGGGCTCCGAAAATAGATTGCCCTTTAGCGTTGAAGTATTTCTTAGACGAATAAAAATACGAAAATAGTGATAATTGAAACGTATTCTAGCCATAGGTATCCCTCAAAAGTTGATGAAAATGGGCAATTGATTAAGGAAAAGATTTTTATCTGTTATAGTCGTATATACTATTTTTAGAAAATACATTGTAAATAGTTTGTAAAGACGTCGAAAACATAACTAAAATATATAATATAAAAAGAGATAACACCGGCGTGACGACGTGACATTACTTGTGTGTACTCAAACGAGATATTGATTTACCATCAAGAAGCAACCGTTAATTTTTAACGACAGCCCTCCCAATACTCTCAATTATATATACATTATCCACAAAAAATACCGACGACCGGGTAGCTCTGTATTATATTATGAATTTATTATCAAACTTCTGTTTTACGAGTTATGTTCATTTCGTCTTGAATAATTTATACTTTTTACAATCAAACTTGTATAATTATAACAATAATATAATTTCGGGCTAAGTTATGTTCGATAAACTAGTATCATTAAGTATAATATATACATACTTAAATATTTTTTTTATATGTAAGTGATTAAGATACGGCAATTTTTATGCCCTTCAGTCCGTTTGTCATGTGCGTACAAGTTTAATGTGTAAAGCTGTGGTTTAAAATATAAAATATAATTGATTCATGAAATAATAAAAAACCAGTCAGAAAGTTACAAAGCTTAACAAGTTCAAAATAAATACCATCCAGGCCGCTCTGTATATTTATCTCAACCTGCCCTATCCATTAGGGAAATCGTTTTATCGCTATCCAGTTAAAAGCAGTTTTCCGTCGCTCGTAGCTCGTAGCTCGTAGCTCGTAGCTCGTAGCGGGTCGAACGCTACGATAATTTACGACCTGACGGACGCCGGTCACTCCGGCTCAGAGTTAATACCTGTTGAATTACAACCGGTTTTATAACTTGACGAGCTAAATAAATTAATTGTCAAGTGTTCTTTTCTTCTCTATGATTTTTACAATCTTTAAGCATTAACGTTATAAAATAATTCGATAAATAATAAAATAATTCGAGGTCAAATTATTTTTTTATTAAACACATTTACACTTTTGAATCATCTTCATAATCACTTCACAGTTCTAAATGGTGGGAAAGTGAACAAAACCGAATGAAGAACCGGGAAAAAAATTGTCAATGAATATAAAAATTAAAATAACATTTGATCGTTATAATGATTTATAAATGGTATTTGTACACTTTGTTTATATTATTATAATATCAAAATCGTGTAAAGATAGGATTTGATCTTTAATAATATGCTTTTAATAATAATATCAGTATCCTCTTCGGTGTCTACTATCGTTCAGACAGACAGCGGTCAGTCTGCAGCAGGTTAATACGTGCTGAGTTACGAGTACGTATTAAAGGCTTGAAGTGATGAATAAGTGTTCTGTGAAATATAAGGGATTTTGGTTGTAAATGTGTTATCTTATTTAAAATTTAATTAAAAACGCTCTTATTAAGGTGTAGTTTAAGGTAATTGATTGTAGAAGGAGACTTACATCTTATTTTATAGAAATTTGCTGTTATATGAACGTAGCTGTATTTTTTGTAATGAAAGAGAAACAAATTGCTTACAGAGGTTTAATTTATCTTCGCAGCTTCTTTTAAAGGTTGAGTCAATTTGCCAGCAGTCTTTGACGTGCGAGGACTATTTATCTTTCTTCAGGGAGTTAGATGACGTAGACACGGCCATCAGCACTTAACTCGCATATGAGGAATCTTCAAACAAAGTGTTCCATAATAATAATCATACATTGGTAATTAAGTTATTAAATGGTCGGAGCGCGATCAAACATCGTTTAATTAATCTTATAATAGGGGTTTTGTAATCCCGTCAGGCAATATTTTCATTATTTCCCCTAATACGTTTCCTTCCCACTTATTTTCGCCTAATTTAATCAAAATCAGCTTACGGCTGGCAGTGTTCCAGCTGTTTTCAATGAAATTACTAATTCATTTTCATAGCATTTTTTCCACATCTTTAGGTTTTTATTAAGTACTGCAAATAAATGAAGGTACTATTTTATATAATTCCAAGAACATTCTATTTTACTTATAATGTTATAGGAAAATACCAAACTGTAATTTGCACAAATTGAATTCGTCATAAAGCAGTAGACACACTGAGCAAACAACGCGCCAAATGTCACTAATGTTATTAATCCGTCCGATCCCCCTTTACACATTTTAATAATAAGATGAGGCGACGCTATTAATTAATTCCACACCGCTTACTTACTGCGAAAGAGTTCCATGATCTACAAAAACGCCCTACCAAAGTACTTTTTCCGTTTACACGAAGTCATTAAGGGAATGATCCGGTAGCTTGAACGGATAACTTATGGTCGGCTCTGGAATCTGCATATAAATAGGAATGAGGTTCATATCAGAGGGATCACGGCGCTCGGTCGAAGCGTGGCACCGAGCCAGCGAAGGGTTGCAGCGGATATCTTTTCTAATAAACTTAATAACTTATATTGTCTGCATTTATAAAATAGATAAAATCACATTTGCTTCTGGACATATGAATTCAAAAAAAAACATAACGTATATTATATACCTACAGCCGGAATAACATATAAAATTTACGGTTTTCACATAATACAGATTTCTTGTTTGAAATCGCGTCAAATGGTTTAAGTAAAGTAGAAAATATTGTTAGGGATAAAATAAAACACGGATACGTTATGAGGGAATTTTTTAAGGAAAATATACACAGACCCTAAGATGTTTGCAAATTATTATTATTATTATTAATTAAATTAAATTATTAAATTAAATTATTATTATGATTATTGTAGTAACAAGGTTTAATTTAGATCATTAGTAAAATAAAATAGAAGATTTTTTTATTTCATTTAACTGTTGTAAGTTTCTTTTATCATAAAAACAGTTTTAAACATACATAATTATTAATCAATGTAAAAACAAAGTTTTCTCAAAAATTGTATTACAATTTCCTTTTAACACTTTCGTTTCTCAAAAGAAACATTCCTTAGTATGAAATAAAAAGTATTTTTGTGTCACCTCGCTGTTGATCCCGTTTCGCAACAAGCAGGGTGGGGACAAAATATAATTATAGGGTCGTTTAGAAATTTTAATTCCGATATTTTTCTCCTGCCTTTTAAACTGTGACAGAATAGTTTGAGAAACAATATTTATAATTTAACATATTAAATGAATGAATTGAAAAAGTCAATATCTTGCAGTAAGTGTCACAAAAGCATTTTCATCAAGTGGCTGAAGTGTCAAACACTTTCCATCTTCACCCCCAAAAGAAAACAAATATACATAATCTTAATACCAAAGCTCAACTATTTCTTATTACATTAACATACCAAAGGATTACAAAATCTTTGGTCCAACTCTTCAGAGCGAGTCAGCCCTGACGTCAGCCCTACACAATTAGACCATGATAAATGGATCACGAAAAATCTCATCTAAATATTTAATCGAAAACTCCCCCACATGCATTCTCTTGCACGGAGGAGATGCAGGGGAGATAGCGCCACGAACAACAGCTGATTACGCACTTTAAGTGATGATGATTGGAGTCGAGATGGTAATCTGATGCTGTGGTCAGTTTTAATAGAGTCATAATACTTATATTATCTGTTCATAACAGACGTGTGAGTTACATTCAAGCGTTGAGAGAAACAGATTAAGTTATTTAATTATTTATGAAGGTCAATGTAAATTAAAAACTTTTCAAAAGTTTAAATAAATTCTTTATGGTTACATATTTCTTTGTATTTAATAGATTTTGAGATATCATGTATAATTCTTTATTATGCATAAGTGTTGTAAAATTTACGACGTATATTTATTCAACGGGGTACAAATGGCGCATTAAAAATACAATATTATAATGTGTAGTGGGTAACATCTTCCACTCCGCACACATGCGACCGTCGAGCAAGTGCAGCGGACTGTGGGGTGGCCTCCCCGATGCAAGTGTCTCTCCGCGCAGGGTCGTGTTAATAACACACTGAAATGCCGAGGACACTGTTTACTCGGTGTATTGAGTTTTATTAGTTCCTTTTATTGACCGCGCAGAGGGCGTCACTCGTTTGTGTGAAACAAACACTTTTTACACTTTATTGTAAATGTAGGTATAGATTAATATATATATATATATATATATATATATATATATATATATATATACAATCTTTGTCTTATGTATGCCATAAAATATGATTTCACATTGCGGTAAACTAAAAAAAATACTAAAATTTTTTAGACCACTAAAACAGTTTTAAAAAATTTCCGTAAAAATAATGATTTCATTTCACATTTCAAAATGTACGATTAAAATAAGAAGCTAATTAATCAATCATTATGTTTATTGAACTGAACGAAGCGAAGCTCTTTAGCGATCAACTCAATCCAATTTTGCCCGTTTTAATCTCTTACACCGGTCAAGCTATATTTACCACCAGATTTTGAAAAAAAATGTTATTGTAGAATAAGAGTATTATACACTTAACTTTATTTTTAATTGAAACGTTCTTTTTTTATGTAAAAGGATGCTTGTCACTGGTCAAATGTGATCACCGCCGCCCAAATAGTAAATTACTTACCGTGACCGACATATGTTACATTTTTTGTTAATTGCAGACTTAATAATATCACGTTAAAGTTTTTATAATATATTTTTCGTTCGCTCATTTTTCCCCGCTTGCTTGTTGGCGGCCCTCGTTTATTTATTTATTTAAATCTTTATTGTATCAAAAAAAAAAAACAACGGGCGGATTTAATGCTATACAGCATTCTCTATCAAACAACATAAAGAAAAGTAAAAGAATAATATAACAATGATCTTGCGTGAAAATGAAAGATTTTTCCAGAGTTAAAATGAATGTTTTAAATATATTTTTAGTGGGCAAATACCCATAGACACATAAAATTTTATCAAAATGCTTCAGGTACTTTTCGCCCGATATGACAAAGAAGTAACTGTATACCATTTAAATCTAAACCTTTAGAGAACAAAACATTAAAATATAATTGTATTAGCAGATATGCGATAGATATAAATTAATTAAACCTATTTAAATGTACACTAACTCTACTTCATTTATAAAACTGCTTCTCTGGATAACTTTACCCCTGAATAATTTTCAAATTTACCCCCAAACCGTGGATTTTATTGCCTTTCGGTTTCCCTAATGCCAAATTGCGACGTAAACTTCGCCTTCCTGACCTATTTAGTCGGATATCGCAGAGCTCGTTTCAAATTTGGATTTCTTAAAATTTTCTCCCTTTCTATCTTATTATCAGAAATAAAGATAGAGAGTAACATTTTGAAGGAGCACTGCAACGGGCCTCGAAATTGTACACATTAATGAAATCCGATTATTTTCAATGTTATTTCATTGTATAGTTACAATATTTAAAGCAAAAGGCTTAGGATTCTTCGATAAGGCTACTTTTTGTCGAATTTGATCAACTTTCGTTATCTGGTTATATGATAATAAATAGTAAAATGATATCGTTATATAATGAGAATCATGAAACGTAAAAACCTTAGCGGGTTTTGCGCCTTCAAGGGTGTGTTTTCCATAGGTCGCAGGGCGCTTGTAAATCACTTAAGAAGGACGGCAGAGGTAGACAGAGGTAGACAGAGGTAGGCAGTTACAGTTACTGTTTTTGCTCGCAAGGGAACAGAGCCACGGCTACAAGATGTACTTCAGCTATAATTATACTAACAGATGTATAGTGATGACACGTTTGTCGCAATGCAGATTATTTAACTATGGGAAAATATATAGATTCTAGGATTATTGTAATGTTTCCGAAAAAAATATCTGAAAATATAAAGATAATATTTTGAAATATATACTCCTAATATATTGTATTGTAAAATTACGTTATTGCAAAAGTTTATCAAAATTATCATAAATATAAACCATAATTGGTTAACTTTTTTTTATCTTCGTCTAAATTAAAGCAAATACAGGGTTTATAAAGTTATTTACTGTTCTCACTTTTCGGGTAATTAGGTTACTTCAAGGACACTCTTGACTAGTTGACTAAGTCTCTGACCAAGTATTCTGAAGTGCTGTGCATTGTTCACTACTCCTCGGCAGATATGAAAATTAAATGAGACCGCGAGACAGTCACCTCAGACTTTTAATAAAATAATATTCACGAATAATTATAAAGTTAATAAGAAACCTCTTATTAACTTTATAATTAACTTTATAATATTAAAATAAACCTATTTTTATCGTTTTAGGCAATTTACCTAATAATTATTTAAATAACTTTATAAAATATTATATAATATCTTTCCATTCTGTGTTACTTATTAATTAATGTATTAAATTATATATAAATGAACAAAATTAAATACTAAGTTAAACTAAACTCTCTAAATAATTTCGACATAACTAAAGATAGTACTTCGAAGCCGCCATGTGTAAATTGTTTGCAAATATGACTGTGATGTAAAACTGTTTCCGATCTCGTCGCCGCGCTGTCTGGTGAGTCTTATCTTATTACACTAGACGCTGGTTATCAAACGAATCAGCGAATAAACAACAACATTTACAAATACTCATAAAATTAACAACAGACGTCAAAACAATAGTAGAGTTTTATATCGACCTGCTGGTTACGGTCTGTGTTATTATTTAACCGAATACCGATGTACAATATATGTATCGCTGTCCCACGCGGCGTTACCTCCACGTTCGTAATTAGATGACAATCTAGTGTGACATGTTCGTGTTCGATTACATTAATGACCACTGTGTCAGCAAACCGCTATCGCTTTAATCGACTATTTACAATGTACCGTACGCTGTTCCAACATTGTTAAAGAATCATCAGGAATTGAACTCATTATATTAATGTAGCCATGTAAGAAGATAATAATGACTACCTTAAGACGTTCTAAAAAGAGTGCTCGGTGTACTACACAGAACTTGGATTGGGATTCGCCATCAGTAGCTACAGGTACCGTTAAGAGAAGATCTTCTTGTCCCGAACATTCTAAAAAAAACAGGAAAAATGTGGACACAATGTTTGATGATACTCCATCGGACTCTGGCAGTGGAACATCTAAAAGTTTGGATGACGATAAATCAGATTGTCTCATAGACGTCGAAGAAAGAATTTCTTGTATGATTAACCAAAACAGATCGTCACAAAGTAATTCTGAAGCGAGCGATGTAGACATAGTTATAGAAGGTATATTAGAAAATCCTATGGATTCAGAGTTATTAGATCAGACTGCTTTATTAAAATGCGATCGTAGTAAAACTATTTTAGAGGTACAAGACCTTTTATTAGATAGTAAAAAAAATAATCCAGAAGATGGACTGAAAAAGGATAGAGAAAAAAGACTAAGTAATCAGATAACTGTCAAAAAGCTCAATAAAACTTTAGATATACGAAACAGTAAAAGTTCAAAACTAGATAAATTAGGTAGCAATGCAAGTGTATTGTCTGTTTATAAAAGTACAGCGCAGGAACATGCGGTGGATCTAAATAATAGTCAAAAGAAAAGAAACTCGAGATTAAAATTGCCATTTTCTCCAGTTAAAACAATGGATAAGCCGAAGAATAATATCTTCCAAGGTAAAAGTAGTGCACAGGAAAGCAAACCTTCACCTTTACTGTCTTCACCGGTGAGAAGAACGATATCAAATGAATATGTTCGTTTAAAATTTGGTAACGACACAGTTATCCGGAGGACTGTAGGTGGTAAATCAATACAAAAGATAACCCCCAAGATACAATCAATTATACCCGAAAGTCCAATAGATAGTGAAGATCCCTTTTTGAATTTGAGTCCAAACAAAAAGTACACGGTCACAGTTAATAATAAAGTGAGATGCGACAAAGATAACTATGTCATTTTTGACCCAAACACTGGATTTAAATCTGATGAAGCAATCAAACAATCCAGGATACCGGCAAAAGCTGGTGAACGTTCAAAAATACCTCTTAAATCTCCTGTCGGCGATAAATGTCTTGTAACTTCGAAGTCAGTGAATGTTAGTGATACGGATAGCGGCATTCTATCTCCTAATTCCCCTGGTGAGACTAGTGAGAAAGTGACTACTCATTATGTGAACGCTGCAATGTTAAGTGTATCTGCAAAAAAATGTGCTTCAACTCTGGATGTCACAATACTTGATCCCGCAGTAGCAAAAAAAGCATCTGATCAAATTAAGGTTAGTTGTAACTTCTGTATTTAATAATTTTAGTGACTATCATACCGTGTTTCGTGTTTTTATATATCTATCTAAAACATATAATAAATGAAAATGTATATATCTTAGAATAAACGAACAAGTATAGCAAATTACATTTCTAACAATAATTAAGTTACTAAATCCTCATACTATTGGAGTCTAACACTACAACTGCCATCTATCGCTAGGTAGAAAAAACTTTATGTAACATTTTTCTTTAATAATAAGATTATCCTAATTGTTCTAATAATATAAAAAAAATATAATCTACATATCCAATCAAATTAAGCTTAGTTTAGTAAAATGCCATTTACGTCCGTAGTGACATCTATGATTAATATACTGCTTTAACGAAGAAGTATCAAGAACTTTTGCTACTTTCCAAGAGATGGCGCTGCTAATAAAAAGCTTTGTTGTATGATTGCATTTTCAAAAACCTCTTCATTTGACGTTGAGCTACATATATCGCTCTCCACTAGCATATTATTCGGGAGCAAACGTGCAGTTAATTTCCAAATGGGCCCATTTAAAGCGAGCAGTGAGCGTGCATGGTTTGCTTTTGTAATGATCGCGGTCGCGCATGTGAGAGCAATTACTTCATCGCTAACAATTATTAACTAGGGTCCTGTTCTCGAAGAATAACACAATGCCATTCTGAGTATGAAGTTTATTCCTTTATTTTATAAATCTAAGTCGGTCGTGAAGAATAAATAATTTAAATATATTAGGAAAATATGAAAATAAACTGGACACTCGACTGTTACGACTTTACTGCGTGAATTTTCATTTAACGTGTAATAATATGAAAGCCAGAATATATAAAATTTAAAGTTCTAATTTATAGTCGATTACTAACACCTTACTTGTACTGAACCAAATATAATTTAAATTTGTAGACTTTATTTTGTTTATGCAATAAGTCACACAAGTTTAGCAAAAAAAATGATCACAAACATTATAAAACACTCGGCAGCACTCGACGTGACTCCGCAACACTCGGCATGCGGCGTGAAGGACTCCCGAGGACACTTCACGTAAGCGGGTGAACGCTTTCATACATTTGAGACTGATGTCGCCGTTATGCCTCTCTATTAGTCGGTTGTGAAAACATCAACTGTTGATATTTAAGAAGATAATTGAAACGAACTGCTGGAAAATTATGATTTAAAAAATAAAAGACCGATTCCCAAAATGGCTTATTGACGTGAAGCCGAGGGGCCTGCGGGTATCAGAGTTGCCGCTCACGTGTAGGGTTTGTAACTCAATTACAGTCTGCAGGCTCGTTACCGATTGAGACGGAAATTGAAACAAATGTGGCTCTAGGTACAGTTCTTTAGTAAAATATTTCTGACCTTATGTCAGAGTATTGAATCTTAGGAGTTATAATAACTTCGGTTGCATGTCTGTACAGTGTTTTTATTAGTTGAGATTTTTTTTAACTCACCACAAAGAAAATATATGATTACAAATTTTATATTTTTGGTTACTTCCATTTAAAATTTTTAAAAATATCTATAGAGCGAGGTCTCTTGTTACTATTCAAAGCACACTCAGGTCTCGTAATTTGTAACCTAATTATCGGTAGCTACTACAGATATAACACTTCATAGAACAGGACAGTATTTTCTTAGATTTTCGCAACTACCCACACAATGAAATAAAACTCACCTTCCCGTGAAAATTATTGCTGCAAACATTTGAAACATGAGGTTATATTAAATTTAAGTGTAATCAATAATTATATAAGCGTTAAATCCGTTAAAAATATATTTATTCCAATCACTTAGAATATATAGAAAAAACACACAATATATGAAAAACAAATTACAAAGTTCACGCACTGACGTATACTTTACCGATATATTTGTGAATGTTTAAAATGTTCGTTGTAATCAGAGACGCAGTGCTCACTGAGCACTCGTGTTATCTAATCACCGGCTGCAGACGTGTTAGTGGAGAGAAAATAAAACTTATTTTATGTTTATTCACCGCCTAAGTTACCAAAAGAGAGAGTTAAAATGTTATAGACTCTTTTGAATGTTTGCCAATCTGTGGATATTATTTAAACCATTTTAAATGGTCTAAGTATATCTATCTGATATGTCTATAATATTTATGAATGTTTTGTCTACAGTTTTCGATTCAGTAAGTAATAGAACAAAGTAATTTAAATAATGTAATACCTCTATTGGCATAAAGGAGACCGATACTATTTATAAGCTCCCATATGCACGTAAAAACAATTGATTCGAGTCGTTTGTACATTCATTATATTTCTACACCTGTATTGAGGACGTGTACTGATTGTGTCTTTTGATTGGAAAAAATCATAAAATATAGACATATAATAAATGTATGACAAGTACGATCACATTTTGAATTACAAAATAGTGAGTTCCAAAAATTCGATTCAGAAAAAAATTTAAAATAAATCAGGTAAGGAATAAAAAGTAGGAAAACTATTAGTTTATAAAAGGACATATATAAAAAATTTAAAACAATGAAATGTCAAGCGTGTGTCATGTAAATATACGCAAGCCATAATTATTTTGTCAATACTATACATTACGAGCTCTGTGCCTCGTCGCACTCCTTCCGGTTAAGTCTTGGACCCTCAGAGTCTATTTCTCGATTGAGTGAGGGTGCATTTACTTTTAAAGTAATAAGCCTTACTTTGCTTCTCCTCTACTATTGTAGAGGAGCTTCTCGTCTATAAACTTGAATAATTCTAGATGTATTCTAGTTTAGTATTTGAATTATAATTAAGCGACGAACTTTTGTATAACTGTTCGTGTTGTTTGTTTCAAATGTATCTGTGACTCCATGTCGAAAAGAGAGTTTTTCTTTATTTATCTCAACCCATCTGATCCTGAAACAGAAAAATAAATCAACGTTCAAGGTAAGAGGAGGAGACATTTGGGGTGTCGGTTAATAATGTATTGAGTGTACTTCGCTATTTGTGAAGGGAGGCCGACCTCATGCTTTATTAAACCTCAGGCGACTAGCGACCGTCCTCTGCTTTACTTACTTATTATTGATAAAAAGTAAACACATTTTGTTCGTCATAAGACTATTTATTGTATTTATTACATTTAAGAATTCTTTATAGTACTTATTAAAACTTTAAAAATTAAAAGTTAAAATAAATAAATATAAATATATTTTCTTAGATTTTCACGAGTACACATTTAAAATAAAACGGTTTTTACGAATTAAAACTTGCGTATAATTTGGTTACCTATTAATTTTAACCCAAAGTTTCGAATGCTTTGCAGCAATCGTGTTCACGTGTAGACGAGATGTAAGTTTCATACGCTTGCTGCAAAGCGTTCGAAACGTAGAGTTAAAATTAAAATGTAACCAAATTATATGAGAGTTTTAATTCGTAAAAATAGTTTTATTTCAAATATATATATATATATATATATATATATATATATATATATATATATATATATCTTGTACAGTAACAACACTATAACTAGATATCATAGAGGATCATTTTCAGACCATACTATGCTTAATAGCTTAATAGAAAAAACTATATTTAACATTATAAAAAGTACTTGAAATTTGATGTAATTCTTGGAATCCTTGAAGTTCCGCAGCTCTCTTCTGATCTCTGTCAACTTGAGATGCTGAACTGATATATGAAGCAACACTTCCCGTGAGTGATGTGACTTGAAATAGACGTATTATTCTTCTTTACTCTAAGACTTTTCGTTTCTCTTTAGACACATTAGAGGTCAGCTCATAAAATAGAATAATTTGACTTTTCAATAAACAAACGTATAATTAAGTTAATAGTTACATAATTTATTCCTACTTCCAGCTTGTAGAAGCAGTGAAATGATGATGTCCGGTTCGTTTATCTTTGTGTTTGAAACAAGTGTGCGTTGTTTTGTTTCCTGATTTATAGACAGTAATAAAAAACATTTATAAGATAGAGGAAATAGATATTTATACCCAAGACCAACATCTATTCTGTAACACTCATCCCGTAAGTAAAAATTAATTCTAACACAAGTATGTTAGAATTAATTTACCATTTTGCCGATCATTATCAACAAACAAACTTTTCTAATTTATGATATTGGTATAGATAAACAAATTAAATTATTAAATCTCAATTATGCAATAAATGTTAAATTTCATATTTAACAGAATACAGAATTAATTAATGAGTGCAGAGTTTAATCTGAATAAAAGTAAAACTATTTTTACGGATTAAAACTCGCGTATAATTTGGTTACATTTTAATTTTAACCTGACGTTTCGAATACTTTGCAGCAATCGTGTTCACGGGTAGACGAGATGTAAGTAAAAAATAGTGTTATTTCAAATGTGTACTTTTGAACATCTAAGAAAATACTAAATAAATGTCTTTTTAAAAAAAGAGAATCTGTAAAATTGTCGACATATGTTTGACCAAAATTAAAACTAGAGCCGAGACAGCTGATTTATGATATGATATGTGCAATATAAGATAATACAATTATACAATTAACAATTTATTAACAGAATCATCGCAGCGAGCCGTCGCGTGCAAGCTGCAGGTCACGGCGGCCGAGCCCGAGGCTTTAAACAAACTATATATGGTTTTTGTATTAAACGGTCGGATGTTTTTTAAAGTACATTTCATAGGAAAACTGAATCAAACATTTCAAATGTTTTATCCTGCATATACAGATTCATCGATACATTCTTCACATAACTTATATATATATATATATATATATATATATATATATATATATATAAGCGATACCTCAGACAATACCTACTTCACCTATTACTTGGTTTTTGTATATATATCGATAATGAAATACATGTGCTCGCATTTTATACATAATAGGAACCTTGTCTTTTTTATAAAATCATTAAAAATATTTTTCCAAAACAGGATAATACCCAATAACAAGTTTAATAAAATTAATCGTTTTCCAAAGCATTTTAAAATACAATCAACATGTATCTGTTTGAGAGTTTCAGCGAGAGCGCTCTTCAATACCCTTATTTCTTCTGCTAATTGGACGTCTCTTCAACTTTGAACAGCTAAGAATTTTAAATAAGATATTATTAAATATTATTTCAACGTTTACACACGAAATAAACATTTTATTACTTAATAAATCAGTGCACAATGAAGTCAGAGAAGTTAGTATTACGAATATAATAATATAACACAAACAAACTATCATTAAAATGTATTTAAAATGATTTCCGTTACTTAGACACTAAAACCTATCTCCTTACATTTCATGCTTAACATCTGAAAATACTGAAGTTTATTAAAAATATCAAACAATACGGCTCATAATGGTGCCATTTATCAAGTAAGTCGCCGCTGCACTCGTCCGGGTCCTCTCTGTCGGATGTCGAGTCGATAATTAGTATCATCGTGCTATTCCAGGCGGCCCTTCCTCAAGTTAAAAGTAGCTCAATCACTCAAATGATGCGTCCGTTTCAATTTGAAGACGGGTTTTTGACTCGAATGAGGAGTAAGGAGAGGGCTATACCTATTATTGTAAATAATATATATTATATATTATAGCTGCAAAACTATGATTATATACCAAGCAACATTCTATACATAGGTATATATAAGGATAGTATCTAAGAGCAGTTTAAAACTTAAAATACATTAGTGGTTCCTATTAGTTATTTTGCACTCTGTGAACATTTTATTCTCGGACGGAACGTGGGCTGTAAAGTTGCTTTAAGTTCGTTCTGTGGCCACAGCTTCGTCGAAGATTTTTATTCGCTACAAGTAAGTCGGAGCTCGGTCGGTGGCCACAGCTCTGTGTAAACTTAACTTAAAACCTCCACTTGTTGATAATGAAGAAACACAACACTATTGAGTGAAGATCTAAGTGATACAACTGTTAAAACTACGTTCTAGTTTATATGGAAGTAGAGGCGTGGCGATGACTGAAACATACATACAAAATACGAGTATACATAAAAACATCGTATTGGCTACTAACTGTAAGATAAAGTGTTTTTATATGTTGTATAAATATTAAATAAGTCGATAATACGATGAATCTTATACGGAACAGAGCACCATCTCAGCAAGTCAAAAAAAATTATACCATTGAAAGATCAAATTGGTTTTTCAAGACATATAAAAGGCTGTTGTTATTTCAACAAAATAAATTAGAAATAAATGAAATTTGTATTCGATTATAAAACGACAATAAAGTTAATTAAATTGCACCAGAAGCCGTTAAACTCACATTGTATATATAAAATAGTTATCTTAAAGACACAAAGGATCTCAACCGAGTCAGAACACCTGTTTAATCTACTTTGAAAGCAACAATAACGGAGTAAAACCTCACGTAGAACTGAACAATCCTTTTGAGTCTTTTGTTCAAAGAACCTTACCGGCTGAAGAAATCCTAGTTGTACAAATACGGGAGGAAGCTTTCTATGATATTGTTTAGCTTCGACGAGATTGAAATTAACTTCAAGTGCATTAAATTAATAATTACAAATTATAGAATTAATATTCGTATTGTATTTATAACTGATTAAATAATTTTCTGGTATTATTACTAAGCTATTATAATTAATAATATACTGATGGATTAAATATCGATGTGTAAAGGATATATTTTCAAAATTTGTCCTTCCGTATAAAGTTATTTTCATTTACCAAATTTATGTTTGTTAATTTAGAATCTATTTTTATTCTAAGATGAGACGAGTACCTAAAGTCTAATTTACAAAACGTTGTATACTTGTAAATATTTCAAACTCGTTTCAGGAAAATTTGTCCTGCTATTCGTAATAATGAAATGTATTGAACTTTTAATTTCTTTGATAGATGGCTCGTCGTTATACGTATTCGAATACGTGAATCTTTCGTGAGTTATTCAATTTGTTTTCTCTATATAGACTCAATGTGGGGAGGTTGAGAGGTTGAGGAATGGATCACTATTTTATTTCTGAAGAGAGCAATACGTTAAAAGATCAGATATTTAACAAACGTCTTTGGCAACAAAAATTTCCTGAATTATAAGATTATTTTAAGATAAAATTAATAAAAAGAATGTATTAACCCTAGATCAAAGTGCAAAGTATTATTATCAGATTAAGTAATTATAATATATATGAAACAATTTAAAATTGATATTGTTTCGTTATTCCCAAATCTTAATAAACCAATAAATATTTTGAGTCACATCCAGTATCCGCATCCTGCGGAGGGCGGCATCGATCCGCCCCGTGGCAGTCGCTGTTCGCTGCTCACCCGCGCTGCCGCCCTCACGCGAAGCCTGCGAGCGGGAACATTACGATAACTTCGCGGTAGTTTCAGACGTTTTACAAAATACTCTTTCACGTATTCTTAACTTGTGAATTAGTGTGACAGCTGTGTGTTATTTAATGAAATTAATTAAAATTGTTTCGTCTAAAGTTTTAACTTATTGTGAGGTGATTTTAAATATTAATATAAATTTAAATGTTTTTTTATTATACTCTTTTAAATGACTTGAAAAACAGTGTGCTTATTAAAGTGAGGTGACGATTTCTTTATAATCTCTGTTTTAAAATATATTGGAATAATAATTTTATATGGTTTGTAAATGCAATTTTTGAGTCGAATATATAATATATATGTGCATTTATTACTAGCGTTTGTATTATATCTATTATTGTTGTAAAACATTTATATATAACGATTTTAATAATTAAATAAATCGTATGTAATTATTTTGTATGCATTTATTTATTTTATTTTATTGGAAACTGTTATGAAATATAGTGAGAAAATTATAAGTGTGTGTGTGTGTGTGTGTGTGTGGTTTATTTTTATCATTTTACAATAGTAACTAATATTTTACAATAGTAAAGTAAGTAAAGTAATAGTTGTTTTTTTCTTTATCTGTGTGAGGCCTCGTATCATAATTTACATAAACAAAATGAACTTCTAAATTTATTCCCTCCCCTCAACTCACAACTCTCGTTCGTTTTGAAGTTCATCGGGAAATTACTAATTTTGTGGATAAATTTCGTTTCCCCAATAGAGAAATATTTTGTACGTCAAAGTTTTTGAGCTGTGGGCGGCTTATTTTATTGTTTGCTTTGTTCCTCCGATTGCGATTGAAATATTATATTAATACACGCGTCCTTATTTAAGTATAACAATATTTTCTGGAGAATAATTACTAATGCTTTTAATTTACATAATAACTACAACATATCATCATCTTCAACATCGATATTTTATGTACAACTATAGTAAAAGTATTCTGAGAAAATAGATCCTCTTTAAAAAAATTAACTTTTTTTTTTGTGTAAAAACAATATATATCCTAAACGCTCACTACAAACACATCCAGCTATAGGTAATATTAATTCGTTCCACAGTAGATACGTATCGGACGCATTTGCGTACAATGCATTAACTAAATGTCTACATACATTTGAAGACATCTCTCCGTCAGTGGCGTGGCGTGCCATTAATCCCCTCATTCTCCATGTAATCCCCAGAACACGCGAGCCCGCACCGAGTTAACTAAACTATTATTATTTTATAATATTATATCATTTAGCCTTCTCACACATCTGGGCTCATGTTATTTCTTTTAATGTATCAACGACATTCAATCTTTCTGTAATCTCCTAATTATATTAGTCGGGTTCGGAAGCGGAGCGTTTCACAAAAATGATGAGAATTTCTTAAAGCTTGACATATTAAATTGAATCGAATTACCCGTATATATAAAGTTATTAAACAACAATTTATTTAAATCACGACGTGCCACGAGGTGGTTCTGATACACATATAGGTATATTAAAGACTTCCTGGATGTGTGTATCTTCTGTGTTTGAAGTTTGTTTGTGCCATTGATGTAATATGTAAAGGGAATAAATTATTACATTTACTTAAAAAAGCTGACAATGCAGTACTGAGGGAGGCTTATGTGGAGACGCACTGACGTGAAGAAAAGCTATCGGTTTTTGCATAAGAGGATGTAACAACTTAGCGAACAATAGTATTGATTCTGTAAGACTTGTATTCTTTTAAAAAATGTATGGAAAAAAATGTTATCGTCTTGGTATTATTTAGTAATTTCAGTGTTCTAAAATACACTAATGATATTATTATAGAAGTGAACCCAGTATTGTACTACTTGGGCTGTCGCTGGTGGTCGTTACGCCAAATGAATAGTAATTGTAATGATAATTCTATCATAACGTAGGATTAGTCTCGTGCGGAATAATATAGTTGTCAAGCGGATTTATTGTAATGCTTTTGCTTTACAGCGGTAGATATCAACACCGACCGCGCTGTACGCGCCTCACGTTATTAACAAACATACCAGACGAGAGCCGGTTTAACTTCTAAATTACAGTACATAGGATATTAGTAAAACTTTATTTATAACATTCAGTTACAAATTAGTAAATCGATTACAAAATATATTACTTTGTTTTTTTATGTTGAAACTATCAAACTAGTTATTGATATGAGTAATTGTAGGTTCTAAGTTAAAAATTATTTTAAATTATAAAATATGTCCTACTGCTGTTGGCTGGAGTCCACTACACTCGGCTGATCCCCAGCTCTGTGTTATATAATCACATAATTACCATCGTCCAGTGAAGGGTGTTCATATGCATTTTAATGAGGTGCTGATTTGAAGTAAGGCCTACGTGCACGCATATATTAATTTATAATTTATATTATACAAGATATACAACAAAATATTTTTAAAAATTATATTATATTACATTATGTCAAAATGTTGTATAAATTTTGTATAAATTATTAAAATGTGCTTCTTTTTTCATTCAAGTATTATTCGCTCAATAATCATTATTTTTTTAGTAGCAAAAAAACTAGTAGGAAGTATTTTTTAAAATAATATAATATTAATAAAATATGAAAAGATCCTTACAAGTCTTTAATATAAAGCTAAAAAATTCTAAACATCCGTCTTTGCTAGTGATTTTGTTGTTCCAAATGACTTCTTTAATAAATCTCTCTAAATTATGTTGATCCTACTTACCCACTGAGCCATGACGATAACTCATATTGGACCAAACCTACCGCATTGCTTCCAGCTACAAATATTTATAGTTTTCTGTTGAGTCCTATGCTATTGGGTTAAGGGACACAATCCCATAACAAATATATAATCTTTTATGAGTTGTTCGGAAGGGTTTCCCTCGGGTCTCGTGGTACATAATTCGGTTCTTGGCGCGACATCTTAATTAAAGTTCCCGTGTCACTACGTACAGTTACTTAATATAATTCTGAGTGATATACGGAAAAACATTATAATTGTACCCTGGAATAATAAAACACGATTAATCATTAGTATCTAGTGAATACAAAACTAACTAACTCAGAAATTTACTGAACATAAGAGATATATGAATAGCCTTGTTGGCTTAATCTCAGAATCTGTGTTTTTTTAACTTCATGCGTAGACGTTTTGTTTAGAATTCAAAACTACATTTACAGCCATCAAAGGCTGGAATATCCTGTTTATTTCCGTATAGTCCTGTAATAAGATAGTAAAAATAACGTCTAAGTTCGCGCTTGGGGTGCGCGTCTATTTCTGACTCTAGTTAGAGCATTACGTTGACATCTACCTACTAGGGTTCATTGAACTTGACTATTCAAATATCTAAGATTGTTTAATATCATAGTTATAAATCGTGTTTCTAATTATATATTCGAACAGATGTATATTTAGTCGCGGATGAATTATTGCTTTATTTTTAAAATGATTAAATAATGGATCAATGTAATATTATAAGAAGTCAAGGAAAATTGAGATCTATCAGATCATAAATTTATAATTATTTTCTTATCATAAGCTACAAAAAATACATTTGGTAAACAGACAAAAATAATTATCAAAAAAAAGTATACATCTCTGGACGCCCGACAGAAGAGATAACTAAAACTTATCTAGTTGAACTATTTAATATTGAAATTGTTAAACTAAGAAAAAGTTTATTTTATTATTTAAATGTTATGTATATAAATATGATAATATGTAAGGAAAGGTTATTTATTAATTAAATTTTATATTGATTATAAAATATATTCTTAATTACAATTCCTAAATATGTCCGAAATATGATAAAGGTGAGAGAGAACAAACCTGCCTGCCGTCGCCAAATGCGTGAGAGATAGATAAGCCAGACAGACTGGTGCCATCACGTGTTACGTAACGATTTACCCTCCCATAACAAGTTACCACTTTTAAAAGTTCTCCTGCGTAATTGATAATTATTTCAGTTTATTAAATTTAACTAATGTTATATGCTCGACAAAAGGTTATTTTATGGGTTAGTCCATAAACTTACCTTAAAACTTAATCCTATTGAATACCAATATTATTTACATACGACATTATTCATATTTATTTATTTATTTATATTTTCCACTTTCAATCAATAGCAATTATCACTTGTGCACGTCAAATGGAAGTGCCAGGAGGGCCTATTTCGATGCCTTACATATCGAAATAAGCCCTTCTGTAGAGTCACTGTTCAACTTGTAACTAAAGCAACGAAGAGTCCAAGCGCGCCCTGGTCTGAGAAGAACCACACAATAAATTCAGCCGGGTTTTTATTTTTATTGTGATCACTGTTTCACAAATGTCCATATATAAACAATTTACGAACAACTAGAACCATCACAATCAATTCCTTGTGGAGGCTAAATTAAAAAAAAATAATCATGCAAATAAAATTAAACTATAATAAGAAACTGAGCAAGACGACCATAAGAATAATAATATATATATTTTTTATATTTCCCCTCGTTAGTACACAGTGAACATTTAAGCCTAACATTACACTCCACCTCCCCGAGGTCTATATTTATATTCAAAGAAATTTGTATATGCTAAAGATCTGATTCCAATCATACATATGTATCACAGGAACGCAGCAGATGATCCAGCAGTTTTAGAAAAGATTTCTGTTTTGTTCAATAAACGAGATAACATTCCACCTAACTCAGTAGACTATAATCTCTCACTACAAGTGCCTCACACAGAGTGACCGCGCGCCATCGCGGTAGATGAAAAAGTATATTTTCCTTGGTGCGGTCAATTGTCTGATCCCTACATGTCATCTCCAATTCGTCATTTCATCGAAATGCAATAAGTCCCCTTCCGATCGGAAAGCTATTTACAAGGGGACAGAGAGAGTCGACTGGGAATAACGATCCTACCTGACTTCTATTTTGGTTTATAATAAATTTTCCTTGTGTTAATCAATTAAAAATAATATTGGAATTTGGTTACCTCAAGAGTGTTAAAGAACAATTAAGATCAAAAGTAATTTAGTAATTTCACTTCATTACAAAATCCTAAGTCAATTTTTTTATTGATCCATAAATATTTCAACATTTGTTGCAGTAATTATTCGTATCGGTAGTGAACTACTCGTAAACGTTTAATGACTCCATAAACGACAACTGAAGAGTTTTATTAAAGGGTTCACACGTCGCGTCTACAACAACACGGTGAGAGCGACTTCTGAGAACTCTACATTATCAAAACTATTGCTTTATCAACTCTACTTTTATAGACGCACTAGTAAATACAATTAAAACTCTTATTAGTACCGCTACAATCTCACATTAACAGCAATTCGATTATTTAGCTGAAAAATAAAACTGGATGACTCTTTCTCCAAATATATAAAAACCTTTTTGGTTATAAGAGTTAGTATTTATTATATTATATAATTATCACCCTAAAGCCATACTTTTATCAGTCATCCCTTATTTGACTCACTTAGGGAAAACATTTTGCCAAATTATATTTGAGTAATTACGAGTAGTCATGCCATAAAATAAAATCTTGAATCATCAGAGAGTGCTAGGTGACTACAATTATTTTGTTATTCATGTAAATATAGAATATTTATCTTAAACATGAAATATGAATCATTTCGCTCTAACATTATAAAAAGATTTCAATATTATAAAGTCACTTATAAATATTGTTATTATAGGTACTGGTTATTCTAACAAATTGATTACGTTAATATTTAACGGTATTCATAAAACATAGAAACATACTATTTTTTTCTTTTATTATTAACATAATTTGAACTCGAACCCCTCAAAATAAAAACTTTTTAAGATGTCACGCCAAAGTTTCAAAATGACAATTTAATTGGTGGTAAGTTTGGTTCCTGTTAATAAGTGGGGGAGATAATAAGTTAGTGCTTATATTACATTTATTATTTCAATGAGATAACACGTTACTTTAAATTAAATACTTTTTAAATTCACTGTAACTGAGGCTCTCTCTTTATTTAAAAGACAACTTCTGTCATTTTGATATCAATTTATATAAAAAGAAAGAAGTTGCCGAAAGATTTTTGCAAAATTAACAATACACATTTTTAGAGCAAAATGAACTCTAAATCATCGTAATATGGATATTATTGTTGATTTTATATTTGTGTAAAGGTTAGGGCTCAATGTTTATCCACGCACAGCGATCGATCGCTTCTGCCTTCGCGTGAAAATTGCAACCGAGGATTTGAGTTACGAAGTAAAATTACTGGAAAGGATACGTTATATATATTGACATTTATTAAAATTATTTATTTAATTATTAAGTTATAAATTATTTATTTTTATATGTATATATTAATGTACTCGTATATTGCTTCAAAAATTGCATTTTTGTACGTTAAAGTTGTAAAATTTAAGTTTTTATGTGTAAAGAAAACATAAATATTTCGGTGAATAAATGGCATGGCAAGAAAATACATGGAGCGAAGATTTGTGAAGTCCCATCGCACCACAATACCCTCAAGTTTTAAAGTCCCTGAACCTTACGAATTCTACAACAAGGCGACTCCATTCGTACAAAGGACTCTACTATTCGTTGCTGATGAGAGCTCAGGTCCTAAAGCACCTGTACCGGAGTCCGCTGATACATCTGATCTACGTGACCAAGATGCGTCCGAGGCGAGCACGTCGAAAGCAAGCGACGATCAAGAAAAATCACCGAAAAAGAATTCATTTTTCTTCTCCCCTTCAAAAAGTTGCAAGATTCATGGGCGAAGCTTTTTCCGGCTTCAAACGAGTCCTAAGAAAAAGGTCGAGAGTGACGTAGCAACGGAGAACAAGTCGGGCCCCGCGGGGTTGATAAGCTACGCCCCGGGCTGGTCCCTCAAAGGAGAACATCTTATGAAATGGCAAGCCTCAGGAAAGACAACTATTGAGGTAATTTTTATTATCATTTTTATTCATCTGATGGTCTCCTTATTTTGTATGATGTTTTATTTCAATAAAATAGATTGTAATAAATTTATCCAAACATGAGATATATTGTTTCTCATCATACTGTCAAGTTTATGTTTTTATTTTATGATATGAAAAACAAATAAATAATAATAAAAAAGAAACAGATGATGCGATAAATAATATAAATAAAATATTAAACATCCAGAGCACCTATCAATAATAACATAAGCTTCATAAAAAGCCGATTAAATGTATGATACATTTGATATTTCAGTGCGGGAGAACGTTTATCTTATACAGCCTTTCAGAACTGGTAAAGTGGGAATTTCGTTTGTAAATCTGGTGTAGTGCGAGGGCGCGGCGGGCGTTTTTAAAAAGAAAATGAAAATTGCAATCTAAATGCGCCCTCAGGTGGAAAGGTCGGGAAGGCATCGTTGTTTTAGAACTTCTTCAAATTGAATTCTCGAGATGATGTAAAATGTGCAAGATATTACAAAATTATTCAAGTTTAAAAAATATTTAGAATTATGGATTACAAAATGAGAGTCTTTTCATGAAATTAAAATTTTATACTTGAAGCCGGATTATGTGAAATCAAAAAATAAAAATTGATTTCAACAACTACTTCAATAAAACATAACATTATCAGCTAAGTCATAAGTTTCCTGTACTCATTGTCTTATCTGTATTTCCCTCGTTCATCAATAGCCGAGGCAGTGTCTTCGCTAAACCATTATATTGGTAAAGTAATGGTGCGTGTCTGAATTTTCCGCTTATTATTAAACCGTTTGTCTCCGCACCCGATAACCGAAACTTAATAGAAGATTATATGAAAACAGGACGGCAATGGAGGGGTTCAATTATTCGCTAAAATTATATTTATTATGTAGCGCTCCTTGTGTCAGGTATTTATTATACTATTGTTTTTAATAACCATCTCTTGGAAGATATTTTTACCAAAAAGACATTATTATAAGTATTTTGTTTCTTCGCGAGCAATCGCTCGTTAAATCTTTATTTCATGATAAATGTACGTAAGATTTGTTCTGTCAGCGAGCCCGGGCCGCCCGGGCCGCTCCGACGTTTTGCCCACAATGATATCGAGTTATCTGCCTCGCCACCCCCGTATTCTCGGTCTTTCTGTCTGCGAAGCGGAAAAGAGCGGCATTAGCAATGTAGATAGCATTTTATAAGAAATACGGAATCTAATTTATCACTTAAGGGGTATTGCGATTAAAAATAATACATATTACAAATTTTCTGGGTTCGGATCGCAACAATATTAAATGAAATATTAACAATTTATTTTACATATAATTCTTACACGTAAACTATTTAATAATTTACTACTTAATTCAAATATTTAACATTTAATAAGAGTTCACTAACAACTTATCATATTACACAATATAAACAGAGATACCGCGCCAAGTTTAACATTGTATTGAGTTCAAGCAAACCAAAGTACATTTTGCAAAATTAACTCAAAGCAAATTCAATACGTAGAGCGGGAACACACAGCTCTATCAGCTCTCGTACCTCTATCCCCTGACCCTTAGAGCTCATTCTGCTCCGTTGTTTTGTCAGTAGTATCATAAATTTGAATATGTATGAGGAATTGAACCCGCGTGTGTGAGACGCCTGTCATGAGCCAGTTATGTCATGTGTAAAATTAAATGTTTAGCATCACCGAGCTTCTGTGAAGTATTATCCAAATGAATCAAACTGGTATGATGATCTACGTACTAATACAATTACTGAGAAAAATAATTGGGATAAAATAAAATAAGAGTTCATTTAATTTGTTCAAATTATATCTATTAACATAACATTTATTAAGACTACTACTACTTTGTATCTATCATTTTGTGTTTATGAAAATAATTGTTTATTGTAAATAAGTAATTTCAACAACGCTACTGTTTTCCCGTCCTTGACTGTTTAGTCACATTTCATAATAATTTGATATATATTCTTTAAAACTTTGCTTTGATATTGAGTTAAGTGTTAAAATGAGAAAAACTCTGTATTAATTATTTATGACCATAATGTTTTCTAAGATTTACACGAGGACTACACATTTCAATAAAACTATTCTAAGAGATATAACTCGCGTTTATTTTTACATTTTTTACATTTTTAATTTTCTTTTTTAAATATGAGGTTACAATTAAAAATTGTTTGTAGTTTTATTGAATTATTTATGACCAGTTAAAGTGATTAATTAGTAAATTTAATATTAAATTTTCAAATGTAATCAGGAAGTCCTGCAGCAGGCTTTCCTACAGGCAGATAAGAGTATACTCACACAGAGAGGTCGTTGCTCGGTAAATATTTCAGGGCGACTTATTAGCCGGCTAATTATACAAAGGAAGTAGTTAGGGTGCAGCGGAAGAGGGGCGGCTTCTGGCCTCTGTTCGTGACAGTACCTACATTGCCAGAGGCTTCTCCAATTTTGGAACCGAGCTGCTATATTTTGACATAACCACGCTGAAAATTAAAAAAAATATTTTCTTTTTCGAACCATTTTTTATTTTTATTTATTGTATTATGATTTTCAAAAATAAGCTTCCGGTATCTTTTACATGAAGAGATCTTACGTTCTGATTGAATTGAGTATACTATTATAAATTTATTATTATACTTTTATGAATTATTGGTGTGTTATTAAAATAACAATTGAGGGCTATGTTTTATATCATCAGTAGAACACTCACAGAATTATAATGTACTTCCATTGAGACCTGTTAGTATTTAAAAAAACCCAACACTTCACTCGTGATATGACTGCGTTTGAATTGTAATTGTCAAAACACAATGTCACTTAATATATTTTTTAAATACTATTTTCCTAAACATTTCGTGAATCAATTATTCTGTCAGTGACATATACACAACCACACCAGGCAGAATATTAATATACCGACCTCTGCGAATATTAAACTATGTTTGATCACTAACAGTGAAGGTCATTAAATATGTTAAACAGTTTAGGAACAGAGCTATACGTGAGTTACTTGTGAAGTCTCCAGATAATTCAGACTATATAAGTATTATATTCAGGGAAGGATTTTGTATTGTAATAACCGATTATAAAAATTTGTGAGATTACTAACATTTAAAAAGAACACCTTTTCTCCTTATTCAGCAAATATTATTTCACTTACATCATACAGCCATGTTCAATTCAAGTTCAATTAAAATATTGATGTTATCAAGTCAAAAACAATCACTGTAAAACAATGTCGTGTGCGTTGCCAAGCTGTCGTGACGTCATAGACAGCGGTGTGGTCGCAGCAGGGACATCGAATATATTGAAGGAATGCTCGGATTGCGGACAGGTGGGCTTGTGGTCCTCCAAAATTGCATCGGAATTCAACGGCGCGGTCGACTAAAGGAGCGCCAGGCGGAGCACTGTGTAGCTGCGTTTTGATTTACTATAGAAGTAGACCGTTTATTATTTATTAATTGTAAATTTACACCTCGTCTATAATTTGTTGTTGTATTTACCTAAGTGTAGCTGACTAAAAAAAACAACACTAGTAATAAAGTAAACATTAACTTTCACATTTGACTTCGATAATAGTCACATGATTTATATTAACTCTGAAATTATTTATTTATGAAAGGAAAACACGAATGTATATTCAATGTGAATATATTGAAATACTATAATTGAGGTTTATATTAGGAGCTTTTAAAAACTGTACAATATTCAGCTCTGTAATAGGAATATTATATGACATGAACTTGTCATATAATATTATGTTAACGAACACAGAAACAATATTTAACTTCATATGTTTTAAGTGCAGATCCCGATAGGATCTGTTTGATGTTCAGTTAATGTATTTCCTGAAAAAAATTAAGCATTACAGTTCTTACTTTAGGGTCATGTTATATTTCATTATTTGTTAGTCAATGTAAACCTAGACGGTAGCATTGAAGTTTATCTAGAACGAACTTAATGATATAAAAACCGCTGTCGGTGCGCGTCCTGTGTGAAACACTCTAAGGGCCGGTTCCAGGGTAGAGCGGGATCGTGAGCATCTCTTGTACTCGCGTGGAATTAATTTACGATGACGTGTAAGAGTAAATCTTATCACCCATCTTCGACTCACTTCTGTATCTGAGAATCGTTCTGATGTTATCATTATTCCATGAACTTTTTATTAGTTGCTACTGTTTAAATGTTTATCTTCATTATTGTTACAATGTCAAAATAAAATGAAATAAACAAACCTTATAAAATATACACAGTAAAAGATGTATTGTCGAGTTAATAATGTATATTAAATGGAACGGTTTTATTATTTTTTTAATCTGTTGGTATAAATTACAAAAGGACGTATTATTTAGCCAGTTCTCTGTAGAGTAAACACGAGAAGTGAGTTTTAGCTTAATGGATGCACCAATTGGATACAAAAGTCCTTTCACCCAAACCGTTGTCGAGGGGAACCGCGCAAATCCCTTGTTATTCTTACATTATATAGACAAAACGTACGTGGAAATGCGTTTTTATTTATCCATTGTTTGATAAATGAGAGACGGACACAAAAGGATTTGAGATGTTTAGTATTGTGTTAGATATATTTTACGCATCATTAAGAGTATTACGAGGTTTCTTTTTAGTAATAAAATGCGCTGTGTCATGTTTATAACTATAACAATCTACCTCGATTTATGAACTAACTAAGGGTTGCAGATAATTCCTTTCCAATTTAGTTCGATTAATTTATACATTAAGTTCCCGGGGGTGACCCAGGGCACTTCTCAAATAACGCCTTACCGTATAAGACTAGATAGGTAGTTCGGAGAGAGAACTAAATTAAACTTGGTGCTTTGTTTCATTGTATTACGATATTGTACTCGGTTCTTGTTTGCTTAACTACTGCTTGTTAATGATCCTTCATATTGCTAGGAATATATAACTGATATTTGATATTATAAGCTAGTTATTTTCAAATCACGCAAAAAACTAACAAGAATTTTTGTGTGCAAAAACAAAAGATTAATATTGTAAACAAAAAAAAAATATGTTTTTTTTTAAATAATAATGTCGAAAAAACATGTGTGCAATGCACCCTCGGGAGAAGTGAAACTTCAGAAAAGTGTCCTAATAGAGAAAGAGATGAATATAGAGTAATAGGAGAGACATTTGTAAGGTATATTGTTTATATAATATTTTTACAAAGTTCCAAAATAATAATATATATTGAAGAAAATACTTCATAATATTGAGTTTCAAACATTTAAGTAGGTAAATTTAAAGTATAAAGATTTAATTCTTTTTTTTGCCACCAGATGGAGTTGAACAAAGTAGGCTTATACTCGGACAAAGTGTTAAGGTTTTCTAAAACTGTAATTTTTTGATTAAACTTTAATTCGAATATTCGTCACTAGATGGAGGTGACCAAGATTGCCTTATATTTTAGGTCGTTTGCAATTTTAAATATTGAGTGCTTATTTCGTCTCGAAGAAATATTGTATATATTGTGTACTTTAGGTAATGTATTTATTTTTTTATCTTTTGCATATCATCATTGCATTGAGTTTAAAATCACAACCATTCTAAATATGTTTTACTTCAATAGACAAAATAACACTTTTATGATTTAAGTTGTTTAAAAAAACTGAGTTTTAACGACATTTTATCCTTTGACACAAATTGTATAAAAATATATAACTAACTCAAGTCAGGTCTATCATCTGACTGGGTCCGAAATAAATGAAACATCTTTATTTGTGTTTTGTACAGTGAAATATATTGATTTTGTCATTTATGTCGTATAAAAGATATTTAAAAATTAAATTGAAGGCCTGCATTTCAAAAATGTGTTAATTTTTAGAACTTTATAGTTATTCAGAAGTATATTATTAATACTAGCTGGTAGTACAAGTGTGAAGCTCAGCGCAGAGTGAGCATTGTTCATGTAATGTGAATGGTATTTAATTGCAGGGAATGAATATTAACTAGACTCATTCACTAGCTATGCAGATTGTCTCCTGCTAATATGAGTACAGAGCGCGTGGTAGAGGATTGCACTTCGGCTTTACTTAATCAATGCAATTTTAAAACAACAATGTTCTTTGAAATTATTCTCGATAATTATTTCTATTTTAAAGTTTATTGAAATAAAAAAGTTGGATATAGGAAATACTGCATAAAAGTATTACGAAAAGGAATAGAAAGACTTATAAAATCGTATTTAATTAATAGAATTTGAATGTAAACTGATATTTATCAGTTTGTTAGGTAGAATCACGCTTGAAGTTAGACAAAACTAGATGAGATGGTAGTTTTAATAAAATTTTAACGTACAAATATACAGAAGGTATTCGTAATACAATATATAACCGGATCACGTGTCGCCCAGCGCGGAGCGGCGGTCCAGTAACCCGTGGCAATTAGCAAATATGTCGCTCTTCATATAGATTTATACCAACGCCTAACTAAATTATTGTTAATCGCAACTCGCGTGTTTATACAATTATTTGTTATAATTCTCATTTGCATATTAATACAGGATTCATTTCAGTTTTTAATTTTAATATTATTGAGATTTGCATTTGCTCAGATATGTAAGCTTACGTATTTATTACTCTATTAACAAAATACAATATTGTGCAATCATGAGTAATTTAAAAGGACATTGTAGGAGTAATATAGATTGTCATAACGACATCGTGTTTGTAGTTATCATTTTTAAAATATAATGCGGTTAACTAATTATTGTACTAATGGATACCTTTAACAGTTTATTAATATATTTATATATTATATAGCACAATATGTAATCGAAGCACACTCCGCTAACGGTTCATTACGTTTTTAAGTCAGTTAATTGACTTACCGTTGTCGCTCGTGTTTTGAATTTAATAAATTTATATATTTAAAGTAATAAAATATTTTTTACAAATTTTCATTTAATTACATATACGTGAACAATTTGTGTATTGTTTGTCACTTGTAGATCTCTTACAACATAGTCATTTAAATTATTTTCTTCGTCTGTATATTATATTATTATAGTTTCGAAGAACATGCAAAGTTATGTTAGTTAGTCACAATGCGAGGACCCGATGATGGAATCAGAAGAATTTCGTGGGTTTCAAGTTCATTAACCTGTCGAGCTGAAAAACTACAATGAGTGTTGCACGAGCATCCCACGAGCTTGAATCATCTTGATTGTGATCAGGTTCTTATTTGTGATCCAGGATTTATATTTTATTAGGAAACGGTTTCAACTTTTAACAAGCTCCCAGTCAACTTTGAAGAATTATTTACCATTTTAGAAATATTAAAAACGAACGTTTGTGTGCAGGATGTATACTACAGTATTTCCGAAAGTTAAGAGCTACTTCAGTATTTATCATAATTGTAATTTGACTTTTAATTGGTACTTTCACGAAGAACAAAGGACAAGATCGCCGAGCTGCTCTCGCTAGCTGTTCTCAAGTCTAAGCAAATAACTGGAAAACTGGTAGCTTGGACTAAAAACATATATTTAAATACAATTTACTTTTAATAAATAATATTATTGTGATCTTAAAAAAAATTTATCAACTATGTTTTTTTTTAAAGCATGCTTTATAATGACAGATATCATGTAACATAAAATAAGGTAATATAATAGGAAACTTGTTCATTTCGCCTGATCCTGTAATTTTCCTTTCCATTATTTTCCATAATGTTAATTACTATTTACAACAGCAGTTTCTCCCGCCCACTCTATAATGTTGGTACACATGTAACGCCTCCTTCGTTTAGTGACTTAATTGTTTTGAACACACAACATTATTTTGATTTATAGCCTAGTGATTGCAGCAACTCGATTACGAAGGGTCTCTGGGACATAAATTGAATGAAATGAAAAATAAATTAAGTCCGACGTAAAGTGGAGCGACGGGCCTCGAAGAATACATTCGGACGTATTGTGCTCGGTGACAATAAGCCTAATAAAAATCGAATACAGCCATTGAAATATTGCGTTACAATAGCTATGAGTTACCGCTTAGTGTTTATGAATATATAGGTTTGTTTTGGTAATGTTGGCTAACAACAAACTTTTAATATATGGACGTTGGAATTCAGATCGAAGCAGAGCTCGTTCAATATGATTCAATGAATTTTCCTGAAACCTTTCTGTGCCTCTGAGTTAACATAATAAAAGTAAAAATAATAATATTCTTCACTAAAACCATCATATAATATAATACACTGCTACACTAATTTGATAAAATTATACTTTGTGAATAAAATGAATATATATAGTGAAAATTCTTTTATATGAAGAGTGTAAACAATACCTCTTACAAATCGTATTCCGTCTGTTCTATCGTCGTTTTATCTTCAGAAATAGTAGGTAGAGTTTAATTCAGGTTAGTTGAGTCAGTGCTCTGAGTCACCGGACTGCTAGCTGGAGCCGGGCCGACCTATCTCCCAGACGTGAATAAGCGAAAAAAATAAATATCCAGACGACACGTGGTTTGTTTTAGTCCAAAAGTAGATGTTAGTTTTAATTACACTAGTCTTGTTTCATTTTATATCAGAGAGAAGCTGTTGTTGCAATTTAAAGTAAATACATCATTTTGACACAGACTCTCGACAGTACAGATTTATCTTTCGATAAAGCTTTGAGAATTTAAAGTTGTCTTTAAACGAAATATTAATTAACAACTTGAAATAGTATTTATAATTGTGCGTTGTTTTTCTTGTTGACAAATAATTGGATCACAGTTCGTCCATTATGCAGTATAATATTAAAATGTCCGTCATTTTAATTGGCCCCGGGTTCATGAACACCATCGTTGTATTCAATTATTTTGCTCTCACTTTGAAGAGGTTTAAGATATTTGTAGGTATTATTTCAAATACAAACGATATTTATAAAAATGCTAACAAATTTAAACAAATAATATATACGAAATAAAACCATTTTTACGGATTAAAACTCGCGTATAATTTGGTTACATTTTTTATTTTAACCCGACGTTTCGAATACTTTGCAGTAATCGTGTTGACGGGTAGACGAGATGTAAGTGTCTTAGTCGGGTTAAAATAAAAATTGTAACCAAATTATACGCGAGTTTTAATCCGTAAAAATAGTTTTATTTCAAATGTGTACTCTTGAAAATCAAAGAAAATACTAAATAATATATACTTTTCAAAGGTAACTTCATAATTATAAAAGTTATACTTGTTTACGTTAAAAAAGCGAATTTTTCTAAAAAAATAATTTTCTAAATGCTAGATTTGCATTACTAGGTATTGTTATTATTTTTCTATTCCATTGATAGGGTGAAAAGAATGTGGAGGGATGTCATTCTCGTCGAATCAATCCCTTAGCGAGTTCTGTTAAATTATAACTCTACCTCTACCTACCTATCTACAGTAACTTACTGATGGCTAGTGCAGGCAGTTTATTTATAAACTTATTACAACTATAAACACGTGTCTAATTCATCTGTAATAAACACATTTGTAAATTTGATCACTTCACAGACTATAAACACGCTCAAATCAAACAAACATGAAGATACACGCACACCGCACACAAACACACTTACACACTGCTTACTTCATACACTTATAGAATTAAAATCATTAAAACTTGCTCACTGTGGACTAAACAGTCGTAAAGAATATTATAAAATAACGTATTAATATCTGTGGGTGTGTCGCAACTGATGCATCTTGATACTGTTGATTGATCGACAAAAGTCAAAAGTTTTAATAAAATTTGACAAAATATGTATATTTTTTTATAGTTATATTTTATAAATAAATAAAAAATCAATACATAAAATAAGTTAAACATTTTGAAACCAAAAAAATATATACATTAATTCATATAATAGTGTTTTTTACTGTTTAAGATTGAAAATTTGATATATATAAATAATTAAAATATCAAGAACTTCTAATCCATCTGAGTAAGACGTAGAGTAGTGAATGCGTCCATTCTGCAGAGTCGATGGCGAAACTAATGTACAGAAATAGTTTTTTATGAACCTACCTGTATCTTAGAATTGATATCTGTTCGAGGAATTAAAACAAAGTAATATATTTAAACGAAAGTACTGATTTTTTAGATGAATCATATATGTATTTAAACAAATCTTGTTTAAATATAAATAATAATAATAATAAAAGAAGAACAATCCTGTTATAAATTCTTGCTGTATCTCTCATATAATATCTTATCAGTAAAATATTATGTAAATTATTTTTTTAGAGAAGCCCGAGTTCAATATAATATTCATAATATCATAACCTACCCTTAAACTTCTATAAATATTAAAATGTATTATAAACTACAAAAGCTCCGACCTTTTACAACGGTGCCAGGTTAAAAGTTTTGATAGTCACGTGTCCCTGCTCCGAACAAAAAACACAAAGAACTAAAAACGGTAGGTCAAGTGCTGGTTTCCCGGAGGTGTGTCCTCGACAATAGACCTTACTTTTAATTAATAAGTGTGAGAGGGGGGTGTGGGGGGGGGGGGGTGTGAAGTGTGAACTGACGTTGCACGAGCAATTAAATCTCAGCATTGGCTATTCTTAGTCGAGGGATGCTCTCGAGAAAACTTTTCAAAAAGTTACTGTAGTTCTGATGGATTAGTTGGTTAGTAATGAATGTCAGTCTAGGATTTTTAATCATGAATTATATTATAATTGCAATCTCTTTTTTATTTTTATCACAATTGTCGATTGTACCAAAATCAATAAACACAAATATATTATTTTAAAATATTAGTGATAGTAGTAATTTGCTTTAATCGTATACCATTGATAAAACCGCTCAATTAGTGTAAAACAAGTCTATTCTTTGGTCTCCACATCTCGCCGCTGCGAGCTTTGGTGAGCTTAGAGCTTAGTACGAGTAGCGCGCGCGCAGAGGACGCGCGTGTGCCTCGCGCGACACCGCACGTGTATTAATAACACCGCAGTGAACTGATGTGCCTCTCCTAATATTATTGTAGTGTTAAACTTATGCAACTTTGTGTTTGAATTTGGATGTGTATGCTATCAATTTTATTAAAATTATAAAAAAATATTAAAATATTGTTGATTAAAAAATATAAAAAATATATAGATACAAATATACTAATCATCCATTGTATAATTAAAAAATTTATTGGTTATAATAAGCACACACGGTAGATTAGGTTGTTTTATATTATAAATAAACATTAAATGGTTTAACGATTTTATTAAGGTAATATTATTACTAATAATGCCAATACACATATTAAAAGAACAAAACATCAATGATATAAGACACAATTCGCTCAATAATGAATTACAACCGGTAGGTCGCGACTCGCGAGTGCACTCCACGATTTATTGTAACGACTTTAAGGATCTTCTCATTTCGATGCGATTCCAAAACGATTATTTTCTTTTACACCGATGTACTGCGTGCAGTCAAATTTATTTTTTAAATCCGGTTCCAATTTAATTTCACGGGTGTTGTGTCGTTTGCTTTTTCTCTCAATTCTCTTTTAAATTTAAACTGTAACATTGAAAATCCATTATAATTATAGTATATAGTAATATTTGTTTCTGTCGTGACATGTGCGTGTCGCGACCGATCATTTACCTACATTTGGACTATTTATAAGAGGCGACGGAAATGCCCCTGCATCCACGAGCTGAGATAAATCTCTCTTTGCCAAAGCGTTTCGAAATTAGTTTCACGTTTAAATTAATTAACACTTTTGTTGTGTTTCTCTTAATATATATACGTATCGTTTCAATTACATTAAGAGTTTTATATAGTATTTAGTTATTTACAATATAATGAATATGTTTGAACATTTTGTTAAAAACAAAAGATCGATTTCACATCTCTGTACTCAATATCAACAACAATTATAGTAAGTTAACAAGAAGGATAATTCACAAGTTAACGGCTCTCGCCCACGTGACATGTAACATCTGTGTCCCACATACAGACACACATATACATATACCTTTATATATATATTATATCAAGCCTTTGATTGATTGTTACCTTTACTAGACAAATAATAGTTTTCAATGACACATACAAGAAAAAACTAATTTACTGTCCATTTCGCAAATACTTATTAAGTGATTTCTACGAAGTTTATATTACATAATGCGTCTTTTTGAAAATTGTTGACAGATTTAATACGTTTAATAAGACCTATTTCAATACGATAGTTGGATATCATAATGAAAACAATATAGTTGGAGCTCTGGTCTTCTTCTTCATGCAACAGTATCTTGGTCGCGCCAAAGACGATATTTTGTTTTGTTATATTGTTTTCATTTTGTTTTTTTTTGTTTTAACAAGATATACAAAAATTCTGTTAGATTAATGAAAGACCATTAAAGTTATGATAAAGGTTATCGTTGTGATTGCGTTAATAACAATATGCAGATAGACTCTCATTACTATTAATTTTATAAAATTATATTATTCAATGTATTATTAGAGAATTCATAATTTACATAAAAACATTTTTTATAAAAATATATCATATTTATTAAAATATCCAACATTTTTAATTCAAAATACAAATCAAATAGGGTTGGTATAGAGAGGTGTACCTCGTGACGCATGTGTTATAAGTACACTAATAAAACTAGATAGCTGCCTCATAAATCCTTGTACGGCAGTTCACACTATCAAGTCTATCTGTGACGTTTTGGAGTCGCTTTGTTCATTTAAACTGTGGGTTTGTTTTCGTTACATTCAGTAAAATTTAAAATTGTCCAACGTTTTTATTAAAATAATATTTTAATGAAAAAAGTATAAAAGAAGATGACAATATAGTTAGTGTACATTCGGGAAAATTTGTCATTTTCAGACATGAAAAGTTACAAATCATAAGTTTCTGTGTAAAAGGAAAATCTAATTATTTACTCGTTAATTCAAACTATAATTGTAATAAAATAAATCTGATAAATATGGTCAGACCCTAGTGTACGCGTACGTTCAGACCCTAAATAGTTTAATGATTGTCACAAGTTCGTTGCTCCGGCGCACCTTCCGCTGTTATAAATACACAGTGTTGAAGTTTTGACACACAAACAGCACCTCCCGCCGCCAGCATTACGATACCTATTATGACATTTTAGATGTTAATGCAAATAGGATACTTTTAGATATTAGACTGACATTTTGTATTATTTTTCGTATATATATATATATATATATATATGATTTAAAACATTTTTCGGTGCAGTTATAGAAAGCCAGTCATGTCAATATTCATATCTCAAACTCAATCATCAATCAAAATAAAAAAAAAACACAATGCTGTCACTCTACGATGACTGTTTTAATACTTTTCAAATAAAGTTCAAAGAGGTGCTAGAAACGCACGCCCTCTTCAGCTCTTCCTCTCAGATTTTCTTTTTATAGAGACCATTTTCGAGCAGTAACTCTATACATGTGAAGATGAGCTCCACGGACCACAGAGTATAAATAAAAGACAGGAAACTATGAAAGCGACGGTAGGTACGTTTGTTGGACTTTTATCTGTCCTACGGAGTGGCGCGAGTTTTGTTTTACTTTTCTAGTCTATTCATAGGATATAGTAAATAGGAATGTAGGTGTTCAGTACTACTATTAACCAGTGCTCCTACAAACCCATTTACGATATCAAAATAACACTAAATATTGTTGGAAGTTGCCACATTTCCTCTTTTGAAACGTATAATATTAGTATAAAGTGTCGGTTCTATTAATTATGAATAAAGTTTTAAAGTACTGTACGTTATCCAACCGCTAAGAAACTTCACCTCGTGACTCGGCAACTAATAAACATAAAATTACTTTCCCTCCCACTAAACGGTACTCCGTCATTGTTTCAAGACAGTATCTACTATTTCATTACAATGTGTCTAAGCTCCGCGGCCGCGGCGCCTACACTGACATTATGAACATTTACTTGTATTCAATAGACATGCTGCTATTTTACTGAATTATTAATTTTATTTTATGTCGCATAATAGCGAATTAAACCTTAACAGCCGGCTGGTTACATTTGATTTACTCACTTAATACGAAGATACTTAACATCATTGAGTATATTTAATTACATATAAATGTTTCATACAAATAGTAAGTTATTTTTCTTATTTCTATTATCTTATTTTTCGTTTTCCTCGAACAATGAGTAAGTTGACGCAATCACGAGAGTAATATTATAAACATCACACAGCACGAATGTTTGTAGCGTAGGCGCAGGCGCCGACCGGTAGAGTAAATATACCGAGAAGACTATCGTACGCTACCATTCATTCATGACCCGTGACGCACGATGACATAGTGAGTTTCTGAACATATTTGTAATATGTTGTACACGAAATAAGGGGTCGTTAAACAGTGGTTAAAAGCACGCTTTATTAGAGGCCTCAGAAATAGATGCAGCAGACTGCGGCTAACCACGGACACTGATAAAGTATAACTCATGAAACTAAACAGATTAATATTATTCAAGTTTTTAAAGAAGAAGGAACAATGTTATAATTGTGTCTGTTTGATAAATATTATAAATATAATTTTAATTAATAATAACAATAAATATCACAAGAGATGTTATAGTGGCAATGATGTGCTAGTGATAAAATGATACCGACTTGCATCAGAGCCCCTCGGTCCATTCAGGGCTCCACCGATGACGTCACGCGGCAGACGAGGTCCATTGTCCAGGTAATGTTCAAACATTTACGTATTCAAAAGATAACATTAAATTAGAATTTAAACGTTTTGCTTTATTCGGTCATAAAGCATGACTGTATTTATAATTGTAGAGGAAAATGTAATATTATTTAATAAAACTACGAGGAGAACTTAAATGATAAAGAAATAATTAATCAATTCGTTTTGGAAATTAATCTTTTAATGACTAACATTAATAATAAACCTGGCAGCTTTCCAAACAGATTCGTAGCATTTCATATTTCATTAAAGACTAGCTTCTGGCCGCAGCTTTTCTTTGCACATTACCTGTACTGATATAAAACTGTGCTGGAGTAACAACACCTTCATGGAGGCCATTTGGAAGTTAGGTTTGTTGAGTTTGTTTCACACGGCGCTCCGCAGTGGAACAGTTTGTTACTAATTGCGTAGCTTCATGGTGTGGGATTCAAATATTATAAACTCAACAACTACTATAGATCTCAATTTAAAAAAGTTGTATTTAACTAATGTCAACTCTTAATAAATAAATATATTAGTCATAAGCCACGTTTTCGTTGATTTCTTTATTTGTCTATCTTTTCATTAACATGTTTTTGGCATTAACAGATTTATTAAAAATAATTCAATGGTGTACTTTATATCATATTAGGTTAAAATTATTTTTTGTTATAAAATTTAAATTAGATCTTAAGTCTAATTAATGTAATTCTAAAGCAAGCTTTTTGAAAAGAGTATTTCAGTTAGACATAATATAAGCAGTGAAGTACATCACGTGCAATGGTTATAAGAAACCGAATACCGAATCAGTTGATAGGAAACCTTTGAAACGTAGATATCACTCCACACTACTCAGCTCCGAGGGTAAATCGGAAAACAATCCAGTAGCTAGTGGTTAATGTAAGCAAGACCGGGATATTAACAGCTTGCGACCTCATTCCTGTTCCGGCTACATTGCCTCAGTTTTAAATATATCTGAAACACACGTCGAGGGAGTCAGGTAATGTTGATGTTTCATTATATGTACTTTCCTTGTTTTCAAATAATTATTGATTACTTTTAAACTCCATTTTGTCCCGACCCACCTCCGGCACTAGAGGAGACGTTACGTCCAGTCGCCAATTAAACGTGGATTTTTGTTTTAGTTTATTATTTTTTAATTCTTACTCGTAGTGTTTTTGTCAAGTATTGATTAACAAATTATCAAAGACCTAACTAAGTAACATTTCATGTGAAGAAGAGGGTCAACGCTCATTGGTGTCATTTTGCAAATCAAATGAATCTCAAAGTTATAAAAGTAAATTATATAATTAACGACCTTGTAATTCAATATTTCAGTACTAATAAAATGTAAAACATTTATTATAAGTTTGAATTATTGTCGTGGCGTTGGTATTGTATTTCTTTATATAGACTCCACGTACACCCCAGCGAGGACGGAAATCTGTGCCATACAATAAAAATGTCAAAGATTGTTCCCATGACTTGTGTACCGGAAGGAAGTTAGTAGTGTTAGTCCGTCAACGACTACACGACACGCCTCTGAAGAATTATAACTAACAATTAACACAGGAGGTACACCCACAGCTCTAATTACTACTCCATGTGTTGTAATACATGAAGATTAAATATAGGCTTATACTTAAATATATTTATAGTAAAAAGTGCTATTTTAGTTTAGATATTACTAAACACAATTTCCATCTGTTTGCTAATAAAGAGCGGAGTTCATTTCACGTGGTAGACCCCACTAGCAATCGATAAAAAAAGAAAGATTTTCGTACATTCTCATTCATTCTGAACGTAATAAATGATGCGATATTAATCGCTTTCCAGTTCACTCGGAGCACCACTGATCCGATTAATGAAGTGACGGTCCATTACATAGTACACTACTGATATCAAACGCTCGCACGAGCACTGGCCGGCGTTTTGTTAACACAGGCTTACTATGACGAGGCACTCTCTTTATATGCTTATTAAGATCACACAATGCGAGGCTCTGATCAAATCATTACACTTAAACGTTACTAGTAATATGTTAATCATCTTAAAAACATAGATTATAATTTGGTACATACATAATACCTATTAATACATATTTGTAAAGTGGATGAAGCTAAATCAATGCGAGCTGAGAAAGAAGCAAATATCAAACTACTTCATTGTCTTTAACGTCGCTATTCGGCTAAATTGACCAGATTGTTGATGAAATAATTCCAGTGATTACATTTCAATTTGTCAGTTCTGTCTAAGTGCTTTGTAATGGTATGCTTATGACATATGAAATTACTTCGTACTTCAATAAGATACAATTATAATTCTTAAATACAATATATAAATACAATATACGGTCTTCATTTCTGGTGGATCTGTTTTGTCTTTATTAAATATAATTATCCGGCTGTACTCACGTTATTACTATCGGAATTTGCCAGACTAGTTTCGAACACATTCGGGGTCCTTATTCATGAGCTTTGATTAAGGTGGAGACGCGGCGTGAACAGTTCACAGACGTGAAAAGGTTCAAGCTGGTCGGGAAAATTCCAATAGCAGTCACGTGAGTACATCCGGATAATTATATTTAGTAGTAATCATGTATCACGAAAGTTTACATACAAAAATAACTGTATTGTCTATTTTAAAATACATTAACCCCATATCATTTAAGATATATTTTATAATTGCTACCGATGCGGTACGAACCGATGCGGTTCTGACTAATTGTTATTACAACTTTTAAAATGTTTGTGAAAAATTAATTCGATGGAAATGTTCAATACTGAATACTTAATGCTACAAATGTGTTGTTTTATTATAATGTTTATTGCTCTTATAATAAGGGTCTAATTTGCGTGAACAGTAAGGTTTGTCCAGCGCACTCGCCTGGGGAATACACCGAAGCAAAATGAAGGTCTGTATGTTTATTTTAGGGTCACGTTTCAGGCACTATCGAGTTTACACAATTACATTGTTGGGAAAAAATATATTTACTGATTAAATAATGTTATAGTAGCATCACTCGTTTGTTATATGATGGTACCCTTGTGTTTTAAAAGTATATTATAACTAAATAATATTTGAGTGTATAGTCATAAAAGGTTTAGTGTAAAAGGCTTTATCGCTAAAACTACATATAGTTTAGCTTAGCTCATAAGCTGTGAGAGTGCACCCAGTGTCCAGACAGGGTATATAATCATGAATTTTGCTACTTCAATTCAAAATTTACAATATTTGTACACACGATGAAAAAAGCACCAATCCCTCTTCTGATAGAGACATCTCAGAGTTCTATAAAATTTAAACTCTTATACAATATAATATGATATTATTGAACCGTATCTCTATGATCTATTCATACAAACGGACACTTATTCTTTTGGTGGATATGAAAACGCCATCTCACTAGATTTATTACGAGAGATATTCCCGCTTTGAATAAACAAACATCGGCTCATGAAGATATGGATTGAGTCAGACCTTATCATAGTTTAGCATCAGAACTGTTCTGTTACTTCTGGAGATAAAGATGTTATGTCATATTATAATTTGGCTCTGCATAAATTGGAAATGGGTTTTTGGTATGAATTGTATTTTATATGGACATTATCCAGAACAATATGAAAGACCTAATTTCTAAACCTATAACTTCCATATTTTAATTGTGGTTAAAGTTTCTCAAGGTATTTTCTGCATGATTTGCGGTGAGGTTCACTGCCGCGCTACCGGGTGTTATTACTGACTGCCTGTCTGTGAAATTGATGTGAGAAATCCTTAAGAGAGAAGTGTTCAATTAAAAAAATAGCGTCAACTTCAGATAAACTTTCGTATATTGTTAAAACAAATCTTTAAAAAGATTATTTTGTTTTGTATTAATTTAATTTATGTAATATATTTTGCATCCCCTAAAAATTACAGTCTTTAAGTATAAACCACCAGGTAGCGTCACTGCTGTATTATAATTTGCTCACAATTTCGTCTCGACAGATAAGCTCTTTATCTCCTCAAACTATTTTCATTTTGATATTAAAATGTGTATTATAGATGCAAAAAGCATTACATGCTAATACCATTCACGATTAAATTTTAATATTACATATTTTTTCAATTCATTAAATAAAATACGTCGTCTATGCTAAAATTTGAATTTAATAATTATTTAATTCAGTTTTTCAGCAAACAATTCCCAATAACATCTGGTCCACATGAAACCAAATATCAGACATATATGCTAAAGCATTTAATACAATAAATATAAATATTAATTAAAATGAAAGAACATTGAGATTAATATGTCAATTAAGGTTGAGATGAGTGAGTCGGTTCAGTCCGAGGTCTGAGGCTGCACTGCACTGTCGCAGCGCGGCGTCACACTGGCGCGACTCCACCACTTGTCCCCATTCTCCTGCGAATTGACGCGAATATGAGCTAATCCTTTTAAGACTTTACCACACTACATCACACTCGTTTACGGATGACCTCACGCCTGGAAACACACTATCGATCTTTAAACGCCATGAATAAGCCCGCAAGAGCTGTTGACACGCCTTTTACATAAAAATCAGACATTTTTCTTTCGTGATTCAGTTGCGTACACAATGGCACATGAAGAATAAGACACGATTATCTTAGATTTACATACTTTCTATAAAATACTCGGATAGATATTTACATGCAACGTCGTTAAGCTTTAAGTAGCAATTTCGCATCTTACGAGCATCGCCTTATCAGCCGCTCTTTGTGCCTCAAGATATCTTGCGAGTACGTTCAGTGCCTACTTCGCAAGCTTAGTCAGACTGCTGTCTCGTCTAAATACTAATGCAGTCTTTTTAGGCCCTGTTGCAATAATGTGCACGAGGAACTCATCACACGGGTATAGACACAAACTAATCCCTGTTCAATATAGGTCTATTTTCTAGCTATATTACACTATATTTCTTTAAATCTCGAAATAAAGTTGTCAATTTTTTATTCCAGATTTACACTGACTGGGCAAATCACTATCTGGAGCGGGCGAGGTCACGGCGTCGAGTAGGTACGTCCGGTGGAGGCCTAGCGAGGGACTGCGCTGACGGTCTCCTATTGGCTGATGTCCTCGAAGGTGTGACAGGACTAAAAGTACCGCGAACTCATCGGAAGCCACGGAACCCACAACAAATGGTATGTACTGTCTGTATTATCACTGTAGGAAAGTCGCAATATGATACATGTATAACACAAGCGCATACATTATGTTCAATTATATTATAGTAGTAAATAACTTTCTATTGCGTTAATGGTAAATCGATTAGGAAATTTTGCTTTAAGAGTAGAAACTGTTTAAGAATAATGAAATGAGTTATTATTAAACTAAGTATAATTACCGTCAGTATTGCGGGGTAATAAAATATTCTGTTAAAATTCTTTGAACTACACATGTCACTTAAAGGTATTCCTACAATCTACAGCTGATATCTTTAATCATGATAAATATATTTAATCCAAAACAAAACGAAGCTAGATTTCCCTCTCGTATATATAATTTTAAATATTACCTCTTTGTTATCGTGTTTGTTATTTTAATCGCAAGTTCAACGAAACGCTTCGCGTAATCTAAATGACTTCAACTTTCAAAATATTACTGAAGGAAGCTTCGGGCCTTTAGTGTTATTATAATAATCTACAATATTTTACGGCATCATTTAGCGTTCAGGATTAGATGAACTGAAATGATCTGTAGTATTTAAAATTTATAATCCACATATATCGATATGACTATTTTTTCACATCACTAATTCTGATAAACTCGTGTTTGTTCATCTTCAATTTCATTATTGAGGTATTTTTCCTCCACCTCGAGGGTAGGTCGTATATCATAGTCACATTAATAAATACTTCCTGACATCACATAAACATCCCATATAATTAATTACTGTAAAGTATCATTATATTCCTAAGTAAAATAAAATAAATCTTCGCCAAGTCAAAACATCGCCATCGAATATCCGGTTAATTTGTTTATTATTAATTCCAACTAAAAATGAAAGAGAAAAAGCGACGGAGAAATTCTTTGTTAGCTTAAAATAACTATCGGATCATCACAAATCATTCGGGCAGGTACGTGTATGTTTCTTCTTAATATGGGTATACCATCGGTAACAAAAATGAGAGCTCTATAAGTTTTCAAACACGAAAACAACTCTTCGGTCGTCGACAATAGAGATCAGAATCGCGTTCTATTCATCGCGTCGTCTCCATATCTATGACGTATGGGTACGTTTATGGGATAGGTAGCCCACAAACCCGATTCCCGTAGTGTACCGCATGGCTTCCGGCACGAGTTGTGCTCGAGAAAGTGCTGATAAGATTTATTGACACTAAAACTAGTAACACGGCCTTATCATTATCTATCCAACACTAAATATTGGTTCTTCAGACGATTTAAAATCTATACGTCAATAATTGAAGTTATTATTAAGTGAAGAAATCCAGTTAGGCTGTTAAAATATGATTAAACATATTAAAAGTATAATAAATAAAGTTTATAAACGATGTAGGAATTAATTAAATGAAAAATATTCAAAGAACCGCAATCCTTGCAGAAAGCACTAAGGTCGGTTCAAAGTGCAACGAGCCCTTTGCCAGAAGCCGCTGGCTAAGTGCGCTACATTAGTAATTCAATCTACCTGTGGTAAGAGACCTGGAACAATGCAACCACATCCGCAAAGACCTTGCGTAGGACCCTCTGAATGCAACAACAAAAAGAACAAAGCCTCCTATAAGTTGAGCGTTCTCGCCGACGGGTTCCGACACTTAGGCTCTGGAATATGCATCTCATCTTTGCACATTATCCTGTTAGTGTATCACGAGGTCTTTATGAGCGCTGTGTTTTTAATTTCGTATGACGACGAGGCCACTGGCCTCGGGAGGTTTGTTAATATTAATTTTAATTATAAATATATGCGGTTCTCAATAAATGCATAAATTATTATTATTATTAATCAACTACTGCCACTACGATGTTTTTCTCGCTGGATAGTTCAATGATCGCAGCAAATCAGTCGTGTTTCATAAACACACCAAATATCTTCTCCATTCAATCAAAACGTGAATAATTACTTCTCAAATCCCATATTAATTGCCTGCACACAGACAAGCACCATAACCGACCTGCGATCTATTATTGTCTATCATTTGGTAAATTAAATGTACCCACATATACATGTTTGTCGAGATATTCATTATTATTATATTTAATATAAGGATAGCCAAAAATGTATTAAAAATGTAGTTATATATAATATTTTTATACGAACTCTGTTTTACCAAGAATATTTATTTGTATTTTTGATATTATAGCAGTGTATATTTTATTTCATTTACGCGGGTTTGAATGTATTCCATCTATCGACATTTTCACCAATGACATACCATTTACCTTTCTTCATGGTTTTATATATTTTTTATCTATTAAATTTAATGATTTTCAAATAATCTTCCTTAATTATGTTAAAAATATCTTAACTAAATTTTACATTAATAGCTTCAATATTACTTAAAAGTTAGATCGTGTACGTTCTTTAGAGAGCTCAATATATCTATAACGACTACATGTTGTTAAAAAAAACCTAAAACCATCGGGATTTTCGATTAAAACTAACGTTGTCAAATCGGATCACTCGATGCTACGACGCCACAGACAGACACACGAATACACAAAGATACACTTACAAATTTATATGGACTAGGTATGTTTTGCAATGTATATATTTTTTTTGTTTAGAGAACGTTTTTTATTGAATATAATAATTAAAATTACTTCTTGTATAATATCGCTATATAGTAAGTATTCGCTCCACTCTCATAACACATTTAACCAAAACAGCCGGGAACAAGAATGAGTCGTTCATAACTCTGAACGTTTACAAAAGTTATACTTATAAAAGTTCATTAAATGTTGGTACAGTTGACAAGAAAATAACAATAATGTATAAATATTAATATTCGGTATATTTTGAACACGTTCTGTTCTATTTAAATAGGTTATATTAGGTAGATAGTTATATATCCTGTTATAAATAACTATATCTATAGTTATTATTATATATTTTAGTGTAGTTATTCATAAAGTTAGGAAATACAAACTCTCCTTATTTCTTATATTCATGAACTTATTGTTTGTCTGTCGGTCTGTTTTCCGATCTGTTTATTACGTTGCCTGTATATTCTTCTTATGTTGAATGTTTTGTTTATTGTGATATACAATATTAAATGTACAAAGCGTCTCATTTTGCCAGTAGTAGTGTTACTTGTATACAAAACTGTTGAGTGTTTGATATATTAGTATTTGAAATGCCTGTAGTTTATTGCTCGCTCGAGCAAGTGCTGCGAAAAAAAATATAGAAACACCAGTGTTGTATTAAAAGTATTATTGCTATGGTTATATTTACATGAGTTGTGTCAACATAATTACATTTAATATACTAAATATACAAGGTCTGAAGAATTAAACACAGATTACGTCCGGTCGGTAACAAAAGGGTTAATCTTATAAAAGCTTACAGCAAATACCCCTCTCATGATGTTATTATTTATATGTTCCTATACAAATATAATTGTATATTTAATAACACAAGTTTATCTAGCGATCATAATAAAAGTTTTTTTGTTATTAAGTGTATACCAAATAATTGATTGCAGTAAGCATTTGTGGATTTTGAGTAAATAATATATTTAAATATGATCTCAATTATCAGTAAGGATGCGTGTTATTTATGTATAACACATAGTATATTATATTTATATTATTTTATATATATATAATATATAATTTTGGCACTGGATATTAATAGAAAAATAGAAATGTAATATCTGGTATGTGTATTTTCAGTCGAGGTTGAACCAGAATACTGTGTAACAAAAAACTAAAAAAATATTCATTTCAAAGCTTAAGCAAACAAATTATTCAACAGTTTAGTAAACAAGACTTACTTTTTTATATTCAATAACCCTCTGTTATATATAATTAATAATATTAAGTATTCGTAGTAGTTTTTTGGTCGGGTGAGCCGCCACCCTCCTGTCGTCAGAGGAGATGACTAGTATGCTAACAACAGTATTGTGTGCTTGTCTAGAGCGCAATGATTTATGATATCTGTGGCTCGGCTCCGCTCTGAACTAGATAGGTCTGTTATTAATCTTTAATTAACCTACTTTATAATATTGTTGTTATGTTATAACTGCGGTATTGTGAACGCTGCTGTTGATATCATGTTTGTATGTCTTATATCATACGTATAAGTTGCTTCAACAATTTCGCATGTGTTTTACGAGAAGACTTAAGAAAAGAGCTGTTGAAAGAAAAGAGTCGAATATGCGCAGGCAGCGACAATATAATATACTTATGTTATATGTATATTTAGATAACATTTGCATTTTTTTATTTATCAGCTTTTTCTCTGGTTTCATCTCCACCAAAATAAACAATCTTCAATCAATTACTTATTCCAAAATTTTTACTCATTGATTTTTAATAAACAATGAAACAGGTGTTTCTTTACTTAAAATGAAAAATTGAATACTGATTTTATAAGGAACAAGTTTTTTATTTTCATTAATTACTTCAATTTTAAATCATAGATACTATTTATTTCAAATATGACCGACTTTCATGAAATATGTGAACCCCTTCTCTGTAGCGGTGACATCTCTAAGAGAAAACAACAATATCCGCATTTGTCATATTTTTACAGAATCAATTTCAATGAGTGCTTTTGCTATATTAAAAACAAACATACTTTTAATTTAGAAATTAAATAAAAATTAAACATGTAATAAACTCCTCAGTTCTCTTGTTTCACTGCATCACTGTTTAGATAGGTTGCTGGTAGCTGTTCTGATCTCAAATTTCTAAAATTAAGTTAAACGTCAAGTTGGACAGTTCTTTGATTTTTAATATATCTGTCAAAATAATTTGTTATTGTCGTTGATTAGCCCTGAGTGTTCAAATACCCACCTTAATAAAGTAAGCCAGCTCTCTCCACATGTGATAAATATATTTTTTAGATTTAAACAAAATATTTATTATCCTTCATATATTTGGTAGTTGTATAAATGTTAAGCAATCGTTCCTAGAACCAGTTTGACTTTTTTAAAATATGTAGTTATATGTAATATTATACATCCTTTACTACCTTGAATGAATTACTTTAGTTATTTAATATTTATTAACAAATGACTTGTAAAGAATAACAGTATTAGTGGGTATCTTATAACAAAAACACTTACTTTTTTCATAAGTTAAGGTTACTTAGATATACGTATATATTGTATATATAAAGATAACAATTAACTTCAAATATTATTCATCAAAACAAATAAAATGTAATATTTATTGGTTGATATAACTTTTAATACTTATAACGGCGTTCTGACAACACAGAGATAGTATTTCAATATCGTGAGGATCTCTGTTTTACTGCGACCGTATAATGATATTAAAATTCAATTAACCACTCAGAGGAAAGAATATATTATGGAAATAAGAAGTATACGATACCATATAATGATAAAAATTATAATCTACAATTAAAATTACATTAGAGTCAAATAAAATGTAATTGCGGCTAATTCTGTAGTTTACGAGTGCTAATTGAATGATTACTCGACTGTCTTCTGCTGTGATGATTCTAAGTAATGAAGTCAGTCGAAATCTCGTCTAGTCCACTCTGGTGTCTGAAGTCAAGCTCGGTCAGTCCTCAACCCATTCGCGCGGCCGCCTCGCTCGGCTGCGGTTGTGTACTCGATCATTATTAACTCATTACCGGCTCATCGACGTCTCGTATTCGATCAACGGTCGCGACTCGACTGTCGCACCTTACCTTGGCTTTTCAGTTTTAAATTTGACAGTTGGTATTGGCGCGGTTTATGTGTTTTTCTCTTAATCAGTGATTCGGTTCGTGTATTGTGTTGTGTATGAAAAGGATAATAGGAACTGAATAGAGGTCAGTAATACTCTCATTATTCGTCCGACACTTTGAGAGATTGTGTTTTACAATCTTATTCCGATAGATTGCGATACCGTTAATTACATATACTTCATAATTATTGTAGATAAGAAATTTTATATTTCTGTTTTTGGATAAATAATACTTGTCTATTGAGTATCACATAATATTTGTATTTTAGCTGGTATACTACAAAATAGCATACATATACATATATTATGTAGTATTGTCATATTAAACCATACCTATGTAACGGTAGGTACTTTCCGAGTCCAACAGAATTATAGTGTACTGCCTATAATTACGAGATTCAATTGTCAAATTATAGACAAGTTGGTACTACCTTTATTATCATAGAAACAAAATATTAAGACTCGCTGCGAAAATCGGTTTAATTTGCACATAAATAAATCAACAAGTTTGGCTCAAGACTAGTAATGAAGTAAAGACAAGCAGCAGATTTATTATCTACGGAGCTGCCAGCCCTGGCTTCACCCGTCTGATATTATGTATCGTTTATACTTGAGTCACAAACAAAGGACACTTTTAGGATGATATCTTAAAAGACACGTGTTACAACACAACAATACACTGTTTTTATTTTTTAATATACGGTTTTCAATGTCTTTCATCAAGGGATGGGAATAAAAATAAGTTTATATGTTTTTATGATATATATAATATTTTACTTTGATTGTTTTAATAGTAATAACTAATTGTTGCAATATTAAGAGATTATATTAATACAAATGAAGCTGGCTGCTCGTATCGTCGTTAGGGCGTGAGGTTCGATCGCAGCTGGAACAATTAATATGATTTTGTTGTGATAAAAGTGTTTCACACTGAGCGGTCGACGATGTACTTCAAAACTTTCATAAAGTCGTTTTTGGTAACAAAATAAACTGTTAGGAAAAATGTTTCTTTTATGACCTTTGTCTAATAATAATATATTATTGGAGGTTGTGTGTCGTATTGTCTGGTGTCTGTGTGTTCCGTGGTTCCTATATTACGGGTGGTCTGTTTCTGATCTCCAACTAAAGCACCGAGTGATTTCTGAGAAGTTAATTTGTCGTGTCAGCGCCGCTGTCTTCTTGTTTTATCACTGCACATACAGACGTTAATAAAGTGATTCTAAAATTATAGGCTTCAGAGAGATGTAAATAATAACATATTGAAACATTATTTATAAAAATAGAAAAACATAATTATATAAAAGAATCTTTAATGCAATATATTATATTAATGATAAAAAGCAGTCACATTAAATAACATTTCAAAATAACATTTATGTGACCTCGACTTTTTAATAAAGACGTAAGGTAGGTGCAGACCTACCTACTACTGTGTGTACAGACACACAGTAGTAGTGTAGTATAGTGTAGTGTGAACAGTCACAATCGTAAGGCGCCACTCACACTCGCCTTGAACTGTCGTCGTCTTAAGAAGCAACAGATTTAATGTCAGGGAGCGCACTGCGCCTGCGCCGGCGCTGTGTAGTGTGGTGTCGTATACCTACTTACTGTATGTACAGTCGTGCCAAAACCAGACTCCAAGTAGGACACGTTAATTTGCTTATTATATTTTTTGTCTATGAAGCGGTCGACCTCTCCTCTCACAGCCGTTAATCAAGCAAACAACTAGCTCAAGAGATGTCTGTTAGTTTGTCACTTATAGGAGCTAAGTATTACAATGGTCTACAATTTGTTTTCAATAGTTATTTAGTCTTATAGACTCCTAAGATTTTTTAAGTACTTTGAATGTTATTTTTTATTTATTAATACTAAGTATCCAAGTTTTTAATTGATGTTTAAATTTCAATAAGATCAAACTAATTACATAAAGGACAATACTTTATCTCTTAACGATAGCGTTATCAGTAAATAGTGCCGTCGGCTCTTAGAACTCACACCGACAATGTTTATAACTAATAATTTGTGTTGATCTTGTTAATTTCTTTACAGTGAGTATATTAAACTTTTTCCTGGTATGTTATTAAATGTATATAATTTAATTTATAACCGGCCAGTGGTCTGTGATATGATTCATGACTCAAAATCATCACTCAGCAGATTGCTCATATTCTCAATGATCGTAGCTTGTTTTTGCACAATGCAATTAGGCCGGTACTAACAAGCGTTCTAAGAAACACAGCAGCTTTGTTACGCTTACTGACTTGTATCTATCATAATTCAACGAACGTGACGTCATCACAACTAAATATATAACAAATAACGATTAAATATGTTATTGATATTGGTAAAACAAAACCGCAAATAAAATTTATACTTGTACTTTTTCTTCAATATTCTCATATATTAGATTTGTAAGGTTAAAAAAATTTATTGCATAATATACCCCCTAACATGCAACTACCCCCCTATTCCCGGGAATTTAATAAAGCAGTAACGCATTCATTGGCCGCATTCGTATGCATCCATAGACAAGCTCGATAATAGACAATCCACATTTGAAAAAATCTCTCTCTGTGTGTAGAATACTAAATATACGGCTGAATACAATTAATTTAATTAAAAAACAATGAAAACTCCGTAGTAAATTATTAAAATAGTTATTTTATTATTACAGTAGGTACAGCTTGAGATGAATTATATTTAATAAACTTATCGGCCAGTTTTCTGTTATCATAACATCTTAAGACAATTAGTCTCAAGTTGTTTTAAATTCTGATAAAACATAATAGTAGTAGCTATCAAAAGAATATTAAACAACACTTATGTCACTACGTGAAACAACGTGCGGGTTTATACAACAGAGTATAATTAGTACTAAGAATCTTATTAATTGTAAATAATATATATTTATATATTTTAGATTGTATTAATTTAGGTGCAGCTTATTCTTTGATATTACTTATTTATCTCGACATACACAAGCAGATTACCATTTTATTCAAATAAACTATTAAAATATTATCTGAAGGTTTTTGTAAATGCTCACAGAACCCTATTAATTTAAGAAGAAGCCTTCATTGTGATGTTCATAATAATGTTGTGAGAAATTAAAGTTAAAAGCTTAATAAATATGTTTGTTTATTCGTATTTGCATGTGATGAAACCTATAAGGTGATAAGTATTGAGCTCTTTGTAACACTGAAATATAAAGTTATATATGTCGGTTTATAACGTGGTAACAATAACAATAAAATTAAAGAAAATGTTTTCTTGTAATGTCCTGACGTACCCATAATTTTAATAATTTGTAAGTAGACACAGTTTGAACTGTGAATATTAACATATAGTCAAAGAGTGAACAGAAGAAAATAAACTGTAATACGTGTATAATTACTATAAACAATAAGAGTAGTTAAATAATATATACTATATGTTATGTCTGTGTGTGTGTGTGTGTAGTGTGTGTGATGGACTCCTAGTAACTACCTCCCGTTACACGTTTATCTACTAAGTACTGCAATTGTTCTCTGTAGACAAATCAATTATTGCGCCCCAAGGAACGGACTGACAATTATATATAATTTATATAATTACTATATATAATTAATATACAGGTTACTGCTATAATATAACCTATTCATTTATAATGTTACACTCGCTTTTCCTTAATAATATATAATTATAGTTTAGTCAGTAAGACTTTTTATTTCTCGTACATTGTTTCTTGTAAGTAGACGAATAAAATTCCTAGTATCAAATCTTGTTCTCGTTTGATAAAATAGAATCAATTAAACAAATGAACAATGTTAGTAATATAATGTCGTTCATACAATAGTATCGAGCAGTAGGTAACTCGTCGCGTCTCTCTGGAGTAGGAAAGTGTAATTCACAGAACTCGTAAGCGGGTCAATGTTTCAGCTGATGCTTGTATGACGTACTCGTCATAGCAAAGATTTATTTAGTGACAGTAACATTGTAACAGTTACGTACTACTTACTGTGTACTCTGAACTGTGACCCTAATTTAATATCATTAATCAGTTGTAATATTCAACAAAAAAAAAATCTCACTACCTGCTGTATAAATATAATGTAAATGTACAAAAGAAAATATAATATAAATAGTAATACAATAGGTACATTGTTATCATAGTTTATTAAATACATTATTTTTTGTTAAACACAATTCCTCATTTTTGTACGTGATGTAATGTACGTAATGTAATGTACGTATCTCAATACGTGAGCTCTCACTGTACTACTGCGACTGCAAATAATATTGCAAAGTAAGATGATCATGATGAGGAAGAAATCTCTTGATTTAGTGTTATCAGCAATATTATTGAACAAATCATAAAAGTTTAAACTAAAACTGAATAAGTACGTATTTATAACGGTTTTAAAATATTGAAATATTCAAATTTACAGTATCTTATTAAAAACAAACTAAAGAATAACACAAAAAAAAACTTTCGTCTTGTAATTTTAATACAAAATTATTAGCTTGATTTAAATATATAAGTTACTTCTGTAAATATAATGAACAGATTAATATGAATGTGCACTGCTTATTGTGGATGTTAAGAATCAATAACATTTGTTTTATTTCTAAAAACACCATTGTACTAAAATATTTGTGAAAGCTCTTAAAATACTTTACTATTATAGATTTTAGATCTCATTTTGATTTAATATATTATATAACTAAACTTTGATAAATGGTTATAAGTCGGAATAATTTTTCAAAGACGGATCCAGAGCAATTAAACATAAAAAACTAATTTAGTTTTATGATACTTGTATGTTGTATGTGTGTATGTATATATGTATGTATGTTTGTATGTATGTATGCTAAACCGCAGAGAAGTAAATTCAAAGTTAAACTATCAGTGGAACAGTCTGTATGAGATCAGCGCGTCGGCGGCTCGTCGCCGGTCAATTGTCTCCTCCTACAACTCCTCACTCGCGTCGTCCGCTGTCGTTAACTGCACATCCTTCGTTTAGTTTATCATCATCTAATATCAAAGCCTACTTAATTCATCAAATACAAACTTCTGGAATCAAACAACATCCTATATGACATTTTAGTAAATGTTCTTAGTATAAGTCCATATCTATTTGTCTTATAAAGATGAAGTTTCCCAGATATGTTTATTAAAAAGTTATGTCCTGCTAGTCTCACTCTCCCCAGCACATCCTGCATCCTGCACAGCCCTGCAGCGAGTCATGTAATTTGGGGAGTGCATTGCTCCCTTAATGAAGCCATCTTTTAATATACCGCAAGGATTTTTGCGAAATTACAAATCAAAAGAAAGCAAAAATGTAATGTATGTACTGAAATCTCATCAAATAGAAAACGAGAGAACATTTTGATTTATAATAAGTTTTTAAACGTTTGCAATACTTACAAGAATTTAAACGGTTCGTAAATAGATAATCTTATAATAAGGTTTAATTTCTCATGTATGTCTGTTCTTATCAAGTCAGTAACAAGCGCAACTGACACTAAAGATCACAAATTTAGCAAACGACTATTAAAATATATAATATTTTTTTCTAATTATAACAAAAGACATTGAGAATAATAATTAATAGATATTAGGAATTCGGAAGAAAAATACATGTTAATCTAGTAAGATTCAGTAATAATAATAATTCTTAATACTCAAGGCTGCAACACGTGCGGCTCTAGCCTTGAACTTGTCAATACATCATGGCGATCAAATCACAAGCGACGCGACACACCGTGGCGTGGCGTGGCGTCAAATACGCTGACAGTTGAGATCTTTCATAACTACTTATTATATTATTATTTTTCGTACATTGTCTATGCCTTTATAACATAAAATTATATTGCCTCATAACAATATTTTTTTTCAATATTAAAAGGAATTAATTTGAAACTTTATTTACGTAAGTTATCCGTTAAAATGAAATTGTTTCTCGAAGTAAATTTAACAAAGAAGAAAACCCATTACGTGACTTACGAATGCATCTTTGTGTCGTCTAGTGTCCTAAGTGTAGACGAGTTCACGGGACACATTCAAGCTAATGGATTGAAAATGTTAAGATTAATTAAATTAATAATAAACCGGTTTAAAATGTATTTATATAATAATTTAATATATATACCATTGACGTAAGATTTTTTTTTTTAATCATAAATAACCAACTAATCATTATTAAGAAATATAATATATGTAACGGCCTTCTCTTTAATATCTTATTTAAATATACTAATTTCATTTTATACTATCCGTTACTTGCAGTTTGCTATTAGGACAAATAAGAGCAGCTTTGTAGTTCCGATAGCCTTGCTCAGGAATCTGACTCTGAATCATAATCAGATTATTTTTTTATTCATCTAGTAGCTTCGAAGATTAGATTAAACTAACTAACTTTTACGTTTGATAATATCAGAATTGATATTATTTAAATGTCGAGTTCTTAACTTATAATTATTTTTTTATAATTTAATATATTAGTATATGTATAGTCTATTTTCAAATAAATACACTTTACCAGAAATTGTCCACTGAATCTTTCAGTGTATTTCATAAAAACAGCTTCAGAAAGTTTCATGAATGTAAAATATATTCCAAAATAAATTATTTTGGAATATACCAATAATTATATCATATATTTAATCTTCAATGGCTGTAGTAACTTCATGTCATGTCCCAGTCATTCCACGGAGTGCGATCAAAGTATGTGACAACTAAAATGGTGGTGAAACCACAGAATGAGAACAAACCACTCGGTATTGTTTTGTAAACCCGCGGGTCAATTAAAATATCTATTGTTTATTGTACTGTAGTGAATTTAGAAAATAAATATACTTTTCAAAATAATTATAAATACTTATTATAACGATTTATATAATAATGATTGTTTATGATTATAGACTAAATTAATGAGAATTTAATTTTAGGAACATCTTTTAAGAACTCAAAAAACATACATAATATCTAAACATTACTGACATGTTAAAATGTACCGTCGACTATAAATTATAACTATATAATTATTTAAACAGTTATTTCCGACTGCAGTAAAAATAACAAATAATAATAGCAACAGCATTTAAACTGTATTTAAATATAAAAAGCTTTATAACTATTACTCGTAGAACACGAAGAGGAGGCGGGGAGCAGGAGGAGTCGTCCAGCTCGCTGACGTCACTCTTAACTAAGTATTACATTTAAGATAAGTTATCATAATGACTATAATGCTTTTAAAAGCTTGCAACTGAAGCTGCGGCATTTAAGCCGTTATTTTTATAAGTACTCTTATGAGGAACGACGGAATATTTCTCACGACAATCGATGTACGTACATTGTAAAGAAGTCGGTCGTAATATGTTCCGGTCAGCGGGTCGGTACCTTCGGCACAGACGAGAGTAGACTCCTACGGATTTATGAGCATTGAGGTGCTGGTGAAATTAATGAGCACGGACCGGTCCGGACCGGAGTCACTTAAGAGTGCACTGTGACATGTTATAAGTGTTTTTAAAATTCTTTCTTACATTTTCTTATCATAGTTTCAAGTAACTTATGATGTGTTAATAGAGATGCAACAATAACTTACTCTCACTTTTAAAACTGTTGAGTGAGTCAGTGTCATTGTATTCGTCACTTTCATAAGAACTTCAATATGTCATTAGACTATTACATAAAAAACTTTGTAGACTAAAAACTAACAAAGGCACTAAAAAACTAATGTAAGTTGTTACGGTTTCAGATATCACTCTCGGTTTTTAAACATTTATTAAATAATTTAATTTATTTATTAAACTATGTATTTTGATAAATAACTTAAACAATGTCACCTCTTCTGTAATATATAGCAAATGATATTTTGTAACAATAAAGTTAATAAGGTGTTATGAGGAGCGTGTGTTCGCGTGACCTCAGTGTTCTGTTAAATGGATATCTTTTCACTTCACCCTGGGAGGGGAGTTTATCTTGATTTATCACGAGGCTTAAAATGAAGGAAAATGTAAAGGTGTTTTAGAGCCGCGCCGTAAATAAAGGATTCCTTGCTACATTTCATTTTAGATCCTTATACGTCTATCATCTGTTCCACTTCGATAATTTAATATGTAACTACATATCTGTTATCAGTGACCTACATCAGTGCCAATAAAATGCAATATCTTTAATCGATACGATACTGTGTGACACGAGCGTGTTATCTACTCTTTATATCAGTTGATATTAATATTATTATTAAGTTTTATGCAATGTACTTTTTAATATTTGAAAATTTACTCACCAATTTTGTTCTATCGCCGAACGCCGACTGTCTTTGAAGAAAAGAACACACCTGTCTTGTTGTTTTTAAAATGTCACGTACTCTCGTGTGTGGATTTGTTCGGAGAAAAATAAAATTATAATTAATTTATGTAATTACATGTTTCACGCGAAAGTACATTTTTTAGGTAAGAGACTGTCTACGAGAGGTTGTTTATTAAAATTGAACAATTTGAGATTTAATTATCCGGCCCCGGCTGTGTCGCTGCAAATTTGCGCAGACGCAGATTACAGATTTGGGGTAGGGTTGGACAAGAAGAGAAATTTTAAAAATAATTTACTTAATTTGACATGTATATTGTTTATTATAAACCGCGAATCAGCTCCTGATATCAGATAGATAATATGTTACTTGTAATTACAGAAATGCTTTAAATAAAAACGTAATTACTATTAAATAACATAGTTTTGTTTTTTATTGATTACTATAGTAGTATTTAAAATATAAAAATAAAGTAGACGTGCCGATGGGTTTTTATGAATTATATTTTGTATTTACTCGTCTCAAAGTATGTTAAACAAATGATATGATACGTAATACTTTTACTTTTTAGTTACTTATAAATGATAAACATAAATATATAAAACCTATTTTTAGTAACGAATTTATAATTGTTTAAATCGTCCTCGTGATGAACAGACAACTTATTTTATTTAACTTAGTGTTAAAAACAGTTATTTAAAAGTAAACAGACAACTATTACAACAGACTTACAATAATATTTTAGCTACCTGTGGCTAGTAATTAAACGACATCGTACCAGCCCTGGTCCAGCGGCAGGCCTCGACACACATACATGCAGTGCACCGTGACCTCGTCTCAATAACGGGATGCACTTGACTTTCAGTCTTTATTACTTCATCTTAAAGATTTTGACCACACCTCATATTATAGCGAAAGAGACTTTTTACTCTCACTACATTAAATAGAAATATATTATATTATGATATGTTTAAGTAAATAGCAAGCGGGCGGTTGTATCCGCGCGGTGCCGCAGGTTACACACACGTGATGTTCCCGCGACACGGCGGATTAAGACACTTTATATAGGTTTTAATACGGTCTAGAGACCAACAATGGAGTATGACACAAATATAAATATAATAGTTCACCACGAATAAGTAGGAGTTACATAAGAGTATGTATGCAGTAGAAAATGTTAAGAATTAATTAATTATTTATTTACGGTAAAATGTATGTTGAACATTTAAAATATGTTGAACACTTGTGATAACTGTTTTAATTAAAGCGTTTCATTATAATTATATAAATTGTTAATATCTTCACACTTTTAATTTGTCAGCTCCTTGCTTGAATATTAAAATATGTTCTTTTTAAACATTACTATTTTATACATATGAGCCAATCGTGTCATTGGTTAAAAGTAAAAACATGGAAAGTAAATGTCTTGAAAATATAATATATTTAATGTAACCATTTAAATTAACTTTTGAGTTTGATCAAAATATTACAAAAACAATAAACCTTACAATCGTCTTAATTCCTATTTCTCTATATTAATTTCTTTCTGTAGTAGACTACTTGTGTGAAATGCACATATACACACGTACAAATACATTTTATTAAACATTTAATCGTGTTCGAACGCTGTATGAATCTGACATTGTCGGTTGATTTGATTAAGGTACAATTGAAATTCTTATGAACTAATTATTGAGGCGAGTGTTGTGTCGCACACATTGTAATTTACAGACTGGAACAGGGATGAGCCACTTCATATAATCATTTGAGTTATTTTTAATATAATAGCAAGACACAAACAACCTTTTTTAAAATTGTTCTGTGTTTGTTTACTGGTACAGTTTACTTATGCAGGGCGAACAAAGCCGTATGCAAAAGCTAGTTTAAAATAAATAATCATTAATGTATGAACATAACGGATAAGAACCGCACGAACGACTCAATAAATTACAATCAAAGACAGCATTAAAAATAAATGTTAATCTTTTGAGCCAAATTTAATTACAATATTTAACAACTACGTGTACTTATCTTAAAAGGAAAGCAGTATTTGATGTCATCTCGAGTGACGTCGCGACCACGCTATTGTTGTGTTGTCACGTCACTTGTCACTATAGCGTGTGTGCGTGTGTGTGTGTGTCGTGACATACATGTGTTGTTAATATTTAGTAAATATTAATGTGTCTTCTTAAGGTGAAGTAATCTGCTATTATATTATTTAAGTCTAAGCAACGAGTTTAAACATCTTGTGCAAATTACAGAGTTGGCAATCTTAAGATGAAGAAATCTTAAATATCTTAATGTTATTTGTGTGTATTATTTTATTTATATTTTTAGTGACACCTTACATCATAAGATCTCTATGTTGTATTTATGTTAGGTGTTACTTAAATATGTGTGAAACTAATTTAATCATAAAATATATTTTTTGATATTACAAAAAAAAAAAACGCCACTTTACACATATCTTGATTACATATAAAACTGTTTTTAATATTGTTTTATATTTTCTGACAAACCTTCTTACAAAATATAGTGTAAGTATGTGTTTATTTGATGTAATGTTATACATACATCATAAATCTTTAAAGATTGTAATTATTATTTTGGTGGTAATCATGAATTGGTTCATAGGTTGATTTTAGATGGTAGGGTCTTACCAAACTTAGGGAGACCCATAACGCAACCGCACCAGGCCGTATCCAGTAGGTTCAAACCGGGCCGTCTGTGCCGGTGACCTATGAGCAGTAGACATGCCTTGTAAGGGCAGACGCCGTCCCTTAACCAAACTGAACTAAATCGGATAATGTAAAACCGGCTCTGAAGTTGAAGTACAATCAAATTATTGAACTTCATAAATATTTTCGAGACCACATTTATCATATGGAATACTTATAGACTTATCTTTTAACAAATAATTTATCACCGTTATATAAATATATTCGTCAGTTCATATTAGAAACATATAGAGGATAAATATTACTTTTTAGTTATTTTTAATAATATGTTAAATATTATTAAGAAACGGCGACCACCTCGCATTATTCGAGCAGTTCTTACATTTCAAAACATGAAATAATATCTCAGGTAATGAATAAACCGAAAAACATAACTCCTTATAAGGCGTATTGAAGTGATTATAAACGAAGGTATTGTAATAAACATCGTACAGTTATTACTTTAGTATTACTTGCTACGTGTTAAGACAGTTATTTTCCTTAACTGAGGTATAAATGTTACTTTATGACGAGACACATCCGTTGTAATGAAAGATACACGATTATATTAACGACAAATCACATTTACTTTCCATTTAACATTATACACCTGGTTATTGAATAAGTTTGAAAGAAGATTAGCAATAATAACTAAACTCAAATAAAATTAAAATATCTGTAAGTGTACACGCTTTAACATAAATACCAACTCACAAAGTAACTAAACCACTGTCATAAATTAAAGATTTCTATTGTATTAACAATATATTTTACATATTTTCGTGATCCTCATAAACAAATTCTGATAGTATTATATTTATTTATTTGTTTATGAGGAAATCCGTGAGTACAGTCGGAAGATAATATAGTTTAAATAATTGATAATGTTCTTTAATTACAAGAACGATAAAATGATTTAGTTTTATTTAAACTAAACATATCCGTTAAAGAATGTCAAAGACAAGATGAATGTTTTGTGTAATCAAGATGTCGATTATCATCAAGTGCAGGTAAACAGACAGACACTGTCAACATCATTTTATTTATTCTCCGAGGGTCGTTTAGGTGATAAGCTCATTGCGCACGCGACGCGCGGTCCACCGTGCCGTGCGCGTGCGCATACTGATCATTATAGCGCTTATTAGTATTATCGATGCGTTCGATGCAAATCGTTTTAGGACTGAAATACTTTCCATTTTTGATTGTGCGAATTAGGTTGCATGCACTTTGAAATATTTATATTAATTGTAGAATTAACATTTTAGTTGTGTTTAATATTAATAAAATATTGGTTTTCGATGTTCTTTTAATGTAATAACGGAAGTATCTGAATTAATTTTGACTACACTGGGTGTGAATGTCATGTTATATAAGAATTTATAAGATGTGCCGTAGGTGATATAATATGATGTATAAATGGTATTGTAAAATATTCTTAAGTAGATGATAGGTACGTATGCCTATCTTAAATACTTTTTGCAAGTATTAAATCTGAGATTTTTAAAGACTAAGATTAGTTTTACTGATCTGTCATATTGTTGTCGATAAATGTAATAATGTGAATAACTAGATTTATAACACATTACTATTTACATGGATAGAATATATATATTAATTATCCTTTTCTCTGTTTTCAGTTGGAAAACGTGCAGTGTTGTTTGGACTTCCTACATGCACAAAAAGTTCAGGGCTTAGAGCAAGTAACAGCTGTTGACATTCGGGACGCTAAATTAAAAGCAGTCTTAGCTTTATTTTTTGCACTAAGTCGGCACAAACAAGCTTCTAAACAACGGACGCCATCTACCGGCAATGCTTCGAACGTTGGACGAAGTTCAAGCGAAGACGTTTCGTTGAGTTCTGTCCAACGAATAACAGGTGGCAGTAGCTGCGATGAAATATTGACAGCCTGCGGCAATAACGTCGACATGACGACTTTAACAGCAAATAGGTAAGTAAATTTTCATATTACAAACAATCTAAATTAGTTCTATAAAGTTGAAAATAAATTTCATTTCATTGATATCTACCGAGGAAGAAAGCGAGTTTTTTGCGTTCTTAACTTTGTCAAGAGATGGCGCTTTAATATAAATTTAAACGAAAATTAAAGCTTTTATAGAAATACATACTAATATATTAAGGTTAAAATATAAAAATTGACATTTGTTAAATTATACAAATTTAATAAAAAAAATCAATGATATATTTGAATTCAGAACTTAACAATAATCAAACCAAAAAGTATTATAGGAATGGACTATATTAAAGTTGTAGCTGCTAGGACTCCAATTAGTCCTTTTACAATATTGAAATCGGTCCTGTTTGGTGCGATTTCTCAACGAGACGTATCACGTGACTGCGCACGCATTAGTGGCTAGGGCTGACAGGCGATTAATAAAATTACCCGTGGGCTTAAAATAGGGTTACATCTTATTATAAACGAATACGGGAAGCAATTTATAATTGTTCTATTATTTGAATTCATACAAGTCAGTGTGATTAATTTTGATCATTCTTAAGTTTATTCGTTTTTAAAGTTTATTTAATATTTTATTACTTCTATTAGAATTTACAACACCTTTAAAAATAATAGTAAATATATTCATTAATAAAGCAGATATATTCATATATAAATTATGATAAGGCAAAAGTTTTTTATCACAATTGTCTTGTTTAACTTTATAAATTTTATTGTTTTTCATTAACAAAAAAATTAAATTATAAAAAGTGAAACAGTAAAGCTGTTATAATAGTTTATTAAATACGTAGAGGCAACCCTTTCCATCGACGGCTAATTCTCAAATTATAAATAGATTTCCAAGTTTATTTCTTCACGCTTCATCTTAAACGTACAGACGTCCACTGTGAACACTGAGGCTGTGAACGCGACGGTAGAAACGGAACATCAAAAATGCCCACCAAAGTAGTTATAATGGGTGTAACTACAAAATATTGCTTGTTAAGGATATAAAGAAATTGTTTACGTCGTATGTTAAATAGTCGAGATCATAGATTTTTAAACAATTGCAAAGTCACAATTAAAAAACAATAACAACCAAATGGCACACATAAATAAATTTTAGTTATAGCATAGAATTATATACAAATTATAAATACCGAGGAAGTACATAAAATTAAAATATGGTCAAACTAGCATATAAGTCCTGGTAACTGCACGTACTTCGACATTCATAACGACAGTCTATTTTTAACGAGCGCCCTCTATTGGCGAGGTGCCGAGCCGTGCCGCCATTATGGGTTTACTCACGATCTATGTTTGTAAACAAAGAGGTCCAAAGTGCAGCGCAGACATTTGTTAAAATAAATCTTATTACTCATTTAGTTACAATTCAACATAGAATATTATTTGTTTGTTAGTTGATGCTCGTATCTGTGGTTACATGAATTTTATTAATTTAATTCGCGGATTATGAGTAGACAAATTGTATAATTTAAGTAGCCCATTTATGGCGCGCTGGGTCATATAGGCTACTAATATCACACGTCACGATGTCGGTCAGATCATTTTAATATCACGTTCTTAACTCACTATTTTTCTGAGGTCAAATAGTGCTTGACAATAGATTGTATCAACTTTCTTATAAATATTTTAGGTATATTGACATAATACCTAAAATATTTATAAGAAAGTTGATCTTATATTTAGTCATTCTTCCAGCAGCTGAATAGACCGAGTGTAATGTACTTTTCAAACTCATAGGTATACTGGTTAGTGGACGGTCACCCCTGACGGTCGGTCAATGCTTCTTGATTACGCAGACTGTACGGATGTCACGTGACATCCCAAAGCTCACGACAAAAGACTAACAAGCTATTGTTTATTTTCTCCGCTCCATTGAACCTCGTCTCACCTTTGTGCTTAGAAAAATAATTGACATAGGAGTGTTGTTGTCCCAATTAAAGTACATTCTAAATTAATAGGAGAAATAAGAATTTATTTAACGTACTTTTGGTACATTCACAAAGAGGTCCTAACATGTTTTTTTTATGAGATTAAGAAAAACAGAAAAAAAAAATGTCACTTCTTACTTTTTATAAAAAGTTACACTCTTGTTCCAACTTATAAAAGCTTTTAAATATTTATGGAAAAGAATTATCTTATTATTCTTTGATATTGTTTTTATATTTCATATGGAGATTAGATAAAAATCAGATGTAATAAAACTTTTACATATTAAGTAATTTACGTTAGTGGCTCGCTCAGGAAACTTCGCAATTATTCAACGGATATTTTTTTGGAATTTTGAAACGCACGACAGACTGTGTTTTGATTTTATTTTATTGTTAACTGCAAGTCACTTATCTACAATTTTCGCCAAAAATCCTTTTATTTTTCCTTCTATTGTTTATATTTTTTGTCATCTGTTATTTTCATCTTTTTTCTCTGCACGGCGGGATGTCTTCAAAATGAAAACATGACTGATTTTTTATGTTCAGCTGAACATAAAAAATCGTCCCTTAATCAATGGCAGAAAAATCGACTTACGCTATTAATATATAAGATTTTTGTTATGTCCATGGTTATAATTCTAAAATAATATGTAGCGTTAACAAAAAAATAAGGAAGTATTTTATAATTTAAAAACATTTTTCATCGTGTTCATCGCGGTCGGGTTGATGTTATTTTGATAAATAGCGCCAAAACCATCTCACAAATGTGACACGGACTTATGAACGACTTTTATAAATATATAAACATTTTATTATGAATGTTTTTTTTTTAAATATCAATTGAGGATTAATTAATTAGTCCCGAACAAATAAGATAAAATGTGATTTTCCAAATAAAACATAAATTATTAATGATATAACGGGCTCTTCGCTTCAAGGAAAACAGCTGTTAAAGATTTATTACTTCATAATGTATTACATTCAAAAATTAAAATTTTTTTTTTCTTGCGCTGACCATCCAATACATACTTTTTAACGTCCTGTTAAAGGAATTTATTTTGATCAACACGATTTTCAAAATCAATTTTTTTTTTATAATATAATTACGTTCTGAGGTTTCCTGAATAATTCTGGACACTCTTAATAACATGTGCGTGTGTGTGTATGTATGTAAGCGTTTTTTTTGGCTCGCATTTTTTGCGAACTGATTATCCAATGGACTTCTTTTTGGTACTAATCGCTGCCTGTCTTTGGAAATTTAGAGCCGATTTTTTTTACTGCGAAATTTTTATTCCAATGAAATTTTTGTGAAAAGCAAGTGACAAAGAGAAAAACAACTTACTGGCCGTTTCTAATAGCGTTGTCGAGGTAGCTGTTGTATTTATAGACACAAGTTAATGTCAGTAAAGAGTTATCACAATTGAAAAAAAATATCTCCTTTTTTATTTTTTATTCAGAAAATAGTATCATAGTCTGTAATAATCACATGTAATGAATTTTATGAATAAATAAATTTAAATAAATATATACTTAAATAAAAAAATAATATAACATTATTGTTAAACACTGCAGGGCTCGCAGTCATTACAGCTTATTATATTCATGAGAAATAACTAATAAAATGTCTTAGTTTTTTAAACACATAACAACCTCCGTGCATTAGTGATTCCTTATACCATAAGAGTGAGAGCATTCCCCTGTGCCTGATGATATTCCATTTATAATTCCGTGGGTTCTTGTGGGTGAACAACCCTCGCATACAATAGGACTACCTTCCTTACCGGGATATTCCGAGTAAGGAACCTACAGACGACTCGGATGCCATACGTGAGCTGGAGGTGACCATGTTAATAAATGACATTACATTATTTCACTCTCCTCTGTGTATGATGTGTTCTCACTTATTTTTAATTGTTAATACTTAAAAAACAATTATTTATATTTTAATATTGTTTTATATTGTTATTAACAAATCAAATTGATATAATTAAGAATTATTATTTAATAATAAAATAAGGTATTTTTTATCGCATTTTAAATAAAGTAAATGTTTGTTTTCTGAATTCATTTGTAATAAAGTTTTATTTAATCACGGCCGTAGTATATTTGCCTCAGGCGACACAACAGAGACATCATGCTGTCTGATTAGTTTTGTAACTTTGGTTCATCAGACTTATTTTATTTATAGACTCTTTTATTTATAGAAGTTTGAATTAATTAGAATGAAGTAGCACGATTTATATACATTAATTATATTTAATTAATTATTCATAATTACTCGACATTAATTTGTAATCATTGTAACTATAAACTTTATAAAAACGACTTATAATTAAATTCTTTAAAGCTACTAATTTTTTATTAATAACAGTACCTCAGGTAATTTGAGTCCTCTTTTATAACGCATATATTATTTGGTAAAGTTATTGGCTGTGTGTTATCTTGATTGTATTGACACCGATCTCAGTCAATAATTCGGTTATAACGGTGCGAGCGCGTCTTGAGGCACATGCAAATAATATATACCTATATTTTTTATATTATAAAATATTGAAAATTGTTTTGTAAAACAAAAGAAGGCGAGGCCGCTTTCTTTACTAGACCACAATAGAGTTTCCACTCATAAGCGATATCTTGAGATAAGTTTCAAGTTTCAAGTCGCTTGGGGTGTGCTGTGAACCGAACGGTGGAGGGTAGATTAGGCAACAGCTGATTGTGAAGTAGCTAATAGGGTGTTAACGAGTAGGACACTCGACTCTCACTCCTAAGGATTTTCTAACATATGAGATGATATTTCTTGTGTTTATTTATGACGCATTGAATAACAGATGTCTAAATATTTGTAGAGATCAAGAGGGTTGGAGTCCTAGTAGCGAGTTCTTAGAAATTAAATCATAAACAATTTTTTACAAGTAATAAATAATCTACTATACAATTTTGTTTGTATGTTTGTCCGTTCATCAAATAAAATATCATGACCTGTAAAAGGATGCAGAGTACTCTGTTTCGGACAAATAAAAATAACGTAAGCGCGCTGACATTGTCTTCAAATTTAAGTATGTTTTAAAAGTAGTTCTCAGTTCTATATCTCCCTCATACGAGCGCGACCCCGGGGGATACAGCTACTGGAACAGTGACACAATATGACAGAAGTCACAAGTACGACATTCTTACATACAAAGTCTAGAGCATTTCCTGATTGTGGCAAAGTTAGATTAGCCGATTATATCAAACGCACTTTTGTTCATTGATTTGATTCTTCTCTATATAATTAAATAACAATATTATAGTAATGATTAAAGATATTCCTTATATAGGTATAGTATGGATTATGTAGTGTGTATAAGCCGCTGTAACAGATGCGGCTCACACTAGATTTCATTTCTGCTCGTGTTTGTGCAAACGAGCCGGTCGCGTCGTGTCGCGGCTGTTTACGTTCGAACGCTTAACGTCAATCAATTCTGTCAACAAACACTACCAAAGCGTATCCGAAGCCGCCTGAACTATATACAGCCGTTCAGTGCGCGGTCATTGTACCCTAATATTTACGATATAACGACGTTTTAGCGTAATTACTATAAAACTTTAAAGAACATAAGTTTGTTACACAGAGTTAAATAATGTTATAAAACTATATAATGTTTCGATATAATAACACATTTACCCAAGTCGAGATAAATGACTAAACCTACCCCTAGTTCTACGACCCTTAGATCTCATCTCCGACATTATTCCAAAAGTTTTCAAACACAACATTCTCGTATTATTCCGCCTCACAGTTCTTTTCTCTTTGCGGTAGGTCTTTGTTTACTTCCTGCGCCATAAAGGATTTATAATGACAATATTTCCTAGTGGACTTCCTTTTTATGTCATTGCTCATATTTCTATTATCTTTATTAGATATTTTACATGACTGTCTTTATGTATTGTGGAAACAGGATAACATATACGTGAATAATTTAATTTTATATAAATGATTTGTCAGAATATGTAATTCTAGTTTTAAGTACATATTCATAAATATATAAGGAATTCCGTAATAATGACGACAATCAATCATATTTATATCTTTACTTTTAAATGAACGCTTCAACTGCAGCCCCGTTATTATTAAAGTTCTCTCTTAATACCATCGTAAATGTTATGGGTTCAACGGATCAGTTCATTTAAATCACAAAACATGTACAGGGTTTAAATAATTAGTGAGGTATAGTATAATAAAATGATAAAAGAGGCCACGCTATATTTATGTTTACTTCATAAAATACTTTTTAATAATAAATCTAATTAAAGATGGACTCCTTTGTTAAACCAGAATACGTCATTCAATTTGTATAAATGAATGACTTTTGTCATTTACAATTAGTTTTCTTTATATTATTTATATTACTTCCGTCGCCTATTAATGGGAGAAAATAAATAAGAATGATCCTTTTACTACTATTATATGTCATGACAAACTTTAATTTCATTGTCAATCAGAACTAAAATGTTATCCCCATAGCTATAATTAACAATATAATACATTCTAATACTTAATTAAAAACAGCAAAAAACAAACGGAAAGGTTAAATGTGATAATATATAATATAAATAATTTATGAACGGACAGTCTCAGCTCACAGCCTGCAATAAATGTCGAGCTTTTACAAAATAAAAGTTATTGTGAATCGCTCTCGTAATTAACATTTTCTCCACAATGCAGTATTGCTACGGCGGTTCCTAGAATAGCTATTCCTATAATAAAAAACGTCGTGTTTATTCCAAGTTCTATGAACATTATTTTAGTTCAGTCGTGTCTATAAGTTTCATTATATGTATCCGTTTTATTTATGATTTGTTTTATGTTTATTTATTAGATTGCCTTTTTTGCATCAGATTATAAGAAGTATAATGTTATTGCTTGTTGCTTCATCTTTTTATTGCCTTATTATTATATTATATTATACGTACATATACCTTAGACTTGTATGAACATATTTGATCTAATTGAATGTTGCTACACTTATATTATAATATGTTTAGTAATTTTTGTGTAATAATCTAAAGCTAAGAGTCGTGACCTGAATTATTGTTGTAATAAATTAGCGGCCACGTCTAGATCAAGTCGACTGTATACATTTGATAAGCTAAACCTAACTCATGTAGGCAGTTCCCACTTAAGTACGCTTCAAGTAATTTAAGAGTTACTCAATATTCAGATACAAATTCGACGATATTTTGTCAATAACGCTGTGACAAGTGACGTCTAGTGACAGCTGAAGTACGGGTGTATGACTAAATGCTGATACATCAATATAGCAGCGTATTGGGACGGTGCTGTTATAAATCACCGGCTATTTTGGATGTTCCACGAATAGTTTTAATCTTTCTAACAAGCGAATGAGGAATTAGATGATTCTTGAGCATTTCCGGGAGGCCTTTTAAAAAAACTTTACTATAAAAATTTACTCTTCATAGGAGTTTTATTTATACAACTAACTTTGTATTAATGTTTTCTAAGATTTACACGAGTACTATACATTTCAATAAAACTATTTTACGGATATAATTCGCTTTTATTATAACATAGTGCGTTTTGTGTGCATCCTGAACTCTATGCCCGTAAACTCAGGAACCGTTGGAGGTAGGTGACAAATAAACTGACTGACTGACGGACACCATCATCTCGTCTTACCGCGAACACGTTTGCTGCAAAGCATTCGAAACGTCGGGTAAAATTTAAAAATGTAATAATAAACGCGAGTTATATAAAATAGTTTTATTAATTTTGTATTTTGTATTGTAACTCTCCATGGTAGGTGGGTGCTATTATTATAATATCACTAAATGAACAAAAAGGTTGAACACAAAGCGCATCTGTTATGATGGCAGTCTTGAATGAATCATTGTTAAACGAAAATGAAAAAGCTGTGAATAATTACTTTCTAGTCGGTGGCACAAGTTGTAGTGCAGTCGCTGGAGCGAGTACTGGTATCTAGTAGATCTTCATTTCTTATCTGCACTGCACCAAACAGTTTCAACAAACTTTCTTTGTTTACTTACAACTATTATTGACATTACTTTATCAAGTATTAAGTTAGAACTTATAAGATATATATTATATATATTATAAATGTCTCATTTACATTTAGTATTAAGTTTAGAATTTTTATTAAGGAAAGGTTATCAAAAATATGTAAATTAGAAACTTTTTAATGTTTGAACTTTATACACTATACTATGGTTTACGTTTTAAATCCTAAGTTTGAAATAGTGTAAAGAATCATTTGAAAATATTTTCTATATATTAAGTGTTATGAATATTTTGAAAGATTTAATAAATAATACTTAATCAAATATTCAAATAATAAGTGGAGTATCAAGTAATTACTTAATATTAATAAATAACATTAGGATCGTAAACAGTTCGTTCGCTCAAAATAATGGAGGTCATTATCGATAAGTATGAATAGTGATGCAAGCGAGGGGGTGGGGGGTGGGTCAGGGGGGGAGGCACACCCTCTTATAACAATACCGAATTATATTTCGATGCAAGATGGAACCATTGTCAAAAATGTTGGGTCTCTCAAATTATTTTTATAATGTGTTATAATAATATAATCTTTATTGTATTAAATAATGACAAGTTAAATCGCTATGTAATTTATACAGTTACTGTATGTATGTCGTAGGTCATAAGTCTCCGTATAAAACATTGCAAAGCGGACGTGGGTGAGGGTGTGGGATGTTTACAAAGGATGTAAAAGAGAAGAAAATCTTTGTATCAGCAGGAGATTGTTTACTGAGGCCCTCAGTGTAAATTATTTTACCGGAGCGAGGGACTGATTTAACGAGATAAGCCGCGAACCCTTCTAGAGGTAGTGCATAATGTCATCCCGCTAATGCAAGGGCTCCCCGGCGCAGATGGCACCAGCGTTTATCATACAGGATGTTACAATACTGCTCTTTTTTGGATGTCAGTATTCTGCGATTCAATTTTTTTTTACGTACGATTATTTTTTTTAAATTATGTTTCATTCAAAATGAAGTTTTCAATGATGTGCTTCTAGTTTTAGACCGACTACACTGTTAGCTATTGTAGAGAGCAAATACAGACAAAAATTAATTAAAAGTGACTTTGTTGCCAAGAGAACACGTTGGCGACGAGCGAACCTTTGAATTTAATTAAAAAGCATTTCCGCTGCTTTTACAAATCGAACTCCACATGACCCTAGTTATGTTATGAGTACACTTTTCTTCAATACTTACTATATCGGTACTCAGGTTTTAGAAAGTAAATTCGATTGCGGTTAAAAATCCTTTTGTTTACACCCTGTGGCGAATGGTATTAGCATTCGCTGCATCCGACGCGATCATTCGGAAGGGGAGAACCGAGAACTGAGAAGGCCCTCGTCGTCGACTATCCCTCCCATAGTACGGCCGCGATGCTCGTGCGTGCACGCGCCGCTGCGAGCGCGCTGCAGTGACAAACCGTACCCGTATCTAGTGTGAACCTATTTATATCTGTGAAACGGTGTCTAGTCTCAAGTGTACTAAGTGGATGCAATGAGAGATGGTTTGATGTTTATTTTACTGCAGTTCCAAGTTATTTTGTTTACATTGCCGCGTGATTCACGTCAAATAACCGAACTGACATAGAGCCGGGAGATATTTAAATGACTGCAACTTGTTTATCAACAACATTCGCTTAGTAGAATTCTTGGAGCTTGTAACTTATTATTTACTTTTGCGGTATGATATACAGAATTAGAATTTCAAAAACGAATATTTAATTATTTACATTTTAAGTAATCATTATATTATGTTACTGACGGAAATAATAAAAATTAATTTATACTTCATCTGTTACTTGTAATACAACTGCTAATTAAAACATTAACAAATAAGTTAAGTATATCAATGTAATATAAAATGTATACCAATATTAATAACCTACAATACTGTAAATATTTTTCATATTCACATTTATAATAGGCGATTAATTGTCATGTTAAAATGGATAAGCAAATAAAATAAATAAGACCCGAAGCCTGCATTCTCCGCAGAGGTTTCTTAGGATTTGCTGGTCTATTTATCGGGCGAACACGGGCTTTCGCTTGTTTTATAATAAGTATAAGGAGTGCGGCCTGTAGGTGTAAAGTCGCGTCGGTAAAGTGTTCAAGACGGCTCGTACCTGTATTTTACTTATTGGATTTAACGAGGCTCTAGAATTGCATCCCACACCCACCAACAAGACTGGTTTTGAATTTGCAAATAAATTATTCCTTTCGTTTCGGAGTCTCTAAGTTATAAATAAGATAATGTTTAAATTTGTTTTACTCGAGCAGAGCTGAATTTAAAAATGAATGGGTGCCATTTAGACTTTGTCTCATAAATATTATTATTGTTAAAGTAGGTCAATGGTCGTATCCGGCATTACGCGAATGAAAATTATTTTAAAGATAAGAACCGTTTTATGGGTGCAGGAGGTAGGAGTGAGTTTTATCATTAATAACAAGTTATCAAACTATTAGTACGAACGATAGTGGACTTACACAGGCTGCTGGAGCACAGCGACCACCTGTGGCACCAGACGTGCTGCATCGATGACATTCATTTATGGCACACGGTTACTTATGAATCCCATCACATTTATAAATTTGTGTGGCTCAGCATATATATTAATTCAACATTTTAGTTTCCTTATATTTGTTTGAACTAGCGACGTTAAGTTTTTCATTTTCTCTAGAAATATATATATTTTGTTTTAATTATTTAAATGTATAAACTTTCGAAACTTTGATAAGGACTTTATTATACAGATTTAAATATTAGAAGTAATTGTTTTAAGATACACAGATGTGTATCTTAAAACTGATCTCCATAAAGTAGATACTTTATGAAGATCAAGAGCCGCTCTAACCTCATTGAATATATTATTTAACAGTCATATCTAGTTTAATTTTAATAAATACTATGTATGAAGTAACTGTATAAAAGATGATTTCTTCATACATATGTACAAAATAACTAAGTTTAATTTGAAAAATATTAAGTTTTGCATAAAAATTTGATGCTGGATTATATTGTTATTAAAATAATATTTATATTATCGCAATGATTTTAATTTGAATTAATTAACTGGTATACATTTGATACCTCGATATCAATTTTGTATGTTAAAATAATATTAATTAGGTACTTAAGATAACTAGACGCCATAATTCACTAAGAATCAACAGATTTATTGTCAATAAATATATCTTTAATTAAAACAAATGTACTCGGGCAGATAACATGTGATAACAAGTGACATGCTTTGTGTTGCCGCCTGTACTTACACCGTACAAGACAGTACCTATGTAGTGTTATCAGTTCAAACAAACAGCTTTGTTCTAGACGGAATGTACTCCCAGTGATTGATTTAGACTCGTGTACAGTGCCTCGCTCGTGTATCAGTACGTTACCTAACTGTTATTGTAACTATTAATATCGTAATATAACTTTAAACGTTCGTCAACTTAAAGATCCTCTTAATAAATACAACATACTCGTAAAGCTCGGTCACCGCGTCCATTAAAAATAGCTCAGATATATTTGAACATAAATGGACGCGACATACAGAACAGTGTTAAGATAAAAGCCATACTTCCGAGACCTATCTCTAGTCTTTCACGAGTTATAAAGAACGCTTACTTTTATGAAACACATCACATTTTCAGTTGAAAGACGCAACGTAACGGTCTCTGCGTCGTGGAGATACGAGACTGTTGTGTCAGAGTAAATAGGAAGAAGAAATGCGACAATTTGTAAAAATTGTGAACATTCTGCTTTCGTATATATAAATACATGCTTTCGTATATATAAATATTAGTATTTGCAAACAATATATCAGAAATAAAAACATATCAGTAATATCCGTTGGCTAAGAATTAACATTTAAATGATTACAATAATCTTTGTAACTCTTTACTTCAACTGACGAACCGACGTAAGAACTTTAACATTATATTATAAATTAATATAAAAGTCCTGTAAAGTAACAAATCTCTACTAGCTTCTTATAAATGGTTTTGCTAAAACAATATAAGGAGGAATGTGAGATTTTGAGATATTCTCGGTATGTACAACAGAGTTCATTCTAAACCAGTTTACACGAGGTGGAGCCTCCAGCGGACTGAATCAAAATAAACTACCAGCCTGTACTTGAGCAGTTCTCCTCTGGTACGAGCAGGTACCTACTGAGCACTGGAGCGCGCTGTACTTACAGAAATACATAGTTTATATTATTGTTCAATAATGATTGTGCCTTCTCGATAACTTGCTTTTATTCATATTATGTTCGTATATTAAATAAGTTTATTTATAAACATATTGGAAATATTATACACTTATCAGCCGGTTATCTCCTTAAAGAAATATAATAAACATTGATTTTAATATGTAGTGCTCGGACCAGTAGAGTCAGAACACAAACAGTATTTTTAAAGCAACCATTAACTATAGATTTTATTGTTAAAATAAGCTTTTATAGTCGAAACAAAACCGAGAACGAAATGTTTATGACACTTTTAAATGGCTACAAAAACTAAATGTTTGACATTTTGTGGGGTATGGGGTCACCCCACCACCACCCCATGGATTCTGCTCTCCCTCCGTACTAACAATAGTTCACACGAAATAATCGATAAACGCCCTATTAGAGAGGTCCATTCTGTGCCGTCAGATAAACTATTTTATATATTATTAATAAGTTTTGATAAAAAAATAAGCTTTCAATCGACATTAGTTGACTGTTAGAGATAGGAGTTAGTTAATTAATTTTTACTTAAGCTTATGTTGTTGAATTGAACATTTAATTGTCATTGTACGATGGAGATGAGCGGGGTAACTCCCATTTATTATAAAACCACAAACTGGTTGAAGTCGTCTCAATAATTACGTTTTTAATTTTTACATAAGTACCATTAAAACGAATAAGTTAAATTAAAACTATTATTTGGCATGTTTTTTAATATTTGCAAGTTACTTAAAATTCAAAATGTATTGAAGTTTAATTAATAATATTATTGTTAACATTTATCAAGTATTGACAAGACCTTGTTTGAGACATTCGTATCGCACTTAACTTTGCTTATAAGCTATAAATATCGTTGGAAAATAGATAGAATCTTTTAATGTATTAGATTCGTCCAAAAACATTATATTATTAATAAGTAAAGTATTGGTCATCTGTCTTGAGATTTGTAATCTAATAAGAAACTTTGAATGACAACAAACAGAGGGGAGCGCCTCATAAGTCTGAATTAGAGTCGCACACACAGACACACAGACACACAGCGGACCCAGATAGTGTACCTGCGCTAATGAAAATATATTGAAGACGATTACTAGCTTCGAAATGCGATTTATTCACACTCATATAATATTCGATGCAGCCGTGTCAGATAGATGTCACAGATAGATCATTATATTACAAATAGTATTGCATATTGAAATAGTTAAAATGTATACAGCAGTGTCAGCGACACTAATAGTTATAATTCAATACCACCACACTCGTGCAAAACTGTTTCGTTAATGAAAGCGCAAGTTATAAATGAGAGTGATGAGAGGAAAATGGAAAATCATCAAGCACTTTTAATATAAAAACAGGTGATTGAAAAAGCATATTGTGACGAGCACTTTTACACAATAACCGAGGTTTTAACACAAAAAACTTTATAACATTAAGGTATTAAATGCGAAATTCGCTACGTAATGGCCGGTCTACATATAAAACATTTTCTTCTCACAATTTCTTTTCAAAGATTAGTATTAATACATTTTTCGTCTAATTATTTTAAGACTTTAGTTTTTTCACAGATCTAATTTGTTTAAATATTATTATTGTTGTTGGTTTTCGGATAATTTAATTTAATGATATGAAATCTGGGTAATATTTCTAAACCGACCACGTCCGAGGAGTTCAAAATAACAAGAATTAATCAAACACAAGTACACTAATGCTTTTCCTGCTCATAAGAAGTCGGTGTCATATCAAAATATAAAAAAAAAATAATATCTATTTTTTTTCAAAAAATTTACAGTTATAATTTTTAATATAACAAAAAAGCTTTCAAATTGGAGCAAAGGCCCATATATATCTACGTATTGTACGATTTTCATTAATTTACTCTCAAACAACAATTTTGTTTGTTAATTCACCTCGAGTCGTGGTTCTACATAAAGTTGCCACCCGCTAGGTATTATGAGCTTCAGGATCGAAACCAATTTACATACAATGTTGGATTCGTGTAACTCACAGTAAGAACCGAAGCAAACACGGATGTAAGTCTAGATATATTTGTTACACAACTACTTTTATTACATGACTATACTTTATTATAAATATCTGCTATTAATTAACAACTGGTCAATGATATTTGTAATTTATGATCTGAGTAAGACGTGGAGAACATGTAGATATAGTATTGAGTGTTCTGGCTCAGCGACCGGTCCGTACTAAATCTGTCTTTAAGACTTCTTGCTTTTCTTGGTTTCCAGCGGTCGCAGCGGTACCGGGTTATGGACATATTGCAATGGGTAGAATTAATCATTTAATTGTAGAGGATAATATTAATATTACATCGAGATAAGAGATGACATTCTGAACGCATCTTAACGAGATGTCCTATTGTCGGCTTTTACATCGCTTTCTATGATAAAACCGCTTAAGCCGCAGACGTCAAATTTGCTTGAGAAGCGAATATAATTTTTAATAAACACAGGAGCTTGCATATTGGCGGTTAAATTCTACTTTTTTTATCTTCTATAAACAGAAACGAAGCAAGTAGAATAACAATTAGTGTTCTCAAAAGTATATTATTTGTTCGCCGCCGCAACAATGGTCTAGACTAGAGACAATGCACCGAAATACTTCATGACTCGTATTTTTAAAATTTAATATTTACAGTTTGGATAAAATAATACCTTTAGGATACCTTAGATCTACAACCGTTTTATTTATAAATATGTCTATTGCAACAAACCTAGTGATAAGCATATCAAGTAGATATTTTGTTTTTAAGACATAAACTGTTTTTACGACTTTCTAAATACTTTAGTCAGTTGTCATGTTCGCAGTAAGTCGGTGACAGCACGTCCTTCTTACGAAAACGGATATTTAAACCGCAATGAATCACACACATCTTAATTTTCCCCCTTTTGACAGTTCACGAGCAGTTTGAGGTTTGGGATGAGATACCTTTGTACATTTATTTATTATCTTACACACACACACACAGACGCACACACACACACACACACACACACACACGCACACATAGACACATCTAGGTATATGAAGCTTTAAGCTTTATATAAAAGCGGGGCTTAGGTGAGAGGCTCATGAATTATTTAGACGTGTAACCTTCGTTTATAGCAATTTCTCTTGTTGATGTAATCTTAGCGAAATAAAGTACCGCTTTACATTTATTAAATAAATTATAAATAAAATTTATTTCATATTTTTATGAGCATATTATTTTCATAATTTTATAATAAAATATGTAATATTTGAACTTGGTACTCATTTAAGAATATGAAGTCAACATAATCGTTTAGTTATTATCAAAATGCCTATTTGAGTTGTCTTCGTAAAAGAGCAGTGTGCAGGGTCTCTGGTGGAATGCACTCCCACACCCTCACCGCCCCAGGCAGAATCACATCCTATAAACAATGAAAGTTAAAATGCTTTTAGACGGAAGTACATACAATTAAATCGTCGCGTGGCTCGTGACACACGTACTGTCAAAAAACACGATATTTGTTAATTAAATCCGACGGCCTGTGACGAATAGGTTTAGTGATCGGATGTGATTGTCACAACAAAAGGTCATTGTGTGTTAAACCTTTAGTTAATAGACCGTTTGAACTTCAAGTTGGTCGACGCCGCTTCTCTGATAAATGATATGTATCAATCAATATGTCAAATCACATTTACAGTCCCGATAAAAATACTCATTCGCTGTCAAAAAAGAATAACCTTTCCTATTGGTCGATAGCGGACACAACTGTCAAACTATTGTCAAATAACTTTCGTTTAATCTTAGAGTTTCGTTCGACAGAATCAGGTTCAAACACGTACAATTAATAGCAACGTTATAATATCTACATTAATATTAATTTGTTGGTTAGTGAGAAAAACTAAACCGCAATAGTTTTAAATTACATGACAACTTGATATCCTGCTTACTAAATATTACATTCTAAGAGGTTTATTAATTTGTGTCAAACATTTTACATACATGGCAATCTCATATTATAATTTACGAGTACGTATTACTTATATTTATGAAATAAATTGGAGTGACGAAATTGAATAATTTTAAAACTCAATAAATTCATTGCAATTAGATATTTTATGATTGTGTAACTATCTAATATAAGTAAAAATAGTTAGTTTGTACCTAGATAGACCTAATGACTCGCCCGGATGGTCAGCGGGCACACGGCTGGCTCGCTCTGATAATGAAATTTGGATAATGCACTGTAACCTCCGGTCTATTCATGATATGTACACAGTAAGAGATCACTTACAATGCATAGGTAGTTTAACTTTGCATTATATTTGTATCAAATAAAAAATACCCATTCATTGAGTAAAAATAAACGTATCTTAAAAATTAAAGTATCTAATATTTCGGAGGACCAACATGTCGAAAGGTTAATGAACCGCGAGCTCTGCGACACTGTCATTAAAGTTTTGTCCTCGTCCCCGGCCCTGAGGCGCGTGTAATCGCTCGAACCCTCTCTCGAACACTATTAACTTAATTGTTAATTGTAACAGAACAATAAAACTGTACCATATAAATGTATATTATACAAAGTCACTGAGAAGTCACATGTTCAATACACTATGTATAAAGGGGATCCGACTTGTCTTACAACTTGACCTAAGGAATGCAGGCGAGGATCGATGCCGAACGATGATATTCGTGGCTCCGGCCTCCTCCGTCCTCCTCCGGCGCTGAATGTTACGAATATACCAGATAATGCTAAATATTTGCCGCGTCTCAGACTAATGGCCACTAGATCATTGATAGTCGACTACACAATACCTACGTATTAGTGATTACCTGTTATGTAAGAATTATATTACATTAGATAATAATTTTCAACTTCATAATTAATATTGCCTTATTTCCTCAAAAATTTTGTTTTCATTCCTTCTATTCGAAAAGTGTGGCTTTGTTCCTCTATAAACGAGAGCAAAATAGTACTTTTTCGATAGGAACTTTTCAGCGGGTGGAAAAGTGATTTGAATTTGAAACATACTTATAGGTATGAACATTCGTACAAATCAAACGAAAATTGTATTAATTACTGGCTGTATGTGTTGGTTGCACGGCGCTAACCAAAAAAAAAAACAAAAGCGCGCCAATGACGTCTCTGTTTGAAATAAAACTATTTTTACGGATAAAAACTCGCGTATAATTTGGTTACATTTTAATAACATTTTGGTAATCGTGTTCACGGGTAGACGAAATGTTAGTGTCATAGTGTAAGTGTCACTTACATCTCGTTTACCCGTGAACACGATTACTGCAAAGTATTCGAAACGGCGGGTTTTTTTTTTTAATTAAAATGTAACTAAATTATACGCGAGTTTTAATCCGTAAAAATAGTTTTATTTCAAATGTGTACTTGTGAAAATCTAAGAAAATACTAGGTCTCTGTTTTTGTAATCACCCTCGCCGTAAAAATACTATTTTGCTCCCTTGTGATACAATTTACTATTATATTCTTAAAACATGTCTCGGAGTTAAAAAATGTTTAAAGTGAAGAATGAAAAATATACAATTTAGGTTTTGACAGGTGTTGAAAACGATTTGGAAATTGCAACTACCTTCGCAAAGGTAAAAAAATAATTATATAATAAGATAAAAGTTGTATCAAACTACTTCTCATTGTAATTGTCACAATCCTAAAGCAAAGTGTAACAATGAAGTGATATAAGTGTTAAATGTCGTACACGAGACGCCATCAGCCATGGGTAATACAAACTCAGGACAAGGACACTCTCGACATCACAAGAGTAGGAAATCTAGGAGCTTGCCGACCTCGCCGGAAGTGAGAAGGTAAGGTTCTACAAAAACTTAATGTGACGGTTCAACTCAAAGGTAATGCGTATGAAATCATCAATAAATACACTTGGGTGATTTAGTATTAAAAAAAACAAAATCACTTTGTACGTGATTCTGTACAGGGCTTTACCACCATCTTTTACATTCATATTACAATAATATTACTTTTAGTTTTGTTGTATCAAAACAGAGATGAAAAAATAGTGTTTTACTTTAATTTCAGCGATTCAATATTTTTAAGGTGTTATAAGTTGATTCCTCTTTTTCTAAAAAATGAAATCTCAATAAATAATATTATTTTAATATTGAAAAAAAATTTTTGTAAACGGTGATAGTTTTAGAGGTCATAATAGGACACCTGTAAAAGAGTTCTCGTTTAATGTTTTCTTAGGTTTGAGTTTCGTTTAATTTGTATAAACAAATAACAATAAAAAAAATATGTATTGATAATATAGATAATAAATGTGTCGCAATTCATTCTATTCAAGGGTTAGTTCTCGACAACAATAAAATAACAACTCTGCAACAAAAGTGAAATTAGGAACACCTACATAGTTGACTTGACTCAGTCTAATAATATCCAGCCCTGATATAAGTCACAGCTCGTCGTCTCACGTGAGCTGATCAATAAAACCAAATATACTTTGATCTTCACAAGTTGTCGGAGGTTCGTAAACAGTCAAATATACCTTTTATAGGTTCTTACAAGTACAGCCAGGTTTGATATAAACCTGACTGGACTGTTTTACTGCAGTCTTCATTACAGCTTTGTATTATAAACAAAACTGATTCTTTTTTTGATACTGAACAATATAACATTTATACGGTATTAGTTCTAAATTAAATAAAACAATATTTTTCATAACTATTTACTAGATAATATTATAGTAATTTTTTTTTTTGTATCTAGTTAAACAATCAAAGGGAAAAGACTAAATAAAAATAAATACTGATGTTTTATACAACTACTAACTGGTTTTTTATCAGATTTTGTTGTTAATTTAACTCTCTCGAGCTCACGACAGCTTTAATTTCCGAAACAGGCCTCGGAAGCGACTGACACCTCGACTTTAAACAACTCACACGTCTATAGTGACATAACTGAAATTAATATACAATATTTTTGTACGTATTTCTAACTCATTCGGTCCTAAAAATAAACAATAGTATACTCTACTTATTATAATTTGAAATAAGTATGTCAAATAGTTTCATATATAGTAAAAAATCTGGAATCAAATATCTAATAAATTATAATGAAATCTGATACATATTATATTCCTATTTCTCTGTGTCGTAACACTCTTCGGTCAAGTTGCTGCGCGTGCGCATGATGTTCATTGTTTAGATTTCTGTTATTATCGCTTTGATCTTTAGCTTAAAACTCAGTGTAATCTACTTACATTCTCACGATTAAGGGCGAAGTAATAACGAGGCCGATCTACAAGATATCTGTTTTCCGGCGATGTCTATTAAAGTGCTAAATATGTATTATAACTATTGTAAGTAACCCTGCGTTTAAATAAATAGTGTATTGGTTACTTTTACTAATATTAGAGGAATCAGATTTGTTAAAGAATAATCGTTCATAAGATTGTTATCAATTATTTATATAAGTAAGAAAAATATAAACGATACCGTGGTTGATGTCGATAAGTTTCAAAAAGCTACTTTAATCAAAATTTCATTTACAACATCCGTACTAGTACAACGAATATATTCTGTGTTCAAGTAGGTTTTATTTTACTAATAAGCGTTATATTTTTTTAAGTTGAATATTGTTCGTAGCGCCATCTCGTGAGCAGTAGCAATATCGCTCATACATGGAGCAAACTCAAACTCAAGCGCAAGTGAATTTTATGGCAGCTGTTTCACCATAAGCTTATTGCACCATGACTTGTCGATAAATTAATTGATTTGACGACAAAGACCGACTCACAATTTTACAAAATTTAATTTTTTATGTTAAAAACTTATGGAACAAATAATGACAAGACCCTGAGTGTTGAGCTCTGATCCAAGTGAAAACTTATAACATGATATTGGCCTGACCAGTCATGGTAAGGAAGCTCCTGTCTGAACCATGGTAGTTATTTTCTTAACTCTATAATAGCTCTTCTGTTTAATAAATCTTATATAATTCTTTTGTTTGTCATTGAAATTTTTTCGACGCGGCGTAATTCGTTTTAAAGCAATTTCGCTATCCCGGGATAATTGAGATTTAAAATTGGCCCACATAGATGGCGCTGAGTAATGTTCACTAAGTAGAGTAGTATCTCTGTTATTAAAAACAAGAGAAACTTTTTGTTATTCAATAATTTCCAGAAATTTATCCTGAAGAAAATAATAAAATTTAAAAACAGTAGTTACATAAATACTTATATAAATAAAGTGTTATGTACCGTATCTAGTACTACAATTAATTTGTGCGCCAGCTCCTAGCCGGTGGTTTATTAATGAGTTGTGATAGCAAGTCCAGCGACACGTGTGTGAGCTTGCTATATGGAGCTATTATAATATCACATTGAGTAGACATTGTGTTTGAGCAACTTACAATAAATATTTTAAACTAACATCAGAATAACAACACATTTTGTATTGAAAATATTCTTTAAAATGTTCCGAAAACGTTACGATAAATCTACTTATACTACTTGCTACTACCGAGAAACTTGTTTCAAAGTTCAAATATAAATTATTGTTTATTCATATTTATTAATAAATCCCATGTTCCCAACTGTTTTTTCTTGTCATGTACAAGTTATATAAAATTTTCTATAACAAGAAATTTGATTGAGCAATATTTAAAAATTATTTATAGAAATAGTTTTCTATAAATATTTATTTCATAAGCGTAATTCTATCTAGGAATTTAATAACACACGATCACCGCTACCAGCGTGAAATAATAGTTATAAAATGACTTCTTACATTTTAATAAGGTCGGTTACTGCTCTACTCGACTATATTATTTTCATTTATAAATAGCTGATTTGATGTAAAGGTGTTCGTATCAGTCTCTTCGTATACAGTCAGGAAAAAATACTATATTTAATATTACATTTGTACGCTACTTATAATAATTTGTTGTCAGTAATGTTCAGTCAAACAATTCATCTCACATCGAGGTGCTTCCATAGTGCTAGTCTTCTATACCTCTCGAAATGTTTTCAAGATCTAATAATGTTGTTTCTTTCAGACAAGTCTCAGTGCTGCAGACGTCCATCCCGCTCCCAGCCTCGGCGGCGGCGGTGCGTCGTGCTCCTCCTGACAAGCGCCCTCTACCCGCTACCCCTATACACGGTGAGATATAAAACAAATCCAATTTTTCGCCGAAATTAATAACAAATCATCAATCGGGGAATGAGCAATATTAGATTGCTTAATACGAAGACCATGCTAAGGATAATGACATCCATTGATCACTCCACTAAAAATTTTTAAGGAAGTTCCGAGATTAAAATTACTTTCGTTTTGTTCATCAAAGTGGGTTCAAGTTAAATATTAAAATTGACCGCTAAAGGTATTTTTGTTTGTTAATTTTCCTTGGACAGTACGTCACTTCGGTAATGTTATATAATGATGAGAAACGTATAAATATGTTATTCAATATTAAAATACTAATACGGCGGCCTCACGAAAACTAAATATATTTTATTAATAAGTCGTTTAAAAACTTAAACTAAAACTAAATTTATTTTGTAGTTCCTTTAAGTTGATTTTAATAGAAATTTTAAAAAAATCAGTTGAAAACATGTAATAGAATCTTATTCGTAAGTATCGAATGTTTAAAGACAGTTGACACAATAGATTTTACAAAAAATGATATTTTTAATGAATATCAAAAAATAATATGAATTTTTTTTAACCTCCTCATAGAAATTAGTTGTAATCGTGCTATATAGCGTTCATCTATTTCATTAATACTTCTTGAAGCAGTAACGAGCGCTCAAATTGACAGGAGATCGGAGGAACAACATACCTAAAGCTTTATTCACTTTTCCGCTCATTCCGATAAGTGAAGTATCGTCCATTTATTGTCTGCTGCTAAATGAGCCACACTCGTCTGATGCGTCTTGAGATAAGGGCGTTGTTGAGAGTTTTAAAAGTTATATCATAAAAGTTCAACTTCATGATCGTGGTTTCTCTTTATAATTTCAAATGAAGAAATTTATGCGATTGGGATAAAACAAATTTTTTAAATTTGATTCAGAAAATTTTTGATGTAAACATTTTTACAAATCCCGGTAATTGGGAGAGGAGAAGACGGCATGTAAATGGTGATGGAGCTTCAGTTTCTATATAAACACATTGAAATGAATGTAACGTTCATTGATAACATAATGTGTTTATCATTTATAGAACAATTTAAATAATAAGTCCTTCTTGTTATAACTCTCATGAATGATCTTCAGATTATTCATTGTGTGTCGGTCGTGTGCTCGACACATAGATGCATCGTCAGTTAATGTGCACTTCTCGAAGAGCGCACTCTGCTTTAACAAACGGAACGGATCCTTTAAATTAGATTAAAAATTAATAGTTTTTCCTTAGTGTAAGATAAATAAATAAAATAAACATTAAAACCGCAGTTACAGTTAAAGTGCAATGTTTTAAAGAATTGAAGATTTTATAAGTTTTCATCGTAGTTTTAAACAAAATTTGTAAGACTCAAATTAATAACGAGAAGAAATGTCAAACAAGTAATTGGAAGATTAAAATATTTAGTGGAAACAATGATCTCTTGATGGAACAGATAAGCATTGTAAGTTTATTTATAGATAAAAACATGTGGGAATAACGTTTACTGTTTCATAATTACTGTGTTACTTTTAGTGTCTTGAAGTAATTATAAAACATTTAGATATAGCCTACTCAGTTAAAAAACATGTACCAAAACCCCATCCAGATATTATATGGGTCATTGTTAAAGATGCTGTTGTGTATCTGGTGATTCACCGCTTTCTCCAGACGAATTCCTTACTCATTTACACACAATTACGAACGTTAATTTCAGAACATAAATAATTATGAAAGTACTTCAAGTCCGTTTTAAGTAGTTAGGAGTATCTTCCATACATCCTATATATAGAACAAGATATTGAACAGCTTACATTAATCTATTCATCTTATGAACTAGATTCTACAACGACTATAGCAGTGATGGATTGGCGAATAAAGAACGGATGCTGACTTGATTGGGTTCGCTATAATGACGCTGGACTTCCTTCTCGGTCTGGCTGTCGTTGTGTCATTCATTCAAAAAAAAATTTATATGATATATAATGACATCATAATTTGATATCAATTATTCCGTCTTTTAATTTCATTAACTTACTAGGTACTCATTATAAGATAAAAGTATATTTATATTATAAATGTTATTTAGATCAAACATGACATCAATTATTCTAAGTAATTGTTAGTGGAAATAATTTATTTAGTAACTTGTCCAAATATTGTAGCCTCTTTATAACTTAAATGGAAAACAATTGTTAATTAGTAAACAATACTTTATTGAATTTTAATTTCTTTATCCTAAATACAACAAATTCGACGATTCGAAGGTCGAGAGATGAGACAGTTGTGTCAAATAAATACAGCTACATATAACAAGTGGAGTAAATCAATAATAAAACGTTATGTTTTATTTAATTCCCCTATAGTTGTTATTGAGGGTCAAACAGGGGTTGTGCTCATATCCGTGACGTCATATTATTACTTTTAACATCGCACGGATCGATATGGTATACCAAATTTACAAGACCTCTGCTGTCAGTCGGTGCTATGTTTTCTGACACATGTAAACACATGGTATCTCGGTTCAATGTAAAATTGATGGCACACTGAACAATTTTTTGACCTACGTATCAGTGCATTACCAGCACAGCGCGGGCCACCCGTGTCGTATTAAAAACATAAAGTATACATATCTTTTCAGTTGACAGATACATTGATAAATTAATTTATTCTGATAACCCCTTAATAATACTAGTAGTAAACTGTTTTTATTATTTATTGTTTGTTTATTTTAGGCAAGAGTGGTCTCTCGGCGAGCTCAAGTCGGTCAACAAGTCCTCTCGGTCAAGGAGCAGTAAGTTTTATTCCGCGAGCACCAGCATCATCTTCTGGGTAAGTGTTTGAATTAATTAGATATGTTAAATAAATGCCATATTATATCGTTTACATTTCTGTGTGTTGAAACTAGAATTATTGATATATATCTATATAAATATGTGAGGTTGAGGTATTTAACGTATATATTTATGACTTTGTTTCAGATCTAGACCAAATTCTTCTTTGCTTGCCCCCGGTAGCAAAATTCCCTCGTCTTTGACTCCACCTCAACATCCCCAAAACACAAGTACTCCTAATGGAACTCCGACCAAGCAATCCATGCTAGATAAATTAAAATTATTTAATAAAGACAAAGTAAGTAGCGAGAAACAAAGTAGCAAAAGTACTGCAGTATCAAAGCGAACTAGTTCCTCAAGTGGGTTTTCGTCAGCAAAAAGTGAGAGGTCAGATTCTAGCTTAAGTCTAAATGAATCCGCAAATGCTACGAATACACATATCAAATCATCTAGTCTAATTGGCCCTAAAGGCGTGAGACCTCACAACGATACATTAACAAGAGATAAATCTGGTAAAAATGTGAAATCCAAGTTAGTGAATTCAAAAGTAGTAAAGGAATCTTCCACAAATGTAAATAAATCAAACGTAAAGAGTAGTCATGAAAAATCAAGAGGTAGTCCAAAGTTACCAGCCCGTGAGAAAGAGTCGAGGATAGCTGCGCCAAAGTCAGTTAGCAATACAAAACTTAATCAAATAGAAGATCATTCAAGAGGTTCAAAATCAAGAATTGAGTCTAAGATGGTGAAGTTATCTGGGAGTCAAATGAAACTGTCTGAACGCGCTGAAAATACAGATGTAAAAACGTATGAAAACACCAAAAATCATTCTAATCACGCTCAGCCACCATCTCCATCGGGCATGCAGCAGCAAAATCTGACAGGGATTCCTAAACCTACTGCTGCAGTAAAAGGAACTACCAAAATGTCGAAAGATGAAAGACATGCTATGCATAAAAACACAAATAGTCAATTAAGTCCTATACAAAGTAATTCTAGCTTAAATTCTACAAATAATGTTAGTGCTCTTCCGTTCTCTCGGGAACAATCAAATTTAAGCAAAGAAATATCTCAAAAACAAACTCTTGCAGTGTCTCCAATGCCTGTTATAAACAATGGAAGTCAAAATCCCATAACGCTAATGTCAGAAAGTACGCATTCCAATTCTACTCACAGCACTACCGGCCAACAATCTAATTCCAGTGATGGTAGTGTCATATATCGTCCGTCCAGTGAATCCGGGTCTGAAATGTCTAAGGGCAGTAACTTGGCATGCAATAAAAGGCTGGATATGAATACGACATACATCAATGATGTAATAAATGAAGCTGAAATATCCGAAAAAGAAGCTGCTCAAAAAAGGACTTGTGACAAACCTGGTCCAAAATCAATTTTTGAAGCGAATAAAACTTTAACAGAATACGATAAGAATGATAGCCGTTCTAGTACTCCATCACACTGTCGTGATAACTCTCTTGGAGAAGAGGAAAGTCCATTAATGAATGTTTTGCCCATGAGACCTCTCCTTAGAGGATACAATAGTCATTTAACTTTACCGATGAGAACGACGGCTTTAACACAAAAAAACCTTCCCGGATATCCTCAACATGCAAATACTGTCAAAGCTAGTTTCGGGAGGGACAATATGGGATTGCGTGAGCGTATAAATTACGGGCCTGGTTTTTCTAACCCCGACTATTGTGACCTTGAAATAGCGTCCGGTTACATGTCGGACGGGGATTGTTTGAGAAGAATAAATCTAAATGAAATTGATTGCGGACGAAATAATGATGTTATGGATGGATATATGTCAGAAGGTGGAGCCTCGCTGTATGGTCGCAGAATGAATTACCAGCAATCTTCTCAGTTTCAGCAACTTGATGAAAGGTATTTGTTTTGAAATATTTAATTATTTAATAATCTATATATTAACTTATTAATTCTTCTGATGATGTTTATTAAATTACCCCCTGCAGTCATGAGATGTGTTGCCGCGGTGGAACTTACGATAAAAATTTGCGCTTTTACGCCGATGATATTTGTGAAACAAAGTGAGTTTAAAAAAAAATATATGGTCCAACTCACAAATTCTTTCGGTAAAACGATATTATGTTTCTATTCCTGACTTATAAATTAAATGAAGAATTTAATAAGGTCTGGATATATACTTAGGCGTTGTAGACGCTTCTTACTATGGTTGTTGTAATTGTAATCTTAGAGTGGATAGGAACTGCCATACTCAATATTGGATCAATATTTGTTATTTGGAAAACTGTATCCCACATTCCACAAGTGGTCGGCCCGCCCTCCATTTCGAACATGTGGCTACAATGTTTGAATATACGTACCTATAACGAGATAAAGATTAGCATTTAGTTTATGAAATACAACATATTTATTTTATTAATTTTTATAATGGTCATGGCTTTATCTTACTGACTTCTCATTAACGTTCCATTTAAATAAACCATTTCATGGTGTACGGGAAACTTACTAAAATAACACTATATATAATTTTTTTTTATTTATTCTCTTTTTCAATAGTTTGTAAACGTTATTGGCATTCTGTTTTTATTAAAATACTCATAGTAATCCGCGGATCTCCCAATGAGGACTCGCATGCCCATAGCGCACTCACACTGTCGCATAGCTAGGGGAGAGGGCGAGGTGGCCAAAATCGATATTCCTACGTCTCACGCCGACCCCCGCTCGTACATACCACGCCTCGACCCTAACCACCCACAACATAACGTACCAATCGGGACCTTAACGGTCATGACATAAAACCCTACTTCCTCCACGTAGAAACTCTGTTTTATTGTTTGTTTCAAAATATTTTAAATCGAAATTTTAATGACGTTCTTACCTATATCATACGGTTTTTTTTCTTTGTACTCTATTCTTTAATTCCTGCATTAATCAATTTTGAATTTTAACCTTTTGATCCTACGAAACCGACGCTAACAAGCGCACGAAATAAGACCCAAGTCGGTTTTAATGGTATAGGTTTAAGTGATTATGTAAATTGGTATGGGAGTCGGTTCGATGAGGTCTGCCGGTCCGTCGGCCGCGGCCGCGCGGGCAGGGCGGGCGGCACTCGGCGGCGCGCACTACGGGCGTGCGGCCGCGCCGTACCGCCCGCGACACTCGACACGCACGTGACAAACTTTTCCCGATTTTCTCTACGGAAAATGTAAAGCCGTTACCGGCATCGATCGTTCCGTCGCCAGACGCAGGCTCGCCTCGACTCGCCGATCCCAGCTGGCGCCGTACATCTGGACCGCGCGTAACAAAGACTCGACGGGAAAAGACTCGCGAATCCCGTAAACTGCGACCGATGATACTTAGCCGGTGTTAAAGTGTATTCTAGGTGTGCTTGACTATGCGCCGTGCCTTGTATCGTTTCGTCTTTTGAGTGCGAACTTTGAAGGACAATTTGTTTGCTAAAATATTTTTACTTATGCTACGATAATAATTTTGCAGACATTAGTGTAAGAATAAGTGTTGCCTTGCTATGTGTCTTCGCTTCGCTTTAGACGTATAATATACATCGGTGCTTGAACTTTTATACGCGTAGAGTAATAATCCTTTTGTATTTAGAAGATATAATATAGGATTTATATGCTTAAAATAAGGACATGGTTACGACGTACTTGGTAAGACTTGATTATATTTCTTGCTTGTTATTTATAGGCTTAATATCATAATTTCAATAAAACATAAGACAATAAACATTTCGAGCATCTGGACTATTGCGAAGTCGATGAATGCGTGTGACATGTGGTCGCCAATCCTGACGATAGACTCGACTAACTATATCTAGTTAATTATAAAGTAATATTAAATAATGTGCATATGTTTCCAAGAACAACGGGAACTTTTAGGGTATAATGTTTCGAGGCGATTGATCTGAGGTTATTACTTCGGTATATGTGGGGTTCTCTGTTGGGGCGGAAATCCCTATGCCCGAGCATTACGATGTCTATTTCAGTAGAAATAAAATAGTTATTCAACTTGCTAAAATGGCTTTAATTTTAGAGTTATTTAGAGAATTTCAGAAGTTTTAAGATTAGGTTTATTTTTAATTATGAAAATATTTTTAAAGTTACAATTAAAAAATACAATTTTTATTATCCGTCGTTTAAATTTCTAATATGCCCCAGTTGAACAAATATTTTACCACTTACGACCCCAGTTTAAATTAACCGTTCTAAATAAGTTTGCATGTTACATTGTCCATGACCAAAGAAAAAAATGTCTCTCGAGTAAGGTCGGGTGTTACTATTAAATAAAAGCGTTTGCCTCCAGTCGGGCTGGTGGAAATATTGTTTGCATGTGTTGTGTGTACGCGTGTAGGGGTGAGCTGCTAGTGAATCATGGATTTGATTGTTTTATTCGAGTACCTCGCCTGCCTTCTGCTCTCTAAATCAATGTCCAATATTTGCTTCCATACCGTTCCTGTACCTCCTAGCCTTTGATACACAAATATGGCAGGATTCTAGGCTAAGGAATGAATCTTTTGTTCATTATTAAAATATTTACATATACAAAATTCATGAAAGGTTGCCGTTTTGATCTGTTTGTTTAACAGCGTTAGTAAATAATTCGCTATTGTAGGCTCCAACAATACATGTCATCACCATAATTGTCTTTCAATTGAAGGAAGCTCTATAAGTCAAAACATAATAGTGCATACATAAATAAATGAGAGGTAATAAGTATAATATGTATTATTTTATAGCAAGTCAACTACGGTCACTGGATGTTATAATATTGTGTTGCTAGTATGTGGAACAAACCCTTATAGTACATTAAATTAAAATTATTTTAATGTATTACAGTTATATTTTTTATACTCAAAAATTATTAACATCTACGCCTGGTAAATGTATCATTAAACATTATGCAGTAAATCATTATTTCATAATAAAACATAAATTATAAGATTAATTTAAATTTTATTATGCGAATATGTTCGTAATAGGTAGATGAAAGAGTTGTGTAGTAGTCTAGATAAGGCATATTATTGAAAATCGTTGATTTGTGACCGTTTAAAAAAAAACAAAATTGAAAAACACACTTCGCTTTAAACGTCTATAGTATGAATAAAAACTTATTTATTTTATTATATTTTATAATATTTAATAATTTATTTTGCAACTTTTTCTTCTTGTTTTAGATATTCTCTTATCTCTTTCTCATTCAATTAAGAAACAAGCAACGCTCTACTGTAGTCCTCAAAAACAGTTGATATTTATATATTTTTTTAAACAATAAGGATTAGATACCTTCTTAATGTTGATTATTTAAGGAGGCGTCTGCTGTTTTTTTATTTTAATTATATTTGCATTTTACATTCGCTTTATCTACTTAAACTAATATTGTTACACACAAAGTTTGTTTGTTGCGCCAATCTTTAGAGCTACCGGAAGAATTTGACTATATACTATTAATAATGGACTTCGTTATGGTAACAGCTAGTGTAAGATATATAGATGTATTAGGTTTGATTTTTATAAATACTATAAATTTCTGTAGATATTATCGAAATATATTTTGATACTCGAGTTAGCCGTTTTTGGTCATTTTGTAGACATCTAAGATTAAAAGTTATGGAAAGTCCGGTTGACTATCTCAAATGTATGAGTTTAGGAGTTATATAATAACAGCCGCACGTGAGATAAGGAAACAGCATTGATATTTAAATAAAAAATGCTTTTATATAAAATAATGGTTGAGGAATAACGAGGGCTGCTCAGTTTACGTAATGAGCAAGAAGGGTAGGAGTTCTTTTCAGATCTGTCATCATTAGCAAGGGCTTCAGGCGCGAAGGTTTCATTAAGACGACACGTTCTCACAATAGGGGAATTGACACACCTTACGGTTATACGCCTGCCTTTAGAGCAATTTAACATAATGTGTGGGCAATACGTGTCTGAAGATAAAAATATAGATATAGTGCAATTAACAACATCTACGTTTAACACTTATTATACTTATTAAATACATCATTTTCTAGACCATTTTTAACTAAAAGTATAATACTTTTGATCTTAAAGCTTAGCGCGGCCTACGAGGGTAGCTAGACATTAGTCGGCTTAAACAAATCGGCTTATAGCATGAAAGACTGTTTTATTTGTAAACGTCAAAAGGTCAGGAATTTACGTGTGCTCAGTGGAGATACTTTTTATAGAAGTGTTAGAAATAAATTATTATAATAAAAGTATTTAAAGTATACAAATCTTAGAAAGGTTTTATATAATATATTTGCGTATATGGCCTTATAGAAATTCATTTAAAAAGATCTAAAAACGGATTGGAGATTTTTTCGAGAACCTTTCAAATTGCTCACAGAACCCGTCCCAAGTTTCCGTGAAAATCTTATTTTATCATTCCGAAACCACAACATGGACCTTTTTAATTTCAGTTAATGGATGCTCGAGTGCGCTGCTTCAAAGTTATTTTCTTGTTTTTCCGATGTTTTTCTGCTCCGTTAACGGTTGTTATTAGTTATTTGTTGAAAGTTCTAAGTAAAAGACTTCTATAGGCAGTTAAATGAAAAAAATATTAAAATTAAGTTACCGTATTAATATAAAAATCCTTTTTTTTTTGTATCTAAACATTCATGATTCATGATATCTATTGTACATATTAAGCCGGCTGCACTCACGTTGTTTATATAGGATTTTGTTCGAATAGTTGTGAACATATACGGGGTCCTTATGAGCCCCGAGAACGGCTGAACATCGATGGGGACGCGAGTTCAAGACTAGTGCCCGTCTAGTTTCAAATCATTATTTTGACCATGATAATTTGTTTTAATTCAAAATCTATCGCAATATCTTTAACTTCTAACGTAAATCACTGACACTTGACATGCCAAATTCCTTCTTTAAGATCGAGTTAATTTGGAGATAATATATTTTAGAATTATATTATTATTACGTTGTATATATATGCCAAAAACATTCCTTAAACTTTTATAGAGATTGTTTTTATTTTGTCTTTGGCTGTGGTGTCAAAGCCTATTTGAGCCATGACCTAAATCTTTAGAATCTCAAGATCTTTTAAGTTGAACGCTCATGAGTTTAACGGCTATATTGTGAAAGGTATGTTAGTACAAAGTCTAAAATAAATTGCAAATTATTTTTATATGTGTCCGTTTGAACGATGTGAAGTAACTGTTGATAAACTTAAAATATTCTTTGCAACGACCTGATGACCTGATACTGCTGGTCAGCCGGTGCATTAAAAATAATTATCCTCATTCTTTCCACAGTGGGTTCATTGATCATATGATATGCAATAAAGAGTGATTGATGATTATACTAAATACGTGCCTTTTGTTGTGTGTGCTACATTCTTGGAGTACATTTTACTGATGGTGTAGTAAGCCTATGACAGAAATTATAAACTCAAATTAAACTGGACTGATAACTGAGACGGGATTGAATTTTAAACTTTAGTAGCAGAAATAAGGATCGCTTATTAATTTTAGTCGTTAATCAACACAAAAATTGTTTAAGTTTTATTGACAGACTAATTTAAATAAAATAGAGTCTTGGTGATACAAGTGGTAGGTATGTGCTCGTTATGATATCAGCGACGGTGAAATACATCGTTCTTATTTCAGTATTAAAAATGTTACTTAAATATTAAATACAAAGGATGTATAAATACATTTATATTTTGTGTAAATGCACATGAATGCTGGAACGCCATCGTGACTATTAGTGGAATACTTTTAGTTTTATATTTTGATAAAAAGCTCATAAAAGTAGGCCACAACATGTTGCGCGCGGGAGGAACACCCTCTATCAGGCATATCAATTGCCTTTGTTTCGCTCCAGGCTCAAAGAACCCGCAGACCCACTTTCATTACGAGCAAAACACACTTCTCATACAGTAGCTTTCAAAACGAGACAAAAACATGTTTCAGATAAAGTTAGTTTTATTATAATTATTTAAGAATCTATTTAAAATTCAATACATTTTGAGTATTTCTATTAAATGTCGTAATATTTTTAACATAGAAGACTTAAACGTTTTTTTTATTGTATCGATTAAAATTTTAATAGTATTTCGGTACATAATTTATCGTATGACTCATGAAGGGAGGTTCAGCGTCCCTTAGATAGGGATCGATCGACTTTATTTTTACAAAAATGAATCATAACTTTGAAGAGTAAAAGTTCACGTCGATATTTTATTGCATTATTTTAAAAATATCTATTTTCTATGTTTGTCATCGTTGAAGCTACTAATTATTATATATAGTACTTGGACGGGATCATCTAGTGTTGATTGTTGGTCGGTTATCTTATGAAAAGATTTTTAATAACGACATACTCGTTGCCGAAATACGAAATTTTAATAAATATACAATTGCAGTAACAATACATTAAATTAAATTGGGAATCGGAAGTTACTTTTATAATGTCAATATTATAAATATTTATTTATTTATTCGTTATGTCAATACATGAATTGTTTAATTTTTGCATTAAAAAGCAAGCATATCAGATCAGATTAGTTGAAGTGCGGTCCTACTTAGAGTTGGAACGCCCCATATTTTCCAAAATGTGTCGTAAAAACCGGCTAAAAGCTAACCACGAACGGGGTTCAGGTTATCCTATACCATCATACAATAACACCATCACCTAACAGGTGGCGGAAATCCCACCAATACTCATTCCCATCAAAAGCTGACCTCGGGCTCAGAGATCTGTTCTAAAATTTTTTGTCAAACCTATTACAATAGGACATATAGCGCAAATCTCAAATTGTTGGGATAAGGGCAGGTGGATAATGATGATGAGATCAAATTATTAAAGTTATTCCAAGTCAAAGTCAATATATTTAATCTCAAATACCTGCCAGATAGCACTTATGAAAACTTTAGTTTTATGGTTCTAAAGGGTAGATTCCTGTAAGAAACGGCATACCCTTTTAAACCGAGTACTGTTCAAATTATTTATGAAATTATAAGTAATTCTAGTATTCTTTACAAATTGATTATGTATATGTACAAATGAGTATTTTGTTCCTTTCTCATATTTTAAAGATACCTATATATATATATTCCTTTCTTCCAGACGTGTTCGTAGAGGCATGGAAGGTGGAAGTGGAGTGGTTTACCGCGTGGTCGGCCGCAATCGCAGTAAGGCTGACTGTGGTCAGCAAACCGAGAGGCAGCCGCCCACCCCCAGACAAGATACGACTTGGAAAAAATATACTGACTCTCCTGGTGTTGGCGCTCCACCTATGGTATGTACACATAGAAAAAAGTAATATTATTTACTTATAACGAATTTTTTCTTATAAAAATTTAAAATTACAATTAACAATAATTCTATATAAAAAACTAACATAGGCTATTGAGGTGATTTATTTCACACGCAATGTTTACTTATTAGTTTATTAAAAATGTTTATACTAAATGTTTGTTGGTATTCCTCAGAATCAACAGGCGCCAGCACCGCCGAGCCCCTCTCATGGACGGAAGGCTGAGCGTCGTGCTGGTCACCACTCACCTCAGCACCACAAGAGGGAGAAACTCACTGCGGCACAACAATTGGGCATTGCGCCACACCCTCAGGTACAAAACAATTACTACTTCATGATAAATAAAAAAATATATATTTTACTTTGGGATATTATGTTTGTTTATTTGTATAGTGACTGACAATGCTTTGTTTTATAGTATCCTGTGTCTAATCAATCGAGCCAGCATGTACCTCGTAGTGGCAGCGCCCAGGTAACCAACACATATAAATTCAACTCAATACAAATACAATAAAATAATGTCTTTTTAAATTATATTTTTATAGCAACGTTATACATATTAGAATATATTTAACTTTTTTTTTGTATTAAAACTTTCATTATCTATGATCACAATTATATAAAAATTTCCGGCTGTACTCACGTAAATACTATCAGAATTACAACGGTCTACTTCCAACTCATTCGAGGTCCTTATTCCTGAACTCTGACCATGGTGGATTCGTGGCGTAAACTCTATATATTAAAATAATATAGATTTATAATTAGACTTTATAATGTTATATAGCAGTTCATTCAACTCTGAAGAAATAAAATATCTTAGGAGTCAGATTTATTTTAACGTAATTTACTTCAATAATAACAGTCTTCTAAGTCACATGTCAAATTATTAAATAATTTACCATCATCACTCGTCACACTAAATGAATAATTTAACTTGCTTCAAAATGATTATGAATTATTTCAATATTCAAGTAGTTCTGTACTAAATGATAAGTGATTCAATCCATAAAATGATCCAGTTGCAGTCACCGAGCGGACCATCTCGACCATCGAGCGTGTCAAGCGGAAATGGCAGCAGCTGTTCCTCTAACAAGGCCAAAGTTCCACAAAACTTTGGATACGTAAAGAGACAGAATGGAGGTCAACCACCTCCCCCCCCTCCTAATGGTCCTCCTCAACACGGCCACGGTAAAAGACCTTACACTAATTAATTTACTTTTTGTCTAATTAATCTATTTTTTTAAACTATTCTTATAATTATTATATCTTTACGAATTCATTTCAGGTGGAAGAACAGCTCAAGTATCAGCAGTGCCCAGAACTAAAGTAAAAGTTTCAGGTGGCACACAAACGTGCACTCAGGACCTTCAAATACATAGTAACTATAAATATTATACATTTTATCTTATGTTCATATATATCGTTATTTCTTGGTTTATTTCTCTCTACCAACTTTATTATAGACATCCATGCAAAAACACAGCCTACTACCGCTGTTGGGAATTAATGAGTTTATAAAGTTCCGAAAAAAGAATATATATCTAGAACTGTGCTTTCCATGTATCCTTAATTCGTGCAGGTCGGGTGACATTTCCCCAAACGTTATCTGATACTCATTTACACCCAGAGTTCAAAACTCACGGAAGACAGCCCGGGTCGTTAATGGTCATTTCTATCTACTTTTAAGAGCAAGGTCAAGTTACTCTTTACCTTTTTACCTTTGAAAAAAGGAATGATTAAGTGAGGAACGAAGGCCAGCATAGGTCCGGCCACATGGAGAATGCATTACGACTATTTCAATTACTATTTGACTGCGTAAAGAGAAGTTCCGGATTCTCCGTTTGTTCTCAGGGACCCCATACTCTTTGAATGGCTAAAACTTTTAGCTTTATTTAGGAGGGTGACGACTCCGTTCTTTTTCCACCGCTTTTATTACAGGAAGTGCACCAAAATCTATATTGTGCAATATATGAAAATGAAGTAGAGGTCAAACCGAAAAGATCAACATTAAACTATCCGATACAGCCTGAAATACGACCTACCAACAATAGGACTGATGTTTCAAGGTGTAGAGTAAACATCCATTTGTGCATCCTTTGATTGTCAACCGTGGGCGGTGGTCATCATTTACCATTAAGTGGCCTTTTAATTATAAAAAAAATAGGGACAGAAAAAAATACTATTTAATTGACTGAAGTATATTATTTATTTAATCGATTAATAATAATAATAATAATAATAATAATAATAATAATAATAATAATAATAATAATAATATACTTTATTGTACACCCGGAATTTACAAAAATATAAACATAAAAAAACAGAAATAACGACATGGTACAAATTTGGCGACCTTACCGCTAAAGAGCAGTCTCTTCCAGGCAACCAATCAGAAGTAGGAAAAAAATATATAAGAAAAACATAATGTGGGTGTGCTTAAACAGAAACAGAAAGAAAAACATAGCGCAATACATATAAACCTACATAAATACATAAGTATACATATAAAAACATATGCATACATAAAAACATACATAAATATATATAAAATATTCACATATACACATATATATATAAATCATACATATAATAAACATTCATACTTAAATACAAATACATAGAAACATTAAAATATAAAAAACGACTAACATACTATAAGTTTAAATAGTGAAATTTTAAGCAACGTTTGAATGACTCGCATGACTTGGCGAGCTTAATACTAAGAGGAAGATTATTCCAAAGACGAATGGTACGTACAGTGAAGGAATTGGAGTAATAAGAAGAGGAATGGGGAGCAACTTTCAGGATAAGGTTTTGTTTGGAACGAAGAGAACGAATATGACTGTCACTTAAAAATTCAAATCTATCTTTCAAGTAGGAGGGAGTGGAAGGATTAAACAGTAGGCAGTAAAGAAGGCTAAGCATATGAATATTCCTGCGAAAGCGAATTGGGAGCCTCTTGAGTTTTTTACGAAAATGTGAAATATGACCAATATTTGCGAATACCAAATATGAACCTTATGCAAAGGTTTTGAAGACGCTCAAGCTTATTCAATTGATCCTCTCTTAAATCAGGATAGCAAGCATCTGCATAATCAAGTATAGGAAATAGTAAAGATTGAGCTAAGACAACTTTGGTAGAGATTGGAAGAAAATTGCGTAGTCTTCTCAAACTTCCCACGGCAGCAAACATCTTTCTACTCAGCTCACTAATCTGCGGATTCCAAGAAAACGTTTGGTCTAGAATTACACCAAGATTTTTTACGGTATGACTATAAGGAATGACGATCCCTTCAAAACTGATGGGAGGTAGTTGAGACTCGGATATGCGAGCAATTAACCTTGGACTACCCATGATTATCACCTTAGACTTAGATGTGTTTATTGTAAGTCCAAAACACTTACTCTAAACAGAGATACGCACCAGATCTTCATTAACTTTAAAAATGGTGTTAGCAAGATCATCAAAACAGGATTGCCGGTAAATCTGAAGATCGTCTGCATTCAGGTGGTAGAAAGAATTGATTTGAGAGCAAATAGTGTTTATAAACACTGAAAATAATAGTGGAGATAACACGCCACCTTGAGGGACTCCAGCATTAACTGCACTCCAGTCAGAGTACAGATCACTTAAACGTACACGTTGCCGGCGCCCACGCAAGTAACAACGAAACCAGTGAGTTGCCGATGGAGATATGTTAAGAGTACCCAATATCGTGAGTAAGATATCAAAGTCTACGGTATTGAAAGCATTACTAAAGTCAAGCAATGTCAATACCGTAACCTGACAATTGTCCATGCCGGACCTGATGTCGTCAGAGATTTTTACTAAAGCAGTAGTCGTACTATGACCAGGACGGAAGCCGGATTGGAAATTACTTAACAGATTATGTTTAAATAGAAAAGTGCTCAATTGAGAATGAACTAGACGCTCAAGGATTTTGGACAAAAAGGAGAGGATAGATATAGGTCGGAAATCAGAAGAACAGGAGGGGTTACACTTTTTCGGGAGAGGTATAACATGAGCATCTTTCCAACATGAAGGGAAGTCACACAATGAAATGGAGTTGTTAAATAAGGATGTTAAGGTGGGGGCTACGATACCAAGTATAGTGATGATCATTTTACGACTTATGGCATCAGGACCGACCGCATCAGAGTTCACGGATAGGATAGTCTTCTTAACATCACATACGGAAAACTGACTTAAATGAAATGCGGGAGTATTTGGAGTTGGTAGCGATGAAAGTTGGTTTAAAGTGTAAGCTTTAGTAGCTCCATCCAGAGGTGCTAAAGTAGAGAAATGTTGATTAATGTTATTTAAATCGGAATGGGACAGATTTTCATTATTTTGCTTACTTTGACCAACTCCTAAGGATTTAAGAAAGTTCCAGACCCTTACGGAGTTTTTTTCCTCAGTAACAGATCTGTAGATATGGCGTGATAGTTTATTTCTACAAAGCCTGTTGCAGCGATTTCGGACTTTTATATACCTTGCCTTATTCGTATCATTGGGTTCTCTTTTATTTTTAGCTTTAGCTTCAATCTTTTTTATTTGCAAACTCTTAATATCATCCGTTAGCCAGGGATCAGGAAGATGCTTCATTCGTACAGGTCGGATAGGAGCATGTGCGTCATAAAGATTCGTCAGTACCGAGTTAAAAATGGCAACTTGCTCATCTAGAGTACTCGGAGTGAATACCACAGACCAATCAATGTTAATGGCATCGACACGTAGTTGATTTAAGTCCATTCTACCAAAGTTGCGCTGAAGAAAAGTTTTAGATTTTAATTTGGGAGGCTTGATCTTATAAGATAAGTAAAGAAGATCATGATAGGAAAAAGCCAGTGCGGAGCATTGACCGTGTTTTTCTACATGATCAAGAGAGGAAACCAGAATAAGATCTAAAAGAGAGGAGTTACAGTTAGGGGCATGATGAGTGGACAACAAAGGAAGAATGTGCAAGTTAATGGCATTGGCGGTAGAGGTCAGACGAGACGACCTATAGTCGTTTTTAAGTAAGCAAGTATTAAAGTCGCCCATAATAATTGTATGATTATAAGAAGGAGTCAGTTGTTCCAAAAGATTTTCGAAAGAAGAAAAATAGTCGATATTAAGAGTAGACGCCAAGTAGAAGCTTAAAGTGTGATAGAGTTAGTTCAATGAATAGATGTTCAGGGCCCACATTTAGATTTTGCGAGGTATTAATAATAGAAAAGGGGATGTGAGAACGCAAATAAATAGCAACTCCGCCGCCTCCACGCCCAATGCGATCGTTACGTATTAAATAATATCCTGGCAAGGAGTAAGCAATTGAGGGTAGGCAAGGCTTTAGCCAAGATTCAGATATTAATATAGCGTGAATATTATTATCAACAAAGGTAGAAAGCATGTCAGGAAAATGAGCAGGAATACTCTGGGCATTAATGTGAACTATATTAAAATTCTTCAGACAATCTGAGAAATTAGAAACAAGGCTGTCACTCAATGAAGGGATATTATGAAAACTGTCGCTACTGTTTAACTCATGGGACGATGAAGAAAAAGAGATAAAAGAGTCGTTGATTTGGCTGTCGTCGTTTGACATTACAATAAATTATAAAATAAACTTAAATAATAATTATAGATAAAATAAGAATATATTCGTTATATTAAATTTATATTTTAACGAAATCGATAATTATTCTAATAAGCAAATAAATTAAATAAATTAAAATCAAATTATATCTATACGAATCTTGCGGTTATTAATACCATCGCATGTGAAATTCTGAAACATTCTATCTAATGGCGGAAATTCACGAATGAACTATTGTAACGGACTACTTCTGAGACCATAAAACGAAGAAATACTTAGAGGTAACCCTCGACTCTATCGACGGTCTAGGAACTTGTGACACTCAGAAATCACATCTGCACGGACACCGTTATTGTAAAATAATATAAATGTAGAACATAAAAAACGGTTCCTAAATATTTCTGTCTCATAACTCTAAAATTTTCACGCAGCTATGTTACCAAAACACCAAAGTTCAACATAAAGTAGATGTTTTGATCTCTCGTTGTCCCCCCGCAGAGAACGGCATAGGCCCCAAGTCGTTCTCCCTGCAGGGTGCGGCGGCGGCGCAGCTGTCGTCGTCGGTGCGCGAGCGCCTGCTCGGCTCGCAGTCGCTGCCCAAGCCGGGGACACACGACTTCGCGGCGCTGTTCCACCATCACAGGTGCCCTGCCTTCATATATATTCATTACTATCGCAGCTGTCGTCGTCGGTGCGCGAGCGCCTGCTCGGCTCGCAGTCGCTGCCCAAGCCGGGGACACACGACTTCGCGGCGCTGTTCCACCATCACAGGTGCCCTGCCTTCATATATATTCATTACTATCGCAGCTGTCGTCGTCGGTGCGCGAGCGCCTGCTCGGCTCGCAGTCGCTGCCCAAGCCGGGGACACACGACTTCGCGGCGCTGTTCCACCATCACAGGTGCCCTGCCTTCATATATATTCATTACTATCGCAGCTGTCGTCGTCGGTGCGCGAGCGCCTGCTCGGCTCGCAGTCGCTGCCCAAGCCGGGGACACACGACTTCGCGGCGCTGTTCCACCATCACAGGTGCCCTGCCTTCATATATATTCATTACTATCGCAGCTGTCGTCGTCGGTGCGCGAGCGCCTGCTCGGCTCGCAGTCGCTGCCCAAGCCGGGGACACACGACTTCGCGGCGCTGTTCCACCATCACAGGTGCCCTGCCTTCATATATATTCATTACTATCGCAGCTGTCGTCGTCGGTGCGCGAGCGCCTGCTCGGCTCGCAGTCGCTGCCCAAGCCGGGGACACACGACTTCGCGGCGCTGTTCCACCATCACAGGTGCCCTGCCTTCATATATATTCATTACTATCGCAGCTGTCGTCGTCGGTGCGCGAGCGCCTGCTCGGCTCGCAGTCGCTGCCCAAGCCGGGGACACACGACTTCGCGGCGCTGTTCCACCATCACAGGTGCCCTGCCTTCATATATATTCATTACTATCGCAGCTGTCGTCGTCGGTGCGCGAGCGCCTGCTCGGCTCGCAGTCGCTGCCCAAGCCGGGGACACACGACTTCGCGGCGCTGTTCCACCATCACAGGTGCCCTGCCTTCATATATATTCATTACTATCGCAGCTGTCGTCGTCGGTGCGCGAGCGCCTGCTCGGCTCGCAGTCGCTGCCCAAGCCGGGGACACACGACTTCGCGGCGCTGTTCCACCATCACAGGTGCCCTGCCTTCATATATATTCATTACTATCGCAGCTGTCGTCGTCGGTGCGCGAGCGCCTGCTCGGCTCGCAGTCGCTGCCCAAGCCGGGGACACACGACTTCGCGGCGCTGTTCCACCATCACAGGTGCCCTGCCTTCATATATATTCATTACTATCGCAGCTGTCGTCGTCGGTGCGCGAGCGCCTGCTCGGCTCGCAGTCGCTGCCCAAGCCGGGGACACACGACTTCGCGGCGCTGTTCCACCATCACAGGTGCCCTGCCTTCATATATATTCATTACTATCGCAGCTGTCGTCGTCGGTGCGCGAGCGCCTGCTCGGCTCGCAGTCGCTGCCCAAGCCGGGGACACACGACTTCGCGGCGCTGTTCCACCATCACAGGTGCCCTGCCTTCATATATATTCATTACTATCGCAGCTGTCGTCGTCGGTGCGCGAGCGCCTGCTCGGCTCGCAGTCGCTGCCCAAGCCGGGGACACACGACTTCGCGGCGCTGTTCCACCATCACAGGTGCCCTGCCTTCATATATATTCATTACTATCGCAGCTGTCGTCGTCGGTGCGCGAGCGCCTGCTCGGCTCGCAGTCGCTGCCCAAGCCGGGGACACACGACTTCGCGGCGCTGTTCCACCATCACAGGTGCCCTGCCTTCATATATATTCATTACTATCGCAGCTGTCGTCGTCGGTGCGCGAGCGCCTGCTCGGCTCGCAGTCGCTGCCCAAGCCGGGGACACACGACTTCGCGGCGCTGTTCCACCATCACAGGTGCCCTGCCTTCATATATATTCATTACTATCGCAGCTGTCGTCGTCGGTGCGCGAGCGCCTGCTCGGCTCGCAGTCGCTGCCCAAGCCGGGGACACACGACTTCGCGGCGCTGTTCCACCATCACAGGTGCCTTGCCTTCATATATATTAGAATTTTAAGTTATTAAAAATTTGATGAATTACCAGTCTACTATTGCACACGAGACCATCGTGACATCATCCTACAACGGCACGTTTCTTAAGTAAACGAAGAGGTCCTCGTTCAATTGCTAGATGTCAATTAGTTTATTTTGCCAAAGCTAACGTATCATATTATGTTGCGAGAGAGACGGAGAGACAACGATAGTATTACACCAGAGATGTATTTTTTTTAAACAATAATTAAATATCTAAAGTTAAATAAAAAAAAACTTTAAAACTATGGGAAATGAGAACATCGAAAACGATCTAAAAGTAAGAAAAACAATTTGTTTGAAGTCGAGAACCTTTAAAAAATCGAACGACAAATATCTATATTTCTTCAGCTTGTACTTAAAAAAAAGTAATCCGTCGCATCTTTAAATATTTAAACGTCTCCTTGCATTCTTTTAGCTCAATAGATACGGCCCTGTATCAAAATAATTGTGTATTAAGACGCCTCTTATTCCTCGTCTTGTTAATACATTAGATCATTAAAAAGTATAGAAACTGAAGTCACTAAACGCTATAACAACTTATTTTTTTTGCCAACATTAGGCTAGTTTTTATTATTTAAACGGATAGTTCTTATCTTACGTTGGATGACCGACAGGTTCGCAAATAAACTTATCGGTTACAAAGTTTTTTTCGTTATGTAAGTTCGTGGGAAAATGGATTAGTATTCGTGTGTTTCTCTCTGTGATCACAAGTTTTGATTTAAAAAACTTCCAGGCCGTCGCCGAGAGGAGGAATGAAGATCAGCGATGGAAGTCTGTCTGACACTCAGACATACTCTGAAGTGAAATCAGATTACGGAATTCCTTACGCTCCCTGGCTGAGACACAGGTAAATATCTCTAAATTGATATATAGAATGTGAGTGTCCCCATCCATAATGTACATCATCAAAGTATCATGCTTCCGCATACCTTTCCGTGGCCGGTACGAATACCGACCGGCCGTAGCATGCTTTATACGTATCGTCCATTTCAGCAACACTTACTCGGCAAGCGGGCGTCTGTCGGAGGGAGAGTCGATGGAATCTCTCACTTCGCTGCACTCCGCGCAACACACCCCCTCCCCTAACTCTCATCACCGCAGTTCACTCACACATAACAAGCTCATCATGCATCGTGACGCACAGAGCTCCCGACTCAACAGAAGCAACAGTATTAGGTAGGTTCCCTCCATTATCATTCAGTTCTCTATGCTTGAAGCTCTTCTGTACCATTACTACGTGTAAGTTGTGTTTTCATACGATATAATAAGTGTATTAATTTTTAGCTACCTCAGAGATAGGACGTTCCCAAGGTATGCCACAAGGTTGTGAAATTTGTTATAGCTATATATGGAGGTGGCACGCTTAATTTACGATTATTCTGCTGCATGTTGAAACATGGCACGGCTTCTCATGGTTTTGAAAGTTTAAGGTCATTTTAATCGCTGTTAAGTTTCGTTTCGCCAATATTAGACTGACATGTATTATTAAACTATTAAATACATAATCGACTCATACTCTCGTCGTGTCACGTACATACTTGTAACTATTTTCTTTTTATAGGATCCATCATGCTCATTGTTCTATCGTGTTGTTGAGGCTGTTATTATTATTTTTATCATTTGCGGTAAAATTTTAATAAAAAAATATGCCAATGTGAAAAAACGAGTTGGCAATTTTTCATCTAATTGCAAATGTTCATACTTTCAGTTGCAACAGTTTATCGCAATTGTTTTCGTGCCATAAATGTTTTTGTCTGACAATACATATGAGTACTTCAATACAATATTTACAATCAATATATGACCATCCTACAAAATGCTAATTCTTTAAAAAAAATCCTATTCTTGTGCCTTAAATATAAAATCCTATATAATTGATGTGCTTTTGTATATTGTCAATTACGTTGTCGATATTTGTTATTTTAGATTATTGACTTCACATATTATTTCAGGTCAACGAAATCCGAAAAGTTGTATCCGTCTATGCTTCAGAGGTCCTCGGAGAGCGACTACGAGCCGTACTACTGTTTACCGGTGCAGTATGGACCGAGCGGGCAAGGTCGGCGAACGATACAATTTTACTTTTTCAAATGTTTTGTCTACAGTGTCTCTCTTTCCACTTTTTTTTAAATCTAAAGTCAATCAAACTCCCAATTTATATAATATTCATAGAATGCCCCCCGTCAGGTCTGAGCTACGGAGCGTCCGAGCCGCCGTCCCCCTCCCCCCGCTCCGCGCTCAGCCCCACGCACGCGCCCGCCGCGGGACACACCCCCCGACACTCGCACCACTACCCCAAGAAGAACGACGAGGGTACGGTACTCTTAATGCTCCTCCGATCACTCATAACACCCCTCGTTCTTACGTACAGGTTTATAAATAAGCACCATTGTTAAATAGAGAAGGTCGTTACACGTTCGGAACTAAAGTTTAAAACTACAGATCGAACTCGGGAACGAGACGGTAACGGCGGAACTACATTTCCGATACATTGCTATATTTTTATGAAAGGCACCTAAGAATCTAGTTGATTTCCATTTGTTCGTGAAAATCAATTGAACAGTGTTACAAACATACGAACATTGTAAGTGTATTGTATGTGTGTCCTGTGTGTCGTCAGCTCACGGCTCCACGGCCTCTCTGGTGTCGACGGCCTCCTCGCTGGCGGCCGGAGCTGGCTCCGACGAGCGACACAACCACGAGGTGACATATATTATGTATATTTATTTCACACCTGCATGTATAATTATAACCACAGGCACCATATAAAGGAAAAAATTTACACAAATTTCTATTATTTTTTAAAAATATATTTAATATGAAGAAATGTCTGCAACTTAGTCATTTTAATGTTCAAATTATAATTATTAAATTTATGAGGGAACTTATTATTATTTACATTGTTTTCTGTTTAAAAAAGTTTACTAAAATATGGTATAAAATCGATTATTCTTCCACAAGAACGAAGCATTCTTTGAATCTCTCTCTGTTTACGTTGGTAGATGTTTTGATGATTTAAGACAAGCTAAAAACATGTATACAACATACGATATACATAAATGTAATCTGTAGGAGATGTGTGTTTACTTCAGTGACTCGTAGTTACACATCAGTTGACCTCAGTGATACATTATTTGTTGATTGCTCTGAGGTAGCTCTCTTGTCCTCGACTCCTTGCTTACATTAAATTGTAACAAATATATTTTTGCAATTCATTCTATGAATATCATCTGTTAATACTCACTGCTGACGTCACTACAATATACGCACTTCATGTATGGTTTTTATATTATATTATTAAAAGATTAGTTTCAGTATTTCAATAAGATCCAATTACATACAGAGGCAGTAGAGTTCATTGATAATCGGATTGTATTTAATTAGACGTTATATTTATGTTTGTTATAAACTAACACTAAAGAAACTAAAAAAAAAGAAAATGAAAAGAAAAAAAAAGACAATTTAAATAATTTCAAATGAATTAAAATAACGAATTTAAAGCCAATATATTTTAATATTTAGTCGGAAATTTGTTGTCCAAATGATGAAGTTAACCAAAGTTAAATAATGTCTAAGGTTCGCAAGTTGAGGAGAGAGCTCGCAGACGCGAAGGAGAAGGTGCATACGCTCACGACTCAGCTCACCACCAACGTGAGTACTTCTGCTACCACTTACAGCGACCGCTCACACACACACACACACACGTTGTTTATATGACACGCTACTTGGTGTTGCGTGGGACATGTTGTATTGGGTTCAATCTTTCTATCAGATTAATAACGTTATTACGATATATAGTTCAGTATATCGTTAAATGTAAAAAGAAATAAACATATATTAATAATATTATAATAATATTATTCTCTATTAAAACTTACATGTATCGATACTCATATGTCTTAAAGAGACCTTATACGATTTGGATAATAATTTGATTTGTCATATGTTTATAATTAAAGGCCACGCATAACATGTCGACTGATAGTAACAGCAGTACTTGTATGGAGACATCCCGCAATGTCGCATCTTAGAATTATAAACGAATATTTAGTTTCTAAGGAGACGTGGAAATTGATTTTTGTATCTGATTTCATCCCTTATTTATTTCTGAAAAAGTAAAAAAAAGCAAATATTTTCCAACTTACATATAATAAAATATACTTCTCGTTTCAATAAATCATATTGATGTAAATAATACTTTCGTACTTAACACTATGTTCTATGAATCATTAAAATTCCACCGATCCTCGATCAATGGTACAGAAGCACGAAAATCCAATTACATATAAAAGAGATGAATTGTCACGAGATCTGATAATGGCACGGGTCGAGTCGCACGGTCGGCCGCCATATCGGGCGTCGGTATGTGTGTCGAGCGCCGACACTGACTTGAGGCTTCGGCTGAAAGCGCTGTTACTGTCATACGGACCTTTTACACACGCCGTATGAATAAATATTATAAATATATAATGAGTAGTAACAATGACATTGAATGCTGTTCGAGATGAGATATAGTCTCAGGCAGTGCAGAGGAGTCTTAATTTTAAAATTGAACCAAACAATGTTTAGAAATAACAGATGTTTTATATAAGTTTAATGAATATATTTTTTGCTGCTACGTTCCAGTAACAGGCATTATTTTCTTTAATAATCTTTCACTGTCTGTATTAATTTTTAAGATTTTTTTATAATTTCTAACGAGTAAAATAGTATATATCTTATTGTTTGTTGTTACATCAGTATTATCGTGTGTGTGTGTGTGTGTATGTGTGTGTGCTCTCTTACAGTGAGCGCTATGATAAAACAAAACGCTTTTCCTTATTCAGAAATGATATGCGACTACCGGGTGCTGACGCTTTCCTGAATTCTTTTAGCCTTAGAATAACTATATTTTTAATCCTATTTAGACATTTTCAAGTTGACTTCGTTATGTACGCGGAATTTAAGAATTTCGATCATATAGTGTTATAAATACAATCAACAAGTTATTTGTGTAATATCATTAAAATAACTAAAATAAATAAACAATGTAATGAAACATATTTATACAAGTCACGTTGTATTACTTGTATATCTTGGCAAAGATCATAAAGGAGGATAGCTATTGGTCTTGATCACTTACAAATCACAATGGGATCATTTTGGGTAAACGAGACCATGAAACAAAAAACTCAAGAGGCAATAAAATATTTATAAAAAATGTCTTTGAATCGTAGAGCGAGGTGTAAATCAATCCTAATACTATTACTTGGATCGTAAAAAGTTACTTCAAATGAACCCTTAGCTCAAAATAAAATAACAAGTTCGTTTTTATCGCAACAACGCTCCAGCGTTTTACTTGGTTATATTTAGAGGCTGTAACAAAGAACCCGTGCAGTTATTGTATATCTTTTCTAAGCTCAGTTTCTAGCTATAGGTGTGTGACGTTAACTCAATGCTAATGACGTAAATTTGATGATTGCAAAACTACTAAGTTTGTTAAATCTCTTCATTTGTACACTTATTATATTTGGATTAAACGGATTATATTGAGACGTAACATCTTCATTGAGATCTTAAAACTACATCATTATAAAAACATCATTCTATGAAAGTTTGAATAATAATTAATATTAGGTAATTCATATTTAACACTATCTTTATATAATTTATATAATATAAGTATATTTAATCGTATATGTGTAATATTAATTTTATATGAGTTTGCTGTGAAACATTTTTAAAGGATTAATTATGAATTCAGTTCATGAAATTTTATAAAAATACCAAAACACAGCCGCTTTTTTCATAATTACCTTGGATGATGATCGTTTCATTAATATCCAGCTCATTTAAGACACAAAGGAGATCAGTTCTTAATGCGAGTATGTCCATTTCTTTTCATTAACTGTTAAAAACTCCATAAATAATTCAAAGCGAGAACTAAGCGGCATCAATCTCGCTCCCCAGACCTCGCTCACCGCTAGATGTGCTATGGTTCAGCGCGCTCTTCTTAAATGTTTGTATTCATTTCTTTGAGGATTTGTTTTATGACAACAAGTCATTTCCTTTCAAATATTTCATTTTGACTTCTTTACTTGAATAGACTTCTTCTCTGGTCATTGTCATTTGTCCTTTCAAAGTTATTTTATAACTCATGATTGAATGCTTTGTGCAGTTCACTTTTGTTTTAATTGTACTTCGATGATTCGAACAATTGGGATTCAATGACGAAATCATTAAAAATGGGGTTATGTGATGTATCGTATTGTTCTATATATTTTAATAAAATATTTTTGTAAACATCTCTACACATTGTATGTGCAATGTTGGCTGGATTTTAAATTAAGTAAGGGGTAATTTTTATAAATATTTTTGAAATTCAGGATTTAATATTAAATGAAATAATTTTGTAGTTAAACGATGTTCAATGTTTTGAAGGAGCACAATTAATTTTGTCGCCAAATTTTGGTACTTCACCATGCTGTCCTTGGCACCTATCCAATACTAACTGACAATGGGTACATTGTTAAACTTCGCAGAGGACTTAGTCTTTTGGTCTGTTGTTTTGCAAAGCACCACTCAAGACTGCGGCGAGTGATTCACGATTGAACTGACGAAGCAGACAACGACCAGGATAAATTAAACTGGACTCCAATTCAAAACTTCCTACGTATTATTGTTCCTGCTTTGAAATGGCTTGTCGTGGTCTTAATATTTTCTTTGTTTTTAGAACTAATCATATAGTTTACAAGAAAATAGAAACAAAATAAAAAAGCTAAAACTACATAATTTTGGTAATTGTGTTAAGACGTTGTGAATAATTTTCATATATTTACTGCAATAATTAAATTAAAGTTTCAACCCCTAGTGGTGTCATCTTAAAAAATAAATAGCAATCATAAGAACTCTCCAGAGATTCTGTGCGTTCACTTTTTTCTGTTTATTGAAAGAATTTCTCTGACGTTGTGTTCCAAGTATCAAAACCCTTATCAAACGTAACTAGAGCTCATGGCTTAAAATACTCAAAAGTGGCCCGCACTTGCGCAATTTAGTGTACGATTAGGCTCTGGTCATCTATAATACAAATTTTATAATTATGATATCTGCTTGTCCTAACCTTCAATGTATATTTTAAATTACAATGTTATATTTTGACTGAGGATCAAGAATAGTTGAGGTATTTTTCTAGTATTTTAATTTACAGTTATTATTTACGATGGAAGTAAGCCAAAGGTCGCGCTGTCCGTTCCACTGGGCCAAGTCCTATATCTCTATGATCGATCCGCTTTTTTACGGGCTCAATAGACCGTACCTTCTGAATAGCGACCACTTTCGGTCATGTAGGGTTCCGTGAGTCAGTTTTATTCAGTAGTTCGGTTTACTATCGTCCTCGCTAACCACAACCAGTTTGTTTTGAAACGTCGGTAGGGGCGGACGCACGCGCTGCGCTCCGATACATTGTACGCGCTTGTTACTCGAATTATTAAAACAATCTTGAACTTTTAACAGTGAGTTTGATTGTGATAAGTGATATATTACGGATTTATTTGTATGTGCTTCGTGTATTATTTACAAGTATATTTGGTACTTTATTCAGTTGATTGTAATGTCTAAGGAACATAACATGTTTGATTACCGCTTGTTGTTTTGTTACCGAGACAGTCGTGTCGCGGGCTGATGTCTTTACATTGATTCCACGACACCATTATCTATTAATAAATACATATCACTTTGTATTTATGAAAAACACTGCTGATTATAATTTAAAATAAATTCCAATGGAATAAAATTTAAACAATATCTTACTGATATGATCATTTATCTGATAAAAATGTTTAACGTTGTCAAGTCTCACGAGTTGTATTATGGGGTTGGTTCGTGTCTTTAACTATTAGAGCAGGTATTCGCATCCCCTTTTTTTCTGTTATTTACGAAACCCTCCTGAATCCATTCTTTACGGGCCAGTCTTATTCATTTGTGTTTCTTTCTCTAACTACCATTGTGCGTCTGCCGGATCTTACGAATGCGTCGATTTGTGGATACGTTTGGGAATTCGTTTTCTATTTCGTTACATTTACCATTAGAATTAGCTGTTACTAATAAAGTTAGATGTATATTTAACGAGTGTTTCGCGATTTTTTCATTAGCGTCGCGCTGGGAACAGAAATAAACATCAAAGTTACCGTTAATACTGTTTTATTGAGGGTCACCTTTGATATCAACACCTTATGATGTGTTTATGGTAATCTGAGTCGAGTAACTTGCCGAGACTTCTTACGATATTTTATTGCGCCTACAAATGATATAAACGTTTTAATTACGCAGCTGCGAAGTTAACCTAGCTAACTATCATTATTAACTTTCTCGCATCTACTTTCTTGGACTTCCTATAAAATATTTTACGCAACATTCTAAATATATATCGACATATAGAGAAAAAACCCAAAGTAAAAACTAATAATTACAGTTTTACAAATTACCTATAAACCACTATATCAAAGTAGCATTAATTAATCACTTCCCAATGCGAATTATTATCATAACTTGATTCTTTGAAACAATTTTAGGGATATGTTGTCTTAATTATTATATTACGCCGATTCTGAAAAAATTATGTCCTTATAAGATACGTGCAAATTAAACAAACCGAGATAACATGAGCTGAGCTATGTCATCTCAGACACAAACAGCGAGTTCTATTTACGTAACGCATGTGCCGCGTAATTAATATTTAAATAAAATGTATACAAACCAACTGTTTTAAGACCACCGGTAATACGGTAATTCATTTATCTTCATGTTTGTACTCACAGGTGTTTTACACAATCTATGAAATATCTTTTATTCGACGAAATGTCAATGTACTTGGGGTCAACTTAGTTGATAGTCAAGTGGCAGTTGAGATGCAATTTCTAGTGTCGTAACTTTTATTTATTAAATTGCTAAAACATTATTTTCTTATCCGTTAGCTGTTTAGAACTTGTTATCAGTACACGCTAAGATACTTAAATAACTGCCTGCTATATCTTATCAATACTATGAAACACTCCTTTGGGATAACGAATTGTTATTCACGTCATATTCATTTGTCATTTATATTAGGTGTTATTCAATTATTAGCTTTCTCTTACATTTGATTGGAACAAATGACAGGAACAGTGGTTACTCGCAGTTACAGTACGCCATCTTCAATCAAGCAAGCGCCTCTACATTTTCAATTGAGGTTAATTTATACGGAGACGGAGATATGTAGCGCCCCTGGTTTATATATTCGTTCAATAAGTTAAATGGCCTATTCATAAATGTTATGTACTTTGTGCTATGAGCTCTCTAGACAATAGGCTTTGAGACTATCGAAGAATAAGTTCTTTAAACAATAACCTTTTATTTTATTTCTCTATTGTCTCTTGTATGATATGAACACTTTATTTATTATCCACAGACTTCTTAAAACCACAAATATTGACGTAATACGAGCTACTGTGGTAAAAAAATATTCGTCAAGTTAATTCGATATGATCGGTGAGGTTAAGCCTATGCTACCGTCGCTCTAAATGGGTAATCTTGTCAAAAAAATTAAAGGTTCAACTCTTTAAAGCGTAGAGAAGACTCCGTGTTTACGTAACAGAGACAACGAACTCATAAAATCGTATGTAAAATAATTAAAACTTCACTTGCTAGTTGCTCGATACAAGAAAGACTACAAAAGCCATCGGTACGAGCGCTGTAAATAAATATGGCTGTATAGAATCACCGATACATCAATCGTACAATGGATGTCTGATTCACAAACAGTTTTTTATAATTCGACAAGTATATAATAAATAATTGAGCAGTAATTAAGCGCTTCCTTAATGCTGTTATTATACGCATTATCGAACTTGTGTAACGGAACTTAAACATAAAGTTGTTTTTATTATAGCTCAAGCGAACAACTTTCTATTATACTATTTTTTTGTAACATTTTGTAAACCTTGTAGATTCAATAAATTTTTCTATGATAAAACCTGTTTATTATAATATTAATGTTACAAATGAACAGGCACATTTTACTGTTTTCTCTGTATGCTAAAATTAAATTAAATTGTCATACCGCTTGTATTTATTGACCATTACTAACGTACTAATAAATATCGTCTGACTTTGCAACAGCAATCACTTCAGCCATTTAAAGCAATCAAACTCAGTATCAACGTCTGTTATATATCTGATAGGTATTTCAGTGCAACTGATTCGGAGTATAAATTTATGATTGGACTTTATAGGTTTGTTTCTAGTATTGTATTGTTAATTGCTAACGGAATTTGAATATCAATCTAAATCAAACAATGACTCGTTATTCAGTATTTTAAGATGAATTAAATAAACGGATTTGATTTTTGAAACGAACTAAGGTCATCAAGGTCACATCGAGGTTTAAAACCTGACTGAAGATGTTCTTAATTTAAAATGACAATAAACCATTGTAGTGGAGGAGACGTTATATACCGGTTGAATCCTTGAACTTTAATCTAACAAAACGGGTGTAAAATAATTTGTTTGAATAGGAGTTTGAAATTTAAACCACAGTTTAGTAAATTTGTATAAGCATATTTATAAAAACAACCACACATAAAGATCGTAAATCTTAAGAAGTCCTTCATGGTCTAGTATTGTATCAATGAATATTAAAGATTTAGAAACACGTATATCATTGCGTCAGGAGTTACGGTTACAAAAACCGTGTACGTCGACCTTGACAGGAAAGTCATTATGCCACGGCCTTCCCAAAAGTTTATTAACTTTTAACTGAATTTTTACATACCCGTTTTGTTTTATGCAAATAACTCCATATTCGTTACACGTGTTGAGTTTTGAGGTAATTTTTGAAATTCTTTTGAGAAATTTTGTTTAATTAAGTCGTCCTAACCGTCGCCTGTGAGGTCGTTTCAAAGATCACCAATTAACATTACGAATTTTCCAAGAACTTGCCTGCTCCCAACTGGTTTTGAAGTAAACAGACGATGTTGGAACATCCGTAAGTAGTTGCATTATCCTGTACAAAACTAAATACGGAAGGAAGCTCTACAAAGGATCAAGAGATACCAAGCCGGGAAGTGTCGAGTATCCACTTAGACAAGATAAGCGGGGATATTTTAGTAAGCGTAATTAGAATTTGCTTATGACATGTTTGTAGACCGAGGTGGTCTTCACTGCATCAGCTTAAAATAAAAGATAACGAGGCGTCCCTTGGCCGGTCGTCGTTCTTGTCTGCTCATATATTCATCATACTTTTTATCAGTATATATATATATCCAGTTGATAACGCTTCTTTGTATCACTATCTAAGTAAGATTTCGTCTTTATTCCTTAATTTATTTATCACAGTATGTTTAGTCGTGTTTTTAAATAACATATATCAATTGTCACATAAAGGAGACATGCTTTGTTAGCTTCTGAATGCTAATAAGTACACTCAAAACTGTACTCAACGTTTTGCATTATGCAAGGTTCGATTCTCAGATTAGTGTTTGTGATTAGCATAACAATAGACCTCAATGGATGTCAGAGGTCACCGAGATGCCCCTAAAACCCATCGCTTACATATCGGGTACAGGGTACAGGCACACAATGGCCATCCTACACAATATTTACTTGTTAGTACCGACGTCTAGATCTGTTAGTTCACTCGTGTCGCTCCTATAGTTTCCGTTTGGGTGTTACTTCAATCTTACATTCTATTTTTAGGAATAAACTATTATTTTTGAGATAGAATCTATGCCTTAAAAGCATTAAAATGTATATTTCGACCCTGTGTGTTGAAGCTGCTCATATTAAGATTAATATAGCCTACCTTGTCATTGCATCATCGCAATTCGCAACACACATCTGGTATGTCAGAATACGTATATTTCATTTGTAGCCGTCCGTTCCGGTACAAAATTTCAACCGAGCCGTACCTACATCTCAATCTTCAAGTATTTTAACGTTTATGTTAATAGAAAACTATATATTATACTATTTGACTTTTAAATTAGTTACAATAAAAATGTAAAATACTAAATGAGTGGTTTATATGTTTTTATTATATGATTACTAAGGACGCTCTTTATTCCGTCAAACCGTAGCCAGTAACTTGACATAAATACTATAATTAAGAATACAAAAGAGGTATAAATGTCATGTAAAGATATAATATGTTATTAAAAGTCGCTATTTTGTGTTAACCTAATCTCCTTGACCGCCTTACAAATATTGAAAATTTAAACATATGACGCGGTGTAGTGGAGTGTCTCCGAGCGTGTTCTGATCCGCGGCCGCCACACATGTGCCGCGCAGATGACTGCTCCGACCTGCGAGATCGCTCCACTTAACTCCCTTGCCTTCATTTTATCCATATAATAAATTTGTTATTTTTTATTATTATCACTGAAGCAAACTTCCGCCCTAAATTGACGTCTTCTATTTTACAAAATTGTACTTTGTACTGTTACATAATACTTATGAACGCTCTGCAAACGTAATAATACATATATTTTCTATAATATAAGAATAATTGACATATTTTCCTCACATGTGAAGGTCAATTTGTACTTGATTAGATCATCATTATCCTTTATGCGTGTTTGATGACTGAGGTGATTTAATTCAACGGAATATTTACTTATAATACACGAGGTGTTATTTAAATTTATTAACAACAAATTATTCCGAACCACTACTAACTTTATTATACGAAGTAGTTACATTACATTATAAACCAAAAAAAATATATTTTATGTAAAACTTTAGCGTATATTTGAGTAATAAAATTAAAACTGGAATACTTTAGACATGGGAACGTATATTTTTAAATGAAAACCTGTTTCCGTACTCTCTATCGCAAGGCATGAAACACTTGAATGAATCTGACGCGAATCTTACGGATATCTTATATAACTTCACGAAATAACTATCTTTATTATATATGCATAATTAACAATATTCATATTGATTTGATGACTAAATTATTATACATTTTTTCTTGGCTTTGTCTACTTTAAACTATTATCTATTATCCGCTTATCGTCTGTAACAAGTAGCCTGGAACAAAACTAATAAGATCATAGTAATAGGATAGTATTGAAGCATTATTAATATAACTAATGTATTGTCAATATGTAACACGGCCTTGTGACCTGCCTTATCCAAAATCGTGTTTTGTCGATAAAAGTAATGTCAAATTTTATCTTTATAACAAATATTTGAATATATTGTACGTGATCTCTCCTAAAAAATAATCAAATTTTTAACTCAACAGTTTTGGTAATAAAAGTCGACAGTTACATCTAATTTATATTACATTAGAATGTAAGAGGTCAAATGCAAATTGTATAAAGTCTTCAATAACATCAGCTCACGTGCCCGCGACCTGAGCGCTGTGACTCCTGTACAATGGGTCGTTAGCAGATCATTTTTAGGCTATTACGTGTAGGAGTAAACAATGGTGAGTGTAGAGCCGATATTATACGGATTCATTTAAGTACTGAGCGACTACATACTTGTAGGCAGCACCGGATCATAACAATATTAATTAGAAAAATAAATATATAATTCATGTTTTCTTCATAACTTATAATTTGTTAGTCTTAAATGAAAAAAAAATTGTTAGATGTTAGAAATAAAATATTATCTTTGTGTTCTCGATGCTAAAATTTGCATGACTCCTTACACATACAAAAAGAGTACATGTAAACTTTTTTCTATTAATTGTATGTAAATCAGATAAGCGGGTATTGCTTTCTTGGAATTTCGCTCAAAATTGTTTTATTAATTTATATGCAATAGAGATTCTCTACCGAGAACTTACACACTCAGGTTATATCCAATTGAATTGAAATAATAATCAAAATATTACTTGTATTATTCTAATCAACTGTTATTAAAGACTCAGTATTTGAATCTCAATTTTAGGCTCCATTACTATTGTTTGTTTACTACAAACAAAATACAGCACAATATTACGGAACGACCGTGAAATGATATTTATGGGAGCCACTGTTGCTATAACTCTGTACTAAAAAGCAAACGTACACTATTTCAAACAGCATTATTACTGTCGTAGAAAAACGTCTCTTATGTATTGAAGGCTAAGGACTAGTGTTGACTGAGTTTATTCATGAGGGTACAGGGTACAGGTCGTTGATTCGAGCAACGATGCATGCTTCATCCGTTAGTGGGAACGAGAAAGACATAAAACAATGTTTCTTCTCCCTTACTCTTAGCCCTTTATATGTGATATACATTGCGAAAGAATAGACAGCTTGTTTCAAAGTTCCTATTCAAAACTAAGTTCTACTCTATATATCCGTATAAAGTAGAAAATTGTAATAATTAAAAATATAATAAAAACAGAAATTTTAAAAAGATGCTTTTATTAGATTATTATAATGATATCTGTCGCCAGCCCCTATCAGATCAGTGGAAGACAATAAAATACATTTTTCTTAGAACTAACTTTCAACTTACAGAGAACTTAGTTTCAACAATGAATTATATATTGAGTTTGATTAATTTCCAGATCAATTATAATATAAAATTAGATAAACCTTAATATTAAAAGTACAAAAAGCATCATAAGAGGAGACTCTTTATTTTTAGAAGTGTTACTCATAATGTCTTCAAGACCCACTTACGAACTCATTCCCCTCTAAAGGGAACGCTAGTTGACCCTCATATAATTTATTACTTAGCCCGTATCATATCGTATTGAATATCACGTTCAATACTAAGTCAATAGATGTCTATGTATTTTATCACAAAAATATTTCTAGGGTAAAATATATAGTTTCTATTAGTATATAGTTTTTAGTTCCCCTTCTCTAACTATTGAGCTGATTCATGTCCCCAAACTAATATAACTTGGTTACGAGAAAAAGTAGTCAAGGAATTTAAAGAAAGAAATTAGTTTCAGTGAATAATTTTTAAAAGGCCTTTGTCATTTAGGCGGTTAATTGTTTATAACCTTAAATAATACCTTTAAATTTATGCGTTTACTTTGTGTGCATACCGAATCGACTATTGTTTATGTACAAATGAATAATTCAAATTCCGTAATTCCCAAGCTTAGTCTTCATTTATCGCTGGTGATTCATAAATTTGATGAAAAAAAAATTCAAATCATAACTGAACGCTCAGTACCTTTCTCTCACTTGATACTGTTTTGTATATATAATAATTAAAATAAATATTTGCTTTTAATATACAATGTACTACTATTAAAATGTATCGAGTATGCAGACATGACGGGTTTAAAATAAAACATACTGCAAATATGAACCGGATAAAGACAATTATAGTTTCAACAAAATAACATTTTGTTTCGCTGTAGGTTTCTCTTATTTTGTTTGTGGAAATGATATTATGAATTGTATAGTTGAGGCCTTGATTTAAACGAAGTTGTATTGAACCGGTCGCGGATGAAACTAATAGAAACACACCAGTACTGGAATTGAATGATTTATATGCAAAATTTAAATGAAACAAAAATGTGTGATTTTCGTGTCAAAGAAACTATTATTTATAGAGATTTTGTTTTTAATTGTTTTGCTAAAGCCTAATGAAATGAAAAAGACCTAGTAAAATTATTTTTGATATATTCATTAGTTCATTAATAATCTTTTCTTTTCTTTTCTTTTCTTTTCTCGAACGCCGGATGAACGATCTCAAACATGTTTTAGATAGTAATGACAGTCAATTTAAAGATAAAAGTAATTACAAATATTTTGCACACTCACTTGTAACATGTGCAATTGTTTTTCGAAAGTTCATATCGTATTGGTCTTTTCATTGCGCTTTCGATACTAGAGTATTGGTAGAAAGTGATCAAAATAGTATCGTGTTGTCGATAACTCGTAGAAAATAAACTATAAGTTTTGTTATGAGCGTAAAGCAGAATTCATATAGCCCATTAACATAAGAACAATAGGCTTATGATATCATAAAAAAATTGCATCGCACCGTGTTCTGACCTGACTTCAAATAAATAAAAGCAATCACATTTCTTATTATGAAATAAAGTTTTAGTACATTATCTTAATGTAGGTTTCCCTTAACTCTCATTTTCTATCACAAACGTTCCTCTCTATTTTCTCACATGTTGCATACATTGCCATGTTTAAGACTAAGATATAACTTTTAAAATTTATTGAAATAAAAATATTATTTGAAGCATAATGTGCGGCAGCCATTACTGCAGGAAGCAATCCCTTCGACTTATAAATAAATTTATTATAAGTAATCTTTTAAACTCCTACGGCAATGTGTTTCTACAAGTGTCTTAATTGAGGCAGTGCGGTGCTTTTATTGATCTTTTAGACTATGAATACATATTCTTAAGTAGCTCCCTACTTATAAAATGCCTTTAAGTATTTATCTAAACGACTTTTTTTAAAGAATTGAATTGTTATGTTATTTTCTAAATAAACCATATTTTTCATTACAATTTACAGTTCAAAAGTACCAAATATAACTTTTTTCGATAATGACAATTTATAATTTTTAAAAGTTCGTGACTTTATTTAATTAAAGTGAATTAATAAAAAACAATGGGACGATTTAAAAATGCGTCATCACCTTAGATAGTGTGTTCAATATGGCAGTGACTACGTCTCCGACGACTTACTATGGCTCTCCTATTCACGATGGATTTGCAACTATTCGTGCACCCAGGAGTCGCATAAAGATTAGAAATTTAGTTGAACCAAATACTACGAATACAGCTAATCTACCTCAAAGACACTCCGAATATTTTACAATAAATAGAACAGCCAAGAACAACTTCCTCGAGAGTAGTTGCGGGGTGCAATATGCAACCGGCGAAGCTCAAAGTATCTATGTTAATAAACCATCAAGGATTAGTTTTACTGAATCCATTTATGCCAAAGTATCTCCACCGCAATCAAAGAGAACATCTCCAGTAAAATGCATTAATGGTCGACAAGAAACTCATTACGATTCTATACACACCAAGCCTCGCAGGCGGTTAAAAAGCCTAGAATTACCGAAAGAGACATATCGAGAGAACGATGAAAAAGATATGATTGCGAGCTTGAATAACGGTGAATGCAGTTCGTATGAAATGTATACAGCTAACCAGGATACCACGGAACAGCATTCCGTCCGCACGAACACTACTGGATCTTCCGTCGACTATAGAAAGAGAAATAGCGATCGAGACAATTGCTCCGAATCCTCGTCGTACCTCACCGACAACGATAGACCAATATCTAGTTACAGTGACAACTCTACAATACCGTCTACGGATACGGAGGATGTATTAAAAGAATTACCGAGCAAGTCAAGGTTTCATAAATCACCTCAAAAATACGCGACATTAAATATGAGGCGACCGAAATTTATAGATCTCAAGCCTCCGGGCGTTGACGATAGCCCTTTTTGCGGTAGTCTGCACCGAAATAAATTGGGTTATCACTCTGAACCAAACACTCCACTAACTGGAGACAGTAATGATTTAAATGATAACAAGAATATTCAAAGTGAGGTAGATCAAATACCGAGAATGCCGTTGCAGTATAATAGAAATAGCTTTAAAAGATCTGTCAGTGAATCCAACGGTTTCTCGAAGCGACTGAACTATCGGCATTCTTTCAGTGCTGATTACAAACCACAACTCCTCGTTAGACGACCTCATAAATGTTGTGAATGTGTCACTGGCTTACCGGCTGAAGAAGATAGCGACACTTCGCAGACCTCGAGAACTTTAGGAACTTTGTATGAATCTCAAGATCCAAAAGTTGGATGCCAAACAATTCTTCGCGCTAAACCTCCCGTGCCATGGTGGGAATTGGCGATAAAGAAATCGCGCTATAAGAGTTGCCCAATCCTGGAAGAGGTATGTATTATGTACTTATATTATAATATAAATCGTCGAGATATAATTATAATCATAGAGTCATAAAACGTTTGACATGAGTGGCACTTGTTTTAAATACAGCTTCCATAGACATTAGGAGGTAATTGACTTCCGCCGTAAAAAATATAATTGAAACGGTTGCCGTAAGTAGCCTCTGACAGGTGTAAATGCAGATCTGATAAATTATTATTTACGATCACACAATCAAATATTCATCGACATATTAACTGTTAAAAATAAATAAAAGTTGTTGGAAGTTTTTTGTCACATGTTCGTTTGTCTGTAGATGACGTTTGCTGCACGAAGCTGCTTTACGTTTTTGTAAGGATATATAATTTTCAAGACTTAAAAAATTAATTAAAGTTTATTTTGTATTTCATTTTATATGAACCCCGCGAAATATATTTGTTCTGACAAATGGTTTTGAATAAATGATTTAGTAAAAATACTTACCTAAAACAAATTACTGTTGTAAAAATGCAGCTAACGATAAATTATTACTAGGTACTTGAAAAATTTGTATTAAGTTTGAAAACATATAGTTCGTCGTAGCGAGAATGAACAGGGCAGAAGTAGGATATTGATTATTTTTTATAAATTTAGGTACATTTTACTTCTCTTTTACTCGTTTGTTTACTTTTTACTTTATAATTACGTCATTATAATGAAGCTAAATAATTATCCCGACCTTATGTTTATCTGTCCGAATAATTTTGGAATTTAATCAAATATTTTAGCAACAGGTGCACTGAAACCAACCAATTACAGATCTTAAAGTATTTTAAACACACACTTGGCGAGAATTCGAAAAATAATAAAGCTGATTCAATATGTCGGAATTGTGTTATAGTCGTTGTATCGTAATAATTCTTACTGTTGACAATGTGTTTAACTGAAAGTATTATGACCTCGGCTCAAAAAAATAACATAAAAAAGGCTTACCTGTGTTGTCCGTGCTACCGATGCGGCAGGTGAGCGCCGGTATCCCGATTTAAATCCCAAATTCGGTTTCAACGTAATACACTCTCTCACGGTAATAAAATTTGATGGATTTGAAAAGTTTAAAAATATACATTTAATACATCTAGACTATCCTTTCTATTATAATATATTAATTTTAAAAAAAGGTAACGATTGTAGCTAGTCTACGAAATTTTTTAGTATATTGCTGTTGTATAAAAGGTAACTTTACACTCGGATAATGGACACAAACATTGGTTTGGGCTATCTACATAATTTTTTTTTTTTCATATTTGTACGTATTTTAATTATGTAATAATAGATGCCTTATCATTTAATACTGGGGAAGCAGAAGAAAACGCCTGCAATAGCTTAATCTATTAAACTTTCCGTCCATAATACAGTTGTGTGAAAATAATAAAATGCTTATAAAAATTAAAGACGATGTAAAATCGTTCAGTCCTCCCGCTAACCGTCACAGCCTTCTCTTACGCAGCCTCACCAACGTGGATGTGAACCATCGCATAAACAGAACTAGACTAATGAAAAAAAAGTAAAAAAAAAATTTTGAACTGTTACAATTCTATTTACGTTTTTCTTGCTAAGATATAAGACACCAATAATATAAAGTAGAAGGATTTACCTTTGATTATTACCTTTTCAAAAGTTTTTGTTGTTAAATTGTCAGTTTTTTTTCTGCTTGTAGATAGAAAATAGTGTAGATATTACAGAGTCCTATAAATGTATGGACAAAAGAGAAAGAGGGCACTTGTACAAATATCTTTGTAAGTGCTATTTTTAATGTAGTTTAAATTTCATAATTTCATTTTATAAAATAAACATATTTTGCGTTTATGTTAAGTACCCTTGCTTAACCTTCTGTAATAATAACATAATGCTGCCAACATACATTTGAAGACTGTAATAACTAACACGTGTAGCGTGATGTCCATGGAGGTAAGCATTAGAGGGCATTCTACTTTGCTCTAATGTATTACTTAATTGTTTCTCCTCACAAAATGTACAGCTTGTTTTCCTTTCCTACATATTGCGTACTTGAAGAGATATGTAGGTGAACTCTATGTACTCTTAATATTATCTTAATTATGTGACTTGTTGACTCATTGCAGTTATATCGTCTGACACGTTCTCGTACTCAAGTACAACAAAGGAAAGTTGCCATCAAACAATATCACAATCATAATTTTATAGAAAAATAAGCAGGTGTGTATAAGAAGTTAAAGTTACATCGCAAATATTTTCTAAACGACTACTTTCAACGGCATCCAAATAGTTGAAACTAATCGGTCGGGTCGAGTCAAAGCGCGGACACAGCTGTTGAGGAACGCAATTACCTCCCACCTGTCTCGCAACCTGCGAGCTTCATTGTCACCCCATAGTGAAGATCTGATGATGGGAAATATAATTATAGTTCCATAACGTTCATTTGATTAATTAGTTTTTTGTTTGATTTTGTCGCTTGCTTTTTAGAGCCTAGACGAGCGTAAACACGCGTAAACATTTTAAAACTAAAATCCGGAATAAATTTGACATTACATATTTGTTTTGTTTAACTAGGTGTATACGAATATACTTTATAAATAAAATAAAAAATAAAGCTTACTTGTTTTAATGGAGTTGTTTCTGTTTCTTAATTAAAGGTCTACAGGTGGCTCATACGGTCAGTTTTTATTATACCAGCACGTGCACATGCGGGAGATCTATCAATGAGGACACTATAATTGGCTAAACAGCATGCGCGTGCGCAGGTGACCAGCGAATAGATGTATTCTTATTTACCACATTGCTAATTGTAACTGTTATTTTTAAGTTATAAACTTGGTACTTTGAGTGTTGTAAACATTGAAAATCATTTCGTTTTAAATAAATTTTGCCCAATTTTGAGACCTAAAATAATTTAGAGTATGGATAGAGAATATTTATAGTATTAAAAGTTCGCCTATAAAATTTTAAAGGTTGTTTACAATATATTGTTTTTTTTTATTAAACGCAAACTGAGCGTAAAATTGAATTGGTTATGTGTGAAGGGTCTTATCTAAATTGTAGTTCAATATCAAAGTGACTCGGACGCTGACTCGAATAAAATTAATATCAATGAGGTGTCATAAAATATTCGAACCAGATAACAGTTAAGTGGAACATCTGGAATTTAAAATATACGTCTATATTTAATCTGTATCCAGATGCAGATCCAGTGGAAGATTGAAATACAAATAGCGTTTTAAAACTTCAACTCCATTGCACTCTACGTACTCATACATACTTATGTGAAAAACAATGTCTTAATTGTAGTAATATAAGCGGAGAAGAATACAGGTATAATTTAACATATGCTGGTATAATAAGTAATCGTATGGTCTATATGTGTGTGTGTAGACTGTTATTTTGATTGAAAAATATAAAATAAAGTAACGAACATTCACAATAAATGAGGAACAGTAACGACTTAATGGCGTGTTATCAAAATACGTAGGTACATGACTTTCCGTGTCTTTTACGTGTTGTTTTACGTTAATAAAATATTGATATGTATCACGGACCGTTCCCCCTCACAGAAGTCCCCTTTTAATTTTGCTGAGTACTCCTGTGACTAGCAAACAAAGGATCCAGCTGCACCTATAATCGTAATCGTATAGTATTCGTGCCGATGACTCACATAATTGCTATTTATTTACTTTTCTTCACTCCATTAAGGAATTTAATTAGGAGATAAATCAATTTGGTGGCGTGGTACCGTCCTAGAGGTTCTATTTAATTCCGCCCACATGTTCGTCATACGAAAGATTGGGAGCTTGGTGAGTTCATATTCAAAATAACCATTACATTATATTATTGGAACGAAACATTGAGCTTGAAGTTCATGTTTACGATTACATTTTACTCGTAATTACGCTGTCATCGCATCTACATAACCGGTTTCTTGTGCACTCCTGGCGATATAAGGCACTAGTGAGAGCAGTGAAAAGAACATCCTTAACTGGTCATCTCTAACTCCTAAAAACTAAAATGCCTACAAGCTTGTGGAAAAAGGAAGCGTGTGATTGATCGATAAACACGACTTAATATACGTTCCAACTCTCTTTAAACGCTCGTTAGAGTAAATCACTTTATAAATATCAGCTCTTAAAAGGTAAACATTGAAAGTAGTATTTGTATACAAAATGAAAGTACGCCTTAAAAATATATTGTTGTAATATTCCATATATATTCATCAAATACAGCCTTGAAAATATAAACATATTATATATAATGTTCGTTTGTAAAGTGAATTCGCTACAACAGCGGAAATGTCACTGGTTTTGTTTGGGGTCCAAACAAGTAGCGGGTTTAGTAGTTTTATATTTATTTTTTATAAAACTATTTTGAATTTATTAAGACTTTAATAGCTCCTTTTGTTAAATCAACCTAATTACTTATTTATATGTTAATGTAATATAATGATTGCTTTATCATAATACTTTTTCTGTTGTTACAGGCACATGTCGTATCCGCCTTTGAGCAGAGTTTATCGAATATGACCCAGAGGTTACATCAGCTGACAGCAACTGCAGAACGGAAGGTAAAATATTTAGAATATTTCTTACGTTGCATTGACGTTGTCTTATTTTTTAACTTAGAGCGGTATTCTTGCGATGCTATTCATCTTCTTTTTTGTACGTCTATATATTAAGCGTTAAAAAAAGCATAAATATAAAAATAATCGTGAATAAAGATGTTTAATATTAGAAATGTATCACGAAAGTTTGAATTTAACTATCATTACAGAACCGCTATCAATCTAGTCAATTTATAGAGGAATTGAAATCAATTTCTAGATAAGTATTACTTGTTATTAGAGATTACTTATAAGTCGGGGATACGAGAAAAGTTTTTATAGATAAAAAGAAGCTTTCCGACATGGAAAGCGAAGTAAGAGAGAACCAAAATGTCTCCATCATTATAATGGAAGACATTCCAAGTTTATAGTTGTCATTTGGTGTGAAGTCATGGCTAGGTCATATCAGTCAGATATGCGCGGCTTATTAGCTTTGTAGTTTTAATTATCATAAATGTTTTAAACCTGTTCAACGCTTTCCACTAATTAATTTTAGTTCCAGCGGGAAAATTGAGGAAACTTTCATTTGGTATTATTTTTACGCATGGTTTAACAATAATTTGCGTCCATTTGATAAATTAAATATTATGGTTCATGATTATATAGATAATTGGAGAGGTTTATAGTTCCCGAACAGAACGACTACTCACCTTTTAAACTAATTGCACATTGACACACTGTCCCAAAAAATAAATAAAAAAATAATGTAATATAAATATTTCATAAATCATGTTCTCACCAGGATTCAGAGCTCACAGAGCTTCGACAAACTATTGAATTGCTTCGTAAGCAGTCAATCCAAGCGGGCCTTACCACGGCGCATATGCAGTCTATGGGCATAAGAACAGACGGAGTGAATATCACAGGACAGGTAATTTTTATAATCGCATATTTTATTGGATCTTACAATTTGGCCTTCAAAACAACTCGTTAAAAACGACGTTAATAAAACTGGTACAATTTTTCCATTTCTTGGACTTATCGGATAGGTGATTACACTATTGAAATCTTTATTATTTTCGATTTTTTTTAATATAAAAGTAAATCTTTGTCTCGGGTTACATGTATCTTATTTTCGGGCAGTAACTAGAGAAACAAGCGAAGGTCGTAGAAGGTAAATATTTAGATAATGATATTGTTTCATTTTGTCACGTTTACCTGTAATTAGGGTATGTACACATCGTGTGTATACAATTCACGGCACTGCTTAATATCGAGCCTCGTGATTAAATTAACGATGTTATGTGGGTCAACCATCATACATTGCGTAATATCATTAACCATGTTTAAAATGAGATCACGTGTACAATTGCCCCTTGAATACTATAAAACTGTTTATTATAATCTTAGGTGAATATATTTTTTGGATACTGAAATAAATTTAATCTTAATAATAATTTAAAAATAAAAGTCAGTCCGTTTATTTTACACCTATAAAAATATAAGAATTTTTGTTATAACGTGAGAAGTTACAGTTACTTCGCACATACAGAAATAAGCACACGTTTTTTTTTGTTTTAAACCAGAGCAGTTACGAATGCATGTGAAAGTCAAAACTAAAAGACTAAAACATATCTAGCATACATAGGTTTTGATTTGCATTAAATTGTCCGTCTGTACCGCTCTACATTTCAAATGTCGATAGTCGACAACATGACGTCCTGTTTATCGTACGCCACTGTTGCCTATTTAATTATTTTAATGGGGCATCTAATTTTGTAATTCTTTCACAACCAAGATTGAACGTTCGGATAATTGGGTTTCATAAATGTCGCGACTGTTTTTAGAGGTTTCAGATATTTGATGTTTAAATAGAATAATAATGTATTTTTTTTAGGAACCTCCCCAAAATCAAACGCAACAGTCTTCTCCCCAACGTTTGGTGCAAGGTAACGGTGCTATCACTCGCCACCTTTCAACAGACAGTGTGTCCAGTATTAACAGTCTCAGCAGTGGCTCCTCAGCACCTCATGACAAGAAACACAAAAAGAAAGGCTGGGTAAGATGAAATTAAATGAAGACGTCATTCTAATAAATTATTGGCATCCGTTTAAAATAAAACTATTTCTATTTCAAAGCTTGACGTAAACGTGTCTCAACGATCTATAATATCCCACAGTTGCGCTCATCGTTTACGAAAGCATTCTCAAGAAATGCTAAGATATCTAAAACAGCGAAACACTCCTCCCTCGGGCAACTGTCGTCACAAGACAGCTCATCGGGTTCACACCACTATGACGACCCGCACACGATTCGGGAAGGAAGCAACGAGAACAGCCTCGAACACTCCCATGAAACTCTCGACAATAGCAAAGACAAAACAACATGCCCTCCAGCCACTGAAGAGCAGACCAAAGGTGAGTTGCGCAAACGTAGTTTCGGAGAATGGTATTTTATTAATATTGAATTACCATCTGTTCGATGCATTAGTAACGCCGGCGAACATATATTTACCCGAGAAATTAGGTTAAGTGAAACTGTTTTAGCATAATATATATTTGCTAAAATTATTACTTATGTAGATTCAAATAATTGTGAAAGAAGACAGTAACAGAGAGAGAGCTAGGTGCAAATTGTTCTTAATTTATTTTGAAGCGACTTATATTCTTTGCAGAAAAAGCCGAACAAGCCGTTTTAGTGGATGAACTAAAAAGACAACTGCGGGAAAAGGATTTGGTGCTAACTGATATTAGACTGGAAGCACTCAGCTCTGCACATCAACTTGAAAGTCTCAAGGACACCGTGATCAAAATGAGGGTACGTATGATTTTAGAAAGCAACCCTCTTTACACGAGTCATTAACAATGTTAGCACGTGGTCGACACCATGCTAACAAAACCTTTGTAATATGACACACGCCCCATTTTTGCCTTTTGTTTTCCAAATGTTAAATATAGTCCATTTATACAACATATTTAACTGTTACAATTTGTCAATGACCTCTTCTTATTATGCTACGGTGTTTAAACAGAACGAAATGCTAAATCTGAAACAAAACAACGAGCGGCTGCAGAGGCTAGTGACGTCTCGGTCGCTAGCCGGCAGTCAGAGCTCGCTGGGCACCGGCGGCTCCGCCGTCGAGGACCCTCGGCGGTTTAGTCTGGCTGATCAAGCTACCATGCATCAGGTACTTATAACTATACTATTGCTAACAACATTATGCTCCCATGATATGACCGTGCAGGTCATTTTAGTTTTTAACTGTGTTTTATATTTTTTCAGGCGGCTATGGACATACATTCTCAACCATTAGATTTAGACTTCAATTGTATGACATCGACTCCTTCCCGAGATTTATCTAAAAAAGGGTCCCCAAAATCTAGTTTAATAGAACCGATATACGGAAACAAAGCTGTTTGCGAACTAAACGAAAACAGTGAAGCCTTACTCGGAGCTCTAAACGGTTCCAGTGATATATTTAGTAATGGATTAAGCGCCGGAGACAGGATAAGCGGCGATTACGATATCAACACCGTGCTGCCTCCCCCTAAGAGCAGAGAGTTAGCGATAGGAGAGAGCTACTCGGATATCGGTAACTTTTATTGTTTTTTCATTCCGAATACTGGTAGCAAAAGCTTCATTGTAAACGTTTATCTATTTTCAGGTGTCGCCGATAGTCAAGGCGATACGACAGATGGAAAGAAAATAGCGATTGCGGTATATTTAGGTCAGCCCGAAACATTCCAAAGATATTTTGAGGAAGTGCAAGATACTTTAACCGAATCAGAATGTAGATTTTACGCGAAACAGACAGCTAGTGCATTCAATAATCATTTCGATAAACAACCGAGCTTCGATTCCCCGAGAATGTCCCAAAACCACAGCCCCGAAGTAGAGACCCAGGACTACCCGCAGTCAATAAACAAATCTAACACAAATAGCCTTAAGAGTAATAAATCAACGCACAGTAATTCCTATAAGAATGTTTATAATAGTGATTCGACAATAAATTGCAATGAATTCACCATTGCATTTACGTATATATCTGGCAAGACAACTTGGCAGAATTTAGATTATATAGTTAGGAAAACTTTCAAAGACTACCTGTCGAGGATAGATCCCGGGACGAATCTCGGACTGAACACGGATTCGATAACGTCGTACCACCTGGGAGAGGCCACGAGAGGACCGGAGATCTGTTTTCCCGAGCTGCTGCCGTGCGGTTACATAATCGGCACCGTCAATACCTTGTACATTTGTTTACAAGGAGTAGGAAGTTTAGCTTTCGATAGCCTCATACCGAAAAATATCGTCTACAGGTATGTATAATAGAGTTCTTTCTATAACGTGGTCGATCAAACGGAAGTCTGATATAAACACTCGTAGGTACGTTTCGCTTCTATCGGAACACCGGAGGGTAATACTCTGCGGACCGAGCGGGACCGGAAAATCGTACCTGGCGGCCAAATTGGCGGAATTCTACGTCCAGAGGACGCAACGAAGAGGAAATCCAGTAGAGGCCGTGGCGACGTTCAAGTATGTATTTCTTTTCCTGTAATGAATGTTCGATAATAGATCGATCGTCCCCTCCTCGATTTCCATATACTGTAGTTTGTCCGTAAATCGCTGACGCCGCCGTGCTCGTCCTCAGCGTGGACCGCAAGTCGTGCAACGAGCTCCGCCTGTACCTCGGCCACATCGCGGAGCAGTGCAGCGGCGCGGCGGCAGGCGAGGAGGCGCTGCCGGCCGTGCTGCTGCTCGACAACCTGCAGCACGCCTCCGCGCTGGGGGACGCCTTCGCGGGCCTGCTGCCGCCCGACAACAGGAACATGCCCGTCATCATCGGTGAGCCCGCCCCCGGGACGAGTGAGCCGTCTCGCGGCGGATTGCGACTTTTTATACTCATGGTGAACATTTGCTTCAGGTACCATGTCGCAGGCTACCTGCAATACGACGAATCTGCAGCTGCATCACAACTTCAGGTGGCTGCTTACCGCCAATCACATGGAGCCCGTTAAAGGATTTCTGGCGAGGTGGGGTTCAAAATTATTTCCTAATGTTCGGGACCGTTTAATTATTTTTTCAAATTTTTATTATATTTCTGTGCCTCACATTTTATCTCTTAGATATCTGCGAAGAAAACTATTTTCGCTGGAGCTCAGGCTGGGACGTCGCGAGCCGGCCCTAGCGGCGGTCCTGGAGTGGCTCCCCGGGGTCTGGTCGACCCTCAACGCGTTCTTGGAGGCCCACTCCTCCAGCGACGTCACCGTCGGACCGCGACTGTTCCTAGCTTGTCCCATGGACTTAGAGGCCAGCCAGGTAAAAAAATTGTGTGGTTAATATAATATTATTTTAGTGGCGGGAATCGGCGCACCGGCCGCGGTCACGGGCAGGCGCGCCGTGACCGCGGCCGGGGCGACCCGGTCGAGACGTCGGGCAATCGAAAGGTGTGTAATACTATTTCGCGCACTAATTCCCGTTACTAAAATAATAATATATTATTCGGGAAAGTTCAAAAGTTTTAGTAGTTAGTAATCTGCTATTCCCACCACTCCCAGGCGTGGTTCGCGGACGTGTGGAACTACAGCATCGTGCCGTACGCGTCGGAGGCCGTCCGCGAGGGCGTGGCGCTGTACGGGCGCCGCAGACACGCCGCGCTCGAGCCGCTGCAGCACGTCCGCGCCTCCTACCCCTGGAGGGAGCCCAACCACTCGCACACCTTGCGGCCCATCTCGGTCGAGGACGCCGGCATCGAGGAGTCCAGTCGGGACGCCGCCGCCGACGGTACCCAGGACCCTCTGGTGAGAGAATCCTTCCCGTCGTCGTCTCGGAGACGCGGACCCGCCGACAGTCGAGCGAAGGGTTGACTCGATACTTTCTGTTGTAGCTAAACATGCTGATGCGGCTTCAGGAAGCGGCTAATTATAGCGGAAACCAAAGTCAAGACTCCGACAACGCCAGCATGGACTCGAACCTCACGCACGACAGCTCCGTGGGCAACGAGCTTTAAGATGTAACGTCCGGGTGAACGAGCATTATGACGTGTTCTCGCCCCGTAGACTTAACGACGAAACTCCGACGGCCATCGTTCGGTCCAACATTTGTCACGTGGGCCAACTCGTATAAACCAATATCGATAGTTCGTTAGTTCCTTTAATTTTCATTGTAATATATTGCAAATGCTCGTCGATGTCTATAAATTATATAATTTTGTGAACATTTCTGAGGACGTTTAATGACACTATATTTAATTTTAATTATTTTACAAAGCCAAATATTTGCCATATGTACATTATTTATTTATCAAATTAGAACGCTTTAGTCTACTTTCGTTAGGTGCTTAATATTCTTGTAAATTAATGTTTCGAAATGGAAATATATATTTTTTTTAATAGAGAAAGGATTTGCTCTGCATGTTTGTGAATGATAGCAAATATCGTAAGCGAGAGTACCAGCCTTTCCGTAAGTGAATGTTTAATATGGACTTTTTAACATTTTTGTTAAAAAATTTAATACGATGATCTAACTTTCGAGAAAATTCTATTAATGAGTGCCCGGGGCGAGGTATTACATTTTTTAAATATTCGAGCAGTGAAGAACTGTCGATGTTATATTGAAGCATTGTGGCTTTTACTATTGTTATATTTTTTCAAAGTTAGGATACGAACATGTTTGTAATACTATGATATTGTATGTAATATATTATGAAAGTGTAATTTTTATACCATTTTCATATTAAAACTCATGTACCTAATACAAATATTAAGCTGTAAATACAAAAATAAATGATTAATATAATTTTTTTGTATGTGACTTCACTAACCGCCATTTGACATTAAGTATACAGTGCTGCATCGATTTTGTATAGAAAGTGAGTAACAACACTTAGTGTGTTCGGTTTGTATCGTATGGTGTGCGTAACTGAAACGTGATATCTACAATCTATGCTTTACAGAAATTGTGAAATAAACATTGATTATATAAACAAATATATTTTATTTATTTTCTTCTCTTTAAATTTAACAAGACGTTTCGAGTGCTTTGCAGCAAACGTGTTCGCGGTAAGACGAGATGATGGTGTCGGTTTGCTGCAAAGCATTCGAAACGTCGGGTTAAATTTAAAAATGTAATAATAAACGCGAGTTATATCCGTAAAATAGTCAGTATTAATAATTTTATTTGAAGCTGCAATATAACAGACTGCTAAGATAATCATGATTGAAATAAAATATACAAATCAGACAGACTGGAGCTTTTATTGGAATTCATAAATACGGAATGACATTTGTTAGATCCAGAAATAATAAATAATGGAGCAATTTGGACGGAGCTGTTGTTGTGTTCTCAATAAGAACATAGGACTAGACATATTCACTGGATTTTTGAGGAACCATCTTTAAATTATTTTGTTTTGGACAATTAAGGCACAACCAGTAGCAAAACAAATCATATTCCATGAGTTCTTATTACTAGTAATAGTTAAAGTTAACCTGATCCAGTCGAGTTTACTATACTCACTTTAACTGATTATTCTAATACTAATGACAATAATTGCTAGGCGAGATATCTACTTATCTACATAGAATATTGACAAATCCTTTTTATGGGTATGACAATGGCTGATAGTTTAACATATTACTATTATTACTAGGATTCAATATAAACATATTGAGTAGGTAAATATATAATTAAAGTTGTTATTTAAATAACTGTGTATCAATGTGTATGAAATCAATAATGATTTTGAGCTATGAAATAATGCAAGTGTAGAAACATACAACTATAGAGTATGTTTATATTAATTGAAATAAATAAATATATTTACAATTTTTTATACATAATTGTATGTTTGAGATATTTATAGAAATACAGTTATATCATGTTTCAATTAAAATTTATATCAATTCACTACAACTATTAATTATGTAAATTTAAAAAAGAGCAGTACATACTGCTCATAAGTAAATATTTTGCACATTTATAGTAATTTTCACTTTCTACAAATGTTTAATAATGATTAGAGTATTTTTGTAAATATGATGCATACTTTATTTTACTAACCTAGTTCTTGCCTTCGGCTTGAACTATATGATTGTTATAATATTTCCTTTTTGTAATGATTCTTTAATTAAAATTTCTTATTTTATTTCGGTTTTAATGAGTAAAAATTATTAGAATATTAACTTTTTATACTAAGACAAGACTTTGCAAATAGTAAGTAGAAGTGGATGCAAAATTATAAATTTTCTTTAAAAGTTGTATTATTAAAATACAATTTCTATTCACTGTGTATATCTAAACTCAGATTAGACAGTGATGGAATAGGTGATTCAGAGAAATCTCCTGAATCATCACTTAAAATTTTAGCATCTCTTGGACTTTTGCTATGTTTATGGTTGCTCAGTTTAGATTTATCAGATATGTTTTTATCAAGACTATATTTCTTAGAGCTGGTCTCACTTATTAAATCTGCAACATCCGATATTGAAACTGAACTTTGAGAGCTTGATGAGTTTTGTTTAGGACTAATTACTGACACATTGGCCTTGTAGATATTGTTATCAAGTAAACCTTCTTGAATATTTCTGTTTCTTTCTGAAATTTCTTTCCTTTCTGATAATGGTGAGGTAAAATCATAGCTATATTCTGTAGCTTCATTTTCTCCTCCTTCAGGTAGCATTTTTTTTAAGCTACTGATGCTTTTGTTAGAATGTTGACTGTCCTTCCTCAAGGTTTCAGAGTTGCTATCTATTGTTGGATTTAATGACAGCGATTCAATTTTGGAACTGGTGGAGTGTGTGTTGTTATGTGGGGAAACTTGTTTGACTTCATTTTCTGAAGTCATTGGTAACCCGGTAGTATTGAGTAAGATTGTGTCTATGGAGTCAAATGGCTTTAATTCTGCATAAGATGTAGAGTCACTGCTATTATTTATAAGTTTTAAATCATGAAGATAAGTTTTAGGACTTTTATTATTGTTATAGCAAGAATTATTTTGTGTTGAAACTTGGTTTAGGTCAATTATCTGCTCAGGTGTGTTAATTTTGTCATTGGTTTTTTCAATTGTTATGTTTTTGTTGGGTATATATTCTGAACTGCTTTTACATTTAGAGGATGAAGATGTATCTGTATCGGAATTATCCAGATGTAATCTCAGATCAAGTTTATTTTTCTCATCAGAGGAATTATCAGATTGTGACTGACTGGTTGTGCTTGAATCTTCATGAACAATATATGTACAGTTTTCATCGCTCCCAAAGTTTCTTTTACCTTTGTTTTGGCCAGTTTGTTTAAACATAGTTTTTGAACTCAAGTTTAAACTACTTTTAATCAGTGACAGCAAGATTGGCTCTTCATTACTTTTTGAAATACATAATTTATCAGCGATTATGTTTTCACTTTCGCATTCATATTCTTTACCTTGTCTCGTTTCCGATTTATATACAAATAATGTATTTCTAAGATTACAGAAGTCTAAAAATTCATGGATTATAGACAGACAAAGTTTACCTTCTGGTAAGTTGAGAACTCTGTTTAAGGCTTCGTTTTGTTTTAAATGACACTCATCTTCAAAAGCTAAAAAAATATTAGCACGCAACAACGCACGAATTTTCGCAAGAGATCCGTTCTTTTCCAGGGCATCTATCACTAAATCTCTGAGTTCAGTATCTTCATTTTGAGCCATCACAAAACTGTTCTACGAATTTCTGATGAGAGATACTTTTTGTTTCTTTATATTTCAATTTTGATATAAGTAAAACCACAAACAAATGCAAACAACATGCGATGTTTGACATTTAATATTTTGATTAAAAGCTGTCAATATAAATGGCATTCTATTCATGCGTTCAGGAACGTTTACTCCGTATATTGCAAAGCTTATTCGTATTCTTATACTTTTAAAAAAGTTATAATTAAATTGTAAATACATTGCGCCGTAGATTATTATTTTCTTAAAAGAATAACTTTGTTTTGAGACTTGATAAATATAATAACAATCATTATTATAAGATGAAATGATAAAATATAATCTTCAAAGAGTGTTTTACCTCGTAATTTATAAAACTGGTACTTAATATTATATTATACTCTATAATTATATATAACAATTGTATAGGTATTTACATATTTTTCTAATTTAACTTATTTTAGAGGACAATAGTACATTTTGACATTGTTTTAAGTAAGACTTTAAATATATAAAATAATATATATAAAGTATTTAATATTTTCTTATTTTAAGAAAGTTTACTTATATGATAATAAATACAATAACCTATAGGACATAAATTATTAATTATCTAGAATTCAAAATGGTAATGACATATAGCTATACAATATAAGGGATATATTTTTGCGAACGTGCTCGATTACAAGGGGTGAAGGCTTGCGCCGGGGAAAATGGAAAATGTAGGAAATTCAGTCAGTCGGGTCGAGCACGCGCGGGAGGTTGCTGCATAAGACGCTACAATATTTAACTACAAACTGAAACTTTAAGTCTGTTTTTCACTCATATCCTGAAGCAAATAAAAAATATATATTTTAGTGTTTATGTTATGAATTTTTTATAATTTTCAAGTTTTTTTTTGGGATTGTGGGCGTTAAAGTCGAAAAATACTAGTGGCGGGAAACCGTTTGATATCTCACTTGACGTGTTGTGTCCTATGTGTACATAGAGAGAAGAACCGTCTGCCCTAGAGGGCGGCCGACATGCTGGATTCGCTGTGAATCGATATTTTTGGAGCGTTCTAGAGCAGAAAACATGAGGTTTTTAGCTCAATAAAGGTATGTTAAGTTATATTCCTCATAATAGAGTAAGGTTGAAATTAATAACCACCTCTTATTATTGAAAACAATAACCTTGGCCACACATTGGGCGCCAATGTTATTCTGCCCTCCGCTTAATGAAACATTATTGAATAGATTTAAACAATCGAAAGATATACTGTATTGACTATTTTTAACCGAATTAAAATCACCCTAAACCTATCACAGAAGATCCAAAAAAATAAAAACTAAGACAACTGAGTATTTATGACGTACACTTGACTTGAGTCTTTTTTTTTTTACTAAAAACATTTGATTTTAAAAATCTAAAATAATCCATCTCACAAATTTGTTTAGTTAATATATTTATGACACTTATTGGTGAAAAAAAGATATCAAGGTATGTACAATATATTACTGAATAAATTGTATATCTTTATTAATTTATTTGTTTTGTATAAAAAAAATATTTATATATCATGAAAAATAATTAATATTAAGAAGTTCGAGAGCTGGTTATACGATAAAATGTCAATTTTGGATTCTAGAATTGTTGTAGTGTATTTAGTACACATATTACTAAGTATGTGGTATTATCCATGTAATTTAATAATTAATAATAATAAAAATGTTAGTTGGAGACCGGCGATTGAATTGACTTACATGTTGAGTATTGTTTAGTTTCTAAAACACAGCTTACGGTTCAGAAAATACGGAATGGAATAATATTAAATAATATAAAAATTTCTAATCTTTTGAGGTGTTAGTTTCTAAAATAAGATATGCTAATTATAGAAGGTCCTAGGCCGTGTGGCTGACGCAGTCCTATGTTGCAGGCACTTACAACTACATTACGGTTTCATATTAGAAGCATTGTACTGATATATAAAAAATATCATATTGCCGCTCTACTATTTTTTTTTATATATAGGAAAAATATATGCAAGTAATTCCGACGCGAACACCTTATGCAGAAGCGTGAACAAAAGATTTTATACAATATAATATTTAAGCTTTAGATTCTACAAAAGGTAGAATTGCAGAAATATTTTTAAATCTGAACTCCCCAAGCGGCCTCGGCTAACTTAAAGAAATGGGAACACCGAGTACCTTTGAAAAGTATGTAAAAGAAATAAACAATACACATTAAGTAACAACGCAAGAGTGTGTGTGGTGTGTGTGTGTGTGTGTGTGTAATAAATATCCGTGTTGTTTCTGTAAATAAGCAATGAGTATTTTATTTAACAATCGTAACCATTAGTAATAAAGTTAAAATATATAAATAGAGGTATATTATGTTATTAATTATTACAGAATTTTTCGAAAGACGAACTGAAAAAAAGCTACTATATTAGCTGTTACAGGTATTATGTGTTAAGCTTAGAATATTACGTCATGAAACATATATTCCAAGGATCTCATGCAATAATAACATCAACAATTCAATTTTAGTCTAAACATGCGCAGTTTACTAATAACTAGATTAAGTTTGTTATAAACAAAAAATAAACTAAGTTGTGCTTTTATTCCTTTTCACGCATATTTGGAATATTATGGAAATCCATTAAAATATAAATAATAGATTTCTATAATGTTTCCTAAGATTTACACGAGTACTACACATTTCAATAAAACTATTTTTCGGATATAACTTGCGTTTATTATTACATTTTTATATTTAACCCGACGTTTCGGATGCTTTGCAGTAAACGTGTTCGCGGTAAGACGAGATGATGGTGTCTGTCAGTCAGTCAGATTTTATTGAAATAGATTTCTGTTCTGCTGGAGAACATTTTTTCCAATATGAGTTAGATTCAGTTTCTTAGCTTTTGTACCTCCTATATTGGAGTGGCGTTGAGCTTAATCCCTGTGAAGGTACTGAAGACGCGCGCTATTTGCGCTAGAGTGGAGAGATATTTATCGATTTTGCTGGCAACAAGCATTGGATATGAAACGATATAATGATCTGTCACATCTGTTCCATATTTAAATAAAACTATTTTACGGACTTAAACTCACGTATTAGTTCTGGCTTTCTTATACGTTTCAGCCATTATTTAGACTAAGGTGAGATGAAGGTGTTTCTCAGCAGATCATCTCGTTTGTGAATTACCGCTAAAAGTTTCTTAGTTTTTGGCCACACAGTTTAGAAAGCAAACAGAACGAACTTCCTAATTTGGAGGTCTCGCAGTATGGTCTCACAAACTTGTATTTTTATATTCTGGTAGATTTTTGGTAGGCTTCAACCACCTTTTCTATTGTTGTTCCTTTTTAATTTCAATACTTTGAAACTTGTGATGCTGCTACATCTGAACGAGTTGTTTTCCGCAACGCGATCTTTTCGGGTCGGAACGGCCACGGTGGAGTTATATTATTCGTTTTAGCTGAAACTTTTAAATAAAAAGGATTTCATTAAAAAGTTTCAATTTTTAAGAAATTTTATTATAAGCTTAATATTACTTTTTTCTGTTTTTACACTTTTGAGATCTGGTGTATTCCATATTTTACGAATAATTACATCTGATTTTAGATTTCTTAGTTTAAACTGAGTTATTTTTAAATCTTAGAGCCAAAGCTTTTTTTTTATTTTAAATATAAGATTATCAGGTGCTACAGTATAATAAGTTAGCGTCTTAATCTATCATTATTGAATTGTATATTGTTTCTTCTTATAAAGGACAATTAATGAAGAGATATAATTGTATGATTTGTAAAAGATTGAAATGGAACGATCAATAAAAAAATTTATTCCTACTCCCTGATGACGTGTTTTGAAATAAAAATAAAGTTACAATAGATATAACGGTTTTTTTTTAATTAAAATGGTGATGAAGTTAATTAAACAACTATCTAAATATATATACAAATATTTTTTAAAAGAGTTCCCACTAGCGACTCGTCCTTGCTTTGCTTTGGTTCGGTTTACCTATCTGTGCTGCCTTCTAGGTATATATGTCTTAGGTATTTCTTTGTTTAAATTTACGATATATAAAAAATAAAACGTTCCATATATTACCTACATTAAATACCTAATAAAACCAAGTCAGAAAGGATTATTAACACTCAAAATAAAGTGAAGTGTGTCAGTTTCGAAAGGTAAAATAGCGGAAATAGTCAGAGAAACCAAGAAATATGGGGAAAAATTGTAATAATCCTTTTTTATTTTAATGAAATTAATTATCAAGTGCTTAATTAAGCAAACCACCAATTATCTCGTCAGTTGCCAACGAGAATGACCACAAGCGAATGTTCACTTCACCACATAATTATACCTGAAATCTGAGCGTCAATTAATTGCAGTTATTAAACATCTAGAATTTGAAACTAGTCAAATAAATATATAAGATTAATTTTGTTGTTTAATAAAGTTGAGAGACAACAGAGAATCGGTTTTTTTTAAATTATTTCTTTCTTAATAGACTTGGTCAGATTGGCCAAATATTGTAACGTAAAAAACATGGCAAATTTCTCCCGAATTCAGTTCGTGTCCACATGGGTTTAGTTAGGATTATACCCGCATGCAGACCCGGAGCAAATATAGCTTTTATCATAGACAACGTTACCCACGAAACTAATGTTTGCACGTACGAGGACGCAATCTTAATAAGAGTTGAGGAAACTCAGATCCATCCATACTTATAATAAACCAAGAGAATAGAATGGGAGCAGAAAAGTTACAGAATTAATTTTCTTCCTACGTTTTCCTACTTTTAACTAAACAAGTCCATTTTTATTGCTCGATTCTTTCATATATTTTTCGAGAGGTTTTATTTAATATAACCCTTGTTCAAACCTAAAATCGTTTTATTTTACTTCATGAAAAATTGCAATTGAAAGCCGTTGACCTGAATTTGGAGATAGTCCAAAAAGATTAAATATTTTATTATTATTTATTAAAATACTAGCTATTCAAAAGTATATGAGCCTATCAAAACTTAAAAATCCGATACGTAATACATAAAAAAATCATTTATTAAAGGTCAGTATTAGTGAGGTTATTCGTAGAAACCGTAATTTATAAATCGATTATGAAAATACAAATTTCGTCATTGCAACCAACACTGCGGAATTATGTAACCAGACATACCTTTATCTAGTGGAACTTTCTACCTATGGACAGTTAAGAATTTTTAACTTATACAAAAAATCGAGTATCTTAAATAGTTAAGTAATCACTGCTTTTATTACAACTAATAGTAAACGGAGAACGACCTACGAGTCGTATAAACGTCACCGATATGGAGCAGTAATCGAATACTAATACCTTAGTGCCGACATGAATGTGATTCGTTTCGAAATGATTTTGGTTTCTGATATTGCCCTCGTGCAGGCGTAGGCTTTACAAAAATAGATTGTAGCGAGCTCAGAGCTTGTTGTCATGTTGTTCACTGGCAACTATTAATATTGGAGTGACATGCAATTGGCAACTTAAAATCGATATCTTGAGCCTTGGCCTGTTTCGAATTAACACATGTTTTCTGTACTACATTCCGTCTGTGATATATTGTTATTGCTTTAAAACAAGAATGTAATAACGTTATATTATTAAGTTTTTAATTTTATATTTATTGGTAGAATTCAGGACTTAAGATTTCTTGGATAATATAATTATCAACTTCTCCTTATCTATGTCTTTGTTCTAACAAAGTTACCTCTCAAAGAATCTTAGCCGGGTTATAATAATATATATTGAATTATTAAATTTTAAGCAGTCAACCCGTTTGCGGTCTGCCCGTTTCTGGGTTTCCCAGGGGAAGGGCGTTATTCTTGGAGACAATCAATAGTTTTGCATATTTAAAACCGTAATGAAGTGAATAACTTAAAGCTTGAGCTATTATCGTGCCAAGTACATAATATGATATATATTATTAAAATAATAGCTATAGTTATGAATAAAGTAATTGCTTTATTTATTCTAAATAGCGACTTCGGCTCCTGTCCTTTACTATTAATAATACGTAAATAAACCTTACATATCTTTTTTAGTCACAAATTTTGTATCAATTCCATATGTAGTTATAATTGTATTTTAATTATACGTTTTACTATTCCTTATAATTTCGCAAAATAAAGAAAATATATATTAATTTTGTAATTATCCTTAGGGGATTAGTTTGAGAGAAATACATTGGTTTTGGTTTAAGATTAAAAAAATATGTATTTTATCCCTCGGTTAAAAGTAAAAATTGGAATTAAAAATATAGGGCCTATAATTTTATATTTTTCGTGTTTTTGATTGCTTTTATATGGAGTAACAATGAAACATTAACACAATAAAAAAGTGATGTTGATAAGAACGTCACAGCTAGTTTTTTTTATCATGTCTACATTACTTTAATAAATATACAATAACTTTGCAAACTACTATATCGACCGGATCGTATAAATATACAGCTCAGTAGAGGACTGGCTTTAAACACTATTCGGTAAAGACTTGATTCCCCAAGTCACGTGTGATCTGAAAAATGTTACGATCCTTGTTTTACTTGTGTGGGGAATATCAAATGGCGCAAGTAACTTGCACCGAGCTGAGGTCGAGAAATAAGTTTAAATTCCAATGCGGAGTGGGGATTGGGTTAGTAATAAAGATATTTCTCTGCTTTTTGCTCAGAGAAAAATATATATTATATGAAAGATTAAGATTATATATTATTATTATTATTATTATATGAAACTTTATACGATATAATTTCTTGCTTGCTAGTATTATTTTATCAAAAGTATTTGCCTGATGGTGGTGAATGATGCTTTTAGGCAACTAAATAATAAAATATAGTTAACAAGTTTGTGGTCGTTCTTGATTAATGGGAAGGAATTGAAAAGACTGGGGCAATAGGGTTCTGCTTTGTTAGTCACCAGGTAGCTACTGCTGTTTTGTGGTGGTTTGGTACCCTGTTCGTAAACCAGTTACAACGAGCTGAACGACCATATTTATCCATTTTTATATTTATTTATTTTAATTTTTAAACTTTGATAGCCAAGTCAAAAAATTCAATACATATTGACTTTATCTAGTCTTATTTATAACACTATTTTCTAAATAAGTTAGATTAATTAATAAGGCCAAGTACATTTGGTACACAAATGTTGTGCAAAAACGTTCACAGCACTATCTATATTCATAACAGGGTACGACTCACCGTGACTCCACCACGCAGCCAATACACTGAAATTACCGATACAGCTCGCTGACGACGCCGGCTGTCACCTGCAACCAAACTTATGAATTCCTGTTACAACTGCTCTAAACTTAGTGAAACTTGTTACCGTTTATACTGAAAATACAGTTTGCTTATAATATTAATAATGGTTGTTTATATAAACATATATTAACGACAAATGACGGGTATAACAATCAGTTTTGTGGATCTTTTGATAGTATAACATTAAGATGTCTTCCCATATTCGTAGTTTAAAAGTCGGAAAGATAACTTATATGAAATTGTAATTGTAATTCACTTACCGACTCATAACCAAATATTCAAAGTTATTGGGGTTCCAAACTTGAAATGTCCCTTCTCGTATCTTTCCTTTCGTCTCTAGACCATCGATAGTACGCAATATTACTTTTTTAAAGCAGCTTAGGGGTAAAAGAATAAATAAGTAATAAGATGTTATTCCAAATTTTAAATGAGTATGAGATAAAATTGTATATATTAAGATATTTTATATTAAATGTGAATATTTACATTTTTTTTATTTAGTTTTTGCTTCTATGTACGTATTATAAATACGTTTCAAACGTACATGGAAACAAAAAACAATTAAATGAAAAATACAAAGCTTCAAAAACAATTATAAAATAATGTCCTTAGAATTAAAAATATTATTAATAGATGCGTCTAATACAAAAAAAACAGCACAAATAATATAAGACGATATGCCTGGTGTGGGGGGATATTTTTTTTTAAAGTGTTAAAATCCCTTATTACAATTTAACAGATTCTGAAAGAATCATTCAATTAAAAATGACATAAAATTATTACTAAGAGTTGTCGTTACTTGTCTATCGACTATCAAACAATTAGATACGATAAACAAACAATAAGATTTGTCAGTTATTGTATAACTTTTTTTTTTACTGCTTCAGATAGTACTATCATGAATATTATTGAAACACATAATTAAATATAATTTATGATTTCAAAGCTTCTTTATAAATGATAGAGGATATTAGGTTTCACAAAAAAAATCTGTTTTCGATTGTTAAATTCCTTTAAAGAAAAGAAAGCTTGGAAAATAAAAAACTTATTTTTTTTAATAATAAGAATATATCGGAATTTATTGCACTTAAGTTGCAGACATCAGGGAGTAAAAAATGTTGTACACTGACTTGTCGGTTATAAATAATTAATTTATTTTTACAAACATAAACTACAACTTGGGTACAGTTAAGACATATCGATATCAGAAAGTTTTGTAAAACTTCACTACACTTTATTAATATAAAGCTCAGCTCGGTCTTGTTAAAGAAAATCGAACATTTTTAATATATAAACTTCAGATTAAGAGTTCGTTAATCCAACGTCTTACAGGATGTTACTCTAGAACTTTCTTCCAAGCATGTTAGACTGGATATTGAAAACTTCTTCAAAATTCTATCATAATTAGAAAAATTATAATTGCTATAATATATTGAGTCTCGATTATTAATTAATCGATTTTTTTTTATTTATGGAAGTTTTATGGAAGTTATAACTTATATTACCTCACTCATTACCGAAGTGAAACGGTGGTCATATTACGTGGAAATACCAGCGGCATAGAAGATGCCATTTTAATTTGCCCACTATTTCAGACGGTTCCATTTTTTTTTGCCGTTGCGAAAAATCAAGGGTATGATGCTTTATGCCATAACAAAACCACCGGCATAACATCTCGGATAAAGAAGGCGGAAGTCCTAAGTTTCATACGACCACCTCAGGCCTCGTTACCTCATTTAAGGTAGCAGGCGACGCTACCAGCTTTCTTTGGCGCATCAAAAAAGTGTAGGGTCCCATCATGCACGTATGCCACTTCTCACGAGATTGTGCAATATCTTCTGACAGCTCTAACAGCAATAACCCTCTTCGCTCTGCATAAGAGGACCGATTGTGGGCGTTTAGAGCATGCCCCGACTTCGCGAGCTTCGAAGAATAGACATAAATGTAAGTCGATGCTACATCAGTTGTAAAGGACAGGTCCAAGATATTCTGTGAATCGCCTGACAACGATGGAAACTCTCTCAACCAAACGCTGGAACCATGTTTTAATGAGATCGATTCTTATTCAACTTGCACTATTAAAGATCACAACCAATTTTTTTTTCGTTCTAATAATCAATCATTTAATTGAGCTGAATTGGTTGTAGGATGCCATTTAGGTTTGATGCCATTGATTTGAGTTTTGAATTGTAAATTGATAATAATTTTATGAAAATGTGCAGGGCAGTTAAGAATAAATTAAAATAATAAGCAATTTATATTTATAGCTAACGTACGCAGAAAACCAACCATTTAATTGAAATGTCACGAAAGTACGAGTTAAGTTTATTAAGCCCAGGAAACATGAAATCCATAAAATTAAATTTAAATTAAAGAAATGAAGGTGTTGAAATACGACTGTTATTCAACTTTTACGATTTTATAAGTGTAAAGTTTATAAATAAGTCTATTGTAAATTTATTGTTATATAGACAACAAGAAAACGTTGTAAGGGAACATGTAATTTCAAAATCAAACAAAACTAAGACGGCATATTAGGTCTTTTAAATATTTTTTTGCTTAGCATAGTTACTATAGGTCTAAAGTTTTTATTGCAGACGTATGCCACATAAAAGCAAGATCTACATCCCTCCTCCATTAGACCAGCTTTAACTACTACGTCACTGATATATGGCATGGCTCATGATTCAACGCATGTTGCATACTACAATTTTAAGCTTTTCTCTCTTTCCTACTCTTTCGAATTCTAGTCTTTCGAATTTAAAATACATGTATGCCCAATCAATCTATTTTAGTTCTACAGTGAAATTTATTTTATTTACATGATGTTATATCGTGTTTTTGATATTGTTCTATAATTTTTGATGATATTTAGGAGAAAATAATTTTAGGGATTTTTATAATAGCAATTATTTAGAATTTTAGTGTTTATGTCTGTGTGTTTGAGTGCGCGTCACTTAATTATTGTACGAAATCAGATGCGGTTTTTTCAGTTATATTATTCGACGTCGTTTTACAAGTTGCTGCATGAAAAAGTGTGAATTCGACAGTCTGTTTATTTAATTGTTTATTTATTATTTGATGCATTTATTTATGTCTTCTACTCTGAATTTATATTGTGAACACTGTTTCACAAACGTCAAAATATTTAATAAACAATTTTGGAAAAAATAGAACTAAAATCACAATATGAGCTACAATTCACATTTCGAGCTCGAACTATAATCTATGACAAAAATGTTTCCCACAGGGCAACCAGCGCTACTACCATATATGAAAGGATTAGCTGACAGAAAAGGCAATATTTTCATAAGAATATATATAAGCTGTCATGCATCGGTCAAATTAGGGGGCGTGTCGGTATTGGAATTAGTGAACTCTGAACAGATTAGAAAAAAAAGAGTGCGTAGATTTTGTCAGTTGTAGACACACAAAACACGAGATTATCGCTAAAACTTATATTTTAGTTTTTTTTAATACAAAATAGGCGTGCGTTTGACTAAAGTCCACCTGATGTTAAGCATAACTGCAGTCTGAGATGTGGCACGCTTACCTAGAAGGTAATTATTTACTCCAAATTTGAATATCCCTAGATTGTAATTGTCCAAAAACACCGACCCAGGTTCAGGAGTTCCAAAATTTTATTGTCCTTAACCTATCTACATTCTAATGTAAGGATAACTTGAACATTTATTAAATATTTGACTGCATTTTAGTACTGCCATCCTTGCGACATTTAATAGTAAAGTAAAAATAAAACAGTTTTTCAAATCCTTGTAACTTGTATTATTTCTGTAGATATCATAAATGAAGTTCCCTGGCTGCATCTGTCTGTCTGTATAAACACGATAAATTCAAATATTACTAAACGGAGTTTTTTACGGTTTGCTCCACTTGGATAATTCCTGCCGAAGGTTTAGGTGTCATTTAAATTGACTAACATAAAGATTGCCAGAAAATCTTGAGTAAGTGAATACATGATAATGTAAATTTAGATTATGCAAAGTGGAAATAATTCAATTAAGTTTGATATTAACAAAGAAGGTCACCGTTACCAAAATCCATGGGAGCAAAGCTGTGGATCGAAATTAGTTTAATACTATTTCGATTCTTGATGGAAAATTTAAGAACAACGTGATTTATTATTAGACATTTTTATTTTAAGCCAAACCAATATTAAAAGCATGATAAATATTTTATAAGTTAATTTTGTCCGCGCGTAGCTATCATTTGCATAATTAAGTATCCACTGAATTTTATTTACAATTTTATCAAAAATCTGATAATAATTTTGTTGTGAAAATGTAATCTTTTATTAATTCATAACCAGATGATTTTTTCTGCAAAACAATGATATTCGGTACCCTAGCTGCTTGGAACATTTTAATTAAATTTTAGACAATTTAAAAGGGTCGTTCGGCGTTCTGACCTGTTCACGGTTGGCAGCACTGATGCAAACAGGGTTGAAAGAGGAGTCTGAGGGCGTTAAATTCCAATTATCGTGTTTACTGCTTTGCTCTCTCATGCAGAGGAGTTGCTTTTGATTTATTTATCTGAAACATATGTCACCTCTTTTTAAATGTATGATATAAATACAAGAAAGTATATTTTTATTATATATATCTCACTGGTACTATGCATACCTAAAAGTATTTTCATATTTACATCATTAATTACAAGTTTTTTATGTATATAAAATTTGTATTGTATAAAAAAAAATATAATTGAATTGGATCATTATTAAATTTCAAGATTTTTACGTTTATATACCAAAATTTATAAGCGACATCACAACAAACCCTAATATTTATATTAGGTGAAATAAGTAGAATTTTATTTTTTTTCTCTCACCTTTTAAAGAAATTTAAATATATAAATTGTATAAAACATCCTGTGTTTGTTTGTAGCATAAAATTTATGAACTCATAATCTCAAACAAATGGTACAATAATTCACATTCTTTCTGACCGAGGACGTGGTAACAAACGAAATTCTACCCTTTCTTCTTAACATTTCATGACTTGAGTTATTGTTGGGTTCTCCTTATATGTTTTTGTAACATGGGATTCTTATACCTTAGGAATAAGAATGACGATGAAGGTGAAAAAATATTTATTTTTAATAAGAATTATGGCAAAGTTTTCGAAATATTCATATTCATTTCTTCGATTCTACGATCGGAATGCTTACAATTTTAAATGATATTTATTTTTTTAAAGAAGTATGGAATAAAAAATATATCGACACGAGCAAGATTCGAACCCGCGATCTCTGGGAAAATTCCGTCGCTCTACTAATCGAGATCCCGTATCGCTCCTCTTGATAAATTTAGCATTCGATATTATGTTACCGTCTGTATCGGGACGATAGCGACATCTATTAAGCGTCTTATGAAAATCCTAACCAAAGTTTCAAACTTTGCAGTATAGAATGACATTGAATAGATACCACATATGCTCAAAACTCAATTTCAAATGCTATTTATTATTTATGGTTTTTATGAGAGCAAAAATAATGTTAAAATATAAAGAGCTAATTTTATTTTCAGTAGCTGGTTTAATTGACCAATCCCTGGGACCGAGACTATAATTAAGGTCCTTGTTATGTTCGTTAACAAGAGTTCAGTTGTCCGGTTAACCGGCTTTGCAATACTTTGGTCTTAAATAAGTAATAGTCACCTAAAACTTTAGCCACCAAGCTGATTAGTTCATAAATTGACTGCTCTGTCGAGGTGTTAACGTCTAAGTTCAACTTAGTTTTGTTTTAGTAAGGGTCACTTTGACAGACATTGACTAGTTTGATAATATAAATCAAGTTTGGAAAAAATATATAAAAATAAATAGAATACTACCAAAAACATCAAGATACTAACAATATTTTTTTAAAATAAATTGTCGAATGATAAAATCTTCTGATTAAGCGTCATCGACATACATACAACTAGCTTACACAAATATATTATATTTATTCGGTTTTAGTGAACGTATCTCTTATAAAGTAGTCAAAAAATGATCCGTTGTCTTGTATAAATTATAAATTATAAAACCTCTTATAAAAAGATATTTTAAAATTTGGTCACAAAAGCAAGTAGGGATATCATTCGGAAAAATCATTTCATTCCTCATTCACAAAAAAGACAAAATCTATTTTGTTTTTTTTTTATCAAAGAAAAATTCAAAGTTTTATAATTGATGTTACCAGCCAAATTAACAGAGAGGACTTTTGCCCAACATTGCCTGGAAAATAAAACTTCTTATAGAAGTCAGAACTAACAGAGGCAAATTAGACGCAATGGTTTTAAAGAACATATTTAGGTCGATACGACATGAACTGATGTTCGTATTTAGTTGGATATTGTGTTAGCAGTCAGCAACATAATTTGATCATACTATTTCAAATTTAAAAATGTATTACTTCCAATGACAGTCTTTTAAAACTTTGAGTTATAACATAAGTATATTTCAATGTTGCTCCCTTTTTACAATTATATTTAATATAGTGCTTAACATAAAAATCAATAAAGTCATGAGAAAAGCGAGATTTAAGTATAACAATATATATACAGTTTCCATATTAGCATGTGCAGAATATGTCGCCATAGAGAAACGTTACCAAGGGAACTGTCAGGGTTTATGAAATAAAGTAGAGAAATTGTGTATATGAACCTATAAAACGCCACTATCTGGGTCTAGACAGGTAAAATACCAAATACATTTGGTAAGTGTACTTCTTACTATTCGGGACTTTTAATATGCGGTCTAGCGTTGATAAGACTACTACAGAAGCTCTATAATTTTAGCTAAAAAATTAAATCTTATTAAATCTAATTATTCGGCCTTTGTAATTACAAAGGTCGAATGCCAGTGCGAGGTATAATGGTCAATAGCTTTTTAAATATCAAAGAAGCTTCGAGGTGTGACCATTTTTAAGAGACATTTAAGTTTTGACTCAGATTTGCTCTTGTGGTAGAGTTTTAATTTAATTTGCAGATTGTAACAGTTTTATGATAAAATTAAACTTCATACATTGAAAATCTGTCGAGACATAAGAGGTCCTAAAAACATTTTATTGAAAAATAATGCAAAATCATTGATTAATAATAGGAGAATTAGAAACCTAGTAACATCTGTGAGAAGACAGAAGGAATAGTGAAACACGTGTAAGTAGAGACGAGGGTAGTTCTAGGACTAGGGTATATATACATCCTTTTGTTTTGCAACGATCTTAGTGAAAAAAGTTTGTTAAATCAGTTTGTAAAAGACGACTAAAAAAACAAAACAAAAATTAAAAACTCACTCTTTCCTAGAAGCCGCTTCTGATGGACACTTATAACAGACATACTAAAAGGTTGTCTTTTATAAGTGTCCTTTATAAGTACCTATTAAACAAGTAAAAAGGGTAATACTTGTAGAGCACATAATTGAAACAAACATCCCAAAAGATCACTCAGTTATATAATCAAATCTTTCAAACAGATCAACAAACTGACGAACAGGTTTATAGTTAATTTGTACGCTAAAGATATTTGAGCCGAATAACAGTGAACCTCTCTTACGTCTACTAAAAGATCTTGGCATTTCAAGTACTATCGTCAATATATTTCTAGAACTTATTTTAACGTAGTGTTTTATGTATTTTTCGAGTTTCATAAGAAGTAAGAAAATAAATATTATTTTAGCAGTTCATTGATTTGTTTCCGTAACTCCGTAACATTATTTTGATATAAATATAAGAAATGAAAAAAAAACTAACTTTTATTATTCCACGGGCTAAATATAAAAGTTTTATAACATTGCTACTTGTAGTTCAGTGAAGAAGTTCAATGGCGCATTTAATATTTCCTGTATATAAATTGCACGCGAAAATTATATTTGAATACAAGTAGTGCACTCTTAAAATATGAGGTAAAATATTATACACAGCGTGAGAAAGTGGAAATAAGTGACGTGTATTAAAAAGTAAAAAGAAAATATAACAGAATACAAAATGTGTATCGGTGATTGTTTCTTGCTTTTTTTTAAAGTGAAAGGTGAAATATGTTATATGAAAATATATAAAACAAGAGATTTATCTTTAATATTGATATTTAAACAACTCTTATATAAATAAACTCCTTAAGACTAAATTTTAAGACAGATATAAAGATAAGAAGATAGACAATGCGTCACAGAGCTCGAATTTGAATCGTAGATAGAACGTCTCCTCGGCCATAACATCTGTCGGTAGAAAACATCTTGATACCACAAATCAATGTAGAAATAATATCATACAAGTTGCGGAGAAAGAACCCGCTCGATTATTCCGATTTCTTATTAATATTAGAAACCGATTTGGAGAGAACTGCAATATTTATAGATTTATCGTTCTTCACTAAGAATATTATAAGAATAACACCTAACATTTACCTAATATCGATACGAGCAAAACTTTATTCAAGCAATAGCATTGCAAAAAGTGTTATTTCAATTTGAATATAGGAGCTGAAGCGTGAATCTGATTAGCGGCGCGTCGCCGCCAGAGAGCTCGCTAATGGTCTATACATTAAATCAAAACATTTCATTGAGACGCCTATAATTTTTGTTATTTTCTGAGGTAAAGCGATTGAAAGCAAAGTTATATACAATTACCGAAGATGTATATAAATATTATGTGAAACTTATTACTTATTTATATGATGTTTCAAAGTGCATTGTCAAAATCAGAAACGTATTCAGAGATCCATTTTAGTGGAGTACATAAACAGTTGCAGTTCATTGTGAGGTTGCGACAAACATATTACTTTAATATCTTATCTTATCTAGTTCAAGTAAAACTGCGAATAAGAAACAAATCAATTTCTTTTAAACTTATTATTAGTAATTGTGTCAAATGACGTAATTGTGCCAAGGCCAAAATGACAGGTATAAAATATTATTATATTACATACTAAATATTTTTATATTGCTAAGGACTTTATCTCTTCTCTTTCTCACTTTCAAATAATCCATCTATCGTTACGATAGATGGATGAAAAATATACCATTAATTGAGTCAGATTGATCTTGCATTACACCATGCTCAATCAACAATGAATCATAACAATTACGCTAATCAGTTCTTAAGTTTTCTCTTCAATGCAACGAGAAAAAAAACTAATAACTAATAATAACTAAATAATAATAAAAGAACTAATAACTTTCAAAACTTCACTAACCACTAGGTTGAGGTAAACAACATACATACATTGCACAAATAACAAATAATTTAGTAGTAACGTAGTATTTATACCAAATATGTGTAAAATATCTAAAATTGTACTTATTTTTTCGCATACAAATATGTAATACATTTAAAAATGTAACAGACTAATAATAATACTGTTAAATAAGATAGAGACTTTATGCATGACCAGGCAGAATAAAACCTCACGTTGCCTTGGCAGAGTTGCGTGACGACATCCCTGATGTTCTAACTTCTGGGCTCAGCCCGTGTTAATTTATTGTTTATTCCATGTATGTTTTCCTTAAGTTACTTGAACCGATTTTCTTATTAGGTTTATAAATTACAACAAAAATCCTTACACAACATACCTATTGAAAACATTGATCAATACTACGAAATTTCTTGGAATCCTAATGTCCCAAAAAGAAACCAAAATTCACTTATACCTCGACATACGCTTAGAAAAACAAATATTTGTCAAGCGCTTACTTTCTTTGTAAATATAAATAAATCATATTCGTAAATAAATATTCCATGTCTGATCTTGAAAATGATAAATTACTACGTACAAACAAATATTCAAGTAAAATATTGATACCTATGCATAATACTAAATAATACAGATGCTGCTCGCGCCTTGGTCTGATCCCTAATCAATAAAACTTTGATAAGGGCGTGTGAACTTATTTGTTATAAGGATATTATATAGTTGCTCTTGCGGCCGATCCCTCAACCAGTGAAATCAATAATTTACCAACTCCACAATGAACATGTGAAAAGTAAACTTAATATTAATTGTTCAATATTTACTTTCATGAATGAAAATAATATAGTTACCAAAATAAAATGCAGCATATAACAATACCATAAAAGATACTTTTCTAAAAGTGTAAAATTTTTTCATACTCGGATCAGTACGACCACCCCAAATATATAACCTCACAAACTACGTCTATAATAATAATATTACATTCAAGAAGCTTTAATTCTGTTTAAGTGATTACCACAATAAGTTTCGCCTCGTGTTTCGGTCTATCTCTGAGCAATAATCTGATTAAAACAATGCAACGTCATAGTCAGCAAAACCGCGTCTCGAAACCGGATCACTGCATAAATCCCCAGAGAAAAGAAAAGACAATCCTTGTATAAGCTGACACACAACCCAATTAGGGATACCAGACTCCATCTATTTAACATCAACTTTGATGTTACCTAAATAGCTGCCTTTTCTCTATATTAGCAGAAAACTTTGTTCCGCAGGGAAAAGAACAACTTTTATACGAATTATTTTTTAACAACATACTCCCCTGATTGTATTCTTTGCAAAGTATATCCAAGTAGAGAACTTGTTGTTTTCTTTCTTAATATAGAATAAAATAACTAGAATAAAAGTATAACTTTATTTGCAACTATAAATTGCAAATATTATTAATCAAACGTGTGTTTTATTTATGTATCTCTAAGTATTTCACTTGTTTTCTTAACTATTATTTAAACATTTTTGACATTATAAAATTACTTTATGTAATTTAACCGTAACAATATAATTGTTAATTAAGTATACCTGCCTGTTTAGACTGTTTGACTTTAGTTATCCTGCGACATCCGCGTATTCAGGATTTCGTAGAAACTAAGTGCGCAATCGGGGTTGTTGTGGTACCAGTAGATGCGTATTCATTTAACATATTTTTCTAAAGTACTAATTGCGTAATTGGGATGGTTGTAGTACTAACCGAAGTGTCTGAATTATATAACATTTTTCTTAACCAGGAAGTTATTGCGATGGGGCTTGCAACCATTACCACGTGTTATAAATTTAATAACATTAGTAGCGATTTTTTTTTCATCATCTTCTGAACCAGTACCCTTGTTCCTAACTTTATTAGAATTTATGCAAGCATATAGAGCACGTGAACGGATTAAAGGAATCTAAGAATTGCATGGTCTCTGACAAAATTAACAAACTCACATTTTTTAATTGTTATACTAGCCATCAATCTGATACCTGAATCAGCGTTACTTTACATTTTTGTAATATCTTCATATTCTAGAAATTATACATTGTTATAAATATTACCTGTATAGACACAAGGAAAAAATTAAATACATGACCATATTTCATATATCTCCTAAACTTAACTGATCAACGGTGAATGTACTGAAAGCTTTACTGTCTTAGTCGAAAATTTAAAAATGTTAAGAGTGATTTAGTTCGACAAGATATCGACTGCTAAGCAATTGCGATCAGAATCAAAACACTGGTGGAGTATCGACTAGAATTATACTTTCCTCTTTTCGGTTCCTTTTCATCGGTCGATCCAGGGAATCAGATCACTGACATTTGATCGGTAAAATGGAGGAGATTTAATCTAACCTATTCAAATAAGGAATGAATTGAACTTAAACCCCACGATTTGATTATGTAATATTAATCACTTTCAATTCATTTTTTCCTGACAATTGTAGTAGTTAATCTACGGGATGAATTCTAGTAGATAATGTGATATTTTTTGTTAAAACCTTTACAATATATTTGTGATGAAACTTACGTTTGACGGTCATTTTAAAGTCGTTTTAACGTAGAAAGGACTAGACAAAGACTCGGGATCTAGTTTTCTGTCAGTGCGAAGGATTGTGATTCTACTTTAATATATTTGTCCAAGTCTCCAGTCTTTGATGAGTTAAGTAGATATTGAAGCGAACGCAGACGAAATCAGAAATAAGTTGAAATACAGTTATAGTTGCAATTATTGGAAAATTCTATTTCAACCCATTGCGGATATAATATCGGAAACGGATGAAATTAGGCCAACGTCTCGACGGAGATAGAAATTGAGACCATTAGCCAGTGATCTTGGCCTATTATCCGTTTAGCTAATAAGACTTGCCAGTAATTAATATATTCTTATAGGATAGGTTCAATGAAATGGAGATAGAGGTGAAGGTGTGAATACGAGTTTGAAGTTATTATTTAACGCGCAATAATGTAGTGCGTTGACATTATTATATATAGACAATATGCTTTGTAAAGATATACGTTTATTTTGTGTGAAATTTAAAATAAAACTCAAAATTGTAGTTTTAAAAGAAAATTTTTCTTGATAAAGGTGGGACCAAACCCATTTACGTACTATAATGTTAAAAACTTTAGTATTGGATAATTTTATATATTTAAGAAGAATGTTATTTTGCGTTCATTTCCCACAACTTGGATACATTCCCTTTTATGAGAGCACGTTTATACTTCATAATTTCTATTAAAGCCTTGCCTTCTCACGATATATGAAGGTCACCTATTCAGTACTTAACCTACCAGCGCTTGGATGTAGTGATAAATTGACCTTAATAGCAAAGCCAGCTAGTTTGTTTACGAACTTTACTATAAGTGAGAAATTATGTAAATTAAATAGTTGGTTTTGAAGCTAACTTCGCGGAAGAAGCTATTAGCTTTTTTGTGCAGACGGCTAACGCAGTCATGCAATAGTTTGCTAACAAATTATTCATGACATTATAGTGAACATCATTACAACGATAGTACAGGATTGTATCGAGCTTCTTGATAACTTTTACTTTATACGAAATTCAATTCAAATTACACATTAGAGATATTGAAAGACATCACATTCCTACTACCACATTCTTATTTCAGTTCAGCTTTGTTATATGAAACAATAAGTGGCACTCCTATGTTTTAAACTTTTCATAATATTTATATTATTTGCAATAATTGCTACATCATTAACGTGGTTTTTCGTATTTTTACTATATCATTCTGGAAATATTTCCTTTTAATACATAATCATTACTTCTCAGTTCCTGTAATTAATATTAATCTCTTATTTCTTTGCCTCAGAATATTAATTACTTCCTTTTGAAAAATTCCTTTTTTAGATTTTAAATGAATGTTTTTTGATTCTTTAATCAAGTTTAAACTGTTTCTTTTAAGTATATTTTTATTAAATATATTAAATTTATATATATTCCACAAGCTTATACATTGTCCGCTGTCGTTTGTTAATTACTTTCAACATGATTGATTAAATGACATTGCTTCTAATTTAAATGATTGTCTGTAAGAGAATGATTTTCTAATAAATTATCAATATCACTGTTTAGACAACTTTTTTGTTAGTGGTTATTACTCATTATTATTATGCATTGTCGTACTGGACATATTTAGAGCTCAGTGGTGACGGCCTCTATGCAGGTGTATGATTTATTAATAACCTCTCAGCGTATTCCCTTTATATCTGACTATTATACACTATAACTGAACAATGGCAGTGACCATAAATCCTAGTTTCATTTCTGGTCCAATATATAACCCTCATACTCCTATATATTTTCATTATGCTATTTGATCACCACATCTGGCGTTCGGTTTCAAGTTTTAATCAAGTTTTTCAAATTACCGATTTAATATTGTTATAAAAGAAATATTAACTAATCTAAACATAATTTTTGGTTAAATTGATTTCATTTTGAATTCATGAATTAATTATTACTCTTGAATTAATTTTTTTAATATTTCTGTTTGTTGAATCTATAAATGTGAATATTGTGAGTCCAATATTACAATTACTTAACGAGCACGGTCGCACCTCAAACAAACAAATTGTTCCAAATGATCACATATAAAATAATTGAAAAAATTTATTTATTTTTTAATGTATGCTTACTTCATTCTTGGTCTTGGTCGTGTGGCCTTTGAGCTAATGTCATTATTTAATGTTCTTTTTATTTCACTGAATCCATCATAGAAAAAACAACTCTTTTCCTGTTTAAACTAAAATAAAGGTAATATAAAACAACGTACCTCTTTTTTAAAAAAAACAACGTACCTTAAGAAATATAATAATTTATATTAAACTGCCTGAAAGGTTTTATGTTCATACAATTAACATCATTTAAGCATATCAAAAAGATAAAATAAATCACGTTTAAATGCAGCAACGAAAGCACACTACAATGAAAATATAATATAACAATAAGTCAAAAACCGCCTCAAGATATTTCACTTGAGATGACTTTCCCAGAGGTACAACATTTTAGGCGCTATAAGCGAGAGTGCTATCGTAATATTTTATACAAAGGTTTTATATCCTTCCTCAGCTATTACGTTTATACAAACAGCGTGGCGTGAGTCCCAGTGTTCGTAGCGTGAAACCGAACGTTACACGCCACTGACGTCATTCCCGCGTAATACTCGATTTCTATTATTACGACCGAACAGTGCACGACACGTTCTACTCAATGACTTGGAAATCAAAGGTTAACATTTTGACGATTGAAATTAATCATTTAGAAGCAAAATTTTGAAATGTAGACTAAATGTACTTTATAGAAAATGTTATCGTTTTAGAAATACTCGTTTTTTTTGTGTCTCGTAATTGTATTCAGCAGTTTTAATTTTTTTGTAAGAATATCTGTCTGAATTTTTCATATACTTCAAGTTTTATAACCTCATTCGAATTTTATAGCCTACCGAGTAATAAACGTACCGGAATAAACTTTTCCTTTTGAAATGAAATAATATATTTAAATCAAAACTACGGAGTTGCTAATAAAAATACAACAACTTTACCGAACGAGAGTAGCGTTATGTTATGTAGCCCTTGAAAAGTGAAGAAGGTCTGAATAGATAATGAACCAACTCACGAGAACTTTTACTGATATTCGCTTTATTTTAAGTTCAACAAATATGAACGCGAGCAGCTGTGACAACAGGGTATACATTAACGCTCCGACAGGGGAAATAAATATGGACGTAAACATTACTCCTGTATTTCTGCGCTATATACACCAGTTTCAAGAAAATCATGGAAAGGTGTATGGGTTATCACTAACAATTTAAAACTTTTAAATAGAAAGAACTATATGGACTGTTAACATTATTTAAGAATCTGTAAGTACGATATCTAATTGACGTGGACACCTAATGTGAAAAAAATAACATTAACATTAGGATCAAATGTTGATAAAAATATTGGCATGATAAATTTATGACATTAAGTTTTATATTCTTTAACTCAATTCGTTCTGACTATTTGAGTAAAGTTCTCATTTTTGAAGTAAGCTTAGGATTTGTCTTGTCCATTTCGGTTAATTTCCCGAAAAGGTCGTGAAGGGACTTGCCTCCTCCCGTAGAATTTCACAAAACTGGAGACAAAGTAAATAGGTACTTATTAGTCAGCTCTCTTTGCTCCAATTACGTGGATGGTGTTGGAATTGCTTTATTTATTCAAAGCCTACGTTCAGGTCAGGTAAATAAATTAAGCTTAATTGTCACATTATCTTTAAAAAAAAAGTTAAATTTGAATTTGAGTCGAACTTAAAACTCAGACGCTATAGATCTACGTGTTGAAGTAATTAGAAAAAAATTTTCATGTATTAATATTCGTTTATATTACTTGTATTCCTAATCAAAAACAATGGAAATGTCAAAGTGTTAAAATTAACCAAACCCTAAACATGTGGTCAAGAAGTGTATAAACTTTAAAGAAGATTGGACAGCAAATTTAAAATCACAGTTTCATTTTGGACGAGATGCCATTTGATTGGATAATCGAATTTCGTCGGGTGCAGGTAGCAATGCTAATTGGGTCCGCCCCGTCATTGGCTAATTGCTCAGTATATCATCGGACTATATCGGATAATTGCTGGCTTATGCTGATAATGACTTATCTCACTATTACATCTTATCATTTTAAATAGATAAATGTAAACTAAAATTACATAAACCATATATTTAATGTAATAACATTTATTTCATATGATAACAATTTCTTTGAATAAGTATGTTTAGTTATCGCTTGTCACAATATTCTATCTCAGGGTATTATTCAACGCTACCCCTTTTCGTTGTACACAAATTGGAAACAAACAATGTTAAGACGCCTAACTGCCAAACTGGGTTGCGGATGTAACCGATATTGTAGCTGTAAATATTTCTTGCAAGAATTCTTAAATCCTAAACGCTGCTGCAGATAGCATTAAATAATGCTATTTTATAAACACAGAACATAAATTCATGAATTAAGGATTCAAATTGGTAATACGATGTCGAGCTCTTGTTTTGTATCAGGTCTATTCAATATTAGGTATATTTCATACAAAATCAAACATCTATTTTTTAATGTATTCTTTTAAGAAAAGATTCAAATTTTTACTTTTATGTTATCTTTATATAATTCTACATTAATTATAGTGTATGCGATGCTGAACGCTGAAATGGTGAAACTTATAGTAAAGTATTTAAATCTAATTATATATTCCAACATCATTTAAGTTAGTTCTCCTCGTACACATATACAATGTAAACATATATAATGTATCATAGACTTGTGCACGCTTCATTAGACTAACGAGGCTTGTAAAACTTAAATTACCAGTTAAACTTGAGCAATTTGAATAGGTATCTGTGGTAAGTGGCTCAGCCTGAAGCCTTAAGTTCTGCTCACTTCGCCTCTCAAAGCTGCCATATGTACAGTAATACTTCAGCATATGGCTGAAGTATTACTGTACATAACATTTAACAATGAGTATTAGTGAAACGGTCTGAAATCAAGAGAATTATTTATAATATTACATTCTTCTGCATCTTCAAAATATTTCTTCACTTAATTATATTTATTTATCAATATTTCTATATTCACTTTTTTATAAGCACGCGATTTTTGTTATATTATAAATGTAAGCACTTGAAAATTTTATGTATATATTTCACAAGGTATTTAAAAATAACAGAGTGCAATGAAATATTATTTATTTTTGTACTATTAATTTATTATAAAACATTTATATTAAATTTATTACAATATGATATAGGTCCTAACACAATATATTTAACAAACTTTATATTTACTATTAATTAATGCAATACATTTCTACGATACACATAAAACTGCAATTACTAGGATCGTAGAAAGAAATTGGAGAATTTGTTTTATAAATGTATATAAGAGTAATAACCCTCTCATTTGTTCTGCGCACTCCCATTATTACAAGAGATACGTGTATAGATTCCATCGATTTTCCATTTGCAGAGCCGTGTGCTATCAATCGAGGGATTAAGGAAAAGATCTCCTCTTTGCTATCACGAAAAGTATTACATTATCTTTTCAATAAATATTTGAAATTGAATTAAAAAAAGGCACGTTCTGTTTCGTGATTATTTTTTATTTCCAGAATTTACGTATTTGTGTCTTCTCATTTCAAGTGATGTTTATTCAGTTCAAGACAGTATTACGAAAACCTTTTATATTTTAGCAATTATTTTTAATTAACGTAATAATAAAATATTAAAAACTGGTTATATATAATAAATACCCATGTTTATTATTAATTATTTTTTATTTAATAAAACACTTGCACTTACTTATTTTATTAATTTAACATACTGTATAATATATGTTATATTTGCACCATCTTGTATTTACTAGGTCTGTAGTACGTCTAACAAGTATATTACTATGCCACACTTTGCACACTAAAATCTTTTTATTATATTTATAATTATTAATTAACATTGTTTTTTTTTAATTTTGCTTACACACTTATGAGGAAATAAATAAAAAAATCATTAAAATATAAGTAATCATCACCTAACAAACAATATATTCATAGGCTTTATATAGCTTATGTTGAACTGAGTTCATGGACTTAATGGATGGGTGTTACCAAGAAACATATCTGTTTTTGCCAAATTTCTTATTTTTGTATCATGTGTCCAAATAACGTAGTTAACGCGTTAATAATATGTTTTTGGAACTTTGGCAGGCAACAGTCTCCTTCCTGCCAAACATTTATTATTATTTTTTACATAGACAATTAGAGTAACTTTATTTTTTTTATATATATTAAAATACAAATAAATAAATGTAAATTCAACAAGTGCCTTTTTTTAAAAAATCTATCCAATTTCGTGAGTCCATTAGTGCTTACATAAACGTATCACTTCTGTGTCTGGGGACGAAGGAAACAGGGTTATGAGATAAGGAAGTATTCAACTTAATCTTTTTGATACGCGACTTAGACACGCAATATAAAACCATTTTGTACGGGACGAAATTGAAATATTATACAGGTCGCTTTAGAACTAACACTAACTTTGTGTAATTTACTATTTTATGTTTAATGTGATAAAAAAATAAAAAAGGTATTTAAGTTTCTAAGCAATTAACTAATGCGAACTACACGAAAAATGTTATAAAAAATTAAACGAATAATATTATAAAGATGTTTATAATGTCTGCCTTTGCAATTTATACTTGCTCATTTAAAAGTCGCAAAACATGTTGATATAAAATGTTAAATACCTATCATTTTTATTTTCAAGATAATTTTAAATATACCGAGAATATTATAATAAGATCGTGTTTTAATTCAAAAACAATTTCCTTAATTATACACGAAGTATCCCTGAAAGAATAAGTGGCCTGAAGCAAGACGTAGAAGGTACACTAGGCCACATTTCTTTTACACAAAGTAGGCCTTACGACTAATGAAATAAAGTTACAGTTAATCAACAGTCTAATTGGTAAAGTTGTTCACTGTACAGACGGTACTTCAATGTAAGATTAGAAGAAGACTTCAAAGTTATACCGCAGGCAATTTAAACACTGAAAAACATTTCTAACCACTATTGTAAAATTAATTTATACTTAACAACGTTATACGGTATTATATTAAATAAAACTCAACAAAAAAAAAATATACTGTAACAATAGTATATTTATTTCATTTTGGAACATGTTTTAAATTGAAAAGTTTTCACCATCATTTATATTGTGATTTTAAACGTGGTATAGACACAAAACATAATTTTATGTGACGTGTTAATGACAGTAAAATCATTACTTGAACTAAAGTAATTAAAACAATTTATTGGATATAGCGTATTTTATAAATTTAAAAGTTTAATATTAAATTTGATATTAATTTATTTTTTACATTTTCTTACGATACCAAACAAAAACTTCGAGATATTTTTTTGAATTATGATTGCTTTTAGCTGATATTAACACGCTTCGATTGGTACAACAACTACCCCAATGGCGCTATTATTTTTTATAACCTGCGATTAACGTCGTATTCAGTTTTAATAAAACACTAAAAACCGCTTGGTCCAATTTCGCTGAACAACTAATCAGTATTAGTTATTAAACTACGTATCGATTGGAGTCACAGCAACTTTCATCACACAATTAATTTATATGAAATTGCGAATACGCTTTATATTTTTTAAAACTAATAATCCACTTGATTTACTGGAAAACTAATCAGCCATACAAATATATGTAAAGTATTATACAAGACAAAGTCAATTGGATAATCAGATCGCGAGAAAATGGAGTCGAAAAAAAACATATACTTTCAGAGACACACACACATAAAACCGTATAATTAAAAAGTGTCTATAGTTACTCAGGATCCCTCAAACCGTAAATACATTATTAAAAATATGATTTTGAAAATTGGGATAGTTAAAAAACCGTCCTCAATCAGTAAGTTAATAAGAATAAAAACTAAAACATAAAGATTTTAAAATGATGAAGTACTAACTTAGAGTACCTACCTATCTACCTATCTATCTACCTACCTACCTACCTATCTACTTTCCTACCTACCGACCTACCTACCTACCTACCTACCTCACTACCCACCTACCTACCTATTTAGACTATCACTAATTATATTTGCTCTAATTAATATAATTATATTAAGCTTTTAATACTTAAATGTAGTTAATTTAATATTTTAAAACATATTTTTTTAGATTTAGTCTTGAAAAAAGAAAGAAACGAATTTAAATAAATAATTAGATACTTAATGTCTTAACTATAAATTAAGTCATTTTCTATTTTAATGACGATGTGATACTAAATAATATAATAGTAATACAATTAATCTAATTACTTATTCATTAACAATATAAATACAAATGTTTTGAATGTCGACGTTCGCTTTTAATGTAATTAACAAAATATTGTACGCAGTAGTAGGTGCGCGTTCACGTCGTGGAGTCAAGCAGATATGTATTTTGTAAAAAGAAAAAATAAACGTATTAGCTTAATTTTTTACCCTCAGATTATAGGTTTTAAAATTGAATTAATTTTAACAATATAGCCGTTAATTCAATGTTTAACATTTTGATATACTTCTATATTAACAAACAATAGATCAGTAAACTAAAAATAGCTATAAATAATATAATAATAAACTAAATAATTTAAAAAAATGTATATTTGTAAGTCATATCAATAAACAGGTCTTGTCTTTCTTTATTATTTTATCTAATAACTAATTCTTGTATAAAAAAATGTACTAAACATCCATTTTGATTAAATAATTAATTTCATAATGCAAATTTATTAAAAAAAATACAGATTTCAGTTAGTTATTTTTAATTATACTAAGTAAATTGTAATTAGTTATGTGTTTTGGTGTTCGGTACAATTAAAATGTACATTAATAGACGCAGCCCTCGCTGTCATTGTGTATTAAAACACCTAGACGCCAGCAATGTAAATTGTGAAATCCTGATTATTGAAACAAATCAATAAATTATCTGCGACATAAGTCATTTAAATAAAATCTGATAATTTATTAAATATTAATCTATTTGGTTTATAATTTACATTGAACCAGATTATTCTAGTAATTCTAGTAATACATAGTATATAGTACTATACTCCAGGAATCATTATTTGTCTCAAACGGTGTGTCTGAATGTTTAGTGAACGCTTGAGATCAATACCTTGTAACGAGTAGGCTCTTGACCGCCGTTTCATCATATTACGTCGCTGCTTGTTTGCTCCATCCTTCAAAACACACAACACCGTTATGACACACTGTGAACCATCTGTATCCTTAAAATAATTTATATGATCGATAACAGTAATGGCTGAAGTTGTAAGTGTATATATTATTAATATAAAAATATACAACATATGAATGAATCAATCATATTATTATTAAATCACCTGCTATTGACTTTATTATAGAAAATACACGTTCATTTTATAAGAAGTATATTCATTATATCAATAAGCAATCAGTGTATTGACTGTGTTCTGAGAATTTATAGATTGATAAATAATGGCTCTTTTCATATTATGAAATAAGGTTTGAGCGGCGGCTTTGCAAGAGTAGGACTGAATTGAAACCGTATTATTTTAAATTCTTTGAACACTTCTCGATCTATGAAAGTGTAGTTAAAAAACAAAGAAGACAGACAGAGAGATAGGTATATAAAAAATATTGTTTTTAAATAATAACAAAACTATTGATTAAACATAGTAATTACTTATACCTGTATATATCACATATACGCTTGTATTGTATCAGAGTGAATCAATATAAATAAATATATAAATTGTTTTTGGGAAATTAAATCATAATGTTTGACCGCAGTTCCTAGCCGGATAAAATTATAATTCTCAAATATTTTCTCATAGTAAAATCTATTATATAATTGGACATAGAAACAAAATGCATATCAAGATTCAATAAATTAAAAAAAAACTATTTATGTCTATTATTACTTTTATTAAGGCTAAGAAAGTATATTTGATGTTTCTTATTCCAAATTCTGTTAAATAACTATTAATAATATTAGTAATAACTAATTAACGCTAATATTGTTATAACAACCAAAATAACAAGAGCTTTTGATTCAATGCTAATTTGAGTTATGCGAGTTCATTTGTTAAGGTTTACTCCAAATAAAGTTAATAGTAACACAATCAACGCAAGCCCACTCACTGACCGAGTTCCGCCCCATGCATATTGATTATACAGTGGACTTACTTACTTCACGGTCATACAATTTACTGTATATATATATATATATATATATATTGAATATTGATTTCAAAAATAAATTATATTTTGAGGTTGAATCTAGTTAAACCTATATATTTATTTACTACTTATTTATTATTGGATTAGTTCAAGCTTGAACCACTCTAAAGTGAATTAGTTTTCTAATATAATTGCCACATTAAAGTAATTTAATTATTTAACTGCCTTGATATTATTCATAACGCTCCCAAGTAATACAATCAACGCACCAGTTCCTCGAGGACCGAGTCGTGCCCCATGCATGTTAATTGAACTTTATTAAATCAATGGAAACGGTAAATTTCGCTACAATTTCTTATTATTTGGGTTTCTGTAACTTTTAGAACTAACTAGAATCTCTTTTAATCTAGAAATATAAACAAAACCTAATTTAAAACATTTTTAAGTAAACATTAAATTACTGGAGTTTCGTAGGTTACTAGCGACCAGCCCCCCTCTTCCTTTAAAGCCTATATTGTTTAGAAAAACTTAACTGCTACTGACATCAGTCTGTTTTCTAATACTTATAACATAATAACTTTTTTAAGGTATTATTTATACATTTTCATTAAAGTTTATAAAAATTAATTTAATAGACAAGCGGTAATGGTTGCGAGCCCCATCACATTAACTTTCTGAGGAAAAAGTTATATTATATATATTTTTTAATAAATTCCATTCTAACATTACTTATCATTTACTTAAATACTTACTACTAAAGTAAAATAATTTATTGCAGATAAAGCATGTTTCATAACTTTTATAAATTTTAGATTTTTTTACCTTTTTTTATAACACGAAATGTCCCGTAGTGTTTTTTTCCAATTGTGATAAATTTTTGCTGGCATTAATTTACATCACTTGGTGCCACAACTACCTGCCACCACTACCACCTATAGTGCAATTAGCTTTTTAAAAACTGCGAAAACGCTGTTTTCGGTTTTTTTAAAACAGCTAAAAACCCACTTGGTCGATTACTTGGGTAACTAATCAGTTTAAAGTTACAGAAATACGCATCGATTAATATAAAAATGAAGTCAATTACACAGTCAGGGAGCGAGCAAATGTAACCGAAAAAAACACTTTCACAAATACATTTTTTTAAAAAAATGTACTTAATTCATGATAATTGAATACCTAAAAAAATAAGAAAAAGCCGATTTCGAAAATCACCGTTATTACAATAATATAATCAGGAAGTTACCAAAATTTCAGTTGAACCCAGGGGCGGATCTACATGGGCTTCTTCAGGCCCCGTACGTATAAGGGGCCCTCGTTTGTTTGAGATAATCGAAGGTAGTTTAAAAAAGCTATTGTTAATATATAAAATAATTAATTTATAAAAATTGAAAAACTTACCTAATTCTTAGAATATATTATTAATTGGTGCTTTGATTAAGTTGCTATGAAAATATCAAAGAAAACGTTAACAGTAAATTTTATTTCTTTACTTTGAGATTGAATCCCTCACTTTGCATAATTAATTAAATTTGATTTAATTACACCCCTATACTTTTGATAATGAGAGTGATTTTATACGTCATAATTGAACAATAAAAAGAAATTAATTAACATTCCACTAGGATTCTGGAAACACAGTGTTATTTTTTTAAACTGAGAGTAATAACTTAAGAAGTTCCACATATTGATATTTCTGACAGAAAGACTTTGGAACTTTTAGAGAACTGAATTATTTCTCATATAACATATTAAATAACTAGAGCAAATCTAATAAATATGTACAATTAAAAATAAAATTTATATATATTTTTTAAAATGATTAACTGAATGATGATAAGTGAATTAAATTAAAAACTTGGTATTGTACTACTTTCAGGAAAAAGTGTGAAAGAGTGAAAGATGTGTATGTGTCTTTTAATATCAGATGTTTTTAACGTGTTCTTTAAACTCCCCCTCCAACTCAAATTATTAGCCATCCTTTATGTATCAAAATTCATAAAAAAGTAGTTCCTTCAGGAATATATTTGCACATTCCTGCAGGAACTATTTTTGGGAATGTGAAGCATCTTATGTACGGCACTTCTTTACCACTGGTTAAAACTATCAAAAAACACCATTTTAGTGATTTTAAAATATACCTACTACCTATATACTCACCTACTCTTATTTACTCTCTACATAGACAACTTTAAGAAGAATAAGTCTTTACATTTATATTTAATAAGGCGAGATAATTACACATTAACAAACTACCAAATAACTCACTAATTATATATACATTTTTGTCTGTGTCGCGTATTTATGCAATATTTAGTTCACCTTGAAAACTTCTTTCAATTCTATAGGAAACCTAAAATTTGTTTTAGGCTATATAAGAAGAACAACTAAAAAAAAAAAGTATAAGTCTATATAAATTTAAAATTATTGCAGATGGTCATAATATAAAGACGAAGTCGAAGGCTAGTCATAATATAAAGTTATAAACTTTCTCAGAAGTTTCAGTGAAAATAGGGATGAGAAAAGTGATTTTCAAAACTTGTACCAAGTCTATTTCATAAGCACCCCAAGTTCAAAACTAAAATTTCAGTGGTTTTAGGGATGTAAAGTTCAACTATTTTAAATTAAATTTTAAGTATAACAGAAACCTTGTTTAAATATTTGTAATTCAGTTAAAGATATTACCAAAATATTAAGTGACCAGTAGAGTTGTCTACTGGTCACTTAATATTTTGGTACGGACAATGAAAGAATGGAAAAAAAAACTAAAGTATGTATTAAATGTGGTATTTACAGTGACTTCATATTTGAGTCACTTTGAAAAATATTATTTGATTTTATCAATACATCTTAAACTAAGTAGTCTCTAGCCAAGGTTAATCTTTTGCAAGTCAACAAAATAAAACATAAGATACATTTTTAAACCGTAATTATAACAGTTTAAATACAGGCATTGGTAACCTTGCATTAGTAACTATAATTATTTATAGTTTTAATTTGATTTTTTTTTACTGTATATCTAGAAATTTTATTTTATTTTCTTGTAATCTGAAGTAACTAGTGACAGTAATTAATTAATTTCGATAAACCTAATAACAAAATTTAAAAAATGATCATCTCAAGATATTAAATACATAACTTGTGTATATTATTCGTGCATAGAAAAAGCTCTTTTATTAAATGACGGTTTGGTATTTAAAAGAACTTATCTCTGAAAACAAAATAATACACCTGCATAACCATTGGTTAACTGCGTCGTTTAAATGGCACCGGATTACTCGCTGCTCTTACTAGTAAATGGCGCTTAAGCTAGCTTGAGTTCATTTTAATAAACAAAACTTCTTTCATGTACCCAGTGTATGAAATAAGTACAAAATTGAGGTTATCCTTAATGAAGCAATGTGGCCATCTTCAGTTAGTATCTATTCGTAGTATAAAATGTATTCTGCTGCGCTGTCTGTTATCTGTTGTCTGTTATAACAAATACTACCAAATATGTTTTGTACAGTTGTGTTGTGTAATTATAATTCAATATTTATCTACTAAAATATAATTATTATGGTCGAGGGAGTCGAAAAAAAATCTCATCTAAATAAATACATATATAGTAATAACTCATTTTTTAAGAAAAACAAAAAGGATCACGGTTATCAAAGGACTTGAAAGTTTTGCTAATTAAATTAGACTTCTAATGCAATTAAAGTGCCAACTTGTTTTAAACGTTCATAGGAAGCCATTTGGTATCAGCAGTGTAATATACACATTATCTATAATTGACTTCTATAATATATCCTTTAATGATAAATTCCGCATCTATGGTATGGCGCTAGTGTTACGGTAACTTGCACATCTCATGAAGCCGGTTATTGGTGTCCGGTTTCAAAATTGCTATTCTAATGTGCAATTTGTTCGGTAGCAATGCAATTCGAATTATAGTTGTATTATCTCCCCCTTTGTAGTCATTGACATATTATAAAATCGCAGCTTCTATTTCAACTTCTTTATAAACTATAATAAATATTTTTTTAATTAATATAAAGTTCGCTACTAAATTCTAAATGTGCAAAGTTACATAAATACTGGATGTCAAACAACAAGCAAGCAGATGTCTCGAGAACCTCGAAGTTAATGTATATGTGATACATAAAAACTGTTTTTGAATTTGGATGAATAATTTATTTATTAATATGTAACTGAGCGAGGACCTTAATTATATTAGATGTTAGGGGCAGCCTTTTTTTTTTTTTTTTTTTTTTTTGGAAAAGGAGGGCAAACGAGCATGCGGGTCACTGATAAAATGTGATCACCGCCGCCCATGAACTCTTGCAACATCCGAAGACTCACAAGAGCGTTGCCGGCCTTGGAGATAGGAATGAACGCCTTTTTTGAAGGTACCCATGTCGTATCGATCTGGAAACACCGCCGAAGGAAGCTCATTCCACATCTTTGTGACAAGTGGAAGAAAGGTACTTGCAAACCGCACAGTAGAAGAACGCCATGCATCCAGGTGGTAAGGATGGTAATGAAGGCGGTGACGTGCTGTGCGGTGATGAAATTCGGCGGCAGGCATCAGATTAAATAGCTTTTCGGAAGACTCCCCGTTGTAAATGCGATAGAAGACGCACAAGGAAGCCACATCTCTACGCAATGCCAAAGAGCCCAGCCGTTCACAGAGCACTGGGTCCCCGACAATCCGCACGGCTCTCCGTTGTACGCGGTCAAAAGGTAGAAGCTGATATTGGGGTGATCCGGACCAGAGATGAGAATAGTACTCCATATGTGGCCGGACCTGCGCCTTATAGAGCGCAAGTCTTTGGCCAGCATTGAAATACTGCCTCGCTCTATTGATCACACCCAATTTCATCGAGGCCAACTTGGGCTTGCTCTCCAAATGACCACGAAACCGACAGTCGCTCGAAATATCGAGTCCCAGTATTCTGATACTTGGCGAGGCGGTGAGGGGTGTGCTCTCGAAGAGTGGCGATACGACAAATGGGGTTTTCTTGGTGGTAATCGCGCAAACCTGTGTCTTTTGGGGATTAAACTGAACGAGGTTCAGTTCACCCCATTCTGAGACCATCCCCAGGGAGGTCTCTATAGAAGACACAAGTTTCTTTCGACACTCGTCGACGTTTTCCCGAGAGAGACCTGCACGGCCGGAATATACCGCATCCCCAGTGCTGTCATCCGCATAACAATGTATGTTGGAAATATCCAACATATCATTGATGTGCAGGAGAAACAGGGTTGGGGATAGCACACAGCCTTGGGGTACACCAGCGGTCACGGGCTTGGGGTCCGAGCAAAAACCGTCGAGAACGACCTGTATGCTCCGCCCAGTGAGAAAGCTGGTGATCCACTTGCATAAACTCTCGGGAAGCCCATAGGAAGGAAGCTTCGGAAGAAGCCCCTTGTGCCATACACGATCGAAGGCTTTCGCCATATCCAGACTAACTGCCAGACCCTCTCCCTTGCTTTCAATAACCGCAGCCCAACGGTGTGTGAGATATAACAGAAGATCACCAGCCGATCGACCATGGCGAAAGCCATATTGCCGGTCATTGATCAACTGGTGATCCTCGAGGTACGCGAGGAGCTGACGGTTTATGATATTCTCCATTATTTTGGAGAGAATAGAGGTGATGGAGATAGGTCTGTAGTTAGCCGGATCCGAGCTATCACCTTTTTTAGGGATCGGATGGACAAAGGCACACTTCCACGAGACCGGGACTACGCCTTTGAGATAGGAGTGCTGAAATAAACGCGTTAGCACTGGAGTCAACTCAGGGGCACACATTCGTAGCACCAATGGGGAAATACCATCCGGCCCGCTTGACTTATGAACATCCAAGGAAAGTAGAGAACGACGAATGGTTTTTTGCCGGAAAATTATTTCCGGCAATGGTCCAGCAGAGGCCAGTGGCTCCACCTGGTCATAAAATATATGCTAATTAAAACCTCACTTTGTAATAAATTTGATACTAAAATTTTGTACTAAATATATTCTTCCAAAAAATTACTTCAATTGCTCAATGATATTCTTAAGTCTCGTACATTGGTATATTTTAAAAGTAGTATCATGTTCGATAGCGTTCTAAAAAGTTATTCTTAACATAATATCAAATATTTCTTGGGTTAAAATAAATTTAATGTATAGTAAGTATTACGAAGGACAAGTATGTGTCAAAAAATGAATGATAGTTTAACTGCATGAAGTGAGAAAACGACAAAACAAACAAACTCGATATCGCATAAATAATATTGAAACTCTTTTAACATATTTATAATTTTTTACATCGTAATTATCAGCATGAAAAAAGTTTAAAGAAGATATATTTGTATTTTATAAATATTTTCTATTAAAGTCGGACAATTTCCATCCAAGCGGTTTGTTGTAATTACTCTTTTTAACACTTTGTTAACTCTTTTTAATCTCTGCCTGGATTGAAACGTAATCCTGTTTGATTAATTTAACTTTTTCCAGTTAAATCATATTTCAGTAAATTAAGTGCTTTTATATCAATTTTATCTTCTTTACAGAATAATATATTTTATTATTTTTAACATTTTATTTTAACTATAGTTAAGATACGATCGATGTATTATTAAATATACTAAGAATATTTGTCGTTAGTTCTTTACCTGTAAAGCATGGCGGCCGTCACAAAGTAAATAGGCATTGTTAAATGTGTCTAAAGAGAGAAGCCTCCTAAAGTCGAATCAAGCTTAATTTGCGTTCAGGTAACAAAAGTGACGTTTACTGACACTTCCTGCTGACCGAATAGTTACGTTCCACACATACTGATCCGAACCCACGGGGGAACGGTGAAAGCAGCTAATTTAACTTCTCAACTGAATTAGAACGCTAAATTTAGTTGGAATTCTTGTTGTTTGAGAGTTTTAGCTCTTTAGTCAAAGTTCAGAACCGCAGCCCGAGTGTAGCTGATAGGTATGACACTGAGGGATGGGAGGATGATACATGATACAGGGCCCAAAACACTTTGATTGAATAAAACATAATTATATTATGAACCAATGCAATCGAAAGGACAATCGCGTACTGTTAGAAAAATAGTTTATTACATTTACAATTCCTTGCTAATAGCCAACAATTTAAAAGATGTTATTTTTATATTTGAAGTAAAGATTTTCAATTAAAAAAAAGATAAAATTGAAGTTGAGGAAACTGAAATCTATTTAGTTGTATTGTTTTATTATTTCTTCATCGAGTAATATGTCTAGTAGCTTATAACTTCTACATTTATGAAAGAAAATAAACTATAATTATATTAAAAAGTGAGCTTAATTAAATAATTTAATATATGGCGGCGGCACCTGTCACACATGTCACAAGTAATTTATGCACATTAGTATCTAAATGCTGCTACATTGTAAGAACAAAGAATGCGCGATAAAACTTCCTCACTAACGGAAGTCACTTGAACCAGCAAGAAAGACACGGCGATATAAAAAATCTTTCGCTTACACACACATGGATTTTAATAGAACAAACAATTTTATTCAAGGATTCGTACTCATTTAAAATACATTATAAAATACACTTAAATACAAATACATTTTAAAATTTCCTTTAGGATGCTTAAATCAAAATATATAATAAGGTTGAAAACCGTAAATATTGTTTACATTAAAAATTGATAACTCAAAAGAAATAACAGGGAAAATTGAAAGGTATGACATGAGGTCAGTTTAAAAGAGATATGCAAGTCATGGCCGCTTGGGCATTCCGAGTAGGTTTAAAAGGTCCCTGTAAAATGTCGTTTAAATACTCATAATGTTATACGAAAAAAAAATGTTATGTTTGATATCAGGTCATAATCATTTCATTATTTTTTTAAAAATAAGTGTAATTATACATTTTATAACTAGTCATCGCATGCTACTCCTGTAAAATATAGAATATGAAGTAAAAGAAGCAAGCGCTTATCCTTTTTTGTTTTAGAATATAAGTGAAGGCGACTCCATTATGCTTGACAATGGATTAATATAAACGTCGCTTTATTTGGTATTATCGTTGATATTTTTTTATATGAAACAATATTTGTTGGATATATTTTTGTTAAAAATATGGAATACATGAAGAGCTATCCTAGTTTATTTTATTTTGTATGTTTATATTAATTTATATTAGTTATTAATGGTTGCGGTTGAATTATTAAAGTTATTGTAAATTTTATAAATAATGATCTCATAAATTGGCTCGGTGTCGCAGCTGCAGGTTTTGTTCAGTAATTAGGAAAATGGTATTGTTTTAAGGTAATCCATATTTTCGTGCTAACAGGAAACTTTTAGAAGTAATTGTGTATAAAAAGATATGTTTATATTAATTTCTTAATTGATAAAATATATATATCAAAAGATCGTAATCATATTACATATTAAAGTTATATCGATATTGATAACAATTTTAAATGACACGAGTCTTGTTTTTAGATGCAGTTACCGCAATATTCAATTACGTTTAATTGTACTTGTGGAGTTGAAAGGAATGCAGGAGACTAGGACACACGGAGATAAATGGGTTTTGGTTCCAGAATCGATCACTCGTAGCTCTTAATGTATTTAGAATACCTACTTTACACTGTTTTTTCTAAGTATTAGTTATTTCTGCGTATTCTACTTATTTGCAGAGTAAATCGTTACTCTAAGGAGGCTTCACTATAACCTCTTTAAAATTTCGCAGCTCATAGAAAAGAAATCACAAACACATACTGTCACACATGGACGATCTACATTAAAGTTAAATCTACATTACATTTTTGTATTTGTAACAATTATTTATATTGAAACAGAAATACAAACAATATGCAACCAATTGTAAATTTAATAAGCACAAAGTTAATCCGTTGTTTCGCGGTGAAAGTAGCAATCATTTTCATATTGAAAATGATTTTGTGCCATGGATTATACTGTTTAATCTTATTAGATTTAATATCAGTGATCAATATTACGCACAATTATATTAATTTGAAATTAATCTTAGTAATGCTCATTATAACATCAATTCTGAATATATTTTCGGGCTGTTTCGACCAGTGTGATACCGAATATAGGAGTAAAGTATCTGTTATGGCTACGTCTCAAACGGTTTGATAATCTGATCAACGTCGGTTATTTTCTATCCGTATGGCCTAGTACCGTCAAGCCTTCTCCTTTTTTCATAGGTAATTGTATTGCGCGTACTTGTAGAACTCGACGTCCATGGGGCACATCACCATTTATCACCAGATAAATGTCAGCGTATTTGACATCTAATACAATAAAAAATATATATATTCCAAAAATATATAGATATACATTCTCTTAAAACCATGACGTCAACATTTTTCTAAATAAAGATATAACATATATAATATTTGCCAAAAAAGACAAGCTATGATATAAGTATAATTTAAGGATAATCAAAAATAAACAAATATGTATGCCTTTCGGATAAATAGCTAGCAAATTTAATGCCGAAACCCATTTGAATGTAAACTGTTAATCCGGATCAAACATAGCTCAAGGTAAATAAGTGTCCCAAAAGCAAAAGCCAGGTTACATAACACGGAATCCGTTTTGGCGCAGTGTGTCCCGAGCCTAACACAAGGTAAATGCGGTGGATACATTTTACATGAGCCATCTCAGCGAGTTTCGGGCAGTTAGGCTCACAACGGATTTAAAAACGTACAGTCATCAAAATTTATTAAAAGCTGCCTTGTTTGTGATTTTATGTCCATAGTAAATATTGATATTACATATCGGATATTGTAATCCATTTTTTGTTGCGTCGTTAACCGAATTAAACATTACCCTTATCAAAAAAAAAATTGCATTAAGGCATTTTTAGTACCCGAAAATATTATTTTGAGTATCACAAGTTGCCATGTGTGATGCATAGTAATAAAACTCCGATACATCTTACATATGGAAGAAGTAATTTCATTTTTATGATCAAAATAAACCATAAAATTGAATTGTTACATTACAATACGAGCGAGATAGTTGGTAATAACCAAACTTTAATATAAGTTTGCGTTTGACGTACGAGGAGGATTCTGTAATAAGAATATGAACTGCGGTGTCACGAAATATTTCTGAATGGATACGAAATATAAGTTATAGGAGAAGTGACACTTTTGACTTTCAAATTAATAGTTTTATGCACAGAATATATAAACACGAGTACTCTTATTCGTATTTTGTTCTATATTAGGTTATTACGTAACTTTATGTTGTATTGGACCCTTATTTTAATGTAATGTTAGTTTGACAATATAAATAATTAAATGATATTTAAATCTTGAAATGATTAACAATTTAGGAATCAAAATAAGTACTTTATATTTACAATTATAATGTTATTAGCAGGCTCCTCCTCAGCGGAATATTACTAAGAAAAATGTTCTCTCATTATGGATTTTTTTTTATAAAATACATTTTACAAAAAATCTGATTTCGAAAATCAGGGTAATTACAACAGCTTTTTTATTAAGGAAGCTAATAATTTACAATTTTAGGAAAATATTAGGACTAAAGTAGTTATTATACTTTTTAATAACTTTTACGTAGTAATTAATAAGTAACAGGATCCAATTATAATTTATAACAGAACAAATTGCAATCTGATATTATTTGTAAAAAGGAAGTATATTGTTGGGTCTATATTTACATTTAATTGCAGTGAGCTCTCTGTCCCCTCTCCGTCTTTAGTTTCATCGTGCCCTATCGTTTGTCATCTAGTTATAATCGTTTGTCAGAATTGATTTGACTGAATAAGGAGAGGTTGCTATAATTTAAGAAAAATTTCGTTTATGCTGACTTGGTTCATTTTTCAAAGTTTTTGAAAACTCTGCTTAGATAGATTCACTAAAATGGTGGACGACCCCTCATTAAAGTTCCATAGCTCCAAAGTAAAAGAAGGAAGTAAAGAAGCACTTTTTGACCACTCTGTCTATATTTTGAGACTCTTTTTCAGAAATATGTGAAGTATCAAATTGATTATTATCAATACCCAAGTCTTTATTCTGTAGACGAACTGGCACTAGTCTAGTTTACAATAGTCTAATCTATATTACTGTATTTTATATTTGTGTATTCACAATAGAAAAAGAAATAAAAATATTATGATTCTATACAGCTAGAACGCTGAAACACTTTTTAGATATTATAAGCATACAATGTTTTTATACTAAACAAAATTTTTATACAGAAAATATTTAGGTCACAATTATTTCTTAAGGAGCGTTAAAACATTGAAATCGTCGGCCATAAATAATAACTTACTTTAGAAAGCTACAAGTGAAAGACTGCAAAATAAGTGGACGACAAATAGAGTATGCTGAAGTATAATACTGACAGAAATTTTCCATCATTATTTTTAATATAATAAGCTTTAACAAAAATGTACACTTTTCATGAGTTTAAACTAATGGCCGACTTAATTATAAAGAATTTCCTCTTAATTTAATGTCCAACATTTATAAATTTAAACCTTTAAAAGTTTTTTAGTAGAAGAATTGTCTGTAAAAGTTATAACAGCGGTTTCGTAATAACTACTTACTTTATGATCAAATGAAGTAGAATATCACTTACGACATTTGCGTCCTAGATTGTTAATAAGTATTCCTACTTGTCAAAGCAATGTCGAAATGTAGACGTTTGAAAGCTTATGTGTACTTTCCATCAGGCATTGTGGTACGTTCTGAGATGCAGGAACGTAATGGAATTGCAATTTAAAAAACAGATTTTTATGAGAGAGCACTTAGAATCTTGGTAATAATTGCTAAAATTTAAAATAAATAGTTAATAGGTTTGTAGCTATTATTTATTTGTGGGTACATAGGAATAATTTTTCTTTGTATTATCAGAGGTGAATTCTATGTGCTGCTACTGTTAATAATATAATACTCCGAGTGTAAAGGTTATTAGCATCGAATGATGAATGTACACAGTCCAGACCATTGAAACGTCTTAGAATTACAAGCTACACAAAGAGCCATCTCATGTCCATTCAATTAGTGAAAGGGGTCAACTCAGTTGTCACGTCGTGCTTACAATACGACGTTACGACCAACCGTAATGAGAAATGAACCTTTACCTCGAGTCTTTTGCAATTAAAAACTGGCATTGACGTAAATTAGCTGGAAGGAAAGATAGTTTCATTTATGAAAGTCCATAAAATTTGGTAGAGAATTTTATTTATAATAAAATATATTTATTAATTTTATTAAATCTATAAGCATCGAAGCAAAATAGTAAACATTTATGAAGCCATTGTAGTTTATAAGAATGTAAAAAAGTTATAAACTAAATTTGCTTCAGATGAAGTATGATCTTTTACGGTAGATCAATCAGCTAAATGTAAAAAACGGTATGAAAATCTGTCGTGAGCAAGAGGCGCCGCGTCCTCTGAACGCTCTATGGCAAAGTCGGCTCTGATGAAACAAAAGATAATAAACGTCGGCTCTCCCTAAGTCCAGCGCGCTCCCTTCTGTAGAAAGTACATTTCTGAACTTAACATTGTTGTTTTTTTGTAATATAAATAAGCAAAAGAGTACAAAATTTTTTTTAACGTTATCGAGTTTATTATAATTTACCCATCTTTGGAGTATCTAATAATACCAGTTTTTAAAAGAATGAAATAAATATATTGAAGAAAATATTATGATCATAATCATTTTATTTTATAATTTGAGTTAAGCGTATCAAAGAATTTTGTTAATTATATTTTTTTCGTTTAAAGTTATAAATGAAATTAAATCGAAAAAAATGAAGACAATATTTTCTGTAAGTGTAGATATATAATAGTTAGCTATTGGTAAAGCAAAATGAAAATATGTTATTTATATATTTGCCATATATTTCATGTTTTTTCTATAAATATTTACAAACGACGGGAGAAACTAATATTTGATATACAAATGTATAATATTACTTCTGTAGTAGATGCTGAAGCTTCTGTTGATTTTCTGATCCATCATTCATCGATGCATGCAAAATTTATGTAAATTTATTGTAATACGGGACGTTCATAATGACATGTATGGTTTTGCATTAACAGTACACACTCAGTACTGATCACGAACATTCTAATACATTGAACTTACTAATTAATATTGATAACGAACTTTTGATTTAATATAAAAACTAAAAAATAATTGTCATTTTAGTTAATAAATAAAAAACTCAAACTCTTAACTATGTATTTATAAAAAGATATAAAAGCTTTATCATTGGAAAATACATGCTATGGAAAAACCTTTGAATCTCTTTGAATATCGAGTGCTCACAAAAAGCTTTATGGAGGCAGACGATGACGTCCGCTCGGCATACATACATTGGAGCCGATTGATTTTGGCCTCAATAATTTAGAAGTATGGCGTGTCGCGTTCTACTGAAACAGAAACTCTAATATGGACACGGACAGATTTTACGTACGATAATAACGTGGGTTAGGTTTTTTAATACGTAGCCACGCTTTGTTATTTACTGTTTCTACGTGTGAGTGCAGTAATTAGCTAAATGGTTGATACGTTTTCTTATTCGAGCCTCTTATCTCGTGTGTAGAGAGGTGTAGAGAACCCACGCTCCTTTTATGTTTCTAATTCGAAAAACCTCGAAAAAAAACTTCTAAACCACTATTGATCCGCCGCAATCAATTGTGTGATATCGCTATTTATAAAACTAGCGCTTGAAGGTTATAATAATTTAATATTTTACATATTAATATATAAATATACCTGATATTGTGTTAACTATAATATTTTTAGCATATATTCAATAGATCTGCTGTCGACGACGATGTTTTTCACAAAAAGGTCACTGAAAGCTGACAGTATATCTCATCTATGTTAATAATTATAGATGGATATGTATATCTCTAGGTTGAAGCCAACAATTAAGTTAAGTTTGTACATATCCGTGCACACCTCGCGTATAATAAACAACTAAGTTTTATCTATCTTTCAGCGTGGTTGGCTGTAGTGTTTAGTGAGTTAGAAAATATCTGACAGTGACTGGTGCTTTACTAAACTTGCAATACTACAAGTACTTTATAAGAGTCAAATTATAAAATGTTTATAACATGTTTAATGTTTGTTCAAGTTCACTTTCTTCATGAAATTATGAAATCAGTTTTGTTATGTAATGTTTTTGATGTTTCTCTCAAAAATATATATTTTAATATAAGATCAGATTTTCATATTATAATAACGAGATAAAATCCTCTTAAGTTCCATTATTTTTTTAATTTTAATGAGAAATTGTATCATTTAGATAATTATTTAGAGAATTGAGAAAATATTTTTTTCTTATTTTTCATTACCTTTGAAAATGATCATAAATATTTTAAAAATATTTACTAATTTATTTGTATCGATGAATCTCTAATTTATATTTAAACTCGAAGGCAGCTCCTGAAGAATTGTTTTTTTCAAGAATTCATTGAAGTAAGATTTAAACTGACACGACCATGAATAATAATTACGCTTATTCAAAACGATGAACAAAACTACAAACACTGATCATATTAAATTATAAATAAGTAACAAAATATATACAAGAACTAGTAGTAAAGCGCTAAAAACTAAATCCATTACTTTCCATTCAATTTAAAATATCGCTTCATATAAAATAATCGCATAGTATTAATATTATTGATATTCTTGTAAAATGCACTTTAAAATTAGCTATAAATTTTATCCATTTAAATAAATTGCACAATGTTTCGATATCCAACAAGCGTTCCAATTTCCAATTCTCCCGCATAGCAGCTTATCATCGGAATTTATGTATTTTTCACAATAAAAATCTGCGTTAAACGAACTGAACATAAAATTGAAATAAAATATTTTCTTTACATTACAATTGAAGGGACATGTTGCAGTTAGTGCTATTTTTATTAATTCCGAGTCGATGGTTGGAGTCAGTATTTGCGGACAAAGATTCCGCTAGCGACATCGACTTTGGAACGAGTTTAATATCGTCTTTGAGGAACGATGCTAACCTAGATCTCTCTGTGGACGAGGAGTATGAGGACCTGCGCGCGGAGGCATTGGCCTATCACAGCGCACTTGCCTCACTAACGTCTTCTAGAAGTAAGTTCATAGATTAATTTACATTTCTTATGAACCTCAATCTTTCTTGAATTAAAAAGCCACATCGATGAGTTTGCATGTTCTGTTAGTTAGAGACTGTTTTATTTAAATTTACACTTAATTAACTCTACTGAATATTGAAGGCTTAAACAGAAAATAAGATTAACTACCTTATGTAAATATAATCTTTAAAAGAATACAATAATAAACAAGAATTTAAAAGATAAAAAATGTATGGATTTATAATAAATATTTCACTAATATAATATTTGTAGGTAGAAATGTAAAATCATATTAATATACGGCAGACATGAACGAAGTTCAATATTGAAATAAAATTTTATATTTGCATCACGAAATAACTTTCCAAGTATTTTAATCAATATCATAGAGTTTAATTTAATTTGTTATGTAAATTCTATCTAGATTTCGAACTTTGCTATATTTACTTATTTTTGGTAGCTATTACATGTATGAAGTGAACGTATGTATATTTGTATATATAAGAGTAGAAAAAGTCCGCATTAGCCTTCAGCCTTGGAGTCAGTTCGAGATAAACACAAAATCTATTCGAATAAACGCATCTGTTGCTTACATTGAAAGTAAAATTATACAGCTTACATATATATAAACAGATATCAAATTTGCAATGGACCTTCCATTCCATTCAGCATGACTTGTTTACAAAATAGGCAATGATAATACCAAGCCAGGATGATTTGTTAAAAACAAAATTTTAAAAATATTTTACATATGACTTCTAAACAAAATAAACGACTTTCATATATTCAATTACCCTCGTATTGTGATTTCCCCAAATTGGCGCATTTTGTCGAAACTCGTACATGAATTGATTGACGCACGTCAGATTTCGTTGTGACTGTTTGTAATTTATACTTCGAAACAACATATCATGTGGAGTTTTGTTAGGCACGAACACACGAGAGAGATTTCAAAATAGCAGAATATTGTGATTTGATGTTTGATTTAACTAAAATATTTATATTTTAGGGTCTTTAATGACAACTGAATGCTGGAAACATGGCGGTATCTGCATTAACTATAAACTGTGCCCCGGTTATAGACAACTTACAGAGGTCCCCGGCTGTAAGAACAGATTGAATGTCTGTTGCTTTGTTTGGAATCAATTCGAAGTAAGGGATATGAGAGACAAAGGGATCGGAAACCCTGCATTTCCTTGGAGTCTTCAACGCGAATATGGTGGAGAAGGAATACGTCAAGTAACAAAAAAGCCCAAGAAAAAGAAAAAAACTGATATTGTGACTGAGACAACAATAAACAATTATAAAAGATTGTAAATTGTTTTTTTTACAACTTTTTATATATATATATATTTGTATGTATATCAAATTAACACGTATGTGTACATTACGTTAATTCAAATCTAATCTTCTGTGAGATATCCGAAACTGAAGTCAATCAAATAATCAAGCTAAGAAATCGATATTCTGGAAATAATGTTTCCTATCAAGTGTAAAATCAATTATAAAGACAATTGAATTGTTTTACTAAACACAGTGTATTCAGTAGCCATGATGCTTATCATCGTGTTCGTTGTGTTGTCAATAATTATAACGTCTGTATTTGGAAGACATACCCCTGAAAGAGATCCCTTGAAAGAGATTCCATTATTATCAGACACATATAAGGATATATTTGTTGGAAGTCAAGGGGGAAAACCACAGCTAGGTTATTAAAATTTTTATTCATTATTTTCCTTATAGAACTTACTTTGAAAAATATTTATTTACGCTTTGAAATAATTTTCAAATGCAGGTACGATGAGCGCAACCTGTTGGGCTCGAGGCGGTGTATGTGTACATATTCGACATTGCCCTGATAATAAAAGTTTTGATACAGGAGTCAGTGGATGTACGACCCATTTTAAAGTTTGCTGCAAACTGTTCCAACAATTACCTCCTACTGTGGGCATACAACGAAGTAGAAACGACGAGGAAGACGTTCTAGACATAAATAAAGATATCGTAAAACCTGTGGATTTACAGGTTTTGATTCCTCTCTAGTTAACGAAAAAAAGTTGTAATAATGTAAAAATCTAAAAAATATAAAAAAATACATATATTGAAGTTAAGTGAGTGAGACACTATAAGAATATAATAGAAGCTAAATGAATCATGAAACAATTAAGCCAGTCTGAAATAACTTAAAGATGAGATTGTCAGTTTTAGAAGTTTTATTTAAACCGCAGAATATAAGAGCAGCTTGTTAAGATCGACCTATTTCCTATATTGTATTGTTCGCTCAGAGCGCAACTATCTTGCTGGCAAATGCTTTAAAATAGTATTTCTCATTTATAATAATTGACCTCGGAAACTTAGCTTCGTGAACTATGTTTAAGTTATTTTTTGTAAGCAAAAAAAAACGTATATCAATACTTAAAATATATTGATATAAACAAAATCAGTTGTAAAAGGATTTAGTATATTACATTTAATTATTTTGTAATTTAATTATATTTTTATTACACCTGGTATCACGAGTACCGTCGTAAGTGATTGACTAGTTGCAGGTTCGGTTAAACTCAATTTTTCAGGGAAAGATATCAGTGCATGATGACGACAGCACAGATAATAGGTTTAGGCTCGCAGCTATTTTACTATTATTATCTACACGTTGAAGTAACTGTTAACCGTTACTTTATCACTATTTTCTGTGAAATTATGTAGATATTGAATTCAGTTTACGAGATCATGAATTTAGCATATGTTTGATTCAAAACCGAGCGTGTAAGAAACAAAGTATTTAAAGTCTGGTTCTTATTTCTTTGTTATACTCGGAAATAATATTCATCTAATATATTGTGAAAGCATCCTTACTTTGTACAAGTAAATTTATTGGAAAATATACTGTCTAGATTCTAAAAGTAATAATAATATAATTTCTCGTATTTGTATTAATTTTTGTAGAGGTATACCTTATGTTATTTACATATACGATAAATAACATGTCATAATTTTAATAAATATAATTTTTACATAGCTTTATTTTAGGTAAAACTATTGAAGGAATACTTATAGATATTATAATTACAATACTATCTTTATTTTTTAATGCTTAATGATTCTTGAAGTATTTCACATTATTCCCAGCCGCAGTCGTCTGCTATCTCTAGATAATAGGGGGGTCCATTTGTGGATGTTGTTTTAGTTTGAACGCGTGCCAAATTAGTTTACCTCCACTGTAGCAAATACACGTGACCTAGAAAAAAAATTCTGTATGACTTATTCGTCTATTTAACTAAATATTAAATTGTATTTGCTGTTAGCGGCCTTAGCTGCAATGAAATATTAATAATTTAATATTTACGTGGTACTGTTCACAGTGCACACAGCTAGTACTAACAATTAAAAAGTAATTTAAACAAATTTAAAACTCTGTGTATACGGTCAAGTGACTTACAATATAGTTTTATTAACCACTAGAAATACTTTTATAAATCTATTTTTGTTAAAGCTGATTTTATTATATTAGTTTTATTATGTTTTTATATTACTGTTAAAGAACAAAAAAGTCTGTTATTCTGAACGTGTAATTAATCTTCGAAACTACCGGATCGACTTAAAAAATCTTTTTAATTAGGTTTTGAAGCCGTGAGTTACTTCTAGTATTTTTTAAATAAATGTTAGTAACATTTTAACCCAGTTTCAAATAAACAAACTGACATAAGAATTTTTAATTGAGTGTATGAATAAAAAAGATGCTAAGTTTGAAACTGATAATTCGAAAGATTGCTATCTACCGATTCAAAAACTCTTCGGGATAAAGTTAGACGTTTTTAAAGCAAATTCTTAAGATGTTCCAGGAATTTCTCTATTTTTGATACTTCAGGTTTTACAAATATATATAGTGGTAACCGTTTATTAAATTTCCTGTATTCGGTTTTACTTTGTTAAAGATATTGAAATATAAACAGATAAAGATAGGAACAAAATTAATAATAACTATACAGTTATTATTTTAGATATCTTAAAGAGAATGTAGTTACGTTAGGTTAAAACAGTTACAAGAATAACGTAGAAAGAGAGAAAAGCTTAAATAATAATTAATACACTTTAGTATATACTCAGTGTTTAGATAATAATAAAAATAATAATATAACGTATTGTTACAATAAAGAATATTTAGGAGTCGTCCTTAAAACTGCTCATCAACATTCAGTATAACCAGTATACATATGTAAATTCATCTATATCTCTAAAGAGATAATTTGCAAAGTAAGTAGTAGTATTTTTCAAGAAAGAAATTGCGAGTAACAGCTAGTATGGAATATATACATTGTATCTGGTTCTTCGAACATTATCATTTATTTTCATGGTTATCGTAAAAAGCATTACTCTTTGCAATTTATGTTTAACACCATAGTCAATAAAGGTTGTATCAAATTACTTGGAGACAGCCCAGGGCTCAGTAATACATTTTGGAATAGGCAAGTTAATTAGACAATTTCTTCAAATGGCTCCACATAAATTGGAATAGCGTGAATAGTGAAAAACCATTTCGAGTAAAACAAATTACGCCGTCTGCAGGTTTACAATTTATGCTAGTGTATGAAAGATGTTAAGTCATTTTCTGAAAACATATTATCGATTCATGTAGTATATATGATACTACCAACAAATTTAGAAGCAGAAATAATATATATTTTCTTATTTCAAAGTTTATTATTACAATTACAAAATATAATACACTTTTATAGCGCTGACGACATTATGTCTAAAATTAAAGCAAACTGCAATTGTTTGACCTTGATTTTGGTTGTTTCAATAAACCGACCAATAGAACAATCTTCTATGTATTTGATCATTTGATCATTTTTTTTCTATATGGCCTTCAGGCCATATAGAAAATAAATAATAAATATAAATACAGTTCATTACCTTCGACTGATGAGGTACCTAGAGATATCTGCTAATTTCATGATGTTCACATACTACTGGAATATCTAGAAAATGTCCAAAGAAAACGTCTAGTAACATTACTAACACAACATATACTTCTTATCTGCTACCTTTGAATTGACTTATTCTAAAGATTCTTGGATCTCTGATTATTTTCGATCTCCAAAAAGAATACACAATAAACGTCTAAAACTTCTCTATTCCTAGAGATTTTATCCGATTACCAAAACGTTATAAAGTTAGTAAGTGTATTTTATTCCAAAAGTACCATAATTTAACAGCCTGGAAATGACTAAAACGCTTATTATTTTTACGCTACAATCTACAAAATTTATAAACAAGTAACAAATAAATAAGATCCATAAAAAGACAATTAATAAAAGCAACAACAACACGAGGAAAGTTAAAGCGGAAACTAATACAGTTCTAGAACAGCCCCTCGGAATTCCGCCTTCGCCTTCTATGCAAATGAGTTGAGCACACAATCATATATTTTGTTATTTACATTCAAGCTAATTGCTTCTCCTTTGTAGTTGAAAGTTATTAATCTTTCAAAGCCTGATAGGATGCTGCGTTTTATGGCCCTAAAGAGACGTCATGCTGATAAGATTTAAAATCTTGGGAACGTTATGCTTATACTGATGCAAAATAAGATGGCAGCTTTTGAAAATAACTTTAATATATTCAAGTTTCGAGTAGAATGTTTAATAAACTTGAGTATGATCTGGAATAGCTATATCGCAAATAGTTAATCTGTTGTATTTCCATTTTGTAAATATAAAATGAGTATAAAAAATATAAGTATAAGAATTATAAAAATATAATTCATTTTCATGAGCTCACAGAATCTGGTCAGACGAATATTCGTCTGATTAGATTCTATAAGATTCTGTCAGATTCTATGATACTTCAAATTCGTACATATGTACGAATTTCAAAAATTGTATAGCAAAACTGAAATGTGATGAAAAGCTTTGGGGCAAATAAAAATATTATGATACCAGAATACTAAATCTTTCTTTACTACCTTCTCACAAATAATAGGCATAAGTGAGTTATATTTAATATTAGAGTATTGTAATCTAATACCTCTATAAACACGTAGTAAAGAAGCTCTGATTGATTTATTACGACACCTACATTTAAAATAATTAATTTATAATGTCGTTAATAATATAACTTTAAACCACAAAGTTTGAACATTATATTAAAATATTGGCTAAGACGAGATTTTTATTAATTCCACCCACAATAGGTTTATCTTTATGATATTTTTCCACCCTAATGTATCATGAAATTGTATATCTAGATTAACATTAAGATATATATATAAAACTGAATCTCAAAATGAATCATGAATTTTTATATAAATAGAATCAAATTTTGTTATTAGTCAAATATCGTTCAAGACCATATTATCCCAGATGTGGTTAGGCCTTTTTGCTGATAACATATCCGAAAAACTACCAAATATTTGTCGATGCTCCCCTGGGGTTTGACCTGGCCTGGTACGGTGTGTGGTACCTGTAATATCCATGATCACAATACAACAAACAAACCCGGCGCCACTGCAGTTCTGAGTATTATTTATTGCTTAATATGAACTATGGTCCATTTTTCCCATCCTTATAATGGGGATGGGTTTTATTTTTATTTCGACGATTGAGGTAGCTGCGCGTTGTTGTTGTTAAAAAGGTAGAATATATTTACAGGGAATGGATATATTTACCATTAAATAGGCTCTAAATATTTGCCTTCGCCGTTGGTTAACCACTCGGGTCCAGACATTTAATAGGGGCCCAAACGCTAAGCCATGGCTGTCGCGAAATACTACCCGGCTACGTTGGGAGCAGCTGGAATCATCCACGACTGCCTCCACCCGAGATCCGGGCTGTTATATACCTGTGATGATCTCCCGAGAGAGACCAGCACGGCATACGGAAAAGTGCCGAGCCACGCTCGTTCCCCCGCTTCGCCGAGCATTATCTAACAGCTAACGCGGACCCGAAGAAACTCATTAACGGTTGTTCAGGGACTACCGGCCCGCACTTCTTCCCATGCCACCGGACGTATCTGACAGAATCGACAGCGGACAGGCACACGAGGAGGTTCCCGGCTCCTGGCCCCCTTTTGAGCTTTACGCCTGCAATAACTTTCTTAGCTTTACTTATAATAGAATAAAAAAAAGTTCATGCAGATTGAGCTGGCTTATTTTATTCACAATACCCATTTTATTTGATGTGTTAGAATAAGGGTGAGATGAAACAAAGTGATTTGCGAACTTAATTGGTTGTTAAATTGTCTATTTAGAGTTTTACGAGTCTTTATTTAACCTAAATACACGACCGTTTCATCATCACAAACACATTGTCGTACGTTGTAGCTACGTATAAGATTATCTAGTAATGTCTTATCTTAATATATGAAGTTTGGTTTACTGAAACTGGAACAGTCAAAGTTCAATTATAATTGTGAGTTCTGTAGTGGTCTTCACAAACAAAGTTTATGATGTTTATGATTGGCGTTCATTTGTTTTACTATCTTATTAATAGCAAGTGTGAAATTTCATCACTTTTTTGAAACTATTTAATATAAAAAATAATATGGCCTTTTAATTTTTCTATTCCCCGATGCGTTATTGAATTATGACACTACATTCTTTTACTAAATTACATTCAGTTATTTTAAGTATCTTAAAATTAAAACAATTTATCTTTAATATAAGCTTCATACTAGTATTAATAATGATTTATAATTGTCATATATACGTCAATATTAAAATTATGACGTCACATATGTACGTCATAATCTTATATTTATAAAGGTGAAGTAATCTCACATAGTAGTGAAAGCTAACGTAACGCATGACAATAAACACGAGTATGAAGCCGGCTTCATACTCCGCATGCATGGCAAATATATTTATATCATAAAAACATCCGGATGTTTACCAGTATAATATATTTATCAGTAAAGCTTAAGCTTTTGTAGCTATACATAGAATTACAGTCACGCTGTGACTTTGCCATGCTCAGAGTTCATGAATAAGGACCCCAAACGGATTCGAAACTAGTCGTTCAAATTCCGATAGTAATTACGTAAGTGCAGCCGGAATAAATACAAAACTTAAGTTTAAAGTTGTAGTAAATTTAAATTTATTTTTACTTATACCTTCAAACTTATTATTCTTGAAATGTCTAATATTTATTTTTGTACCTCCACTTATATATAATTATGTACAGTCAGCAGATGTCTAAACCAAACATTAGATTGTTTCTTGTTTATTTTTTAACATCATAAATAGAGATAAACACTAAATTTAATAATAAAAAAAATAATATATTTCAGGGTAAAACTAACAAGACATATTTAAAATTAACTGAATGGAAAAAGAATTCATAGTATCAAGTATCAATCTTGTTTCTTTCCAAGTCTTTATTACCATATTTAAAAGTGTAGTTTTTTTTAATTAATTAGGTCTTCACCCACGGTATTATGGGCGGGTGTGTTAATTTTTAGTTAATATTATTAATTTATATCATTAATTTATTTCATAAAACGAAATTAAATTTAGTATCTAGTCTTCAATCATGTGTTTATGATTAAAAAAACAATATTATAAAATGTCACTCAAGATTATTCCGCCTCACCTGAGTAAGCCTGAGTATATTATGCAAATTGCTATGTAAATGCAGTCTTTCCTTTGTAATTAACGATGCCTAAAACTTAAGATAATACCTACGATATATTTATCAAGCACGTGGTGTTGGGAATTTAATTATAGAGCATTTATTCGCGTAACTTGAAACCAGAATGTAGCGGTTTCGCGGTTTTAGTTAAACTGCTTTTACTGGTAATGTGTAAGTCTTCGTTAGGTTTAAACGACTTCTAAATAAATTTGTGCGACCCGTACTCGACCTGTGTGATCTTGTATATAAGTTATTAATATAATTTACATCAAATTTTATATGATAAATACCGTCATACAACATATGGTAATTTTTTTGCAATATTAATTATATAATTATATTATAAGAATGGCTTTTTAAGTATAGTTTTAGCAAAAATATTTGAAATAAATAGTAACTAGATATTTTTGAACAATATTTATTATGAAATATATTCGCAATAATTTATTTTTCAGTCTTTGAGGACAATATCAATATACTCAGTGTGAAATTACATCACACCATTTTCAGGTTGTAACATCGGAGCACGGATGGCCTTAGGTGATGTCGAAGTGTTGCGCTTCACCGCTTCCGGCTATAAGTTATTAACCGTTATTGTATTATCTTCTTCAGAGTCTATCGAAAACGTTACCAGGACGCCGCCATTTTGATACTGTGGTATTACTTTATGAAGCTTTAATAATACGATTAATTTTCCTTCGTTCAAAAGTAAAATTTATTGCAAAATATTCAAAATATTTGTATGTTTATAATAGCACAAATATGATGTAAGTCTACAGGAATGATTGTTTATAATAAAACGCCTAATATTAAACATTATCCTCGTACCAAACAGGCATTTTTAAGCGACTTCCCTTCCGTTTGTAAGATCGGAAACGCAAGGGGTATTATTATACAAATAAATATTTCCAGTAGTGAATTAACTCACTCTGCTTACTTTTATTTTTGCAAGAAAAGATAATATAATAGTAAAGGAATTGAAATGTGTTCTCATCTTACTTATTATCATCTCATCTTACGTAATATTTATCAAGTACACATTACACACTTATATGAAAATATAAGACAGTAATTAAACTTTATTTATTTATTTAGTTTTGTATCGGAAATGTTACAATATACAATTTAAACAGTTATAACAATTATAAAATACGTTTTAAAAAATTTTAACAATTTGTACATTAGATAAATTATCTTTATGAAGAGGTCTCTTCGGGTAACCTTAACAGTGAAATAAAATCAAGAAATAGAAACCGTACTTACTAACAAAAACGGTAACGAATAAAAATATAATATAGTATTGCTTATACATGTAACAAATTACTAGTAAATACATAGACAGCATACATAATAAACAAAAATATAAGTTTCAATAAATATTAACTAAATTACATGAATAATAATACTTCTTCAATCTATATTTAAAAGCATTTAGAGTGAGACTATTATATACTTCATGAGGTAGTGCAGTCCATAATCATGCTGCTTGTACTGTGAAGGAATCAGAGTAAATAGTTTTAAGTTAAACCGGGGAACTTCGGGCGGTTTATAAAATACACACAAGCGCGGAAATCTATCGTAAGGTAGATATTGATAATTTAGAACTCCGCTCCGTAAAATAAAGATATTTTTATTTTTGTATTTAGATTTAGTAATGATTCCAGTGTTGTATGTACAGATGTATTAAGTGCTCATGAGCATACTAGAATTAAACACACCTTCATAAACATTACTTTCATCTGATATTCAAGAAGTTCTATCTGAGTCGGCTGTCTGCTCCTTACATACAGCTCCTTATAAGCATGCAAATGTCTATTACGAAAAGAATACTTACAGTCTCCATTTTTGGAAAAAAATGTCCTAATGGACACTACTGTATTATATACAAGTATAAAATATACAATATATATACAAGTATAAAATTCATACTTGTCATTTACTAGCTTTTGCCCAAAAAAGGACATAAGTAATAGAGAGCTATTAAAAAAAAATAACGTTGTTTACGTCCCACACGGTCCCACAGTCCGTAGTGGCAGTAGATCGTGTATCTGATCCTCCAAAATCTCTATTTTCCAGGGTAAAAATCGTTTTCTTGGTCGCTGTTTGTGTGGACTCAAAATTGATTACAAGTCTACAAGTGCTTTTTGAATGATCGACAAAGAAAACATAGAAACACGTTTCTCATATTCAACACCAGGTGGGATTATAGACTTTATTGTACGGCAGCCACATGTTAGAAGAGGCTTAAAAGATTAGCATCCATTTAACAAAGAAACAATAAAAGTAAACATAGATCCATTAGGCAAAGAGCTAAACTGTGATCCTTTATGTTATTTCCATGAAAATTGCTTTTATAGTCGAACTTATTGCATTAGTCCTTCGCTCGAGGGTTTTGAAAGGTGCTCAAGCTTCAAGCTTCATGACTCTTGCCTATCGATTGACATTCAGTATGATAATAGTATTAAATATTTTTAAAGCTTTATAATGTTAAAATTGTTATAATTAAATTTTAAATTACATTAAATTTGAGAAACCAAAAATACTAATCCGAAAATAACATCTGTAAGCAAATGAGACAACATTGCTGATAATTTAATATAAAAGTGTAAAATGATCATTGGTTTTTCGATCACTACTCATCTTTTAAGTTACACTTTTGTAACAGAAAATTGAAACCTTTTGTCATACCTTGAAATATTGCTCGGAAGGGAACAAATTGATTCCAGATTCTTACAATTCATGGAATTCGAAAATTGAACAAAGATGGAAGTGCCAATAAAGCTAAATTAAGTTATCTTATAGAAAATTGACGACCATTATTTAATAAATAAAATGCGACATAAAATATATATATGAAATAATTTTTATTTATATTTTATTATTAATTCTATGGATAAGATTGATTGGGTAAATAAATTTCTTGCATAATGAGGTCATATTGTCAATTTCATACATACAAACAATAATACAAAATAATTATTATCTAGTTATATTTCCTCTAACTGTGTAAAATTTATATATATATATATATATATATAAATTTTTTACAAATAATTTAGACTTTGGCTGTACTCATATCAATATTATCGGAATTTTCCCGACTAGTTTCGAACCGATTCCGGGGCCTTTATTCAAGAGCTCTGTCGATGGAGAAATCACGGCGTGAATTTATATATACTGATATACACATAACCAGATAATAATATGTAACACTTATATACATTTACACATTAAAAAGTCGAATGCTTTTTATCTGCTTTGAATTTAATGTAATAAATTGCAATAATAATTTCATGTCTTTCCTTTCACTATAAAAAAAGATGCTCTAATTTGCAAAATTTTAATAAAAAAAAAAGTAATTACAAGACTATTTTTAAGAGTGAAATAAATAATAAGATAAGTGCGTTAGGAATGCTGTTCCAGCTGGAGACAAATATGTAAACTTCTTGAACAGAGGGTCATAAATCATGGCGTCTGCCGGAGAAGTCGCAAATGAGTAGAGATATTAAGATAATAGGACACGCTTTCAAATTACATTAAACTTCTTAATTAGTTTTACTTATATTATAATTATACTTACATTTATACACATATTTATATACATGAAGAAGGACGAAGAATCATGCTAAACACAAAATAAATTTTACAGTCATACAAATATACATTTAATATATCTGGAATTAATTATTTTGTTACATATATAAACTACAACCATACATTTGAAGTTACATACGCTTAAGGTAAGAGGATATAAGGAGTTAATTAATTTAATCCGAAACATTATGATACTAAAATAAATGCTTATAAATTATGATTATTTATTCTGTAATGACTAAAATAATTATTTTAATTAATTTATTAAATATTTCTTAATATTTTATTCAAGAACAACTGGAATGGCAAAGAAGGCAAATCGTCAGGATAATTTTAAATTGACCAGGAAAAAAGTCGTTCAAGCATTTCGAAATTTACTCAATAGTCCCAAAGGATAGGGTGAACTGTTTTCTTTCTTGGACTGACTTAAATTATGGGCTAACCTCGCTCGAACAGTTCCCCCCTTCACCCCTTTAATAAATTTCTGCCGCAAACAGCGCTTCTAGAAGTTTTCATAATACTTTTTCAGTCACCGTATCTGGTAATAACTAGTCGTAAATTCCTGGAACGTCTTTTGTTTTAAAATCCTTTCTGTCGCCGACCATACCAGAGTTGTATAGATTGTTAAGAGGATTAACTTTTGATGCAAAATTAACAATTCAGTAAAGAAAGAATAATTCTATTAAAGATATTTACAACTTGATTTTGAATAAATAAAACATTTTAATTGATTAAAACTTACTGCACATAGAAACAAACAAACACATAGAAACATACATACTTAAAGAATGAAAGACATTTTTATAGGAAACAACTATAAAATAGGTTATAATTTAGACTGCTTTATTCTTCGATTACGTTTATAATAGTAACGGAAACAAAGCCCTCTATCATTTTAACGGCATTCACTTCATTTAATTGCAACAAAAATGTTGTTTTTCTATTCGTGCTTGCTCTGTTGACACTTCCTTTTTACTTCAGAACACAATGATATAGTGAAACACTCTTACTAATACTGTTCTTTTTTATATTAAAGTTCACAGAAGCTGTTCAAAACATTATAAGTAATAATATTTAAAAAAAATGTTCATTCAATAAGCTTTGAACCGAGATAAGTATTAAGGGAAAATAATCTTCGAATCATTAAGCGTCGTTCATTTCATTACGGCGATGCCCTGGAGAGGCGATTATCGGCTCTTTGTCCCGCAAATTCCCTTTGATACTACATTCTACATGCGGTTTTCGATCGGATATTGCGGGATAAAGTTAGCGGTATTGTCTCACGTGTAACGTAATAGACGTGAGGCAATTTTCTTGATAATATACTAATTCTAGTATATTATAGTAAGACATATTTACCCCTAGTAAATACCCCTACTATATAGTATATGCTTTTATTATTTATTATTTTTTTATATGCTTTTAGTGTATGTGATTATTTTGCTATATTTATTTAAAATTACAAGAAATTTCTTGCTTATTTTAATTTTATCCAGGTTGACACTATGTGTGTAAAACATATTTTAATGCAATGGATGCTGACGGTCTTTTAATTTTTCTCAATTAGTTCCAATTAACTGTTCGCTTCAGGTATGTGAGGGTGTTGATAAGAATAGGTGGCGTTTACTATTTAATTGTCTAATACAATAATAAATGTCTGACAGTTTAGGTAGTGCTTTTATTGAAACTAAAAGAACCAAACAGAGGTGTGTTTAATAATAAAAAAAACGAAATTCTAATAAAGAGCTTAGTATAAATTTAAAAGAAGCAAAAATCGTGCAGTGTCCAGCTACAATATCTATCGTCTCCGCCGACAGCAAAACGGCAGCATCAGAACTACACCTGCTTTATAATTTACTCTAGTCTTTTCATTGTGGAAACATTTATCATTTCTAAAATATGTCTCACAACGTTATCTGCTGTAATAAACGTTTTCTTTATGACTTTAATTATATTTAAATTTAACTAGGACATTTCGTTCTTATTTAGGAAGTAAATATTATATTTCTAAAATTAATTGATTAGTCAATAGTATTCTAAACAAAATAGTTAAAATAACTTGAAAGATAAGCTTAATTAACTTCCGAGTAACACAAAACTTGCCAAACATAATATTTTGTTATTGGCAGACATAGATATCATCTCAGCCAGAACTCGGATTGCTCTCATCGACAACAAACTTTGTCAATAAAAGGTAAAGTTAGCTTTAAACCAGATCCAGATTCAAATATGTGCCTATTTTAGTTTGAAACTAAAAGGTTTGACATCATTTAAGATATGAGTCAGATCTATTTCAAGAATTTGTAGAAGCGACGTCAGTGTTCATATTGGCGCTATATGTTTTAATGAATCAAAATTTAAATATTTCTTTTGAATATTCCTAAATAAATACATTGAAACGTCTATATTATAATTATAAATAAAAATTAATTTTAATAATAAAAAAAAAATACTTATATTGCATATATATTTTTATTTATATTTTTAATGTGCTATTACTGAATGTTGTATTTTTGTATCTGGTTTGTGCATCTGTTGGTAATAGATCCAGACATGCTAAAAGCTTGTGTGACGAGACGAGTACTTTCAAATACCTTTTTGTTAATGATGCTGCATTGTGTAAAGTTATTAACGTGTCTTGTTACAGGACAGAGGATGGAAAATGAGAGAGGTGAACAATGACAGCATGTCCCCGCCGCGAGCGATGACCCTGCAGGGCGCCGGGGGTCGCTCGCCGGCGGCGGGGCCCGCCGGGCACCACGCGCCCCTCGACGTGCCCTCTATGACACATTTTATAAAAAATATCACGCTTATTAGGCTACATCTACAATTTCTACGACTGATATCATGTTTATGCGATACCGCACTCCCGCGAGCACTCGCGTACTTTAATTTTCCAAAGCGTCCGCTAGTCAAATTAAAAGCGGCTGTGAGTGATTTAGAATTTCGAACTAGTACATTGTGCTATTATAAGTCGTTGTTAGTGAGTGCTGTAGTGCAATTATTCTTTGTTGCCAAGTGTGCTGTGTATGTGACGAGTGGTCGGAGCTGCCGCGACCTGGCGGTTCTTGTATTACTGTTGAGTGGATTCTGTAGATATAGTGAGGGCAAGCGTGACAACGACTTGCATATCGGTGGTATATTTCCCATGGAAGGTGAAGGGGGCTGGCAAGGGGGGCAAGCTTGTAAACCAGCTGCTGAATTAGCTCTCGCTGATGTTAACGCTAGATCAGATTTGTTGTCTGGCTTCAAGTTACTACTTCACAGCAACGACAGCAAGGTATTTTCTCGTCATAAAAAAATACTTAATTAAATAACTGTATTTGCTTTTCGTGTTTTTATTTCAACTAAGTGTTTTATCATTTTATTATTAAAATGTTACGTAACAAAACATCTGCGTCAAAAGTAAGAAATGTAATCAATTTTATTTGCAAAATTTTATTATGTAAATCCCAATTACAGCTTCAATCAATGTAATATTCATAGCTTTGGTGCCATTTAGAGTGATGAGTATAATCCATTAAAATTGATGTTTCGTAAGATAACCGCATTAGAGACATAGCACGATATCAGGGCCGGTGTTGGCGTTACAGATCCATTTTCAATGATATTGCTCATCTAAACGCGATTAAAAATCACATAGTTATCGATATGTTACGCGTAATTATTATAATTATCTTAGACTAGGAGCGCGAACCAGACCTCACTTTCGACTCGCTCTTAAAATCTCGGTATGTGTTAGCATATTGAGTGAAGCGAGATGCAAACAGAACCGAAGTTGCATTTAAAAAACGTCTATGCATTCAATCCACAACTATTTTGTTTTTATGATTTTTTTTTTAAAACCACCACCAGACAGATGTTCGGATATACCGTTTTTGATTGATGCTTGCACAAAGGATCCAGAAAAGTCTCTCATCGCTCGCTCAGCTCGCTTCGCTCAATAATACTCGGAATTCATACGAGGCTTTCTTACGAGGAATAAACTACAACGAATAGACGCGAGGGTGAGCCTCACGCGTTATTCAATTATTGAAAATTTATGAAGGTCCGTAAAATTTTATTGGAAAAATATTCGATCTTGATTTCATGATTCGTGATTTTCCGATTCGTATATATTAAACTTTCAAGTTGATTTATTCTCTGGTTCTTAAGTGAAATGAATGTCTTATGGATGTATTAAATCTGTTGTTATATTAAAGATCAAAAGGCATATTAATTAACTCGACTGACTAGTTACAGTCTATATGTGTTATTATATCTTCCATGATTACTAATTTGGTGTACAATTCCGATATTAATTATTCTACGAAGATACTATAGGTACTGATGAAACATAAGTTTATATTATACACTTATATGCACAGTTTATAAATAGGTGTGAATTCAATGAAATAAGTTGTCTTTTAAGATACATCTTAATTATATATACATTATAAACAAACTGACCTTTCCTCCACTACGCAGCGATTACTTACGGTTATTTAAGCCGGCTTTTCAAAGCTTAAATGAGGGCTCACTCTGACAAGCAAAAGTGATTTTATTTATATAAAATTAATACAAGCTTGAGTAAAATTGTTCATAAATGAAATGTCTTTTAGTCTCAAACAAGTTTATTTGATTTAACTTCCACCTAAATTTAATATATCTGATGTAAAAATATGAAGCACATCTCACAACGCTAATTTATTCAGTAATGTCGTTTTAATCGAATTACTTTATATAACACGTATTACGCTCATTGATATCGTGAGCTTTTCGTCTGTGTAATGAATGTCTTAAGAAAAACGGATCTCGATTTCCACTCTGATATTGTCCCTTTCTTCTGTTCTTGAAAGCTTGATATATGCTGTTTTACGTTTGAATAACATACAAATCGTACATAATGAAATCGTATATAAATAAATGTAATAAAATCACACTAAGAACCTTTTCGTTATAACTTGCTCCAAGCTCATAGCTCTAGTTACGTAAATGCATCGATTACTATCAAAAGGAAGTCAATTGCAAAATGAAACCTAAATAAACGCGTACATAAATACACCTCTATATGTACACACCAAATATAGGAAGTGGGACCAGTCTTAAATAATTGCAGGTCGAGAGTTTACACTCGTAACGTTTACAGGTAAGTATTGATTCTTTCAAAGACGAAGTACATTTTCGCCTTCTTTGATTTTAGGGACATTTGAAAATATTTTCATAGTTATCAGGTGATTAAAAATTTTAAATAGAAACTCCGATTTTTAGGTTTTCATTTGGAGCGGAAACCCTTTAATAATGCTCTATTGTTCGGTTCGTGCTATTTTGAGCAAAATTCGAAAACCATTCAATTTATGTAGGTCAGATCTTGACAATTTAGAATTGTGCTATTATGGAAACTATTTTTCAATAACTATTGCTTTACTTGACAAGGTCATTTACATTTTTTTATAAAAACATTAACGATACTTTGGGTTCGGATGGTTTACTTTTTTTTCTTCGATAAATTAGTAGATTGTTTTTAACTACTATTCCGTTTAATAGAATAAAATTACTGTCATGTACATTATTTAAATGGGTGTGAGTAGTTCAGACCGATGTTTTATAGTCATCGAACACAAAAGAACACACTCATCTAGTATCACAATAGATCCTTCGGTCCTCTAATAACTTTGAGATTAAAGATACGGTAACGTTCGGTCACAGCTTTACAAATACTGAAAAATAAATATCAATATCAATATCAATATTTTCATATATTTACTTATAATACCCATGAGAAATTTGAAATTTTTTGTTCCAAAACAAAGTTATAGAAAATTCATTTCTTTTACAAAATGTCAAACTTTCTTTTAAGAACATTAAAAACTAGATTTTAAGACTGCCTACCTAATAAAACAAAACAGTTTTGATATGTTTAATATAATTATATGAGAAATAAAATTTAATTTATAAGCAACATATAAACATCTTTAATATATTTCAGTTGACAGCTAGACATGCTTAAAATAAACAAATAAAATTATATCTGCTTACTGAAAACAGAAGTGGATTAAAAACGCCTTTATATACAACATTATCATTTATAAATAATTTCATCTATACAAAGTTCCGATTGAATATGTCCATAATTAAATTCTATTTAATGTGGTGTAATCGACAGTGTGAACCGGGGCTCGGAGCCAGTGTTATGTACAACTTGCTGTACAATCCTCCACAAAAGTTACTCTTGCTGGCCGGATGTTCTACTGTGTGTACCACAGTCGCTGAGGCTGCCAAAATGTGGAATCTCATGGTTGTAAGTATACCATAAACCATACCGTTGCATGTAATGTACGTATTTTTATTAAACATAAATTAATTTTTAATTTAAGTAAATGTAATGCGACTTAAAACAGATACTTCCGTATTATTTAAATTTGATTTTATTTTTTTAGTTTATTTTTTTATTATTACTATTATTGTTTTCTTTTTTTATTATTATAATTATTATTATTAATAGACTTATAGTACAGATATATTAGGTTATCAATGTTTTTATTGTTTAAATGTGCACTTTCTGTCATGTAAGTCGGTGATAATCCTCTGGCGCATTATTTTTATATAATTATTTTATATAATTATCTTATTTTTCTATATTGTGTTTAGGAGCATGTAAATATATCTTTTTGATATATTTATTAATAATAATAAAACATAAGACACTTCCCGTTACCAGGTTGATAGAATTTCGACCAAGATAATGATATATTAACTGAAATTGTTTTTCTTCTACACCCGACCAATAATAATAATTATTTATATCTTCGTAGCTTCTTTTCTTTTGTTTTATTACGTTAATATATTTTTCATTAAAATATTATTCTTAACACGAATTCGGTGTAAATCCAAAAGGAAAACTTCGTAGAATTTCATCTTAATCGCCATTTGAATGACAATTGCTTTATAATTAGTTTTGAGGCTGATATACATTTGAATGTGCTCCCGAGACAATTTGATAATATTTTACAATTATTAATTACAATATTGTTTTCATACTTTAGGAAAAGGTATTTCAGTTTAATATTAAACTTATTAGGTTTTGTTAGAGCTTGATATTCTATAAATAACATACATTTGCTTGTTAAGTTTGCTAATTATCAACTAAACATGCCTGTATAAAATATATTGTGAGACGTTATTATAAAAATAATAATTTCAATATGTCTCAAAACAGAAAAAAATTAACACAAAAAAGTATACCTCATTTAAAACTCAGCAATTCGTTGAATTTAGTTTTACTATAATACACTAAAGCCACGCCCTTTTCGCGTCAAATGCTATTCAAAGAGACTTTATAATTAGTGTGGTTGTCGAAATAAACTAAAATAATCAGCTCCAATTGTACAGCTTCATTTGTATTTAATATAATATTACTTCGAATTTAAAAGAGGTAGCTAGAAAATTTGTTCTGATATAGAATTGACAAGTGAAAGTTTTTACTTTGATCTTATTTAAACATGAAAGAAAAACATGACTGAGCTTTCATAAGTACATAACTTAAAAACTCTTTTAAGGGTATGGACAAAAAATTTAAATAGGATCAATATTTAAGATTTTAATTTTACAATCAAATTTAATTGACATGTTAATTTAATATAAGTATATATGACTTGAATACCAGCGTTCAAAGTACTTTTTACCTTAGACTTATAAATAAAAGACTGCATATGCTTTTCCGATAACAATAAAATGTTTTAAGCTGTCTACTTGATGCTGTTACCTAGAACCTCTCAGCAGACAATGGAGGAAAGATTCATTTGAGTAGAGTATTCAATTTGAAAAATGTATTCCGTAGCATTTTTAATCCAAACGATCATATTTTATAAAAAAAATACATTTAATATTGAAATTGAGAGTTATATTCAAATGTGAATTATTTAATCTTGTTATTACGAGCTATTTGTTAAAATGAGATCTTAAATTTAAGCAAAAAATTAAAATTATAAATTGTATGTGTCATTATTTTTATCTTATAAAAAAATATGTCCGAATTAATTAATAAGATAAACCCTGAAGTACAAAAACTAAAAAATATATATTTCAAACTATTACTAAAGCTATATGTTATAAAAATACCGACCAAGTGCTTTCAAATGGTTCTGCGTCAAATGCTTCTCTAACAAAAGGATAAACTGGACTGAGAGGTAAAATTAACTGTGCTGTTGGAAAACTGTACATACATCTGCATTGTCGGGGTCAGTTTATAAACTAAAAATACATTTAAAAGTATACACAAAAATAGTTTCTTTTCACTTTATTTAGGTTACATGATATTGCTCCTTGCAAAATTTTACGGTTTTTATTATTACACCCTAGTAATTTTATATATATCCCGTAGATATTTTGAGAGACGTACAGATGAAGTTATTCATGTGATACTATAACAGTTTTATTTCATTGCAGCTGGAACCCTATAAGTAAAAATTATATTAATTATTTCAATAAAAATGTGTATTTTGTATACAGTTGTGCTACGGGGCCTCGTCGCCAGCCTTATCAGATCGAGCCCGTTTTCCAACACTATTCAGGACTCATCCATCAGCGACCGTGCATAATCCAACAAGAATCAAACTCATGCAGAAGTTTGGCTGGTCTCGCATCGCCATACTACAGCAAGCAGAAGAAGTTTTTATATCTGTAAGTATTTTAGTTCTTAAGGAAGTTTTACGTTACTTTATAATATTAAACTTAAACAAATAGATTCTTTTTGTCATTTTAATTGCTTCTCAAAAACACTTAAAAAAATTAAATTTAATTTAAAAAAATTTTGAGTCATTTGGCTCTTTATGTTATGTTGGTAAAACTAACTAACTGTTGGCTAACTACATACATATTTGTATGAATTGGAATACACAACTTACTCCACAAAATTTAACTGTCGGCAGACAACTGATTATCTAGTAGTTTACTGAATAATAATATACTTGAATATTTCTAGTAATAGGACAGAGAACCCGGAAAGGTTCGATCGATATTTAACTTCACACCTTACATAATAACACGATGGTCGCATCACGGGCAAGAGCTATTACGAAATAATTTATTTTCGCTATAATGGTTTCCTTAAAACTAACCAACAAAGTAAGTATTTCACAATTAATTAATAAATTTAATTAATTCTGAAATAGAACAGATAATATGAAGACTATATTTAACATATTAATAACATGTTCATCACACCACAGGATTACTAAAGTTTAAACATTTTTAGTTTTTTGCAAATTTGTTGCAAATATTCCCTCAACTCGTACATCATCATAATTTTGTATCTAAAACTCAACTTCCAATGATAAATACCACATCGTGACACATGATAGGTTATGACATTTTTATGTTCCTTCGGGAGCGATCAAAAGAGATAGATTAAAATTGACAACCTATAATCACTATAACAAAGCCTTGCCTTTATTTTGTAATAAAATCTTAATAAAACCTGATGGACCTTTGTATATAAATTAATAAAACAAATTCATATTTCAATATATAGTTAGAAAATAAAATTTCCATTACTTCCAAAATTGCTCTTATAATTAAACGTAATGAGCTAAAACTTGAGTAATTAGTTCATTATTACTAAATTCCTTGGCGGCAAATTTAGTCTATACCAGTATAGTTTATCCTATAATATATTTTATAGATGTTACTTATAAGACATGTTATTACTGACTTATATTGTATTATTCTCGATTATTCATCAGAACACCTTAAGAATGTAGAGAATCTAATAGATTACAAGGCTTAAATTAAAATTTTTTGCAATAATTTTTCCTCTTCAGTCCCTTTATTGTAGTTTTTATTTGTTTATTTATAAAGTTTTGTTTTGTGATAAATAACATTACGTTTGAGAAAACTGATGCAATCAATAAAAGAATTTTGTTTTTGAATTGAATTAGGTGCGAACGAGCACACAGGCCAGCCCTGAACTACTATCACCGATAAACATCTGCAAATATTACTAGTTTTAAATGCATTGCTACCCTTGAGGAATGAATACCAATGTAGAAGACTATTAAGTACGAAAAGGACAGGAAGGGTTTTGGCTTGTGTCCAAATAAGGTCTGCTAAATATTTGGGACACTCTTATGTTCTACCCGCGTAAAATATTCCTAAACCTCATAAGTGTTTGTGTTGACATCATTGTGTTTCCATTTATAATCTATTAATAGCAAAAAAAGCTATAATATGTAAAGGAGCTTGCCGGTAACGAAGTTAAAAGCTTTTACTTCAGCTTCAATGTAATTAGAGGGGCCTCAGTTCAGTATAAGTGGTTAGGAGGCACGACGGGGACTATTTTGTTCACAAAGCTGTTGGCCAGATGCCTGTTGAAATGTAAACATTTTTTTTTAATTTTAGAATGTGTACAATATGCTATGTGTATATTTTAAATGTCTTTAAATAAAAAGAAAGTTTTGATTTGGAAGACTTTAATTTACGTATCTTAATATGAATAACTCTGTCAATACAAATATATAAGTATAATTAGAAATAAGACTATACAATAATAAATAATAGAGCACTTTTGAGCATGCATTAGATAAAAATTTTGGAACCCGTGGATCTTTTTGGATAAACTTAGATTTTACTAAAACAAACCATACCGCTGTCTATCGGCTTTAGATATTACAATACAGGCTTTATTTTCTTTTATTTACTGTCATACTAAAGAATAATCGATAGTTGAATATTCAGTTGTAGTTAGTTTAAACTAATTATTTAAATTATACTGAGTTGTCGTAATAGCAATTAGGCAAGTTTTAATATTATTATGTTGAATTCGGTATAAACCATTGTTCTATTAGCACAATTAATGTTAATTTAGGACACCCTTATTTCCTTTTCTAGAAGGTATGTATTACTTTGACTACACAATAATTTTCCTGAGTTAAGTACCTCTCCTCACTGAATTTGAATTAATTTTTAAAAATTTTTTTAGAAACCGGGTATTGGAGCTACAAATATTATATGAAATAATCTTCATCATCTTTTTATTACTGCGGAGCTAGGTTTGCACAATATAATATATAATGTTTCTTTTTTTTCCTCAGTGAGTAAGTATCAGTTAATCACTAGCTTTAGGGCCAATATTCTTGTATACAAATCACTTTACATAATGCTATATAATGCTGTTTCTATCAACACATTCTCAAATTTATGTATTTTCAAAGTTCTTTTATTTTATTCATACCATATATAATCTAGTTAAAGTATATTTTTTTTTTCTCGCCACCACCTTAAATACGTTTCATTCTCGTACTAACATTTGCACTGATATATTGTTATTAAAACGTCTCCGCGTATAAGATTCGAGACATCGCTAACTACAGTCGATTAAGACTTTCTATATGTTAAGGAAATATAACTAACTATTAAAATTAATTAAACAGTAAAAATTAGCCTTCAGTATTCGATACCGTTATATTGTTATTGTTCCACATTCAACAGTTCTCTTTATTGTTAGTACTAATCAGCAGAATAGTAATAATTTATATATAAAATTCAATCGTATATGGGTCCTCGAAGCCTATTCGATATATAAGGCCGATAGGCTTTTAAATTCAATTACCTTGGGTTAGGGTACTCGCCTGGTCAAGAACTCAATGTTATTCACTATTTACTAGGTCAATGCAGTATGAAGTGGTTGTCTATAAATATCTTATTTGTAAATTATAATTTAGTTTTTTTTACGCTAATTAGTTCTTTTCTGTTCTGTGAATTTCAAGATTGTATTTCTCAGGAAAAGTCGACCGCGGTACACAGTTTTAAATTTATTTCGCCCTAATAATGAACGTTACGCCGAATGACTTTGGAGTGTACATTGGAACTTCCACCATGAATCGATGTTTTCCTTAGAGCTTCTGGTTATTTGGTCATAAAAAAGAGTTGGAGGAAGAAGGTTGTGTAACTTCATTGTACACTATCCGAAATGTATTCGATAAGAAACCAATAGGTTAGCCACCGTACTGCGACGTGATGTCCCCAACTCTAAAGTTTTATCTTAACAAAGGTGTTTCCTCTTATAACCTTCTTACCTCTTTTCTCACTAGATTCTAACGCCTCTAGCTGGTGTTTTACCCATCTTATTTTTTCTTTTCGTTGGTGTCAGCCAATGATCACAACAACCGTTTTTGGCTAGGAACCAGATTTTTTTCTGCCGGTAGAGTAAAATACTTTGTTGATCGAATATGGATCACTATTCAGCTAATATGGTCAGAATGGTCCTTCTGTAACACCTTTCAGGACTTAGAAGCCTACTAGAAAGCCCTTATCTTATCCCAAACTTCCAAGGCCTTATGTTGTCATTGTTTCTGTTAATTTGTCGTGTCGTGTTGATGCTGATGGCAGCTATGTCCGAAGACAACCACCGGTCGTGTGTTGACTAATTAGCATGTGTTAGCATATAGCATGGGGACGACTTAGTTCTAGATCCGTTATATTTGATTTGTATTTATCGGGCACTAAGCGAGTTAGTTAACTGTTTATTTGTATTTCTTATATTAAAAAGGAATATAACTCTAACCAGACAATTGAAAAATAATATTAATTTTTATTGATAAAACTCTTTTACATGTTACCTTTTTTATTATTCACACTGTTTTTATATATATTAAAAAAGAGTATAATACATAAAAAAGCTCTTTTTACTCGCTCTCTGAAAGGTCTTTTAATTTCATTACATTAACTCTTAAAGTAAAAGAACTTGATGCTTAATTTAAAAATATTCTGAACTTCTTAACATTTTTTTTAAGATATATTTTTTAAATGTCTTAGTAGAAAATTTAACATATTTCTTTTATAATAAAACAAATTTTAAATATCTATCAACATAATACATAAGTACTACAATAATTTATATAACTATTTACTACTAAAAAAAATGTAATTTAAGATATTGTTAGTTGTAATAGAACAAAAAATGGTTTGCGCTAAACCGACATATCTTCATGTCGTTTATCCATGATAGTGATCGTGATACACAAATATAGTGTAATTGTTTCTAGTTGAACCGATAAAATTATGTTCATTTTGATTTGTTCTATTATAGCTTGTGTTATTATAGTGATTCAAAATGTAAACCTTCCATTTATGTTTTATCTATTGTAAGCTGAGCTGAGCAAGGGAATAGCTTACTGCTATTCATTAAGAATTTTATTAAAGTTGTTAACTGCAGTTTCTGTTAGTTGCAGCTGAACTCATGACCATAGATAACACTTAAATAAACATGTTTTCAAAATAAGCAAGAATAAAGATGAAGTATTTAATGTTCTCGTGCAAATTACATAAAAAAACAGTGAAACACCTTAGTAAAGTACAGACGAGTGTGCACTCACAAAAAGTAATTAATTATACAGAGGTTTATTAAAATGCTAATAATTTCTGTGACGCTTTCATGGAGTCTGAATGTTTTTGATATTTAAATTTAATAAGCATTTGAACTGCGCCAGGTGTTAAAACCTACACAGGTTTAATAATATATATCGTAGGTACAAGGCGAATGTTATTTTAAGACTTAATTCAATTTACAATATAAATTTCATATTTGAATTAAAAATTAAAAACTGGTTATAAATATTCTTTTATTATCTCCATCTCTTATTTTATGATTTATTTGTCTTCTAATTGTTATCGTAATATCAGATACAGAACGTTTATTGGTAGATACAAAACATTCCAATTTACTTCACAAGCGACCGGTTTAAGGCGGCTGGAATCTATCGACTTGCGATGTTCTGCCTTATCTACCATCAGTTCCTCGAGCTATGTTCCTTGCTCATTGTCACTTCATCTTCCAAATACGGTTGAATATATCATTGACCTTAGTTCGTCCACGTATCTTTTATAGGCCCATAGTTAAAGAACACGGTTGGTTCATGTAACAACATGTTGACGAGAAGATGACTTCCAGTGTTCTGTATGATTCCCCTACTTATAAGAGTTACCGATTGTAATGTGTATTGATTGTAATGTGTAGTTTTATCAGTATCGACTGATCACAATTTTGAAATTTGTGACCAGAATTATATAATTATGCTTGAATTTTTGATTACGACCTTGACTGAATCCTCTTTCATTATTTTATGTGGAACCAACAAAATATTTTTTGCAGTCAATGGTTTCGCTCAAACAGAGGTACATAATGACCAATGAGAAAATAAAAACTGTTTACTCAAGAGACAAGTCCACAAGTCATACCAAAATCACTTAAAGGCCTGACCTAAGTACACTGCTTATTAAGCTCCATAGTATCTAAAACAGCTGCCAAATGAGATAAATATGGAAAAGAAGATCTTTTCGAACTCGCTCTAGTAAAAATAGAAAACTCTTTTCACAATAATATTGTTGCCGAATATGTCAATGTTTTTCTATGTATTCGTAATAAATTATGTAAAAAACTCGCTTCATATCAGCATCTGAAACTAACGTCTGATTTTTTTTTCCTGTGTTAAAACCCGTTACTGGTACCCCGTCGGCCCATGGGGGTGACGGCCGGGGGGTGATGTGGGACTACCCGACAGCATACAGGATGCTGCCATTTTTAAGGCTACCCACTAAAAAACCAACTGTTGCCCTCTGCGCCGTAATGGGACGGCACGGGATCCCGTTAGCACACACCGTGACGCCCTGAATGTGGGTCCCCCGAGACATGTAGAACACCCTCCCATCGTAGGTCTATGTTAGGTAAGGGGGGTCACCCTCCCCCCTTACCAGGCTTACAATTGGGGAAGGAAGCGACGGGCGTATTCCCGCCTCTATCTACCAAGTCTCTCCCTACGGAGCGGGTCAGCGGACGAGGCCAACTCCCTGTCCCGCTCCGAGGCCTTCTTTGCGGTGATGACTTGCTCGCAGAAGGAGGCCATTGCGACCCAGCACCTCTCGCTCCTGACCATCGTGCTGATAACGCGCGGCAGCGAGAGGTCCCTGCCAATCACGCCCACCAGCTCAGTGCGCACCCAGTCTCCCCCTATGGAGCGGATCAGCGGACGAGGCTGACTCCCTGACCCGCTCCGCGGCCTTCTTTGCGGCGATAACTTGCTCGCAGAAGGAGGCCATTGTGACCCAGCACCTATCGCTGCTGACCATCGCGCTGATAACGCGCGGCAGCGAGAGCTCCCTGCCAATCACGCCCACCAGCTCAGTGCGCTGGTGCTCCCAGGCGGCGTACTCCGCCAAGGTGTGACGGGCCGAATCGACGAACTCATCACAATGATGGCAGGAGGGAACGTCTGAAAATACGTTAACACGTAATTTTATTGTTTTTTATTGCTCAATGTTTGTGAGATAGAAATATTACATATACAACCAAAATTCCTTGATTTAACGTTAAATAAATAATGCCCTTCTTCTTGAAAATAAAAAAGATTTAAAATGTTTTTACAATATTGTATTGAAAAATAGAACTTTGAACAACTTTAAACCCTTATATAAAAATCATATTTAATTCAAACTCCCATGAAAGTGGTACAACAAATGACTGACACAAAATTTTTGTCTCTTTTTATTTACATATATTTAACTTAAAGACAAAGTATCCTTTGTACCCGCAGATTGTTGCGTCGCATGTCGTTTTCATAGGTCTTTGTGTATCTCACTTTTAGTTCTTGAGTCAGCTTCTTTTATTTTTCTTTGTAACTATGCCCTTAAATATTATTTCAAAGAAGTGTACAGATATTTCTAAAGTCAACAATATCTAACAAAAATGTTATCACGAAATACGACAAACTATATTTTAAAACTTATACTGTAAGGTATATTATCCCTGTGCGTTATAGCGACTATTTCTTATTTTGGTAAAATTTTATAAATATTTAAATAAATGTAGTTGAAAAACTCCTATAACCTATAACCGTGACATGGGATGCCTGATCAGTGTAAAAAAGAATAAAATGGATATCCAAATTACTAATTTCTTTTATATATACAGTCAGCTTAAAAATTCGATGACCATATTAAAAGTCAAAAATAGCTATACACTATATTACATCAAAACTGCTGAACATGACAAACGCCAATATTAAAGGAACATTAATATGGTCATCAAATATGGTCATCGACTTTTGAAACTGACTGTACAATACAAAATAAGTCTAATATAATTTTTCTGTTCAAAGTAAAATAAGATTTACAAGATTCTATTAGGATTAATTTTTCAAGTCTACTCAACCAATTCTTATCAAATCAAATAATTAAATGAAGATAAAAATTTCATGTTTATAAGGTTTACTTCTTTCACTGATGGAGTTGGTCAAAAGACAAAGTGAAATATAAACAATAAGCCGGTTAGGTTGTAGTGTGTCGTCACTGGCCGAGAGGAGAGGGGGGTGGTAGATGTAGCTATAAATACGATTAATTTTACTAACACTAAGAGCTATTATGATATCATAGATTTAGAAGAAGATTATTATTTAATAACAAACTTAAACCAACCTAAACAAATATTTAGCAAGTATTATATGAGTATGTGATACTCATTAACAAATAAAAAATAAACAAAAAATATTCCAAATCAAAATCCACATCATTGAAGAAGCAAAGCAAGGCAAATTTAATAATATTTGAAATTATATCTTTTATATCATTAAAGACCGAATAAAAGTAGATTATAAAAGATTTTTATTTCACGGAAATAAATGTCAAATTAAAATAATAAAGCCTAATTTCTATTAAATGATCGAGGCTTATAAGTCTGCCGGAAACCTTTAACGAGTGCCTATACCTGTTAGCGACGAGGCCGATTACATGTGCTTAATTGATCAAAGGAAGGAAGTTCAAAGATATGCTGAAGATGCTATAATTATGCACTTATAATGTAATATAATTTAAATATATAAAAATATGCATTGTCTTCAGTAAACTGTTGTTTTAACCAACAAACTTTTTAAAATGAAAAAGTAAAATATATATAGCTTTCATTAAAAGGGGCATTGAGGTTTTATCTTTCGCATATAAACGGAACGTGATGATGCATACCAAAAAGTTAGACCTGTCCCGTGGAACGAGGTCGTCGAAAAAATACATTGTTGAATAAAACAATCTAAAGTAGAACACTCTGAGTATCTGGAATTATTATATTATATGAAACTCTTGACTTCATTCGTATAAAATGTTACGCGATCTAGGAAAATATGCTTAAAGGCTTATAGTTTTATGTGATTGAACAGCATGGAAGTTCTAAAGTATGGGAAATAATGGAAGCGAACTCCTCGGGGAACGCCATAAAGAGCACCCGGTAAGAGCTTCCTGAAATAAAACGCAAGTGGCTCTTACTTATCGCATTAAAGTATTAATTATACTGCTCATTTTAATAATAAAACATTATTTCTAAGCATATATTTTTTATTTATTTATGGAATAAGCAAACTAAATTAATAATATCTGTAATATATTTAATGTAATATTTTACTTTATCTCAATTAATAATTTTTGACTTTGGTGAAAATAAAAATAATAAAACTTAGAATTATTAATTTTAATTAGAATTAATAGGATACTCTTCTGCCATGTGCGAATTGCACACACTTCTTTTTTATAAATAACCAAGTTTCCTATAGTTCTTATTTATTACTCATATTTTCATTAAAGTCGATATGTCTGGGTTTAAATAAGGTTAGAAGAGTAAAAATATAAATTTTAAACTAAGATTGTATTTTCGGAGCTTGCAGAATCCGCTGCTCATTACTAACGGCCCCGGACGGGTGCGAAACTAGTCCCTCAAATTTTTATAAAATTAACAGGCGAATAGATAATAAATCATTGTATTAATGATATTTTGTTTTTAGATATTCAAGGACCTAAGGATTTTTAGACGACCTTATAAAATAAATAAATATTAATAAAAAGTTATTAAATGGAAAATTCATTTACAAACTAGCGAGCAATTAAAAATGTATATTACCATGTTGTATCGTCACAAGATCTATTTATAGATTCATAGTGGGTGGTATTGGAAACTGTTAAGTAGATATGGGTTACAAGCGGCTTGCGTGACTGAAGCTATTCGATTGCTACATGTTTTTATCGACTGAGTAGAGTACGACACGCCAAGAGATTACTAGCGATTGACAAAGTTTTATGATTAACCTTCGAAATTGACTTCATTTATCGATATAACATAAATCGTTTAGTCTCATATAAACTTTTTTTGAAGAATGGCGACAAATATACTATAACATATATAAATGGTTTATATATAAATGGTTATATTTTTAATATGAACATGAAGTTTTACGATTATTCTTACTAATATAATAAAAAAGGAAGTTTTGTGTCTTTTCGATATTCTCACAAAAAGTATAGTTTTTTTCAATATTAGAAAACTTAGAGGATTCATGAACCAGACTGTAATCTTCAATAATATTATAATAAAGCATAGGTTGTTTGTTTGTTTTTGAGTTGTCTTAATCAAGAATTTACGAGTATGTATTTTCACACAGGGGTTCACAGAAGCCTATTCTTTTTTTATATACCTTGTCTCTGTTTGGTATATATTTTTTAATGCTTAAAATTATCCAAAATCATATTATTTCACAATAATTCACAGATACATGAAACTTAGCTTAAATATTTATCGATAGAAATCACAAAAACTTTTAACAGAGTAATAAAATATTGAAGCCCTTCATTTATTCGCAATGCATACAAATTCTTCGCAAAGAATTAGATAGGCCATTCAATATCTCTTGCTCTCCCGATTAATATTATTTGTAAAAAAAACATATACAATATAATTTAATATTTTCTATTAATATTTTCCTAAACATTATACATGTCACGTTCTTATAAATGATTTTTTAGAGTATCTTCTATTTGTTTAACATTTCGTAGAAGGTAAATAAGTTTAGATTTTTGGTTTTCAACATGTACAGGAATAGTTGTTATATTAAATATATATATATGAAAAAAGCTGAGCATGTCCACATGAAAAGAAAGAAATAAAAGCCCAACAATTTCCTTGGCAACGATAACCTCTAGTTAACTAATGTTCCGAAAGACAAACGCCTTTTTGTAATTCTCATAGATGGAGCGAGCGCCAGTTACACGCGAGCTGCTGGTCGTAATAACTACACTGAAAAAAGTATTAATTAGCTAATAATTATATCTTATGTACAAACAACTGATTTTTTTTTGATGTTCAGTGCTTATCGTTTTGCATAAGGCATAAATTTCTGCATAAAATCTACCTTGTTTATTAACAGTTATCTTATTAATATACAGAAAAAAAATAATTTTGACATTAAACGTTTCGTAAGAAAAACTTATTTCAATTTGCAAAATCTTTTAAAAGTATGTATTATGTAAGATAATGTAATCTACCTACCGTCTTCGGTCCCACTTAAAATAATTTGAAATAACTCTTAATAGCGTAATTGTATTTTATTGAAATGACGCCGTTCTTATCTTAAATACTATATAACTGGTACACTTAAAGCTTATTGCTAAATCTAGAAGTCAAGAAATAAAAACTGTTAAAAGTAACTGTACGTCTCATAAAAATAAGCCTCGCCTTGCTATTGTAACCGCAGATCATATTTATTTGTATTTTTATTAATCCATGTATTATCTCTATTTTATTAACTTGTAAAACTATATTTTGATAATAATTCCATCTTATTTTTACTGAGTTTTCAGTCAAAGAAGCTTAGAATAATAAGAGGACTAATAATTTCATTAAAACGTCAGAACTTGTGTGTCTTTTTTTGTGTAAGAACACTTAAACTGTGATAGTACAGAGAAGACTCAGTAAAACTTCAATTTGTAATGAATTCTTATTCTCATCTTTAGCAAAATACATACATTTTAACCCTTTATATAATCATTTACCTTAAACTTAAATAATTGCTATAGGTAATAATTACAAATTTTGCTGCCTGATTGAACCTTTATATATATATAGTATTTTTATGAACATAATGTAAGAGTAATGGTAAACATATATAATATAAAATTATTTATAATTTATTTTATAATATACATCATTCAGCTTTAAGACATTTTAAGATTTATAAATATAATTTTCCATTTTGACTGTGTTGAGATTTTCAATAAAGTTTATCAATAAAATATATATTTATACCATAATTATCTGTAGAACTTTAAGATTATTTCAAAATAAATAACATTTACAAATATTATATTTGATAATTTAAAGTAAACATTAATATATAAAACGTGATAAATAATTTTTTTGAATAATTGTTATGTTTTAAGCTGCATTGGTTTTATTGTGTCAAAACTTTGGGATGTGTAATTAATGATAAAATTGATAAAAAAATGTATTCTTAGGCTATTTAATCCACAACGCTGTCTTATTTTCCAGTCACGAGTGACTTCGTAATAAGTTTCTTATAATATGAGCAATCGTAAGAAGCTTTATCCCTCGCTTTATATTAAATTCTCTACTGAAGCCCTGTTCTTGTAAAATAATTGTAGAACACTTTTCGTTACGCAAATTAATTTACAAAGGTCCATATTGGCATTAAATATTGCGATTATTTTAAATTTTCCCTTGTGATCAAAGAAAAATGTTATTTTTTTAAGGTAATACAGTATTTCAAGGAAAGGTTATAATTGAAGTTTGGTTTTGCGAACTGTGTCACGACGAAATTGAAAGGACTTGATTTTAGAGCCACTTTCAGAATTCAATTTCCTCACATTGGATTTAGGGTTTATATTTCAGAGAAATACAGAAGAGAGGTTTTAAAATATTTTTTTAACAACTTACTCAATTTATGTTAAAAGAACTTTACTAAAGAATTCAAAGGCAGTTGATTTGCAGGATCGATTTGGCTTTTAAAATATTTTTTATATAAAGTAGGATAAAATATGCATTTGAATTGGAATATTCCAACATGAATGTAGGTTTCTATAAAAGTATAACCATCCGTGCTGATGTGAGTAAAAATCCATGTATCACTGCATGCAGTGAAACTTTTTATAAGGTTTGCTGGTTTAGGGTGTAATAGAGGCCTGCCGGGTTGAATAGAGGTGGAGGCTTTCACGCTGGCTTCAATGTAATTAGAGCGGCCACTGTTTTCTGTAGAAGTGGTTTTGAAGTATGACGCTTTATGTATACGAGATAGCCAAATATTGTAACGACGTACAAACCATCTTAAATATATCTCATTATTCGTGTTTTTGGTAATGAATGAGTTTTTTATCATGTATATTTTTATAAATTAGAATAATTAAGTCTAAAAGGATATTTTAATTAAGAATGTGCTTATAAAAGCCTGAATGATATCTTTAGCGATCTCTCATTAAAATTTTATTAATTAAAGATTATGAAAGGGAATATTTATACAGATTCTTAAAGCCGTAAAATTTTGCGTTATTATATGAATATCTACCCACTATTTAATATATTAGATAACGTGTTTGTGTGTACCTTATTCATTGATTACCCTCGTTACAATGGAGTTAGAACATGTACGTGAACTTGTTGCGTATATATTATTCAAAAATTTTCTATTCAAATCATTACAAAAAATAAAAGATAAATCTTAATTATATCGATAAAAATATTTCATATTATCTTTTACTTCATTAAACTTAACATTAAATTCAAACTTCATTGCCCCCGTAGTACTGTATATAAAAATACTTTTAGTTATCGAAAAATTAGTTTTATTTAACGCACTAGTTTTTATTATATACTAATTGTCATTAAAATCGCCCAAGCTGTTAAGTGTTTTAAATAATGCAATTGTTTCAGACTGTGGAAGATCTAGAAGCACACTGCAAAAAATCCGGCATAGAGATTGTCACGCGACAGTCTTTCCTCTCGGACCCAAATGACGCGGTGCGGAATCTGCGCAGACAGGATGCGAGGGTCATCGTGGGTCTCTTCTACGTGGTCGCAGCGAGGCGAGTCCTGTGCGAGGTCTACAAACATAAGCTGTATGGAAAGTCCCATGTATGGTTTTTTATAGGTAAGTTATTATTCTGTTTTAATTTAAAGCTGGTTAAATTTACAATTATATATACAAGAACTTCATTATAATTGAATTGTTTTTCATTATAAATGATATAAGAGCTTTGAATTATATTACGGTATGGTAGAAAATATTCAAGAATAATGTTATTTTTATTTAAATTACTTGAATAAAATGATTTTAATGCAAATGGAAAACTAAGGCTATTACGTCTGCACCGTTTTAACACAAGAAGAAGCAGTATTTGTAATACTTATGACTTATTTTGTTTTATTTCAACTCTTATTTATATAAAACCCCCACTTTATTACAAGGCTTAGAGAAAATTATTATTAACAAAGTACGAATATAATCTATCTTAACTGACTTTGCTTCAATACTCGTTTTAAAACTTTTAATTAATTTCTTTTTTAAATATCTGACACTTTTAATTTTGTAAAGCTAGTTTGTAAATTTCATTATTTGAATCATTTAAATACTGTTAAGAGGTGCGCGTAAAAATACAAGTTGAGAAATTTAATTAAAGTTCTATTGTCTTCTTTAGAGTCTTAAGTTTAGTCTGTGATCATTTTTCTTTTAAAAGCATCGTTCAAGAGTATTATGCAGCAGTATTCTAGTAACTAATTAGTAACACTAGAAAACATCGTCACTGTGGTTATAATTTGATTTTAATTATAATTGAAAATTTAATTATATTTTAAGCGATGCTTTTAATTATTCGCATATAATATGTGAACACATCAAAATTCGAGGCTTATAATAAAATAATAACAATTATTTACCCAATTAATTAATTATTAATGAATACATATTTGTTTCATTTATGCAATGAGTACATTAAAGCTTCAGAATTACATATCGCGTATTACTTACATTTCTTTTATGAATGGGAGGTTTATTTCATTATTATGATAATTGAGTAAATATATATTCGCTTTTATGTTCGTTTATTCAAGTTCGTCGTTTATTAAATTATTTATTACAATACATACCTACGTTAAACAATATATTTAGTCTGGGTCTATGTAAATAATTTATTTTACACTGAGCCATGTACTTGGTACGTTCAGGGCATTTGTATTTATATCCCCCGCAGGTCCTACAAAAAAAACCTTCAAATATAATAAGTACACTTGCACTTGCACAGCATGTGAATGGAATGGAGACTCTGAGAAAAGATCGGTATAATTTGCAACGAATAAAGAAATCCATGCAATGGTGATTGAATATCTAGTTATTTTACGTTTTGTTTATGTGTTTGTATAAAAATAAGTAATATAAGTTAATTTATATGCCTAAAGATACATTGTAAAGATAAAGATCTTTGTGTTTTGGACCCGGTGGAGTTTTATTGACTCTTATAAGTATAGATGTGTCTAATATTATAAGTCGAACCTTATAAAACAAAAATAAAATTTATAAGAAAATAATAATCGAGTTCTATCAGTATAAAACTTCTTAAATAACTGTTTTTTATTTGTTTTGTTTAAAAAGTTAATTAACTTAAATTAAATTTTCAATGAAAATTAAAAATCTCACGACCCAAAAGTTTTCAGACGCAAATTATAACTTTTTGACTGGGCTTAACCAGACGATCAAATATCTGATAAATTATGGATAATAACAAAGAAAATAACAAAAAGGTCACCGAAATAATCGACACAACAATTTATAATTTTTTATCAATTTTTTTTTTTTTAATATTCAGGTCGTATCGTTAATAGTCACCAAGTATTGCGTGTGCAAGGTTAGACTCCATCAATATAGAGTTAGGAAACACATAATTCATTTTAAGCCATTTCACAAAGACGTTTATTATGAAAGCGACTTGTGCAACCTCGTTCATTAGGTGTTTTATAGAGTTATTAGTTATTTTTAACTTTTATTATTCTTTTACTTTCCCTGTTAGGTTTGGCAGTCTTCTTTGTTTCAACAATATCTTAAAACTAATAATTTACAGCCAACACTCTACTGATATTTAATAATTTCAGTTCAAGCCTAATTAAAATGGACACTATGACTTTAATTATTAAAGCACTTTGTTAATATTATAACATTAATTACATGTACGCTATAAGTTTAAAATGAAATATGATATTTCACAAACAGCAATTAAAAGCAAGTTATCAAATCCTGACCATTCCCTCGCTGGTATCAAATGTGTTTCATTATGTAAATAAAGCCGAGCCCACGAGTGAAAGGTGATACAAAGTTCCACAAATAATTACGGAACAAACAGAGTTAAACTATGTATTACATTATTCAGAAGCAGTGTTTTAGTTTCCAACTCGCTCATGTCCTGCTTCATACCATTTCATCCTCGACTCTGCAATAAAACACCAATAAAACTTTATTTGTGCCTTCATTCGTTCTGACGTTTCGGAATCTGTTGAAACGAAAATATGTAATAGTAGTAAACTTGAAATTACTATCTGTGATACTTTTATATCAGGAAACATTAAACACGAAAATAAAATTATATATACTCGTAAATTAAGATTTGAAAGTTGGAATGTCATTAACATACTAACACTATAAGGATGATCTTGTGTGAAATAAATAAATATTATTATTAAGTTAAATAAATAAATTTCGACAATAAAAAAATATTTTGCTATTTATTGCTCTTTTAATATCAATTAAGAAACTAAGATAATAATGATCGCAGCTTCAATCAGAGCCTACCATCAATTCACATTACGAGGAACGCGTCAGGGCGCGATAGATAAATGACCTACAATGATGGAAATTAACGCATTTGCTGTAAATATGGATTGAAATCGCATTAAACAAATAAATTATAAAAAGAAAGTCAGATAATACATATTATTGCTTTATATTTGTATTAGAAAATATTGCGCTTTAATACTAATTTTACTTCATTAATTATTTTTTTAGTTTGTTATAAGCTAAAGTCAATATTTTTTTTATTTTAAATAAGCATACATTGTACGCATGAAGCTTCAGATTGCTTCAGGAATATTTTATTTATTTATTGCAAACTATTTAAACCTATTTACTATTTATATTAGTATTGGTATTAATTAAACTAATAACAGCATGCATTTAATATTCAAGACAACTATGCATAGGAATATAATCCTCGTATTACAGCTGTACTATAATTACAAGACCAGTAGTTTTAGTTGCAGTATGAAGGCCCATTCACCCATTAGCGAATAGGCTTAACGCTTGCATTGTATGTTTGAGAAATGTACTCAGAGCTCTTATTTGATTATTTTATATAGTTTATTTGAAAGTAATATTCAATATTCGAAAAACTCAGTTTTTCCTTCCGATCTGTCTGTCTGTATGTGTGTCTGTGTGTCTGTCGAATTTTATTTTTCGAATTTTGAAAAACTAAAGATATATTTGGAATCAGCATCTAAATGTAAGATTCACTTTTCAAAATTATGTTGATTGTCCAACGGGAAGGTGGTCAGATCGGCCGCCGAAGTTACCGAAAAATGGAAAAAAATTTTCGAATTTTTAAAATTAATTAATTATTTAATTAATTTAATTATTTTTTTTTTTTTTTTCTTTTGTTTGTTAATTAATTTGCGAGTTATAATTTGCCGATTAGGAGTTTTTCATAGCGGCAAGCTCGATTGCCGCGTGTCAGATGTTTTTTTATTAAGTTATAAAACGATAAAATTAATTGCTTTATCGTTCTATAACAATGTTATAATAAGGAAAGTATTGTACAGATGCTTCTAACTAATATAAGGTCATTTAATATCAATAAAATACAAAGTTGATATTTCAAGTTCTATCTTGTCGTAGACAAGAGTTGATTCAATGGGATTATTTCAAACTTAACACATACCTAATATTAACTTTGAAGTAATGGAAAACAAATTTAAGTTTTGTTTTCAACTTCCGACCTTCATTATTTAAAGATTTTAAGATTATTTACATAAATTAAGCGACATTAAACTAATAATATTAATATAATTATTCTCCTGTGTATATTTTACATATAAATATAATTTTATATCATGCTTATTTTAAATATGTGTAGATTTCTTATACCAATACAAACCCTTCTTAATCCAGGTAATTAGTCCTTCTGGAATATCTATTATATTAATTATGTGTATTCCATGTATCTCTAATTGCATATCATATATTAAATGGCATTACCAAGCCATTTATAGAATACAATAGAATCGTGTATTGAATAAACTGATATTATATTTAATAAATATTCAACGTAACATTTTTTAATAATGTCGTGTAGAATTAATGTAACAACATTACAAAACATACTTCAAGGACTTTCCTGATGTTTTTACCTTCATAATAACCAGAAATAGAAATAACTAACATTTTTATTATATAAGTCAATTATAGTGCTGCGGCACGAAAACTATTTATATCGTTTTAAAATAAAAACTCTTCTTCGTAAATAATAATTCCGTAATAATATATATTTTCTAAATACAACCAAAAAATAAGAGTTAAATGAGCGTCGAGTAACGCGATTAATAACACATTAATCTTTACAATTCTCTTCTATTTTTCGCTTATCATCTTAAAATGAAATAGAATGACAAATGTCGTCATTGAGGAGAAAACTTTTTGAGTCTTTATATAATTGATATACCTATAAGTATAACTCAGAACTGAAATAAATGAAATAAAAAAAATAAATGAAATCGACACTAAAAAACCTATTGGCTATAAATGTGGCATTTAACTTACTATTATTATAGTGATTGGAAATATCATTTTCCTTTAAAAACGTTTACATGATAATTATACTTAATGATGCAATTTTATCATTAAAGTAACATAATATTTTCAGTTATAATGTACTTAATACGTGACTCGGCATATCCTAAACTAAAATTCAAACAAAGCCTTCAGCTGCAAACCATTTCCGTCCTCAGTATGTTAGTATCATAAATAAACAGTGAAATGGTTGTTTGTTACCATTAATTTGCCGTCTTTGTCGCGTTTATTTTATATTCAGATCGTAGCTAACTCGTAGCCTCTTATTTATAACATTATAATTTTATGTGATACGAGTATGTTAGGAGTAAAAAATATTTACACTTTGCCTTTTATCGATATAATAATGTTTTAAACTGAGCGTTCATAAATTAGTAAACATTATTTTTTAAATAAATAGTCAATACGTCAGAATAAGAACATCATCACACATGTTATCTAAATTATTGAATAGTTTATTAACTTTTGCATTAGTGATGGAATAATAATATCATCACTCGCTAATTGTTCCTCATGAAAATAGACTCCTTTCCTCTTTCCTATTCTTTTTATATTTAAGCCTTCTCTTCTCCCCAGCATCACTTCTGATGATACCGATGTTTCAGATATTTGTGACAATATGAAGTATTTAGTTTTATCACTAATATTAATATGACAGGCATAAAAACATATATACAAAATAAAGAAAAGTGTAAAACAAAAAAAATAAAAGTAACTAAAAAACCACAAGTGCTTTTAAAAGAACAGATATAGAGAAACGTTGTTGTTGTACTAATGTTATAAAGAGATATGGCTTATGAGTTTCAATATTAGGAGAAATCTTAGTTACTACTGATCTAATTTTAAAAAATAAATAAAATTTTAATTGTTCTTATAAATTTTACCTGATAATTAATGATTTAATATTTGTAGATTGTTTCTGAGTACATATTGCATATGATAGATAATAATTATTCGTAATAAGGTACTTAATTAAAGATTATTAGTTATTTGGCTTCAATCCGAGATGACATGTCTCTTCAGCAGGTTATCGGCGTCCGATCAACCTCGACGTAGGTCTCGAAAATCTTTTCCATCCTCCATAAAACTTTATTATACCCTATAAAATTTCCTACTAAGAGATCATTTCATATAAATATAATAGACACATACGATAACTCAAATACTTTGTTGATTTAGTGCGGACTTTATTACAAAAATCAATAAGATGTACTTTGAAGAGAAGAATGTAAAATCAATCATATCACCACTCAGAATTATCACTTAACTACAAGAAAATATCATTAAACTAACTTTATTATAAAATAATAGTAATTTACAAGTTGTAAAATATTTATTCATTTCTAAATTATCATAAATATTCGGTTGTGAACAAAGCTGTAATATACCGAGGTCAAGAGCATTTTAAATGAAGTACAAACACTTGTTCCAGACCGCTTTTATAATGTAAAGAATATTTTCTTTACATCGAATTATTTCTTGGATCTGCTTTCTTTGAACAGACTTGAGTGTATTTTTGATTAAACCAGTACTTAAGTTTATTTATGTTTTATGTAGACATCATCCTAATTGTATTTCTGGTATTGTACATATTATGAGGATAACTATATAAAATAAAAATACACTAGATACATCAGTAACCAGAGGTAAATAGAATAAACAAAAATTAAACATCATTGTACCTAGGTTGGTATGAAGACAACTGGTTTGAAACCAATTTAGAGCGAGAGGGGATTGATTGTACGGCGGAGCAGATGCGAGAGGCTGCAGAGGGACATCTCACTACAGAGGCACTCATGTGGAACCAGAACGCCAACCAGACTACCATCTCTGGAATGACTTCTGAAGATTTTAGGTATTTTATTTTACATTTCTTATGAAATCTTTACGTACCCACTTATAAATTGTTTATTTTTATTCTTTTGATTTTAATAGATTTTTTTTAGAATAGTATAATGCACAATGTATAGTATTTCATTTGATATAATCTTAATTTTGCCTCATGATTTACTGGAATTTGTACAAAGAAAATTATTAGTTTGATCAAAGAGCTCCGTTTAGTTTTCTTAAGTTTCATGATTTGACTTTCAATTTTCTGTTAACCTTTACTGCTTTTATTTATCCGAAATGCGATGTCACAAAAACCAATTTTATCTAACAACGATTTCTTTTGTAAGAATCGGGAAAAGAGGGTGAGAAACATTTACGTGGTAGGATCCCGAATAAAACCGCTTGTCACAACTTTTACGCCTTGAGAGATAATATTCTATTCTTTTGACGAGCGACATTCAATTGAAAGCCTCTAGCGATACCTCAATTTACAACGTGACTTTATTGCTATGTGACTTCATCAAGAAAGAATTTTTTCTCAACCATGCTTCTGTTTAAATAACATTCCTTAAAAACATCAAAACGTACAACATTTTTAGGCGCCCAAAATTCCACACAAAGTTTACAAAGCCTTTGTAAAATGACGTGAAATTTTATATATCAAGTTGGCTTTGTCTAGGGTTTTTTACTCTACTCGTTTAATATTAAAATTACCTACAAAGAAAAACTCTTACATTTAACGTTAATAGAATCTGTAAAGAGTTCAATATCAAAGATATACGCTTTGAATTCCAAAGCAATAGGAATATTAGATGATTGATTACATAACCAACAGATCGCGGTTGAACGAGGCACTTCGGGAAGCTGGCTACGACATCGACGGAGAGAGATATCCTGAAGGTTATCAAGAGGCACCGTTAGCCTACGACGCGGTTTGGGCGGTCGCTTTAGGTAACTCTCATGAATACAAATTTTAGGGTAAAAAGTAAATGAAATAAGAAAGTATCGATCTCAATTTATATGAAAAGAATAGGTACGACTGAAAATTGTAAAGAGACATTAAATCAACTATTAAGGAGTTTGTTTTCAAGGAGCGATACGTTTTTGTTTAAAATAAAAGTGTTAAGATATTAAACACAAATAATGAAATGTCTCTCACAGCGTTTAATAAAACAATGGAGAAGCTAGAAAAAGATGGGTTGAGTTTAAAGAATTTTACTTACACCAATAAGAAAATTGCAGACGACATTTACGAAGCAATAAACTCGACGTCGTTTCTGGGAGTGTCCGTGAGTCTGTCTGATTGTTTTATATTGAATAAGAGCTATATTTGATCGTTAGGATAATGACTTAGCAGATTGTGTTTCTAATTAAACTGGAAAATTACTAGCGACCTACTTCTGTAATAAATAAATTTTACTTGATTATTTACGTTTGGTCTAATACTATATTTATGTCATTATATTATTATTTATTAACTTTTGTATACATGTTACAAAGCAGAAACAATAGGTAATAAATATGTTTACAATAACAGATTTATATGAGATATTAGTTAATAGAACCGAATATTTTTTTTTTTACTTTCTATAGTACTGTCGTTCTTTCGACTCTTGTTTGCAAATGCAATTAATTTATCCAATCACCAACTTCTGACAACGAAGGTATTGCAAAAATGCAAAACTTTCTTTCATTGTTTTCTGACAATTGATAATTATAATTAAATATATATTTTTTAAATATAATGTTTACTTTTAAATATGTCCATATCAAATTCTACATGAAGTTTTATTTAAACATCTTTATCTAATATTCACACAGGGCCTCGTGGCGTTCTCGTCTCAAGGTGATCGCATAGCGCTGACACAGATAGAACAGCTGACTGACAACCATTACGTCAAGTTGGGCTACTATGACACTCAAGCGGATAACCTCACCTGGCTAGACAGAGAACGTTGGGTTGGTAAGTAGCTACATAACAAATTAATAGGTTATCATTACTAACAGAAGAAAAAAAAGAAGTCAAATTTATCAAATGTATATATATGCAAATAAAATAAATTTAACATACAGTAAATAGTAAATCCATATAAGGAGTATCACAGTGTAAATACGATTGCATTTCAGAAATACTAAAAGTTACATACAACCAATACAAACAAGTTCATACACGGGCCTGAGTGCTCGGTGAGTTCATGAAGTCAGTTTCACTATTTGCATTTTCGCTGTAAATACTGAAATACTGATCGGATTGCCGACCCGTAAGCAAATCTGCGGCTAGCTTGCAAATAATATACCTCCAAAACATACTTAACTAATACCCAGGATTTAGGAAAGTAATCAAAGTAAACAGAACTAAATACATTAAAGCGTGTCGAGTTTTTAATTCAGTTACGTGCTGGCATTCCAAGATTTTATCTTTCGTCGAAACTGCAGGAACGTTGTTGAGAAATTTGGAAGAGTAATTACGCTCCATTTTGTTTGAAAGTGGGAATTTGGCATAGATTAGCCAAATGACTCAAAGAACATTTTAATTTAATTCTTTTTCATTCAATTAGCAGTACATTAGATAGATGGAAAATAACGCTTCTGAAATTTAAAGTTTGAGTGCCGTTTTTACTGGAAATGTACTTAATAGCTTTGTAGATCTAACATTTTGTTTTTTATTTCTTTGAAAGAAATAATAATTTAAATGAATATTATTTTCGAAGTGATTCCGTATTTTATACGGCTGTCGTTCCGGAAATAATATTTTGAATGGATGTTTGTCGAATAATAAATAATTATTAAATATTCTTAGAGTAATCTTAAAATATAAAAATAATTAAAAGTAGCCATGCGACTAAAAGTAAACAAGAAAATGCAAAACATGAAATAACATCTTCTTCGTGAAAACGCTTATATCAGTTTTACATAGAACAAAAGAAATGAATATTCTAAAGGTAAATAGACGGCAATGCAATTTACAACTTTCTTGTAATATTCATAAATATTTTGAGAAACCTAAAAGTATTTTGCTCTACTCATAATAATACACGAAGTAAAACAAATTCTGTAAAATAAAACAAAATTACAAGTTCTCTCGTAGGTGCAATAGTTTTACGACTAAACTTTTACGATGGCAAAGAGGAATTTTTATTGGCACTACCACTTACGCAGTTACAATGTTTAAGTGTCACACAGAAAGTTTTGATTTAAGATGTTTAGGTTATCAAACTATTTTGTATTTCCGCTTGCGAGTCAATTCTGACCTCGATTTTGTCAAGTTATTGACACTCGGTTTGACGAAGTTATTGATAACGAAGTCTATTTTCGGTTGTTAAAAATTAAATAATCATGACTTGTAGGTGTAGAGAGATAGTATTGTTTTTAATATTTCTGAGACAATTCAATATAATTTTTGATATATATTTATTATACATGTATGAATGATGTAATGACATAATATAATATAATTTGTCAGGAGGTAAGGTCCCGCCCGACCGAACGGTGGTTGTGAACGAGTTGCGGACGGTAGCCTTACCGTTGTTCGCTTGCATGACGGCGCTCTGCATCGCCGGCATATTGGCTGCTATAGGACTTATTATATTTAATATTCTTCATCGACATAGAAGGTATCGTAATTTAATATTTAGAAAAGTTTTGAAATGACTAGTTGTTTATACAAAAAAGAAACATTAATTCCTTATTGTTTATCCGACAATATTTGAGTCAAGCTATCATTATTGTGGCTTAATTTAAGATTCATGAAGAAGTACAATAAAACGTATAAATGTCGAGTCTTATCTAGAATTGTATTATAGACTTGATTCAAGTTGCTGGCTCAAGTATCCAATTATGACCTAACTTTTCTCTTTTATTAAAGGAAGAAAGATAAAGAACAGCTTATCTCGTAAAAAGTAATATTTCATTTCGCAATTTACATTTAAAAATATTAAGCAATAGTGAAAAATTGCGCTATAAAACTTTATTCATATTAAATTATATTGATGATTATATTAACATTAAACTTTATGTTGTGTATTTTGAATATTATATAATAAATTAATTATTGAGTTTAATTAAAGCTGTATGTACAATACAATCAATCAATGAGAGGAAACATTGTAAAGAGTATCGTAATAATGAAATAACAACGTTCCCAGGGTGATCCAATGGTCACATCCTGCGTGCAACACCGTGATGCTTTGCGGGTGCTGCATCTGTTTCGGTGCCGCTATTGCTCTGGGAATCGATGGCCGATGGGTTCAACCTGAACATTACTCTGGACTCTGTGCAGCCAGATCCTGGCTCTTGGCTACTGGCTTTTCAATGGCGTATGGGGCTATGTTTACTAAAGTGTGGCGCGTACATAGACACACGACAAAGCCGAAACCAGAACCAAAGGTAATAAATTGTACTGAAGACAACTGTGCACAAAGTATGGGATATATTTATTTTGTTTGTGAATAGTTGATTTACGTTTGACAAAGGTTTTTTCAAGTAACTTGATTTACAAAAGAGAATTTAGATAACGTTTTGTTTTTTCCCCTTTTTTCCGTATTTGTATTATCTAATATTGTTTCAGTTCAAAATTTAGTACAATCACAAAATGATTCTCTCAATTTATCAATTATTTATAACAGGATTTAGCCGCATAAATAATTGAATAATTTGTGGTTTTCATCCATTTTGTTTCAAATATTATTAAGTTTTTAACATTTGTTAGTTTTTAGTAGAAAACTCAAAGAAATCGTAAGTCGTAAATACAAATATAGTACATGTTACTTTACCACTTTATTATATCAGACCAATCGCAAGTCACTAGAACAAAATAAATTCATGCGGATGACGCTGCGGTTTCCCTTGTGTCAATACAACGTATAAATCTAGGGGAATATCCGCTTCACACAATTTATGCAGATACAGGCACCGCATTGTAGAGTTCGGCGTGGTGCTAACTTATATATGTTACTAGTCCAATGCAAAATAGAACAACATGAATATATGATTTTGAAAAGACTATATTATAACAGCTTGACTGAAAATTTACAATTATTTATTATAATTCATATATCCATGGTGCTTCTTTTCGGCACATCTCCATGAAATAGATTAACCAAATTCCTTTGAAGCTAACGAATTGTCTCCCGTTTTTATTATAATGCTTGTATTTCAAACAAATATCACTTTGAAAATATTTTTATGTGTTCTTTACACTACTTACCGCATACTAAAGTTCATAAAATGACTTTGTAAATGATTTTTCTTAAACCCCCGATAATATATCAGATATATTTGAGGACAACTATCGCATAGATATTAAAGTACAAATCTCTTTTACTCCAAAAGACTTTAAAATGAAATATTGAGAGCTTTGTTTGTCAGTTTAATATTTAACAGTACGCCACGTTCATTGGATATACTTAAACAAATTTCCAGAGAGTTTATGTCCAAGATAACATAGGCTACTGGTAGTGAGGCGAGCCATTAGCGCAGGTTTGCGCTCTGAATTATGTACAAAATATTCCAACCACTAGGCTTTTACGGCTCTAAATGCCTTTCTAACTGAATATAAACACAGCAAGATTAACAGTAATTGCTCTTTACTCTTCCGAGCCGTGTCCCTCGAGTCGCTCATTAAAGTCGCTGGACCGAAAAGGCCATTCTCGAAAGCTAATAAACATGACGCAATATTAAAGACGAAGTATCGATAAGAATTACAACAAAGTTATATACCGGTCTCGGTCTCTATGTACACAAAATCAAACAGATATTGACTTATCTTGGAACTCATAAAGTGATTTGTAATTAATTAATTAATTAATTAATTATATAATCTGTGGTATATAAATAGCAAGGAATTTTGTTTTAAAAATGGAGGACAAACAGTAAGGTAAAATGGACGATAACGATATCAGTACAGATAAGATAAGTTAGGTATCGGATTTGTAACTGACTGTTGTTATACTTATTCGCTCCCTAATGACGCCTTTTGTATGATCTGAAGTCTTGTAGGAATTTTCTTGCAAACTCTTTGTGGGGGATCAGTTTCTCCCTCAATTAATAAAAGATATATTATTGGTCTGAGTTAAGATGAATCAACTTGTCCACAGAATCGTATGCACGGTTGGAAGCTTTACACTATGGTCGGAGGTCTTCTTTTAGTGGACATCGCGCTATTGTTGGCTTGGCAGTTGAGGGATCCTCTACAACGACGAGTAGAGATATTTCCTTTGGAAGCGCCAAGACATCATGATGATGATGTTCATATTCGTCCTGAGCTGGAGCATTGCGAAAGTGAACATAACACTGTATGGCTCGGTAAGTGAAATTAAAGCAATGATGTCTGTTGCACTCAGAGTTCTCACGTTAAAGTGCTCATCGCAATTATGAGATTTAACTTAACTATACATAATGTTTTGTAATCACACATTCTATACGATTTTTTAACACATTTTATCATTGGTTGGGCAGCCAAAAGTTCGAAAAATTTATCCTAAGCAAAAACTATACTGCGAACGTGACAATACGAGAGTTGATAACTTTTTTAATCACAACCGACACTGGCGCCTCGCTTGCAATTTTTATTCGGACCACTGATCAAATTTCATTTTTTATTTTCACATACTACAGATATCTACGAAAACAAATATGTTTCTAGGTAAATTAAAAATAAACTACCTTTAGGTAGTAATTCAAAAGATTTATAGGATACGGTTCTATAAGCTAATAAACACAAAACACTTTTGTTTAATAAAGATTTATTAAGTGTGCCTTTCATGATAATGCATTTGTAGTTTTAGTACATTAATCAAAAGTTGTTGAAGGTGTAATACTTGCCGTCATGACGGCGTGCCTGCCTCCTTGCAAATGACATATGTTTATTAATTTTCTATTTACTCCTAAATAATAAAAATGCACTCAAACTAACAAGTATAAAAACTCCGATCAACGTAATTAATGTAATTAAAGTGCTTTGTTTTTATTTTAAAAAGGCACACAACCCAAGGTCTTACTATTCAATTATAATTCATAAGTGCATACATATTGTAGTTGTTGAACTGACTCACAGCTTGGTAACTTCATTTTATGATATTGTTTTGTACGAAGCATAAACTGATTAAAAACTGCCAAAAAGCGCTTATCAATTTAACGTGGGACTTTTTTGTTTAAACTTTGAAACACTTTACCTATTTGTTAACTTTTCACCAAACATTTGAAACAGCTTTTTCAAGCTTTATTGTATTTCATCCTTTTATGTTAAAAATAAAAGTGTACAGTACAAGAGTAAATTGTGCAATGGGGTTAAGTATTAAATTTTGATATCTTTATTAACTTTTTTATGTGAAATGTACATAACTACAAACACAGTCAAATTTAGAAAAACAAACTTACGTGATGTGTCTTATTCTGAGAAACAGAAAAACAAAATTTAGTGTTAACTTTATTAGATCACAGGCTTAAAACTATTTTAATAAATAATCATTATAATTATCTATTTAGTTAAAATTTACAACTAAAAATAATATATAATTTTATTGGTGTTGTTGAATATGATAAACTTGTCAATAGTAATTTTTATTATAACTCGATTTCAGCGCCCTTTATTTAATTCAAACCTTATGTGTGTATTTTTTGTCAATTTTGTGTAAGCCTTGTTCCTTATCTTCGACATAAGTATTAAAAAACAATACTTTAGATTGTTTTAAATTCAAACAACTATTTCATTAAGGTACGATTTGACTCTATATTAACTAAACTTTTTAATAATATATATACAAGCTTCAGTTGTAAATTATATTCCACAATATAATTAATTTTTATGTAAATTTTGTTAACTCAATGGTGAAGTTGTTTTATCGTAACGAGACTTACTCAATTAGCGGTGTATTAGCAAACTCACGTCAACTTTACCATATCTTGTTCTCCTCTAATTAGTTTACACCAAGGAGCAGCGAATGTGCTTCAATTAAATAACAAAACTAAATTTACTGCCACGAAAAGATTACATTTTCTGAGTGAAGAATATTTAATAAATTATCTTCAAAGTCCACGGCGCTATTTGCGTTCCCAACTCTGAAACGAATTTAAACTTTCAAGTTGTTAATCACATCTGCCTCACTTCATTGCGTTGTTTCACATTTATATTTTTTTTTTGCTGAGAATTTGTGCTCTGAAAATAAAAGTTTCCTTGACTTATGAGTACGAAAGTAGTGCTTACATAGTAACAATTTTAATTATACTAAGAATTACTAGTTATGTTTGCACAGGAAATATTTATTGAAAACGGTAAATACTATTAAGATATATCTGATTTTGTTTGTGACGCTGTTTTATTGAACTTAAACAAATATAAACTGCTAAATAACATTAATCCTTGTTCCAGGCGTAATATACGGATACAAAGGTCTAGTTCTGGTGTTTGGATTATTCCTAGCCTATGAAACCCGGTCGGTAAAAGTGCGTCAGATCAACGACTCCCGCTACGTGGGCATGAGCATCTACAACGTGGTGGTGCTGTGCCTCATCACGGCGCCGGTGACGCTGGTGATCGCGAGCCAACAGGACGCTGCCTTCGCGTTCGTTTCACTCGCAATCGTCTTTTGTTGTTTCTTGAGCATGGCACTTATATTTGTTCCAAAGGTAAGTTTATTTGTTAAAAACTGTCTCATCATAAATACACTATTAAAATCGTCCTATATATCTTTTATCTTTTATACTCACGTGGCAATGTACGAAGCTAAACTAGGCTTAAGTCCGGAATGTTAGTACTTATTAACAACAGCTAATTTTTTCAAAAACTTCCAGAAAGAATACAAATATAGCACTATAATATTCTTCATAATTGAAAAACAAAGAAAATACTTCAAATAAAAATAGTAGATTAGACGTGACACAAAATGAGACCTTGGCTAAATATTAAGAAAAATATTAATTCAAATAAATAACAGTCGCTGACTCAAACACTGAATTATAATTTATAACAATCTTATGATAATGGAAGTTGAAGTTTCTTTGATAACATTATTAAAAAGTTTATAATGTCTGTCTGTGTACTCTGAGCTAAAGTGCTCTTTTCAAATGACTTCGCTGACAGATGTACCCAAATATGTATATTCACGATTGCAAATGCTATAAATAGTTATAGTTCTTATATAATTCATTTTAAAAGTAAAACGCAGTATATAGTGTTTAAGGAAAAAGAGCACCGCCGCACTCAATGTTTAATGGAATTTGCATTTGGTACTTAAAGTAAAATGGTCGTTCTATTAAAGGATTTGTCGAGATACAACAGATCTGTGTTATGCATTATAAGAATAAACCTTTTTCGTAATAAAGCTCAGTCTTGCTCGAATTCTACTAAGCTATTTGTAAAGTAAATGGTATGTGAACGTTATTCAGATATTTCTGCGTATTCCCCTATACGTAATATTATGGTCTATCTTGTACAAGAGATACAAATTCGTTTTTTTATGTAAATCTTGGAGGAAAACATTTCAGTACCTGGCATCTTATGTGCAGAGTGTGGGTATTTGATAAATAGCAGATAATATTTGCTGTAGGTATGTAATTTCCTGCAGACGACTGGGAAATTGAATGGCTACAAAAATCTATGTACTGTCGAGCGTCGCAATTTGGTATTAATATAACGATATAGATCAATTCATTTATTTTGTATCACTATTTAGTTTTATATTATATATTACACACAAATCTATAAAAAAAATAATTATATCAATGATTGAAACAACATTTATAGCGTTAATTTTCTAGCGTCTCGTTATTTCTATCGGAAATTATCTCGAAACACCACGTCGTTGCTCAGCCATCGTAAAATATCGTTCCCGAGACAATGGTAACGTATCAGATCCTAGGAACTAGCAACTCATTAATTCAAGTAGTCTTTTATCTCTATTGTTATTACACAATGTCGGTTTTGTTAAACTGATAAAAGAACCCTATATTTCTTTGTCGTCTGAATTTCTTTTGTTTTAGAATGACCTTGTCGATAACGGTTAATATATATAACGAACGAGTAAATTTAGAAGGGTCGAAAGGGATGAAAGGACTCCGATCAAAATCAAATTTAAAAATCATTTACTCATATTAAGGGTATGAAAAACTCATTAAAGAAACGATCTCGTAGTGGGTATTAGGGTTTTTTGGTAATAATCGTTCTTATATTAACTAAAGTTATATATTTAATAGGATTTAATATCTCAAAATGAAAATATAAACGTATTTGGCAGGGTCTTACTACTCCTTACAACATCGACGTATACAGTTAAATTAAATAAAAAAAAAACAGTTTACAGTCTGCTACCGTTTTTAAAAATAAATATTTCTCAATCCAAATATGAATATACGTTGACGTTGAAAGATATTAATAAAATATGTTAATATGTAAGGTCGCAAAGCAATGTTTTATTGGACATGATAATGTAAATATTATAGAATATCAACCGAATCTAAGAATATATCGAAGAATATTATATAATTGTCTGAAGTAATATATCATATCTTTCCATTCAATAATAAAAATATGGTAATGACAAATTACTTTCAAAGTTAAGTATTTCTGCTAGCTTTAGTCTTGTTAAAGTGAAATGAAGGTCAAAAGACAGCATCCTTATGTCTTCTGTATAAACAGGTGATTGAAGTGATTCGCCATCCGACGGAACGCGTGGAGAGTGGTCGTGGCTCGGGGTCCGGCTCCGCGCCAGCTGACGAGGAGAAGTATCGAGAACTTGTAAAAGAGAATGAGGAACTCCAAAAACTTATAGCTCAGGTAATATCATCTTTCCAAAACCATTTCAACAGTTGTATGATCATATGGACATTTTTGTATTTCGTGGGATTTATATCTTAAGTTTTTCCTTTCAAAAAGTCCACGCCGTTTATTTTACAGTAATATTACAAATAAACATTCATAACAGAAATTGTTGATAATATTTAGCCAATTTAATCTTTTTCATTCTATATATTTTTAAAAAATTACCATCAGAAATCAAGATTGAAACGATTCAGTGAAGTGAAATCCAGCTATACTCGTAAATATTCCAAGTATACTATCAGTTTGACACTGTCCTTTTTGATACAAAACATAATTTTAAGTTATTTTATTGGATGTTAGCGCCAACGGTGTCGGTGACGGCTACGAAATATTATATCTTCTGGGCCAAAGCCAACCATTTTAGACCAAGGTCTAAATAAAATAGACCTACTTACCATTGAGTTGTCCGCTAGACGTAATTATATATTGTTACTCGGAACTCGTCGACTTTTTTTTTGCAAAAAAAAAACTATTCGTTACCAATACAACTAATGTATCGTTTTATTTGTAGACACCGTTGTTAAGTGAAGATTACGAATTAATAGCACATTAAAGATATTCCATTCAAAATAAAATGAAAAGAAAAGAATGGACAAAAAGTTTCTTTTTGTTTCATATTATCATATTACTTTTATTATATGCCACATTATAGTTTATAAGTAAACAATTTATGTAACACAATATGGCGGCTTTACTGCTGAGTAGGGAATTATTCGAGTAAAGAAACACAATAACTCATACAATACAAACAATGACATACATGTCAATAAATAATAAACACTATAGATATAAGTAATAAATAAAATATAAAAGTTAGTTACATAAAATATTAAACTAATTTTGTGCTAAAGAAAATATTTTTTTGAGTTTAAAGATAATAAAAATATATAAGATTGAGAATTTTTTCAACATAATAGACGAAAAATAAACTGGGTTATCATCATATTTGTATAGTGTATTTTGATCCTAAAATCATTAAACGAAAACGTAATATATAAAGTATATTTTTCATCAAACTTTCTCACAATTAGTTTGGCAGTTTTATATCTGTAATAAATGATCTTACTACCGTTAAGATTAAACTACGGTACAAATATCTTCCCCAGATGTTATGTGCTGTACGATAAAGTGCCTTCGTAATGCGCTATTACTGTAAATGTGTTTCACTTATACCATAAAGATGGCACCAGTGATTGTTAATGTCACTGATGTACGTTTATAAACAATGGGTTTCATACAAATATCTTGCATATGCTACACAGGATTTAAACTAACAAATTCTGAATTGTAGAGCGTATCAAATTAATTTAAGAGGACAGATTTTTATTGTATAAATTATAATCAAAACATAATTTTAACCAAATCACTTTTTCGTATAATAATAAAATATAAACAGAAAAACAAAATTCAATTAAATACTTTTGTGTTTATTGCAAAATATTATACTTATCATAAAGTTCACTGAAAACTAGGTCTGTATTCATTTGCTACTGCTGAAAAAAAAATCTTTATTATTTATTAACAATAAATAAATAATATTTCATCGTTTAAAAGTTTTTTAATTTAAGATCATCGATAAGTTGCGAAAATAGCATATACTTTCTTAACATGAAGCTCGAACACCAGCAAAGTAATATTCTCAGAGAAACATTAATCTTCAGAAAGAAGAAAGGATCCGCGTGCTGAAGCAGAAGTTAGCGGAGCGAGAAGCAGCCGCTACGGACGGCGTGACCCAAGGTACGGTGATAGCGGACCTCGCCACCGCCACCTCAGACTACGGCACCTCCACCAACTACACGCGCTCCTCTCGAGCCTCTGTATCTGATCTCGACTTCTCTGAGAGCTACCTATAGATGATTCGGGGCTCGGAATACGATGTTACGATTTTCACATTAATTATGTATTTATCATTCTTGAATTAAGAATATTCAAAGTTATTTCTAATAACTGATATTTTGTGACCAAAAATTTTGATTTCATTATAATTTCACTGTCTAAAATGATATTTAAACGCCAGTTGAAACTTAATGACAGTTTGAAACAATCTCACAGATAATGTTGTTTCTTGATTAAGACGTTGTTAAAATATTATAATATTTACGGTTACATTTAACAAATTTGGTTTTAATAATATTATAGTAAAAATTTAATATTCTCGAAGTTTATTTATCAGAAAACAAGCACATGAAGGTTTTTTCAGTTAATACTGAATTCTGATAGTTTGAAGTTTAATTCATAATCATTAAAGATAAACACTAACATGTTGTTTTAGCTGCGGTAATAATATATAACACGGATATTTACTATTTATTAAATAAAGATATAGTTGTAAGAGGTTTTAACATCCTTACCACAGTGTCTGTCTCTCCTTATCGCTATTTTAACCCTTTTCAATCCGGATTCTACCTCACAACTGCACGTGTTACCTTATTGTATATACCCTACCTTTAATTCTCACTAGACTGACTTAGAATTACTATTAGATTACGGAATTACACTAAACCATTTGTAATTAAATCTTTTCTAACTGTATTGTTCTCTATTACAGCCATTTTTATGGCATTATTTGTAAGTCTAGCAATGCAGCAGCATTGAGCACTACAACGATACAACTTTATGCTTTTTAAATATTAAGTATTATACGAATGTCTTCAAATTTAACACTTTCAATTTTAATTGGCACATAATATTACTAAGGTAGAAATAGGTTGAAGTTGTGAGATTAGAGTTTATGTAAGCCGTTATTTATTTATATATAATATTGTTAATGTCAATCAAACGATGGCTATTCATATTTTTATTTTTAGGCTCATACTTTAATTCATGCAGTCAAATCTCGTTAAATGCAATAAAATATATTTTATTTGTACTTTTAATATAAGCCGACAAACATTAATTGGTAATGTTTTCTTTTCAAAATTGATTGATGCGGAGTATGATAAAGAACCCGGACAGTGCGACATGATGTCCACAATTGAGTTGTAAGGCAGATAGTAAGTATCTAGATGGAGATGTGTTCCGTATCCTGTAGCAACCCATAAATGTTTTAATCCTCAGCATGGCACCCCACACCGCACCGCCCTAGCGCCACCACGCCTACTGTTGTTACATGAACCTAGCTTGAGTACATTGTCTTTGACTGTAACGGTAGCTTCAATTGTTAAAATAATTTCAATATTTAACTAGGTGTAAATGAGTAATAGTTTCCAATTGTTATTGAAGACACATCATCAACACAAACATATAGAAACGCGAAAATTGCAGTAATATAAGTTTTTTCGATTATCTACCACCACCTCTGTAACTTTTTTTTTGATGTTTTGGCACTTTTGTAACAGACATATTAATCTCCATTTACGTATATAAAAATATATGGAAATATCCCTATAAGAATACCAATATGTAAATGTAATATAATTTATACACATTTCTACATCACCGTCGCTTCTTCAATGTCTTACTGAAACATATACTACCATATACTCAATTTTTCACGACAACGAGACGTAATGGAAATGTTAACTAGATTTAAATCTTGGCATCTCTCCAGTCGAGCTCGCCTTAGGTTTCAATTTGGTAACGCAAAGCACAGTCGTTTAAAATTGTTGCATTACGTACATGTTGCCGAGGTTAAACTGTATGTTAAGTTTGATAATGTTATCAGATCTCAAACACCGTGTAACGAGATTTCCTTGCATGAATGTTACTGGTTGTAAATAATAATTGATTTATTGGCTTTATTGAAGTACCGCAGTATGAAAATATACGTAATATATAAAAGTGCTTTTAAAAATATGAATATTCCTACTTTCGATTATATCGAGCGAATCTATTGCTTTAGTATTTAAATTTTTGCTCTGAAATTTATTTGCTTTTTATGTTGATGACATGTTTTTGTTGTAAAATAATATTTTAATATATATTTTTCTTTTGACAGATGTTCAAGACGAACAGATTTGATCATCTCCGATGCTCTGCGACAAATTAAGTTATGACGTTGAATAGTTTAGGCATTTAGTTACTTAATATCAAAGTCTATGTTATTAACACTCTCCTCTAATACAATATATTATATTAATTGAACATGACTACGTCTGCGTATACATATAATAAATGATACATAGAATTAACAATTATATGATATGACGGACGTTACTTTATTACCAATATTAATTGATCAAGAAACGCTAATTAATAAAAATTATAAAATTCATACTCAACCTCAAATTTAATTCAAAATAATTCGTATCTTTGTTAGTAAATAGTAGTAGAGTGTTAATAACAATATCTGCTTCAACTTTTGCGTAGAAAAAAAAGTTCGTTTAAGGAAATGATACTATCGATAAATGAAAGTGTTCTTATAAAATAGAAGATTGACTAAAGTAGTTTATATCACGGCTATTTATTTATAAAATATTAATAAATGTGAATATATTGCGTTAAGTTTGTAAATGGCACAGTTGAAATTTATTAAAAATAGACTTTTAATTAGTTGTATTATGCAGGTTGTAACGTGATTGCTCAGTATAAGTTATATAAAAATGTTATTTTATTGTTATAGTTTATATTTCATAGATATAGTTCAATGTCTTGAATTACATTAAACATAATACCTAATAAGTAATAATTTCAACGACTGAAATAGCGTATGCCGTGTGTAGTGTATGTGTATTTAGTTGACTATTGAGAAATTTATTCAACAGACGGACATCACTAATAACTCACTTATTAAAATAAATTCATATATAAAAATAATTAAAATCTTGCGCGATTATATTACATATCATAATAATAATATCCAGATTGCCAGACCGATCACGCACGAGCGAAATCTATTAGCTAGTGGGCTTTTAAATTTGCCCAAATATGTTTGAGCTGAATCTCATGAAGCACCCAATAAACTAATGGCTCTATAAAAGTGATAACCGATGCCAAATAAAATGTACATATTTCACAGAGTTTAATTTTAATTAATTATCGTCATACAAATAGCGATTACTATCTATTATATTATTAAGAGTCTAGATTGTCACACTCGAAAGCACTGCCAATTACGTCAAGTTAACGTTATTTAATTAGATTTAGACCCAGAAGTTATGTTTATTTGAATATCAAATATTTGTGACGATTTATATCTAAGAGGCAGCGTTTGAATGCATAATTGACTCGGATTCGACGGATTAATAGCTCCATTGTAATTAATATTCTAAGAGAATTGAATTTGTTAGTGTATATTAATACAATTCGGTATCGAGTGGCATCGCAACCCGAATTTAGATAAGAATTTAATGAGAAAATTCATTCTGTTCAAAGATACACAAATAGCACTTACGGTAATGATTTGATTGAAACAAAGTCATGAACAAGTTATGAAAATTATATATATTTAATTTGTTAGTTGTTATTTTTGTAGCAATCCTTGGAAAATAATACAATCAAATATTTCGTATATTTTATTGAGTTTTTGTTATAATTTTAGAAAAAGATATATTAAATAAAATAAAAATAAATTTCTAAATAAATGTCTGACAACATTTAAAATACTCCATGTATTATCATAAAGTAAGAGAAAATTAATAAATAAGAGTCCATTTTTATTAAAAAAATATATAATTGAAAGGAAAATATGTGTTTAAATGTATTTTATTTTTATTGAGTTTTTTAATGTAGGTGTTGGTAAGAAAGTGATTTTATTTTGATATAGTAAATGTTATTGAATTAAATGTTTAAAAGTAGTAGCAACATGTAGTTTAAAATGAACTCCTTTATCAAGATTTGACTGCAACTTCCTTTTATTTTATTGTGTTCTTTATTATGTTTTGATTCTGCTCTGTGGTTTCAAAATCTTGTTAAATAATAAAACCTTTAATGTTTAAATATTAATTTAATGTTACTGTAACGTTTTGAATCTTATTTATTTGTTAAATATTATTATATTATTAATTCAACTATGTACATATAAGCTTTATAAGAAATTTGTTATTTTACTTTTCTGTGATCTATAAATTTGGTTGTAAGTGTCACCATCGTGTAAATAAAGAATCATTAAATGATCTCAATGTATTGTGTTGTTTTATTATTTTATTGAGTATAACCAACGTCAATCAAACATCTTTAGCATTTAATTAAATTGTCTGATGCGAACAAAGAAACAGTACATCCATTAATCACGAGTTCTTCTTAAATATTGAATATTGTATTTCTGTATTAATAAGCATCGAGATAGAAAGACACAATGAACTTATTCAAAGCAAATACCAGCTCTTGACAGCACAAACAACAATTTTCGTAAATATCCCAATACCACAATGACAATCCTTTATTATTGAACTAATTTACACAGGCAACTTCATCTGCACAATAATAATCACAAAACTTCCAACACTTTAGTTTTGATAAAATCATTGTAGTTCTAATTTAATATTTATTGTTATTCTCAAATCATGATATGATATTTTTTGATCGATAAACTCTTTGCTTTTTAACAAATAAATTAACGCAAAAATATAATGCTTTTTGCTAGTAATGTTATGAATAACATTATTTAAGATTTTTATTCGACCTGATCCACGTTTGTAAGTGCGTTGGTGAAATGTCTACATGTGTAGTTACAAGCTAATAATAATTAATTTTGAAATTTCCATGTCATTAGTAATCACGGTACATTTCATTTACCTGCAATCGGTGGGTTTCTGATATTCTGATGATAGAGGATATAATGGAGGAAAGCTAATGAAATCCTAATAAATAAAGATGCCGATTTATAAGTACGTTGGAAAATTAAATGGAGATAATTTGTCATTTTATTTGATTTTATTATTTTAACATTTTATAATTACTTCAATAACAAGCGGAACACGTTATATTTTTTAAAATAAACTTAGAAAATTGAAAAACTTTATCAAGTTTCAATAAAATTATTTTTCGGATATAACTCGCGTTTATTATTACATTTTTATATTTAACCCGACGTTTCGGATGCTTTGCAGCAAACGTGTTCGCGGTAAAACACCATCATCTCGTCTAACGAAACTTGTTTTATTGAAATGTGTAGTATTCGTGTAGATCTTAGAAAACATTAACTTTATTAAGTACCATAGAAATTAATTTGAAACCAGTAAATAGTACAGACTGTGGGCAACAAACTGACAACTCTAACGAATCAAAACGAAATCAATGGCATAGTAAAGCCGTAAGAAAATGGAGCTGAAAAAAACGATTACATACATCTTTTTCAAATTTTAAAAGTACTTAGTACTCAAAATATCGCAAAACGTAAACATATTACAAATTCAATCTTATTTTTATATATATATAAAAGCGCAAAACACTCTCTCATTACAATATCCCAAAGTAATGAGACAATAAATGTGAAAGTTGGCAAGAAGCTTTATTGTTACTAGGAGACGTCCACTAAGATAAAGATTTTTAGAAAATCCAGACCTAAGGCGGAGCAATAGGGGTTACAAATTTGTATGGAACTTTGTCCTTTTTTTATATTGGACACGTAAAATATTTGATTTACATTTGTGGTTATTAAAAAGACATAATTTATTAATTGTATTTTGAAAATTGCATTCCTATAAGTTCGAATTAGCGTTGGAAAATTTACAAGATTTGTGATTTTTCTTTTATGTTTGGCAAGCCGTCAATAGATGGCGCTAGCATTCATTTTGAAAGTCGGTAGTGTTTGTCGTTAGTATTTATATAATTATAATATATTTATATATTTATAATGTAATTCACAAGTAACACTTATGTACTTTTTATCGAAACACCACGGGGGATAAATAACGAGCGATTCTAATGCCATGGCGGCCGAATATAATGCCATCAGGGTCCCAGCAGGATCGATCTTAGGTCCTTTTCCTTTCCTTGCTTATAAAATAGACTAATATAGTAACAGTTACAATATTTTTTAAAATCTTAAATGAGTTCAACAAAATAGAGATAAATTTATAAACCAAAGTGATATACATAATATAAAGACGACGAACAAATATAATTACAAACCAAAAGTTTAAATGGTATTTAATAAATTAAACAAATTTAAAAAGTATTTAAGGAACATTTGTTTGTTTACGATTACTACAGTATTTCGACATTTTTACAGGATATTATTCTGTGGGTAAAAAGCGGCCGCAGGATACAACAATTTAAAGCCTTAGTAACATTTATTCTTAATTTTATGTATATGAGTAGTTTGGAAAATAAGAATAGACAAGCCTGTGAAGTTTCTGCCATCAGTTCTAATAAGGACTCTGTCATATAACTTTCCAAGATGGGTTAGCTTTTCTTTTTTATAAAACTAAAATTTTAAATATTATCAACTAATATAAAAAAATATTGAATTGGAGTCAACTGTAACATTTTGTAATATTGTTCTCATAACATCTATAATTACAGATAAAAAAGTAAATCACATAAAAAACATTCGCTTTGTTAAGGAGATAAAAACAAAACAACAGCCGGAGCGTACTTTGTGATTCCACAAGGGTGTTAGGTCGTTCTGGTGAAACTTTAAAAACCGCAAACCTTTGCTTATTACATTGTTATTTTATGCACAGTCAGTCTAAGTTATGTAATTATATCCAATTATATTCTTATTTTGTACATTTTTAATTAAATTATTTTTTTACGAAAAGATTCAGATTTGGATACTAAAAAGCCAATAGGTTAATAAGTTAGTTAAATAATGGATATTCCCTTAAGTTGCAAGCTGAAATTAACTAAACTTGAATTATAAATTTTGCTATTAAAACTTCTTCGAATCCAATGAAACTTAACTTTTATTTTAATAATAGTTCCACAGAAACGAGCGCATTGAAGAGTTAAAAATCTCTTTTCATTAGAGAACTTGTTGTTCAGTGGAAAATACTAAAGAGTTCAAAACTTTTCCAGATAACTTAGAATGTTTAATTACTATTTTTTAATATCTTTTAAGCAAACTTTTATGTGTTGGCTAAAGTAATAAATAATTTACTTATAAATAATATTATTTATGATCTCATTTGTAGACCCTACTTTATATGCTTATGAGACTTCTCTTAGAAGATTAATATAAACATGATTTTTGTTTGTGTATAGATAGATTAACATAAGCGACTATTGCATCCGGCAGTGGTGCATCGTATAGTCAACTACATATCAATACTTATCAAGATCAACTGCATGACAAGCAGTAGCTTCCTCTTATATACACATTTCACTATATAATAGCGGTAGAAAACTAACCTATTTTTGTCTTAAAATAAAAAACTGCTATAATTTTGTTATTATAAAAAATAGTCTTCTATTTAAAATTATTATAAGAATGGCCTAGAATTTAAGAAAATTGATATCAACAACTTTTACATCCTGAAATTAATTGTAATTCTTTTCGTTAGTAGGCCCAGTAACTATGACTTTTATCATTATAACTTCAGTCATCAAGCCCAGCTGTGATGATTGATTGCTGTCTTATAATTGTTACTAAATATAAAATTCCATTGTTACAAAATTCCGGCCAAGAAGCTTTTAGGTTCAACAATTATCATACATATAGTTTTTTTATTTGTTTTTATATCTCTTTTATTATTTATTTCTATTTCTAATTAAGTAAATATAGTTAAAACTGAGCCAATATTGTAGGATTTATATCAACTTACATGTAATTAAAAACTACTCATCTGCACGAGTTTCGAAACTTACATCAATATTCAATGCACTCCTACATGAATCACTCTAAAATTACCTTTAGTCGCATACGACTTCTACTTACAATATTGGAACTACATAAACAAATCGTGTAAACGAGACAATTAGGAGGAAAAAAAACAGAAAAAAGATTAACTTTTTTTTTCCTAAGAATTAATTGCATTTTAATATGTTAATACAAATTAATTCAATTGATACAAATGGAATAACATAAGGTATTGTTCTCAATATGGAGGAAAATAAAAGTCACGTGATTACAAAAATAAAATCGAATATATAATGTAAAACAATACATACATACACCAGGCCTGGCCTATGGCAGGCAGTAAATACCGACAGTCAGTTATACTTGAGTAAAGTCAGGTCGCTTTTAATCCGAGAACGGTGTTCTGGCCTGTAGCCGCTCGCCTCCGAGGCGTCTGGATCTATTCAATTAGCACCAACTGACTTGACTCACTGACCGGGTCCTCTTGTATTGCACGGACTTTAGACAGTTCTTAAGCAAAAGCGGTAAGCTTATATAAATAGAATGATGTGTTTCTATTTATTTTATTAAATTACTCAATTTAGTTATTATGCCAAATAATATTTGTACAACAAACTATAGTACCAACTAGAAGTGGAACCTACATAATAATGATAAAATAAAATGACGATATTATGTAAATATATATATTTATTACACTTAGATATATAATATACTCAATTATTATATATCTACACATACATAGTATTGTATAGTAATATTAAAAATATATTAGATATATTGTGTATCTGTGTGTCTATATTCATAATAATTTTTATTCTATTTGATTATACCTTAGTCAACTTTTATTCATTATGTCCTCTAAGCAAGGGTTGCCTGGAAGAGATTGCACTTGAGCTATAAGGCCACGTTTTACACTTGTTGATTTGTGTTTTGTTTTGTTTTGTTAATAATATTGTATTAACAATACTTAGGAACTATCTCAGCTAGACTCTGCGGTGGTTTATTAAAGATAAAACACTTAAATTTTAAAGATTATTATTTAAGATTTTAATTTATTTTGATTAATTCCTAGGTGCCACTGATACTGGACAAGACATATATGCAGCCCCCGTATTTGTCAGAATAAGACTTTATAAATATTGAAAATGTAATTCTGATTAAATATAAAAATAGTACAAGTCCGAACCGCCGAGTGGTTTCAGCGACAATCCTGTTAAATCGATTCCAACACCTGTTACTGTTATTTACCTGATACAGAACAAACAACAAACAAACTAGATTAACAAGTTTTTGGGAGAAACCTTGAAGAGACATGTTAGTATAGCATACAACAATTTATATATACCTACAAAACAACACTAATTCCTCAAAAGTCGATCCAAATACCATTTTAATTTACGTCATCTTCAAGTGTCAAAGCAGAATAAATACTAAAATATTGCTGAAATTACTAAAATACGTAACAACACCAAGGAATGTTACAAAACAAATAATATACCTAATAATTTATAGTAAAGTTACAAATTACTTACTTATTATCCCATAAAACTTTGAAACTGCTCGGGAAATGCTGGAAGTTGAAATGATAACTGTCCATAATATTAAATCAACCTTGAAAATTAAACAGATGAATAATCGTAAGGGTCCTCGATAAAAAAGCGATAATGTGAACCCTAATTACTATAACACTTAGCGCAGGCTATTTGAAAAATGAGATTCGAATTCGAATACTATCTGCTTTACACAGTATAACTTATTCTCTATTTTGTCACTTTCTCACTAACGATGTACGTCAAATGTGTGAAAGTGATAAAACAGAGAATATGTTATACCCACTATAAATTTTTATATTTAGGAATAGGGTAATAGAGAGAATTTGCATTGGTTTTACAAAGTTGGCATTAAAACGGCTTAACGGTCGGTTTTAAATTTTGCACACATACCATGTTGATGTGTGGTGGTTTGTAAAAAAAATCCAAAAAAATTCATTGTCGTTCAGGAATAATGTCCAAAAAACATCACTCCCATAGAATTCAATGTAAAAAAATTAGCGCGAAAAATTTAAGTCTCATTGTGGATGCCCGTGCCGAATTTTTTTAATCGAATTGTACTGTCCCCCTGTTAATTTTTTTTCCCGCACCAAGACGAAGCCTTCGGCTTGGCTCGCTTCGCTCAACATGCAAACAGCACCCGAGATTTCGCGATCGCAGTGAGTCGAAATTGAGGGTCTGCTGACGTATATAAATATAAATATCCTCATGATTTAATATATTAGTACTACATGAGTACTGACAACAGTGACTCTACATTAACACATATATAGGCAAAAAAACTGTATATTTGTATGTTTTGTTAATTACTGTTATTAATAATTGCAATAATTTTATTAATAACTAGTTTTTTTAAATCTTCTTCCTAATATATATAAAGTAAGATCTAAAAGAATAAGATTAAAAGTATTCCGAAAATTTTAAATTTGCTGTATTTTAAGCCCGATATTGCAGAGGAACAAGTTTACCTTGGCTGTTTTAATATAAGCCTTTGTAGCTTATGTTTCATATGAACTGGGAGACCAACCTAACCCAAAACCACTAAAATGCTTTTTTTTATTGTCAGTCGAAAATGCTTTATGTCCTAACAAATTTTATGCATCTAATTATAACTGCAAGGGATGGTTACCAAAAGAAAATAGCTTGGTTTATGTTGCTTTGAAACTTTTATAAATTGGAATCAAGTAAGCATAATCCAAAGTAGAATCCGGATAAGATACTTGTGACCTGACCTTCAGGTTCAGAAACCGAAGCAGTAACTCTATGTTTAAGAAGTATGGCGGCGTTGCTCTTATTTCATATCGAAATCTTTTATGTTTGAGCCTTCGAGTTGGTTTAGGAATTTACTCTAAACACATTGATTTATTTTGTTTAGCCCTTCCACTCCTACTCATTTAAAATGCAGTTTCTCTTTCTTGTCCGATGTACATGACAGATCACTTCGTTCTTCCAGCAATTTACTGCTCCATAATCTCCTTCACCATACTGGCTTTTTTTTGCACGTCTACCAACGATCTCTTCTGTCCGTCGTAAGGTTGGCTGGTAGGGAATGTTTTTGAACCATTAAGCCTGCCTTTTGTGCATAATTTTGTATCTTGTGCAATAAAGAATTAAATAAATAAATAAATAATTGATAGAATTCAGTTCATAGGGAATCTTACCTCTTATATAACAGGGTTCAGTGACATTATTGTCATCTCAGTCGCAGTATTTATAATTAAAGCTATGGTAGTACATTGTATGAAAAATGAAATAAAAAACTAAAAGCCGGAGCGTGGTCTGTGATTCCACAAGGGTCTTATATAGTACGGTCACATGTAATTTAAAAAACCGCAAACCATTGCTTATTGTAATGTTATTTTATGAACACGATCCAATTAACGCAAACACATACCAAATTGCTACTTGACTTTACATTTTCTTTAATATAATATACAGAAGTAATAAGTTCTTTAATATACTAAAATTATGCAATATTATGGTATTATATCGCATCGCAAGCATTTATATTATTAACATTTTTTTTTTACTCAACCTAATTTAATACTTGACTACATTCCACCTGATGTATAGTGGAAATGTAGTCATAGATGGAAGGCGCATTAACTTAGTAACCTATTCTCTCTTCTCTTGAAGATAACCCACATTATATTCAGACAGAAATACCGCCGCAGGCAAGGCATATTAAAAAATCTTTATTATCTGTATAGTTCCGAGCTTGACGAGATAAAGCAGATTATTCGCTACCTCGTGGTTTTACCAGACTGGTTTTGAATTTTACCCAATTCCATACTCGCAAGCCTGAAGTGTGGCTTAAGTATGTTATACGGTATCCATTGATCATCCTAACCTTTAGCACCCTTTGCGACCTTCGTAAAATGTTCTTGGAATCAATGGTGAGATCTCCCGGGTAAAGAAGAGCACCGTCCAGTCTAATAGTCCATTTAACTGTATGAATTCCAAAAAAATGCAGTCATTTTGTTAAGAAGGGGAAGATATACAAACACAAGGACAATTGAATCTTGTTAGGATTATAATAATAAATACTAATAATTCTTTTAATATCGTTTGGTTGATAACAATATATATACATTTTAAAATTATTTTTAATTCTAAGTAATTTTAAAAACATAAATATTTTTGATATTGATTTTTCAATTTAGTTTCAGTTTTTTTTTTATGTATTACTATCATTTTTTATTTTTTACTTTTTAACTTATTTCGATTGTAATTTCACTCCTTGTATAAATACCAGTGGAAACTTTGCTGGCAAATATGTATTATTATTACCTGTACTTTCATAGACATAATATAACTGCTGTATGTTTCCCTATACTCAATAAAATAAAAAAAAATAAAAATAAAATACATCAAGTTTATTTTAATTTCAATCGAGTTCCATAAAGTTGTGAATAAAATTATATAAAATACATGTTTCCTCCTAAATCTGTATTAAAATCCAAGGAAAATAAGCTTTTGCTATAAATACAAAATTGAACAAATTTTAAATTTAAAAAAAAAAGTTTTTTGTCAAGATATCATTATTTATTTCTAACTAACTTTGCTACATTTTACAATTTGGTGAATCTGTATATATTATAATATCAATGTTATAGATATAGTAGAAATTATGTATTTTTTTACATTATCTGATTGTAACCCCGAATTATTATCTATATAAAAAAATATTATTGGTATCTATATAAAAAATTATTATTCATAGATCAGTAAAACCGTTATGACATTTAAGATGAATGTTCAAGATCTAGAAAGGCTATATATCATCTAATTTAACTTAATTATCTAAAATGTTTCTAATTTAATTAAATTAAATTAAATTTTCTAAAAGCCGTTATATATAAGTTGAAATATAATTTTATCGGTTTTATTTATCGGTTTATAAGGACGATATGAAATACAATGACCAAAGAAACTAGGGAATTGTTTAAAAAAACCAATCAACTGAGTAAATCGACGTTGGGCAAACAATTATTTCATTCCTTCCAATTCCGTATAACTTGGACTATTTTAATAAATATAATAAATGTTATGGCTGAGTTTATTTAATTTAAGTCATTATTATATATATATTTAATAACTTAACCACCGCTACTTTTCTCCAGGAAAAAAAAAATCTAAAATTAAAAATGGATGTAACAGATTGTTCGCGTCGAAGAGATAGCAAACTGGTTTATGTCTCTGTTTGCAGATTATTTATTCACGTTTAGATACTGATAAATATGGCGAAGGGAGTGATGGCTGACCCTTGCGTTATACTCGTGAACGGGTGCTGCTTGCGCTGACTGGTCGTCTTGCTGGCTCAGTTTCATAATTATAGTTTAATGTTATTTGCATAATTGGTTTTTATAATTTAGCCTCCACAAGGAATTGATTGCGATGGTTCTAGTTGTTCGTAAATTGTTTACTATATATGGACATTTGTGAAACAGTGATCACAATAAAAAAAAACCCGGCAGAGTTTTTTGTGTAGTTCTTCTCAGACCAGGGCGCGCTTGGAACCCTCGTTGCTTTAGTTATAAGTTGGACAGTGACTCTACAGAAGGGATTATTTCGATATGTAAAGCTTCAAAATAGGCCCTCCAGGCACTTCCATTTGACGGACACAAGTGATCATTGGTATTGATTGAAAGTGGAAAATATAAATAAATAAAAAATAAATAAAAGCGAAGTTTTTTTTTCAGAAAGCTCGGTACTCTCTCTGTTCTTGCTGCAAATTATCATATTATCATAAATAAATAAATAAATAAATATTAAGTAATGTATTATTGCCGGCATGGGGGAATGTGGTAATTACAAAAGGCGTAAATACATTTACAACATATTTAGAATGAAGTCATATTAGAAAAAATATATTTAAAATACATACATAAATGAATAATAATTGTGGAGAATATGATTATTATTATATTCATATTAATTTTTGTAATAATATATATATAATACTCCAAAATAAAAGTTATGGTAAAGGTGACCGCAACCTAAAGGAGCCTCTTAAACTAACACCAGAGTCACAAATCCCAGGGCCTGTTTGTACTCCACTCCCTTCAAGGCAATGTTGCCCGCATCCACATGGCGAATCCTCGAACTCACATGGCGAAGCTTCATCTTAAGAGAAAGTTATGCAAATCACCAATAAACATGTAGGTAATTAAACTAATAGTTCAAGTAATATAAACTATAATTTAAAAGATGATTACCCATTATTATTGCCTTTTTTATTGTTGTAACGTATAACTTTTTTTTTCTATTTTAGTAATCTAGCATTAAAATCCGGTTAAAACAATTATAATTACTAAAGTAAGGCTGTAAGTTATTTTGTCTCATTTTCCCTCTCCCTTTCTTTATTCTGCCTGCTTCTGAAAACTTGGTATATATTTACTTTAAAATATTGTTAAAAATCATAATAGTTTGGGTATATTATAATTATAGCCTAATAAATTTTTGTATGTTTTTGCGTTTTTTTTCGGAAAGAAAGATTCTATATGTTATGCTTTTCACTCATATCACAGATTAGAACATAAAATTTCTCTATTGAAGAAAATTCTTCCTAGTTTATATGTTGTATCATCATTGTAACCTTAATCAGTTATACTATTTTCAAGATAATGAAACGGGGATATTGCTCTTACTAATTATGTTATATTTGTAATCTAAATGTAACCTCAATTTTAAGACTATTTAATCATTTATTTATTATTCTTGCTAATACTATATTGATCATTTGGAAAGTTATGATAAATGTTTAATATTTTTAGATTTTAATTTTTGAGTTTGGAAAAAAAATCTAAATCCTTAGAATAAAAATTTGCAAAATATATTTGAAAGGTTGAGACAAGTTAACTTAAAATTAAATAAGCGAATAATAGCTTTAGCCAGTTGAACTCTCTATAAAGCCGGAGAGAATAATCCTGTAATAGAAAAAGTTACTGAGAATAGTGTTTGTAATAAAATATTATCGATATTTTTAAATCCGTACAAACAACACTTTATCTTTTCAATATGAAAGATCCATTAATCAAAATGATAAAATTTAGGCTTGCTTTATAGAATGAAATTTTAACGTCGATTATGCACAAGGTAATCTCGTCAAAACGACTAAAAAAAATATACGAAGATACAAAAAAATTTAACACAAGCCCAAATTAAGAATCAACCAAAAGTCGAGGAAACTTACATTGAATCAGTAAAATTAACGTTTATACATAAAATTACAATAAAGAAATGAAACAGGGAGTTTTATGAACTATGTATCAGAAAGGGCGTCAAGCGAAAAATTATAAAAAAGTCAGGCGAATTATTCTCAACGATTTCCATTATTACTCAGTAGTGGGCAGTACACATACCAATATGGGCATATCGGTATGAGAGGGATGTCTACACGACTAGACCGCTTGGCGGTGTGGCTTAGTCTAATGGGTGGTTACCAGGCTGTGTATCTTGTGATAAGCACCAATCGAGTACTACGAATGGGGTATCGTTGTGAAGTATTCTCCCGACTCAGACATTAAAGCTTTAATTAAATACTAAGTATATATGATTTTTAATGTTCTACTAGGTTGCCAGTATAAATAAATATAAAACACAAAAAAACTCAGAGCTAATTAATTTAAGATAATTAATTGCAAAGTTTTTTTTATTTATAAAACTCACTACATACCTGTCAAGAGTTTATCGTATAGTTCTATAATGATATGTGAAGTGCTACTTCTCTTCTTCATGAAACATGCTCTGCATAGCGATGAGCCAACTTCATCTCGTATATATTGCTATCAAAACTTTAACTGCAGCTCTAAGTGCTCTGGAATTGAACCACAACTTGATATTCGTAGTGTTTGAAGCATTACCTACTTCAAATTTAAAGAGCTATTGTGACGTATATTTCCATAATATTAACATTTGGTTTATAGTAAAATGTAAGACAATATATATAAATATACGTTACTAATTACTAATGGTAATGGTCTTAAGTTAATATATATTATTGGTAGACGATAATGGACTGTTACTTATAGATCTATCAAGTAGATAGCGTTTCTAAAGTTATCAAAAAAATTCCTCATAACTTGATGGGTTGTAAGATTTAAAATGCTTTTCTACCATTTTATTGTGATGAGAAAACTTTATGATACATTACAAAAGTTTTTGCTTATTTAAGACATCGTTTTATAAACAAACAAAATTCTTAGATATTACTTCAATTGTATTATTTCTTCTTGTCTTAAGTTCGGGTAAATTTCATATTCATTTAGTTATTCATGAAGTGGGCATGGCTTTCAAAAAATAAATATATACAGGTAACTTAACATTACTTCCTGAAATATTGTTTTATATACATTGCATTATACTTCAAGATCTAGATGAAAAATGTTATATGTATATGTTGATAATAATATACAAGTTTGTACGCATACTTTTTTCATACAAGTGTTTTTTTATATAAATCTATTACATTAACAAGAGAAGAAATGTAAAGCAGTAAGGACAGGAATCTGAATACTACTTTTTTGAGTACATTTGAACATATTTAACTAAAGAATCTATTTAAAAAGAGTAGTAACTATTTGTGGAAAATATATTTTCATTTATTTATTTATTTATGACACTGTATTGCAAATAAAAAGACATAACCTTGTACTTTGATAGTTGTATTAAAATAATATTAAAAGCATAATAAACCATGTTCCAAAAACGCTATTGAACTGTATTCGAACTACAGAGTTATCTCACTGAGAGTATCTTTGTGAACTTAGTGCAATATACATTTATAATGAGAGAATACACTAAAGACATATACCAGTTTTTTAAAAATAATGATTAAACAGCTAATAAAAATATATATACCAATAATAAGCACAGCCATACTAGGAACTGACATATTTTACTCTGCTTTAGCCTACCTTTTACCTACCTAGCCTACCTTTTTATTTATATCCGAATTATCCAAAAATTAAGAGTCTTACAATAATTTCCTTGAAAGATTTTTTTTAGAACCAAAGAACTTTGATCTAAAATATTTCATATACAGTAACAAATAAATTTATTTAAATAAAAATTGTGTTTTGATATTTCTCTTTTAATATTCGAGTCTCTTACAATTAGTTATGTAACAAGTCAGTGCCTGCGGTCGGCAATTATGATTCACATTTATCGAAATATGTATTAATGATGTTGAAATAGTTTCAAATCACGAACGAACTTAAACTTCATTAATATTAAAAGCTCATATTTCAAAATCAAAACGGACGTATTTAATTCCTAAATTTTCAATAACAAAAAATAAGTTTAATAAGTTTTTGAAGTAATTAATCATTTTAAATACGCAAAAAAAAGTAATGTTTCTATTTACTTCTGTAATAGAAAGCTTAACGTCAGTAAGGATCAAGAACAAGAATCTAAATTATTCATTCTTCTATTACAGACAGCACATTGTACTTTCACTTCTTTATCTTTGAAGAACCGACGCGATAAGACTTAAGTGATATGTGATGTAACATTTTATTTAAATATGGTATATTCATATCTCTTAGAATAATAAATACACATCTACACTCCTACAAACAACTGTAAATATTCAGTGTTTATGAAAAGACATGGTGTGCTTTGAAATTTTGTGAATCATTTTCATTCATAATGTATTTTAAAAAAAATACAATTATGATGGTAAAAGATTATACCATTATCTTTATTGTTGACATAAGAAGCAATTTAAAACAAAATAGTATATATAACATTATACAATTGGAAAATATCTATTTTAATATTGTAGACATATAATTATCAAAAACACCGTTAAATCCGAGATAAAAGATGATAAAAATCCTCGGTTAACATCAACGGTTAATTAATATTATATGTTGTTATTTCAAGAAGTGTTGCATACATAGTAAATGATAATATAAATTACACAAAGCATGTTTTTATAAATTATAATACACCTCAGTGTAAAAGTCTCAGTAAAAATAGTAGCAGAACCGAGACCGAGGTGTGATGTGCCGATGAAATTAGTCTTTATTTTTCTATGAATCTTTTTGAGCAAATGAAACAATAACATGGAAAAATCTATTTATCTACTATAAATACATTAATTATGATAAAAGGTTGTCATGAAATAAAGGTTATAAGTAATAGAAATTGTAATTATAAAGAAAAATCCACAATACGTAAAAAGGGCGTAAGATAAAAAATATATGTATATCTTTACTTTTTCAAACCTATTCAAAATAAGAAAAGACCTGAATGTCGTTACAATGTTGCATCAGTGAACTCTGAACCAGTTAACCAAAAAATCCATAAAAATGAAAGGAATATTTTACGTTTAATGAATAACCATATAGTGATAATGAATAGATATATTATTCTAAGCTATGCTATATATAGATATAATTAATTAACTTTAGTCATTTTGTTTGACAAAATTACAAAATGCCAGAACGAATGTAAAATTTCTTAATTGAACATTCGTTCTGGCATTTTATTTTCATTTTTTCAATTCATTTCGTTCTTCAATTTTTTCATTTAGGTAAAACAACTATTTTCTTAGATTACCTTAGTGGCAAAGTTTTCAATATGGTTCAAATGTATGTGAATATAACGTTAAGACAGCTAAATTAGTTTATTTATTTATTTATTTATTTATTTATTTATTTATTTATGCCTTAATGCCACAGGCATTCTCTACCAGTCAACCAAGGGTAATGCAGAGATGAAAAGAAGTAGGTGCATCTTAAAGAAAACTAGAAAAAATAAAGAAAGACGAAATAACAAATTTATATAATAGAACTACAAAAGTAAATGATATAATGGTTATGAGTAATAATAATAATAATAAATAATATATAATTATAATAAATAGACAATAAATAGTTACATATAAAATAAATATTATTATAGTTTACTTGCAACATTTGTATCAATTCATACTGCACTGGAGGAATCAGATATTGATATTCTATTTGAGGTTTGGGTTGGTGATGGCTATTCAATCATTGTATAATATGAAGCCAAGAATCGTATAGAAAGAAATTTAAATTATGACTTTATAATCAACTAACTACTTACACGCGATTCCACCGGCGGAATAATGGATTTCTTAGCAATAGCGGAATGATAGTCTATAGCGTTCTTCAAGAACCTGCTTGCCAAATTCTTTTTCAATTCCGGTAATTCTGCAGATTAGCTCGTTTAAACAAACAAATTTTATGCTTCAAAAATTTAAAGAAATATTGTGATTTACACAAAATCACCACTAGTTATAAAAATTAACTTCCTATGCTTTCTACTGGGCTCCATAAAATTTGTAATTCCTTCTGGGCTAAATTTTTATGACAGTAAAGCCTTAAATAGTTCATTTATTCAATGATTTATCATCTGTATGATTTTTTTCCTTCCTTTTACTGTTAAGAGGGAGGGAAAAAAATTAATATAGTGCAAAGGCATACATTACCTTTTCATTCAATTGGTTGCGTTGGTTCTGGTTATTCACAAATTGTTTGATAAATATTGACGTTTGTGAAACATCAGCAAAGTTTAGAGGAAGACAGCTAGCTACCAAGCTTTAATTTAGGCTGAAAAGTGGCTTTTTAGCATTGGTGTTCGATTATTATGATAAAAAATTGACTCTCCTAACACTTTCATTTGATATAAATAAACGATCACTGATATTGATTGAAAGTGAAAAGATATAATTTTATAAATAAATAAATAAATTGCGATAATGCAGTCTGTACGGTTGATGGCGTTTTCAATATCAGAGTAAATAATATGACATGACATTAAAACGATAATAAAAATATTTGATATTAATATAACTGTCATTTGTGATATCAAATAAAAAAAGAATATAGTGTTAAGTAATCTTCTCAATGCAATTAGTGTCTCAGTTTTAAACGAGAAATGAACGGCTATTTCTTCGATCAACAATACGAAGATAACGGCTCACGTACAAAATCGAAGTTAAATACTGTCTTCATACGTTCGCCGATACACTAAGACAAAGGTTTTAATCAAGTTTCAAGTCCAATATAATTATAACGTTGACACCTTGTAATAAGGTCACAAATCTTTAAATATTACGTTATACTTACGATCATTCATCACAAGAATCAAGCATGGCTCTTATGACTTAAAAATAAACATATATAGTTTAAATTATATGAAATCAGCCTTAATTTGTAAAGATTCAAGTATTTCCTCATGTTATTTTGTCGCCCGATTGTTTTGTTTTGTTTGTTTGCTTCTTTAAATTGTATCACATTAGGTATGGAGTCCTAGTACCTAAATATTATTTTTGGCATCTATGCTTGTAAGTGAACCCTTCATATTTAGCAAACAATTTTTTTTTTCTTTCAAAAAATACTATACAAATAACAAATATTTCCAAAGATCTTTCCTCGACGTCCTCTCCTCAATAAGAGCTCACTTTTCAAGTGCTTTTATAAATGTCTGTTCCAGTAACTGACAATCTACTCGTGCTTGGTGTCCAGTTGTAATCCAATCTAAGTTTCGATCAGTATCTAGAGTCCATAACGAATACTATTCATTCTTTCTAAGGTCTGACGGTACATCATTCCAGGACAGGTACTACAGCTTTATCAAGCACAAGTCCGGTTGTATATAGAGCACTGCTAGTATTTCTGGGACGGATCTGTCATATACCAGCAAGCTGCTTTTTGAGATTCCTCGTAAAAATGAGCAAAAAGAATAATTCATAACTAATCGTTTCGAGACTAAGCTACTGAGCCTTGACCACAAACGGAAAGTTAGCATGTCTGTATGACGGAAAGTTGTTTCTATTCTGCATAATACACTTTGAAGAGTGTGCCAGGATTTTACACGAATCAATATCAGTTGTAGTTCTACCATCAGAACACAAGATGTACCACTATGGGACAGAATGTTATAAACTCAAAAACTGTAACTTTTGTATTTTTGTCACCTATGTTATTATAAGGTTTGCGTTTTTGTTTTATTTTTTATATTTTAATATTAACAACTAAGAATTATTTTAAAATATCAAACTTATCAGTACCCACTAACGAAGCTCTTTAGCCCCAATTCCTTTGGACAATTCCTTTGGAATTAAAACATTTGATCGTTTTATACTATAAGAATCCTATTTATATAACAAAATGTGCAATACATCTTCCTTCGAAGCTGAACGCGACACTTCCGGTCGTGATGTATGAGTAAGTGCTATATCTCACAATCTTCCTGAGCTTTATTACAAGCTTCCTGAGTATCTTCAGATAGTTGTCCTATCTGCAAAACAACAAACTCCTCATGGATATCCTTAATGTCTGCTGAACACTGGAAGATTAGAAAGCATGTCCTTGCTGTTTGAATAACATTATTTTATGCATATACCTCGCGTTTATTATAACACATTTAATTAGGCCCCGACGATTTAAATGGTTTTCAGCAAGCGTATTTAAACTTAGATGTAGGTGGCTGTCAGTGTATCAGTTAATTTGTCATCTACCTCCAATAGTTCTTAACTTTACGGGCATAGGTTCGAAAATAGTCGGGTAAAATCCGATAGAATTGAAATGAATACAGGTATGATAATTATATCTAATATTAATCATAGATCACGAAAGTCTAAATACAAAATGAACGAAAACAGACAATGAAGACAACAAACAATGAAGAAAAGGAATCTAATAGCCCATTTGACACTACATAAAAATTCAACAAGGTAACTTTATAACTGACATTTATTTAATTTTTCGCTATTGCTTCTTTCTTTATCGATTATGTTTACAAGTTTGGTTGAGAAATATAAAGTGTGGTTTATCTGTTTCGAGGTAATACTAGAAAAGAGTGAAAGAAGATATTAGAGTGCAGGCCTCTAATGTACTAATGACTATCGACAATGTTAAAATGGAATCCACGCCTAAGACATTGTTGTTTAAGGTCGCCGAAATCCAAGCCCAAACCACTAACTTATGGGTTTGAAAATTTTTAATGATCATGAAAGTCAGGGTCCTGGAAAATGCTATAGATGGATGGAACCGTTACATAAAATCACAATTTTTGGAGCTCTGAATTTATTTCTTTACGATTGTTTTGGCCTCAGTTATAGATTACTCCAACAGACATCTGCAGCGCTATGTATCCCAAATATATATCACTGTCTACTGCATTACCCCATAATAGTAATACCACTATGATATTATACTACAAAAATGACTAAAGCAAACTAATCTAGCAGTTTCAACGTCTATTAACAATATATTTTTAACCACAAGTAGACAAATCACATATGAAGAACCGCTTGCAATGTTGCATTTAGATGCCCAAAGAATCAGTAGATTTAACCAAATGAAATTCCTCATTACTTAATTGTACATTGATTATTACATTTCTGTCTTTACACCAAGTTTGTTAAACCCAACGGACCATTAGATTGATTGTTTTTCTCTATTGATATAATGTATCTGCAGAGAAAACAAGCGACAAATTTACTGTTAATGTATTACCTGCTAAGCAAACTTATTTAATACCCTGGCTATATAACAACCGTTTCCTTAGAAGTGATTATTTGCAGTACCGGTGCGGATCGGGTTGCCCTCCTCCCTCAAATATGGCTATGTGGGTAATGGCTGCCCATTGCATTATGAACATGTGCTGCTTACAGTTTTGCAAGCCGAGTTTGCAATATTAATTATACTAAAAACATTGCGACATGTCGTCGGATTGATTGTGGTGGTTCTAGTGGTTCACAAACTGTTTATTAAATATTTTGACATTTGTGAAACAATGATACAATAAAAAATATACGGCTCTGTCGGTTGTGTGCTTCTTCTCAGACCAGGATGCATTTGGAACCCTCGTAATCTTAGCTTTAAGTTTGCAAGTATAATCTTTGTCATATAGCTGTTTGCTAATTATATATTGTATTAATAATACAAAATCTATATGTGTAATATGTATATATAATACAACATAGGCAAAAAAAACCTTTTTAAAGGTGTATCTTGAACCACACCAATTTAAGATAAACAATAATAAATGTTAGCTAAATATGAAAGTAATGAAAAATAGGTGTTAAATTATTTGTTTTTCTTTTGAACACTTAACGAATTAATATAGTTACTGATCTTTTTATATACTTTAAAAGAGCACTTTGAAATACAATAACGTGAGCACGTACAAACTTGGAAAGTGGTAAGTACACACAAACTGGGTAAATGGGTCACACGAGAAGAAAATACCTGACGTCATCACACTAGAACTTAAACTGTAGCAAAAATCAAATATACATTACAAAGATAATTTAATTTGTCAGACATTTTCAAATGAGATATTGTTATTATATAATTCGTTTGAGTTTTATTGTGAAAATATTTTTAAAAAATCAAAACGTGAAGCAATCTATATTTTTTTTAAAAAAATGAATCAGAAACATACCTTTCTTACTACTGGATTACTAAACAGCTATACATGGCAAATATCCCATAACAAATATCTGAAAATGTATTCACAAGCTCAATGAATGTGTTGTTTCACCAATATTAAGATTGGACCACAAATATACCAGCTAAATGCTAGGATTTGTAAATAAAAACAGCAAAACATGCAAGTTTGTTTTTTCAGGAGTGAAATATTTTATTTTTATAAAAAAATAAGAATACAATATACGTTGCTTTGGTAACAATTGATAATTTCAATAAAAAAAACCTCATGACGACATATATTTCGCTCTTAAAAAATTAAATATCATCTGGTTCTATTGTTGTGAAATCCAAAATACGCATCCAACAGATTTTTTGCTGCTGTGTCGTTAATAATACTAATTTTCATAGCACTGGGTCGGCGTTAGCAGATAACTTCTCTGTTTACGCCAGCGAAATACATTACCGGTACTTACCAGATAATTTTATATAACTAGGTCAGACACAGAGCTGCTGCCTTTTCGGGGACACGAGACTATAACAGAAATTTATTGCAGTGTCTTGTCTCAGCAGCATCCATGAATCAGAAAATTGTTAATATATCTCATACGTGCTACTTAATTCTATAGACTGCTCAGTTAGAGAACAAACAGGATCACGACTAATTGCCGTTTTCAATGCCATCTGTTTCTTAAAATGCCACAGAAATTATTTATTTTATCAAAGTTTTTGACCCTATCTTTAGCAATATAATTTAATTTAAATCGGTATAAAAATTAACTAAATGCAAAAGCCCTCTAAGAAGTTTGTGCAGCTATCTTCCGGGAACAGTGAATGTGAAAGGCATTTTATTCTTAGAGCCTTCGGAAAAGACGGGTTTACAAATAATGTTTGATGCAAAAGAAATAAAAAATGTACTGGACATAGCACATTTATGCTTTTCCTAATATTTTTATATAATTCGTTTATTTGGACTCGTTTGACGAAAATACAAATAATACAAACAAAGTATCGTCATCGTCGCCTCCAGGATTATGAAGTTCCAGAGGAGGAGAGCCAATCGCGACTTTTTATAAAACTGAAGAAAGACCGATATTTTAAAAATAATAACGTTAATAATACGAGTCAAATCCTACAATTATTTTACAATAAACTGTAAGTAATACCCAATAACTTTTAAAATCTATTTATGTGTAAATTTTAAAATTATTTATTTACATTAATGCAAATTTAAAAATAGAAATCATAATTTTTGTGATTATAAATATATACTTCGTAACTCGTTTTTATATTAATATATACATGTATAAAAAAAATATATATATTCACGCTAAAAATATATATTTTTAAAATATACCATTTTTATCATAGTAAAACAAAATATTTTAACTAATCTCTCTTTCAGAGAAGACATACCTAATCCCAGGCTTCACGGCTTCAACTTTGTTAGAGGGGTTCTGTTGTTCCTCCGGTCTGTAGTAACATCCGGCAGAACTAAGCTCTTAAAATCGGGTCAGAAGCCGATTTACTTTAATTTTATATTGTAAAGGTTCACTTTAATCCAGTGAGTGCTTAACAATATTGTCATTTGATAGTTAAATTTTTTAAAGTATGAGGACTACAGTACTACATCAGTAGTTTGAAATGACTCAATTTAAAAATATACCGTAAAACTTACCATTCATTTACAAGTTTAATGTACGCTTTAGGAAACATCTTATATTAAAATAGTTTGTACTGCTAAAGAATTCTATAGTTAGGGCATTATTAATTGTTTGGGCTTACTTAATAAACGGTTTTCTTATAATGTCAAAGAGCTATAAAATGATAATATATTGCGTTCTCAAATACCGAATCTTTACAAACTCCCATTCTTAATACGGCAATATTATTCAAATACAATAATTATTGTTAAAATCAATGTAGAGAACCCAAATACTGCCGAAGATTTCGAGAACAGCACAGCTGACGCTGCCATTTTTAAATGGACGCCACGCTATTGCTTTCTCACTCTCCCTGACACGCCGGAGAATTACTATAGACCAAAATATATTAAAGGAAAGTTAAAACCATTAATACATAAGTATTTTTCACTCTTTTACTTATTTTCTAAACCGAAATGCTTCAGCACCTGAATGTGTATGTATAAAATTAAAATACTGTGTATTTTTTCTAACTGAAACAACAAAATTAACATTAAAATTAAACTTAACTCGTTTGTGAGGAGAAAAATTACAATAATAATTTTTTATTTAAGCAAGTTATAAGAAAGTGAGATCATATTCAACTAAGTACATGTAACTAACAATTCAATAGCTAAGGAATCTCATATAATTAAAATTACTGTCTCTCTTATTAAGTCGTTGTGGGGCCGATATCAACAAGACCCGGGCGTATTTGGTCTGAGCTCCCTAAATCTCCTTAAGATCGGATCTGTCACGACTGTTTACAAAACACACATTTCTTAAATCTGTAAACAAAAGTTTTATTTAAATATTCATCGAAAATAAGTTTGATATTTATGACGTATACAAGTTGCCACAAATCATAGAAACATATTTCAAGATAATAATTTGATATCGTTTTAAAAAATTTCAAGAAATAAAATGAATTAAAAAACATATTTAAAAACAATAAATAAGTAAATAATAATAAATTTTAATAAACCAGCGAATTAATGTGACGGGGCTCGCATCCATTACCGCTTACTAAAATAGGACACACGTTTATTACACACGCAAATATAGTTCGTGAGTCTGTAATGTTTTAAGCATGAAGCCAAGAGGCTTGCAATAACATTTTGAACTGTCCTATATTAAATTCAGATGAGCCTTAGTGGGCCTTTGTGGTCCAGAATTATAACCACTAAAATATAAATAAATTGCTAATAAACAAAATAGCATTAATAAAGTTATCTTCACAATAAATGTCTAAAATTCGAAAACACTCAGCATTCCATAACAATGATTAATTAAAAATACGAGATAATTAAGAGGTAATAACATAAAATATTATAAACACAGCACAAGCAGATGATCTCATTACACAAATTAATGACGTCATTAGAATACTTTTATAAAATAACTTAAAACAACTATGCAACTGTTTAAATATAAGATTAAATTTATTAATAAAGAATATAAAATTGAAACATACCTTAGATTAAAATATTGTTTGAAAATATTATAAACATTATCTGGAATTTACAATTGTATGTTTTCAGAATTCCCGTGATATTTCTTACTTAACATATACAATAATATTTTGAAATTTGGTAAGGTTTCTGGTCAATGCCGAAACGTTCAAATAGTGTTAATATCTAAAAGTAGCAGTAATATAAATATCGATAATAAATTGCGGCCTATCTATCTATATCTCTGTTGGTGTCTGTGTAAAATGTTTTATTTTATGATTTTTCTGTCTATTTTTAATCATACTCTTATCGATAACTTTTTTTTCTATATTTATTTTTAAAAAAAGAAAGCATATTTATTAATATGCAGATTTTTTTATTTACATAAGTTATAATCAAATTAAAATATGTGACAATTCTCTATATTATGCTTCGTTAGACATATTAGTGGGATTACTAGATGAGATTGGATTGACCTCACTCCACACCAAATTTTGTTTTTGTGTCCTTAGTATCCTTGGAGGTAGGGGAAGAATATTACCTATCTCATTGTAATATACTAGGAGCGCGAACCAGACCTCAATTTTGATTCGCTACGCTCGCAAAAACCCCGGTATATGTAAGCATATTGAGGAAAGCAAGATGCCAACAGTACCGAAGTGGCATCCACAAAACGTCGACGCATTTTGTACTTAATTATTTTTCAAGATAAAAAAAAAACTAAAAATAAAAGTCTAACGCTATAATTAAAAAAAAATCGGCACACGCATGTCATTGTTAAGCAAAATTTTTGTTCGATAAATATTTCTCATTGAAGTCTATGGGATTTTAATTTTTATCTATTATTCCTGAAAGACATGGAATATTAGAAAAAAAAATGTTTCTATGTTACGCGTATTATTGTATTATATAAGCCCTGAAAGGTGATTGATCGCGCCGTTTTTGTGCCAACCTCGGACAAAATTGAGTAGAGCGCTCCGCTTGCTTCGCTCGCTTCGCTCAATTATGCAAAAAGTAGGTATTTTTACTAAAAAAGTTGGTTTTTACTAAAGCTAGACAGCGCGTGCCTCGATAGTCTACGTTATTCTGATACTAATTAATTTACTCAATAAAAATGGGTCTGCGTTTGTTTTGCAATAGACTTAAAACTTAGATAAAATAGGCTTATAGGGAAATGTAGAGACTGTTTAACTTTCTAAGTTATTTTTATTAGAAAGAAGTAAAGTCACAGATGTGTTTGACTATTGGGAATGTTTTTCAAATGTGTACGAGCATGGCATGTTTTGTAATGTTGGTTTGGTATGATGTGTAGCTATTTTGAAATTCTGAATGTGGTCACCGACTTTTGATGTTGGCTGTACAAGATAATTCAGTCTGAGCTTACTCGTTTACATTGGTAACATGATATAAAACTTAGTAGAAGTTACATAAGGCTAGGGCTAAGACTACGATGTATAAATTTTCCACCAGCAAAGTTTTCATTCCTAATGAGAAAAGTTACTTTGCAAATTTGTGACGTGTGTAACAAAATTGAGAACATTTACTATTAGAACGTGTGAAGAATAGAAGAGAAAGAAAGCTACTGATAGCTCAATTTAGTTTAAATTTATTTTGATTTCTACAACAAAATAAATAATTTGCTTAGTCCGGCAATAAATACTGTAACAATAAAAGAAAACAATATTATTTGAATTTAAAAGTAAATCAGACTAACATGACTATTCATTATTTTATTTTCTTGCCAATCGGTGTTAAATATTTTTGTAATATTCAAAATGGAATAGAATGATATAGAAAATCGGACTCTTGTGATAGCATTACTCAGAGTAGGTATGGATACAAATTCAAGTTTCTATCACATTCTTGTGAAAAAGTTATCAATATATCGGGCATAAGTGTATAATACGATTTTTGAGAAGTTGCTGAAACCTTTTAACACCACCACGTACCACAACGATGATCTGGCCACTTCTCCGTTACCAAACTGTCGATTTGTTTGGTGTGCGAGTAAATTGTTATAGTGATTCTGCGAATTATGGAAGCGAAGAACAGTGTAAATTTTGTTGTTTCGACACACTTACCATGAAGACTCTTAACCACAGAGTCTAATTGATGATGGCCTTAAATAGTATATCCTAAAGTAGAAACTTATTCCTCTTTGAGGAACTTTATACTTACTTAAACTACAACAAAAAAATAGATGTGAGCTTCATCAAATTATTTTCTTGGAAAAGATAAAATTTATATTATTTTTATTTCTTTTTCTTTATACAATCTATTTTATCATTTTTTTTTTATTTTTTACTGCCAAACGCTTTTTACAATTTATTAGAAATTGCAAATAGGCGGGGTTTAGTTTGAAAAATATTTAATAACCGCCGTACAAATTTCGCTGGAAAACTAATAAGCTCTAAGTTACGTAAATATGCATAGAGTGGTAGCAAAACGAATTCAATTGAATAATCAGTTCGGGAGAAAATGGGGCTGAAAAACACACACACACACACACACACACACACACAATATTTTTTTTAAATGTCTAGTATTACTAAGAACACCTCAAAACGTAAAGACATAACAAAAAAATAATTTTTAAAGCAACAATAATAATAACTGAATTCTGAATCAGGAAGTTAAAAATAAGTGAACCACAAACCAAATGCTTTTTAAATAACTTTTACTGAAAATCAATCTAGCTCAAAATAACCTTTCCCAAACCCAGTCTGGATAAGCCCGAAATAAAAAAAGGTCAGGCGAATTAATATTTAAAACAGGACGATCCGGCTGACATGTGCCGAGCACAAACACACTGACGCTGTTAAATAAAAAGCAAAACCTCACTCTATAATTTAAAATTTATTTAACTCACTGTTTTTGTATATATTACTGTGCTTATGAAACAGTTAAAGAAAGCTTTAGTTTCTAATCATTTATATAATTAACACATGTACATACATAAGGGAACAAACAAAGTCGCGAGCGCCAGTTATTACTACACAAAAATTATAAAAACTTGAAAAATAAACAATATTACTGTTTAATATTTTAGGCAATGAATCCGTTTATAGTGCGTAACTTATCTCAGTTCTGTTCTATGTCAATTATCGATTTATATTAATATATTTCACTCTCAGTCGCTCACAAGTATCTAGAACTCGTGACTTGTTTGAAGTGTATCTATGAAGTCTTCAAACTTGTATTTTCTTCAAACTCGTCTTTTCAAAACACTGTAATTTCTAATTATCTACACAATTATTATGCTCTACGGTACTTTAAATAACAGGGTCAAAATGCATATAAAGTGGACTGTTTTTAATCTGTTCTTCTGTATGTGGTTCTTCAGAACAATAATCCATCCAGTTTAAATTAAAATATCTTTAAAATACCTTATAGTTGAATTCAGGGAATAAATTAAACCTCTTTTCATAAAAAAAATATGACAAAGTTACATATATATATATATAAACTGGAAAACACTAGCTTAGAGTCAGATGATAGACAACTGAACAATCAATAAGCCGTAATAGGAGCGAGTGCCATCATATTAGCGTAATGATTAAGATAAATATGAACAATGAGTATTTTGGCACAAATACGTAGAGAAGGCGTCGATTGGCTTTACAACCACCCATATCGGGCCATTATATTTTTATAAATCGCGAAAACGTTGTTTTTAATTTTTTTTTATCTAACAAATCGCTTAGCCGATATCGTTTTCGTACTAATCAATTCTAAGTGAATACGCTTTCATTGTTACATACTTGAATTAGTAGCAAATCTGTTAGGGGAGAAAATAATTCAAAAAATATGCTTACATACAGAAAGTAAATAAACAATTAATATTAATATTTTCTTAGATTTTCACGAGTACATATTTGAAATAAAACTATTTTTACGGATTAAAACTCGCGTATAATTTGGTTACATTTTGATTTTAACCCGACGTTTCGAATACTTTGCAGTAATTGTGTTCACGGATAGACGAGATGGACAGACACTTACTTAATTGAATAGGAAAATATTCCAATAATAGTAAAAAATTCTTCGCATAGCAATAGCTATGCGAAGAATTTTTTACAGGCATTTACAACTAAACTGAAACTAAACTCTAATCACTTTGATAAGCTTTTCTTTATTCTTTAAAAAAAAATATTGTCTGTAATTAAAAGCTTTATTTTATTAAAACGTTAAAAATATTTTCCATAAGCCAATGATCAGTCATTGGCTTGTAGAAAATACTAAAGGAAGATTCAGTTCCTGATGTGAGTGAGTACAAAAGAAAAAAGTCAGAAAACATTTATAAGATACTTCAAGATGTATAAGCAAATATAAATTAAAACATTTCATAATATAAAAATGCAAAAAATACAGGTTAAAAATATATTATTAAAACACTTTCATTGAAAATGAAAATCATACCTTCATTATTTATTCATATAATCAAGTTTATTTATATACGGGTTTACATTTATTATCCTCCGGCAATATAGCAAATAAAATTATTTTACATGTTCATTTTACGATAGAACATTTTATTATAATTGTTTAGATATTTCTATTTTTCTGATGAAAAAAGTATTGAATCGTGGGTTTCTTTATAAAAATAAGTACATATATTTTGAAACAATCATATTATTGATATGTTATAAACAATCTGAAGTATGAACAAGTTAAAGCATAGTTTCGGTATGTTGTTGCTACTTCAGCAATATTAATTAAATTTTACAAATTGCTCTGTCTCCAGTTAATATTCTGCAATAAGTGATGACTCAGTGGCTCATATTATTAATTATACTGGCGAGACTCAAGTGTTATTAGATAACTAATTATTATGATGAGAACAATGTAACAAACAACGATAACTTAAAGTTTATTAAAGTTTGCTGAACAAAGTATTGGAAACTTAATAAGAGTATTTATATTGAGGAAATGTTTATACATTATATTACAAAAAGAAATTGAGAATTCTTTAATTCATAAGACAATCATTGTATGTATGTATTATGTGTGACAGGAATATATTAAACAGTATTTCATTAGAATGCCTCAAATTAACTAACTCCATATCTTAGTACAATATATTAAAATAAGATTATGATAAATTAGATTCAGATCTAATTATAATTAATCGGAGCTAGGGAATTTTATTTTAAAGTTTAAAAAAATTTGAGAAAAACATAAAAATTTCAACACTTTTTCAGATTTTGACCTTTAGGATTTCTTACTACGGAGACATTAAGGTTAGACCTAAAAGCATTATAGGAGTTGTTTGTTTAACCATTATTCTTATACGGGATAAATAATATACTTTTTTATGTTATGATATATTTATTCTCTGCTGAATCGAATGGGAATCCGGTTTCATTGAGTCACTCACTAACAGCACAGAAATATATATTTTAATTCATGTTTGGAATATAAAAAGTAAATATATATGAAATCTGAAGTATATATTATCTTAAAATATTTTTGAGTCTTCACTTTCTTCCTATTATTTGGATCATAAATAATATTCAACGTCTTTGGGTTACCACTTACCATCTAAAGACAATCTATTAATTCTGTGTTTAGATAATTGCAATACTATTCTTTACTGAATTCTATTCTATATTGAATATCACAGAGACGGTTCCCTGAGGCTCATCTGTAATGTAGATGTGATAGTTCAAAGCAGCGTCCTGTTGCCTTCATGTTTTAAACATCACAGCTATCAATGACACTATCTTAAACAATAATTGTCTCTTATACCTCCTGTAGATTTAAACGCATATCCTAAAAATTAGTTCCAAACACGCTTTACGAAAAGCTTATCCATAAGGTAAAAAGTAATCCTTACAATTATTTTCATTAAATGTACTATACATTTAATACATTTACATTTGAGACACAAAAAAAGGTCTAATAAAGACAAAGGTATGAGATACTTTTAAATTCCTATGTATATTAATTGCCATGATTATATGATAAGAAACTTAAAGTTTACTATATTGAGTTCTCTTAAAAATCCACCAAAATCCCGGGCAAAAACTTAATATAGAAAAACAAAAAGTAGTAAATAGTAGTAATAAGTAGTAAAAGTAGTAAGTCACCGCTCCGCCTCAAGCAGCGGATGCGCTGAGGCAGGGCCTTCGGCCTCAAGCCCAAGCTAGTAGAGATGAAGAAAGAAAAGATGGCCGCTGGTAGATCGCGGGTAGACCGGAGACGTTATGATAGCCTCTGACCTAAGACCTTGTTCTACTAGAGTAACTTTATTTGGTCCAACTAGACAAACATTTTATTAATGACATGAATAAATAGTTTAATTCAGTTGAATTTGACGGGCAGAATAGTATTTTTATTTTGTTACTTTTAGTACTTCTTGTACAATTGTTAATAAATCCGAACATATACGCAAGGATTTTATTTAATTATACAAAATTAGATAAACTATTATAATCTATAAATACATAAGTCAAGTAATAATATTAAATGTATAGACAATCATATTTTTAATAATGGAATTAAAAATAAGCAAAAATTTAATTGATGCGACAAATAAAAAGAAAATAAAGAAACAGTCGTCTCCGAACTTTCAAATTAGTAAAATAGAATGTTTTTATAATAGACATTCTGAGCAGAAGTCCTATTTCATACATTTACAAAAGGGAAAGTTAAGTCTCGCACACGTTATTGCTGCGTTATAACATTCCGTATGTAGTGCGTTAACTAATGTATGTATTTATTTATCTTAAATGTAACAATAATTTATTTTTTATATTTTTACTTTTAATTTACCTTAATGTAAAGAGAATTCTTTTAATAGGAAATAGTAAAATAATTAGTTAAATTGGTTAAAAAGTAATAAAACTTAATATAATTTTAGCCGAACATTATATAATATCATCTTCTCCTATTGAACTATTGATTTGAACTTGTAGGATTACAAATATTAAATAGAAAGAAAAATATTAAATATTAGACCCTAGGTTATAAGAGAGTGTTTTCTAATATTATTTAGTATTATGGTACGCTCGGGATTCAATTTCCTCTAAAAAACTCTAAATCGTTTTCAGTGTTTCCTTAACAAATTGTATTGTATATAAATACATAAATAAATGTATGATTTAAATTTAAGGTGAGGTTCTTAAACTAAATAATAATTTAATAAATTAAAAAAAAATGATTTATTGATTTCTCTCTATTAATTTATCTAAAAGCATTCTCTGCCAGACAACCAAAGAAAAACAGAGTAAAATTTGAACAATTAGGAGCTAACGTTTAGTAAACAACTTAAACTAACTAACTAATACGACTACTAAACAACACAGTTATTACAAAATTACATTATTAAAATTAAGTTATCATTAACAGCAAAGATATATATTTTTTTATTTCTGTCTGTAAGTGTTTATAATACGAGTTTTTATTAAAAACACAATTTAAGCTCAGATAGAATTGATATGAATTATATAATTAAATACACCTAAATATTATTATTTATGTGTATTAATCTATCTAAAGCTGTCGATGGAGTCTCCTTTGATACACAGTGGAGTAAAATGAGTAGTGAAAGAACTGTTAATGATGCTGTTACATTACTTAAGTATTGCTATAATAAACAAACAAATTATATTAAATAGGCAGGGACAATGTCAAATTTATATAACTTAGAATGTAGGATGGGACAAGGTGGAATAAATTCTCCTCATCTCTTTACACATAACATTAACCACTTGTGAATCACATTTCACCCGTGACGCGCAAGCTCGTGTGTCCTTTTGCATAAAAAAAAATAAAAAAAACAATTCTAAAGAAGTGTATACTCTATTGTACGTTGGCAATATAGTTGTTATAAATAATGTTAATGTTTTATTGACTTCTTTATAATGCTTGCGATCTAACAAATAGAAATATGATCCATCAGTGTAGAAACTATTTTATCTCGAATGAACTTGTAACATACTTTTCCATATTTCCAATTTCTTATATTAAAAATAGACCGTCACAGATTGAACGAATAAATAGTCCAGTATGTTATGATCTACCTTCGAAATAAAAAAGCTTGCGTTTGTTTGATTGTTTGTTCTGAGCTTTGTTTTCGAGTGAAGTAGTCTTTATTTCCATTTGACTGACTTGCATATATATACCTATAACCTTACAAATTGAAAAAGGTATTTGTATATAATACTGGATTATTAATCATGTAGATATCACTTTTTTTAACTGACATAAAATGTAGAATCTGAAATGGGTTCTGTGTTAAGAGCATCTGTTCCGTGCTGATAAGAAAAGCTGATTTATTCAAGCAAAAACGAAGCACTATCATCTCGTGCGTGTTCTTTTATTAGAACGTTAGAACGTTCTTGAAAAAGTTAACAATAAAGAAGTAAAAGAATAGAAGAATGTGTCTCTAGACAAAGGTATTTTTTCTGAATTTATGTAAGAGAATTATAAATTAACTAATCTAAATGTATGTTATAATGTTGATCTTATACGAAACTCTACCTTATAGGAAACCTATATGGATAGAAACGAAACATTTTGTATTGTAGGTAAACGAGAAATAACATAAATTACATTGTTTAAGGTGGTTCCTATAAATATTCTTAACAATACCAAAAATATGTAGGTAAATACGTCAACAAATCAATGAAGAATGTTACGTCTGTATCTTCTATCTCAGCTTAAGTTCGTTGGCCATATTTTTTTTCGTCTTCAATTTGATTGGCGCAGATTTTAAAAAACTATTTAGTTCTCGAGTTTTAGAAGTCAGTCTTTTAAAATTGTTTTAGTTTTAATTTATAATTAAAACTTCAATATAAAAGCGGCTAGCGAATGTAATACTGATGTGTATGATCTAAGAAATCTGAGTCCACTTTAAACGGTATATATTGTAAATATATAACCAGGATATCCCCTTTCTTTCTGAAGTGTCTCAAACGGTATGTAGGTCAAGTTCTGGTTTAATTTCACAGCACTTACATACAGTTAAAGTATTTGCATAAGTGTCCAAGTTCCGGCTTCGTTATTCAGTTTAACAAACAATTGAAATCCCACTTTGAAACTTATGTTTGAAATGGTTGTTTTCGCTCTTCATATGAACTGTAATGTACAGACAGCGGATATTAAGACTAAGTCATTTATATTAAACAATTTCATATACGAATATCAATTTCAATCTTTATTCATGTCAATTTTAATCGTTTTTTTTTTTATTCTCCGGAGATGGTATATTTCATTTAATATTAGAAATGTTTCTCTTGCTATTTATTGGTTTAATGGAAATAATTTTAAAAATGATTACTTATGTTCATATAAAAATAAAACAGTTTTAGATAATAGAATTGTTAGAATATTGTTCATTAAAAATATATTTAATTCCTAGAGATAAAATAAATAGTAGTGGCGAAACTTTTAAATATTTGTAATATTTTATAATAATGAATGTGTAGTTTTATTTCGTTTGTCAATTGCTAATAAATATAATGGTATAATTTATAAATTACTATAATATACAGTATGAATAAATAAAATGTGAAGTAATTGAAATTTCAACATGTATGATACAAAATTACTTTAAAATAAAAAAAAACCGGAACTAAGTTCAAAACAAAAATATGGAGGAATCTGAAACGAACTAAAGAATGTAAATTTAAAGCTAAAAAACTGAAGTGCTGTTTCAAACATCTAATAAAAATGAAACCACGTACATGTACTCAGACGACCACGATGAAGATTGAATGCAATGCTCCAGCTGCTAAGTGCCAGGTGGGTTCATGAAGCGTGAAATATCATTTTTTAATGTGAATATGATCAATGCACAATGTTTTAAAATGTTCAGAGCTGGAACCTTAAAATAAATGAGATGGTCAGTCCGGTACAAGGGGCAATGCCAAGATACTATTTTTCTGTATCATAACATTATTATTGTTCATAATTGTCTGTGCAGAAGTTATATATTGTTGATTAATTTTATTTTATAAAATATTGGTCTATTAAAAATAAATAAAGTTACGTTTTTATAACTAGGTCACTAGGGGATTTCCTATAATTGTTGTACCACATTGTACATTAGGACTGGTATACTAAACAAAACTCAATTTTAACTCAACATTTGCTGTTTAAACAAAAGTTGGCTCTAAATAATGTTCCTACCTAAAAGATAAAATATCTGTAAGTAAGTAACTAACCAACAAATATACCATGTAGTTACTGTTTTGTTTTAACAGTTGGAACACATTAAACTGTATGAATACAATAACATGAGACGAAAATACTCTTTTAAATACGCTAAAAGTTTACAAAGATTACACTGGTGATGTATTCTAATAAAAAGTAGATATTAAAGTATTCAAATATAGTATTAAAAATATCCTAGTTGTTATAAAACGTAAACCTCCTAAAGATGTCAGAACTTCAACACTTAGTGCATTCGAAACTTCACGTGCTAACATAGGTACTGAGAAATTAAACTGGAATTTGTCGCTTTAAACTTGCTTGCTTTAGAATTATGTTACAGAATGAAAATTTTAGGTTTACTACTTACAAATGTTTTGGTATTCAGCATAAAGTTTTATTTAATTCCTGACGTTAGAATGTAATAGGAGGATATTATTCTTGCTTAGTTAGTGCAGTCTTAACTTACAAATTAAGTCAGAGCAGTGTCTTGTTTCCGTAGAGCTAACTTTATACCGGCCCCTTCACGGTGGAGACAAACTTTTAACAAATATCTACAATTTTTGCTTTAAAATTTAAAAATAAATAGAATTTGTCGTTAAATGTTAAATAATAATTTAACATAACAGAAGTTTTGACATAATTTGCATCTCTAAGAGTTAATACATATATATGTTGTACGAGGATGTCCGGCTTCCTCACTCAGCGTGCCAAATGCACCTATTCTATGACCACACTAACCAGTACTAAACTTATACTGCAGTTAGGAAGCCGTCCTTACTGTCACTCGGTCATTAATATACATGAATATATTAAATTATATAAATTTTATTTGTAAGTGATTTGTAATCAACAACATTTTATAATTAACGATAAACAAATATTGTCTAAATAATTGTATATTATTAAAAAATTAATAAATATATTTTAAAAGTCAAAAATATGCTAACCATGTTGTATATTTATAATTTTACTTTTACTTGAACTGAATAGCGAATAAACATTCAGTCTGTCAGTGATACTAAGGATACGCCTAGATTTTGCAAATATGAACAATACAAAAACAGTTACCATTCTGGAGCGAGAAATGATGTAATAAATTGCTAGATAGACGCTAGATAGGCCTGAATGCATGGCTCTGTTGATCACTCCCAATTTTATAGAGGATAGCAATTATGTTATCCTATATAAATTATTATAGCACTTAGTTTATTCTTTTCGAAGATTGTTTATACGAAGACTTAGCATTTTTAAATATAAGCGAGCAGAATTCTGTCTTCAGGAGATTAAATTGAACCATATTAAATATACCCCATGCAAGAGGGATATTCAATTAGAACCGACTGACCGGATAGACTGTGCAGGTTTATTCGTGTATATTGCACGAAATTCAATCGACTCTTAAGCTAGAAACGTACGTAAATGTATTCTAGTTTACCTATTTCCTATATTAACTGAGCCAGCTTCGTATTTTTTAGTATATTTTGTCATGCGAATAAAAATTTATGAAAACAATACACGACATAAAAAATGTTATACCTGCTTCGATTAATTATTTCTATACTTAGTTACAATGGTAGCCAATCTAAACTAGCTACCAGCATGAGCAGAGTTATACCACCTTTTCCCAGAAAATTATAACTATGTTTCTTACACTCTTAATTTCTATTCAATGATCGAAAAAACTGAAATAAATAAAAATAATCTATAAGGAATTTTTTTTTTATATTCAAAAACAGATAAAACTATCCTTGTATATAATTGTACTGAACTAGACTATTTATAAAGTTTAATAAGAAATGACTTTGTTTTTTACTTTATATGTTACCGTTTTATTTATGAAATCACAGAATCAATCATATTATTTTATATATATTCATCATTAAAAATATATAATATTATATGTTTTATATAATAAATAATAGTACTTATCTAATAAATTCTACCCTCTTATTCTCCTGACATAATTATTAATATTTCTTACTTCGTTCGGAGACTTTTATGTTTTTTATACACAGTCTATCAAACTCATAAGTACATACTACGGTTATTTTGGATTGTACTTACTTCTCGGACTCGATTTAGCACAATGTTTAAGTAGCATAAGAGGCAGTGGCAAAATGTACGTTGTATGTTCAAAATATATATATACGAGTGTATTTTAAACTTGCATGCATAGAAGTAGTTTAAAGGTATTTAATATTTTGGTTGAATAATAAAATAGAGCTGTATCGGTCTGGATCGTGTTCAAGTTTGTATGAAATATAAGCTACAAAGACTTATATTTAAACACGCTGAAGACAAACGTGCTCTATAATAATAACGGGCTATAAATAAAGCTGTTCAAAATATTTCTAATCATTGCTATAAATCTTATATATTAGAGGAAAGAATTAGAAGCCAATTTATACAATAATTAAGGAATTCTTTAATAACTATGTGTAACCAAACATTTACATTAAAAAACGTGGTCGTTAAGAATACATTTTATTTCATACTGTATAGCGAGGAGTCGCTGGTGTCCGCAGAACTCGAAGTGCTTGGATACACATTTAACTAATGACGTGACGAAGGGAATTTGAAAGTTAAATATCATCATTATACACGTCTGAATCATTATTAAACGCTTGTCACTGCGGTAAAGTAAGATATCTAAGAAAATTATTTTTTTGTTTTTGTACTGTAAGTAACAGTTTTAAAATTTCTTTATCATAACTGATAATTAATAAATATCTAGTGTTTAAGAGTTAGAGCCGCTTTACTAGAACTGATGATTTGATTAAACATTAGTGTTTTGAATTAAGGAGATAGTAGCAGTTTAAATTTGGTACATTTTAAATATCAATTCATTACATAGAATTCAAGATGGTTATGTTGCTATATCAAGTAATTGAAACCTTAATATCTACATTATGTACTATAAATGTTATATCTCTAAAATGAACTTAAATGAGGACTTACAATATTAATATTATACTTGATTAGAATTTTAGAGGAAACTAAATTTTAAAATATTTTAATAAGCGTGAAATTATGGCTGCAGTAAAATTAGCACGGAGCCGTTGACGACGAAATGAATATTTATGAATAATATAAGTATAATAATTTGCCTGTATTCTGGAAATATGAATAAAAAGACAGTTTTTGTATTATTTTGATAGACTTAACAATACTCCCGAAGTTAAAATTGTGTATAACAAGTTAACCTTATAATATTACGTTTGCAAAATTTAAAGAAAATGAAGAAGGATAAATTCATCATCTAGAGCAACACCCTTGTTGTTATATATGACCACCAACACAATAATAAACAACACTTGGGATGGGACACAGTCAGCACGTTTGTAAAACTGAAACAGGCTGTGTTTCTTTAAAAAGACTGTGATGTGACACAAATGTGATGTTTAAAAATACAAATACTTTACAAAGATATCCTGAAAGAGAGCTCAACATACAAGCTTTGTTACAAAATTTGTATTTGACCAAAATATACTAGTCAGGTTAATATTGCCTTTGGCAATTCAAAACAAGGTTGAATGCAATGTGGTCAGTAAATATGAGAAAATACTACAAAATTCATATTTCATTCATTCTTATAAATAAATACAATCTATAGTTTGTAAGGACAATCTGAAATATAATGAAAAAAGAAACTAAGAAATTCCTTCCACAACAATCGACTGAGTAATGTAACCTGAGGGCAACCGATTACTTAATTCCTTCCAAGATCCAGTCAGTTATAATAAATGTAAGAAGCTTTACTGATGACTTTATTTTCATTATAAAGTATTATTGTTTAGCTTACTTTAGAACTGCGGTTTCTTTTATAGTTAAGAGAGATAGATATAGCTTCTTCAGCTTGCAGTTGAAATAACAGACGATGGCACAGCTATCAATTATAATTGATAGGATATAATACCTACATTGTTACACCTATACTTATTTTCATTGTAGATATTTCGATTTTATTTATACTCAAAAGTAAAAATACCATCTGTGAATTATTTATTTTAACTAGAGTAGATGGATATAAAATATTATATTACATACGGACGGATGTCGGATTATACATATATAATCTGACAAGACATTAAATATTATTCAGTTTTCATGTTTTTAACAAAAGCGTGTTATCAGAGGCTTCCGACAACGAAAAAATAACGTAAAATAAAAAAACTACTTAGAAGCTCTATTATAATAAAATAAAACAAATTATATTTATGTTTCAAAACTAAAAGACTTAATTCGATTGTCGTCACTAAAATAGGTTGAACAAAGTACGTCTGTGAATATTTTAATTAAACCTTAGTTCATCAATTCGTTACTAGATGACCAAGGAAGCCTTAATTTTAGATCATGGTGGTAAAATAAAAACTAAATTGATATAAGTTTGTGATTTAAGATAGTGAATATCTGACTGATAAAAATAAATATTACATATTAAAACATAAAAATGTTAAAGATATCATTAATTTCATAATATTCTTTTTACAACTACAAGTATATCAAACAACAGTATATAAGACTTTATCGTATAGTTCTATAATGATTTGTGAAGTGCTACTTCTCTTCTTCATGAAACATGCTCTGCATAGCGATGAGCCAACTTCATCTCGTATATATTGCTATCAAAACTTTAACTGCAGCTCTAAGTGCTCTGGAATTGAACCACAACTTGATATTCGTAGTGTTTGAAGCATTACCTACTTCAAATTTAAAGAGCTATTGTGACGTATACCCGCATTTTATATTTGTATGTTAATAACTTTTTAGTTAAGCTATTGTATTTGAACATTGTGTATGTAAAGGATTTAACTAAATCTAGAATAAGACGTTTATTAATTTAAATGCATATAAAGGAACTTATATTTCTTATTTCTATTGAAGTCTTATAGGAATATATATATGTATATACCTTATCTTCATAGTTACACTATGGTAACAGATCCCTACTATGGTAATATTAATGAATAACTGTTGAGTTCTGTTTAATTTGCAAAGCGGAATTTCAGCACGGATCGCTAATGGATATCTGCAATTACATTGTAATTTATACATTGATTGATACTACGATACTAAATAACCTTCTAAAATGAATCAGACGACTATATTTGTGGCTACACTGTGGAGTTATTCACAGCTAAAAAATAAATAATTGGCAAAACTTTAATAACACGAAGAACTTCAATAGGCTTATACATCAAAAGTAGTATGTACATATTTATGTGTCACAATGATGACAGAACGCAATGATACGCACATTTCTGCCAAGGAACAAAACCTTCTAAAGTAAATGGCACGACTGTGAGTGATGGCTGAACCACTGTGGAGTATATTTACTCACAGCCTTAAAATAACGACTATTATACGGTTTTATCCATACTACATGATAACTGAATATAGTTTGAACTTAAAATAATATAAATATATAAGTTATAGAACAGTAATTGACACTACGTTTGTAATGCTGTAATATATAACAATACATATTAACAAACGTACAAACAATCATAAAACCCTAAAGTGGACTTACAAATAGAAATAAGCAGGTAAGTATAAAATGGATCTTGCAAATGTACTTACATTTAAATGTAGTTACATATAAAATACAATTTAATATTAATTATTAACAAACCATTATCTAAAGACGAAATATCACATTTCTAAGAGTATATAATCTAGTTAAATGTTCTAGTCGTCAATGATAAAAACGTACACAAACATATATTATTTTTAATGTTCTCAGAGTTATAACTTAAGGTACTGTGTAACTTTTACAAATCTGTTCGTAATTGCTCTTCAATTTGGGCGTTGATAAAAAATATGAGACGTCTGTCGTTTGATGAACCACTTTAGAAGTGTTTGTTTTTAATTTAACAATTTTCAGACGATATAATTAAAAGTAAATAGTGTTTATAATTCAAAATGTAATAATAATATTTATAACATAGAAAAGCAAATATTTACATTAGGTTTGTATAATGTTCTTAAATGAAATAAATTGCATAATTAAATTACTTGCTAGTATTGAATATAAATACAATCTTGGATTTACTTTGATATTTCTATAAAGATTTAGCACTTTTGAATTAATAATATTTTGAACCTACCAGGTTCTTAATATAAAGAATATTTGAAGTTATCTCTTTAAAACTATATTATGTATAGGCCATTACTAGCAGCAGTAGTTTATTAAGATCTTAATTTTACAAGGGATAACTATGAGATTACGGCTCAACTATTGAATGGACTTGTTTAAAATGTTCTAAATATATCTTATATATAGCTAAATTTATTACGTTATTAACAATCTAAGGTATGACCAATTTACTTAGATTAGGTAAATTTATTGTTGCTACTGCACGGTTAATTAAATTTTACAAATTGATGTCTCAAGTCAATATTCTATAACTGAAGTCTAAGTGAATTATGACGATATTCTTATGTAAAAGTTGCAAATAAAAATCAAAAACCATAATAATAAATGATCAAAAATATTTCATTAGACTGCCTTGAAACAAATTGTAGTTTAAAAATTGTGTGTATTGATAATTGAATGCTTTTGTATATTATATTGTAATTGAACCATTCTATATTTCATATTCCAGAAACAGTTCCCAAGGCTCCTACGTAATGTAAATGTTATAGTTCAGAGCTGTGTCATCATCCTGCTGCCTTCATGCTTTTAACATTAAACTCTCAATATCAATCAATCTCAATCTTTTACAATAACTGTTGCCTATTTCCGACTGACGCATATTTTATTCGTATCCAAGTAAATAAAGGGTTTCAAACAATATTTATGAGAAGATAAGCTGTTAAAAATAATTTATTTATATAGTTTTTTTAACTTTTTTTTTTTTTTAAATAGAACTAAAAAAACGCTTTACCAATTTCGCTTATTTTTTCTATGTTACATTGATAAACCAAAATTAATTCCATACTGATACATACATACATATACAGATGTTTTAAAAGTGTCTAAAATTACTAAACTCAAAACATAAAATATTACAAAAAATACAATTTATAAAATGTGATTATAGTAAATGCCTCAACAAGTAATTAGTATATTTTTATTATAAAACAGTAATTGTATTGTTTAAAATATAACTTAAGATCGCAAGACAACATTAGTCATAGCTTGTCGAATCTTATTACATTTTTGTGTCATTGTTGGTACTATACAACTAAATTGTACTGTTATAATTAAACATTATTTTAACTTATTATATTAAGTAGAAGCTTCAAAGCTGTGGGTAGTATATATTACATTATAATTGGAAAAGTTTGTTTCAGAGGCTGCAAAGATAATAAATGTATTTAATATAAGAGGAAGCAGGATATGAGACAGCTGTTATTGGCATCTTTGAGATGTAGCGTCCGATTGGAAATCGATCTGAGATACTAACGCTCTTATTACTGAAATATTAATAGTTATATTAAATATATATTATGAAATATCAAATTATAAATTTATTACAAAATAATTTATTCATTTAAAAGTAAAATAATTTACAATTTAAATTGGTAAATTTTATAAAGTTGACTGTACATTGTATATTACAAAATATTGTTAGGTATGTTTGTTATGCCTATGTTACTTGATCGCTCTTTTCCTGTATAAGAGTTTAAAATCATTTAATATGCAATTCAATACAATTTCAATAGTACATTACTGCAGTGACCTGCAAAAGTGTTATTGATGGACGATTGTTTAAATATGGACCGAAACAGATACGCGAGTTCATCACTGCTCAGTTGTGACCAAGGCTTTTATGTTACTTTTGCTCATATAATACGCGGAAAGTAAAATTGAGGAAAATTGTAAATTTTCATACGTTTAATATATATTTTTTTTATTTTTCTATCACCAAGTTTTAAATTTCATATGGATTAAAACTTAGTTCATCACACTCTATTACTCACTTTTCACTTGAACTCTGTATTGAACATTATACACGTTTGAAACTAATTACTTTTTTACATATTTTTACACATTTCAAGTACCTCTCTTCAATTGCTCCTTTTACATTTTATTCCCACTATCAGAAGTTAATTTTTTGTTGCTAACAATATACATATAGTAAGTAATTAAAATATTAATTATTGTGATATAAGATAATAAACCTCTTAAAGATGTCTGAACTTTACCGCTTATTGCACTCGAAACTTCAACGGCTCACGTAAGAACTGTGAGTTTAAACTAGAACTTGATATATGTTGGTTAAAATAGTTGCTTTAGAATTACGTAACGCAATGAAAATATCAGGTTTACTACTTACTTATAATAAAATTTAATTCCTGCAGTAAGAAGTACATGCAAAAGGTCAATCTTACTTAGTTTAGTCTAAACTTACAAACTAAATCAGAGAAATGTCCAGTTGTTTCCGCAGAAACAACTTTATACCGTCCACTTCATAGCATTTAATACTAGACACAAACACTTACACAAACTTTGAACAAGTCACTACAGTTGCTTGACCATTTATAATAAACAAACTTTGTCAAGTAATAATTTAAGGTAACAAAATTGTTTACATTATTCGCAAATCTCTGAGGATATATGAATGTTAGAAATTGGATGTGTGACTCCCTCACCGTACACTTATTTATACTTGTAACTTTCTAACCACGCTACTAAATTTATACTGAACTTTGGGAGGCGTCGTTACTCAGTCATTATTATACACAAATACAAAGTAATATCACTATTACATGATGTTTAATTATAAATGTAGTAATAATAAACTATTTTGGGTTTTTAACAATATTCAAATATTGGAACCAACCAACCAACAACCCTTTTGCTCTACAGACGGAAACCCTGCTCGGATATCTTTCTCTTATATGTTACTACGCTCTCTTAAGCCAGTCCCTAGTATTGCGAAAATAATTAATGAGTCAGTTCAGGCCGGTGATTACATTCATCATCAGATGACGGGCACATTTCTTTAGCTTTGTGTTTCAAATCTATACATATAATTATACTTTTTATTGTGGCTGAGTGTCAAGAGCAGGCTATCCTCCAGGTTGTATGTGATGCTGTCGGCCATGGATATTTTGCGAATATTAATAGTTCAAAAACCAATTCAACATTACCATCCTTGAATAGTGCGAAGGGATATAGGGAAATTAGTACGGATATAGATGAAAACAATGTTTCGGATCACTATCTAACACACTTTAAACGTATAAGTATAAGAGGGTAGAACTATTACATTTTTAAATTTAACCCGACGTTTCGAATGCTTTGCAGCAAACGTGTTCGCGGTAACGTCGGGTCAAATTTAAAAATGTAATAATAAACGCGAGTTATATCCGTAAAATTAGTTTTATTGAGCCGTGTAGTACTCGTGTAAATATTAGAAAACATAAGGGTAGAATTATTGGTGTCGACTTGTAGCCAAAGAACAACAAGTAATATTATATACGAAAAATAAAAAGGGATGTGTTCAATTTACATACGGCAGATGTGAAAGTTCAGAAAAGTGATTTACTAGTATATTATGCAAATTAATAGGACTATTTATAAGGGTAGTTGTAAGATTTATACTTTTAAGATATTCTAATTATTAAACCCAAATAATAAAATATTTTTGATAGTAACATTATATATTATTGGTCACTAGATAAGGTCAAACGAAGTTCATTTTCGCGAAGGAGGCCCCACAGCGGATCAGGGAGCTTGCCTCTACCGCTGATCAGCTCCCTCGTGGGAGACTACGTAGACGAATGCGGAATTATGCCCGCCGCTTCCTAGTCTGCAGTGCCCCCGTGGGAAGGAAGGGTGACCTCTCTCGCGTCATATTGGCCTGTATCGTGAAGGTACCCTAAGTTGCTTGGAACACCCTCAAATGTTATCACCATCGGGGCGTCACGATGAGTGTTTCCTTAACCTGTTATTTTAACCTATTTTACTAAGACACTAAATATTAACTAAGACACCAGTTATATTTTAAACACAATTTAGTTAGTGATTAAGGAATGCAATAATATCTATGTATACATATTTAACAAACCATTTATTTTACAAAACGTGGTTGTTCAAACATGCAAGCTACTTTATTTCTTTAATATATGTTGTTTCATGTAGTATATATGTATAAACATATAGTGAGGATTCGCTGATGTCAGCATAACTTGAAGTAAATTTGAATTTAATCAATGACATGAAATAGGAAATTTTGACAGTTAAATATCCTCATGATAAACGTTTGATTAATCATTAAACGCCTGTCACTGTGCTAAAGAAAGACATCCAAGAAAATTCTTTTCACTGTAAAAGGACAATATTTGCTTTAAAATTTTCATATATTTTTTAACATTAAAGTTAAATAAAGAATTATCAAATTCCTTTATCTCAAAGAACAACCTTTAAACATCACCAGCCAAATTCACCTCTCGAAATGTCATATATTCGTCTTTCTCAAGACCTTACATTGGGTTCTGCGACTTGCTCACAATAAGTTAATATAATGAAGAAGAAAAATACCGTTTAAAAGAAAAGCTCTACTCTCTGCTTCATTGCAAAGCATTCAAGATGGTTATGTTGCTATATCATGTAATTAAAACCTTAATATCTACATTATGTACTATAAATGTTATATCTCTAAAATGAACTTAAATGAGGACTTACAATATTAATATTAGACTAGAATAGAGTTTTGACGGAAACTAAAATTAAAAATATTTTAATAAGCGTGAAATTATGGCTGCAGTAAAATTAGCACGGAGCCGTTGACGACGAAATGAATATTCATGAATAATATAAATATAATAATTTTTCTGTATTCTGATATAGGAATAAAAAGACATTTTTGTATTATTTTGATAGACTTTAGAATGCTCCCGAACTTTAAATTGTGTAAAAAAGTCATAATATTATGTTTCCAAAATTTAATGAAAATAAAGAAGGATAAATTCATCATCTAGAGCAGCACCCTTGTTGTTATATATGACCACGAACACAATAATAAACAACACTTGTGATGGGACACAGTCAGCACATTTGTAAAACTGAAACAGGTGGTGTTTCTGTAGAAAGACTGATATAATATAAATGTGATGTTTAAATATACAAACACTTTCTAAAAACATATCCTGAAAAAGAGCTCAACATACAAGCTTTGTTACAAAATTTGTGTTTGACCAAAAATATACTAGTCAGGTTAATATTGCCTTTGGCAATTCAAAACAGGGTTGAATGCAATGTGGTCAGTAAATATGAGAAAATATTACAGAATTCATATTTCATTCATTCTTATAAATAAATACAATCTATAGTTTGTGAGGACAATCTGAAATATAATGAAAAAAGAAACTTGGGAATTCCTTCCACAACAATCGACTGAGTAATGTAACCTGAGGGTAACCGATTACTTAATTCCTTCCAATATACAGTCAGTTATAATAAATATAAGAAACTTTCCTAATGACTTTATTTTCATTAAAAGATATTATTTTTTTGCTTACTTTAGAACTGTGGTTTCTTCTATAATTTAAAAAGACTAGTATGCTAAGACCAGCTAGTCACAATAGATAATACAAAAAATTTGAAAGCGCGCGCAAAATTTCCCCATGCAAAGTCTATGGGAAAAATTAATTTTTTGACTAATTACTGCAATTAGGCTAATGAGATTTGAGAGTTGTCACTATTTTTCAGCAGTGTAGCATAATGAGACCTTTGATTTGAGCCATCAACGATATTTTTCCCTTTAGTGGTTCTCGAGCTACAGTGTGCCAACGAAATCGCTTCCTGCATTAATATTTAAGATAATTCTTAAACTGTAATTATTAATTCTTCATACAATATAAATTCTAACATATTATTTTACAAATTATAAGTTGATTTAACTATATTAAATAGAAAAAAACATCATTAGTCAAGTTTGTCTAACCTTGAACATGCTGCCTCATTGTCAGTATATAAATATTAGGTACTAATTTTCGCCCGCAACTTCGCCCGCGGGGTGCTTTGATCATAAGTACTCAACTCAAACATTGATATCACATTTACTAAACCGTTTTCGAATGAAGCTAGAATGCTTTATAAATTAATTATTTTGTGTTTGATGTTACGGGAATGTAATAATTTGTTTCAGTTAATTTTAATTATGATATGTTTCATCTATTTGTATCAATAATAGGTGTGACATATTCATTATTGAAAAAACCCCTTTAAAAATAAAGAGAAAAAAAATTACTAAACAGGGTGATTAAACTACACATCACTTAAAATGATCGCTATCGCCATCTATTGATGGCTTGTCCGACACAAAAGCCAAAACCACACATTTCATATAAAGTTGCAACCCCTATTTAAGCCTTTCGGCTTTTGCAATTATAACTTTTTACAAAAAAAAAAAAAAACTAAAATTTCATAAGTCCAACATTAAAAATGAAGTTTCACACAAACATGCAACCCCTATTTCACCCTTTTTTGAACGAAATTAGTGTCCTGCCATTTCATTTTTATTGTCTCAGTCTTTATAAAGATTTCGTGATGAGTGAGTGTTTTTCGTTTTTATATATACAGACTAGATTAAAAACTTTTTTTTTTAATTATAAATTTGATAATATTTTTTTTACAAATATATCAAATGGCAGTATATATACTTCTCACTATATACCTGTCAAAACTTTATCGTATAGTTCCATAATGATTTGTGAAGTGCTACTTCTCTTCTTCATGAAACATGCTCTGCATAGCGATGAACCAACACCATCTCGTATATATTGCTATCAAAGTTTAACTGCAGCTCTAAGTGCTCTGGAATTGAACCACAACTTGATATTCGTAGTGTTTGAAGCATTACCTACTTCAAAATTAGAGAACTATTGTGACGTATACCCGGGTTTTATATTTGTATGTTAATAACTTTTTAGTTAAGCTATTATATTTGAATATGTTATATATAATGGGATTGCAAGGCTTTTACTTATTTATATTCACATGAAATAAGTTGTATTTCACATTATTTATTATTTCAAATATTATTATATTTATATTCATATTTTTAAATAAAAACAGAGTCATCAAGCGTAGGGTTTTCTAATCAAGGCTGTTAACAGTCTTTTGCAACGCCAGAGGATGAAAAGAGTGTTCTAATCATGTATTGACTTGGAAATATTCCTGCAAGAGAATGATTCCACATCTTGGTAGTTCATACTTAATATATTGTTTCAATTTATTTCAATTAATGAAAATACAACATAGAAACCGACGGACAACAATAATAAAAAAGTGTTATTTTTCGTAGTTTGGTCAAAATTACTTTTTTGTCTTGTCAAATAAGTAAGTTTTTTTTTTGAAAATCATTGTATTATATTGATTGAAGTATCCTATGTCAATAAAACATGTGCTTTTATCTTCGTCTCTAGTATAAGACAGTTCGAAACTACGCTATTTTGATATATATGACTTGATGTTGATTTCTTATTTAGTAGAAAACTGAAATATATAATTAGAGTGTTTTGGTACATCAATTTTAAAAGACATTTCTAATTCCAATATTATGCCTTGCCGTTCCATCGTCGTAGTAAAATATGTTTTCATATGTTGTCAAAACAAATTTAGTAAACATTTTCTGTAATTATATCTGTTTATTTTATCTGTTTGTTGCTTTTAGGGTTTATGTGAAGTTATTATTGAGCTTGGAGTATTCAAAAGATTCACAGTTTTATTAAATATATTTTCTTATTTTTATTACTTCTGTTTTTTTATTCTAGATGTTATAAGTAACGTCAGGTTAGTTGTTTCTTTGTTTGTCATTGTAAATACTACTGCTACTGATAACATTTTAAGGTTACTTGAGTATACTAATTAAGCATCTGAATTGTAGATAAGTGCATCTCAGCCCATCACTTAGAAGAGAAAAGCATTTAAATATATTAATAAGCACTTCTTATTATTGTGTCAATATGTTTATTTTATTATGTGTAAAATAATATTATAGTAATATATAAGTTATTTTTCCATCATTTGTAATATTTAAATTGAAAATCGCGCTCAGTTGTAATTGAGTTATAATCTCAGTCATTAGGCAATTGAAAGGGATTTTGAATTGCAAAATAATTTAACAAGCGTAAAATTATATCAGGAGCTAACGCAGCCTTTGAAGCCGCAATGAATATTAATATCATGAAATATCTTAAAATAACAATGTTTTTACTACGTTACAATCCCAATAAAGAATATTAGTGTTATAAATATGCTATTTTTATTTTCTTTTACACAAATACAAAAGGGTTAGTTACAGAGTAGGCAAACTTATTTAGCTACTCTGTGCTACAGTAATCTGTTTTCCTATTACAACACGAACAGAAACAAGAGCACTTATATCTTTTGCACACAAACGATTCGTTTCAATTAGTACTGAGTAGTATTCTTATAGATGATAAAAAGGGATCTTATTCAGTAATTAACGTGGTATCAGTATACACTTACTTAAATGGGGTGCTTGTAAGCAACTAATAATGCAGTGATATGGCAAGCAAACTTTTTTTAATGTATAAGTGTGTATAAAAATATTTTCTACAATAATTTCGATAGATGTTTTTATGGCAAAATATAATAAATATTTTCATGAAAGTGTAATTTATGTTCATAATAATTATTAACAAATTCACGAAAAATTGCAATTTAAACCAAATTTACAGTAGAAATAATCTTGCTATACCTGTTACCAGGCTCCATAAAATATTTAATTGGTTCAAGGTTATATAAATTTTGCAATAAAATTACTGGTAAAGTTTTAGATTTGTCATTAAACTTAATCTATTACAGTATAAAGAATTACGTTTATTCAGTTTGGTCTCGGAATTAATTGTATTTTATCGAATAAATAGTAACTTTCACAATTTGTTTACGTTTTTACTATTATTCTTTTGGCCGCTCGCTTAGTAATTATTACTTGCAGCAATGTGGGCGATCGGCTTGACCGTTCCCTCAAATAAGGTAAAGAGGGCGATGGCTGATCCTTGCGTGATGTTCGTGAAAGTTTGCTGTAACAGGTTGTCATGCAGACCGAGTTGAAAATATTACTTGACTGAAATCATAAGTCTTTAATATCGAAATGATTATGATTGTTCTCGCTGCAACCTGTCTAAGCCACGCATTTCTTATAATTGCCACAATATGCATGAACCGGTGTCGCAGATTACTATCTCTTACAATCATCATTGCCACTAATTGATTTATACTGATAATTTAAAGGTGTATTGATTTATATAAAATCTCTGAAAGATGTATAAAAAATTTTTGTGTTTTCTTACTTATTCTGTCATTTATTATAATATATCATTAATTTTGGCTTTGAAATGATATTAAATTATGTATTAGAAGCATTATGTAAATATGAACTCTTTTTATAAACACAATTCTTTTTACTGTAAATAAATCATAAAAACAGAAGACAAACAAATCCTAAAGAATTTTATTACAAAATTAATCATCATTTGAAGTTCAAACCTATTAAATGAAACATACACACGTAATTTAATATCTAGTATTATCTTAACCTCTGAGAGACTTTACTTTCCTTTTTGTGAAAATCCTTTAAGCTTGATATTTATTCATGAAGTCGCGCATTGCGTTCAAAAAATAAACACATACAGCTAAATGAAATTAAAATATTCTGTTTTTTCTTCCATTCTAAAGTCGTTACTGAAATATTTTTAATAAATAACAAACAAACTTTTTTTATAACGTTAATAAATGTTAATCAAATACAAGAAATAATTGAAAATATATATTGTATAGTTTCTTCTTTAAGTTAAGTATCCAGATAAAAACAAAAATACTTACGTCTTTACGGATAATAAGTCAGACCGACCTTTTTTTTATTTTTTTTCCGTTGGAAAAACCCATTACGGGTACCCCGTCGGCCCAGGGGGTGATGGCCGGAGGGTTATGTGGGACTATCCGGCAGCATAGAGGATGCTGCCATTTTTAAGGCTACCCACTAAAAAACCAACGGTTGCCCTCTTCGCCGTAGTGGGACGCCACGAGATCGCGTTTGCACACACCGTGACGCCCCGGCGAGACCCCCCTAATGAGGGTGCCCCGAGCAACGTAGAGCACCCTCCCATCGTAGGCCTATGTTAGGTAAGGAGGGTCACCCTCCCTCCACACCAGGCCTACAACTGGGGAAGGAAGCGACGACCTACAATTTCACATTCTAATACGCTGCAGTAAACACAACTCTTTAATGTTAAAGCGTGGTTTTCTTTCAGACCAATAAAACTCACATTGGAATAACTTCTAACATAATACAAAGCTCAGTTCCGGTCCTGTCTGGGGTACTGTAGTCACATATTGGCATAATGTCAGCTTGCAGTTCTAGAAATAAATAACTTCGTAAAAGCCTAGTTACTCTTGCTTAAAAGACAACCACATTGTGCTCGGACAGAAACACCGTTACAAGCATGTTGTTCCCGTCAGAATAAGCGAATCAAAATATATCATTCTGGACCCGATTTACTGTTTTAAGTACGGTATAGTCCTAATTGTCTAAGTGATGTATGCTTTTAATAGCCTGTGTTTAACATTCTTGTAGATATCATATTTGAATAAATAAAATAAATAAATTTTCAAATAAAGAGGGAGGCAAAAGCGCAAGCCAGGTAAGTGTTTTTATTATTAATGTTAGTATAAGAGCTTTGGCGATTTTTTGAGGAAGAAGTAGGCTCTCTTTTTAACGGTGGCTATTTTTATAAAATTATATGTTACGTTATTTGTCCGCAAAGCACTCCTAAACTACTAAATCGATTGAAACAAATTTTGAACTGTAAGTGCAATTTGATCCAACTTGAAAGAGAGGATATTTATATCTCAATTTATAGTCGTAACATTGTCTTTATTGCTATTGTTTATGAATGTAAGATCATATTTAATACAAGGCCAAGAAGATACATATTGCGTTAATTTAAAATTATTGAGATAAGGGCGGACAGGTGATAAACAACAAGAAAAAAATAATAATATCTTAAAATTATTACAATAAACAAACAATATAATACTGAGAGATATGTACAAAGATAGTACCATAATGTAATAATCAAGAATATATTATTGCAACGAGTTCATTTATTACTCACTTATTGTTCTAATAAAACAGTTCGTAAAACTTTAAAGTAGAAATAGATTGTTGGAAAAACTAATATATTTTTAATGAAGTATTACTATCAAATATTAGTTTGTATCTCGGTTTCCGTTTGTTTTCTTTCTTTCTTCGTTTTTAAGTCGTGATAAATTTCTTCTAGCTTTCTATTTTTTGTTTCAGGTACCATTATTAAAACATAGACCGCTGTTAGAGTGCATAATGTTCCAAAAGTATAAAATATAACATGAACTCCAACACTTTTTATAATAAGTTTAAATACTAAAAGCTGGCAAAATTCTGCAAACGAGGCTAGTGACATTGCAACTGCGAGTACTGTGCCTCGATACTGTAACATAAACAACATACTCATTTTTATATCTATGATGTATCAAGTATTCGTACGCTCCTAAAACTATGCATAGATAACATTTTTAACAAAGCATTTTCAGACTTAAAGTTACCTTGAAAGAGAAGACTTCCCCCGTTATAATTATCGATATAGGCATGAGCGCAAATGCATCACAGAAGACGCACAAGCACAAAGTTAACATAGGGATCCAGCCGGGAGGATTGAGGTGTTGCAGCTTAAACCAGGTTGCCAAGACAAAAAGGCTGACACCAGAAACCACACAGGCGACAAAAAAAAGAGGCTAAAACATATGCTTCTATAGTTAATATCAAAAATTTAATAGCAATAAAGTATAACAATTTATTAATAATTAATAGGTCGAGATGTTTTCTTATATTGTTACTGAATCTAAAATAAAGTTTTGTTTCCCGTGACATTTGAATATGTTGATTTAGATAATAAGTTAAAATCACTCCAAATATGTTTAATAAGATTTGCTCAAATAAGATTTTGTATTTGTCTTGATAAATTAAAAACCACCAGGGCAACAACTATCGAAATCTGTTCAGCAGTTTTGACGTGAAAGGCTATTAAGCAAATTTTAATCAGCAAATGACACCATGTTTAACATTCGTTTGATTTTTGTATCATGCAGTAAACATTTAGTTTTAAATAAATTAATATATAGATAGATTTTGTCTCGTTCAGTAAACATAAGTATGATGTCAGGGGCTATACCGAAATGTACAAATTAAATATAAAACAACTCGTAAAAAAATAGTAACACAATAGACCACTATAGATTACACTTAACTAAATATCAAAAATATTACCCGGCGTCCAGTTTTCTCAACGATGCCTGATGTTATTATCGCGCCACATAATTGCACAACTCCAATCACCATGGCCTGCTGATTGGGACTAAAATGATTATATTTTTGAAGTCCTGAAGCCAAGTTAAAGAGAACTCCGGCAAAGTTCATAACTAGAACAGACCCGCATAACTCTCGTGATAAAACAAGTATTAAAGAGATTTGGAATGCTCTACGAAGTATGTGATCACGCACTAAAAGAAATAAGTTGATTATTATTGTTAGTAAGATGTATATATTTTATTTATTCGGAACAAAAATTACAATTTTACTACTTTATTTTTTATTACTTATTATTAAATGGGGTATTGAGGATTTTCTAATGAAGACCAAATATTGCTTTGCTTAAAATATGGAGCTGGTAAATTTTCAGACACTTTACCTAGGTAAAATTTTGATAACCGGCGTACATTTGTGTATTGTGCTTTCTACAGATATGATAAATACTTTTTTTTTTCTTTTAGACAAATAAAAATAAACTTACTAATATTTTTTATCATATAATTCCCTTTGCTCTCGTCATTTTTTTGTTGTTCTTTTATAAACTCTATTTCATCTCTGACGACTCTGTCGTCGCAATTTTTGGATCTAAGCCATGCCAGAGATTTAAGGGCTTCCTTAAGAAAAAAATATGAAATTGAATATTTAATTTATTTAATATATCGCACTTGATAGTTATGGACTATTATAGCCAATCATAACTATTGACTTTGGTATGAATATTTGTTTACTATCTTTTTAAAAAGGATTATTGTACGATTTTAACTTTATTTTCCACTCACATCCTCCTTTCCTTGTTTTACCAAATAAGAAGGGGATTCCGGCATCATCAAAAAAACAACAAAATGAATAGCTGGTATAATCATAAGCACTATAAGAACTACTTGGTAACTGCAGACGTCTCCGATTATAAATGCAAACAAATTTCCTGTGATGAAAAAGATTGCTCCCTGAAATTTCCTTTTAGGTCAAAATTAAGAAATTAAAGTATTAATCATGATGAATACTATTTTTTGGAATTTTTATAGACCTCAACATAATTCTCACCCAGCATCCTAAAGCGCCCCTTACATTATCCTCACTTATTTCCTTGATGTACGTGGGACAAGTTACACAGCTTCCGGCCATGACGACTCCAGCTACGCTCCTTGCAATGAGGAACATACTAATATCCATTGAACATAGTTTTAAAAGCCAGACGGTCTAAAACAACAAAAATGTTGAACACCATCATTATTCGAAAAAATAGTAGCCATATGATATAAAAGATTGTATTTTCAAGATTATGTATGTTTATTTATTCTAAAACTCACGACACTGGCCCCAGACATTAAGAGAGTCGCTAGTTTCCTGCCATACCGATCTCCAATAGCGGCTATTAAGTAAGTAGAGGGCAAACATATTAAAGGCGGTAAACATGCCATCCAAGAAATCTAATGTAAGTAGAAAATCAGAAAATAAAACTTTTAAAAACAAAAAGAAAGAAGCACACATCATTTTGTCAAGTTTTAAAATAGTATAAGTTAGCAAAAATAATTTTTAAAATGATCAAAACATAATAAATGAGAACATTTTTTTTCTTGTTTCAGTGTTTTTTCTGGATGCATGTCAATTTGTTTATAAGTAAAAATAGTTTTTCATGAATCCTGAAAATTATATTAAAGTAAAAGTTAAGAAAATTAAAACAAGTTACCTCGAGGTCAGTCAAAGGTACTCCTTTGGGTGATCTTTTTGATTGTAAGAGGAGAGTCATGGGTGACATCCACCCTGAAATGTTCCCGTAACAGAACATCGGTATGGAAACTGAAAATACAGTCGTAGTTTTTTAATAACCACGTTTTAACGTTTTACCGTTTTAACGTTTTAACGTTTTAACGTTTTAACCTTAGTATATATCACATTATAACCAAATTAAAAAAAGACACTAACTTAAAAGAACGCATAATTTTTGATTGAAACAGCTTCCTTCTAGAATTAGTAAAAACTTCCTCATATCGAGAACAAAATTGCCTATGTAACTTTGAATAATTCACGTTTTTTTTCTTATATTAAAGTCACAAATAAATTGATTGTACGATTTGCAATCAGCCTACGTCGCGCGTAGTCCGACTGTTGCTGTGTGTTAAGAACGTTTACTGTGAACTCATCGGTACATAGTTTTAAAAATAAAAAAATATATAATAGTTTTTTGTTTTTATATATATAGCTATATTATAGTTTAATTTGTAACATATGTTTTTTAATTGATATAAAAAGTAATAATAAAATGGAACATTTAAAATTACGACAAATTTATTCAAATGACATATATAAAACAAGGTCCTTTTCTAAGATGATAACAAAATGTATGTTCATTGATATATTAAAAAATAATTGATTGATATATAAATATATATATATTTTAAAATTATCAGTTATTCTTATTTTTTTTATTTTTTTTTTTTTTACACTGTCTGAGTTAACGCTTGACTACATTCCACCTGATGGAAAGTGGAAATGTAGTCATAGATGGTAAGGCACATTAACTCCGTAACCTATTCACTCTTCTCTTGAAGACACCCACATTGTATTCAGATGGAAATACCAACGCAGGCAAGCTGTTCCAGTCCTTCGCCGTGCGAATAAAGAAAGATGAAGCAAAGCGCTTCGTTCGGACAGGTGGAATGTCCACAACGTATGGATGGATACTCGCCGTGCGTCGGGATGTCCGTTGGTAGAAGGGGGATGGGGGAATTACGTCATGTAATTCCTGTGCACACTCTCCAAAATGTATCCCATAGAATACTGAGAGGCCAGCAATTCTCCGCCTGTGTTCAAGGCTTTGAAGATTGGCGTCAACCAAGTCTTGGTCGCCAATAAGCCTTTTTGCTCGCCTCTCGATTGAGTCCAGAACCGCTAGATGAAACTTTGCGGCACCAGCAAATATGTGACCACAGTACTCCACACACGACCGGATCTGTGCTTTGTATAATACAAGTAGCTGTCCCGGTGTAAAGTACTGTCGGACCTTCGCAAGAATAGCAAGCTTTCCTGCAGCTGCTCTTGCTCTGGACTCAATGCACCGACCATAGTTGAGGTTCGAGGAAATCTCTAAGCCTAACAACTGAAGCCGGTCACTGTATTCCAAAGATACATTCTGAAAAGAAGGAGCCAAGGTGAAAGGGCTCCTTTTGGCGGTGAACAAACACGTCTGCGTTTTGGTGGCGTTGAATGTGACAAGATTGGCACTGCCCCATGCAGAGACTGCCTGAAGTTTGTCACTCAAACGTTGCACCATGGCTTCTCTTTCTGACTGTACTTGTTCTCTACTAGCACGAGTGCTTGGCAGATATCTTTCTACAACTGTGCTGTCGTCTGCGTACCCATAGATTCCGGGCTTCAGCAGATCGTTTATATGCAGCAGGAAAAGAGTTGCAGAAAGAACGGACCCCTGAGGAACCCCGGCATTTATTGTTAAGGGCTCCGACGAGCACCCTTCAACAATAACTCGGATAGTTCTAAGGTTCAGGAAGTCCGTAACCCAGCCGATCAGACCAGGAGAAATACCGTACGCTGAAAGCTTGCTTATAAGGCTCGCATGCCAGACCCTGTCAAAAGCCTTCGAGACGTCCAGAGAGACGGCGACCGCTTCTCCGTTCTTCTCGATAGCCTCGCCTAAAATGTGAGTAGCATACACTAAAAGGTCCCCAGTGGACCTATTTCGGCGAAACCCGTACTGTCGGTCACTGAGGAGATCGTTACCTTCTAGGTATGCTAAAAGGCGCGAGTTCAATACACGCTCCATAATCTTGCAGAGTATGGAGGTGATTGCAATCGGTCTGTAATTGGCAGGATCGGCACGTCTGCCTTTTTTGGGCACTGGTTGCACGTTGGCAAGCTTCCAGGATTTCGGCACTATTCCAGTCTCGAAAGAGAGGCGATACAGACGTGTTAATATAGGAGACAACTCAGCTGCGCATGTTTTAAGCAGAATGGCTGGTATACCATCAGGACCACTGGCTTTATTCACATCCAAACGACACAATGTTCTCCGTACCTCTCTGTTTGTGATGCGGATTTCAGGCATCGAAATACCGCAGTGAGGAAGATGTGCTGGAGACGCATTGCTAGTGTCAAGATGTGAATTATTAGCAAACAGAGAAGCAAGTAAATTCGCTTTCTCTGTCGCTGTATGGGCCAGGGATCCGTCCGGCTTCTGCATTGCAGGCAGTGAGGGTTTACAGAAGTTCGACTCGATCGATTTGGCAAGAGACCAAAAAGCTCGACTGCCGGTTGGTCTGACAGAGAGCTCTTCGCCATTCTTAGCGATTCGATCGAGACGAGCCTTCCGCAACGCCTTTTTGTAAGACTTGGCAGCTCGGTTAAAGGCTCTCTTCTTAGATCTTACATCCGGAGATTTGCGGCTTCGAGCGTCGGCCCAACTGAGGTATGCCGAATGTTTTCGGCCTTCAGCATGACCACATTCGGCATTAAACCATGGGCGAGCTTTGCCACCGATGGGTACATCAGCAAACGGAATGAAATACTCCATTGCTTGATGCACCACATCAGTTATAGCATCTGCGCAACTCGACGGATCCAAAGAAGAGAAGCAGACCTGCCGCCAAGGATAAGATGCAAAAAAGTGCCGCATCTCATCCCAATCTGCTGACTTGTATTTCCATATTCGCCTGACACCATGTGGTTCAGAAACTGGTGGGGAATAAGTAAATACAGATTTCACCAGACAGTGATCGGAAGTTCCCAAGGGGGAGGAAACCTCAACACGATATCTGTCCGGATCAGTTGTCAGCAGAAGGTCAAGGCAGTTGGCTGTATGGGACTCCACATCAGGGACCCTCGTCGCTTGCCTAACCAGCTGAAAGAGGTTCAAAGACAACGCGAAGTTCCGCGCCTCTCTTCCAGCATGGTCCGTCTTCTGGTACGGGTACAGCCATTCCTGATGACAGGCATTAAAGTCCCCCAGAAAGACGAGCTGCGCTGAAGGGTATCGATGCAGAGCCATATCAGCAGCCTCACTGAGATAATCAAATAAACGAGTGGTCTCCTGATCACCGCTGTGCGAACGGTAGACACAGTAATACAGGATTTTTTCGAATCCTGTATCTACTAAAACCCATATGGAAGAAAAAGTGGGGTCTTCAAGGTGACGGAGACGATGGATACAGAGGTCGTTCCGCGCGTACACACATACCCCGGCACGTGAGCGAAAGTTGTGCTCTAACGTGTAACCGGGATAATCCAGGTGTGCAGCACTCATAGGACATTGAATCTGCGTCTCCGTCAAAAAGAGCAAGTGCGGCTGCGCTGTCTCGAGATGGTGGTGGACAGGTTCGAGATTTGAGTGCAAGCCTCGGATGTTACTGAGGTGCACTAAAAGTGAGGAGGAGTGCAACCGCTGAAAAAACTTGTTCCTTTTTTTTAAACTTTTCATAAAATAAATATAATAAGAGTGAATAGCATGGGAAATGGCAGTTGAACGAAACGCTGCGTATCGAACCCGACATCGAAATTGGTGTTGTCATGCCACTGGGAGGCTAGTCTGGAGACTGCGGGGACGCCCGAACCCCCCCAGGGATCGCCATCGGGCCTCCTCGTCTGGTCGCCAACCAGCACGATGGAGCCACCCTGGGATTTTTCGCAGCTGGCGGGGCAGCCTTTCGTGGGTGGCTAACCTACTATTTGGGCCCCCAACTATCTGCGGGCGGCCAGCGGAAAGCCGTCGCTTCGGATCCCGCTACCCTCCTCGACTAGGCACCCGACACAACCAACATCAACTCGACGCCAAACCGGTTCGCCAACGCAACGCAGCTGTTCAGACCCATTTCCCATATACGGCTTTATTGAGCAGCGTGCCGGAACACGACTAGGTCGCTTTGCGGCACGACTTTGCCCAATGGGTGGTAACCTTGCCGGCGACCCGATGTTATGGTCTACCACCGAGAAAAATGTAAATCTAGAGTTGTTCTGTTACCAATTTTACCAAATACCAAATTTTTCATTACTTGTACAGATTTACATCTAAAACATTTAAATAGACTAAATTTATTAAATATTTTAATAAAGTTTAAATTTTAGGTCAACATATGTTGCAAGAAATTGTATGCGGAGATTACAATCAACTTTATTAATTAACGGTGTAGTCCCAACAACGTGGGCTTCCTGTTTAATTTAATAATAAAATCGACTCCATCATAACTTTCATTAAAGTCATAGAAGATATTTCAAAATATTTCATAACAAAAAAAAAAAAAAATTTGATAGTATTTCCTTTTTATTTGATAATAAAAGAACAAAAAAACAGTAACACGTCGGTTGATAACACAACCACCCGAATACGCGGTTTACGTAAAACGCATATACAACATCCATTGCGTGCACTGCGTACCTCAAATTCTCACGATACACGCGCAATGAGCTCTGTATCCAGCATCTCCGCTATCTTGAAGACCTCAAATTTTCCATTTGGGCTTTTGTAAGCACAGAAATGATATATGAGAATTTTAGTGACGCTGCTGACACGGCTCTCTATAAATACCCTAAGGCGCAGCTCCTTTTCCTAGGGGACTTTAACTAGGAACGCCACCAGACCCTCAATTTCAACTCGCTGCGATCCCGAAATCTCGGGTGCTGTTTGCATGTTGAGCGAAGCGAGCCAAGCCGAAGACTTCACCTTGGTGGGGGATGTCGTAATTGTAGACCTTACACTTGCGCTATTTTTTTTCCATTAAAGTCTATAGGAGTGATGTTTTTTGGACATTATTCCTCAACGATAATGAATTTTTTTTTTTTTATCAACCTTCACTCATATCAGCATGGTATGTGTGCAAAATTTGAAACCGAACCGTTAAGCCGTTTTAATGCCAACTTTGTAAAACCAAAGCAAATTCTCTCCAGTGGAGCGCTCCGCTCGCTTCGCTCAATAACTGAACTCAGGGCTAGTAGAGAGAAATGAAGTTTTTCAGTATTCTTGAACCTTTTTTAGCTAGTTGGGCACTGATATAGAGTTTTACACATCAAATCAGCCGGGATCTTCTGCTACATTGTGCTGTCTTCTGAAATCTTTTTAGACCACCAAACTGCGATCCACGTGGTGTCAGGGTAATATGGACTTACAAGTCCGCAGATTTGGAAATACGACGGAAAATAATACACTTTTTATAGCATAGACTCTGACATAGACATAGGTACTGGTTTTTACTTATTAAAAAAACTTACTTATCAATATGTGCCAAAACAAATTGCGATTTTAAAAACTGTTATGTCTGTTTTTATAGTTATTTAAATTATATATTTCCAATAGAACTATTTTTAGCGGATTAAATTCGCAATCCTATTCACGGGAAGATGAGATCTAAGTGTCTGTCGATAAGTCAGTTAATTAGAATTCTGTTTAAAACGATTTCTTAGTTTACGGTCATAGAGTTCCGGATGTACACAAAACGCACTAACAGCATCTTGAAGTTTGACAGTATGGTCGCAGACTAATGTCATATGACATGACATGTCATGACATGACTGTCATGACATGACATGATATGACATGACAGGACATGACATGACGTAGGTCATGGGACTTTACATTGTTTATGATTGAGTCCAAAATGTTAGCACCCACCATCTTCTCTTTTAAAATTATAATATGTTTTTTGTCGAAAGTTTTGCAAATCATTTTTAGTGTATATCGGGGTTCCCTAGCAAAGATCTTGCCTTAATAAAATTTACGCTTAAACATCTACGTTATATGATCACTTTACAGTCCTTTGTGCTGAAAAGTAGAACGCGACAATAATAATGTATACGATGGATTGGAAAAATAGGAGATGCAGTAATAAATGCGAGCTATGTTTCTGGTTAAGAAAAATGCTATATTATTTTATATTTATTAATTTTTATGTTTATTTAATTTTACTTTATGTAAAAGTAATATCATTCTAATTTAAGATATATCTCTAATATAATATCAGTTAAATTATATATTAGATGTTCACACTATTACATCCCATCAGAGTAAATAATGAATAACTTCTATAAAAATAAATTTAAAAGAATAAAGAACTAAATACAATTAGTACTTTAAATATTATAAGATAATTACGTTAATTACAATACAGTATCAGTATCCACACGATATCAAGGTCGTTTAAGTTTAATTAAATTCAACCCACATATTGCTTTGAAAAATAAATTTACAACATTATCTAATGCTCGCTCAACCTACAAATACTGAATGAGATATCACAACTTCTCACTCCCAACCTATCAGGCTTATCATTGTCGAAGTTAAATTCATTCCTTTTGCAAATTTTAACATAAAAGTTTTTGTTAAATTACTTATTAAATTACAGTTTGCTTGTTATCATTAATAGTAAGTAAAAGTTATGGTATTTGTTTTGTTTTTCTAGCTATGAACATTTAAATATTGTTATAATATAATATTTTAATTCGTTGCAGTGTATTACTTAATTACATTAGAGTTTTCGCTCGCAAAATTACAAAGTCTTAGTTTAGAAAGTAGTCACATTTTTGTAATACACATTTTATAATGAACTTGTAATGTAATAACTAAAAAAACATAAAATAATCTTAAACTTAATATTTATTTTAGCTCATTAAATACAATAAAAACAATAAATTATTGTAATTGTAGTGCTAAGAGTTTAATTGTACTCAATTTTAGAACAAGAGATATAAGAATGCCAATATTTTAAAGTGAAAATGAAATGTAATTAGGTAAATTGTTTAAATTATTGCTAAAGTTGCTATCGTTATAACTATATCGTAAAGGATATAGTTATTATCTTATATTTAAGAAGCAAAACTGTTTGAAACGTTTTAACTTACATGAAAAGTCATATCACTCTATTAATGCAATTAAAAACTTTTAAAAAGTATATCGAAAAATAAAAAAAAAATACTTGCAATAACTGATTCCAATACAACAACAGCAATTTTTAAGTATACATAAATAATAGTGTTCCGGATATTGTAACGAATGAAATTCGTTTTTGTGGCCGCACTTTAAAAAATAATACAATACCCCCGAATCACCCCTTTTATTTTCTTTTATTGGAAAAAAAACAACACCATATTCCAGTAATTTTCACATATTAAACCAGAAACGATGACCTAGTAAAATTTTGGTCAATAAAGTTACACTTAGGAAGTAAATTAATAAACTAAGTAAAATGTCAAAAATATTACAAATTAAAGAACAAATTTAAACAATACATCAAAATTATTATTAATTAGTAAAATATGGTGTTATTTTTCATTATAATTGTTACGATATCTCACTATAAAATGAATTCTCAAGTAGTTTGTTTTACATAAGGGAATATGAATTGCAACATGACATTACATAAATGAAATCTTACTAAGCAGGTTAGGGTAAAATTATGTAAAATTTTAAATTTTTTTCTTCCTTACGTTTTTCCAGTGATACCAATGTGGGGGAGGTAGAAAACGTATAATGTAATGTTTTCAAAAATTTATGTATAAATTTAGTATAGCGGTGGTGGTAAGATCTATTAGGATTCATACGAAAATCTTAACCAATATTTCTAAATTTGCAGTTTAGAATAAAAATAAAAAGATGCTAAAACCGAAATAACTTATAATAACCGAATAATAACTATTAATAACCGAACCGAATAATAACTAATAATAATTATTAATAACCGAAACCGAATAACTAATTGGCCCGAAATAGTATTATTATTAGAAGTATTTATAGTTTAATCATATATTATATTCCCCTGTAGTTATAACATATTATTTTATGTTTTTTTGTAGAAATTCTTACTTCAAAGAATTCACAATCCAGTTTGTATACAACGACACATTGCAATGTGCAAAGGCGTACATCGAAGTCAGCAGTGTGTCAACACACACTAGACAAGGCCAACCACTTTCTCCGATTGGATATACCAAAGATCGTCGCTCGTCAACACAAATATATTCCAATAATGATTCGCGAGCCTATTGAAATTAAAAACCGCCTAATTTTAATAGAGAAGATGGTTGGAATCTATTAAACACCTGAGATCCTGTCATGAAAAATATTAAACCCCACGTCAGTGAACATACTGCCAGGCCCATAGATACAGTTAATGCATTTTGTGTGCATCCTGAAATCTATAACCGTAATCTCAGGAAATGTTAAAGGTAGTTGATAAATAAACTGACTGACTGACAGACACCATCATCTCGGCTTACCGCGAACACGTTTGCTGCAAAACACTCGAAACGTCGGGTTTAAATTAAAAAAGGTAAAAATAAACGCGAGTTATACCGAAATAATAACAACTGTGTCATCATTCACATTTTCTGGTCACTATTCAGCTTATATTCAGATTTTCATAATGATCATTTCACTAAGCACATCACAAAGCAGCCATTATGTTATTCCAGTTAAAAAGATAATGATTTTTTGCAATTCTCTAGCTTTTTACTTTGCTCTTCATAATGTCTTGTAGATTTGTATGCAATTTGATAATTTTAATAATTGAATTGTTTCTATAACGTAAAGCTTTACAGTTTTATTTTACTTTAAGCATAGACTCGTTTTTAACCATTGCAGAGCAGAGCCTTTTTTCAAAATATTATAAATACGAATAGCTAATTTATCTACTGGACTTAAAGCTTTGATATAAATATATTTATTTTGTTTATAATTATTAGCAAGAATCATCCCGCCGAATAACCGATAACGGTGTAGAAACTGTATTTTAGGTTCACATTAGCGATCACATAAAACTTAATCAGTTTAAAAAGTTGAAACACTCTTGAATCTGCTATTTTTTTGGTCAGGAAATGCATTTACGCATTCCCGGCGCATCGGGGACGCAGCCTGGGACATGTGGTCCTCGAACGAGGTAATACCCACTAAAACCTGACAGTGGTCCGCCTTCGGCGTGAAGTAGGAACGCCCGCGGAACTCCTTGCGGAACGTCAGAGGGCCCCATCCGGCACTCTTGACTCTGCTGCTTCATGATTACATAAAAAGTATTCTTACAATTTATAACATATAATATAACATATTGCACAGTTTTGCTTACACTTATTGTCTGTCTGTCAAATAGCTATCTAGACAGTTGAATATTTATTTAATGCTTAATCACGTGTAGCATTAGCTACTGTTGAAGGTTTCTCGGGATATCTACGATTAATCGCTCATAAATTAATATTTAAATTACTCTGACTTGAGTTTGATTTTTGAGAACTATATTTATTCATAAGGAACGGAAGATATAAGAGTATAAGATAGTAAAGTCCATAGTTCACATTTAATGTAATAAAGTTTAAATCTCTCAGTAAATTTGAAAGCACCGAGAAACATAGTAGTCAAACTTACTATATTTATTTTTTATTTATTTTACTTGGTTTTATTTTTTCTTACTCATAGATGTGACACCAATCAGTACTGCTAAATATAACTTTGTAAATAAATTAAAAAGTACGAAGTATTTTGCGGATTACCTTTCGTGAACAAACTGTGGAGGACCGGGAAACTGGAGACTGACATTTAGTAAGTGTAATGTTTTTAGATAAAAAAAATTTACTATTATTTGTGATAATACTATTTAAATGCACAATGTACTCGTATGTCTAATTAATGTGTAATCCAAAGTTCTAATTTGTCTTTGACATTATGAATGTGATACCATCTACATTACGTGGTAAAAACACGATTATGGGTGACAAGCGGGGCGGCCATCATTGTAGTCGCCTTCAGGTACTCCGTCGTTCTTCATACAGGTTTAACCTGTTCAGTCATAATAAATTTTGTGCTTAAATTCTGCATTATTATTTCATGCAGTCCACTCGTTTAAAAAAGTTTACACAACTAATATACCCTATACAATTATTTTTAAAATTTTATATTTCTCTCTTGTCTGTGGGAAATATATTAGATGGATATACTTTTATATTAAACGATGTAAATCGAAAACTTTCAACAAAAATTATTAGTGAAATGTATTTTAAGAATAATCAGATTGTTTAAAAAAAGGAAATCTTTTAACGTGGACACTAAAAAAATTAAAAACAAAACAATCTTAATTAAAAAAACTGGTACTTCAATGTTATAAAGAAAATATTTTTTTCATATATATATATATACATATTTTGAATTAATTTAGATGATTGCTCTATTATTTATACAATTTAAAAAACATATAGGGTAGTTCCTCTGCCAGCTGACTCACGCACATAATTGTGGACTTCATATTTCCTTTTGCGTTTATTTAGATTTATAAATATGAATATCTAGAACCTTTACATATATACAACATAAAATAAAGTTTAGAAATTTTCAGTTACCGATTTATAAAGGCAGTTCTTTTTTTAAATTGTTTTATTTATGTTTAATTTACAAATAAAACTTCGATGTAAACTAAGAAACTCGAGTCCACTTCAAACGGTATTCACTGTAAATATAAAACCAGGATATCTTCTACTCTGAAGTGTTTCAGACGGTATGTAGGTCAAGTTCCGGTTTAATTTCACAGCACTTACATACAGTTAAAGTATTTGCATAAGTGTCCAAGTTCCGGCTTCGTTATTCAGTTTAACAAACAATTGAAATCCCGTGAGATAAATATTTTATTTAATATCAGTTTGCGGTTTTTTTAATAGAAATAGTTTTACCAATTATTTTTTATGTTTATACAAGTATAACACGTTTTCAGTTGTTTAAATATGTAGAATATTACTTACAAACAAAAAAATTATATGAAGCGACAAATAATAATGTCGCAACTTCTTAATATTAACAACATTTAATTAAATGATATTTTCATTTTTATAGACTATTTATAAAATTATTATCTCGTAATAAACTTAATCAAATAATCAAATAAATTAAATCAAATTAAATTCAGTTAATTAAATAATAACATATTAATGTCATACATCGACTACGGTGTTATTGGGGTCTTTAAATGTGTCAAAAAATGTAAACCAATTGCGTGTGCAAACTTTCTTAGAATGCTGTTGGAACTAATACGAGTTTTGTGTAGTAGTAAATCCATTTTGGTTTTTATAACAGCATAGGAATTCTTTGTATGATTTTGTTCAAAGGATTTCATGCACTTAAATGGCGCGGTGCTACTAGCAGCATTCTGAAGTTATTATTATTTATCATAATGTTATTTTTCATTAAATAATATGGTCACTTCTTATATAGTAAATTGTATAATAAATACATTGTATACTCACAATATGCTGATGATGGAAGTTATTATTCCGTATCAAATTTTACAATTCAAATGTTGTTAAACTTTTGATTGCAATGATACTCTCATTGCAATCAAATTTATGCATCTCTGTGCGGTTCCTGTTCAATTAAATTAACATTTACAATCAAAATTATTTATTAATAAAACATAAATTTAGAAATTTACGAGTATCCTTTAACAGTTATATTTATTTGATAAACATTTTTTTGTGTCAAAATTACTGTTAAAACAAACATTTAAAAGTCCGAAGGCCATTAAGAAGTGGTCTGGCTTCAAATAATTTTGTTTAGGAATACTATGAAAATGAATGCAATTAGAGAGTGTCCCTTACGTTGTAAGTTAAAATATAATTTAATAATTCAAATTCAAATTCAAATTCAAAAACCTTTATTTAGACATCACATAATAAACATAAAGAAATAAAACTATAAATGTAACCCAAAAAAAATATATATAGTCATACATCAACGTCATCCATAATTGTTGATCTGATAGTGATTAGATTAATTGCACCGACGTCAATAAACTATTATTAACTACAACTGTGCTTGATGTATTAGTGTTATTAATATACAATTACAAATATATATTTGTAGTGCTGATTAGAATGAAACCATTATTACAATAGACTATGACGAAATTTTTTAATTACACGCAACAATTAATATATTAATATATTTCTTAACTCTTTACTTACGTTCAGTTTCTAAAGTAGTCAAGTGACTACTGAGTTATAAATAGTTAGTTAGTTTTAAATGTTAGTGTGAAACTATAAAGCTTAACAAAATTATGTCATACCTGTTTATTTGAAAACAAATAGAATAATAATACGAGGAATAGTACATTATATTTACTACATTTTATTAAATATTTTTAAAAATCTCCTGGAGAGGTTGAATATTATCTTATAAAAATATACAAAATATAAAAAAAATAATAATTTTCTTTTCTTGTAAACCTTGTCAAAAGATTTATCTTATAAGTAAATGAAAGATGTTCTAAATGTAATGCTTTTGATTGCTAAAATGTATATTATTTTTTCCATTTTCTTGGAAGCGTAATAATATAAATACTTGAAAGACGCCCGAGATCAAGAACCAATATATAATTTATTATTTTAAGAAGAAAGTTATAAAGCGTTTAATTTAATAAAGTTCAATTTTATTATAACAACTGTTTTAAAAATACTTCTAAAAGAATAACAATAATATTGTTATAATTTGTTATAACAGACTCTATGTTACCTTCTTACCATTTGAAGTGATGTATAGCTCCCTATGAAGTAAACATAATTTGTCTTATAAATTGGTACTAAAAGGGTACCTGAAATATAATATTATATTGATTCTCTACAGACATATCTATAATATACAAAGTAGATGGATTCTGCAATTTAGATTTTACTTTACACAATATAGTTTAATCTTTCTTAGTATTTAACACATTGACCAGTGATTTAAGCTGTCTGGTAACTTAATATAAATGCATGTATGTACATTGATGCACGTGATTTTTAGATGAAATCTATGAAACCTTAGTAACGAAACAAAATAAACAATATAGGACGCTTTCTGTCTTGCTTACAAATAATTCATTGTAAACTATATAAAAGGCTTTGTTAACAATATTATATAAGAATAAAGTATTGCATCTATAAAATTCAAACTTAATTTTCGTAATGAAAATTTAAAACTTGCTACACGTAAATAACAAAATTGTCTTAGTGGCATTTTTATTTCAAAACGATTGATTGATTGATTGATTGATTGATTTAACTTTGTCAAGTAATAATCTAACGTAAAAATATTTTGATATAATTTGCATCTCTCTAAGGTAATTCATGTATGTTTTTACTTTGATGTCTGGCTCCGACACTCTCCTTGTCAAATGCAGTTAATATACTAATATTGTTCAATGAACTTACACAAAGGTCACAGTCAATTTACATACGTAAATGTACAAACGTTACATGAAATGAAAATAAAAAACAAAATATGATACGATTCAAATAAATTTAAACCCTCAAAGAGCATGAGACGATGTGATCTTTTAATTATGTACGTATTCTGTAAAGCACACTAAGTCTTGTACTCAACTCTCTAAATATAGAAGTATGTAAAGGTCTTTACTTACTCAAAATGTATGTAAGAGGTATTTAAATATTCATGTGTAGTCTTGTTTAATACATATATGGCTATGGCTAAGATTTATATTATATCTTATTGTAGTAAAATATTCAATACAGTGAAATTATGATTTACAAATAAAGACTATGATGGAAAAAAAGAAAATATAACATCATTATAAGTACCTAAATCATAAATTGAAATAATGAGAACAATACTCTTAAAAGTAAATCTTGCCTAGAATGGTTAGAATATTTTGATTCGATGTTCGGACAGGAACAGCTTGCTTGTAACGGTGTTTCTGTCCGAGTACAATATGGTTGTCTTTTATGCAAGAGTAACTAGACTCTTACTAAGATATTTGTTTCTAGAACTGCCATGTTGCGGCACCGCCCCATATGTGACTACAGTACTCCACACATGACGAATGTTAAAAGTTATCCCGACGTGAATTTAATTGGACTACAAGGAAGTCACGCTTTAACATCTAAGGGTTGAGCTTAGTGCAGCATATTCGAATGTGAAATTGTAGGTTGCTCTGACTTATTATCCACAAAGACGTAAATATCTTCAATTTTATTCTGAATACTTAACTTAAAGAAGAATATTATTATCACATGCGTAAGACAATTTGAAAATTAAATATATATTTTCAATCCTTGAGTTTGGGCAATACGCCTATATACGCCTATGTACCATATACCTATATACATTTTATTTATTTTTGGATTGTTATGTTTGTGTTTATATTTTGAACGCGATGCGCAACTTCATGAATAAACATCAAGCTTTAAGGATTTTCACAAAAGAAAAGTAAAGACATTGAATGAGGTATATAATATATAAACTTATGTTTATATGTTCCATTTAATAGATAAATTCAAATGATAGTGGATTTTATAATGAAATTCTTTAGGATTTTTTTTTTCTGATTCTAGATTAACATTAACATTCACATTAACATTCTACATTAACAGCTTACGGTAAAAAAAATTGTGTTTATGAAGAGAGGACAATAAAATTTTGAAACCTGCTTTAGTTACAGGTACCTCATTATTGTAATCCAAAAACGAAAAACATTTAATAAAAAATTTGCGAATAGCTAGAACTATCCTAATAAATTTGATATGAAGCTCTTATGATTTTAGTCAAGTAAAATGCCAACTCGGCCTGCAAGACGACATTTGAAGGCTAGTTCAACCTTATCCCTAAAACTAAAGCAAGTAGTAATTACTATGAGAGCTGGTGTATAATTTTAATATATTTAATGAGAAATCGAATGCTTTATCAGGAAGTTCATTGTAAAAACGTATACAATTAATCTTGAACAATATACCTATTTTATAAATTTGGTGCAAAGTTTTCTTGAATTTGAAGAGACGATACACCAGAAAAATATACACAAGAAAATCACACAAATGAAATTAAGTAATAAACTCAAAAAAATAAGAAATAGTACAAACAAAAAGAAACAAGATAAAATGAAAAAAGGAAAGAATTTTAATCTAAGTGCATAGCGCTTCTTTCGAAGCGCTTCTTTCGAAGCGCTTCTTTCGAAGCTTTCTTCCTATGGGCTTCCTGAGAAATTGTGCCAGTGAATATCCAGTTTCCTCACGGAGTGCAGCAACAAGGTCGTTGTCGACTGTTTTTGCTCCGACAAGCCCATGAATGCTGGTGTTCCACAAGGCTGCGTTTTGTCTCCCACTCTGTTCCTTCTGCATATCAATGATATGTTGCAAGTTAGCAACATTCATTGTTATCCAGATGACAGATGACTCCTTCTGGGGATCACATCACAGAGTGTCGGAACGGACTTGTGTCTGAAGTCGAATCTCTGCTTGAGCAAGTTTCGACCTGGAATCAAGCAAACTTATTGCCTTTCAACCCTAAGAAGCCACAAGTCTGCCCGTTATTCGCTAAAAAGCCTCCCTTTGTCATTTCTGCTTTTCTGCTTGCTGCGGTTTCAGGGCACTCTTCTTAATGCCACAGCTAGTATCGGTATTCTTGGTGTCTTCATTTCGGACGATCTTCAATTTCGCGGTCATATGGAATAAAAAGCCAGGTTAGCGTTCAAAAAACTTGGCGTGCTCCATAGAGCGGAGCGGTATTTCACATGTGGCCATCGCTTGCAACTTTACAAGGCGCAAGTACGGCATCGTTTAGAATACTGCTCTCATCTCTGGGCTGGAGAACCTCAATACCAACTTCTTCCATTTGATGGCATCCAATATCGAGCTATTCGAATCGTTGATGATCCAGTTCTTACCGATCGGCTTGATACTTTGTCCCTGCGAAGAGATGTTTCATCTCTTTGCGTTTTCTATCGCATTTACTCTGAGGAGCTGTTCGGATTACTAGCCGCCACTGAATTCCACCACTGCACTGCACGTCATAAGCTGCAACATAACCCCCACAATTTCGACATTTGGCAGTCAAACAAAGTGCGCTTTAAAAGACACTTCTTGCCACGCACCACCACCTTATGGAATCAGCTTTCTCATGCGGTGTTTCCGAACCGATAACATTGAATTCAAACCTTTCTTTCGTGCCTCACATAGACAACATATTAAAAAAATATTTTAAGCAACTTGGTTTCATTTTGCGTGTAGCGAAACCCTTTAAAAGTATACAAACATATAAATTACTTTACTTAATAGCTATGTTCGTAGCCACCTAGAATTTTCCTCTACTGTATCGCAGCCTTTCCACAAGGTTCATATAGACCGGATTGACAGAGTGCAAAAAGTATTTTTAAAATCGTTGGAATATCGTTTTGGACATATCTTTACAGACTACGGTGAATCTTTGAAAACCCAAAAGATGTTACTTTTGAAACATCGTAGAGATCTTTTCGATACTATCTTTTTATATGAAATAGTTAACTCCACCATTGACGCTCCTCTTTTATTACAAGACGATAACTTTAGAGCTCCTCCAAGACGAGAAAGACATACTCGTGAGAAATATTGATTCTCAATTATACGTGCAAGAACTTGTCATTCAGATAATAGTTTCTTAAGAAGAGCGAGTAGACTATACAACAATAGATTGTGAAATGTAGATATTTTTGGACAGTCTGAACAACAATTTAGAACTATGGTAAAAAAAATGTATAGAGAATCAGTAGTAGCAGGTGTTATTAATTGTCACTTTATTTATGTTTACCTACTATTGTTTTTTTTTTTTAAAGCCTTTAAATTTTCTCGTTCTCATTACTATTGTATCCACAAACCTAAGTAATTGTTATTTTTATGAAACTGTAAGTTTATAATCAATATAAATGTTAATATATATAAATGTTAATTTGTTTTTTGTTATGACTGTTTGTTCCTAAATAAATAAAAATACAATAAAAAATACAACTTAGGGACCTTCAAGAAACGAGCTTTTCATTTTTAAAAGGCTTGCAACACACTTCAGACACCTCTGGGCTTGCAAGTGCTCATCGGCGGCGATGGCCACTTTCCATCAGGTGGCTCGCCTGCTCGTTTGCCCCCTATGGCATAAAATAAATAAATAAATAAATAAAGCCCGAGACTAGAGCCCTGTGTTAAACCAGAACTTATAGGGATGAAAGACGGAGTTAAACCTTTAATTGTGACGGCTTAAGATCTATTACGTAAATAAGATGATAGCCACCTAAGTAAATTACCATGTACATCGACATATTCCAGTTGTTGTATCAAAAGATTATAAGAAACCTTATTAAAAACCAGGTATATATATATATATATATATATATATATATATATATATATATGTAAAAAGTTCGCGTTTAATATCCCTGCATTATTAGTTGCTTACAAGCGGCCGATTTAAGTAAGTGTATGCTGATATCACGTTGGCAATATAGATCTTATGAAATTACGTTAAAGTTTATATTGACTTAGCTATTATATTTACGTTCCATGACAAATATTACTGAACAAGATCCCTTTTTATCATCTATAAGAATACTACTCAGTACTAATTGAAACGAATCGTTTGTGTGCAAAAGATATAAGTGCCTCTTGTTTCTGTTCGTGTTGTAATAGGAAAACAGATTACTGTAGCACAGAGTATGTAAATAAGTTTGCCTACTCTGTAACTAACCCTTTAATATTTCTGTAAAAGAAAATAAAAATAGTTTATTTATAACACTAATACTCTTTATTTGGGATTGCAGCGTAGTAAAAACATTATTATTTTAAGATATTTAATAATGTTATATATATTGCAGCATCAAAGCGCTCGTGCTGAATTTCCTTCTGAATAATAAGAAATGCTTATAAATATATTTAAATGGTTTTCTCTCCTAAATGATAGGCTAAGTGACGCTTATATACAATTCAGATGCGACGGCTCAGAGCTCTTAAAAGTGCGCTGCAATCATTCTTTATACATTCGAGTTCGTCACAAACTACGGGTGTTATGAACGACGGTTATTTACTATACGAATACTCATCATGCTTGCCGATGTTGGATAATGATTGCATAGTATACTCAAGTAACCGTAGTAATTACAATAACTCAACATTTATAATAAAAGTAAAGAAGTTGTAACAAAAGTAAAAAAATATATTTTATAAAACTGTGAATCTTTTGAATACTCCAAGCTTAATAATAACTTCACATAAAACCTAAAAGCAACAAACAGATAAAAGAAACATATAATTACAGAAAATGTTTACTAAATTTGTTTTGACAACATATGAAAACATATTTTGTTACGGTTATGGAACGGCAAAGCATAATATCTGAATAAAGATATATAACATGTATGTTCACTTTATTTGAATTGGGAATGTTTATTTCAATTTGTAAGTCCACAAAAACATTCTAATTTTATGTTTTAGTTTGGTACCAAATAAGAAATCACAAACCTACTCATACATCTCACAGTAGTAAAGCTGAACACTGTTCAAGAGGCGAAGATGCGAGCAAAAGTGTTTTATATACATAAGTGTGTGTGTTTTAAGTGTGGATCAATAAAACATACAGATTATTGACTTGGACAAAGGTACGAAAAAAAACTCTTTTTTCATTATTGTCTGTTTCTCTGAAGTATATTAAGTCATCAAATGATTTCTGTAAGAGAAACTATAATTGATAAAATATGTAACACATTTAATTCCAATGACTAGATGACCGATTTCTAAACCAGTTGAGCATTTAGTTATAACTTACGGGTCGCTTGCAAAACTTCGCGTCGATAACTACTTAACTTAGAATAACTTAGATAACTTAGGAATTTAATAATAAAACATATGACAGGCTGCATTTTTATTTCATTTCATTATAAATTGCAAGTCACGTATCTATCTACATTTGGCGCTAATACGACGGTACCTTTGTTTTTCTTTTTTTTTAATTATTTTTTCCTTGTGAAAATATTGGATATATTACGTTAAAGTAATGCGTGTGCGTCTGTCTATGTGAAAAGATGACTTAATCGAAAATGTTCTTAATTAAGTTATAGATGTAGATGTGTATGTGTACTGCAGCAATTCATCAAGTTACAATACAAAATGTGTATGTAATGCAACTTAAATAATTGTGAAATGTTTATAAAGGAATACATACATTTTTATAGCAAATGACATTCCAGTACAAAAAAAAACATGATTGTGACATATAAAATGTTTAAGATAATCACGATTGCAAAAAAACAAAGTTTCTTAATAATAAACGAGTTTATATATATGCAAGATAATGAAATATTTGTATACCAGGATAATCTTCAGGAAAGTACCATTTTTTTTTACTGCACATGTTCATTTTTTGAACGTAATGCTCACTTCATAAATAAAATACAAGCTTTAAGGAGTTTCTCAAAAATGAATGCGAGGTGTACGGGAGCTTAAGAGACTAAGTAATGATATTACATTTGAAGTAATATCTAACATTTTTGGGTGTTTTTTTAATTTATAAAATGACATACCAAAATAAAACCCAAACCACACTTTTTAGTGAAGGTGTATTTTCTCTAGATATTTATGATGAGAAAAATTCTAAGATATCGTAAAACATAGACAAAATTGACTCAAATTACATTTATTTAGGTATCAAACATTAAAAACTTTAGAAAAAAGCAACAAGAAACATTGTGTACTTAGTTGTGCTCTACCAGGAATGGCTAACTTTTTTTGATTTTTATGCCACAAAGTCCAAGAAACATATTTTTTAATATGTAACGTGCACCAAATAAAATTTCATTCGAAACATCGGTGTGGTAAAATTAGTATATTTAAATAAACAAATAAGCACAATTCTTCTTTAAGTATTTTTTTATAAATTACATAAATTTTTACAAAAAGCAATATGCTAGAAACAATTAGCTTAGCAATGGGTTTTAATGTGATTTATAATAAACAGTTATGTTGTATAACAAGTAACTGAAGTTTCAAAGACGACGGTTTACTAAAAAATACTAATGGAGTTTGTCGTCTGATTCGAGCGTGGCGACGGCAACAACATGCAATAACATTAAAAGGAAAATCTGAATATGCAAGAAATTTTATCTAATTCGGATCTACTTTCTGAGAATTCATGAGATATTTTAATACCAAATTTGCCGGTTCTAGTTAACTTACTAAACTAGGTATTCGTAACAGAATTTTAAATCTTAAATTGTAAATTCATAATTTTTATTTGATTTCTATCAAAAAGAAAACTTATAATTTTATTGTTTTGTTCTATGCGTTCCATCAAAACTTTCAAACGTGCCACAAATGGCACGCGTGACGTTGGTTCTCTATCCCTGTTGTATTGACCTTCAAAGATACCTTATCTGTTGCTGTATTACTTATTTTCAGATGTCTCATAAAAATGTTTTTTAATAAACTTTTGAAAACATAAAAAAAGAAATAAATAAATAAAACTTTAAGATAGAAAATAAACTTTAGCAAAAGTTTTTTTTCTTGATGTGAAAAACAGAGATGGTGTAAGCTATCAACGTGTGTGTCTAATTTACTTTTTCCAAAAAAATGAAGATATCACCTACCAACTGGTAGGTGTTCGTATGACTATACGATTACAAACTAAAAGCGCGAACCAAACCTCGAGTTTGAGTCGCTGCGCTCTCTTAATCTTGGTATGTGTTAACATATTGGGCGAAGCGAGACCGAAGTTGCATTTGCAAAACGTCGACGCATTCTCTTCTTAATTATTATTATTATTTTTTAATAAAATTTTCGTGCGAAAATTTTTTTCCATTGAAGTCTATAGGATTTTAGTTTTTCAATGATTGTACCTTAACAACATCAAATATTTGATTTTTTTTAAAAAAACTTCCACGAGACTGATGTAAAACCAGATCAGATCGATGTAAGTTCAAACAATTAATGAATATTGAAAATTATATTATTGGATATTTATAATTTTAATTACCTGCAAATTGGCATTCAGGTGTTGATGCTTCACATGAAACAATTATATTCACACATTATGTCGAAGGAATTCGAAAATCGGCAAATCTCCTGGAATAGGTACGTAGGCGTGCATGGAGATTAATAAGTTTTGCCCTTGATTTAGTAAAATCCATTATATAACAGGTAAAAAATAACTAAAAAGTTATCAACATATAATAATGCAATCCGGGCTCCTCCCACTATTGTGGCGAGATATTGCTCTCTAATTTTGAAGTAGGTAATGCTTCAAATGCTACGAATATCAAGTTGTGGTTCAACTCCAGAGCACTTAGAGCTGCAGTTAAAGTTTTGATAGCAATATATACGAGATGAAGTTGGCTCATCGCTATGCAGAGCATGTTTCATGAAGAAGAGAAGTAGCACTTCACAAATCATTATAGAACTATACGATAAAGTCTTGACAGCTATATAGTGAGAATTATATATACTGCCGTTTGCTATATTTCAAGCCGTTAAAAAATATTATGAAATTAATGATTTCTATAACATTTTTATGTTTTAATATGTAATATTTACTGCCACTGTAGTGAAAAAAAAATTAAAAGTTATTCATATTTAGTATTAATTATATTATTACTACTTATAAACATTATTCATGTATATTTAACGTAGGTGTATGTAAAATAGTATGCTTCCGCTTTCGTGCATTAGTCATCGAGTCCGCAGTTTTATAAATATTGTTGTTTTCTGTTCTAAGCATACAATAAGACAGGCACGAAGACAATTGCTTCGTTTTCTAGTGAGCACACGTCCAAGCAGTAGAATTTGTTATCTAAATACATAGTTCCCAATAATTAAAACCTTGCTCGATAAATATAACATACACTTCTCATCACTTACACAGTATTAATCACGCATTTACAATAAAAACTCTTGCATAGATTTCCTATAAGTTAAGGGTTCCATTCACATATACATATTGATTAGAGTTAAAGCTTAAGGAAAGTTTAGGACTTAGTGAGCTTTATAAAATAACGAGTAGGATCTCTCAAAGTATATCCCTCTCCCTCTTTCCAATGGAGCCCTCACATTACTACTTACTTTAATGAATTTTGGCCTTACATACATAAACTACGGTATAATATAACAGGTAAATATATCCGGAGGGAGAATCGCAGTCGTTTCAGTCGTTATTATTGAAGTTTGTGTACTTGTTCTGTTTGCCTTTTTCGAATGTTTTTTTAAACTTTTTTAATCATATTTTTAAATTTTAAGTTACACTAAATTTATATTTATTATAATTAAATATATTTAAAATGTTGAACAAAACAATGAAGATAAACAAATCATGTTTTGTTATATACCGTTAACTAAAAAAATATTTTATATATTACTTTTAATGTGCAAAAAAGCTTAATACAGATAAAAATAATTAAAATACTATTAGCATTAAATTGTAAGGCAATGGCTACGGTTTTTGGGGACCCAAAGAACTTTTTGAAGTGAAACTTCTGTAGAATGGGTGTAATTTCAAACTGGTTGAAATGCAAATTGCGAAAAGTAGTGACACAAACTTATTACCTTAATAAAGTTAAGTCGATGTTTTTGTCAGAGCGAGTCAGATATTCGATACCTAAAATCACAACCTTTTTTTTTTTTTTTTTTTTTTTGTTCGTTGGAAAAATCCGTTACGGATACCCCGTCGGCCAAGAAGGTGATGGCCGGGGGGTTATGTGGGACTACCCGGCAGCATAGAGGACGCTGCCATTTTTAAGGCTACCCACTAAAAAACCAACGGTTGCCCTCATCGCCATAGTGGGACGTCACGGGATCGCGTCGCGGGACGCAGGCCTATAGGACGTGAGAGAGGTCACCCTCCCCTCCCACCGAGGCACTGCAGACTAGGTAACGAAGCGGCGGGCATAATCACGCATTCGTCTACCTAGTCTCCCACGACGGAGCGGATCAGCGGTAGAGGCAAGCTCCCTGATCCGCTCCGCGGCCTCCTTCGCGGCAATGATTTTCTCGCAGAAGGAGACCATGGCGACCCAAACGGTCTCACTGTCCAGCATCTTGGGTATGACACTAGACAGTGAAACCCTGCTATCAACCACGACGGCCAGCTCTTCACGCTGGCGGTCCCACGCCACACATTCCTCCAGAGTGTGACGAGCCAAATCCGTGGGCTCATCACAGTGGTGACAGCCAGGGGTCGCCTCTCTCCTTGGCACCCTGTGCAGATACTCGCCGAAGCAGCCGTGCCCCGAAAGCATCTGCACAAGGCGGAACGTCAGTGTCCCGTGCCGCCGGTCTATCCACTGCTCAAGGTGTGGTCGAATGGCCTCTACAGTGTACAAACCGGCTGCTGGGGACTCCAGCATGCGTCTCCACCGTTGGATCAGGGTCTTGTGTGCTCCGATCCTGATCCTTGCAGCATCAGGCGTGACGCCCCTGGCCCGGGACTCAGCCCGGTGCCAGTACACTGCGGCGAGGACCTCGGCCTGGAGCTCCCAAGGAGGGTCGCTTGCCAACAGTGTCGCCGCAGTAAATGATACCGTACGGTACCCCCTGATCACTCTCACCGCGATGGTCCTCTGCGATTGTTGCAAGAGGACCTTAGAATCGCGAGTGAGAGCTCCCGACCATATGGGGGCACCGTAGAGGGCCATGCTCCTCACAATGCCGGCATATAAACGTCGGCACTGAGCGCTCGGCCATCCGACGTTGGGTAAAAGTCTACCTAACGCTGCAGCGGTGGAAACGAGCTTCGGGGCCAACGAGGAGAAGTGGGCCCCGAAGCGCCACCTACCATCCAGGGTAAGGCCCAGATATTTTATCTGGGCCTTAACCACCACCTCCGAACCCTGGACGTAGATGGATGCCCGACGAGGGGGACCCCGGCGAGGGCCATGGAACAACAAGGCCTCAGTCTTTGTGACCGAGACCCTAAGTCCCAGCAGCCCTATACGGTCCGCCACCAGCGTAGCACCGATTGTTGCCAGTCTGGCTGCCTCCGCAAAGCTCCTACCCCTAGCAGTTACGAGGGTGTCATCTGCATAACAGTACACCCTCATTCGCGGGAGAAGAGGACATCGGAGCAGCCAATCGTAGCCGAGGTTCCACAAAACAGGCCCGAGCACAGAGCCCTGTGGAACCCCACAGCCAACACCACGCCGGTAGACCCGCCGGTCACTGCCCTCCCACAGAACCTCTCTGTCCTGCAGGTACGCCTTCAACAGCCGTCGGAGGTAGGGAGGCACTCCATGATACCGGAGCGCCTCGACCACAGTCTCGAACGGCAAGCTATTAAAGGCGTTGGCGATATCCAGCGATACCGCCAGGACGACGTCCCCCTCGGATACTGCCTCTTGGGTCTCGTCTTTCAGAGCCTTCAGGGCATCGATCGTTGATCGACCTGCCCTGAAGCCGAACTGGGCATCTGAAAGACCGGGACCCACCTCGTCGAGGTGTGTGATGAGACGGGCAGAGAGGATTCTCTCGAAGAACTTTCCCGTCTCATCCAACAACACAATTGGCCTGTAAGCAGAAGGACTGTCGTCAGGACGACCCTCCTTCCGCAATAGGCACAATCTTCCCGACTTCCAGGCCTTCGGGAACTGTCCAATACTCAAGCACAGATTGAACAGTTCTCGAAACCTGTCCCTCAGATATTCAAGGGCGATACACAGAACTTGCCCCGGAACACCGTCCGGCCCCGGAGCCTTACTGCGGGTTCGCAGGCGACCTAAGGAAATTTCCAACTCGACCTCCGTGATAGGTGGGATAGATCCCACGGACTGATCAGAACCATCCCCTCCCCTTGTTGGGGGGCACATCATCGGAGGAGAATGGCCGGTGGAGCTCGGGAATAATCCCTCCACCAGCCGCTCGAGGAAATCCGGCTGTAAGGACTCCATGACCGGGGCGCTGGAAACGCGAAGTTTATTCCGCGCCACTCGATACGGGCGCCCCCATGGGTCCCTGTCGACACTGGCCAGGATTTCCTCCCGAGCTTGGTCCTTCGCCTGTCGGATCGCCATCCGCAGAGCTGCCTTCGCTTCGCGGTAACAGCTCCGCAGTGAGGCCTCCGTTTGCGGATCGTAGCCGTGACGGCGGCGACACCGTACGAAGGCCCTGCGAGCCCTGCAACAGGTAACCCGAAGTTCGGCAATTTCGGGCGACCACCAGTAGACACTGCGGCGCCGGGGCCTGGACCCCACCCTAGGCATGGCCGCATCGCAAATGCAAGTAAGAGCTTCGCGCATGCGGTGCGCCATCACCTCGATGTCAGCCTCCTCGCTAGGGAGATCGGGATAGGCCCAGCCTTGGACTATGGCCGCCTCCTTGGCCATCTCCCGATCCAGACGCTTGAGTGCCCAGCGAGGAAACCGACTTCCTACTTGCGGTGACCCGGTCAGAACCGGGCATGAGGTGGAGACCTCGAATCGGATGTACAAATGGTCCGAAAGGGTCTCCACCTCACTCTCGACCCTCCAACGTATAACCCGACGTGCAACCGCTGGGGTGGCGAACGAAACATCCACCACGGAACTCCCTTGCGGTCGTACACACGTAGGTTCCGTCCCTCTATTAAGGAGGGACAGGTTGGAGAGGAGCGCCCAGATCTGGACGGCTCTACCCCTAGGGTTTGTGGCTCGGTTACCCCAGGCCACGGACTTGGCGTTGAAGTCGCCGAGGACGATGACACTCCCCGACGCCTGTCTGCTGACCGCTGCGCTGACGGAGTCGAGATAGGTCTCAAATTCCGCCAGGCTACGGTTGGGGGAGAAGTAAGTGCCGACGACCACGTACTCCCCCCACCTCGCCACTACCAACCCCGGACCAATCTCCAGAGTAGAGAGAGGGGGACCAGGACTAAATCCCGCGACCACAGCCACAGAACCCTTAGTGTCCCCGACCCAGTTAGAGTTAGGGGGAACGTAATAGGGCTCACAGGCCACCGCTATACTAATATCCCACTCCGCCATAGACTGGAGCATAAGGTCCTGTGACCTGGGGGAGTGGTTTAAATTAGCCTGTAGAAAACCATGTCTTTTGTTGCTCAGCATAACGACATGGCTTCTACTGGCGCCTGCGCGCTCACAGCGGATTTAGCAGCTAGGGAGGGACTAGCTGCCTTTACGGCTCCCTTGCTTTGAGGAGCCTTACAGGATCGGCTCCCCATTTGATGCCCAGCGGGCCTTCCGAGGTCGATACACAGAGCGCAACGCAGGACTCCGGTGCAGTCGGCTTGGGTATGCCCAGCTAGACCGCACCGGAAGCAGAGGGAGCTGCGGTCCACCCCCGTTGGGCAGACCGCCCTTGTATGCCCGGGCGCTTGGCATCCGAAGCATCTCATGGGCTTGTCTTCGAGAAGCTCGACTAACGCCGAGCTCCAGCCCACGAGGAGCGTGCCTGCCTCATTTATCTTTTTGGCCGCCTCCACAGGGACCCGAGCGACTGCAACTCCCATAAGGGCCCCTTGGCCCCACCGGATATCACCGACTCGGATTGAGTCGGTGGGAGTATTTGTCACGCGGCAAATGGCTTCCGCAACCTTTTCAGGAGTTACAGAGTCGTCTAGCCCTTTGATTTTCACGACCACGCGTCTAACAGGCCGGACGACTTTAGCAACGCCGTCGAGGGCCGATCGAAGGTTCTCAGCAAGCCGCTCTGCCTTCTCGTAGCCCGCTGTTTTTGGCAATTCCAAAAGCCGTGCTCCCGTAGCTGACCGCCGGACCTTCAAACCGCCCTCAATGCCGATTTGACCAAGGTCAACTTTCTCAGCCGCACTGGACAACACGTGAGCATACGTGATGCCTTTTGCTACCGCCTCCTCCTGCAATGTGATTAGGATTGCAGGAGTATTTGTTGGTGGTGTCCTAGCGGCCTTTTTTGTTTTCTGGGCCCTCTTATTGCCACCACGTTTACGGCCTTTCTTTTTATCTCCAACTACATTGTTGGCTGCAGTCTTACCTGAGGGGAGAGCTTTTTCAGCGGTCCGAGTCGGTTGACGGGCCTTCTTTTTGCCCCTTCGCACCACGGTCGACCACTCACCATTATCCGCAGAGACTACCTGAGAACGAGGTGCAGAATCAGGGATAGCAGGGGCCTCTGGGGCCTTGTGAGTAGTCCCAGAACTCCGAACTGGTTTGGACCAACCCCGCTCCTTTTGCCCTTGGCCCGTCTGACCTTGGGGCGGGGGCATTGGAACCGGAGGCCTCATTGCATCCGTCGCTACAACCGCTGCAGACTCCCGTCTTCGGTCTGCGGCTAGAGGCGGCCGAAGAATTCTCGCCGGCAGTAGGCGCTCCTCGATTCCTGCAAAGCGGGCGTCCAACATAACGCCCACCGAGGAAATAACAGAGCGCTTTATCTCCTCCAGAAAATCTCCTGGTAAAAGGGGCGCCTCCACTGGAACTGCAGGTCTTTTCGCAGACGCCCTCAATTCAATAAACTCACGCCTATGAGCTTTTAGCTCACCCCGGAGGATCTCTACCTCACGAGAAAGGCGCGAGTTGTCGGCCAGGAGACGACGCGTCTCATCTGAATCTGTCCGACTCGCTAGTGTCTCCACAACTTCTAGAAGCTCCTTCGACGCTTCTCGAAGTGCCTTAATCATGGGCCCCTGAAAGTGCCCAGATTTTTTGGTTACCTCCATAATCGAGGCAGCGCAACGCCCTGCAACTGCCCGAAGCTCTTGCGCTCCCATAGACATGTGGTTAGATCTCTCCACTGTCATATCCGTGATGTCGCTATCGAAGTCTGAATTTCTAATTGGGGGCATAGCAGCCTTGCGAAAGGCCCGCGCCCCCAGTTCCTTCTCAAAATCAGCTTCCTCGGCCTCACGGGTGAGCGCCCGTAGTTCGGCCTTCGCCTTTGCGAGCCCATTTCCACGTGTTCCAAGCGTGGCTGCAGAGCGTCCGCGACGAGCAGAGTTGTATTTTGAACTTGCAACACCACGCTCTGATTCGCTGTCCGACGCGTCGCTAGCTACCGAAGCGACTCTGGAAATGGGTCGCTTACGACTTACGGTCTCGTTTTCCGACGTCTTAGACGCACGAGTCCGCAAATTTTTACATTTTAAAGGTTCTGGAACCTTAAAAGTTTTTTTCAAGCCTTTGGGTTGGCCAAGGTCAGTTGCAGAAGAGGCGACCAACGGGGCCACCTCCTCCGCATCGAATACAACGGTATCCTGATCGGAAAGGAAATCGGAATCAGTAGGAACAGCCAAATCATCGTTCTTGGTTTTTCTGGCGGCCATATTCTAAAAAGAACTTTGACAACCAGATAAAACAAAGCAGAAAAAGCAAAACAACAAATCAAGTCACACAAGCTCAGCGTCTCTTAGCCGCTGCCCTGCCACTCCGTTACGGTGGTCAGGGACAGCGTTGCCCGGGGCGTAGTACGAGGAACTGGACACTGAGGGGCACGCCCCACCTAAAATCACAACCTATACAATATATAAGTTCAGTTTTATTTTACCACAATGATCTATAAGCCTTGGTCATGTAGTGAGGAAATGACGAACTAAGGTTTAAATAAAAAAATTACATAATAATCTTAACAGTCAAATATGTTTTCTTTGTTCCGCCTAATTTAGTGAGAATGATCGATAACCAATTTAATTTTAGCTTTATGCACATAAATGTATAAGGTGTCATAATTATCGCCATCTACCGTCTAAAAGTTTTTTATTTTGGATTCTTTTTTCATCGTCGTGAACACTGACTAATATTTAATGTATCTGTGTGTTATCTGTGTGTGTATTACGTGTCCGTATGTAATATAATATTTTACTTCAAAATATTCAATATTTTTTGTGCTTCATGAAAATTAAAAAATGATAAACTTTAAAGTTGTCTTAATACTTCTATTTATGACACAGTTTATTCACCGTTCTTTCACAATGTGGGAATTGCACACACACTTTTTTATTTATTTATTTATTTACCCTTTATTGTTATATAACAAAAGGCGAACTTAATGCCTAGTGGCATTCTCTACCAGTTAACCTTTGTGAAGGTGAAAAATTGTGGTAGGCGTTTATAAAAGAAAAAAAAAATTAATAAAAAAATTAATAAAAAATTGCACACACACTTTTTGTAATTGTTTAAAGTACAATGTGAAATATTTACCTTGAAAATAGGAACACGTCTAAATTGGTATAACTCGTATGTAAGTACTGTTAACTTTCAATTGCAAATGGTCCGATACTATCTACTTCGACTGCTTGCTTGCTACTCAGAGCTATATCTCTCTTAACTACAAAAGAAACCACAGTTCTAAAGTAAGCTAAACAATAATATCTTAGAATGAAAATAAAGTCAGCAGTTTTTATATGTAATATAACTGACTGTATATTGGAAGGAATTAAATAATTGGTTGCCCTCAGGTTACATTACTCAGTCGATTGTTGTGGAAGGAATTCCCAAGTTTCTTTTTTCATTATATTTCAGATTTTCCTTACAAACTATTAATGATATTTATTTACAAAAATGAATGAAATATGTTTTGTTTTCTCATATTTACTGACCACATTGCCTTCGACAAAATCCAACCTTATTTGCGTTGCTAAAGGTAACATTAACCTAACTTGTATATTTTCGGTCAAAAACAAATTATGCAGTAATGCTTGTATTTTCAACTCTTTTTAAGGATATCTTTGTAAAATATTGATATTTTTAAACCTCACATTTATGTTATATCAGTCTTTTTAAAGAAACACCACCTGTTTCAGTTTTACAAATGTGCTGACTGTGTCCCATCCCAAGTGTTGTTTATTATTGTGTTCGTGGTCATATATAACAACAAGGGTGCTGCTCTAGTTGATGAATTTATCCTTCTTTATTTTCATTAAATTGTAGAAATTAAATATTATAAGGTTATAGTCTTATAAATAAATAAAGTTCAAAACTATTCTAAGATTTTAATAAAATAATACGAAAATTTTAACATATTTTACATCTTTAACATGATTACATTTATTATAATCATAAATATTCATTTCGTCGTCAACGGCACCGTGCTAATTTTACTGCAGCCATAATTTCACGCTTATTAAAATATTTTTAATTTTAGTTTCCTCTAAAATTCGAATCTAGTCTAATATTAATATTGGGGGTCATTGAGAAGCAGCTTATTAAATTTTATTTTAGAGATATAACATTTATAGCATATAATTTAGATGTTAATGTTTATTTTAGAGATAATCATAATTATCTAAATTACATCTCTAAAATACAATAATATAGCAACCTAACCATCTGGAATACTATGTACTGAATTAGTTTTAAAATGTGCAATATTATAGGACTGCGTACTCATACCTGCTTATTTCACAACACTTTAATGTTTAATCAAATCCTCAGTTCAAGTAGATCTTTACTTTAAAATGCTCTTTGTCTTCATGATATTAACATATTGCGAGCAAGTCACAAATACAGTCTTGAGAAAGAAGAACATATTACATTTGAGAGAAGACCCTGATAGGTTAGGTGCAATGATTGTTCGTTATGATAAATGAGTTTTGAAAGTATTTCTTTAAACTCTACCAGGACTATAATATATTTTTTAATACAATTCGCCATTTCGCATGTATGTAAATGTAACAAAATTCCAATAATAATATAGTAAGGAATTTTTCACAACTACGTTTTGTTTTGTAAATAAAATGTTATTTACATGTACAGTATACATAGTTATTATTCCATTCCTTCAATCATTGTACAAATTGTGTTTTAAACCTTTTCTCTAAAAAATACAACATAAGATTTTTATTATATTATTAAGAAATATTTTGAAAATAATAGATTTGTTTTATTTTAAGCTCGTTATTAATGTAGAGCAAGTTTGACGTTCTTTAAATAATATAAAATTACGTACTAGGTAAATAAAAGAAAATAGTAATATATAATAAATATTATATACTTTATATGTAAACCTAATATAAATAATATAAAATAAATATACTATAGTTGTTTCTAATAATAAGACAAACTATTTTTCACACCCATGGGTATATAAATATAAGTGTATATAAGGGTCGTCCACCCCAGATTTTTTCCTATATTGTTTGTACAAAATATATTTTTTATTTTACCTTGATATGATAAAAATATACATACAACCCTAAATTTTCACAATTTAACCACCAACTCTTATAAGACACTAATATTATTTTACTATTTTATAAGACAAAACATTTGCCAGGTCATTGATACTGGTAGGTGATGATGAAATTTAGTGAAACATGGAACATGAACATTAAAGAAACATTGTCACTAGTAATGATGACACACTGAAATTATTATAAAACCATAAACAAATTATTATTATTAATACTTCATTTCAGTAACATCTATTTATTGTGAATGGTAAGCAAATGTAGTCATTTGTTAAATGTTTGTCTCCGCTGTTAAATGGCCGGTATGAAGCTATCTCTGCGGAAACAACTAGACACTGGTCTGACTTAGTTCGTAAGTAAGACGAATAACATTGAACTGTTACATTTACTTCATACATCAGGAAATAAATGTTATTTTAATGCTGTAAACGAAAACGTGAGCAAGTAGTAAACCTAAAAATTTCCTTCCGTTAAATAATTTTGAAACAACTACTTAAATCTACAAACGTCAAGTTCTGGTCTCGACTGCAATAAGTGTTGAATTTTAAGCATCTTTGGGAGTTTTAGGATTTATAACGACTAGAGTCTTACTAACACCATTATTTGTACATAGTTTCTTTATATATATATACATCGTCAATGTATAATGTATCCTACAAAGTTGGTGGTTCTTCAAACCAAAATAGAAACATTAATAACTATATTAATGTTACGTTTAATGTATTTTAATTTGATACGGAGTATTTACTTCGTCTCATGTAAAGACAATACAATTTAATGTGTTCTAGCAACAACAGTTGCAAAACATTTACTGCGTGTATGTTTAATTTGTTGTTTAATATAATTAAATTAAATTATGCATTTTATATTTCTTTTAAATGTATATTATTGATTCAAGAGACTACCGCTGTATTTTCTTATAAATAATAATTTCTTAGGATGTCCTTCCTAGGAAAAAGTTAAAATTATAAAAACACCCTATTCTAAAGGAGTTTTCACATCAAAAATTATAAAATACAAAAAAAAGTAAAGAAATCGCATTTTTTAATTTTTTTTAGCAACTAGTTCACACGAGTGTTCCTAACCAGTAGCAGTAGTATTTGTCTTAAAAAATCCAAAAATCTATGAGAAAACTAAACATAGGGCTCAATATTTTTTTAGAAAACAAGGACTCATATAAAGCCAGTATTTTAAGTAATCTTTTGAAAAGACTTATCAAACTAAAATTCATTCATGCCATGTTCCATTTTGAGTGTTCAGCGATCGCGAGTAAGAACTGTTCAAAAATAAAAGAAGAAAAATAAAGAAAGCATTTATTTTCTTCGGATGTCCCAGAAAAATATATGTTCTAGACTCTAGAGTGTTAAATTCATTGACTAAATCGACAAAGCCGATTAAAGTCAATGTCAAATTTTATTATATTTTATAAATACGCTGTATATACTAAAAATTAAGATATGGGTCTGTCCATAAAAAATACTTACTTGAGTAGTTTTTTACAGAACAAGGCGATTTTGGAACCTTCGTAGCTTATTTCGATAAGTATTGTATCAATATATTCCGTCCTGACTCTTCTTATGATACACAAGTGATCACTGATAGAATAGATATAAATAATTAAATCAATCAATCAATCAAAAATTACTGATACTAGTTAAAATAAATTAAACAAAAAACAGCATAATATTTAAAGTAGGAACCTCAATTGTTTATCAAACAAACTAAATAACTTCGCCAGAACTTGGACACTTATGTAAATACTTTAACAGGGTGTAAGTGCTTTGAAATTAAACTTGCACTAGACCTACATACTGTTTGAAACACTTAGAGTAGAGAATGCCCTGGTTTTATTTTAATGTAAGTATAGTTTGACTCGAATTTATTAGATTTTATATAGAAGTAGTATTGAAAAATTAAACATATAAATATTTTCTCAAACAGAACACAGGTGATTTTCAAAAAGACGAACATATTTTCTGAAATGGGTGCTTAAAACAATCTTTTAACAAAACGCAATCTACTCTCAAGCTATACATAAATACTACAGATAAGTTCCAAGGTAAAACAACGAATTAAGTTGTTTAAATTATTGTATTTTGTAACTACATGCATTTTACACATATATACAATAAACAGGCTCTAGAAAACACAAGTAGTATTCTAAAATCTTTAGACCTTAGCTTCGCAATTTTTCAAATTACTAAATTGAATATGAATGAATCTGTCCAATCACGCTCAGTTGTAATTGAGTTAAAATCTCAGCCATTAGGCAATTGAATTGCAAAATAATTTAACAAGCGTAAAATTATATCCGAAGCAAAATCAGCGGGCGCTTTGATGCCGCAATGAATATTTATAACATTATTAAACATCTTAAAATGTACTGGTTTAACTACGAAATAATCATAAATATATAAATTATACAAAATATATATGAAAACATATATCGCTAGTACTATTTCACTTCTGTATTTTATATAGAGCGTATGGCTCAAACAAGAGCCGCAAATATATTAAGCACACCAACAACTTGTCATTAACTTGTGTATTATATGAGATAGAAAGGAGTTCAATACAATGATGGTTCAAAATTATTTGTCTGAGACCGCTACTAACTACACACTTCTTTTAAATTGTTCGTTTGTGAGCAACTTACGGAGGTGAATAGTAATTTATTGAAAGGGTGTTTATTGCCTTTAATAGAAATACTTATATATATTTAATTATATATTATGTAATTCAAAACTATACTATATATGAATTTTTTTTATATAGAAGTCTTATGATCAGCACTTAAAAGCGTACATGTTATTTACATAAGTTAATAATAGGTTAAATTAAAAATATATCGAATGGTTATTGAATAAGGTATAAAAAATAAATGTAAACATAAAGTAGTTTCATAAAATCTCTTAAAAGCATATTTAAATGACGAAATTTTTTTAAGGAAATGGATTCTGTTATAACTCAGGGCCTAATATGTTTCTTTCTATTTAATACTTTTACTCCTATAAGGTAGCGAAATGGTTTAATGGGGGAGTACGACGTTATATAATATAAAGCTTAAATTACATTAAGATTAAATCTATAACATAAATTTGTTTCAAGCAACATAACTTATAATTTTACTACTTCTCTTCGAGAACAATTCTCTTTAAAAAGTAAAAAGACAGAAACTAAATTAATGTTAAATTGAAGGTGAATAACAAAACACCTGGCCACTTGATAGGAGTTTCTTACAACAATGTTGAAGTTATTAGATGTATGCTTCAGTTATACTAACATTAGCTGATTCACATACGCCTTATAACGTAACTATAAGTCTATAAGCATCTCAACTCCGCGAGACTTTCACTTTTATAAAGATCCTCAAAGCTTTATTATTTATTCATGAAAGGCAATTTTAAAAAATAAACGTGAACAGGAAAATGAAAGAAACATCTGGAAATATTACTGCATATAAGCACTTTCCTCGTCTAAGAGCTCGGAGTAGTCTGTATTTTAATATGCTTATTCATCAAATAGTACGCCTTAATTCAAATAATATATACTTATTAAAAACATATTATTATTAAAACACAAAATATATACATTATTTTAACAAAGTACAACTAACAATTTAAAATATATTTAGTTATAAATTTCCGAGGACGGACTCCAGGAATTTTGATATGTCAAAGACCAGAAACAACAGTACCTCCCTGTCTTCCTATATACCTACTTTTATGGCTTCTGACATCTTTGACGATCAAGCGTTCTTAAAGATTTCTCGAATTAATCATTATGACAACAAGAGTTCTGATTGTCTGTAGACGATTCTCCTGTATAGAGGAAGGAACATGACATAAGCTGGGTGTTTTTATTACAAACATTGGTTATATATTTGTATCGTTTACCCATGTCATGTGGCTTCATGTGCTGACAAAAGGACCGACCCATTTTTCCGTCCAAAAGAGAGTTGCGGCGAAAGCCTATTATATGTTTATAAACGCTCATACAAAATAAAGATTATTTAAGCGATCAAGTAACGTAGGCACAATAAACAAAAAATTATAAAACACACCTAAAAATATTGTTACATACAATGTTCACTTTACAAATTTACCAATTTGAATAATACATTATTTATTTTATTTTTAAATGAATTAACTATTTAGTTATATATTTATAATATAATATAAAAAATATATAATATAAAAGTTATAGTTTGATATTTCATAATATATATTTAATATGATTATTAATATCATAGTAATAAGAACGTTAGTATCTCAGATCGAACTCCAATCGGACGCTACATCTCAAAGATGCCAATAACAGCTGTCTCATATCCTGCTTCCTCTTGTATTAAATACATTTATTATCTTTGCAGCCTTTGAAACAAACTTTTCCAATTATAATGTAATATATACTACCCACAGCTTTGATGCTTCTACTAAATATAATAAGTTAAAATAATGTTCAATAGTACAGTAAACTTCAGTAGTACAGTACCAATTCAATTATTTATACCATAATAGAAACGAATTAGACTAAGTAATGAGATTCATCAATATATGATCCATTTTTAAATGTCACCAGTTGTTTATTTATTTATTTAATAGTAATATTTTTAACAAACCAATTAATATTTAAATATGTGGTAATGGGTGCGAGCCCAACATTAATTTTCTAGTTAAAAAGATGATATATTATTATCATTATTATTTTATCTCTTTTTATAAAACTATTCCGTCATTACTTGCACTTAAGTCATTAACACAACTTATTAAAAATAAAATATGTTTTATAATTTAAAAAATTTCACAATCAATTTGATACTATTAATTTTGGACAATTTCTAAAAAACAACTACAAGACTTTTTTTTGTTATTTAAAAACTTAAATTTCGTACGGTGGTTCGTACATAATATATATTCAAAAAATATACTATTTAAAAAATGATCTTAAATTTTAAAAAGCACAGTGCACTACCAGATTTTCTTACAATAGCTTACATTTTCATAACGCTTGTTTGATTCTCTCTGTTTACAGGAATACGAATTTAATATGATTCAACCGGAAATAGGAAACAGTTATTGTACTATGACATCTACATTACAGATGAGCCTCAGAGAACCGTGTTTGTGATATTAAATATGGAAAGGTTCAATTTCATATACAACGGCATTCAATTATCAATACACACAATTTGTAAACTACAATTTCTTTTAAGAAGTCTATTGAAATACTTATGAATATATTTCTTTCATGTAATATTATGTTCATTGTTTTTAATTTGCAACTGCTACATAATAATATCAATATAATAATAGTTATTGCAGAACATTGACTTGAGACATAACAATTTGTAAAACTTTATTAAGAACCGTGCCGTAGCAACAATGTGTGTTGCAAATAAGCAAAGTGTTCATACTTTAGATTAGTAATAATAATAATTTATTTGATCAGACACATTAAAGTCAAAATAAATACATTTTAATCGTGTTTCCGCTGATTATGTTATGATTATGGCACAAACGCATACATATAGTATCCGTATTGTGCGCAATGTACATGTGCCGACCACGACCCAAACCTTCTTGTGAAAACTTATTCTCGTCTGTCAATTTCCTTTCCTTCAATGAGTCTTATGCTTAATTGGCTTTCAAATAGTTAGGTTAATTAGGTACGCTAGAACCTTCAAGCCGGAACAGTTACACGTTTTGTACAAAACATAAGTTTTGTATATACGAGGATAGGTCCAAAACTTCGCATAATGGAGGGTAGGGGTCAGAAATAAAACATAAAATTATTTTTTTCTTTACTGTTATATATTTGTCAGATCTATGTATTCATTTATCTGTCTTCGAAAATAATTAATCTTTGTCACCAAAATAGGCTGCAATTACGCTCTTTACTTCTTGGTGACTGGTAAATTTCTTCCATCGAAGCTTTTTTCATTTCTGGGAACAAATTATAATCCCTAAGGGCTTCATAAGGTAGATGTTCCAAGATATCAAAGCTTACTCTTTGCACAGCATCAGGTGCAGTGTCGTGCATAAGGATAACAACCTTTGGCTAGTATTCCCCGCCTTTACTTCTTGACAGCATTTCACAATTAATCTAATAGCCTATCTAATGGCCTTTATTAATCTAATGGCCTTCTTATGCCACTGCATGAATACTTGATTCAGGATCATAGTGATGAATTCAAGTTTCATCTCCAGTTACTTAGTTCATCCGGTACAAAACTTCGTCTTTTTTGTCACCAAAGCGTGACAAAAACTCGAGATAACCTAACTAATTAATTCAACTTCATTGCTTTATATGTTAAATTTTTTAGTATCGAGGCGATTAATTATAAGCTTGCAAACTTTACCTGTTTATATAATAGTATACATCTGCATCACATATTTTAAAAATTAATATTTTATCAGATCATTGTATACAAAGAAAATCAAAATGTGTTATCAATTAAGGAAGATATATTGTATCAGTAAAATGAGGGTTTAGTTTATATAGGCAGAAAGTCGGCAGTAGAGCGAGGCGTTTACGACGCAAGGCCAGTGAAGCACATCATAACCACGCACATCGATGGGGGACTAGTCTGGAGACTGCGGGGACGCCCGAGCCCCCCCGAAAGTGTCCATCGCGCCCTCTCATCCGGTAGCCAACCGGCGCGATGACGCACTCCCGGGATTTTTCGACAGTTGGCGGGACAGCCTTTCGTGAGTGGCGAGCTCACAATTGGGTCCAAAATTGGGTTTTTGAGGACTGAGTCGCCCCCGTCCGTGGGAGAATACCCTTTTTATGATACCCCACACGTAGTCCTCGGGTGGTGCTAATCAGGCGACAAACAACCGGTGGTAGGCTTCGGCCGTGGCTGGTGACCACCCACCAGACTAAGTCGTACCGCCAAGCGGCCTAGCCGTGTTCCGGCGCGTAGTCTGGTGACGCCATTATGGAAGTCGGGTCAGAGCAGTAGCGTTGCGAGTAAATGCCGAATAAGAAGTACACTGACTAACAAGCATCGGGAGACTAAAATGAGGGTGAATCGTAAAATATGAAAAAAGTCTACTGTGTGTTATTTAGGATGGGTCTGCGCTTCTTATCAGCGCCGAACAGACGCACTTAACTTCTGATTTGAGTTAAGCCGGTCCGGAATCTACATTCAACTTCCAATTGTAAAAGTTGCTCTCACCTCGAGTGTTTATCAAATAAACGAGATTTTTTGTTTGCTAGTCGTAAGGTAATATTACGATCTGTTAGAATTTTTATTTTTAATGATAGATGAGATATTTAATGAAAAACATATTAACATAAATGTTACTAAACTTCTAACATTGCAACCCTCTAGTAAAGTTTATAAGTGGCACTCTGGCGATACAAAATCTTGTTTGAAACTATATTATTTATTTTTGTGTTATAAAACTCATTAAACCATATTAAAAAAAAAAAAACAAAAACATTACCAATATAAATTTTAATGTGAGTTCTAATATTAATTATTAATTATTAATTATTTTTTATTTTATTTACATTTTATAAAGCAGCAAGAGTTAATTCATCCATCCATTCAACTTTGACTAGTATATTAAAGCGGTGAATGCGAGGATGAATATTCCGGCAATAAGGCGTTCACTCTGACATACATAGTTTGTAATTAGAGACAAGAACACTAATTTTCATAAAATGTGTTTTATTCCAACAACTATTTAAACATTTTTTTTAAATTATTGTAACTATGTTAAAATCACACTGTGAGTAATTTTAATATAATATTAGACTCTATAATGTATAATATTTATCAGTATAAATTTTCAAATATTTTTCCTTGGTAATAGGGTAATTCACTATTTCAAAATATCATTAATGGTAAAGATTTCAATACAGATGAAGTATTTTCTAGGTTAATTAATGAAAAATAAACCAATCAAATAGAAATAAATAATAATATTTGACAAGCAGATGTGTGAGTATATTAATTAGTTGCCCAATTTAATAAAAATGTTTTAGAAAAAAAAAGAGATTAGGTTTGTTCCCGGTCGCTCAACAACTCAACTCAACGATAACAGAAACTGGAAGAACCACAAGATACTCTTAGAAATTTCTGTAATGTATAAAAAGCGTTCGACTGTATACAGCGTGAAATTCTATTTAGAAAACTATAACATTACGTAGTACGTAATAGCACATTTTCGATTGGTTCATATCTCTATGAAAGAATTTAAAGTTTAATAGAAAGCGTTCGCCATATTCATTAGTGAAAATTGGATATGACACAAGGCTTTATTTTAAGATCTTTCTTGTTCCTTATTTACAAAAATGAGTTACCTTATCTTGTAAGCAATAAAAATGGAACTGTATGTATGCTTTTATTTTTAAAAATAAAAGTCGACAATCAGGAATTAACGCTTAGACAATGTTCTTTCTGACGTTGTACAATAGCAATATTGGTTGCTGAGTGAAAAAATGCATTTTTTTTTATTTTCTTTACCAAACTTCAAAAACTTCAAAAACTAATGTACAAATAAATTATAAGATAATGGACTTGGTTAATGATACTTTTTTTCTTGGGAACTTGACGCAAGATTATAATGGGGTTTGCGATTTATCTAACAGACTCAATTCTGTCGCATACGCGGTTCAAACATATGAAGATTAACAGACGTTGAGACAACAAGATTAGTTTACTTTAGTAATTTTCATAGTATTAAAATAAATACAAACATATTAAATTTATGACGGTATATAATCAATATATTTATGATAATTTAAAAAATATAACTAAAAAAATATAACTGGATTCTACAAAAATTGCAATTGCTCGTCACTGGGGTCCATAAAATTTTGTTGTTATTCAGGAACTTGACTGGCACCCGCTCCCTTAGAAGTCATTACTTACTTCATTAGGTCGGGTTATCATCCTCTTTTAAATATGGGCGTATATAGTAGGGGTGTATATTATAATATAATAGTCGATCGTTGTCTTGCAGACCAGTTTCTAATATTGATTGACTAAGATCTTCAAGTCGAATTAGTTTCGATGGTTCTACTTACTCGCAAATTTTTTATTAAATATTTAGACGTGCTGAGTTTGTTGTTTGGTTCCTCTCAGACCAGAATGCGTTTGGAACCTTCGTAACCTTAACTTTTACTTTTGAGACAAAAATGTCTTTATAGAAAGGCTTATTTTTATAAGTATGGTATAGTAAAATAGACCCTTTTGACACTACCATCTAAACTACATAAGTTATTACTAATATCGATATAAAATGGAAATTATATAAAAAATTATAAGATAGCAAAATTCGTAGTTCACTTTGGTAACTATAAAGATTAACACACTTAGTTAATGTCAAAGCATCAAACAATTTAATTGTAGCCTACTCCAAAATATTCTATTTGATTTTTTAAATTTAATTTACTATGTTTTAATTTCTTCTTACTTATAAATATGACTACCAGGTAAATATAACTATACAATTAATTTAACAAGTACTTCGTAGTATTCTGCGGGTTACTTTTCGTGAAACTGCTCTTGGGAAAGCAGGGCGATCATCATCATCTTGTCTGTCAGGTGCTTTGTCATTCTTCATACACATTTAACCTGTGCATCTATAATTTTATTCTTAAATCCTGCATAGTTATTTCATATAGTCTACGAGTTACAAAAGTTTACACAATTAACATACTTTAAATTATTTACTTCTGTTTCTACTCACGTAAATACTATCAAATATGCCCGACAAATTTTGATACCATTTAGGGTCTTTATTCATTAGCTCTTAGCGTAAGGGAACTATTACTTCTCTTATTGTTTTTAAACAAATTAGTTGAAAATAATTGATTTATTGGTTCATTTATTTTTTGTTATTAATATACATAGGAATATGAAAATTTACATCTGTCGTTGTAATGTTTTCTATTGTTATTAGAAATGTTTATTTTACTAAGTTAATAAAATAACATTTATATAAAATAAAACATCTGCAATGAATTAGTGATTTAAATAAATATAAGGTTCAATTTTAACAGTTTTAGCGAGTGTATTGTCAGCACATCAGCCTCGAGTTCCCCTTTTAAATGTTAATTTACTGTATCCTTTTTTATTTCGGGTTCAACCATATTGGTTTTAGGGAAGACTATTATGAGAGATTGATTTTAATTGAGAAGTTATGTAAATTTCACACACTCATAATGAGTGCTATTTTCCTTAATAAATTATTTTAAATGAATTCAAATCTTTCTGAGGTTTTTGTTGTCTGCGGTAATAGTAAGTATAAAATTCAACAACGTTTATACTTAGTGATACGCCATTTTTATGTTTATAACATCTTCAAAATAAATTAATTCTAAAAGTAAAAGATTCTGTTTAGAAGAGATAAAGAAGTGATCACCCACTCTAGTCTCTCGAAGAGTTATTTCACGAACAGTATTATACTGGTTTCTTATATTTCTTCTTTTACTTTTTTAATATAGTAATAATAAATTATAACAAGAAAATTGAGGAACTTTCCACCGTACACTCGATATACATTACATAGCTTGAGAAAATCATTGGAAGTTTGATTATAGATAGTTAGTTGCATAGTAGATTGGAAGGTTGGTTAAGTTATAAAAGTATTTCAATGACGTCATTAATTTGTATAACGAGATATCTGCTTGTGCTGTGTTTATGATCATTTTATATTATTACTTTTTAATTATGTCCTCGTACTATACTCGTATTTTATTTTATTTTAATGAGTTTTATTATCGTTATGGAATGGTAAGTGTTTTCGAGTGGTTAGACGTTTTTTGTAAAGATAACTGTTAATTATGCTGTTTTACTTATAAGTAGTTTATTTATTATTCTAATAGTTACAATTCTGCACCACAAAGACCCACTAAGGCTCATCTGAATTTCATATAGGACAGTTCAAAATGTTATTGCAAGCCTCTTGGCTTCATGCTTAAAACATTACAGACTCGCGAACTATATTTTATGTGTTATAATAAACGTGTGTCCTATTAAAACAATTGTATTTCATTTATTATTCTTCTTATTGTGTTACATATTTCTAATATAATTAACACTAAGTGTGAACACTAAACGCAATCTTTAGATCAAATAAAAAAATAATAAAAAACTATAGTTCCCTAACTATAGTGTTGTTATTTACGGCAGCATGACGAAAACCAGTGCCAATAAGACTATAAAAAGCCTCTGCACCACGTTATTAGCTCTGTTGCGTCGTAGAGGATGACCACAACGACAATTTCTAAGCACGAGCTTAGACATTGCTAAAGATATTTCAATTGTTATATTTTCATAATAACCACTTTTTGTTTATATTTTTGTAATTACTACTACTATTATCATTTTATCAATATTTCTTTTCTTTTTATTAAAATGTTGAATAATATATAATTCTATATAAATTTATTAAAGATATCTTGCATTTTATGTGTACTTTTAAAACATACTACAACATGGATCTTTTGTCTTAAATTACTGGATTTTAGATTCTAAAAGTAAATACATTTATTCTATCTTACTTTGATAAAGCTTTTGTTTACAGATTTAAGAAATGTGTGTTTTGTAAACAGTCGTGATAGATCCGGTCTTAATAGGATTTGAGAGCTCAGACCAAATACGCCCGGGCTTTGTACATATCGGACCCACGAGCTGTCTTAATCAGAAAAACAAACGGAACACCGAAAACAATCAATACATCTATTTTATGAGGTTCCTTAGTGAATGAAATGTTAGTTATTTATATAAAATGTAACTCTGTTTGGTCTTCTGCAAATATTGCTTTACATAATATAGTTATGTATTGAGATACTATAAAATCGAAGTTCTATTAAGAGGTTTTTGAAATAGAGAATGAGAATTTTAGTAAATTTTAGTAATTTGAAAAACTATAATATTACATTTTTAACATAAACATATTGACAAAAGCAATTTCTTGTCTTTATGACATAAATACAACATATATCGTATAATTACTTATTCAATATTTGTGTTCATAATCAGTGTTTTTAAGAAGTGGTCTATTAAAATGTTCAGTTGCGATGAAAATCAGTTTCAGTTTAACTTTAAATTTAGCAGAAGTTCGTTAAACGTCTCGCATTTAATGTTTATTTATAATTAATATCCAACAGAAATTGTAAAACTTATACTACCTTTACTTGTAAAATTTAAATAAGTAATTAGAAAATGTACTGAACTACTCATTCTAAAACTAAATATGCTTTAAACATTTTATAACATTTAGATGTTAATTATTGGCTAAAATTATTGCTGTATCAGACATTTTCTCTGAAAGTCATTTGTGACCAATGTACTCTCCATGCTTTAAACATTTTTCAAACTATCAATGGTAAATATTGTTCTGTTAACAACGTAACAAAGAGTTTGTAACAGTAAGTTGACTGTTAAGTGTGAAGTTTTAAATTTGACACTAAATACTCTAATTCCTTGCATACAATAATAAATTAAAATAAATCGGCTGTTGGCCAGATTTTAAGAGCTTAGTGCAGCCGGATGCCTGGGATTAAATAAGACTCCTTTAAAAGATTAGTATTTACTATCTATGTATTCATCACTTTTTAATTAAAACGAGCGACAAAGTCTCATACATCATATTCCACGAAAAAATACGCAACCAATACATTTGGATTATTATTGTGTTCTTTAAATTGGTAAATAAATTTATGATTTCTAGAATGTGTTATATTAATAAAGGTAATTTACTAAATGTAAATACTGACGGTATTTTAAGGTAACTTTATATAAAATGAGCAAAATAAATAAAATACATTGCAATTTTCTAAATATTTATAAAATATAAACCTAACAACTCTTGATAGTCGTATTTAAATAAGGTTATGAGAAAAAAAGTGTTGAATCAAGTATTGCCTTCCATTTGATTGTATATAAATTTTTATTATAATTTCTTATAATTAGTATATGATTTTACAACACATAATAAATATAAATTTGTTATTATATAATGATATACGCCATGCCTCATTGGAACCCCCTCATACCATTTAATCTTTATTAAAATTTAAGTTCTAATGCGATGACGTCAGGTATTTTGTTCCCGTGTGACCCATTTACCCAGTTTGTGTGTACTTACCACTTTCCAAGTCTCTATGTGCTCACGTTATTGTATTTCAAAGTGCTCTTTTAAAGTTATATAAAAAGTTAAGTAACTATTTTAATTCGTTAAGTGTTCAAAAAATAAAAAAAAAAAAAAAAAATAATACCTATTTTTCGTTACTTTTATATTTAGCTAACATTGATTATTTCACTTAATTTCACTTAAAATATATAAAAACGATTCTTCAGTACGTGTCGTGATAAGAGTTATCGAATGTTGTTTGCGGGGTGGCCCAGAAATGTCTCAAAATTTAAATTATGTTGGGAGCTATTAGTCAAGCCAGTTATAGCTTGAGTCTCAGAATATTAACCGCTATGGTATTATCTGTAAAACTTTGTAAAAAAAATTGAGAGTTATACGCTATTGCGTGGCGTCGATTTCGGTTTGATCTAAGTCAATCAAAAATCTAAATCATTTTCACTAAGAGAAAATGTGATCAGTTCGTGGCAAGAGTGACAGAAACTTCCGAAACGTCCCATCTACTCCTTGCTTTCTCGAAAACTAAGTACAAATTACCTATATAGTGGTGATTATGTATTGGTAAAGTATAAAATCAAGGAATAAATATAATTGTGAAACTGTGTTTGTTTTTACATAAGTAAGAATATCTTTATTGACCAACCTAATTATTGTTATTATACACTACACTAAGGATAACATTATAAAAATATCTACGTTACATTTATTATGTCTTACTCTGTCTCTATAGCCCCAAATGCTATTAAGCCATTTTGAAGCCATCTTGAAACAAATATAAATGTAAATATAATATTAAGAAAATGTGTTTGTGAAAATTTTAGAGCACCGAAAAGGCAAGGCCCCTGACAAAAACTAGTTCAGTGTGGCCGTACATTCACATAGAATATTATACCTTTTCAGAACATATAACATGTAACATGTAACATTTAACATATAATATATATAACATATAACATATAGCATAAAACATATAACATATAAGACTATATTTATTAATGAATAAATAACTTGTAAATTTTTTAAAAACAATAATTTAACTTAATTTCCAGTTTAGTGACAGAACTAAATACAACAACAATGAAACAACAACAATACAACTACCCATACATTTATTCTATTCTTTCTAACAAGCCCTCACGTAGCGGTAACAAGAAAAATTACCTCTAGAACTTTAACTTTTTGTTATCCTCAATTTAGGGGGAGAGAAACCAAACTCACTAATGGATCTAGCAACGTACATAATAAAAACTTAGTTGTCAGTAAAAAATAAATCTTAAACACAGAAAACATAATTACTATATTTCGAGGTCAATGTTAGCGATGTGTTGTAACATGCAGATTAAATAACACACTTAAAGCATAAAAACTTAAATATAAATAAAGATAAAACAATTTTTGAAATCAACTGACGAATTTGAATATTATCTTTTACATAAAAACTTTTAAATTAATGTATCTCACTTATAAAAAAGTTACAAAGACTTTATTTAATAAAATTAAAATATAAAAATGAAAAAATTTAAAAGGAAAATGTTTTGTATAATTTTTAACTTGTGAATATATATTATATTTATTTTAAATAGGGTAAGGAAGTATAGATATGTAGAAAATATTCGACAATATTATATTCAATATTTTCCATTAGAAAAAGACCTCGCACGTGATCAATTTAAGAAATATAGAAAATGTTACGAAGTTGCAGACGTCGAGAAAAGGCTATAAGTTATTATATTGATTTAAGTTAGATCATTTACTATGTTTGACCGACTTCAAGGAAAGAGCTAGTTTATTACAAATAGTTTAGTTTCGACACTTATACTATTTACAAAATAAACGCACTCTACAAACTAATGTTTACTTTACACAAGATACTTCACAGTTTCTTTGCAACTTAATTTAGATATTTAGATACTAATTTTTAAACTTAGTGTTTTTTTTAAATACTGGTTTTAGATCAGGTAACTTAATGTGTAAGTATATGATATATATTGAAAGACGTTTGTGTTATTGCATAATATATATAAAAAAAATATTTTTCGAAGCGAGGTGCAAACAGCACCGAAGTTGTATTTAAAACTTCGACGAATTCTGTCTTCAACAATTTTTTTTTTCGAGCAAAAAATTTTTCGAATTGATAGACATCAAATCCCATAGACATGGGATTTTAGTTGTTAATTGATTATTTTGGAACGACATCGTACATTTGATTTTTTTTTCTAGAACTACCATACAGTGTGCAAATTTCGAAATATTTGGATATACCCTTTTTTATGCTTGCATAAAGAATGCAGAAAAGTCTCTCATAGAGAGCTTCGCTCAATAATATATCAGTTTATATATAAATATGTTCGTTACAAGTTTCTCAATCTGAAGATATATAATATCATAATTACATTATGAATAGTACAAAACAGGTGATGTCATACACAAACCGGTAATTATAATTTTATTGAATTTGTTATTAAGATATAATAAGAAAAAGTTTATATCAGACTAATGTATTCTATAACGTCATTGGCTAGAGCGTAGAAAAGAAATGCCAACATCTTGCCATCTCGGTTACAACAGTTAACATTTATAACAGAAGCCTGCGTATCAAAATACTAGTTTCGTATGTTTATTTCATTATTTACATATTACTATAGTTACAATATTATTTTTATCTTGTTATTTTAATTAAAATATGAAAACAATAAATTATGGCCTGCACAAACAACAAGCAGCTATGAAAATGTAAGAAATAAATGTTATTCTTGTTTAGTTTGTGAACAAACGAAGTAAGACCAGTGTCCGGTTGTTTCCGCGGAGATAACGAGTTATACCGACCATTTCACAAAGGAGATAAACACGTTTCCGTTTGAAGATGTATTTAACAAGCAACAGATTTTCATTAACAATTGTTTATATCATATAGAACTTGGATAAATAATAATAAGTACTTGGATCTTCGTCCCTTTTCCTCCTGAAACACTTGCCAATGTAGACGTATCGTTACTGTGTTGTTTTAACTTAAATAATTTAAATAAAAAAAAACTCAATCTAATTATTGGAGTGTATCAACTGAGTGAAAACTATGAATGTTCAAGACTCGTTTCTGATAAGCTCGACTTCCTTACCTGCGCCCTCGAGCTGTGACCGACAGGTCATAAACCCCTGTATCATACTATTGCATCAAGTACTATCCTACGATACAATAGCACTATCCTCTATTTTCTGCAGCCTTGGTTAATTGATCTTGGTGTGAACTCGGACAAAATATATTATACTCCTGAGAAGTTGGGTTCCAAGTCAAATCTGCGTCAGGCGTCACTTTCGAATCTTGCAATATTTAAAATTGAAATAAAAGAAATGCTCTCTGTCTCGATTTTTAAACAGAGAAGTTAAAGGGTACAAGTTACCTTTAAAGTTATTGAAGACTCAATTTCATTTTGTCCACAATACGAAGATATAAGAAAATAAATGAAATATTTAAAACCTGAAATCTCTTATTATTCAGTATACATTATATACATATGTTTGAGATAATATATTAGAAAAAATACAAAAATCGCAACAAAAATGTTCATCTAAAATAAAAAATGTCCCACAAAGAAACGAACAAACAAAAACTCGATGATTAATATGGTTTTCATTTATTTTCGTCTTTTAAAATTTAAAACATGTTATGATCAGAATACATTAGTAATATAAATAATTATCAGTCCGTGTATTATCAGAGTGGGTACAGTATGTATGTGATATGATATGATATGTTGGATATTTCCAACATACATTGTTATGCGGATGACAGCACTGGGGATGCGGTATATTCCGACCGTGCAGGTCTCTCTCGGGAAAACGTCAACGAGTGCCGAAAGAAACTTGTGTCTTCAATAGAGACCTCCCTGGGGATGGTCTCAGAATGGGGTGATCTGAACCTCGTTCAGTTTAATCCCCAAAAGACACAGGTGTGCGCGTTTCCCACTAAGAAAACCCCATTTGTCGTATCACCGCTCTTCGAGGCAGTATTTCAATGCTGGCCAAAGACTTGCGCTCTATAAGGCGGAGGTCCGGCCACATATGGAGTACTGTTCTCATCTCTGGTCCGAATGACCCCAATATCAGCTTCTACCTTTTGACCGCGTACAACGGAGAGACGTACGGATTGTCGGGAACCCAGTGCTCTGTGAACGGCTGGACTCTTTGGCATTGCGTAGAGACGTGGCTTCCTTGTGCGTCTTCTATGCCATTTACAACGGGCAGTGTTCCGAACAGCTAATTGATCTGATGCCTGCCGCCGAATTATATATATAAAAGTAATCATGGATCACGAAAGCAAATCACTAAAAAAGATATTAATTATTCAAACCGATCAAATAATGCAAATATTAAATCCATTGAATTACATTATGATATTTTTTTTTGAGTAAAGTTTTGACTTTGACATGAAATTTGTTTCATTGATATGATATCACAAACTAAAAATATATATATTAACATACAAGTAAATATATTAAACTGAGTGTAAAGTATTAAATAAAAAGAGTTATGACTGTTGACTGTTTTGCTTTAAAATATATAAATATATAAACATATTGATTTAATTTTTACCTAATCTAAAAAATTAACATATTTATCATTATAATACATAAATATATATTAAAATACTCAGCATTAATAAGGCTATTTCACAACTCTGTCACAGTTGAAAAAACATGAAATTGAAATAAATTTTAACTTAAGATTAAAACTGTGAAATAAGCTAACTAATTAACTAAATATGTACTTAATATAAATTAATCAATAAACTATCTAGAACTTTGTTATATTTTCATAACTCACCTGTTTTTTTATAATAACTATGTCTTATTGGCCTTTGATTTATAGTATAATAAATCATGGCTCTCAAAATTAGAATATAACATAAGAATAGACTTTGTTTCTTTATGGAATTAAAATTAACTGGGCCCTAAAAAATATACCAAAAGACGAACTAAATATACTTGCATAAGTCTATAATAAAATATTTATAAGCATAAAATATCATTTTTTCATTTTTCTATATATAGGACATAAAACATTGGAAAGCTAAATAAAATGACATCTAAAATAGTAGAACATAGTAATTCCTGTATAACTTTCAAAGCAGAAAATAGTAAAAAGCAAGTCATGCTGTTCTGATTGGAAAAAGTTTTTAAATCAAACTCTCTATCACATCAGAGAGAATTGACGTTGGTATTTGTAGACTGAGATATACTCTTCTAATAAATTTATACACTATTTTAAAGTTATATTTTTTTATATCTCTTAGTTTATTATACATCCATTGCTCAAGGTGTCATGACCATGGACTGTGTATTTTGATATCGATCTAAGACGGTGAGTTGAAGGTTCCATTTATATGTTAACAAAAGTTAACAATATATTATGTCGTACTTAATACATTAGTAATATAATACTATGTGCGTTTAAAATTAAAAAATATAAGGTAAGCTTTGTTTGTATTCAATACTATACATCGTTAAGCACACTGAATACTTGTACAAATACGTTTCGCTCAAAACCACTTCAATTATTTCAATGAAAAGTAGAATTTTTATCAAAGTATCCTTTGAAGCTCGAGAAATAAACTTTCATAACGAACGACCACAAAGTGCCAAAAATAGAGTAATAACTCTATTTTTGGCGTTCAAAAGATATTTTTTGATAACAGTTGTTCAATTTACAATTAATATAATTTATAAATAAATGATAAAGCTCTTTATTAATATATACTTTATAAGCAAAATATTCTCTATTTATTTAATAGTAAAAATATTAATTTAATGTATCTTATACTGCTCATGAGTTAAAAGATAATGGTAAAAGAAGCGATACTCAAATACTAGCAACGTTGAAAACTTTTCTTTCTATTTCTAACTAAAGCTGAGTGGTCTACCTTTTTGGATAATATAAGTTTTCATACAAGTTTATCTCATTATGTTAATATTTATTAAAAATTGTTCTTTTATTATTATTTTTTTATTCTTTGTCTTTCCTTTAATTGGTAATTTTAGTCTGATATCTCATGTATCAATCTATTCTATACTTCATATTTTTATTTTTGTATATTTTTTATTTTGAATATGAATTTCAATTTATAATTGTTATAATCTATAAAATTTATAATTTGTTAGTCTAGTAGTTAGTAGAGTATATATGACTAACTCAATACGAGGCACCTACTACCCACGACCTAAAGAAATCTTTATAACATTATATAGAAACAAAGTTTTATTATTTTATATTGATATCACAGCAGATGAAATACGTTCAAGTTTTACTATTGAGTATGACGTAAGAGTATTTTAATTTTTTAATTAGGTATGATGAGACAATTTATGACTCCTTAGCAAATGTAAGAAGTTATTTAGCAAAGGTCGTCAGAGTTCTTACAAGCGAGGTATTTTTTGGCGAGGAGATATATTATATGATAATGTCTGAAGAAACATGATATAAATTTATACCGATTCGTCATCACTTTACAGCGGCATTATTATTTAATATTTAATATTTACTTCGTGTGCGCAGTTACACATTTGTGGATATGTGTGCACATTTGTAAACACTAGGAAACCGTTTTGCGTTATCTTAATTAAAAATCAAATTGCATTACGAGGGTATTTAACCTATCACAAATAGCCTACAACCAAAAATACACTAAATATTAATACATACATTAAAGCTGCTGGATCGGCTTGTTTGAAATTTTCATATGTACTCTAGAAGTAATTCATTTACTGTGGTATTATCTTTAACAGACTGTATATTTACGTACTTAGTCTAGCAATAAAGACTGTTCAATGAAAAACAAACACAATATGATATTTCAAATTGGAATCAGTTATTCTTACATGAACATCCATTGTGTTTTCTTATTTTGCCAATAATCGGTATTAAATATTTTTGTGATGACGGGGGTGGGTGATAAAAAGAACCGAGTTGTTGTGAGAGCATTACACAGATTAATATGGAGACGTGGATATAAGCCGGCTTTAGTGATGGTTTGGTTTTGATTTGGAAGTAATAATCAAGCGGTGACTGACCAATATCTTTTGTAAAAAAGATTTCAGAACATCGGCACAAATTTATCAAGATACAATTCATGAGGTGGTGGAAAAATCTCTTAACAACATCATGCGTCATAAGCAAGGTTGATTCTTTCAGCAGGATTTAGGACCGGGTCATAAAAAACAATCCAACCAAGTGCGGTTGGATTCAGACTTCATCACAGCCAAAGACTGATCGTCGTCTGGTCGCGATCTCATTCTCCCGGGTCATAATCTGAAGTGACTTTTAGAGAGCATGGTATGCTCTAAATGTCATGATAATTTGGAAATCCTAATATGCGCCATAATAATTTAAGTAAAGAATAATCTAACATATATTATAGGTAGATAATATGTATATGTATGAAAAAGAAATAAAAGATTATTCCTTTTATCAATGTTATTCGTAAAACTAGGTGTGTCATGCTATATGTGTCTCGTATTTATGATACCTACATATATAAGACTATGGTACTTAGAAGTTTTTTATTGTTTTATATTTATAGTTATATATTAAAAAAATGTTTTATCTAGTTTACTTGTATTTATAAGATTTTACTTGCGGCTTGAGCGCACCTTCAAAAGATGAACTTATAATAGGTTCCTACGTTTTAATCTTATTTCAATTACCATCCAAATATCAATTCACATGAAAAAATGGCGATTATTTGAACATTAAAAAAATACTAATATTGTCTTATTTTGGTCTCTTTACTCTTGTGGTATGATCTTATTAACCAAAACATTTGTGTTCAATATACCGTAACATCAAGACTCTAAAAACGTTGAATGTCAGCGTATAAATGTTTTGTGAATATTTGTTATCCGTTAAAAAATAACTTCATATTTTCTCAAAGTTTATCGCTTATTTTAGTATTTCTGTTTTATTCATGTTTTTTTTAATCACTTTAAAAGTTCATTTTACTAACTTATAAACAATTTATTTTAAAAATTTAAAAAAATCAAATTATTATATTAATATGGTATAAATCTCTTTCTCATCTTTTATGAAAATTTTATTTATAAATTAACCCAAATCATTTCAAAAACACCGTCTGACATAGAAAACATGTCCATACCGAAAATGAAAATACACAATACATTGAAAATATGGAGATGTACAAAAAAAGGTAAATATTTTTAGAAGGCTGAATAATTAGTGCACCGCGTTCCCTCCAGTTTAAGATGCTGGACCATCGTAGCAGCACACCAAATCACGTTGATAGCACACTCGGGAGATATAAAACATTTTTCTATCGAGACATTTCTCTCTTTTAACACACTGCCCGTTTTTGGCGGCACAAGATGGATCTATTAAAAAAAACAGATCTTAAAAATAGGATAAATTTATCAAATATTATCTAAATACTCACGTATTTTTATTGCAAAAAAGATTTCTTTAGCGTTATTACTTAAGGAAGTGTACACATAATCTCTGTAAAGGCGAGGGCTAGAAGGCGTACCACCGTTAATCAGCTTTGCCCTACTAATAATATATAAGGTAACTGCGATTATCAAGTTTCCCCGCATCTTAACTAAATAGTAAAATTTTAATAGCGAGGCGATGCAAAATGATCGTTAGCTCGGGCAAGGCGGAAAATGGCTTTACGTGTAATTAATACTCATTTAATTAAAACGACTCATTAAACGGAACCTGCTGTAATGTTAGGGTTCTTATATTTATTTTTAGTACTAATAAAAAGTTAGTAGTGTTCGTTAATTAGTTGCTAGTCGTTTTTGCACTAATTTTCTTAACGTACAGTATACAATTGATGTTGCTGCCTGTAATTGCATATTCTATAATTTATATTTTCAGCAAATAATGCTACATAAATATTCAATATTATGTAGGAAACAATTAAAGACAAAAAAAATAATTTCATTCGTCATAATAATACAAATAACACTTTTACAGTATTGGCATTACGCATGATAAAAATAAAATACATTTAATAAGAATATATTTTAATTAACAAATACCAAATAATATTAACATGATTGATGACACCTCATAATATAATATCTCTTAAACCTATTTGTTTTGTTCAAGTTTATTTTGATAACATAATCTGTTATTTGTCTTGTTACATGTTTGTTATTCTTAATTAAGATTAAAATATTCTAAGAAAATCTGTTGAAGACCAGAATATTTTATTCACAGTAACTTTGTCTCGACAGACTTTTAAAAAAAAACATTGTCGCAGCGATACGTAAACCTGGATAGAGTTAAAACCGGTATGAGGCACGCACGCACGCACGCATGCACGCACGATTATTATTTTTGTTTATTTGTTTTCGTTTTGGAGATCGAATATATTTTTTGAATTTATTAACAATTTTCTTTCGATTGTATATAAATATTTAAAAATAAATATTTTATAGAAGTGTTATTAACTTGGTCGTAAACAATTTTTATCAACAGTTTATTGACGTCCGACCGCCGGAGGTTTTATTAACTTACACAGGTTTGTTTTTAATATCGCTCTATATTCGCAGATTTCAGTTTTTTATTTCACTTTTAACCGTCCACTCTAAACCCAATATTGAAATATTTAACTGTTGGTCTCGTTCTCTCGATAAATACCATTTAATTAACTTGTATTTTTGTAGCTTGCCTATAAAAGGCACAAGAAAAAACCCCAGTTTTGTGAGGTAAAATTTTTTTAAAACATGAAATTATCTCTCTGGGAACCAAACGCTCACTAAGTTATTATAAACAACAATAATAGATAAATGTATTGAAATCATCATTATGTTTAAATTATCCTAATCCTCTCCCGCTTTGCCTAAGCTACTTAAAATGATAAATCGTTTTCCTTACGTTAAAAATTGATAAAATAATTTAGTATCTATATTATAGTGATTTTAAAGATAAGAATAATTATTCTTTTATATTTATCAAATGTTAATAAATTTGCGTGTGTCTCATCCTGCGGTTAACAGCAAAATAACTCGTACTGTGGAAATACTGATAAGGACTGTGATAAGGGCTATCAGACGCGAATATCACCATTATGATTGAAAAATGAGGTTTAGGGTCAAGCGAGCCCAAACATACGTCACTGATAATTTGTTATGTAGGTTCCGTAGTTTAAAATTAGTTTCCGTAAAAAGTGACGAGATGCGTAGACTTTTAATTAATAACGGTCTAGAACCACAAAACTTCTTAGATTATTAACTATTAAATAAAATTTTATCTGCATAAGTTAAATGTTTTTGAAGATTTATTAAGTTGAGAAATTGCATATTCTACAATATATTCTAAAAAATATACTACTTTTAAAATTAGTTCCTATTACTGTAGTCCTTGCTAATTAACTTTTAACATGGAGCTAAACCACGTGACCAAATGAGTTAATGGTTTTACAACTAGTAATATTCAGATAAAATGGTCTTAGTAGCCAGGTCCAAATAAGTTGAGTGCGAACAGTATCGCTTTGTTAAATAACCTGTAGTAATTCAACCCGCTAACCAGAATGTACGTACCAGCAGTCCCGATTTTCGATGATGCGGCAGGGGATTCCGAAACACAGTACACCGTGCATATGAATCCATAACTACATTACCATCTAGAGTCTACAAAGAAGCAGCTATTGTCCCTCACAGAAAAGTAAACGATAAACCAGTAGACATTTCTGATGTTAGTTTTAGAATGTAGCAAAATAAGCCTCCTTCCACGTCTTATATTAAAGCTGAGCTAAGAGTAGTTCTTACTGGTAAAATGAGTGTTCGTGTGTGACCCTACTCCTTCTAGACGAATAAAGGTAAAATGTTGAAAATTGGCAGAGTTGTCAAAGTTGCTCATGGGCTGTGAAGGTTTTTGGTGGCATTTGTCATAGCAATTTTTGTTTAAAACATCAATTTGAGCCAAGCAAAGCGGTCACGGCGTTCTTCATAGAGTTAAGCCAGTCTTGGACTTATTTGCAATATCCCGAATACTATAATTGAGTAAATTTTTATACTTCATGCTAAATTATGTGACTACGCTCGTAATGATTGAGATAATCACATTACCGCTGCCACGGTCTTAGAATTTACAGGTTATATATTTATATATATACATATATATTATGGGTTTACACAGGTACCCAACTTTATGTTATATGGTCTTTTAAAAACAACGTATTTTTTTTTAATTCTTCTCTACTTTGAATCAATATCAGTGATCAACTTTGTACATTAAACGAGTGTCAGGAGTGCCTATGTTCATACTAAACTTATCAAAATAGACCCTTTTGTAAAGACACTCTTCCCCACCCCAATGCAATTTTATATGTAAAATAATACCCATTCAAACAATAGAATTTAACCAATGCAATTCTGTAATTTGATGATCAATGATCTGTAATTTTAGACGTCAACATCAATCCATTGTACGCCATCCGAAAGAGGATTATTTATATCGTGCAGTATTATGGACTGCTGTCTGTTAATTTAAAAATAGGAAAGTATCATCAGCAAAAACAGCTATCCCATGTTTATCCCTCAGAAGGTTAGGTAAGTCGTTTATATAAATGAAGAATAAGATTGGCCCTAATAAAAGCCTTGTGACATACCCCTTTACACAATGAAAAAGGGGAACGTTTTCTATTAAGATATACTCTGAATTCCGCCATTAAGATATAAGCTAATCAAGTGAAAGTAATCAAATTTTGTTGTATTTTAGTATTTAGAGTTTCTTCTAACTCCAAGCGCATTTTTAAGATTTCTAGGCTTTCAAGATGTTCATAACTAACTCAATACCAGCATGTTAAAATCTACAATAGTCACAATTAAAAGTTGCTTTTCTCATTTACCAGTATATTTAGGTCGCGACAAGGATTCTTTTAAAAACCTGTGTTTTCTATCATTGTACAAAAGGTATTTTGGAACTAATAGTGATCACTTATTAGCTTAGTCCCCCATAAACGAAAGTCTATAATTTATATAAAAAATGATTATCTCCCAAATATATTTTTAATTGTTTAATATTTATGAGGTGCGAGATTACGCGGAATTCTAATATTTTACAACTAATAAGTAATGACGGATCCAAAAGACATCGATCAGTTCGTATACAAACACTCTTGTAATCGCATGTATTAATTGTTTTATTTATTTATTCATATTTAAGTACTTTTTATTTATAACAATGTTGGACAAAGTGTTTTTGGTTTTAGTTGTGGTTTTGTTTACTTATTTATCTAAGAAGATAACCAGTAGTGAACCTAATAAAGTCAAGTTCTATTCGTATTTCTTTATTTTTTATATCTACGGAACGTTTATGTCGTGCTTTGTTTGGCCCTTATTTTTGTTTAAACCAAAAAGTGTTAAAAACGCCAAGTAAGTTATTGAGCCATTTCTATATTCAATAATTTGTTACAGTCGTGATTTAAACAGTTATCTCTCCATTTGTTTCTTTTCATATATTAATAAAGTAAATTATATTAATGATGATTCCATTTTTTTATAAAATGTCTTTATATATTGACAATGTTATTATTTGTTGTTGGCGACCATATTACAGAGGTCTGAAGTTCAATTTATTAATTTAAATCTTTATTATTATGCAACGCGAAAGTTTAAAAGTTAGTAAATCTTTATTGTACCAAAAAACAAAAAAAAGTACAACTGGCGGACTTAATACTAAAGAGCATTCTGGACCAGTCAACCCATAGAAAATTAAAAGAAATGAAAAACATAAAAGTTTAATTCCTGTCGTCTTTAGTAATGTTTTTTTTTATACTATTGTTTTTACTTCTTTTTTTTTAAAATATAACAAAGGAATTTGTAAATTAATACTATTGAAATTAAACTCAAGAAATATAACAAGCAAATATGCGAAATTTTTGGAAACAGACTTACAAAACAAAAGTATTTAAACTTATGTAATAACATCATCTAGCTCTGTCTTTTTCTTGGTGGATACTGAAAAGTTCGTTGAAACAAAAATATGCAAAACGGGAAGTTAACTTGTGCCTGTGGGCGATATAGCGATGTACTTGCGATTGCTCAATCTGATTAATATAATATTTGTTTTCAAACTAAAGCACTGAAGCAATAAAAAAAAAGTAGAGCAGTAACCTTTATTTTTGTTTGGGTAACCACAAAAATTTTAAAGACTGAATATATATCAAATAATATTTCAGTAAGGCTATTTTTATAAAATAATATATTTTTTAAGAAACTTCCAAGGATAAAAACTAATATTAGATTATTCTTTGATGTGTAAATGGTAAATAAATAACATTACGATTACGAACTTAATATCATATTCTTTTAATACATTTAGTACATAACCTCGGCCTATAATCTGTTATAACTGATAATAATATGTAAATCCAGCGATAAATATACACATACATGACACTAATGAAAATAATAAGATAACTTTTCTATTAAAAATTATTTATTGTTATCTATGACTATATCTTAGGTGGTGAGTAGAGATAACGGCACCAACCATCTAGCATTTACTATTGTTCCCTTCACCCACAAGGAACAAGTCAGCACCGAGACGGACAAGTACCTTACTGCCCGGGGGCTGCCCGGTTTATAGCGGGCGATAACTTGTCAATGGGCCTACAATGGACCCTCCCACTGTCAAGGGTGACCCCTGGCGTCCTCGCTTACGTCTATCTGCTTGGACTTAGAACCGGTAACTGTCACCCTCCGTGTTGTTCTCCACTCAGCAAGCTGAGTAGGTGAAGTGGCCTCTCCACGGACAGTGCGTTGCCTGGGACGCAATATAGTGAAGCAGGCATGCCCAAAACCTACGACACTCTCTCGACCTTACCAACATAACCTGCAGGAACGACGAAGTCGATACGTGCAGTGTTAGTTCAGTTGCAGGTGCTAACAGCTTGCACCGAGCCGGGTTTGATTCAAGTTTTCCTTCTTTAACGCTAGCTCTTCCGTTATTCAGCAGGGGGACCACGTGCAGGCGAGACTAGCTGGGTAACTTGGTTGGAATGTGTACACCCACCCCAAAGCAAAGACAAAAAGAAATAAATACTTTCCACAACGCTACTCCATGCGTCTTGGTACATGGAATGTAAGGACGATGAGGACAGGCTTTCCGAACACCGTTGAAAGCTTAGACAGCATACATCACATTCGCAAAACTGCAGTTATTGATGCTGAGTTATTTAGATTAAAAGTAGGGATTGCAGCTCTACAAGAGACAAGACTATCAGATGAAGGCTCCCTTCGTGAATTGAATTACACATTTTTCTGGAGGGGAAGGGATTCCTCTGAGTGTTGCCAGCACGGGGTCGGTTTTGCTATCAGGAACGACTTATTGCATGCCGTGGTGGGTCCGGTTGGAGTATCGGAGCGTATTATGACATGCCGTTTGCACTCAGATGGTGGTTTTATCACCTTAATCAACGCCTATGCTCCGACGTTAACGTCGCCCTCGGAACAGAAGGATCATTTCTATGGTGAGTTGGGAGAGACGGTGCGTCAAGTTAGGAAAGGAGATCGCCTCATTATCCTAGGTGACTTCAACGCTCGTGTAGGTCAATCCCGGACATCTTGGCCTGATTGCTTAGGGTTTCACGGTATGGGTAATATTAATGAGAATGGGCAGCGGTTGTTGGAATTCTGTTCCCAAAATTTGCTCTGCGTTACAAACACTTACTTCAAAGGCAAATTTTTGCACAAGGTATCATGGAAGCACCCTCGGTCTGGTCACTGGCATCAGTTAGACGTCGTTCTCACAAGAAAAAAAGATCTTCGCAACATACTCCACACGCGTTCGTTTCATGGCGCAGACTGTGACACCGATCACTCCCTCGTAATTACTACAGCTTCGTTCAGCCCAAAAAAGATACACTCGTCTCGTACTGTTGGCCGCAGAAAGTTGAGGGTTCCATCATCAGGAACTTGCGAAATGGTCGGTGTCTACGAGAAGCTTATTCGTAACAAGACTGCTTCTTGGGATCAAGACATGAATGCCAACCAGGAGTGGATAAGGGTGAAGTCTCTTCTTACCGAAGCCGCCGTAGAAGTGTTCGGTTGCGAAAGAGTACCCAAAAGTGACTGGTTGCAGCGAAATATAAAACACCTTCAGCCATTTCTCGATGCTAAAAGGGAAGCCGCGTTACATTATCGGCTCAGCCCAAGCGAGAATACCCGTACCGAGTTATCTAACGCCAAGGCGGAACTACAGCGGAACACTCGATTCTATGCTAACGCTTACTTTATCGATCTTTGCGAGAGTATTCAAGCTTGTGCGTCTACAGGTGACTTGGCTGGCGTTTATTCGGGTATCAAGAGGGCTCTCGGTCCCTTACCAACTAAAACAGCTCTTCTTAAGGAAGTAGACGGCACTGTCATCACAGAGCCGGACCGCCAACTTCATCGCTGGGTGGAACATTTTATGCAACTGTATTCTCAACCAGTTGAATTACGACCCGAGGCCATAAACTCAATACCCGTACTGCCTATCTGGAAGGAATTGGACGACATCCCTACGTTCGAGGACTTTTTCGCTGCTGTTAAGCAACTTAGGTGCGGAAAAAGCCCGGGTAGCGACGATGTTCTTGCGGAGATCGTTAAGTTGGAGTGCGTGGGTCCAACCCTTTACAATTTGTTTGTGAAATGCTGGAATGAAGAATGCGTGCCGCAAGACATGCGCGATGCCAATATTATTACACTCTACAAAGGGAAAGGCGATCGCGGTGACTGCAATTCATACCGAGGGATTTCCTTGCTGAGCATTCCCGGAAAACTACTAGGCCGCATCATCCTGACTAGAATGCAACAGCTCGCTGATCGCGTGTATCCTGAACCTCAGTGTGGCTTTCGTCCGAAGCGTTCCACTATCGATATGATATTTACATTGCGCCAACTACAGGAGAAGTCTAGAGAGCAAAGTACTCCACTACTTGTCGCCTTTGTCGACTTAAATAAAGCCTTCGACACAGTTAGTAGAGAAGGATTATTCACGGTCCTGGAAAGTGTCGGTTGTCCTCCTAAGCTGCTAAACTTAATAAAGTTGTTCCACCTTGACATGAAGGGCTCTGTCGTTTTCAACGGAAAAACATCTGACTCTTTCGACATGCGCAGAGGCGTTCGACAGGGCTGCGTACTGGCTCCTACGCTTTTTGGCATATTTTTCTCCGTTCTTCTGAAAGTTGCTTTTGGCGAGCGTACTCAAGGCATACATCTTCACACTAGGAGTGATGGTAAACTTTTCAACATATCACTACTGAAATCTCGAAAATACCGTGAAGATTACCATGTCGATAGTTTGCTATTCGCCGATGATGCAGCTTTCGTTGCAGCGTCGCCGGAGGTGCTTCAGGAGATGATAGACAAATTTAACAGGGCTTGTCAGCTCTTCGCTATGTCTATAAATGCCAAGAAGACAGTTATAATGGCGCAAGGTTTACAACAAAAGCCAGAAATTATGTTGAATGGTTCGTGTTTGGAAGTTGTGAATAGTTTTTGCTACCTTGGTTCTACCGTATCCAATAATCTCTCCCTGGATACTGAGATTAGCGTTCGCATCGGCAGAGCATCGACGGTGTTCGGGAGGTTTAGTACAAGAGTATGGGATAATAAACATCTGACAGTGAACACTAAGATAACTGTATATCAGACATGCATCTTGTCCATACTTTTGTATGGAGCCGAAACCTGGACGTCGTACGCCAAACAGGAGCGGAGGCTTAACAGCTTTCACATGCGCTGTCTCCGACGCATACTTAACATCTCGTGGAAGGATCGAGTTACGAACGAGAGGGTGCTCAGTATCGCGCGCATGCCTAGTGTTACAGGTATTTTGAAGCAAAGGCGACTGCGCTGGCTTGGCCACGTGCAACGGATGGAGCCTTCTCGTTTGCCGCGGAAAACTCTCCACGGCGAAATCGCACATGCCAAACGACCAATTGGACGACCGCTGTTGCGTTTTAAAGATTGCGTTAAGCGCGATATGCGGTCTTTTAGTATCGACCCAAAGTGCTGGGAAGGGAAAGCTGTAAATCGAGACGCTTGGAGAAAGATTCTCAGCGATGGTGTTGTTAATCATGACAACACATGGTTCGCACAACTGGCCCAAAAGCGCGTAGCACGTCATCAGCGAGATGCTCTGCCTCCAACTTCCCCGGGCACGCAGTTTATCTGCACACTATGCGGACGGAGGTGTCGTTCCCGTATCGGCCTTACGAGTCATATGCGTAAGTGCTGCACACCTACCACGGCCGGTGCTTAAAACATCTTTCATAGATGAAGAAGGCTAATGATGATCTTAGGTGGTAGAGGCTAGCTGTAGTCATCTGAATGCAGCTCGTATTGGGCTGGCTCGACCGTGAACTCTCACAGAAGATCGACGTGCAGTAACCAAATTCATTTGTTTATGTTCTGTTGGCGATTGAGAATTTCCGGAAGCCCAACATTCCCCTCCCCCCTTCTCCCTGCCAAACATGAATGCGATTGCTAAAATAAATATACACCAGGAAGGTACCAGCTCTAATCAAGTCGGACAATCCCTCCCCGAGCAAAATCGGGGAAACGGTTCTCCGATTTTGGCTGCCCGTCGTATCTGGGGCGGGCAAAGAATCGCATTTCGTGTTTTCTGAGGGCAAAACGACGAGCTAACACTGCGGCTCCCCGCTCCACCCTAAATTTGGACTTTAGCAACATCCGGCTTTATCCGACTTTATCCGACTTTAGCAACATCTCAAACTTAAACGCCGTCCACTACCACGTTGAGACGGCGCAGCCGGCCTTGTTGTTTTTTGTTATAGGGCATGGAACTATTTGTACCTAGCTCTGTGCTACCACTTGGTGGCAGATCGACGCCTTGGTTTGATGCGTCTGTCATAGCTGCAGCAGCCGGCGAACAACTGGCGTAGCAGGCCTGGGCTAAAGCGTTAGTCACAAGGGATCCGAACTATAGAGTTCTGAAGAGGAAATAATATCGTGCCTCCAGATTCTTCAAACGGCAAATCGCTAGAGCAAAGTTCAAGCATGTCGTCAACCAGGCACGCGCAAGTTCAGGGCGCTTTCTAAAGCCACTTTGGGTAACTTTTGCCAGCCATCCCTACCGCCACTGCATACGGGGAATGATTTTCTGGCCCATACGACAAAAGAGAAAGCTGATCTCTTGGGCCTTCTTTTTGCCTCTAGTTTGACCTTGAACGACCAAGGGAAAACACCGCCTACCATCCAGTGGTATCAGAGTTCAATGCCGGAAATAATTTTCCGGCAAAAAACCATTCGACGGTCTCTACTTTCCTTGGATGTTCATAAGTCGAGTGGGCCGGATGGCATTTCCCCAATCGTGCTACGAACATGTGCCCCTGAGTTGACTCCACTGCTAACGCGTCTATTTCGGTACTCCTATTTCAAAGGCGTTGTTCCGATCTCATGGAAGTGTGCTTTTGTCCATCCGATCCCTAAAAAAGGTACTAGCTCGGACCCAGCTAACTACAGACCTATCGCCATCACCTCTCTTCTCTCCAATCGGCTGGTGATCTTCTGTTATATCTTACACAACGTTGGGCTGCGATTATTGAAAGCAAAGGCGAAGGTCTGGCAGTTAGTCTGGATATAGCGAAAGCCTTCGATCGTGTATGACACAAGGGGCTTCTTTCGAAGCTTCCTTCCTATGGGCTTCCCGAGAGTTTATGCAAGTGGAACACCAGCTTCCTCACTGGGCGTAGCATACAGGTCATTCTCGACGGTTTTTGCTCGGACCCCTCGATGCCTCGCCAAGTATCAGAGTACTGGGACTCGACATTTCGAGCGACTGTCAGTTTTGTGGTCACTTGGAGAGCAAGGCCAAATTGACATCGATGAAATTGGGTGTGATCAATAGAGCGTGGCAGTGTTTCAATCCTGGCCCAAGACTTGCGCGTTATAAGGCGCAGGTTCGGCCACGTATAGAGTACTGTTCTCATCTCTGGTCCGGATCACCCCAATATCAGCTTCTGCCTTTTGACCGTGTACAATGGAGAGCCGTTCGAATTGTCAGGTACAACACAGTGCTCTGTTAACGGCTTGACTCTTTGGCATTGCGTAGAGACGTGGCATCTTTGTGCGTCTTCTATCGCATTTACAATGAGGAGTGTTCCGAAGATCTATTTGATCTGACACCTGCCGCCGAACTCCATCACCGCAAAGCACGTCACCCCGCCTGTATTTCTAACCATACCACCTGGATGTGTGGCGTTTTTCTACTGTGCGGTTTTTAAGGACTTTTCTTCCACGTACCACTAAGATGTAGAATAAACTTCCTTCGACGATGTTTCCAGATCCATACGACATGGGCGCCTTCAAAAAAGGCGTATATTCTTATCTCCAAGACCGGCAACGCTCTTGTGCGTCTTCGGCTGTTGCAAAAGTTCGTAGGCGGCGGTGATCACATTTGACCTGTGACCCGCACGCTCGTTTGCCCTGCTTTATCATATAAAAAAATATATCATAGCAACCATAAACTAGTAATTTCAACATTTAAAACCTGGGTATTACCATAAAAATTTTGAATCTTCAAAGTCAACCCCAAACAATAACATTTACCTTTGTCACAACTCTTTGAAAAATATGATTTTAATTTTACGCTTTTCTGTGATCTTTATTATAAGCCAAATAACATTATATTGTTAATCTTTTTAATTGTTTGGAGGTAATATATAAATAAATGATTGTAAAATGTAATAGATTAGATTATGAAAAAAATTTTTTGGTTGTTACATAAAAATTCCATAAAATAATATCCCATGACTATTTAAAGATCCCATAAGTGATCAAATAAAATATGCATAAAATTGGTAATTATTAATTTATTTTTCAGATTTGGTGCAAATCTTTTAAAATATGTAACTAAAATATATGACTTACAATGGCAACTACGTAATGGTGAAGTTTTGGCTGAAGATAGAGGTGCCGTCATCATATCTAATCACCAGTCATCACTAGATATTCTAGGTATGATATCTTTATCTATATATCTACAAAATTAATTATTAACAATAGGAGCGGTTGCCCCAAGCTTTCTCCTGACTACGTCTATTTTAAATTTCAATGAACTTTATATTATCGCAGTTTTTTTATTAGGACAATTAAAATTTATCACCTATAGAACAAATTGTCTAAAAAAATATTTAAGCCACATAAGATTTAAAACACTAAGTCTAAATCGATCCCTCCTTCCATGTAACCAAAATTGCCACTTTATTAAATTATCAGTTTGTATAAAAGTCGATAAATTCTGAAAATGAAAAATCAATTCTAATTGTTTTTGTAAAAACAAGGAACGAAATACTTTGTTTGAACACAAGCTTAAACAAGACTAATACGTTATTAGCATATTTCATGATGGCGAATTTATTAAGTGACTCTAATTATTTCAAATTAAACTCTATTTTCTATAAGTTCAATATACCATAATTATGTTATCATTATTTCAAACAATATGATGCATATATGTAAACAAAAATATCGGCCATATTAAACTGGAATCTTATTTTATAACATTCATATATATTATTTATTATAGTATTATATCAACAACTTTCATATGAATTTAATATTTTAAACCACAAACGGTAAGCTCAGAGGCACTTAATTTCAACAAACATTAAATTTGAACCACTTTATGAGTTTCTCTCTACACTGGTATTAGATTGCTTTAAATTTATACGTTTTCTGTTGTGAAACAGTTCTAAAACATCAGGTAATAGTGAATCAGTTTAAAAAGCATTTATCTGATATAACTAACTTATATTTGGTAGATTAAATGATAAAAAGATCTTTTGTAAAAAACTTACTTGAAATAATGATTTTGATTTCATTTAAAATTATAAAGCAAGAACAGATATCAGATAGCAGATATCCAAGACAATTGCCTTCATTGAATATGATACACATTATTTTGACAAATTATTTTTCTATGATTAACAAAATAACACAATTCGTTTATAAGTCAAAATGTAATATTTAAATAATTTAGATGAGATCATTTACAGATTTATGCAGATAAGGAATATAAATAAAAAGTACAAGAAACTATAGCATACAGTACATTGTATCACACCCAAAAAACAAACCAAAGAACACCCAAATATATACACGAATAATATATACAATAAAAATAACTTTGTTAGCTTGAAATTACAAAAAAACTTTTAAATTAATTGACTATTAAAATTTTATTTTCAGGGATGTTCAACATTTGGAATACGATAGGAAACTTGGCCCCCGTGGCTAAGAAGGAGATATTCTACATCTGGCCCTTTGGACTAGCCGCCTACCTCGGCGGAGTGGTGTTCATAGATAGAAAGAACTCAAAAGGTGCATATCAAACACTCAAAAATACTACAGAAGTAATGGTTAACAACAAAGTAAGCAGTATTGTTAACTTTCTATAACATAAGAAAAAAACTACCGCTAAATTCAATTCCAATTGCTTATGTAGTTAGTTAGTTATGTTTTGTATGTTTTATAGACGAAAATATGGCTGTTTCCTGAAGGAACGAGGAACAAGAATTACGACAAAATGTTGCCTTTTAAGAAAGGGGCCTTCGCGATAGCTGTAGCCGCCCAGAGACCTATCATACCACTAGTTTACTCACCTTACTATTTCATCAACGAAAAGAAGTACATTTTTAACAAAGGTCAGTATTATGATATACTAATTATAACTAAATCCATAGCAACAATAATAATTCCTATCCCCTAATTATTACTTATCGGATGATTTCTGATGATTATTTAATACCTACTGCAGATATCCGGATCGATAACTTTAAAACAATCGACATCAGATTATATTTCCGTACAACCTCTAACAGTCTTCATTAACACATCATTTTAATGATATCTAAAGTCTCTACCGAAATATGATTAATTTAATGATACTTGAACCTTGAAGGATGATGTCATTATTCATTATAATGATTTATTTGCTTGTCTTAATTATGACGAGTTTTGGTCACGGACACGATTTGTATAATGTTACTTCTTTTTGTGTCAAAAAAATTAATACAAAAAACAAACAAAGATAATTTAAATATTTAAGAAATTGTAATTATTTTACTTATATCATAACAATGGTGGTGGAAGATCTCGAAAAATATACACCCACCTTCCATTCCATTTTAACCCATTGATGAGAACCATATTTTAATAACACATTGACTACATTTTGCTCAAATAAATGTTTGTAATCTCCAGGTCACGTCGTGATTCAGTGTCTGGACCCAGTGTCAACAGAGGGGCTGACATTCGACGACATACCAGAACTCATACAGAAAGTACAAACTCAAATGGAAAACACATACAGAGAACTTACAAAGGAAATCCTCAGTTCACTGCCACCTGAATATCCTCACCCTATTGTGTATACGTAATAAGTTCCAATTAGCTATAAATGTACATCAATTATAATAATTTATGATATTTGAATAATTACTAGAGGCTTACGTATCTGGTACTCATGTTATGCATATTTAATTATATGTATGAGAAATTTAGGAGCCTCATAAATATATTGTTAATGTTTAATTATCATACTCTGCGTGACAATCGATTCTACTTCATAAGTTTTTAATCTCATAATCAATAATGATATGGTATTAAACATAATATAAAGATAAAAATGTTAACTTTCTTTTTATATTAAAATAAAAAGAAACTAAATGTTTTATTTTTGTGTTCTTATTATACCACTTAAATATATGATTATATTTGGATGTTTGAATGATTACCTTCAATCACGTAACATGTACTGGATGAGTTTGTATTATTGCAGTTTTGCACAAGGATAAAATACTAGGAGCGCAAACCAGACCAGAATTTTGATTCGCTCGGTATGTGTTAGTTTGTTGCGCGAAGCGAGGTGCAAACAGTACCGAAGTGGCATTTACAAGACGTCGATGCATTCTGTCCTCAACTATTTTTCGAGATAAAAAAAAGACTAAAAAAGAAGAAAAAATTCTAAAAGCTGTAAATTAAAAAAAAATCGGCACGCGCATGCCATTGTAAAGATATATTTTCGTTCGAAAAATTTTTCTCAATGAAGTCTATGGGATTTTTATCTACCATTCCTCAAGGACATGAACATTTCTATGTTACGCGTATAATTGTGTTATATAAGCCCTGAAAATTTCAAGCCAATTGATGGCGCCGTTTTTGTGCCAACCTCGGACAAAATTGTGAAAAGTCTCCAGTAGACCGCTCTGCTCGCTTCGCACAATAATATAATCAAAGGTAGCCTACTATATATCGAAGAAAATTGTAAGATAAAATAAACGCATAGAGACTTTGACACATAAGTAAGGACAATATGGATAACTTTAGTGATTAGAATTTTAAGCCAATAGTAGATAAATTTGAAACTTGTTTTTAATATACTATATATATTCTAAAACTACATAATACTACAATTTAAATAGATATAATATCTGTAATGGCACATTTGAACGACAATGTATTTTAAATAAAGACGATTAATAAAATATTTTTCAAGACATGAAATTGAACAGTTAAAACACGTAGGTATACATTTTTACCATTTTAATTACTATTGACTATGTGTTCGGGGAAACTGGAACCATTTTTGTTTTCATTGAAACTGCTAAGAACGATACCAAGATGACTGAGCATTAAATAATCAGCTTTGCTTATTTCTGTTGATGATCAAACTTATTTTGCAATCTCGTTACTGTTTTTCTTGTATTTGTATTCTTTACAAAATATTTGATGATAAGACTTTTTATACTTACTTTTATCTTACTTTTACCGAATAAGTACTGATATTGTAGATTATACTTATGTGATAAATGGTAACCTATTTGTCAACTTCTTCAAACAACGCAGTTATCCAAGACATTTCTGTTAGTCCGTAAATTATAAATGTACATATTGAATAGACATAGTCTATTGAGTAGACTCTATAGTCTAGTTTATCTGGGCAGAATCATATATAGTAGATAATATTTTACCAACAAATATTAAAAATATATAAATAGTAATAACCTGCGTAAACTGATATAGTATTCATACATTATTTAAAACACAGACTATCGTAAAATTATAAAATAAATCAAAAGTAATTACATATCAAAACAAAAAAATTTTAATAAAATGTTTAAAAAAATAATGATAAGTTTAAATTTACTAACTACGTTTGCTACTTGGTAATCGAAAAGCAGAACCAATGACAAACAGTAATATAAAATGTGCACCAACAAACAATAATAAATATCTACCGAGAACATTAAAAGTTTGGGTCTTTAATTTATTAAATTTTACTTTAAAAAATCAATATGTCGAATTGAATCATTGTGAAAATAACAAGCACGATTAATTTATATATATTGCAAGAATCCTTCCGACGCTCAGCACAAAAACCAAAGCTTACGACAGGCTCTATTCACAATAAGATCAAAATAATCAATTAAGTAAAAGTTTTCCCATCAAGAAGCTTTCCCAGGTCCTTCAGTATTGTATTGTTCCCATCTTTTTCAGGATTGTAATGTAAAGACGATAAATATAGTCTATCGAGTCACGTTTACGTGAAATTATAATATAATTATGTATAATTAAAGATTATACCAGAAACAACATTTAAAACTTAAGTGTGTTAATTAGTTCCAAAATATATGTATCATCTGATTACACGAGTATTTCTAAATATTTAATAATATAAACCATATTATTATTAAAAATATAAAATAAGAGGACCGGATGAGGGCCCTGAGGCACTCCCGAAATTACTCGATCAAAAAATTAACAAAAATTTTAATTGTCACCGCTTGGCTTCGGTATCGATTCAAAAAAAATCAACCTATTCATTATTCGACACAACGATATTATTAGATAACGATACAAGCCCAGGGATGAATATTGAATCTCAAATCCTATCAAAATCCTTGGCCATGTCAGTTTACATAAATTCAACCAGGAAACCTTTGTCCATATGCGAATCTGGAGTTTAAAAAAATTCATTATACTTTTAAAATTTAATTCATTCATTGAATTCAGTGCATTTTTGTTTACAAAACCATGTTGCTGCTTAATAATTGTAGATCTTCGCACGGTTCCGTATTTGAGGCTTTTTATCTTTTAGGATAATAAAATACTCAAGGATATAATGAAAATTGTTAAAATAAAAAGTTAAAGAAGTCAGATATACAGGACTTTTTCACATCGAATTACCAATTTACTACGTACATAAGGAGATAATTAATTTGTTCAGCATGACTAGCTGATACATCTCCCTGAAACATACTAAAAAGCCACGGTACTAACAGCCTTTTTAACCTTAATAAAGGTCCAAAAAGTATTCCTAAATGTTTTCTTCAGATTTTACTGATAAAAAAAATAACTATAACAAGAAATTGGTTTCCTGATAAATCATCCACTTCGAGAGACATCTAATCTTAAGTTTTTCCTTGAGTATTGTAATCAGAAATTTAATATAAAATACAAATAAGGAAACATTAACCGTTCCAACTAAAAAGTAAAAGGTAATAATAAAAAGGTCATAGATTATATTATTGAGAATGTAACAAAACAATTAAATGGACTTTAATATCAAGGTTAGAAGGTAATTCATACCAATCAATATTATTAATCCTATCATTAATCGGCTTACGAAACCAACGCAAGTGATTGTGGTTTTCGACGTAGTATTTTATATAAACGTGGGTTAACGGATATTTCAATTGCTAGGTAATAATTATTTTCTGGAGCAACAGAAAATCCCGATGTATCTCAAATTACTCAGGCAAAACAACTTACTGATAATTTAATCCTTTATACAAGCAATTATTCTACTGTTCTAAATAAGAAAAAAAGATGACAAAATAAACAAGGCGTGAACACTCTCATAACATTCTTCACCTTTTAAGTTAAAACTGTTTAGTAAAAAATCATCCATCTAAAATAAGATTAGTTTCAAACCAAGCTTTAGAATAAACGCTATAAGGTCTTATTATCGCTTAAATAATTAAAGATAATAAATACCTTGTATATTCCTTATGTTTTCCCCGAATTGCACTGGCAGTGGTCACAAGATGGCGTCAGCTTAGCGTCGTCTTAGTGAGGCGCTAGTTAATACCTCCGCTTAATCTTCACAATTTTTATTTTTATTTCTATGGAAACTGAGGGTATTTCGACATACTGTTCTAACGACGCCTACACAATGACGATTTAAGTTGTGAACATTAAGACACTTATTTACAACTGGGTTCAATACAACTCCCATGCGGTAGTCATCGTCCCGATTGAAGATCTTATGTTTAAAAAAAAATTTACGGATTGATTATTCTATAACAATAGTGCCGTTAGTGGAAAGTAATTGAGGCTGGTGTAACACGCTGTAGTGGTTAGATCTCGATTCTAGCAATGCTCAGCTATTGCTGACTTACTAATTTGAAGGATTTTTTACAACTGCGATATGTTCATTAATATTATGGAATATGGTGTGAGTAGGCATCTCAATACCTGAAGGTTTTCTGTACACAGTATGTCTCAACTCATCATTAATTTCAAATCGAGGAAGGTCCATGATCTGTCTACCTCCATTTTATAGGTGAAACTGGTCTTGTGATATATGGAGTTCAACTGCTTTGCACATCTTGGTTTTGCCTTTAAGAACATAGAAAACATTGTCGACATATCTCTGCCTTACCTTTACCGATGCTACAACTGTCCATGGCAAATCCATCTATCTAAAGGTAGTATTGTAAACGATGAAGAAAATAATTTTCGAGTAGATACCTCTTTTAACATAACAATATACTCCGTAGACAGATCATTTTTCCTTAATTTCCTTTCAATGATGGTGAATCGATTCCTTTCCTTTTGATTCCTTCACGAAGCAGAATATTAATTTTATAGATAAATTTTTATATCCCGCGAAAATACTATTTTTTTTTACGAATAAAAACATTGATTGTGTAACTGACCTGTCGTCAATGAATAACAAGAGAACTTCGCTAACAAGTTAACGATTATAAAATAACACATAAAAGCCAAATGTTTTAGGACTAAGTTTAGAATTCGAATCTAATTATTTGAACAACAATTACATAGACTTAATATAACTACAATTTATAAAAAATGTCAGGACATTTAGAGTTATTTAAATTTTGGAAAATTGATTAAATTTAACTTGACCTTTGAATAATTAATTGTAAGGCATATATTAAACCAGTTTTTTTCACTCTCTGCATCATAATATTTTATCATGAATCACTTCCATATCTATGGTCTAGTTTGATAGATTGTGTTTTTCTTAAGTTCCTTTTTTTTGTTAGTAATGTAATATCTGATACACTGTTAAAATAAAGAGTTTTGATTTCATTTGATTCCATTTAATTTGTTTTATCTGTATTCATACATTTGTTAGCGTAGACAAAGAATATTGTCTCTGGCTACGCTTGTCAGTTTTACCTTGAGTCAATATTTTATTTTTTATACTAGCAATCCTTAATAAAAACAAAGAGTGTTCGGTCTTGCACTCTGCAGTATTCAAACAATTAATAGTCTTAAACCGGGCAATAACGATGTAATTACCTTTATTGCTTCCTTTTTATAGACGTTATTTAATCAATATTACCATAATTCATTTTATATAACATCCTGAATCAACAGTATTATAGTTGTTTATTTATAATAAGCTTGAAAGTGAATTGCAAATTAAAAATAAGTAAAATATTATTTCGAATGCCTTTAGTGTATATTATAATACCGTCAACTGTTGCGAATTAATAAATGAATTAAATTTAACAACGGCAGACTCGCGGTTCAATCAATTTTAATAGTTATTTGAACAGCCAGTACTATCTGAAGAAAATGTGGGATAAAATTATTTACATTTTTATGATAACAGTCGCAACGTATATTTTGAAGCAGCTTTTTTCTGAAACACCGAACTATGTGAAGTTTCAGTCAAAATTTTTTGTATTTTATATTTGGTCTTCAGTTGTTGCTTTGTTTTTGATGCCTTTTTTTGTGTTTACACCGAAAAATGTTAAAAACTCATTGTAAGTATTATTTTTTCTCTTATTTATTTAATATAAATGGCTAAACACACTAAAGTGCAATATTATATATTAACTGTTTGTTAATTTTCACACAGATTTGGAGCACAAATAATAAAGCATGTGACAAAATTAATAGAGGTCAAGTGGCACTTAAGAAATGGCAAAATTATCTCAGAGGACAGAGGCGCTGTAATTATATCAAATCATCAATCATCTATCGATATTTTAGGTATGGTTATTTAAAAAAAAAACAGAAAATACAACATAATTATGACAATGTTTTTTTTTAAAGATTAAGTCTTATCCGAGTTTATCTTTTCTTAAATTTCCCCTTGAACATATGTATTGTCTATTCTATATATTACTGACTGATTGTTTCATTATTGACTATTGATCTTAATTCATCATCATTTATACTACAGGTAAATCACTTTCAAGACATTTTTGCACTCGTAGTATTTTTATATAGGGATTTTAAACATGAAGTTTAAATGTCATTGTACAGTCTGAAAAAAAGGGGAATTCAAATTTATATTTTTTCTTAATTAATATTTTTATTTATTTATTTATTTATTATCTATTTATTCATTTAGTTAAATTTTCAATCAATCAATTAAATCCCATCAATTCAATGGGATTGAAAATATATGATGGATAGTGAAAAATTATGTTGCGAAAAAAAACAACATAATAAACAATGATTTCTATAATAACATTAGCTGAGGATAATATTCATAGCATAACTGTAGAGGAATGTAAAAATTTGTATCTACATGCTATTAAAGAGGAAAAACAAATTTAAATCACGGATAAGGCTTTTGAAATAATATCAGAAAAAATTATAATTAACACAAACGATTCATCGGATGAAAGTGAAGATGAGAATGAGGGTGAAATATCTGGATTTGAAGAAGATTAGAATTAAATGTTATGTTTAATATATTATTCACTTTGTAAATATGCTTGCAAACACATCTCGAAACTGTAACATGTGTTCCTAAGCTATGATAAACTAAGTAAGGTTTCTTAAAATTGTCCTTACAGGAATGTTCAACATTTGGCAAGTTGCTGATAAAATAGCCGCTATAGCTAGAAAAGAACTGTTCTATGTGTGGCCGTTTGGATTAGCGGCATATCTTGCAGGAGTTGTGTTTATTGATAGAAATAATTCAAAAGATGCTTACAAGTCACTGAAGGCTACCTCTGAGGTCATGATTAAAAATAAGGTAATAAGATTTATGTAGTTTACATAAATGTTGTTAAAGATTCACTTGTTTAACTAACGCATATATATTTATCACTATCTACACTATAAACACTATCAAGATTTGTTGTAGTTTAACAAAAACATTATATGTTCCTGTGTCTTATTATGTGTTAATACACATAGTTACATTTATTATTATTTTTAATACACCAAAATTATTTATAATTATTATTTTCAGTTTAATTATTATTTATGTCCAGTAGTCAATTGTTTTTTATAATTTTTTTTTAATTTGTTTTCAACATACATATTATATTATTTTAGTTTTATATCTAGTAACTTCTACTTTTATAAATGTTTTATTATTGTTGTTATCATTGATAATATGAAAAACAAGACAATAAAATATTAGTCTTTTTCTAATGTATTTCTATACACATTACAACAATGTAAACAGTTATTTCAATGAAAAAAATTATGTTTTTATAGTATAGTATTTTTATTGTTGACAGACGAAAATTTGGCTTTTCCCGGAAGGAACAAGAAATAAGAACTTCACCACATTGTTGCCATTTAAAAAAGGAGCATTCAACATTGCTGTTGCAGCTCAGGTTCCTATCATACCAGTCATTATATCTCCATACTATTTTATAAATGCGAGGAAGTATATCTTTAACAAAGGTGGGTACTAAATTCAATTAAGTGTATAGTGTTTTAAAACAAGAATTTAATATAAATTAAAAAATATAATAAAATAAACTAAATTAATGATTATGCCTAATATATAGTACTCCAAAAACCAGTGACTCAGGTCACTAAATATACTTTCATCACAAATGAATTAAGAAAAATTAATTAAATTATTGTATTGATATAAATTCTATATTTACTTCCAGGTCATGTTATCATCCAATGCTTAGAACCAATACCAACAGTGGGTTTAACCATGGATGACGTTCCGCAACTCAAGGACAGAGTTCAGAATATAATGGAGTTGGCTTACAAAGAACTGTCTAAAGAGGTCTTGAATTCCTTACCACCTAATTATCCCCTAAATAACTTGGACTGAATGTTAACTTTTACTTTAAAATTGTCACTTTTTATCTGGTGGATATTCTGCAGATCTTACATGATTAATCAATTTAGAAGTGTATTGAACATAACATATTCATTTTTTGCTATTTACAAATATTCATTGTTCTGCAATATATAATTGTAAATAAGAGAGATATTTTGTATGTGTGTAGTATTACTATATCATTGTAATTATTATCAACATTTAATAAATGAAATTGCAATCAAATATAGAGAAAAAAACCACTTAACATGAATGTCGCAATTTTAAAATAATATTAGAATAAATGTAATGATAAAAATATATAGACAAGAGGTTTTATATGAATTTTAGTTATTCAAATGATTCTGTGAAATTGTAAGTGAATTCTAATCTCATATCTCATGAAAACAATCTGTATACTATTGTATCAACATAATTGTTTTAAAACACCGCCATACATCTTGTTCGTGTTTTGTCGTCCTTTATCCCGTGTGTTTAGATTAAGAATATATTTTATGCTTATAATGTATTAACCGTTCCAGAGCATTTATTTTAAAGGAGTACCTTTAGTCTTAAATATTATTTGTAAGTATTTCGAACCTTATTCCTATTCTGCACGAATCTCAACTATAATTAGGAATCTGTTCATAAATGTGTCATCTAAATTATTATTATTGTGGCATATTGTATTATAAATTATAAAAAAACATAAGTAAAAATACTAAAAAACTGTGATAAAAATATGGCTACATTAGATTTTTTCTAGAACTAGTCCTTTAAAAAGTTCTCTTTGTCTGGTAGTTTTTGTATGTATTAGAATCTTTTAATATGAGATTTTGTGAAGAAAAAATTTGTTTATAAAATTTGAAAATACTTGTATACAGAAGAATTACGTAAAGATTTGCTTTTATTATTTAAATGTAAGTCTTAAAATGAATTGAAATGTAACCCAGCTCCCGTAGAAAGTATACAATACTTGCACAATGTACAGGTGGATGTTAACTGAATGCTAATGATTGCGTCAATATTACTGACAGTATTTCGAAAGTAATCGGGCTGTGGAATAATTACGAGAGATTTGTTTAAAAAACACTATTTTTAAAATTATGTTATGTATCTTATGTTTGTTTTACTTTCTATATACATTTTATTGTCTAAGCCACTGTGTGAGACAACTTTTTATTATGAAATCTATTAGAATAGATATGTATGCTTTGATTGTATTTTTATAGAAGTGTTCTATGTTCTTCAAGTTTGTGTGAACATTCCACAATATTTTAAGTTTTATGCCAGTGTGTATAAAAAATATTATTTGTCTGTGATAATTAATAACAAAAATTCAAACGAATAAAACACTTAAAACATCTTTAGCAAGACCATTTGAAGTGTATAATGCCAGCGACTTTTTATTTTTGTTTATTTGTATTATTAGTTACAACATATATGCCCACTTTACTATTTATTTCAATTTTTACTCACTCAGAAATAAAATTAAAAGTATATATTTCTGGTCTGATTTAACAATGTATCTTTTTAACCATTTATTTCATGAAAGATTTTGTATTAAATATAAGTAAGATGAATCAATCTAGTATTAACTTACTAGCATACACGGACAGATCTTACATTGCTATATATATAAAGGTCATTGATCTCTTCAAAATAACTGCTGCCGTTTTTTGTAAGACTATAGTTAGTTAAATTCTCATGTGTTATTTACCAAAGATCAAGTATTTTAATTTTAGGTTTCAATATTAATTTGGCCCTGCACTTGTATTATGATATATGATGTTATTATAATATATTATGTTTAAGCACTAACAGCTTGTTACTGTTTTAAAATGATAAAGCGAGTGGATAGTATATGTTTGTTTGTATACATACAAGCTTTTCTCAATGGCTTTGTCTGTCAACCTTTTTTTTATGGTCTAAAACAGGGATGAGCAACCCGCGACCCTCGGGCCGCATACGGCCCGCGAAGCATTAAGTTTTAATTCATCATTTTCCGTCAAAATATTATCACAGAAATTAGAAATTAAAAGCACATAGACACTTATGTATTTCATACAAATAACAAATTTGTATAACTTAAAGGTATTTAAATTTAAACCCATCGTCGTGTCGTACTGACTCATAAATTTCGAATTTTACTATATTTTTTTTAATCATGCGGCCCTCGATAAAAAAAGTATGCTGACTGCGGCCCCTTAATCAAAAAGGTTGCTCATCCCTGATCTAGAAAAATATGTCGGTATAGAAAAAAATATTTATATTTTCATAATTAAAAACATTTATAAATCCAATTTCAAATACAAGAAACAGAACTATAAAACCTTAATCGTTCAAATCGAATTATCAAATTATACCTGAAATATCTAAAGCGTGATCTATTTTACATACGAACGCCATCTTGTATCACAAACAACAACTAAATGTGCATGCTTTGTGTTTGGAGTTTGAATTGTCCTTTCAAATATATGGAGACGATGCTTGTGTCTTTTACTACTATAATAACATGAGTGTGTGAACTATGTTTTGATTTAGATAACACATGCTTAGACAGGTTGATTTTAAGTTTTTGCGAATACCAGTATTTTAATGACTGTCAACTTGTAATCAGTTTTGATGTCTGCATATTAGTAATAGATGTTATGTATGTATTGTTTTTTTAAATACATTAAGTTAAATATAGTCAGAACTTGCCAACTTTAATTTTATATCTTTAGCGGACCAGATATAAATGGTTTTTGGATAGTTCAAGAAGATAGAATACTCCTAAAGAGTTAAAATAGTTAAGAAAAGTTTGTATGCAAAAAAACATTCCTTTAATTAAGCAGTGTGAAAATTAATATTAATTAATTCTTAAAAAACCTATATGTTTTATTACTTTTTGTAATTTCATTAATACAAATATATAAATATTCAATGAACAGAATCATTCGACTTGTATTTTAAAATATGTACCACTCTGTATGTTAATAATAAGAACAGTTTTGATGTTTTATATACTATTATAAAAAATTCTCATCTCTATTATTTGAAAAATACTTGTATCAGAAATAAGACCTACATTAAACTGTTCGGACAATGCTGCACCTAATCTTGTCGGAAGTTATTATCTGTACAAACATATTATAAAATTATTACAATATATATGTATAGAACCAGTAGCTAGTACTATGATTACAAATCTTACTATAGACCAGATACATGGCTGTATATTTACAAACTGGAACATTTTCTAACAGCTTGCAAGTTGTACTAAAAGAAAATACAATTAGGACAACTTGTTATTATTTTTCTGAATTCTTTACTTTTATAAAGTTTGTATTTAAAATGTCGTGATAGATAATTATTCGGCTGTACTCACGTTATTACTATCGGAATTTGTCCGACTAATTTCAATATATTCATTAAGGGTTCTTATTCAAGAGTTCTGAGCATGACCAGTTCAGTTCATGATTAAGGACCCTGAATGGATTCGAAACTATTCGGGTAATTTTTAAAGTTAGTTAAATGATAACTGTATTAAGATTGTTTTATATTTTATATCCCTATTTGTCTCATGTGTTGCAAAATAAATATTATTGTGTATGTAATAAAGATGAGAGTCAACTGATACTCTATTATCATAACAGTAATACATAAGAAATATGATATAAACTGATAAATTAATTATAATTCTATGAACTATATGTCTTTTATAAAATGTACAGATAATATAGTAAGACCTTTTTGTAGTGTATGAGTACTCTATTATATTCTATACTCTTAATATGCTTTTAAGTATTACGACATTTTTATTGTACCTTTGTATATTGTGTATTTCGGATAAAATCAGAATGCCAACTATTTTTTCATATATTTTCTTATGTGTATTACATGTATGTGGAGTTCTTATTAAATGTTTATATACATGTGGTATTTTGATTGAATGAACACACGCGTCAGTTAAAATAATTTATTGTATATTAAATGTGTACACGTGTTTAACAAATATTATATTTTAGTACCACCGACAGTTAATATCACAGCCCCGGTTAATTAAGAATTTGTCTGAAACAAGGGTTAATAAATATAGCAATATATCATCAGGTAATATTAGGTAAGCATGATATAAGTACCTTTCAATCACTCTTGAGAGAGAGCCTGGAGTACGTCTCCGCGGACGTGTTTGTAAATTCCTTCTGCATTTTGTTCTGCGTCGTCTCCACTATAGAATCAATATCGTCTTTATTCAAACCCTTTGTTTCTATGAGGGGTAAGATCGTTATTATTATTTCACCTAAAAATAAAAAAATATGTAGAATTTTTTATAACAATATATTAAATAAATTGGTCAGGTTATTTAGTCGTTTCTATTTTCAGCCTCATTCATGTTCCTATTCTCCGCTGTAGATCACCCGACATAGACGTCAGGTAGATACATAACTCTCAGGAGAACTTTAGATTGCGGTTGAGGGAATAGATACTACGAAAACTATTTGGACGGAACAAATGATTAAGCTAACCATCTTAATGACACTCGAAGGCCGGATATAAATGTTTTCTATTTCTTTATTATCAATTAAAAGTCCTGAATTCGATGCGTTTATTTGCGCAGCACTAATACTATATACAGTAGTACCATGAAACTAATTAGGCACTAGAATTAGAGATGAAAATCTTACGTCACAATCTAATTTAAAATAAAAACTGTACCACTGCAAGCTGGACTTGTCCACTGACAATTCTGTAGAAGTGTGTAGGAAACCACTAGTTCTATAATTTACATTTTCTTGAAATTGAGGTTCAAAACTGATTTCTGACTAATATTATAAACGCAACTTTTAATCGATTTGTGATCTTTCACGTTCTAAAGGTACAACCAATTTTGGTGAAATTTAATACAAAGTTAGTATATAGGCTACTTTTTATCCCAGGAAAATTGAGAGGGCAGACTGTTTTACAACTAGAACTTTAATTACGTATATAATAAACTTGTTTGTTTGTAAAGATTTTAAATTATCTTAAAACTAGTTAAACAAGCAGCTCAAATTTATTCAAATTATATTTTTTATGATGTAATTGCAAATGTATAATTTCCAGATTTCTCCATAAACTTTTACTATAAAACGATGTTACAAAAACATATGTTCCAATATTATTATATAGCATTATAATACGGCAATCTCAACATTGTTAAGGACAGTTGTATATAGTTGTAAATCACTCGGCGTGCGAGCGATGATAACATTGATAACGATACGTTTGTACCCATGAGAAACTTTTCAAACAGTATGATATTCGAAACACATACTTTTAGATTTATTAAATATAACCACAATTTGTATTTTGATACTTGCTGTAATTAATGATTAGGGAAGATTTTGTGTTTTTAAAATGAAAAAAAACAATACCTGCATGTTTATGAATATAATTGAACCTAACCTAAACTTACACGAAACTGCTCGTGTCGTGCTAGAATCTTATCAGAAAAAGAGTATATATTTTAATTAAACTATTTTGTTAATAAAAGACGTATATGTTATTTTAAAACTATCTGTTGATCTTATATATCCACATTACTGTAAAAAAAATTAATGAATAAAACCAGCGCGTTCATTATTATTACCCACACAAAACGACGCACACGAAACCGCTATACTTAAATATAGTTCAGTACCTACTGTACATATTTTTTATCTTAAGCTGAAATAACTACCTACTAAAACATAAAAAATACAGGTAATAAAGTTAAAAAACAAATACCTGATCCAAATCGATGTCGTTTAGAATCCAAGAAATGGTATTTGGACACTATAATGGGTTGGATGGGCGCCTCCGCATCTAAGGCTACATGAAAGGCCCCCTTCCTGAAGGGTAGTAACTTGTCCCCTCCATGCCGCGTGCCCTCAGGGAATAACAATAATTTCCGCTGAAGTTATTAAATATAAAACATTTAGAAAACACGAGAATATTTTTATATAAATGCTCTTCTGTTTTTTGTTATCGAAATAAGTTATAATGAATATCATGAATTTAAATGCAGTATTCAAAACAAACTAACAAACTTGATAGTTGTATCGAGTTTGTTGATCTGTTCTGGACAACAATTTAGACAATTTGTTATGACGCACGCACAATATATAACATTACACAAATATCTTAAGTTCAAGAGTGCTGGTTATTAGGTAGATGTGTAAAATAACTAGGCAAGTTAATGTAATATAACATATTGATATTTTACATAATAGTTATTTCACTTTAGAATCATATATGCATTAACGCCAAGTACATGTTTTTTTCTAATGTTTTATCAAAATTAGTTTTATCAAATTCATCAAAAACAGGTACAAATCATTTTTTTTGGAAGCCACTGGAAGCTTTTTATCACTTACTATATTAACACAAGCCCTAAATAAGTAGATAATAAATAGGTAGATATACCTATCTCTCTTTTAATAAATAACATGACCATGGTGGGGTGAACAAATATTAAATTTTACTTATTTTTATTCACACAAGAATTGATCTACAAGTCAATATAATAATAAAGATGTACGTCGCTATATAATATAATGTTACAATATAAACTCATCGAGTTCACTATAGCTCTATTGAATTATTGATATACTTACAATAAGTTATTATTTATAGTTTATTTTGTAAAGGTCTATTGTATTTTAAATGTTCTTGTAGGCTAATGTTTATCGAGTTTGCGTAATCAGTATTATTTAGGTTGTTGACTTGTTTTTGTTAGGAGCATGAGGTCGAAAGGTTTGAATGGTAAATATATTAAAGCTATTCCCGAAAACAACTGTTAATATCTATTAAATCTATACATAATATAAAATAAATTGAATAACATATCTAGGTAGTATCTATAACATTATAAAAGTTACGTATATTAAAATAATTAATATGTAGTATTTATGCTAAATTGACAATTATTGAATTGTACAAATATAACATACTTTAAGAACATATGATAATGCTTTGAAAAAAGAATTAACCTCTTAGTTTCGAAGGTATTTTGTGCAAAATTGTATTATTCGTAAAAGTATTATGTAATTATATGTATTGACCAAGCATTTTGACTAATAACTAGACGTCCATAGTCCACACCTTTGTGCATTATATTTTTTAGCTTATAAATGCAAAACAAAGTTCAAATAAATAATGGCAATTTAGCAATTATGAAACATTAAATAGTTTTAATATTATATAAAATATATTTAAAAAAAATTAAATTTCAAACAATTAAATCATTAAATACTTAACAATTATGAATTTCCACATTAATTTTTAGGTGTAAATTTGTCTAATAATTATAAATTAATACTGTATTGCGAACCTTATTAAGAATACATTTTATATTTGAATATTTAAAACTTTAAAATAAATGATGAGAACAAAAAACTTAAATTAGGTTTTTTACAAACGTCATAATTAAAGAACCGGCTCTGAGATATATTTCCTAATGTTGTATAAATTGTATTTTGTTTATAAATAAATAACACAATAGACAATTAGAAGAAGATTATCATCAAGGTTAACGAGGATGTGAGCAATTGTCGTCATGTCACTGTATAAAATATTTAAAAAAACAAAAAAATATTAAAATATGCGTTTAGACTACTTAGAAATATACAGTTACATAGTTCACAAATTTTCCGTAGTTAATTCTAATATTCACAGGCAAGAATATAACTCATTATCAATTGGCCTCGGGCAATATTAACACAATTTACCATAGATTATACAACTTAAAAACAATGGTCTCAGTTAAAAATCTACGAAAAATAACGTATTTGATTAAGTCCCATTTATTTTTCCATTTTAACAGTTCCTATATAAAATAAGTAATTACATATTCGCCACAGCGTAAAATAATAAAATGTAATTATTATTATGTTAATGTTTTATAACTATAATAATTATAACACGCAAGATAGTAAAAACAGTGGTTTTTTATAGTTATAACTAACAATTATAAACTATATTTTACTTACAAATATTCTATTTATGAACGCGATGACATCATAACATTCGAAGGAACATACAGACCTGTGTTTACGGTTTCATTGACGACAAACAAACGTAATATTAATAATGGCCGCATATTAGCATGCCCATACAAAACGTTTTAGGGAAACATTTTAGCGGTACAAAATAAACTATAGTCAAATGTTTCAAAAAGTTTCTATTACATGTTCGTACAATAAATTTAATCGTAAATGACATAATAAATTCTTTTAGAAAAGCAATAATAGCTTCTTAGACATACTAGACTGTTCGAAAAAATGAACATTTATAAAATATTTAATGAACTAAGAGTACTTTAATATCGATTTTCTAAAACCGTAGGCTACGTCCAAAGTGAGGTCTAATTACAGAAACAGAAAGATCTTGACCCATACATTATAATACAATCTAAATTTCAATTGACATGGACATAGTTCTTTAATAAGGACCTCACGTCCTGGTGTTACCAACCACTGTATTGTATAATAAAAACATTGTTGCAGCTAGTATAGGCCTCGCTTATTAAAAAGCTTTAATTGAGTTAAGTCATCAAAAACAAAATAAACTTAAAGGACATTGAGTAAGGTTTCAGTAGCTCCTTTTTCTTTTAATATTTTATCTCAACAATACTGTTGAGTATTATGCATTAAATCAAATTTCAATTTTCCTATGATATTTCTGGAATGCATACAAAGAAACAATCATTTTGAGGTTTTGATGAATTTTGATGATTGTTGAACTCCAAAATACTTAAAACTTCTCGAATCGAAGTTGGAAACTAAAAATATTTTTATAATAAGACGATATAGCTCTTTCGCCCTTTTAAAATATGTACAACTGTATTTTCCCGGTAGGTTGCGGCAATTCCATAAACGTTATCACTTAAGAGGAAGGACAAGTTCTTTAAAGTGCGTCAATTATTTATGACAAATCAATGGCTTGGTAATATTGAAGAAAAAAAATATGGTATAGTTGGTACATCAACGAAAACATACTGAGGGAAAATTAAAAGTATTCATAAAAGCACATCTTTCAACATTGGACTAAAATTGTTTTATAATGTTGCGCACCTTGTGTGATTTGACGGCGTCGGCTTGTTTGTTGAGGACGGAGCGCGCGGACTGCGCCCCGCGGTCTATGAACACGGTGCCCCAGAGCCACGTGGCCGTTCCGAAGGGCACCGAGTACTGCAGCGAGCGCTTAGCCACCACCGTGCAGCGAGCCATCAGCGGCCACAGCACGGCCAGCACTGGGGACACGTGTAAAAGATTTAGTATTCTTTAACTGGAATTGTACTCCCTCAACAGTCATAATAATTACTAAAGAAATTGTATTGAATTGTCATGTCAAATAATAATTTATGTGCTATGGTTGTGTAAACAAAAGAATTGCACATAATGGATCTTTTGTTTGCAGATAATATTATCGGCGAGGTATTTCCTTAAACAAGTTTAATTAAGCAAACGTTTATTTTCTGCAATATACAATAAATACATATAATATTCTGTCAGCAAATAGCGATACACCTAAAGATTCTTCAACAATGGTAGGTAAACAGGTGGCGTTTTGTGAGATACCATACAGATCCAGGCTGCTCTGATGGTTGAGGAGAACCACGGCGCCGCGGGAGTCGTCCACGTTCTCGAGCCCTCTGACCGTCCACCGGATACCGAGGACTCGAGCCGTTATGCGAAGAAAAGCAGCTGGTATTCTATAAAGAAAATTATCAAGCATTGTGAACAAAAATACTTAGATCATTTTCATTACAATTTACTAGTCGCTACTCGCGGTTCCACCCGTGGATGAACGATTTTATGTAGCAGCGTAATGCTAAATAAGATATAATCTTCTTCCTGTTTTTGAAATTTAACGCCTTTTATTAAGTTTTGAAAATTAGCGCGTTAAAATAAACATAAATATCGCTTGTTAGCGATAAGGCCGCCTGTTTGTACTACCATACGGTTATTAGTATTATTTTTTTTTCCATTGTTTTTTATTGTTTTTTTTATTTGGTGTGCAATAAAGAGTATTTATTATTATTATAATTATAAACAAAGTTTTCCACTTCATAATATCAGTAACATAACATGGTTTGTGTTTCGTCTCCATGTTAGATTATTCAAGTGTTTATTCTACTTACAGTGCATTCTTGGGGCTGAAGGGTCTGAACAACATCAGCGGTATAGGAGCCGTTGAAAAAATAAGAGAAAGCACAATAAACAGTGTAAACTGAAAACAAAGTAATTCAATTATTTACAAACACTACGAGCATCAAAGATAAAAGATTTAAAAGATTTAAAAAAATTAAAAGATTTAAAAGGTACACTAGTGGGTTAGTCGGATCACTATCCTATATTTGGCTGACTGGCCTAAGTCATAGTCAGCCCATCTCTAATTTTTAATAAAAGTACTAATTTTAATTATTTCAATTACCTTTATATAATATCTTGCAATGGAACTAATTGTAAATAAAATAATTACAAGGGCCATTATACAACCAAACACGACGTTGAAAGCGGCCATTTTCATTTACAGTTACATTTAAAATTCTGAAACAAAACACCAACATTAATTCATATAATGATAAAGTATTGATTGGCACATGTTTGAAAATATCTAAAAACATATATCTATATCCATGTTAATTTTATTTTGTTTTTAAAAATTATAGAATAATAAGATAAACAATAACAATAAGAATAACAATGAATAAAGATAAAACCATATTGAATCATAAATAACACACCTATTTTATAACGAACAATAGCTTAAATGATTCTAAAATTGGCGCCAATAAAAAATATATTAATATTTTCACATCATATTTAACAAAATGGAGTAACTAATAAAATTGCAATTTATTATTTGTTGAATAAAGTATTTATCCTCAGTTCATGTTATATGATAACCTTTGCGAAACAAACACTAGGAAAATTATAGTCTGCAATCAAATGCTTCAGAGCATGCGATTTTTACCTAAGATCATGTTTTCCTCACTAAAGGTTATTTATAATATCTATGTAATAAACGATGAGTGATCTTTCATCTCAGTTATCTGTTTGACCCATGTTCCAAGAGGATTATAGTACCTCATTATAGGCATACTGAGGAAAATAATATAATTCGCGAATGACGTATCTAATGGAGGCAAATAATTAAATGTTTAAATATTCTGCAACCTAATACGATCTACGGGCAAAAGTACAATAAACTAACGCTAAGATTAGAAACATACTCATTAGGCCACGATTTTTATTAAACTCTAAGCATTTTTAAGCCTTTCATTATAAATTGATATTCCGATATGCTTAACTAAATTAGAATAGAGAAAACTGAGCCAGCGTATTGTAACACAATACACAATACTTTAAGGTGATAGGTATATGATAGGTATATAATATACATTGAATTAATTACTACTTTAACCATGAACTCCCGGGAAATTGTATGGATGAGTTTATTTATGTACATTTGTTAATACATAATGTTGATCGCAAAACAATTTTATCTTGTATAATGTTATTGTGCTTATATTTATAATATAGCTCTTAACAAAAAGCTTTTGCTCTTTTAGTAGATAAGATAAAAACAGCCTTGTTATGTCGGACAACGAACTAAAAATTATTTTTCTATCCTTCAGGGACCATATCCCATGGACATACCCCACTGGTTACGAGTTTGCAAAACTTTATGAAGATCAGTTAGTTGTTAAGGCACGAAACTATAACAGACATTATTTTAATAACAATGATATTATTTTTTATAAATAACACCAAAATGACGCAAATACATTTTCATTAATCTAAGATTGCAAATATATTATTTAATTATAATTAATTTATCTCAATTAAAATGTAAATAACATCCTCTCAAAATATGTATTAATTACTATCATAAAGCTGTAAATTGCAAATAATAAACCATAAAGGATTTGAAAATGTTAAAACATATATTTGTTACATTTAGTCGGATTGCTCATCGTTAAAAGTACTGAACCGATGGAAAGGCTTTCACTAAACTTACGTAATATTTAAAACACACAAACACCAATTAACGTAACCGTTTCTCACAGCACATTCATGAATAATCCTAATAGAAGATGAAACAGTGCACTGCGGTAAAAACATTCGTGCAATATGAAGACAACAAAAATATTGAGAGCGAGAGCAATAGCGTTCATTTGATAGCATTTTGAATTGTAAAAAAGATAAGATGCCATATATATCTACAGTTTAGCTAGTCTAGCCTTACCACTAATATGGTAAGTGTTTTGTTGTAAATGTTTTTGTCGTCTTCATATGCTAGTACCTAAACTTTAGACCTCATACAGACCGAAATTTTTTGTAAGTTTATTGATAAAAAAAGCTATTTGCGTGTTAGTCCGAACAAAATCACTTGAAAAGTTAGTATACAATACAGTAATTGTTCCCACGACGGGCTTGATTATAAGTAGAAACCTCTTTATTAATTCAATTAAACGAAGAACTAAAACAAGCAATAAGATACATACCTGAAGAAATTAGATATATAATTAACATTGTTGTAAAGTTTTGTGAATTAAACATGTATAGCTATAGGTATACATTTTTAAAATACATTTTTATATTTGACCCAGCTTTGACCTAGGTAATTTCTGTGTTTTATTTAAAAAGTTTAAAGAATTGACCATAGCTTTGTTTACATATATTTAGTTAACCTAGAATAACAAACTGGAATCATCATTTCTATAGCGGTATTCCGAAATAAACACCATAATCGACGCAAGAGTAAACCATGGAAAAATTTGATATTTTGGTCTTAAAAAAATACTTACAATTAACAGAATAATTGACGGTGGACAAACACTTTCACTAACAAATTTCATAAATTGATAAATAATTTAGATCAAGATTTCTTTGTATCGGGACATTTAAACAACGAACAACTGATCATTGACAATTATTAAGCGCCCTCCATCCGACACGAAGGTGTGACAACAACTAGCTATAAAATAACGAATTCCGTACTACAACATGCAGCTCGTCAGCGTTGGATGACTCGATAACAAATGATAAGTATAATACATATAATTCGAATTAAGTTCCAAACTGTGATCTTTAATTATGCGCTTACTTTGTCACACGCGTATATACCTTAATTATAAACTAAAAGATATATCTTTTCACAATAATGTAGTTAGACACACTCGCATTTTTTTTACTCTTTTGTATTATATACATTTATTATTATTACGATATTAAATGATACTATCGGTTACAATATCAATGAAAATAATTTATATTTCGTTAATTATCATGAAGCATAATATGTTATTTTAAGAATCAGTAGGTAGGAGGACAAGTTTTATGGACTGAGACGCCCCCGTCTGTGAGAGAACACACTACAACGATACCGCATACGTGGTCAACGGGTGGTGCAATTCAGACGACATGCACAACCGGTAGTAAGCTTCGGCCGTTCAACAACCTAAGCTCTGCCACCGAAAAGCCTAGCCGTATTAATCTGCCTAGTCGGGTCGGAGCAGTAGCTTTAATGTCGCGATGAACTTCTGCAGCCTCTTTCGCTCCAGAAAACTGATGAGTCAGTAACTAACATCGCCAAAGAGAAATTAAATTTATTTGCGAAGTTTTTACGTTCAGATGCTATCAGTGCAACATCTTCAGACAGTTTAGTGGCACTGCCGTAAATCCCAATTCGTCAAAAAGGGGTTTCCAAAGCGCAGCACAATCTAGATGTGAAAATGCAAGCGGCCCTGGCGGTATTCCTATAAATGTCCTAAAAACCTGTGCCCGAATTGTGTTCAAACGGCTCTTTAGGCTCTCCCTATTGAGACCAAAAAAGTGCCTAGTTCTTGGAAGCTTGCCAACGTGCGACCAAAAAAGGTATCGTGCCCACCCTGCTAACTACAGATAAATATCGGTCACGTTCATACTCTGAAAGAGTATAGTCGATAGTTAATAGTCCACTACATTAATATACATTACACGTCAAACAGTTTTGGATTCAAACTTAAAAAAAGCTAGGTGGATTTTACTGGAAAATTAATCAGCTCTAAGTAATGTGAATACAAATCGATTAGTAAAAAAACGAAGTTAATTGCATTATCAGGTCGCGAGTAACAGGAGCCAAAAATAACGCTTACATACATACACATAAAAACATACATGCTTTTAAAAAGTATCCAGAATTACTCCTTACACCTGATAACATGTTTTGTTTTGAAGGTCGGGATTTGTCTCTGCTCTGGCTGCACCTGGTCATGGACGAACATGTAAATGAAACTGATCAACTCTTGGGCCATATCCAGGCGAAGCTAGACGACCTGCTTTCACAAACTCTCTCCGCTGAAGTCTGCGCTAAAGAATGCCGATTGGCTAGGGTCACGTTCCATTGACTACGCGGGGAGATCTGTCTTCTTTTGCGTTCCCGTTTTTATGTTCCCAGTGACTGCGCTGAGGCTGTAGCTGATGTGATTCTACAGGGCATTGAACTATTTATGCCAAGCTCTATAGTACCACTTGGTGGCAGATCGCCGCCTTGGTTTAATGCGTCTGTCAGTGATGCAGCAGCCGGCAAACGGCAGGTACATCAAGCTTGGGCTAATGAAGTCATTGGTAACCAAGGTTCCGAACTCTAGAGTTCTGAAGAAGAAATATAATTGTGCCTCCAGATTCTTCAAACTACAAATCGCTAGAGATTCAAGCATGTGGACCATTCTTTCACGTACAACAAAGATGTGGAATGAACTTGCTTCGGCGATGTTTCCAGATCGATAAGACATAGGTACCTTCAAAAAAAGGCGTAGACTTACCTCCAAGGCGGGCAACACTTTTGTGAGTCTTTGGATGTTGCAAGAGTTCGTGGGCGGCGGTGATCACGTTTCATTTGTGACCTGCTCGCTTGATTGCCCTCCTCTTTTATATTAAAAAAAAACGTAAAGATATTGCAAAAAGTCTGTTTTCGAAAATCTGTGTGATTGCAATAATTCCCATAATCAGGAAGTTATTCAAAAAAAATACAAACCATTATATATTATGAACTGACCAATATGATAGCATTACTATTGACCAATGTAATAGTATTACTATAATAGCAACATATTTTAGATCAACGTGTTATTCATCTTTTAATCTTTTTAAAAGATTTCAATTTCAAGGAGACCAAACGGACACAGAATAGCGGCATATCCTACACATACAGCTTTTTTCATATTTGTTGAATTCGATCTGCGATCTGCGAGCCGTTCCTCTAACGCACTTCCGTATATTAAGAAGATATTTGAAACCGCTTAATTATTATAAACTATACATATGAAGTAACCAAAATATCTTACTAAGCAAAACTGGTTGGTAAAAAAAATTATTTCTTAATAATTTGAAAATGGTATCTATTTATATTAACAGTGATTACATATATAAATCAATATAGATTACATACTTATGACAACAAAACTCGTTACGAGCTACAGTTACATTATACAAAGTACTATTAAAGTATGTGCGAGTTAACTACAGTTGATCTCGAAAATTCCTCAATGTCTATCTATTATTATCGACTGTTTATCTATATATTATATCAAAATGTTTGTTTTGTATGCGTTCCTAAACCATTTATCCAACTACGATAAACCTTCTTGATGAGTTATATTGCACAGGCTAACCAAGGTTATGAATACGTACCGATATTTTCCATTAGCTGACTCTTACAAGTTTAGTGCAGAATGTATGATTTTTATTAGTTATAATTATTTTTAACAGATTTTAGATGTTCCTCGGTTTAAATAAAAATTAAAATTTAATTATTCATCTGCCTTAAAAATGATAATCATTCATTTTAAAAGTATAAAAACAGTTTTATAACAAAAATTTGAACATTACATCAAAACAAAGCAGGGCCATCGGTTGAATGACATAAAACAATAAGTACTAAATCATTAACTCCTAGGAAGCATTGTTATTTAAGAATATGTACTTAATAAGAAATTTTTGTAAATTACATTTATGCTTTTGTACACAAACATGTATAGTTTTACTTTCAGTTTTGTCATGTCTGTTCGTCGTCAGACAGTCTTCCTAAATTCATTCAATGGTTACTATTATCATAACATTGTATATAAAGAAATATGTAACCTACAATTGATCTCAAGATATTCACATTCCAAATTGTTATGGTGCAATTGTAATATCCCTCCCCTTTCCGGATTTCCTGAAATAAACGAAATTGCTAAATAAAATAACTCTAAATCATATGGACAAATTACTCTGAAGTATATGCAATACCTTAAAATATATGTAGGAATTTTCGTGATTGATTTGTGAGAACAAAGCTTTTAGACAACAACAACAACAGTCTTGACCATATTTCATAAGGACTGCCTCGGGACAACAGGAACAAGGGCCAAGAGAAAAAAATTAAAGCAAAAATACATTAAATAATTTAATTTTCACAATTTATATGTAATAAATATTAGGCTACAGTGCAATAGCAATTTTTGAGTAAACATACAATCTTCAAATGTGAATTAATTTTTATTAACATCTATATAATATTTTAAATTCGTGTTTTTTAATACAACTGTTAGAAGTATTTAAAAAATGTCATTTTCAACAATGTACATTTGATTGGTTTTGTCCAGTGATCTATTTTTACTTGTTATATTAAATAATTTAGACATTTTGATCATTAATAAAAGTATTTGTTACTAGCAATCTTTGATATAACATTTATTATATAATTGCTATAACATTATTAATTTCATTTCTTATTAGCAAAGTGAAATATGTTATGAAGATTAAAAAATATAACCACAATTGTACAGTTTATAAATATATGTATTTTTACAAATTATATTTAACAATGCCTATGTTAAATCCTTTTGATGCTAAAATTTACAAAATCATACATTAACAGCAAACAATAGTTCAATAATTGTGTAAAATAAATAATTTCAGTTTTAAATATATGCTCAATAGCATATATGATTGATGAAGATGATAGAGTTCATCAGTGGAATGTAGAGTTTTTTAAAACATTTTCTTCTTCATAGCTGTATATCTTTCTGTGTATTCATTATAACCTTCTAATGATGCTAATTGCTTTGGTTCAAAGAGATTACCATCTATGTTAATTGTATGAATTTTAGAATCCCTCAGCAAGCTTGGTGAAATTGAATCAATACTCAAACAATTTTCCTCCAACCTTAGTATTTTCAGACGGGGTGCTTGATATAAGTCATCACTTAAAATCGAAATTTCATTCTGGCTTAAATTTAATTCGGCCACAAACAAGTTTGACATACCACTTGGAATTTCTGTCAACTTGTTATGTGAAAGTTCTAACACTTCTAAATTCTGAAGTCCTAGTACCTCCTTAGGAAATTGTTTAAAATTATTGTGGTTTAAATATATTTGCTTCAAATTGCTAAGACTTGAAAATGTAGCTGGAAGAGACACAATAGAGTTGAAAGATATATTCAATAGCTCCAGCTTTTTTAAATTAGCTACTGAAGAAGGTAGAAAATGTATTACGTTTGAGCTTAAATTGAGTTGTTTTAAAAGTTTCAATTTGCTTATATCATCAGAAATGTGCGATATTTTGTTTTTTGATAAATCCAAATTTCTTAAGCGTTCTGTTAAATTAAAAACCTCTTCTGGAATTTCCTTTAACTTGTTATCTGATATTTGTAGCACCCCTGTCTTTGATGCTGTTTCATAGTGCTGTTTCAGACCAGAGTTACCCATTGAGGTAAATTAAAGATTGCATACATGAACAATAACCCAAAACAATAACACTTAACTAATTCAAGTTCTTTGAGAAATAACCTAATATTTTTAAACTGTTAATCAAATATCTTATTACTCTAAATAAGTTTTCCTATTACGAATATAAAATTAATGAAGAAAATTAAATAATACAGAAACGTCAAAAGACATTTGACAGTTAAATTATAACTACATAGTACTCTCTGCCTAATACCGGACATTGGCCAATTGAATGTATTCTGTGCAGTTGTTACCAAGTATCAAAGCTTAGATAGAACTAGTGAGTAGTGACTAGCTATCAGTCACAAGTAGCGACTAGCCAAGTACTTAGTGAGTAAAGCAAGAATTATTTTCCAATTTCGCGACGTACTATTTGACCTCAAAAATAAAGAATTAAAAAAACCAAAATGCAAACAATCTATTGTTGATTATACTTATATACTTTTCTTTAGTTTACTTACTACTGTTTTTATAAAAAGGGCCATATTAATTATCAGCTCAGCTGGCGTACCTAAAAAATAATAGAGCGATGCTTTCACTCACCGAAACGAATTGTGCAGAATACGCTTAAACATACAACAATATACAACGAAATTGAATCTAGCTTTTAGTGAACACGGGGTCTCCGAATGGAGCTTTCTAGTATGCGATCAGATGGTAGAAGCTGATAGTCATCTTAGAGATAAGAACAGTAAATTGCAATCAAAGAAAGAAAATTATTAGCGCCGAAAATTATCCCAGAAAGCAATAAAATAGGTGAACTCTGGCAATCACCGTCTTGTTAAAATATATATTTTGAAAAAGTATAATGTGTAAAGTATAATGGATGTTAAAAAGTGTGTTAGAAAAAATTATATAATAACATTTATATTTAATAAGCAATTACTTACATTCCAACTTAAGCTTAAACTAATTGCTAAATTACGTTACTATACTATTTTGTTATTAATATACCTCTTCATACCTCGGAAATAGATAATGTGTATTTAATCTGTTAACAGATTAAAACTTGTGTGTTGAATAATCTGTATACTTTTATAATCTACTTTCTATATATGTAGATTTTTCGTATTCGACTTTACGATTTAGATTTTGTATAGTGTATTTTGTATGAAATTTTACTGAATTACAATTTAATAAATGAATTTTACCATATTTTGATTATGAAAATGGAATTGTAAATATATAGAAAAAATATTTTACCGTATCTTCATTTTATATATATCATTATAAATTTTTTTACCGCGGGAAAACAGAGATAGGTTTGACTAGTTGACTGCTATAATGGCCGCAATAGCGCCAATGCTTTTTGTGTTTGTTCTTTTATTATGAGTAAGGAGACTGAATTTAGTCTTTTGTATCCCATTTCTGATATTCAGAAGAAAAGTTAAAATGGATATTAACGCTGGTAAGTACCGATTTATAATAAGTCAGAGCACCTGATAATCTTCATGAACTCTCACATCACGTATGTTTTGTTGTTGATATAGAATCTCCCAAATAATCTCGGAAGTAAGTAAGATAAATGGAAAAATAAAGTAGCTCATATTAAAATCTAAGCATTTATATTGTTAGAACTAGAAGTATACGCAGCAACTATTATGTTAAATACAATTATTGAGGCACCGTACATACCATCGTATTTTCCTTTATGTCAACAATATTTGATTAAATTTAATACTTACGGTTTTTATTTTTACAAAAAAACTTAAACAGCAGCATAAATAGTGTGACACTACGTAATTTCATAACAAAACGTCTTAACCATCTACTAGTACAGACTCTTTCCTTCATCATAAATGTATAGTAGATTATATTATATTTAAAGAATAATTTTTAGACAAATTGTTATAAAAACTATTTACATTAAAGTAACAGTAACTTTTTAACATTTCTGTAATTATTCATATAGAACCTTTTTAGTAAACCTACATTCTGTAACAAACTAGTGCTGTCATAATTTAAAAAATCTAGAAATATTAAAAAATATTCACAATATAACCTATACATGTTTAGTTGTAGAAATTTAAGTTAAATAATTTATACAATTTATTTTGTCCTACTTTTTGCTGGCTTTATATGGGGATAATCTTTCAAGTAAGTATATGAAATGTGTCTTCTGAAAATAATATTAAGATAATCTTAAAATGCAATTCTATACTTTATTATGCTAGTGATCAAGCAATCTTTCTGTAACATTTTGAGTACAAAAGATCTCAGCTCTTCATGATGAGGCTAATTTAGTTTTTTTTAATTATAAAACATGAAAGCATTGTTATTGCTTATACTAAATATATCAGAAACTGAAGTTCAGATATTAAATAGTAGCAGATCTCATTCTGCTGATGCTATTTTTATCTGTTTTTAAGAATCTATTTCTACATTAAATTGTATAATTTAACAATGTGATTCCATTATAAAACTTTATTGCCATTTATTACTTATTTTTCTACATTTCATAACTGAACTGAACATTACTTTTAATTAAATATTTAAACATGATATTATATTCATTTTGGGGTGTTACTTTTTAACGATATCCTTATTATTAATGCCATAACTATATATATGTACTAGAATTAAAGAATTTTACAAAAAAAAATTATTAAATGAAATATTTTCTTAGTTTCTATACTTTTTAAAATCACTATACAACATAAATATATGTACAATTTACAAATAATTGGTTCTTAATATGATAATATATGTTCTGAATATATAACAATAGATATTTTGTGTATACAAAAGTTTTTGGTAATTAAAGTTTTACAAGATAACTTACCTATTTTGTCTTACATTTGTATTATCTTTTTCAAAGAGGTTTCCACGCAGTTATCTCTGATCGATGTGCTGCTGAGCGACTTTGACAAGACAATTACACCATGCACTAACAAAAAGAATGAGAAAAAAGAAGAAGAAACACAGGATGCAATGCCAGACTCCACAACCAACACGGAAAAGACCAACACCAACCCTTTCCACTGTGGAGATGATGTTCTCGTACTCAATAAAGATGGACGATATTATCTAGGTTTGATATATAAAATTTCTTTAATTTAAATTCCTCCTAATAACATAACGTAAACATTTTAATTATTTCCAAAAGAATTACCAATGAAACTTGTCATTCTCAAGCATGTAATTCAGCAAGGATTGGCCCAACATTAAAACGGCATTCTTTTGTATAGGTACAATAGTAGAGTTAAGCACTAGCAATGACAACGACTCGTGCGAAGTGGGCACGGGGTTGGCGCGATGCCTGGTCAAGTTCGGGGACGGGACCCACGCGTGGGCGCCTGTCTCGTCACTTAAGCTACTCAGCGCTCCACCGTCAGATGATGGTCGCATCATGTGCGTGGTATGCAAAAGGAGGGAGGGCCCCGCCGCCAGTCCCGCTGCAAATGCCATTATCGCATGTGATATGTGCGGGAGGGGGTACCACGCTAAGTGTCACACGCCGCCCGTTGAAGCTTGGATTAATGGTATGGCCCTCATATTACTGTTAACTCGAGTTTTATAAAACTGCTATAAGAATGGTGTAGAACATAAAAATGTTAAACAAATGTATATTGGTTAGGTGCATCGTGGCATTGCAAGAGGTGTGTGGACCAACGGTATCGGGTAGCGGCGGCGGAGAACAGAGCATCCAAAAGATCCGACCTGTTCAGGTACAAGGGAGGCCAGCAGAGGCGACAGCAGCAGGAACTGACACCACCCTGTGATGTTTGTGCATGTTATATTTATAATTTCTAACTCCGAAACTAATATTAATAATACAATTAGATAAGACACCATTTCCAATATAATAAAAACTACATCTTTTTATAATTAATTAACTTTGAATACTATTGATTTCTTATTATGTATCTAATAACTAAGTAATAACAACTGTAAACAATAATCAATATATTTTTAGACGGCCTCAACAACATCATCTACTGCTTCAGAGGCAGGAAAGGATTCAAATGAAGTTCACTGCTACTGTGGAGAAAAGAGTGATTGGCTTGCACAAGTATGTTATTTTCACAACACATGTTGGCTTTGTATTGGGATTCTTTAAGAGACAATAAAATAAAGCAACAAGCCAAAATTAGCCAGTAATTATTATATATCATAGCAGCTATATTTCCAGATGCTGTTATGTTGTCGGTGTTCACGCTGGTTTCACCAAAGATGTGTTACAAGTCTTCAATATCCTTTATATGCTGGAGATAAGTTAGTTATGATAATTACACATTCTTACATAAATAAAGTTTCTATTCATATAATTTCAAATGTATTGATTTATTAACTTTGATAAACCATTTTATATGTGGAATACATAAATAATAAAAATGTATGTTTAAATTTTATTTACCTTCAGGTTGTATATATTCTCGTGCGCCAACTGCAACGGGGGAGTGGAGTACTTGCGGCGGCTGGAGCTGTGTTGGCTGGACCTTGCACACCTAGCGCTCTACAATCTCACCGCCTACAACGCACCCAACTATTTCGACCTGGACACCGTCATCATGCCCTACATCATGGATAATTGGCATGCTCTTCAGTTGCCCGAGAAGGTAATAGAAATTTATAATTCTAATGACTATATATATAAGATAGAAGATCTTTCATCTTTAAGCGTCAATAGAATCTACTGATTCCCTTCACCGAAGAAGTACATAATACATAATGTTTTTATATACGAAGTCATCACTAAGGATAATGATGCAGATGTGGCGGACCCCCGTGAACGAACGGCGGGAGCGCATCCTGACTGCGTTGACGTCGTCTCGAAAGCGCTTCAAGTGCGGGCGCGAGATGAAGAAGCGCGCCACCATCTGGGGCCTGCGCCTGCGCCGCCCGCCGCCGCCGCCGCCGCCGCTGGCCGCCCTGCACCAGGTGCGCACCAGCACGAGGGTCCAACATACACACTGCTCACTCACTAACACCGCCGCTGGCCGCCCTGCACCAGGTGCGCACCAGCACGAGCGTCACACATACACACTGCTCACTCACTAACACCGCCGCTGGCCGCCCTGCACCAGGTGCGCACCAGCACGAGCGTCACACATACACACTGCTCACTCACTAACACCGCCGCTGGCCGCCCTGCACCAGGTGCGCACCAGCACGAGCGTCACACATACACACTGCTCACTCACTAACACCGCCGCTGGCCGCCCTGCACCAGGTGCGCACCAGCACGAGCGTCACACATACACACTGCTCACTCACTAACACCGCCGCTGGCCGCCCTGCACCAGGTGCGCACCAGCACGAGCGTCACACATACACACTGCTCACTCACTAACACCGCCGCTGGCCGCCCTGCACCAGGTGCGCACCAGCACGAGCGTCACACATACACACTGCTCACTCACTAACACCGCCGCTGGCCGCCCTGCACCAGGTGCGCACCAGCACGAGCGTCACACATACACACTGCTCACTCACTAACACCGCCGCTGGCCGCCCTGCACCAGGTGCGCACCAGCACGAGCGTCACACATACACACTGCTCACTCACTAACACCGCCGCTGGCCGCCCTGCACCAGGTGCGCACCAGCACGAGCGTCACACATACACACTGCTCACTCACTAACACCGCCGCTGGCCGCCCTGCACCAGGTGCGCACCAGCACGAGCGTCACACATACACACTGCTCACTCACTAACACCGCCGCTGGCCGCCCTGCACCAGGTGCGCACCAGCACGAGCGTCACACATACACACTGCTCACTCACTAACACCGCCGCTGGCCGCCCTGCACCAGGTGCGCACCAGCACGAGCGTCACACATACACACTGCTCACTCACTAACACCGCCGCTGGCCGCCCTGCACCAGGTGCGCACCAGCACGAGCGTCACACATACACACTGCTCACTCACTAACACCGCCGCTGGCCGCCCTGCACCAGGTGCGCACCAGCACGAGCGTCACACATACACACTGCTCACTCACTAACACCGCCGCTGGCCGCCCTGCACCAGGTGCGCACCAGCACGAGCGTCACACATACACACTGCTCACTCACTAACACCGCCGCTGGCCGCCCTGCACCAGGTGCGCACCAGCACGAGCGTCCAACATACACACTGCTCACTCACTAACACCGCCGCTGGCCGCCCTGCACCAGGTGCGCACCAGCACGAGCGTCACACATACACACTGCTCACTCACTAACACCGCCGCTGGCCGCCCTGCACCAGGTGCGCACCAGCACGAGCGTCACACATACACACTGCTCACTCACTAACACCGCCGCTGGCCGCCCTGCACCAGGTGCGCACCAGCACGAGCGTCACACATACACACTGCTCACTCACTAACACCGCCGCTGGCCGCCCTGCACCAGGTGCGCACCAGCACGAGCGTCACACATACACACTGCTCACTCACTAACACCGCCGCTGGCCGCCCTGCACCAGGTGCGCACCAGCACGAGCGTCACACATACACACTGCTCACTCACTAACACCGCCGCTGGCCGCCCTGCACCAGGTGCGCACCAGCACGAGCGTCACACATACACACTGCTCACTCACTAACACCGCCGCTGGCCGCCCTGCACCAGGTGCGCACCAGCACGAGCGTCACACATACACACTGCTCACTCACTAACACCGCCGCTGGCCGCCCTGCACCAGGTGCGCACCAGCACGAGCGTCACACATACACACTGCTCACTCACTAACACCGCCGCTGGCCGCCCTGCACCAGGTGCGCACCAGCACGAGCGTCACACATACACACTGCTCACTCACTAACACCGCCGCTGGCCGCCCTGCACCAGGTGCGCACCAGCACGAGCGTCACACATACACACTGCTCACTCACTAACACCGCCGCTGGCCGCCCTGCACCAGGTGCGCACCAGCACGAGCGTCACACATACACACTGCTCACTCACTAACACCGCCGCTGGCCGCCCTGCACCAGGTGCGCACCAGCACGAGCGTCACACATACACACTGCTCACTCACTAACACCGCCGCTGGCCGCCCTGCACCAGGTGCGCACCAGCACGAGCGTCACACATACACACTGCTCACTCACTAACACCGCCGCTGGCCGCCCTGCACCAGGTGCGCACCAGCACGAGCGTCACACATACACACTGCTCACTCACTAACACCGCCGCTGGCCGCCCTGCACCAGGTGCGCACCAGCACGAGCGTCACACATACACACTGCTCACTCACTAACACCGCCGCTGGCCGCCCTGCACCAGGTGCGCACCAGCACGAGCGTCACACATACACACTGCTCACTCACTAACACCGCCGCTGGCCGCCCTGCACCAGGTGCGCACCAGCACGAGCGTCCAACATACACACTGCTCACTCACTAACACCGCCGCTGGCCGCCCTGCACCAGGTGCGCACCAGCACGAGCGTCACACATACACACTGCTCACTCACTAACACCGCCGCTGGCCGCCCTACACCAGGTGCGCACCAGCACGAGCGTCCAACATACACACTGCTCACTAACACCGCCACACCACACCACACCAGATGCGCCACCAGCACACTAAAAAGTAACTAGTTTTTTGTTTTAGGTCAAAAAAGGAGAACCTCTGACTGATGAGATAGTACGTGAATATGGTCCTCGCTTAAGATTTTTGTCAAGAGCTCCCTCGCCGCCTATAGATGATAGGTAATTGACAGTCATTTATAACACACCCTATATGTAATAGTCGTCCTACAAAACTCCAGTCCATCCGTTCATTTATCCTGTTTTTGTATTATTAATCAGCACAAATAGACTATTTTCATGATCTAATTATATATAATTGCGAAGACACTACTCATTAAAAACGAAATAAACAAAGTTTTATATTAAATTATTTTTATTAGTTTATAAACATTTCTGCTGTTTTCAGTTCTCAGCCTTCAAGTAGTAACAACGAAAAAAGTTCCTATAAAAACCATAGTCAGCGGATGATTGTGCCAGTCGATGGTCATTGGTTGAATCTGATGATGGGCAAGAGATTTCATGAAAATCTCAACTCGAATTCAAATTCAGAGAATGATTCCGCCAGCTCTTACGAATCTGTTAAAACGACGGAACGCGACGAACAACCCTCTCCTTCCGTGTGTACGTCCACCCCTAGAAAATCCGATGCCAAAGATGATACATTAGAAAAAATTAAAGAAATGAATGAATCTGAAACAAACGAAGCTAAATCGATCTGTGACAATTCCCCGCTGCCATCGCACGACGCATCGCCGCTGTCGTGTTCTGTTAAGTTAGATAATATACCTAAAGACAATACTGACGACATTAACTCAAACAATAAGGACTGTAATATTAATATCAACACTCATACCTCAAGGATAGCGACAATGAATCTAGAAGTTTCTAAGTTATCCACCAAAAACATTATTGAACATTCCAAAATAATGTCTCTGCAGCACATGGACGGCGCGCCCTCCTACACGACCGCTTTTATACACGAGTTAGAATCGTCGGGGGACGAGACGTCGAGTAGAGGAACGTTAGACGCCATCATACCGCCGCTGAAAGATTTTCAGGGGAAGAATAATCCTTTTTTAATGCAAAATACATATCCCTCGAAAACTCCGTTTTCGTCAAATATGAATATTCACAATAAACAAAACGGTAGAAATAATTTTCATTCGAGATTCTCGCTTCCGAATCAACTAAACCCCGCCATGGGACCACTGATCCGGCCGTTGAAAAGGAAACTTAGTGAAAAAGATATCGTAATAGGTCCGAACGGAGAAGTAAAGAGACGGAAGTATAGACGTCCTCGGAAGCATTTACAACTCCAGGTACGTTTCTAATGTACATAATAGTCAAATGTCGGCCCCGAATAAATTATAAAAATATTTAATCGAACAATTTTTTTGAAAATTTTTAGTGCCTTTCGTTTCCATGTCGAGTAATGTTTATTTTTCCCGTTAAAATTATTTATATCGTCCACTTTACTATGCAATACTAATTACGTAACCGCACCTTACGTCGAAAGATTCGACCGAAGATATAGTGACCTACATGACTCGTCTCCTGTCGCAGCTCAACAAGTCCTGTCCGCTGCCCGACGACGGCCTGAAGGCGGGCGGGCGGGCGGCGGAGGGCGAGGCCCCGCCCCCGGCCGCCGTACACCTCAACGGCGTGAAGTTCCACGGCAGAAGACTGAGGCAGAGGCAGGAGAAGAACTACTACGAGAACGCCCGCCGCAGCGCGGTGTCCGCCGGCGCGCTGACGGGCGTGCGCAGTCTGCAGCTGAGCGCGCGCGCGGCGGGGGCGGGGCCGGGGCTGGGGGCGGGGACGCTGGTGGGCGGCGCGGCGGGGGGCGGGGCGGAGGCGCGCGAGGCGGAGGCGCGCCAGCTGTCGGCGCTGAAGTCCAGCGTGCAGTCGTACTTCCGCGCGGGTCAGACCTTCCGCGTGCTGGCGCGGCGGCTGGCGCCCGGCCTGCGGCCCGCGTACCTCATCGAGTGGGACTCCGCCGCGTAGGGCCGCGCCCGCTTATTTAAATATAAATATTATTGTCATTTTAATTAATATATATTAAGTGCTTGTCTGTAGCCTAATCTAGTTGTACAGTAAGTTGAGGAATGTGATATATTATTATTCCAACCTGATGTGTTTCCTTTACTTGACGGTTCGATTTTCTTGCACCCGTAGAGAACGAAAATAATGGTAATGGGGGAACCGAAGTACTGAACTGTATTGCTCTATATTTAATCTCGAAGTGTAACTTTGTTCATCCGGAGTTTGTGACGTCGACGTGATGTCTATCTAGTAATATTAAATTGCTTAATCGAGAAATGGCATAATATGTATTAGAACGGACCAGTATCGGTCAGTTCTGATCTTCGGGTACATGTAGCCATACAAAAATATTTACAACAGAAACGCTGTTAAATAAAAGTAAAAACATTTTATCTTCTTAAACATAACCAATATCCTTGGTGAATGGATATACATACTAAACAACGAATTAAAAAAAGTTTTTTTTTTATTGCCAAAGATCTAGCGCTAGAAGTCTGCCCGAAATGTTATAAAATAGGAAAAAATTATTAAAATTAGGCATTTATTAAGAATTAAAAATTTAAAAATTACACACCCCCATTTTTTTAAAATCAATTTTTATGTAATATATCTTTACGTTTTAAAGTGTTATAAGTAATTCTAGACACCTTATTGAAATATGTTTTAAGATACTCTAAAAACACTCCGGTGTGTAAGCGTAGTGTTTGCGTAGCGAACGTAGAGTGCAATAGGAGTGGCTGAAGTACTAATCGGCACGTGCTAAGGTCAACAAAAAGTGGTCACAGTTGGAAAAAAAATATCTTGTACTTTTTTTTAATTGAAGAAAAGCAATAGTATCAAATTTATTTTAAAAATTTTAAAGTAAAATAAATTGTTTTAATGACTAAAGAAATAAATGATAAAATTAATGAATTTTACTTGAAAAAAAATTGGAAAATATATTTTTTTAAGCACGTGATTGATCTCGGACCCAGTACCATTATTTGGAACTTATATAAATGATTCCAATGTATATCAACACTGGCGCCTAATATACTAGATATAATGCTATACTAATAATATGAGAAAATTATAATCAATTCTTGAAAATTAGGAAAATGAACTGCCACGTAAATACTAAATACGTATTTGATGGTGTTTGATTATTTTGTTTTGAATGGCGTGCCGTCACTTAAGGCGCATTTATGAAATGAAATATAATACTCCATTCCTATCCGTAGCACATCCATAAAAGAATCTGTGCAGGCACTGGGATCACTCGAAAAGGGGCAAACAGGCTTTATCCTTTTTAGACCTTTATCGGTACATCCGCCGTGTATCTTTAAGGCTGGGCTCGGACGAGGAGTCAACAAATACATATTTTACGACGCAGTAATTGAAGCTACCCAGAGGCGTGTGGTAGTGAATAACGGGTATCCTAGAAGCTTCTTGGACAAACAGTGAGATCTACAAAAGGCAAGACGTCTCGTCTCTCTCCCAGCATGTTTGATGTCCAGCTAACCAATCTTGATGAAGGCCGTAAAATCCTCTAGTAATACCATTTGAGCCGACTCATAACTTCGCAAAGCGATGAAGACTGCGGGAAAGTCAGAGCCTCTGCGAAAGTGTTCATCACGCCTTCTCATCTGGTAGCCAAATGGATATTCTCGGGATTTTTCAATCGTTGGCGCGACAGCCTTTCGTAAGTGACAGCTCACAATTGGATCCCCTACTGACTGCATTAGGTCAGCGGTGCACTGTGCCTCGGATACCGCTACCCTCCTCGAGTAGTCTCCCTATACTTGTAGGTCAATCACTTCTTATATGGTATATACTTCATATTGTCCATAACGGTGTCACCAAATTTGTTCGAAGGAGTCTGGTTGGTCACAGCCGAAGCCAACCACAGGTTGTGTGTGACCTAAATTAGCACCACCCAAGAACCACGTTTGGTGTGTATAGTTGTGAGGTATTCTCCCGCAGAGAAGGGTGATTCATTCGTGCACACTATCATCAAAATTTATCCCATACAACACTTAGAAACTGAACTTAAATTATACATATTCCATTTCTGAACATTTTACTCGTGCTTTTGACTGAGGAGCGTAATTATTCACTATTTAAAAAAAACATAATTTAAATAAGTATAAAAAAATCAATTACACAAACATTAATAGTATGGTTGAAGCTGATGAAATTTCAACAATTCGTTTATATCGGGTTTCGATTACGTCTCTAAACTTAATTATTCCGTTACATCTGCATTCGCGAATGAATCTAAATCCCAGCTATTATATTGTAAATTAATAAAGATTATTCAGGTGTTTGCAGTAGGTAAGTAAGTAAATCTTCATGTTTTAACGATAATTCTGTCAAAAAATGTTCTCACCTTTTCGTGTATGATTTCGTTTGAATAGAAGTTTTCCCACAAAAGAAGCTATGAGGTTTTTTATAACGAAATCATCTCCTTACTTCACAAATGAACGTCTAAGAGCCACACGTAGGTATGTGTCTAGCAGCTATAGATTATTATATCATCATTTTCATTACAAACTTGTCCAAATAATCGTCAATTCATTAATTATTATCTTGTTGACTGCTTTAATAATTTAACGTTTTTAGCTATTAAGTCTTTGTATTGTATTATGCCTCAGACAATTTTTATATTTAAACACTTTTTTGTTTAAATCTTTTTTGATTACTCTATGACTGCTGGCAAGTATTTTATAAAAGAAATGTTTATTAAAAATAAGTTAAAGTAAAAAATGTTTATGAAAAATAAGTTTATAAAAAACATTTTTCATAGTCAAAGCTATACACCGGCTCCGAAAGATATATGCCTCAGTCCTGAGAAGAACCGGCGACAGAAGCTGTGAGCTTGACCTGTAGTATTGACTATTATAATTTGTAATAATCTTAAAATAACTTGACAGAGAAGGTCTTATCCTCAAAAAACGCTATTATCTTAATATTAGTTAGCACATAAACGTTCTTTAAGTATTATTATTTTTTAATTTTTTATATGATAATAAATTCACATTTTCTGGGAGCTCGTTTTAAAAATGTATGCGTAAAAAGGTTACTCACATTTTGAAGTCGAATAAAAGCAAAGTAAGTTTATGATTGTTCCTTGTATTAAAATTAGGTCTATCACTATTCTTCAAAAAAAGCGTGTACTCCTATTTCCAAGGCCTTTTTGAGGCTTCGGATGTTGCAAGAGTTCGTGGACGACGGTGATCACATTTCAACCTGTGACCTGCAAGCTCGTTTGCCCTCCAGTACGATAAAAAAAAATAATAACAAATTTGTTGATATTCTTATAAAAGTATTTTAGATTTTCAAATATTGCCTGGCGACGCACGCAGAAAATCTCTGGGGCCCAGAATAAATGGCACACAAGATAAAAATAGTATTTATAAGAACTGCATTGCCTCAAAGTAAAATACCATAATACGTTATAATATAAGAAACTATTAAACAACCTCGGCACTAGCTTAATCCGCTAGATATCAAATTTTTTTTATAGCAAAAGCAGCAGAACTAAGTTTACTAGTCAATCCAGTGATATGAGAGCTCAATTACAATTGGTATCGACAGTTCTTCTTAGGAAAACTGTAGATTCATCAACTTCCATTGCCTATGTACTCATTCAATAGTACATTAGTTTGGACCTGTTTAACATGAGGGGTAGTAAACTTTAAAAGTTTAATGTTTTTACTATTAAGTTACAGGTTATATAACCTGGTACTTAATACTAAAAAGGGTATATACCCTAAACCAAAAAACTACTTTAGAGAGAGCTTTGTTTCCATCGTCATACATTATCTGATGTCTTTCACTTTGAAAATGAAAGATGTGTCATCAGCAAACAACACTATCTCATAATATTTATTTACATTATTTCCACTTTAACTCAATATCAGTTATCACTGTTCCACTAACGTCAAAATATTTAATAAACAATTTGCAAAACAACTACAACCATATTATATAAATAAGTCTTAATTTTAATTTCTTTGAATGTATTTCTTAATGAGTCTCTTGGCTTTCTGTTGTAGATTGCTCGAAAAACCCCTCTCCTGCAGTGCAAATTTTGTATCAATATTTGCTGTAATACTCCATAATAGTATGCCGTATGACATGATAATATGAAAATAACTAAACTAATCTAGCCGTTTCAATGTTTCTTAATCAATGTATTCTTTAAACCGCGCTTGCAGCAGAACTCAGTCTGATCCATCTCAATCGCAAACATGAATACCCTATTACCATCATGGATCTAAAGTTATGTCCAAAAAACCAAAAGAATGGAACTTATCCAAATCCTCATTATTTAATTGTACATTAGTTCTGAAATTTTTGACGCTTGGTAAGGAAATTTAAACACAATTTGTTTTTTTACTTAAGCAACGGATTTTTTCTTATAGTTATTGGAACACTTCCCATCCATGTAAATTTTTTTAATTCATTAATTAAGATACAAATTTATCTAATCAAGTGCTATATTTCTTATTTCGTAATGTTGCAATTTACTAATTAGAATTTCTTGCTGTACGCAGTCGAATGCCTTAGACAAATCACAGAAAATCACCATTGCATTGTGGTCTTTTCTAGGCCTCAAAAATATTCGGGAACTCAAATCCAGCATCTGTTGAGCGACCGTGACTGAAACCAAATTGTATTTCATGTTTTCGTTAGATCTGGAAATGTCCGCAATCTACAGTTCTTAAATATTAATGCTGAGCTGAGTCCTCATAGATCACTTATTATCTTCACACAAGTTAATTTAAACTTTTATATAAATAACCTTTCTTCATTTATGAAGGCTTGTTAGGAGATGCTATTGTTTGTTAATACCCTTTGATTCGGTAATGGTAATGTAAGACGATGTAAATAATGCTCTCTCTAAAAAAGTTTATCGATTCAGTGTTAAAAACCAAACTAAATAGTAAAGACTTCTGAAGTTTACTACCCCAAAATAAGATTGGTACAAAGTAATATCCTATTGCAAGAGGAAGTGCTGGAAGGGTGTGAACTAGTTTTTTTTTGTAGTTGTAGGTGCCAAATTGCTGATTTGGCTTGTGAACTTGTTTCTGTTACTTCTACTTAAATAAAGAATTCTGACGGAGGAGGCCATTGTCAAGGTAGTTTATTTTCATAGTATAATGTCTTTACTTTTGTGTAATGCAGCTGCTGTATAGTGCAACATCAGGCAAAAGAAGCATTAATGGATGTTTTTTGTGTAAATGTGGACCAAGACACACATACATCCATCAATGTTTTTCCAGGTGCGGGCATGGTTTGTATAGTGCTTTTATCAAACAATGCGTGTAGTTTTAATTTAAAACTATGTAAAATGTAAAATTTCCATACGTTTTCATGTATTTTTCTTTTGGTTATGAAGCAATAATTTTTCTATTAGGAAGAATATAATTATCGTCTTCCGAAAAAGAGCCATTTGTGACATCTACCATCAAGGCTTTAGTCTTGGTATCCCAGGATTAGAGAAATCAATGCACTGATGGTCGCCAATTCACTTCACGATCGTTCTCTGCAGGCTCACGACGCTTGTGTTATTTTAAGTGTAAAAAGATTGCGGCTTTCACACACCGGCGTTTCTTTAGCGTATCTTGAATAAGGCGAAACAGATGTTTTACGAAACAAAACTTAAATATACTGATTATTGTAATCAATTACGTAATACGTACTACAGATATATAAAATTTTCACATTAAGAACTAGTTTTCAACAAATATTAAATAAATTATTATGTTTATTATATTTCGTTTATGGCACATAAAATAAATTATTATATCTGTTATAAAATAATTAAAAAATAAAGAACTGTTTCGTAAGGCCTCTTTGTCGTTGCTATATTTTTAAAATACCGATGTAGTCATCTGACTACATCATCTTGCATCTGCAACCTAGAAACCTCTTCTTGAACCGGACGTTCCAAGACTGTGGCTAACAACGTATGTATTAAAGCCGCAGTCAGGGATATTAGCGGTTTAAGAATAGCGATAAACCTAATTTTAATACAATGAACCAACAGATTTACATTGCCTTTTACTTTAAAAAGTGAGTAATTCTTTTATGGTCTCTTTTAAGCTTCCAATAAACATTAAATAGTTAACACCTAACAAATTTTATAAAATTAAAGAGCGTATTAACGTACTTAGCACAAGTGCTAACAGATGTTGTATCTCCAAATATTTAGATCATGATGCACCCTAGCTTCGCTGCCCGGATATTTCAAAATTATAAAAAACAGAGATCCTCTTAAGTTTTGAATTTTAAAAAGAATAAGCCTGGTTTCTTTTGACGACTCTTCTTAGACACGTGGCATATATCTTGCCGGTAGTGGCTTCGACTATGAAAAAAATGTTTGTTATAATCTTATTTAAAAAAGTATTTTCTAAATAGAACCCCCTTGACTATTATTACACTCCTTATTTGTCTTTGCACTCGCTATCTTCAGAAATAGTTCCAGCTCTCAATAGAGGGCGGTAGACTCCTTTGAGAACCCATAATATTACGCACTTCAAAAAAATTTCGCAATATTACACTGATCTCTCAATAATGAATTTTTAATGAGATCATTGTACTCTGCTATCAGAAACAATATTTTTCTTAGTCCATCAGATGTCAGAATGTCATCTATTTCGAAAACATTTCAAAAATTGTACCCAAAATACTACAAAAAAAATTAAAGTATTATATGTGACCAACGGATTTTTTTAAAGTTTTATTTAGCCTAAACTATCAACTATATGAAAAAAAAACGCAGAATCTAATATAGCCGCCGCTATACAATGTTATGGGCGACGGCAGTGCACAATATGCAAGGCAGTAATGTTGACCACGCAGTGTTATGTATAGGTTCGAGGAAGGTATACGTGACCTTGACTAGTTTTTAGACTAGTCTTGAGGAGTTAGATTGTAACAAATTAACATTAAATATACCTTGTAATTATGAGGTCCTGAGGACAAATGTAAGTATATAAGTAACCAAATAAACACAAAAACTTGAAAATTAAATTAATAAAAAAATGTTTTAATTATCTCTTCATTGTATTTAACAAAACCGGTTAACTTAAACATTTGTTTTCACTTATTTGTTTAGATCGCAGATTGAAGCTCCCGGCGGCAACAAGGGATCACAATTTGGCCACTAATCCTTCCTCTCGGCAGACAAAATTATAATAATAATTTTTTTTATAAATTTTAATATCCTAACTTGTGGGACACATTTACAAAACCGTGAAAAATCTAAGGAAAATTTCTGTCAATACGATTAGCTACAAGTTCCAAGTCAGTTCAAAATAGCTTTTCATATTTAATTTTAATTCAATACTTAATAAAGTATAAAGTTTCTAATCTCATAAATTAAATATAACATTATATGATGAAACTAATGAATTGGCGAACTTAGTTTGATATTTTAAATATAAAGAGAAAAAAATATGACACAAACTACTAATGCAGTTTCATACATGTGAGACAACATTCTAATTTTGTGATACAGATGTTAAATGTAAAAAATATCGGCATGTATGTGAGCAAATTTTTAATAGACAAACGCCATATCTCACTGCATTTCATTTAACAAAACATATTCTTTATACATGGTGAAAAACATGTCGTAGACACTAAATGAATCTTCATATATGTTAAGACATGATATTTATTTCTCGAATGCTGTATTAGGAGATGTGTGGATCCAGATAAACATGTACACAATGTTTTAAACAATTTTGCACAATTTAAACACAGTACAATATGGAATGTCAATATATTTTACTTTATATCTACATTTTGATTTGAGTCTAAAAAAATGGCTGAAATTATATTTTTCTTAACAATATACAATTTTAGTTTTGGGTTGGTACTGTATTAATTACACATACCATATACTTATGAGTATGTTTAATACTTTTATACATTTTCCACTGGAGTTATCTAACTACAACATAAAAGACATATTCCAATGTAAAATAAATATATTTCAAATCAAATGTATGACATTTGATCTGTTTGTTGCCAGAATGATAAAAAATCTACTAACATTAAGCAATATTTATCGAAAATCGAACACGTAACAAAAATTCCATTTACTATTAAATACATAACGCACTGTAACTCTCCATTGCACCGTGGTTTTATATGATGTTTAGAATATTGTTTATATACGCCATGGTGCAACGTAGAGACACTCGAAGAAATAACAGATTTCATGGTTAAAAGTCGATTGTCTATTCATCAATTACATAAAATAAAACATTTTTGATTTTTTTTCAATTTCAATTACTACACTTCTATTTATTATTAGTACATACTATAAAACAAGTCGGAAGGTAGACGCTCCTACAACAAAATATAAATATATTATAGGCTTACAAATGTAAAGAGAGTTTACATCAAGAACTTGCATACAAACTTATTATATTACAATAATTTTAAAATGCTAACCCTCGTCGACGCCCGCGGCACGCGACCGAGAAGTCGAGATCGACAGTACGACATTTTAATTTATAATAAGTATATCTATTCACAGCACTTAACCACATGTTAGTCGACGATTCACACACAAACGATCACTCGGGTCACTCCGGTGTCACACTATCACCATAATATGTATAGATTGCATTGACATATTATTTACTCTATATACTCATATTTACAACTTAAAATAATGCCTGTACAACACATTACAGCGTTTCCTCGAAGGCCGCCATCGTATCGCTTTGGAAATTCATGTCTATCTGTCCGGCCAGCTGAAAAATAAAAATAGATATATGAAAACACAATATTTAGCCGACCGGAAGCTCGGCGAGTAAGAGTAGCGTAAACGCGCGCTCACCGCCTCCCGTCTCCGTCGCTCCTGCTCGCGCTGGCGCAGGCGGTCCCTCTCGCTCACGGGCGGCTTGTCGGGCTTGTCGGGCGCGGGCGGCTTGTCGGGCGCGGCGGGCGGCGAGCCGCGCGCGACGGGCGACACGGAGGGCGACGCCACCTCCGCGCAGTCGGCCTTGCGCGCGCTCACGCCCAGCCTGCACACAGCGGAGCTCACAGCGCGCTCGGCCGGGGGGCGCCCCGGGCTGCGGGCCGCGCTCACAAACCTCATCTTGTCGTCCTCGGGGTGCCGCCTCTCGGTCTCCTGCCGCTGTCTCTCCCTCTCCGCCTGCTCCTTCTTCCTCAGCTCCTGCTGCTCTATTAGGGCCCGCTGCCTGTCTATCTTCTCGCGAGCCTGCTTCTTGAAGGCCTGGAAGAGAAATGTATCGGTGAAGTTTGCGAGCTGCCGTGCCGTAAAATCGAGATCGCGGTCGAGGTAATCGTGACTCACTTGAAAACTGTCCATTACCGGTTTCTGTTTTATTTGATTGGTAGCGCCGACGCTAGGTATATTCTGAGGGCTTCCGGCCTGGGCCAGGGACGACCAGGAGCTGGCGTTTTTTAAGTTTTGTTCCTGTTTAAGTTTAAATGCTTGAGCGAAACTGGAATTTTTGGAGTCCTCGATTTTTTTTTCCATTTCGTACTTTACCCTATCGGTCATATTGTTCGTAATTATATTGGGTACCATGAGGTCTTCGATGGGTTTCGGCGTAAGTAACGGTTTGACGTCCTCCTTTTTTATTACGGGGGATATCATATTGGAGACGCTCTGCATGTTCAGATGCGCCTGGGCGGTGACGGAGTGCGTGTGAGGCGCCGAATACACGGGGTCGAACATCGACGACACTGGAGGAGCCGTCGTCATGCCCACTAGATTGGAAGTCATATCGGGCCTCAACATTTCTCGGTCGTGCTGGAGGGTCTTCTCCACGTAACCGTTATGGGGTTGGACGTACATCTCGTTTTTAATCTGCTCCGTGACGTGAGTCATATCCGTCAGGCCTCCGAGTTGAGCCATGAGATTGTGATGCGTAGCTTCCGGCATAATCGAAGGTTTCGGTAGAGCGAAATCCTCGAGCCGCATCGACGACTCGGACACGCCGACGCTCACGTCCATCGGAACGTCCGCCTGAAGACTCCTTTCCAGACTGGCCAGCGAGCGCTCGATGGGATCTATATAGTGGGAGGTGTCCACCTTGTCCAGACCGTTTCTGGGCTCGGTTTTAACGAGCGGCTTCTGGGGCTTCGTTTCCCTGATCGGCGGCGCCTTCGAGGAATCCGGGAGAGTCATAGGAGGATGAACGACCGGAGGAACGGGGAGCGGGAGCGGAGCGGGCGGCGACAGTTTGAGGTCCGGAGGTGGCGCCGGGGAGGGCGCGGGCGAGGGCGCGGCCGCCAGCTCGTGCTTGCAGTCGGGCTGCGCGGCGGGAGCGGGCGCGGGGGCGGGCGGCGGCGCGGGGGCGGGGCCGAGGGCGGGGCCGGCTGCGGGGGCGGGCGGCGCGGCGGGGGCGGGCGGCACGGGAGCCGCGGCGCTCGGGGGCACCGCGCTCACCACGGTGGGAATCGTCTTCTGGAAAATAACACTCGTTGACTTGGACCGAAAACAAATATATTATGTATATATCACGCGTCCGGCACATATATGGAGCTGATAGTTACGGTTTGGGGCAGATGTTGCGTCTGCTTCTTTCCCTTTTTCTTGGAGGGTTTACCGGAGCTGGCACCTGTAAAGCGTTACATACGATTTGAGAAGGACGTCCAGGATGTGAACAATATTTTATATAATAACGTAAGATATTTGTCACCTACCTAATATAAATTCCAAAACTGCTTACTTTTGTTTTTGAACATTATTAGAGAAAAAAATCATCACGAGAAATTGGCTGTCAAAAAAAACCTGTTTTTGCATAATATAATTACCTGGGTAGTTTTCTACAATATTTCGTCACCTCACATAACGTAGTTTCGGGATCGAGAAACATAATTATGTGAAAAACTAAATGCAGAATGTAGTTTGAGGAGCTTATTATATTATAGTATCTGTGGATATTGAAAAGAAGGTATCGATAACAACTGTTATCAGCAGAATGAACCATATGTCAAAACTTCAGATCTCAGGGTGGACAAAATAAAATTCAAAATGTGTTACTTAAAAGTTTTACTTAATTTTTTGTAATATATAGAATTATATACAAAGTTTGTTTTTTACCACTCAATCTTACAATCTAATCATTTTAAAGTCATGAGGGTTGATTAAATAAATCTTATATAAAATTTACACATGCCGTTTGCTTTCGAATTAAAAATCTACATCAAAATGAAATCCTAGTGTAGCTTTATTTAATTGTACCAAATATTCACTAAAACTTTTAAAAACTAGAAAAAGAAAAATCTATACATGTCATCTTTAGAAAACTAATATCAAAATTCATTTTGACACAAATTCCTATTTCATAATCTCCATTAACTTTTAATCAAAATGCTAACACGAGTATATATTCGGCCAATTTGTTCACATTTGTGTCTTAAAAATCAAGTACTAAAATACATATATATCGAAAGGCAATGGCAAAAACATCTAGTGAGCAAGACTAAAAAAATAGATTTTAAACAAACAAGTATTGGCTAAAAAAAGGGTTGCAATTCAATATTTTTAATAGAATTATAAAAAAAGAAGTCATATGCGTTTCCCTATTTCAAATCTAATATCTAACTAATCAAAAAATTGTACTTGTGTGATTTTTAAAATCGCTTTTTTTACTTTTATTATAATTCCTATTGCCTTATTTATTGTAGGAATGTACAATTGTTGATTTGTTATATTCTTTATATAACTTTAACATACTTTACATTTACAATACTGTTATCCAAATTTAGATTTTTTCTTACATTGAATTTGTTCCAAATAATACCATATAAAATAAATATTATAAAATCTTCTAAAAATTAAATAAAACAATTATAGATATTTAAATAGTGAAGACTTGACCCAAACGCGACAGTTCGTCTTATTCAGGCATTAGGCCCTCAGTACATACAGAACTTTTCAGAACACAACATGACTCTGGATGGATGCTTATTTTAAAAACACATACTACGTAAATCACAATGCAAGCTGTGATTTAGTAGTAGCATTCAACTCTTTACGTATTTACGAAAAATAAATAAGTTGCAAACATAGAATACTATATCTTGTAATAATATATACTTTAATTTGTAATAGACCTAGTTACTTAAAATATTGTTTTATCTATTAAGCTAATTAAATTAATATTAAAGTATATAATAATAGTATTTTATATTATTCCAGTAGCAGTCATGACGATTCTTTACATTAACCTAAAATCGTTGATTACTTAAATACATTTAACTCTATTTCAAATAGATAGCATTACCAATGCAATGCGTTATTGACCCTCGCTGTCGTAACTCTATTTTGTTCATTGCTATTTTTAATTAATACTAATCATTTCACTTGTAATTTCTGACTGGACTACTTGAACTTCGTTTTCAATTCATTTCTAACTTAACAGATGGTATTTTTGTAATATAGAGCGTGTGCCTGCGAAGCATCTGTCGGTACACACGACAATTAAATATTATTGCACCATTTTTCTACCACGATCTATTGGACAAGACACAAGTTAGAGTTTCGTGGTAAACTAAAACTAAACGACATCCAAGAGTTACAGTTTTCCAGCTGCCCTAAAATAATATTACAAACAACAATAAAAGATACAAGTCTATGTTCTTCATTTATTTAACAATTTAACATTCATCTGAACCGTGAACAATTTTATAACAGTATACATTTTGCAAACAATTTGTGGAAGGAAGGAGGCCAGCTTTGGGTACTTCTCGTCGTCATATAAACTTCGGTCACGTGTCACATCGAACTCGAGAGCAAGCATCATCGTATTTGAAGCATCGAACCAATATCCATACCTTTTCAGTGAATTATATTTTTAACTACAACATGTCACTAGATAGTTCATCGTGGACGTAAGACGTGATAGTTTTGCTTGCTAGTAAGTGGCATCCGTCCTCACACAAATGTTTGCAAAGCGTAGGTGGCCGTGACGCAGTCCTGACGAGGCAGCTCCGCTTCCGCTACTAACTATTGATTCTTGACGATTCAACACTCTAAAGCGATAAGTTACCGTGAGATCTGAAGTTTTCGGACCGAAAAAAATATTTTAAGGATGCAAATGAAATAACGTCGCACTTTAGGACATGATATAGTTAAAAATATTAATGTGAAAAGGTATTTCCCATCGGTTTATGAGAGCAAAACCGAATAAAAAATCTCTTACCGGCACCAGTTACGAGTGTCAGCAACACCAAAGCTGGCTTACCCTCCTTACTAATCATTAACTGTTTTGTGCCTTTACCAACATTTCTTATTATGCTCAACAAATTTTGGATCTCAATGACTGTCTGATCGTACGCAAAGGGCGGTATCCCTCTTTCCAATATCACAGTTATATAAATCATACAGAACTACTTCACACAACACACGCACGCTATTCATGCATACAACTAAAACCTTATACACTTTATATAAAGTAAGTACTACAATTGAAATAAAAAATTATTGCGAGGTGGACTTGCCCGTGCCTCCATCCATTGCATCAAATCTATCAGACATTAGCAAATTGTGAGTTGGGTACAAAAGATATTTTTGCATATCCATATTTCTGTCTTTTTTTTTATTCATGAATAGTATTCCTCGCATATTGGGCATCGAAACAACCACTGAATAAAAATATTGCTTATACATTATATCAGTTAAGATCTGAAATGTCAATAAATAAAAAATATATAAGTATAGTTTAATCCATTCCTTGGATGTAAAGCAAGTTACTGTGAAACGAGTTTTGTAAATCAACTGTCTTAAAAATTACACAACAATCATTTGACTGAAAATATCGGTCTTCAAAGAACTTACTTATGCCATTCATTCTGTCACTGACGGTTTCAGACTAGAATAAAATATTTTAAAACTGTATATTTCCATCTCTCAAATAAAAATTATCGCGAACAGTCATACTTTGAAAAAAATACTGGCAAAGGTAAAAACCTCTCAGAATCGATCCTCAGATATGAACGATTGCCATTAACCTAAAACTAAATATAGATCTCGAGCATTTCAAAGTGTTTTCATAACGAAGATTTTCTTAATTAAATGCAAATAACATTAAAATCTAGGACTAAGTCGTAAGTCGTAATATACGGTCGGGTACGAGATTGGCGAGTGGCGCTAGATCTAACCTGCTTCGCTGTCGCTGCTGTCCGACGAGCTGGTGTCGGTGCTGGACGACGAGTTGGACGAGTCCGACGAGCTGGACGACGACGACATGCCGCCGCCGAGCCCGTCCTTGCACCCTTCTGGAATCGATACGACTTCGATGACGACGGGGAAGGGCACAAACTAATTTTACGGTAATAATATTTTTAGAAAAATAATATAAATTATAAAATTAAACGGGGGTTCCGTACCTTTTTTGGGTTGCTGCTTCTTATTCGATCCCAGTTGCCCCGATACATCCTGTAACCGTTTCTCTAGCTCCTGTTTCTTTTCGGCCATCTGTTCATCTTTAGATTTGCCGGAGACTTTTCGGTCTGAAACGTGACAAATAATCTACGACTATCTTTAAAATAAATCGGTCGTATCCGATCAGTATACACGATTAAAAATGAGTAGAAATTTTTATTTAGTATTTAAATCGTCGCAGCGGAGGACGGCGAGTAATATCGAACTTACGCGTTTTCTTTCGAAGACACGAGGCGACGTAGCTCTCGAGCTGTCTGAGCGTGGACGGCTTCAACGTTTCGAAATCGATCTCTATCTCGTCCGGATTGGAGTCCCGGAGCGAGGGCTCCCTGTTCTGAATGATGTGAACCACCTTGCCGAGCTTGTCGCCTGATAGGAAAATATGAATGAGACGCACGATACGGAACGAACATCAGAGGGGGGGAGGGGGAGCCGTACCGGGCAGCTTGTTGATGTCGAGCGAGAGCTGCCGCTTCTCGTCGTAGGACATGGGCTTGGCGTTGTCGTCGTCGTCGGAGTCGGGGTCCCCGTGCGCGGGCGGCGCGTGCGCGGGCGGCGCGGGCGCGGGCGCGGCCGAGCTCTTCTTCTTGGCGGGCGCCGTGCGCGGCGGCTGCTTGGGCTGCGGCGGCGCGGGCGGCGCGGCGAGCCCGGCGGGCGGCGCGGGCGCGCGCTTGCCGGGCGGCTTGCCGCGCGCGCCCGCCGCCGCCGCGCACAGCGAGCGCGCCGCCGCGGCGCCCGCGGCCTCGGCGCCGCCGCTCCCCTTGCCGCCGCCGCCGCCGCCCGCCCCGCCGCCGTAGCCCGCCAGGCCGCCGCCCGCCGCCTTGCCCGCGCCGCCGAGGCCCGGCTGCTTCTTCTGCTTCTCCTTTATCTTCTTTTTCGCCCTCTTCTTGTTGTTCGACTCCTCGACGAGCTTCCTCATCTTCTCCTGCAGCGCCAGCAGCTCCTTCTCCAGCAGCTTGACCTTGTTGTTTCGCTCCTCCTCCGAGTCGTCCGACTCGGAGTCGGACTCGGAGCCCGACTCCGAGCTGGAGGCGGAGCTCCCCTTGTCCGCGTGGGGCGCCCCGACGTGGACGTGACTCGGCTCGTCGGGAATCTTGGCGTACCTTGGGGGCGAAAGAGACGATATAGTTCTTCCGTCGCGTCGATGCGAGCCGTCGTCCAAAAATGTCGGGCGGTCCGGTCTCACCTCATCTCGAAGACGTCCTGGAGCTTCCGCGCCATGGCGACCACGTCGTGATCGGGAGGATTATACTTGTAGCAGTTCGTGAATATTAGACGGACGTCCGCCGCGAACTCGGCGGCCGTCTTGTAAGCCCTGTGATCCATGTTATGTTTCACGGTTCCGAGGTCCATAGGTTTCTTGATAATATCGAAGTAGTCGTGGAGACCCAGGAGCTCGGCGTCCACGGGTTTATAAAACGGCCACGCATATCCCTATCGAAAAGTTTTCGGTCTGAGCAAATTATAACATAACGCACAATATAACTATAAAAAACGAGTCGGCGGTCCACTCCACTCCATATATAAATCTATACATAATTTACCGAATGTTTCTTGGAGAACAGCTCCTTGAGTATCTCGTTGCAGCTCTTGAGCGCGTCGGAGAGCTTCTCCTTGCTCTTGGCGAGCGGCGGCGCCAGCGCGGCGTGGTGCGGTGCGTGGTGCGGTGCGTGGTGTGGTGCGTGGTGCGGCGCGTGGTGCGACGTGTGGTGCGAGGCGTGGTGCGCCGCGTGGTGCACCGCGTGTTGCGACACCCCGGCCCCGCCGCCCGGAGACATGCCGCCCATCTTGAACCCGTCGTCCCCCGTCCGCCCCGCCTGAGGAACGATTCGTTTTAAATATATACACTACTTATCGATTGCCGTTATTAAAACGTGTTCTTTAGCGATTATTAAAAACTAATTATTTCCATTTTGCAATTACTTACGGCGGCCAATGAAAATAAGATTCGAATAAGACTATTGCAAAGTTCATACGATGAAAACGACACGGTTATGGTAACTTAAATATACCTTTTTCTGTCTGCCGCTCTCTCTTCTCGTCGAAATTTTAGCCGGTTTCGGTCCGCTCTGCTGCTCGATGGTCGGAGTGGTGTATCCTCCCTCGAAAGAGCTTCCCATCGGAGTTGTAGTGTCCGCTTTTCTTTTGACACCTTTTTTAACCTACAAATAAAAAACTTAAATATTAAACCGCAAACACACGATATTCCCAATCCCGATACATAACTACGATAGGTGTGTAATTACCTTGGCGGGCTGAGTCTGTGACAACGCGACCGCCGGTATAGTGGACACCGGCGGTGCGACGGCTTGTGTTACGTGAAAATTTGAAGGCTGAGTTGCAACCTATAACAATTATTCTTTATAAGTTTATTATTATAAATAAGATGAAATTTTCTGTATTCAAAATAGAATGAATATATTGGTAATAGCTGCTGACGGCGACTTCACCCCTCCATTGTACAAACTCAAATAGTAGAAATAGGATATTTTTCACCTCCTAAAAATTATGCGAATCCTAAGTTTTTATTGCAATTCAAAACAATTACGCGGAATCCAAACAAATATTATGTAAATACATAAATTGTATTTTTTTTTCTTTAAAAAAAAAATATATTAAAATAATATATTGTAAAAAATGTTACCCTGTTATTACCATTTTTATAAAAAGACATTAATATCTATAAAAAAATTGAAAAAAAATTTAAATAACAAATATAAAAATGTATCTCCTCAATAATGTTATCGACCCATGTATATTCATATATATTTTTACAAGTATTGAACGTGAAAGTTTCCGGTATTGACTTCCGGTCAAAAATGAAGACGAGGCACAACTCACACGATCGGGAGATACACGAGGCGCCTCAATGTCCTCGAGTAAATATATGGAGGAGCAGTAACAATTAGGGTTAGCGCAGCTCGAGGGTACGAACCTGCTGCGGCAGGCCGGTGTGCGTGGCGGGCGGCGTGACGGGCGGCGCGGCCAGCGTGGGCGTGGTGGTGGTGTTGGTGGAGCCCACGAAGGTGGGGTGCGGCGCGGGCGGCAGCGGCTTGACGGCGGCGCGCACGCCCAGCGCCGGGGACGCGCCCGCCGCGCCGCCGCCCGCCCCCGGCCCCGCCCCCAGCGCGCCGCCCGCCCCCGCGCCCGCGACCGCCCCGCCTACTCGCTTCTTTATGCCGCTCTTGCCGCTGTTGGATGGCATGTCGATCTCCTTCTCCTCCTTGTCCATTTGGGCTATCTGTTGGCATTTTTAGACATTATTGTCTTTTGATAATTGGTATATTGTATGCAGTAGATTTAATATGCCTCGTTTGAAAAAAAAGGATTTGCGTATCTCGCCGGCGATGTTGATAATGAAAAGAATGAGGGTCCAGCGTTTGAAAAGCATCACATTAATAAATTCTATAAACATTTCCATACTAACCCGATTTAAAAACAATTTTTCTAATGTTTGTGCCATCACTACGACATCCTCGCCGGGCTTGTTGTACACGTAACAATTTGTGAACATTGTATTGAAGTCTTGTATACATTCTTGAGCCGAGTAGTAGTAGTTGGACTCTAGACGTTTTTTAATGGTACCTAAGTCCATAGGCTTTTTAATGATTTTGTGATAGTCCTGAAATAAATTAAACCATATTTAGTTTTAAGAGGCATGTTATACAATATATTATCAATAATAGACAACGGACACCATAAAACCCCCCTCTACACTGACTAATATGTGATACCTAAATTATTAATTTATATTTTTTTATCTTTTATTACTACTTCATTAATAGATTCATCAAATATTTAACACATTAATTCCCAATTATACTGAATTTACAAAACATTTGGAGAAAAGTACAATGTTCTCAGTTAATAGATTAGCTATTAACTTTTATTTTAAAAAGATACAAGTTTTACACCAAGTTATAATGATAAATTTTTATCAATATTATTTGTTCTTACGGGCAGGTTTAACTTCTTTGCATCTACAGGCTGATGAAATGGCCATGCAAATTTATGTTTCCACACTGCCTTAATCACATTCTTCTGAAGGAACTGCAACTGATTTGTCATTCGCCCCTGTCGGCGTGGAGCCTCCTCCGAAGACGCCCCATTGACGGGTTCGGACATCGGCTAAATTAAATAAAATAAATTGTACATTTTTTAAAATACAACAATGAATTGGATGTTATTTATTTATAAATTATAAGACATTAATTATTAAAATGAAATAATTAATGCTTTTAATTATTTCATTTTAATAATTATTAAGTTCACAAATGAATGCCTATATATTTTTATATCTATTTAAGGACTATTTCATGAATTAAGGATACAATTACTTACAGTGCTTGTTGTAGCAAGAGGATCGACTGCCTGCTGCATTGTGCTGGAGTCTGCGATCTACCTGCCAATCATACAAATACTGTAGTTCCTGTTGAAAATAATAATTATCTCGGAACAGGACAAACCCAACACAAAACAAAATACTCACCTCAATTGTAACAAGAGGCTCATCCAATCTCTGGCTAAGAGGCATCAGCTAAACCCTCTTATAACATATAACCGTTCTATCATAATAAATTTTGGTGCATTGGCACCTAGACGTACTTCATTCTGTTCATTTAACTAATTTTTAGACCTGAAGAAAATTATAAGCAATATTTTATAGCCAAAATTTACTTTAAAGGTAAAAAGTTTTATTAGACCACATTGTTAATAGCTTACCTTGCTTCTATGTATAATATTGCTGGGGTCGGTTGGAGCAAAACAGGTTGATATTGTTTCACCAACTTGAAGAGTTCCACACCTACAAAAAATGCATCATATCTTTTAATCTGCTTGCAATTCTTTAATATCTTATAAGCAAAAATATTCTAAAAATAATAAAAGTCATACAATATTCTTTTAAAAAAAACACTACATTAAAATATAACATACAAGTTATACATGATGAGTTTTTAGTAAGTTTAGAAATCAATAAGTATTTGTATAAATTTCATGCATGCATATTAACAATATCCTATCCAAGGTATTATATATCATGAGTTTCTTAAATTTTTGAAATATGTTACTACAAGATACAGACAAATTGTTCTTTTGAATGGATCATGACGATAAACAATATTTTACATAAGATTTTTGTTTTATCAAGATAATAGATTGTATTAACTAAGGTATTTTGTTTGTTAGCTCTGGGCATATTCTGCTATATTTTTAGCTTTAGCCGAAATATTGTCATGAAAATTAATTCCAACAAATTATGTCAAAATTATAATAATTTCTTAAGGTTTCTTTCTCCAGAAAATCTATAATAATACATGTAAAATAAATATATTTTGCAATACTATAAACAGAATAAGTCACTGATGACAATAATAGAAATGAAATGAATGCACGGTTTGTGCAAACAATACAAAGTTTGTAATATTTCTAATAAGGAACCTGATATTTGTTCAGAGATATTATTTTAAAGGTATATTTGATATTGACAAAACACTAGAGAACCCATGCCATATTCACCATACAAATTTAACATGCAGATTTGTAGCAATTAGCGTTAATAATCCGCATCTACAAATGATGCTTCAATTTTTGAAACATTCACTTTTGTCTTCAAAATTATATGTAAACTTTGTTTCACTTTAACAACAAACCTATGCATTAATTACAAAACAAGAGAATATTGAACTTTTTACAGATGGCGTTTGGGGAATAGAGAATGCTCATGATCTAGAATATTCCTTGATGCCACTAACGATATTTAACTATGTTTTCAGGATGGAGGGAAAATATTAAAAAAATTGGTAATTTCTGGCCACAAAAAATTTACTTTATTATAACCACTAAGCAGAACATAATATTAAAATAAATCTACGGAGCTATTACATTTTTTAGAGATATAATCAAAAAAATAAAATTCAGAAAACAGTTAGCCACTACTAGATGTTAATGTACTAGAAAATCAAGTTGCTCAATAACTTTTTACAAATAATCTACAAAATTTATAATTTTTCTAATAAAATCTTACAAAAGTAAACGGGTGAAAACCACTCGCAAGAGGCCAAACCAAAAATTGAGTAATATTGCCTAATACTCGCATCATGCAAACTATACTTTTATACATAACATAGATCATAAAAAATACTAGCAAAGTAACATAATTAAAACGATATAATTTTGGTACAAGCTAAAATATTACTGAAAAAGACTTACGAAGATATATTAACGCCAATATGGCGGATGAACTAAAAATACGATGTTGGAGTAACTTCTGCAAAAACAAATTCTACCGATTTGCTTAACTACATCAAACACTCCACATATTAAAAAGTTCATAATCATTTATATCGTTTCAAATTCATTGTCTACTAAAAACAAAAACCACTGTCTTTTTTATACAACAAAGAATAGCACAACACGAACTCTCAAAGGTCCAAGCGAGCTTCAGACATGGCCGCCAAGCATGAAGCGAGTGACGAGCGTCTTTAATCATACCTAAAATTCATTTAGCACTGTTTCATTCTGGAAATTAAAATAATATAAAAAAGGCATAGAAAAACGTGTAAAACATAAATATTTTGAGTTTTTGTGAGGCGATGACATATAGTCTCATAGTAATCATAGGATTCAATAGAATGCACTACGAAAATTTAATCAGTTCGCAGCCATTGCCCATTTCTTTAATAGAGCACAATGGCGCCCTCTATGATGGATTATTAAGTGTTGCTACTTACAAAAGTTGAGATACCCAAATCAACAAAAGAAAATTACTATTTCATATTAGTAGCTACATACATTTATTTAACATTATTAGTAAATAACATTTAAATATTCATGTTAATCGTTATACGAAAAAAATATATGCAAATAAATATAAATTCTAACCAGAAGCCAAAGCCAGAGGGTAATACTGCTATTTTAAAGAAATTGACAATATATGCAAAAGAATTGTTCTAATATTGTAAGATCGTTCGCCGGCTTAAAGTCAATTCTAGTAGCTAATTAGAAAATTGTTTTACTGGGTTTTTCGCAAATAAATGGTTTTCACTTGTATTTACTCTTGCCGCCTCTTATTTATTTACATTGTCACATAATTTAGTAAAAATATTTTTGCAGACTAAAAATTTAAAACTTTCTAAACTATTTTGTTTTTTACCTATTGTAATACTTCAAAATAAATTTGTAAACTTTGTGGAAAAAAGAAACTATTAAGAATTTATACTATAGACTGTTTTTCAATACACTTTATATATAATTAATTTGACCTTTTATCTTGAAATCGTCTTCAGCTCATTAGGTAGCTTATTTAATTTCTCTGTATTTATTAAAATTTTGCTATTTTATTTTTTTATCGATATTTTAACTGGCTTTCGACATCAACCTGCAACTATTAGTTTAGCAACACTATTCATAGGCATGAATTAAATTGTCAACTGTAAGTAATTGACATTTGCATATTGGAAGTAGACAAATATTGCCATCACCATTCTCTCTCAGTAGTCTACGCATGTAATAATTATTATTTCTTTATTGATTTTATCATCCTAAAACCCGCCTCTACTCCTTTTACATTCATAAAGAGCATGTATCTTGGCTTCCTTCTAATCGTGTTCAGAGAGCTCTCAGAGAGCATTAGATTTTTGTGGCCAATATATATAATTACACATATATGTGTAAATATTATTAAATAACAAGTTATTATTCCACTTTTCCTTACACTTGACGAAAATAGAAAAGAAAATAACATATGTTCTTTCTTTTTTTATGTCATCAGGTTTTGACTGCGTTTCACTACAGCCTATTGTTAGTTAGTTCTATTCCAATCATTACGGTCGGTCGAAATTCCGAGGCGCGTTTTGTGTTTCGTTCATATATTTGGGAGTTTGGCTGCAAGTTCAATTCCTATGTGCGCGTTGTACAGATCTCAAAAACCTGGTAGGTTGAAAAGTTAATGTGTCTGTTGCTGAAAGGGGTCGTCCTGTTGACAGTCTTTAACCTTAAAGGACAATCGTTTTGTTGTAGAAGAGGGGAATGCTCCTCGAAAGTATCGTCTCCGCCGTCAAACACCTGGACCAGGTGGATCCCGGTATTTTAAACGCCCAGTTCTGACAAAGAGGACACTGCCATTTTTAAGGCTACCCACACCGGTTTGTAACACATGGCCGGTCTTTTAAAAATCATAGGTTATAGGTGTGTCCTCTAGTATTATACAAGTAAAGACGATTACTGTAATGTGAAGATGAATGTATATTTATAACATTTATTTTGAGTCATATCAAGCCCCAATTGTCGAGCTGAGCGAAGCGAAGCTCTTTACTACTCTAATTTTCAACTCTTTGTTACCCTACTCCTCCTTCAATTTACGAGCTACATGCACGAAATTTTGCACACATGCGCATAATGAGCAAAACTAATTCTAGATTGAAAATCAGCCGAATCGTAATTGTAGTTTGCGAGATAATTGATAAAATGTGTCCCATATAGTTAAAATATAGAATGATTGTGTTTCGCGGAAGCGACCATTGCATATTTTTTTAAATTGTTTTAAAACAATTTTTTTTCGTTTATTCTCCCATTTCTCTCTATCCTTTTCGATTAATATTATTTGCAATTATAAATTTGCTCAAAACAAGTATTGACATCAAATCATAATTTTTATCCATAAATAAATATATATATTTAACTCTAGACACTGATGCGCTCGACTGCATCGCGAGGTTAACCCCGCTTGCGTGAACCTAGTAGAATAGTATAGTATATAGTATAGTAAATGCAAGTACTTTTCCTCCCTTGAAATGTTTTAATCTTTGAGAAGTGATGACTTATTACCATTGAAGACGGTAAAAACAAAAACTTTTTCACTTGGGTTTTGAGGGGCATCTCGATTTTTATGAGCCCAATATAATGAATAATGTTGCTAATTATAAGAGTAAAATAAATAAATGTTCTTAGAAGAAATGTTATTAACATTTCTTCCTTTTTTTTTTAAAGATTTAAGTAATTACAGATTTTTTTGCACGCAAACGTATGGCCAAAACCAGAGTTATATTTTTTTTATGGAAAACTTTTAATATTTGATTTATAACAATTCACTAATTTGATTCAGAAGAAAAATTAGCTTCTTGCTGCAGACTTGTGGGAATCGCTGAGGAATTCAAAATAAAATCCAGTATATATTTGTGTATTCACATATCTAGACCCGATAGAAAAACAAAGATTAATAAATTCGCGGTGGTGTTAGAGTGCTACTCAAATATTTTTAAAATTTATAAACATTAATTACTGAACGCCAGCAGCAATAAATTTCTGAACGGTACATACTGAATATGGCAAACGAATCTATATGATCTTCCGCTAGTTCAGCTAGAATGACGTCCTATATGTCATTCTGATTCCGACTTCGAAAACTTCAAATGTCATTGGTTGCGCCGTTAAGTTAGTAAGAAATAGCCCGAACCAATTAGCAATATCAGAATACTAACGTAAAATACTCAACGTAGGAGGAGTGCTTACGCACTAGTCATGGCTGAACTGGGATCGGTCACTTAGGTCGCTGTTCTTAAATGTTCGTCTTTTAGTTCGTCAGGTCCCAGCTACTAACTCAAAATCTAGGAGCTGAAGAACAGTTAAATCAAAAAATCGAACGATATGCCTCTTGAATCAATAAAAACGTTTGTTTGTTTTTGTAACTGCTCCTGCATTCAGATTAAGGAATGCATACTATAAGATTTGCATACATTAAGGAATGCATACATTACATACATTATATACATTTCATACGAATAACTTTATAGTATAGGCAGTAGGATAGATCTATATAAGACCATTATGCACTAAATTTATTCCGAATCCGAGAATTGATGGTCTGACATAGTAAAATTTTTATGAAGGTTACGACTTACGAGTTTGGTAATCCAATGTCACAATTTATTTAAATTGTATGTATTAGTCACGGAACGAAGAAAATGAAAATCATTCAATCACTATAACAATGGGAGCTATACGAAAAACTTTAACGTAAACGTTTTTTAAAATCAGTTAGAGTATTTTAAATTTTAATTAGATGCGGTTCGCTTGATCAATGATCGGGTTAGAGCTAGCAATACAGTTTATCACATATATTTTAAACTGGCAGCTCACAGCTGTCTGTCATAAAAAATTGACTGATTTGCAAACTAAAAAACTTATATTTGTTCGTAATCGTATCTAATATAATTAAAATTGAAAAGAAACTTTATTGGTATTTATATATTTTTACTAACTCATGGGTTTTCGAGAAAACTGTGTACATTGTATGGGATTTTAAATAATAATAAAAAAAAAACATTACAACTCGCATTTCGTACAGACATTATGTAAACTGCACTAACTTCAATTACCTTGATACATGCTACAGATACCAGTGAATAAGTAAGGAGACCTCGGAAAGAAAGTGAAAGTGATTGCGTTAAAAATTTGAAAGGTTGTAATTTAACTAATCTAGTGCAGATTATAACGGTACACCGTTGATACTCTACTTAACTCAGCTGAAAATTATTAAGGTATTTTCAAATATCTGTTTCAATATGATACGTGTCCTGTTAAGTTATGCAAATGAAATTCCAAGTGGATGTAGTGCAGTAGAGCTATTCTTAAAATGTTCATTATTAGTTGAATATGATACAATATTAATAATAAGATTACTTATTAAACATTCTTACAGTTTCAGAGGATTTGTTTTTGGTTTCAAGCACTGTTTAGTAAACTTTTTTAGTTTGGTTTGAGTGTTTGGATAAAAAGGTTTTAAAACATGTGACTTTTATACTTGTAATAGACTGCACTCTATTTAAGTATATGTATATCTGTTTTTACTAGAGATGGAAGATCATAATCACATGGACCATTCTAATCATCATATGGGACCTAGCCATGATATGGACAGTATGATGCATGCTAACCACAGAATGGGGATTAATGGATCACACATGTTTGAAGATTTGGGTGTAAGTTTATTATTATTATTAAAATTGTTACTATAATAAACTGCTCTATTTTGTACATGTGGCTGTTAGATTTTTTTGTTCTAAAGGGTAACTGTTACATTTATTTTAGACAATTTTACTGCATTTTTACCCTTTAGTCTAATTATGATATAGTTTTTATAAGTAAGGTAAGTTTTGCATTAAAGCAGTCACTTATAAATTATACAACTTTTTTCAATGCTTTACCACTAAAAAACCTATATACTACTCAATAACCCACCAAAATGTATGTAGTAATTTATTAGATTAACAGTATATCAAATGTCTTGCTAACACATCTTCAATAATATTGATTAAAAATAGGAATGTTTGTTTTAAATATGCATATAACAAATTTTTAATACATCTTTATTCACAAATATTTCATATATATATAAATATTTTATTAATATAAATTAAATGTTTTTATTTTTATTTTAAGGTCATGTTAAACGCTAGTGAAGATTTTAACACTATAAAATTTAAACCTGAACATCGTCATCATCATGAAGGCCACAGTATGATGTCAATGACTGTATGTACTATGCAATATATACTATTATATGGTGTATATATATAATTGTGTTGTAGTTTTCTAAAGCTATTTTTTTCAGTTTCACGGAGGATACTTAGAGACAATTCTGTTCACATGGTGGAAAGTGACAGACATTGGAGAATTTATTGGTTCTTTTCTAGCTATTTTTATCTTAGCACTTTTATATGAGGGGTATAAAGTATTTTATTATCAGTACAAGTGATTCATTTAAAGTACTAATTTTTACCATATTATATCGGTTTTGCTTTGCAGGTTAAAATATTACAGAAAACATTTGTTATGGAAAACATATACAGGGCTTCAGTATTGTGCTGTGTCACCACCAGACAAAGGGGTGGCAAATATTTGTGCAGATGAACCTCAAGTAATACAGTGAGTTATGAAGAATAATTATTTTTAATTATTTAAAGATATTGAAATAGATAATGCATACTATACAACATATTTTGTATTCACTTTATTCTTGACAAACAATATAATTCTTAATTATAATTTGGCACAAATGTCTAATATATTTTAATGTTTATTCTATATTTCAGACCTATGCCACATGCACTTGAAAGAAATATGTAAGTGTACAAACCTTCTTCATATTTACATTTGAATGTACAATAATAAATAATATTATGTAATAATTTCTGTAGCCCTACAATGATGAGTGCAGCACACGCCTGGCAGACTGTACTTCATGGTTTTCAAGTACTAGTAAGCTACATGTTAATGTTGGTATTTATGACATATAACACTTGGCTCTGTGCTGCTGTGGTTCTTGGATCTGCAACAGGTTACTTCCTCTTTGGCTGGCGTGAATCAGTAGTTGTGGACTTCACTGAACACTGTCACTGACATATATTCAAATATTACCCGCAAAGTATTATTATAGATAATTATAAACTTGCCATTAAATTTGGTTACGTATATCATGGTGGTATAATTTATCATTTTATATTAAGACAGCCTTTTTGGGTATCAATATATTTATAACAGTTGTGTATTTTGTAAGTTTTAGGATATTAGAAGAAATATAACTGCTTTGAAATACAAGACTTTCTATTAATTACCTAAACAAGATGTACAGATTTTAAAATCAAGTTTATTAGTTTTTGATAAGGGTTTCATGCTTACGGGAACAATGTTTCTTTAAATTAGAACAACTATTACACTTGTATTCACAATGCTGACAACTGAAAGGTCTTTCAGTTCTATGGAGCCGTTTATGTGTTTTTAAAGAACTTATGAATTTTGTTCTAAATGTACATTCATCACACACATAGGGCTGATCTGAGAGATGGGTTCTTTTATGAGTTTTGAGGTTTGATGGAAATTTTGTCAAGTAAGGGCAATTTTCCACATCACATTTGTAAATTTTTATATGCATCATAATATGTTGTTTATAGTCAGATTTGCTGTGAAAGACTCTGAAAATATAAACAAATTCTAGTATTATAAATTGCATACATGTAAATTTCTTTTATTACAGCATATTAAAGACGGGACATTATTGTCCATGGTTATGTTAACCCTATGAAAATGTAGAAAGCATAAATTTATTAGCATACCTGTCCAAGCAGTGCTGACAAGTCCACGTTTTTCTTTTATGTTTTTTAATAGAGTGATTTGCAGTATCACTCTTTTTATGATTTATATAATTTTTTTCTTTCTCTTTACTCAAAAAGAGAGCTATTATTGACTTTGGTTCAGGACTGAAGTTGATTTCTTTACATTTTCGTGGTCGACCAACACTATTTTTGAATGCCCTCTGATAAGTGGTAGGATTTATTTGCAAAGGATTGTTTTCTTCCATAGTTTTTCCGCTTTTAATTATTTTTCAGTCTCTTGCAATAATATTCTACAGATTTTATTTTCGTTCACATAATATCTTGTTTGTAAGTTGATAGGATACAAAATTTATCTATTTACAAACACAAAGTAAATATAAACAAGTCATATGATCTAAAACACGAACAACGTATTATCTTAATGCATTTTTATTAAATAAAAGCCTTATTCATTGCTGATTAATCATTAAATTTAGATTTTAGAGCTACTGAAAGTTAAAATTTGGTCGATCTTAAATTTTTTTTTAAGAAGTAGGATTTACGAAGGGAGCAAATGTCTAAAATCACCTTTACACTTTATAAATTACAGGTACAGGTACAACTTATTAGTTTAAAATTGTAATACTATTGACATCTAGAAGTGTGCTAAGCGGCTATATTTAAACAATGCATTTATGATTTGAAATTTGAAGCAGGGTTAACAAATTATTTTAATGACTTCAATACTTTTTATTAAATTTTCTTATCATATACAACATATCATAAATAAAATCTAGCGTAACGTTTACAAATTATGTGTAACCTTTAATAACATAACCGGTAAAATATGAGGTAATGTTACGTCCGACATTTGAGTTTGTATTGACAAATACTGGGTTTGATTTCTATGTGGAAATTATATTGTCATAATTTGTTTTTCTATTTTTCAATTTTGAAAGTGCTTTCTACAAAGTATATCAAACCATAGTTATATTAATAGCGTATTCTTTTTTAGATTATTTACTAATTCCAAAATAATGGGAAGAAGCTGCAAAAAGCGTAGTATTAATGGCTTTCCAAAGTTGTTTTTGTTGTTTTCCAAAAATGTTTTTTTTTGACGGAAATATTAATATAATTTTTATAAATAATGCATTAAATTAATTTTTTCAGATAAATATCAAACAAAAATAATTTTAATGTTGCCATAGTTCTATATTGTTTTACCTCTCAAAAAAATTCAGGTTATTTAAAAAAAATAATTCTCAGGTTAAAAAATTATCTGATTACATTGATTTAGCAATATTTTATTACATGGTATTTCATATTGAACTCTCTAAGGAACTTTCTTGTCTGTTAAATCTATAATCTTTTCAGTTTATTTTTGGGAATAATACTAATACGTTAGAATGTGGATAAAGGTATACTATTACTATTTTTAATTCTATCTTATCAATGTCTATGACAGCAGACATGACATTGTAATTGAGTTGCGTATTTTTATTTTTTAGTAATTTTCAATACTTTTGTTCATTTTGATAATTGTGTTATTTATTTAAAAGCCCATATTACTATAAAGTTATAAGTTACTTAGTAAATGAGTTAAGTAATTTAAACAATCTCAAGTTAAATTTTTGTAGGAAGTTAAATGAAATATGTTGTTATATTTGGTTACAAGACGATTTGCAAGCTCCTTTACCAATGTTAATTTTCGGGGAGAAATGCAAAAAAATTTCATACAAACGAATTTTTTTCAAAAAACATTGTTAACCGTTGGATCAGCCACTGTCGCCCTTCTGAATCCATATAGAGGTGATATGATTGCTTGTTTGGGAGAAGTGACTGGCGGAGCAGCGCTTAAGAGTATGAGGCATAAAATGTTATTAAGCAACGAGGGCGCTGAAATACTGAATGATCAGCCAAGGATTAATTCTAAAACAGTTTGTTTTAAAAGACTTTCTGAACTGCCAAAATATACTCTTGGTCGGGTGTACTATGATTTCATGGCAGATAATAAAATCACAGCAGATTCAAGGTTACCTGTTCAGTTTCTTTCTGATCCAGATTTAGCTTATGTTATGCAAAGATATCGAGAAGTGCATGATCTAGTTCATGCAGTATTGTTTATGAAAACAACTATGTTGGGTGAAGTGAGTGAAATCTAAATATGAAGATTCTTATAAGAATTTAAAAGGCCTAAAATACTAAACTACTTTTAAAGGTAACTGTGAAATGGGTTGAGGGAATTCAGACTAAACTCCCAATGTGCATTGGTGGTGGTATCTGGGGTGCTGCTAGATTGAAACCAAAACATAGGCAACTTTATCTTAATCATTATTTACCTTGGGCTATCAAAACCGGAAATAATGCTAAATTCTTGCAAGGTAATAAATATAGCTCTTATGAACAATTTAGATCAATTAGTTATATAAATATAATTATTTTCAGGTATTTACTTTGAAAAGAGATGGGAACAACCTATTGATGATTTCCATAAGGAAATGAATATAGTTACACTTGTTCATAAATAATTATTATATTGTAGATATGGTAGGTCAATTGTTTTAAATTAAATTGCTGTATATAAAATATAATAAATAAAGAAAAAGATTTTTATTTCTTTGCAAAATAAACAAATTATAAGGGGTGCAAACCCCCCATCACATGGACTTCCTGGTTCAGAAAAATGTTATATTTTCCTTTTTTTTAAATAAAATCCATTCCATCATCACTACTACCACAGCCATTAAAATTTTAGACATTTAACAATTTGATTGAAACTGTGGGATATTGTCTTTTCCATTTCAAGAACTTTTAGCCGATAAACACCATCCCAATCGCAAAATTCGTTTTTATAAGTCGCATTATTTTGATTTTTATAAAATAAAAAACAGCTTAGTTGATTTCGCTAGAAAACTAATTACCTCTAAGTTTTTTTTTTTTTATGGAAAAGGAGGGCAAACGAGCATGCAGGTCACTGATAAAATGTGATCACTGCCGCCCATGAACTCTTGCAACATCCGAAGACTCACAAGAGCGTTGCCGGCCTTGGAGGTAGGAATAAACGCCTTTTTTGAAGGTACCCATGTCGTATCGATCTGGAAACACCGCTGAAGGCAGCTCATTCCACATCTTTGTGACACGTGGAAGAAAGGTACTTGCAAACCGCACAGTAGAAGAACGCCATGCATCCAGGTGGTAAGGATGATAAAGAAGGCAGTGACGTGCTATGCGGTGATGAAATTCGGCGGCAGGCATCAGATCTTCGGAACACTCCCCATTTAAAATGCGATAGAAGACGCACAAGGAAGCCACGTCGCTACGCAATGCCAGAGTCCAGCCGTTCACAGAGCACCGGGTCCCCGACAATCCGTACGGCTCCCCGTTGTACGCGTTCAAAAGGTAGAAGCTGATATTGGGGTGATCCGGACCAGAGATTAGAACAGTACTCCATATGTGGCCGGACCTGCGCCTTATAAAGCGCAAGTCTTGCCAGCATCGAAATACTGCCTCGCTCTATTGACCACACCCAATTTCATCGAGGCCAACTTGGTCTTGCTCTCCAAATGACCACGAAACCGAAACAGGGTTGGGGATAGCACGCAGCCTTTGGGTACACCAGCGTTCACGGGCTTGGGGTCCGAGCAAAAACCATCGAGAACGACCTGTATGCTCCGCCCAGTGAGGAAGCTGGTAATCCACTTGCATAAATTCTCGGGAAGCCCATAGGAAGGAAGCTTCGAAAGAAGCCCCTTATGCCCTACACGATCAAAGGCTTTCGCCATATCCAGACCAACTGCCAGACCCTCGCCCTTGCTTTCAATAACCGCAGCCCAACGGTGTGTGAGATATAACAGAAGATCACCAGCCGATCGACCATGGCGAAAGCCATATTGCCGGTAATTGATCAACTGGTGATCCTCGAGGTACGCGAGAAGCTGACGGTTTATGATATTCTCCATTATTTTGGAGAGAAGAGAGGTGATGGCGATAGGTCTGTAGTTACCCGGATCCGAGCTATCCCCTTTTTTAGGGATCGGATGGACAAAGGCACACTTCCACGAGACCGGGACTACGCCTTTGAGATAGGAGTGCCGAAATAAACGCGTTAGCACTGGAGTCAACTCAGGGGCACACGTTCGTAGCACCAATGGGGAAATACCATTCGGCCCGCTCGACTTATGAACATCCAAGGAAAGTAGAGAACGACGAATGGTTTTTTGCCGGAAAATTATTTCCGGCATTGAACTCTGACACCGCTGGATGGTAGGCGGTGTTTTCCCTTGGTCGTTCAAGGTCGAGTTTGAGGCAAAAAGAGTGCTCAAGAGATCGGCTTTCTCTTTTGCCGTATGGGCCAGAGAATCATTCCCCATGTGCAATGGTGGTAGGGACGGCTGGCAAAAGTTACCCAGAGTGGCTTTAGAAAACGCCCAGAACTTGCGCGTGCCTGGTGGGTACCTTGTCAACTGATCCCCAATTTTGACGACATGCTTGAACTTTGCTCTAGCGATTTGCCGTTTGAAGAATCTGGAGGCACGATTATATTTCCTCTTCAGAGTTCGGATCCCTTGTGACTATCGCTTTATGCGCAAACATGGTACGCCTGCCGTTTGCCGGCTGCTGCAGCCCTGACAGACGCATCAAACCAAGGCCGCGATCTGCCACCAAGTGGTACCACAGAGCTTGGTATGAATAATTCCATGCTCTGTAGTATCACATCAGCTACAGCCGCAGCGCAGTCAATGGGATCATTGGAAGGGAAGCAAATCGGCCCCCATGGGTAAGATGCAAAGAAAGACCGCATTCCATCCCAATCCGCTGACTTGTAGTGCCAAACGCGACGGGTCGCAGGTTTTGTGCGAGCCGGACGTTGAAGTGGCACTACACTCCGAACCAGGCAATGATCGGAGGACCCAAGGGGGGCCTCAACAATAACCTGGTACTTTCCGGGATGTGTAGTCAGCAGAAGATCCAACAAATGTGGGTATGAGAGGTACGCTGTGTCGCTAGGTTTAGATATCTGCGTCTCCGTCAAAAACAACAAGGCCTACTGCGCCGTCTCAAGGTGGTAGTGGACGGCGTTAAGGTTAGAGCGAAGTCCCCGGATGTTGCAAAAATCCACATTTAAAGTGGAGCGGGGTGCCGCTCTGTTTCCTCGTCGTTTGCCCTCTGAAAACACAAAATGCGATACTTTGCCCGCCCCAGATACGACGGGCTGCCCGAGCAAAATCGAAGAGTGGTTTCCCTGATTTTGCTCGGGGAGGGATTCTCCGGCTTCATGAAAGCCGGTACCCTCCTGGGGTATATTTATTTTAGTAGTCGCATTCATGTTTTGGCGGGGGGGAGGGGAGGGGGGGGGAGATGGGCTTCCGGAAGCTCTCACTCACCGAACGGAACATAACCAAATAAGTTTGGTTACTTCACGCCGATCTTTTGTGAGAGGGTGGTCCTTCCCCGGACTAGCCAGCCCAATACGAGCTGTAGTCAGATGACTACAGCTAGGCTCTACCACCGGAAATAGTAAGTTACATGAATACGCATCGATTTACCAATATGGTATCCCAAAAAAAAGTCTTGTATAATCGAGCCGCAAGAAAAGGAAGACGAAAAAATGGCTTATATCTTTTTAAGTGTCAAATTACTCAGGACATCTCAAAACGTAATGTTTTTATAAATAATCCGATTTCGAAAATCGTGGTGATTATAATAACTTCTTAAACAAGACAATAACAGGTAAAAAAACCGTTTAAAAAGAAGGTTCGCATAACATAATGTATCAAGTAAAAAGAGAAAATTGCTTAACTATTATATTGCGTTTATGTTATTCCTATAATGATTTACGATTATTTTTAAATTTTCATTTGTAACCAGCAAAGACCAACTTTGTAGATCAAGTTGTCCTCCCACCTGATGTAAGGTCTTGCCCTTTGTCACTTTACTCCTTATCTGTCTACAACAACACACTTAGTCCATTGCTCCTCATAAAATCTTACTACGGTTTAGCCGACTGGCATTTTAGTCTGCGACCATAAGTAAGAGTATCAGTGGCCTATGTGATATTTATTATTTCGTGAAGTTTATTTTGTACATGTATTGAGTTTCGTTTTCATGTGCATATTTGTTGTGTTTTTGAATATAATTTAACACTTCAATATTTTTCCCAATTGCTCTAATTACGTTATATTATAAGGTTGCTACATCTTTAGTCCAAGCTTTTTTTTTTTCCCTGGTACAGTACTATATACGAAAATATTTCATTTTCTGCAATTGAATCCCTTTTTAATAGTTTTTATGGTTGTTTATGTTAAAATGTCTCTGTATGTGATTGGTATTCACATTTAACATTTTAATCATATGTTTTAGTTGAAAGCTTTTCAAAAGTAATACTAAACCATTCGTGATACGGAGATGATTTAACAACAATGTTTGTACATATTCACTGTAGTAATAAATAATTAAATTAGCAATCAGTAATTGTTGAAGTACTTTTCTTTTTCTGATAAATAATAAATGATAAACAACAAACAAAATACAAAAATTATCAACAAATATTATGATTTTAAAAATATTGATTGATAGGTTGTTGCCTTTTTATTACTTAATCAAACCAGAAGTATTAAAAAGACTAGTCGGCCCATCTCTTATATTTAACATTATGGAAATTAAATAAAAGAATTGGAAGAATTTGTAGATGTGGTGAAATAGTAAAAAAATAAAATAAAAATACAATCATGATCTACCTATATGAATGGAATAATGTTTTCCCTACACAAAAAATAAAATACATTTTTCAAAAAATACCTCTGTATTTGTTTTTAAGGCAGTGCTTTTATGTACAATAAATCAAAGTAACATTTCTGAACTTCGCCCATTGGGATTATGTAGTGGGGTAGTGTGGTTGCCATTTTCTACAATCCACTCATACCAGACTCTGCGTGAATTGACACATCTCCAGAATGTTGCTGTGATAGTATCACCTTTTTGTACTTGTAATGGTGTCTAAAATTAAAAATATACCTAATTAATTAGTAAACTAAAATCATCATTCTATAATTTGCATACATACCTTTATAGGAATAAATACTGGAAACCAAGATATCATTCCAGGACTATGAGTATCAGGTACAATACTCAGCATTTCTTTTCCATACAAAATGCAGTCAAAATAGCCACCAAAACCATGCATGACATTGTCTTGTTCTACCTTCCATGAAATTGTTGCAGATCTTCGGTTGTCAGTTAATTGTAATCCTCTATAGTCAGTAACTTCCTGCCCTTCATGGTTTTTTATGCCTTCAGATGGATGTTCAAATTTGAAAACGGCCTATATATAATTTAAATATTATTGCTAACTCATCAAATAAATTAATTGTATATTTATATGGATACAAACATTATTAAAATACATCTATTAAATTTTAGAAAAAATTACCTTTGTTTCTCCAATGTCATGTTTATTCTGCATATAAACTACCCATAATGTTTCCAGATTCTTCTCTATTTGGTGTGCATTTCCTGGAGAAGCAGCTTTAGCCGCCGCCCACAATCTAGGTGAACATATTGGTGCTGCATATGATGTATATTCCCTAGGTATAGATATGCCACCAGGCTTTAATAGTCCTGCTGCACCATCTAGACATTCTGGTGAAAGTTCATTATCACCCCATGACCCTGGAAAATATTTGAGATATTAAATATACTATAAATAAATCTTTTAAGAATATAATAAAAGAAAGTTAGGTTATTGTTTTTCTAAAGGTTTAGCTTTATTTAAGCTTTTATGTAAACAAAAGAAAAAGTAATTAAATCATAAATCTAAAAGGTTAAGACTACCTAGGAGTTCTGAAATTATAATATCAGCCTTAGATGATAAATTTATTTGCCTCATGTCTCCAGGTATAACCGTGACGTCACGGTCGCGCCACACTTCGCGTACTTGAGCAGCCAGCACTACCACGGCACACGGATTTTTTTCAACTGCTATCACCTTTACATATAATAACAATTACAGAACTGTAGGGACACAACCATCTAATATAAAGATCAAATTTCAATTCAATTAAAAAAATATTAGTGTAAATACCTTTTGAAACTTACTTTCACTTTGCTGTTGGTAATATCAGCAGCATTGAGTGTGGCCCTCACAAGAGGTCCTCTGCCTGCCCCCAAAACCATTACAGTAAATGGTCTCTCATTTTCTTTAATACTATTGTCACCTTGTCCAATTTCATTAATATTTGTAGTAATAATTGATGGATCGTCAGTTTTAATCTGTTAATTAAAGTATTTTTAGGAGATTTGTAAGGATGCCTAAATACTGTACAGTAAATAGCTTTTGATCAAATTTTGGTCCTCTAAAATATGTATATATGTATTTTAAATGGACGTGTTAATAACCTAAAATATTTATATATCAGTCATCATATCAGTATAAACCTTGATATCCTCTTTTCGTTTCTTTTGAAGATCACTGAGGGCCTGAGCAATTGCTTTCTGGTACTGGTCATACTTTACAGGGTCTTTCTCAAAAACATTATATGTGTGTGTGTCTAAATTATCTGCTAAAGGTTGCAGGGGAGTTTGAAGGAAATCTTCCCATCTGTGGAAGGTAAATTCTTAGTAATCATATATAATATAGCAAACAAGTGTTTAGATAGCTTACCCTCTAGCATAACTAAGCATAGGATCATCTGCAACATAGGGACGCCTTTTCCACAGTCTGTACAGATATTGCAAGTAATAAACAATGTTTGACCGTCTCGCCCCACTTACAATTACCTGTGCATCACGTTCCACCATACTAACAACTACTTGCTGATGTGCTCGTGATAAAACTGGGTAGCTGTAATGTGATTACTTACAAAGTACTTAAAAAATTAAAATAGAAGAAAATATTTATTTTATTAAATAGTTTGATAAAGTTATGAACATTGGTATAATACTTACCCTTTTTTATTATTATGGAAGAGTGAACTAGGTATAATAATAGCCTTTACAGGTTCACCAAGCCACCTGTTTATTATTTCTTTTGAAGGCAAATCAGCCGAAATTTCTAGTACAACACCAATCCTTTTATCCCATCCCATGCGTTCATGAAATTTAGCCCACCAGTGCCAGGGTTCATTCCATGCATCTTCATTATAATTGTTTTCATCTGTTGTTCTTAATGTTCTGTGACAAAGCATAGGCACTCTGGTCCACATTAAGGTAGGATGGTGACTAAAAGGTTATAGGATAAAAACAATTTAGTATTATATGATTCTCACTAAAACACTCAAAAAATATATATTTTATAATATCAACCTAGTTTCAAAATAAGTTTGAATGATTCTAGCTAAATTATTAGTTTTTCTTGAATGTAGTGATATCATAACGGCTGGAAGACCTAAACCCCGGCAGTAGGCGAGTTCTTCATTTAAACAATCCTCATGGCGCTTTGCTACCATTAGAGATTGAGAATCTGGATCCAAATATTCGGATACTTTTCCAACAAGTCGACTATTCCAGTCTTGAGGCGATAGTATCATATCTGATCGTGTGAAACCTCCAACTGTGCTACCTGAAGGTAGGAAGGAACGACGAAAACGTGGGTGAACTATTGGTGATACAATAAAAGCATAATTAGCATGTAAAGCTTCAGTAAGACATGCTTGCAAATCCGGAGCAACTACGTAATCGAGGCCACAAGATATTTCCTGTTGGGCCATAGTGGGTTAAGTCAAATATAAAATATCACAGATTTATTAGACTACACAACACGCTAACTTTAAATTTCATTGCTAATCAAACTGCAACTGTCAAGTTTGAAGTCACAGAGTACTATATTTGACTCAACTGTTAGGTCTTAGAGTTGTCAAAATAACAACTGTTTTATAGTGGTTACTTGAAGTTGTAGAGAATGATTAAGCCTAAGCTAATCTCCGAACAAAAACAATCGGATGAGATTTGATTCTTTTTATCGTAGACAAAAGTTATACCAAGTTTGTTCTTTACCATATGGAATACGTTATTCATTTAAATCAGAGAAACGAGCGCAGCGCTCTACTGGAAAGAATTTGCATTTACAAAGTTGGCATTAAAACGGCTTAAGGGTTCGGTTTCAAATTTTGCACACATACCATGCTCATATGTTGGTGGGTTGTAAAAAAAATTTCAAAAAAATTCATTGTCGTTGAGGAATAATGTCCAAAAAACATTTCTCTCATAGACTTCAATGTAAAAAAATTAGCGCAAGTCTAAGGTCTTACGACATCCCACACCAAGACGAAGCCTTCGGCTTGGCTCGCTTCGCTCAACATGCAAACGGCACCCGAGATTTCGCGATCGCAGCGAGTCGAAATTGAGGGCCTGGTGGCGTTCCTAGTTTATTTATTTTTATAATTACAATTTATATTACTAAATATTGAAAAATCCATATAGAAACCAAATAATAATAAAATATATCAATATAATTTTAGTTTAGTTAGAAGTAATGTAAATAATATAAAAAAATAAGTCTTTTTCTCCATGATCACCCAGTCTTTCTAAATATACATTTGCTTAACATATCCATCGTGCAAGGTAAAAAAAAGGTACTAAAGTGTGGTCACCTCCAGTTCGTGATATTTCATACTCCGTATAAAATTATTTGTAATTATCTAAGTGCAAATTCTTATAATGTTATTTTTAAATAAGTGTACTTTTAAAGTAACAGACATTATGAAATATTCTATAAGTTAATGAAAGGGCTCTGAATACGCAATATTGATTTGAAAACTTTTTTAATTTATTAGCACAACAGCAAGAGCAGCCAGTTATAATTGTCAATATGTAAGGCCATAGAGTTTTATAAATGTAACATGGACTAGACTATATAGTTTTGTCGTCACCTCTTACCCTTTAATCCTTACAATTGACAGCTCTGCAATTTGGATTTGGTTTGAAGTATGAAATCAAGTCACAATCACACGTGTGAAATGTGTTTATATTTAAGGGTCGTATACTTATGAATTTTTAATTTATATTAACTAACTAGTGTTTCTGTGTTTTATGCTTTTTTTTTTTTTGTTAAAATGGCAGTTCACAAGAAACCAATTAAAAATAATCAACTAAAATTAGAACTAACAAGAGAATTAAATTTTTTAAAAAATGTTTTTTCCGTATTGACGATTCCTCTGCAGAAAAAAGGTGATCAAATATAATTTATATCATTTATTCATATACCAAAATGTCTCCATTGTTATTATTTATGCCACTAAATGCTGTCATGAGTATTAAGTGTTTAATTTTTTAAAAAATATGATTTTTCAGGATACGACCAAGATCAGATGGATTTTGTATTAAGTGATCGCAAACTAGAACAAAACGATAAATCAGAATCTGAAAGAGCTAGCAATATTGTTGAGTTAGAGGAAAAGTTCGAAAAAATGAAGTCGCAAAAGAATTTTAACCTCAAAAATAAACTAGCTAAGAAGAGTTTAAACAGTAAATTAAAAAAAATAAAAAAACAGGAAAGAGTAAAGATTAATAAACATAAAGTTAAAGCATTGGTGAATTCGGTAAATGAAACAGATATAAAAGAAACCAAAGTAAAAGCTAATGTGAATGCAGCTAAGCCGATTTTCAATAATGATGGAAAACTAGTATTTTCTAAGTTTGACTTTGCCAAGTTAGGTGAAAGAGGTTCGTAGATATAATTAGTTAAATCGCTTTATAAACTGAGCATTTTTTAATTGGATTTAATTGGATGTTTTTGTAGCAAATGTTGTCACTTAATGTTTCTGCCATTGCAATTATAGCTATAATCTTTGTATATAAACTTTTTGATCCATTATTACTATTATATATAATTATCGGGCTGTATTTTTAATGTAACCATATAATTATTTCTTTTGAAACACATCATTTTAAACAGCAGGTATGTTAGTTTTTAAAAAAGATAGAAAATATTTATTTTATTTTTTATAGATAGAGGAACAAAAGGCAATAAGGATCCTAAGAAATTACTGGATAATTTAAAACAACAAGAAGAAAAAATTAAAAAAATTGCAGAAACTGACTCTGAAAAAGCAACAGAATTAAAAGAAAAGATAGCCTGGAAAAATATTCTCCAAAAAGCAGAGGGGGAAAAAGTAAAGGATGATCCAACTTTACTCAAGAAATCAATAAAAAAATTGGTAGGTTATTTTTTTTTCTTATTTTAAATAAGTATACACTACACTTTTGGAAAGTCCGATACGGGTTGTATGATTCTAAAGAGTTTACTCAAGAAGAAATAGAAAGAATTTTAATGCACTTCTGCATTCTTTTTATAAATGATATAAATTTTATTGTTTTAGTCTTAACCTCATTGTAAATGCATTTCCAATGTTTGTTATTATTTTGTTACAGGAACAAACAAAAAAAGTTAGCAAAAAGAAGTGGGAAAATAGGGTACAAGGTGTTGAAAAGAAAATGGAAGATAGACAAAAGAAAAGAAAGGAGAACATTTCTAAAAAGAAGAAGGAGAAGAAAGCTAAGGTTGTAAAGGCTGCAGTGAAGAGAGGAAGAGTGATTATTTAATATGTTTTCAATATAATATGAATATTATAAACACTTGTTTTACTATTAGACAACAAATTTTTAATAAAATTATTTTAATTGTGGACGAATTTAATTAAAATCAACAGAAAGTTTCTTCATTTATTCAAGATCTTGTATTACAATATTATAGTTTACTATCTAAGATCATAACAAAAAGATCTATTCATTAGCTTAGGTAACGGTAGCAACTTGCTTGCACATTTTAAGGTGTTATAGGCATACAATGACATACTATTAAGTTTACATAATATAATTCAATTGCATCTAAGGTAGCTTTAGTTTTTGGTGGAAAATAATTCACTTTTTATGCGGAAATTGCACTGTTTTACAGTCTATTATACACTGAATGTATTAAAGGTAAAACTAGTATACTCTATGTAATAACTAAATTCATATGAACACATTTTTTCTTATTACTAGGTGAAAAAGTTTTGTTTAACACCACACTAAATTCTACGAATAAACTTAAAAAAGTATTCTGCAATTTTTATTAAAAACTTTATTACACACAACTTTGTTTTTATACTGTTGTACTAGATCTCTTATTTTAACAAAGAAATTAAATAACCAAAAAATCCCTGTTTGAGTATAATTTTTAAAATATATATATTTTAAATACCTACTATTTATGATTTGATTCAACTTTATCATTTGTTATATTTTAGCATGGTACTTAAAAAATTAAAAAGTGTATAAAACTAATTATGGTGTTGTTAATATATATAATATATTTACCCATAATAAAGTTAGGATTAACTTAATAATAAACTTAAGAAGCTTTATATGAATTACAAAAAACATGTGTTGATATTTGGTAAACAATAGCTAAATTCATAGTAGCAAAGTATTTTCTTGCCAAATTATATTGCTTTATAAACGTTTTTTGCAATACTTATTGTCTAGATTTTAATTGACATTTGACATTTATAAGTCTTGGGGTGCTCCAATAATTCGTGAATTGAATATATGATTTTCTATTCATTTTTATTGCATTGGTCAACATTAAAATATTAACAAAAAATCAAAGGTGTACTTACATGTTAGGTAAACTATCATATAACTACACTATTATAATATATTAAAAAATAAACACATTATATGTAAAAACAATTGTAAATAGCAACAACTAAACACGAATATAAAGCCTCGAAATAGAAGTCTTATCTTTTGAATAAACATGTAATAAAATTAAATAAAATATCAGTTAAAATAGAACAAGAAAAATAATCATAAATTAAATATTTGCATTGAAAAGGCTCATTCTTTGTAACATTATAAAGCCTTGTATAAATATATCATACATAAAATGTAAATTTTTATTTTAGAAAAAATAGATCAAAGGTTTTTGAGACAAATGTGAGTTTGAAGTTTTCTTAACTGTCCTGAATATAACAAGAACATTGCTCTAAAAGTTAGAGCAATGTTCTTGTTGTATGCATGTAGTAAACCTCTGATATGTTTTTTCTATATATAAGCATTATCAGTGTATACCACTTGTTGAATAAATATTTCGAGTAACTATACTCAACTAAAACTTTTCATAACTACAACATGATTGCGGCTTAGCCAAAGTCATTGCACTTTACAAAGTTTGCCTAGATCTATATATAATGTCAAGAAACAAAGTCCCATAAATATTTATCTTTAAAAATATTCAGATTACATGCCTAATATGCATATCAAACTATATATTTGAAATGTCTTTGGAGTAAAATGTACATTAGAGCACTGGAAAAATAGAATACACTCCATGTACAACCCCCACTGACCAACTATACATCAACTTATTTACTATCATCTAAAAATTATAAAAAATATACCTCTTACAACATTCCAAAATAGAAAAATAAAAAATGTTTAATGTAATACTGCACACTAATAGTATTAGTCTAAATCAGTCAAGGCATTGTTACATTCAAATAATAAATAATGTTATCTGTCTTCTATCAAGGTACATTACAAGTCAGGTCTGGTTCATTAATAAAGCTGATCTGTGGAAAACTTATAGGTGTACTATGTAATAATACAAAATAAAAGGTGGGTAACCATTCAAGCATATTCAATGTATAGCATTTTCATTGGAAATTTATATATTATTAAATACACATTACAGTAAAATATGCTCAAATAGTATTAACTTATTCTAACTGTATTTACTTACTAGCTACTTTCTAAACCTAAATGGTAATAATAAAGCAAGTTGTGAGGCGGGATATTTGCATCAGTCTTGTGAAATTCTCAATTGTTTTATTTTTTATTGTTATTGATTAAACCATTTGGTAATCTGTTAAAATGAATCAGAATAATTTGAACTTATTGTGTAATGTTTTTTGCTAGTACCATCAGTTCATTTCAGATTTTAAAGATGTCAGAGTAGCATCTATAACTCTACCAGCTGCATAGCTTGGGATGTTCAGATAGGCTGGTTTGTCATGCTCGCAGAGCCCTGGTTGGGTACAGCAACTATTAAGTGGAGGTGTAGCTGCATTAGTTGAACCACTACTACCGGCTTCTTGTGTATTACCTAAACAGATCATTTTGTGATTGTTAAACTGCTCTAAAGAGCGAAGTTGTTCCCCACAGCTGTCACACTTTAGCTCTCTTGCATGAACTTTCTTGTGGCTGTTCAAAGATCTTGAGTTGTCAAATACTTTAGTACACATATCGCAGTACTTTAATATTTTTTCACCTGTGCATACCACTTTGTGGTTGTTAAGTCTATCTAGTGACATGTAACGCTTATTGTTACAAAGATCACATTTAAACTGTTTCTGGGGTACACGGCCGGTGTGAACTTGCATATGTTTACGTAAATTACTCTTATCTTTTATATATTTTGAGCATACTGTACATTTGTTTACATCTTTTCTTGTATGGTTTGCATCTAAATGTCGTCGTAAATGCGATTTTTTGTAGAATGGTTCCAAACAGATTTGGCATCGAAAAGGTTTTTGTGCTGGATGTACCCCTGTCAAATGTGTGTTAAATTCGAGAATAGTAGGATAGCTTTTTCGGCAGTGTGGACAGTGAAATAATTTACGACAGATAGCGATACTGGAATCACAAAAGGGATCGGAACAATCATCACAAAATGAATCCAGTCCTGCTGGGGGTGGAGGCGTTGGTGTAGTTTGAAATTGATCTAAATCACTGTGCAAAGGGTCACGGTCAGGTGTACCCGCGCCGCTGGGTTCTTGTTTAACTTTTGTTTGATCACTGTGTTCTGAAAAATTGTCTTGTGAAGCAACACTTCGAGAGGTACTGGCTAGCATCCACCAAGGGTTATAGTGCCATGTACCGAGACCACTTTGAATTCCCTGTCCTTTTAAGTCACTGTGTTTTGTTTGAGTTTCGGCATTGGAAAAGCCTGATAAACTTGGGAGCTCTTGATGTTTCGGCTTTGTTGAATCAAATATACTGTGTGGAGATATAATATTGTCGAAATCACTCGAATCATACTTTCTTTCGTTTCGATCATTTGGATCCTTTTTAGACATATTTTAAAGTTTCTGAAATATAACATAGATAAATGTAAAAAAAAACCTTTGAAGGGTCCAAATAAGGACGAAACTGTGTTTTGATAAACTAGGGCCAAAAACATAACAAGTAAACAAACAACGCAAATGCGCGCACTATCTTCCTCATAATATCTCTAATAGTAGTAATAACATACATAATTTGATTATTATGCTTTTATTTTATCTATTGCATAATATCTTGGGAAATTAACGTAATGTAATATATAATATACATACTATTATTGAACTTTCCCTTACGAAATTCAATAAATAAAAATTTCAAAGCAGTTCAGCCATTTTGTTTAATTATAATAAGCACAGACAATATATTATATTTAAAGGCATTAATGATAATACAAGTTTAAAAATTTAAAATGAATACGTACATTTAACTTTACTTTATTGTATTATAACGCTGTTTACTGTACATAAAGGTTTATTTATAGGTATATCAATATCGTTTTGTCCTATCATGTATTTTTTAAATTGTTTTATTGTCTTATCCTCGCAAAAATACCATGAAGCTGAAATATTTTATTTATTAGACATAATGGAAATATTTTTTGAGGAGGAAATTCAAAAAATGAATATTTTATGTTTTTGAACTAGCTTTGGAATACTAAATAAAATATGTTGATTTAAAATAAGTAAAATAAGTCCATCAGATATTATCTCATCTATTTGAGTAGTCTAAATATTGAAAAAAATTTTCTAAAGTAGTAAATTTTATTTTATTGTTCCGACTGTAGTTAAAGTATTTTTAATTAAGAAAACATCTTAATTTAAAATATGCTTCATTAGAATTTGTTTTATATTGCCGTAGCGCCGTTCCTATTGTACTTGTTTGTATACATACTATATGAACTGTCACTGTCTACTGACAATGATAGTTGTACCACCACTGACATTTGCTAGTGAAATTTCCAAAACATTTTATTGCATTTTATGTTGAAGTCTTGTTTAAAAATAGTAATTGGAATGCGTTGAATATTCAATTAAAAATATAGATTTAGTTTCTAGAGATTCGTGTCAACAGTACATTTTCATAAAAAATGGAACGTTTTAGTACATCTATTCTAAAGTCCATTTGGAGGCCGACACTCAACTTTGTTAGGTTAGATTTATCAATATAATTATCATTAATATTTCTCCTTTTCTAATACGAATTATTTTTTTTTTCTAGAACTAGATATCATGCAGATAAAACTAGACTAGTAAGGAGGTATGGCTATGAAGAAAAAATTTGGAGCGGAGGTTTAATGCCTCGGTCTGAAGGAAAAGCATTGCCTATGCCAGAATATAGGTAAATTAGTTAGTCTTAAATTTTTACAGTAGTTATCAATTTTCGTATGTTATATTCTTTTCAAATAAAACTATTTTACGGATTTAACTCGCATATAATTTGTTTTAAATTCATAAAAAAATAGTTTTATTTCAAATGTGTACTTGTAAAAATCTATGAAAATATTATATTTTCTTTATTGTACACGAATATAAATTTAAAAAAAAACACGAAAAACATGGGCGACAATGGGCGGCCTTATCACCTAAGGCAATTCTGGTGTATTATATTAATAAATAAAATTTTTAGACCTGCAAATCCATGGACAGAACGCAAAGCATTGTTTGGCCAAAATGACTACATAGACATACTTGGAACTGGTGATATACATCCTGTCAAGACACTGTATTCTATACCATCATGGATTAGAGGTGTCAGCGGTAATGAATACCATGTAAGTATTTAAACAATTTTTAACAATTTTATTTGCTATAAGTGCTGTGTTACTAATACTCTACTGACTAAAACCAAAAAACAAAAACTTGAAATAATCATCATTAAATTTATAAAATATATTTAAAATATTATTTTTTTGTATTAATTATTGTTTTAATTTTTTTTTCAGATTTTGCTGAGAAAAAAGAAAATGTTTGTGAACACGGGAACTCCCCAAAATCGTCCTACCAAATGGAAAGAATATCAAAAGCGTTTGGACTTTTTATATAGAAAGCTTAATAGAAAAACTAAAACTGGTCCATCTAATATATAAAAGTGTTGCAAAGTTAATTATATTTAGCATTAGTTGCTTCTTTGTGTACAAATCAAATATTCTAATAAATTAGTTAATTTTAAAATATACACTTATCTTTTAAAAACTATTTTTTTTGATTTGCACTAATTTGATACAAGACATGTCAATGTATTTATTTTTCATTATTGTAAAAGTATCCTACTTCAATAATTGACTTAAATATGTTACACTCTTGAAGGTAGTTCCTTTTCCTGTTATTTGAAAACCAAAGATTACATAAAATTAATTTTCACTTTATTTCTATGCTTTTCTGAAATTTAATTTATCTTGAATTTGTCATTCTGCATTTTTTGTCTAGTTTTCCCGTCATTAAAAGTAAGCCATGTGGTACGTTCTAAGATTTCTCAAACTCTTGTATTATAAACTGCAGTTACTAAAGTCGGTTATCGATCCGAGTATTTAACCCAAGGCGATAGTGCTAATCCGCCTATAATTGAATAGCCAATAACCTCAATATTAACCAGCAGTTCCTGGTGTGAAGTAGGGTGCGTCAGGTCTATCTTACAGCATGTTTGATGCATTGGGACAGCTACACAGAACATTTGCTCCCGGGGTTATCTTCAAATTATTTCAAAGACGTTATACTACTTAAGCTATTTACGCTATACTACTTTTATATCGCAAAAATATAATGTAGATATGACTGGAAAATTTGCAAATATTTAACTTATCCAGCAACATAAATAATATAATTGTTGAAATAATCCTAAATTAAAACTTCTTAAGTTACTAAAACAAAATAACATTTTTGGGAATTTGAATTCGTTTTTTTATTATTTGCTCAAATATATTATAATTAAAAAATAAGTCTATCTAGATATAGATTGATGCACCATTACACATTTTTTAAATACAACAACACTATACAGTCCACTCTTTTAATATATGTATTGGCAACATTATTCCTCCCGCTATGTTATTTCATTCTAACTTCTCTTTTCAAATAAAAAAGAGAAGTTAGAATGGAATTAAAACGATCGCAAATGCTTCCGCAAGAAACAAGTAAGTCAGTTAATGTTAAAAACAATAATTAACTCGCAAGTGAGGTGTGTTAAAAAGGACAATAAAAACTGCCAGCGCCTACAACGAGCCGTAAGTTACCTACCATTTTCCTTTTTTCAATAATTTTTCTATCTAATATATATCTAAATAATTATATGTATTTATTGTTACTCCTGAAATATATTATAGCGTTCTTTGAAGAAAATATAACCCAGAAGTATATAGGATCCTCAGATCGCAGAATTTCTTCACTTAATACCTTACTCCGTTCTATCTGTACTCGTTAAGAATAATATCTTCCTACATAGCTTCCGTCATTGTAGCAGTTTTGAAGGTATGAACTACTTAAAAACTTTGATTACTCGTAGACATTAACAATTGTGTCAGAGTTAACTTGTATTTTTACATGTTTCCATGTTTAAATAACAATTCACGATATACTATTACAGGATCACTATAAGTATTAGTCTCTGTAGACTTCAATACGAATTTTACTGATTGGTTTAGGTCTGACACATTTTGAAGGTCTGCTTTGGACAACCGAAGTGTTCTATCATACTGCCTTCTTCACGCAAGGTGAGCGGAGTAGAGCTCTCTTCTTTGGGACGGATTATCACTCATTTATCAACTTCTACTACCTTTTTGATGGATTATCGGCAACTTCGTGATTTGTGAATGGCTATTTTCGAATACAGTTATTACGAAGTGAGTTCCGAAGAGCTATTTGATCTCATTAAATCTGACCACTTGCTGCTAATTGCCATTATTGTAATGGACGGTATCGCCTTCAATGTCGTCCCTTCTGTCTAGATGCGTTGCGCTTTTCAACAGTTTGTGCCCTATTTTTAATTTTCAATATTATATAAGACAGTATATAAACAATATAATACGAAATAAAAAATATTTAAACATATTAACAATTATTAGCTTAAATTTTGCAAGTAATTTTGTCAATAGTTTCAAAAAAAGCGGAATATCTAGGAGACGACAGCTTTTATTTGGTTCAAACATCTCTGACAACCATTTCGATAGACAAAGCTTTCGACTAATAAGGACCACTTACTTTTGCTAGTGCTTCTTCTTGACCGAAATTTTTCGAACCGTGTAAATGTATTCTGACTTTTCATAATGTATTGTATGGTATGCCTATATGAAATAAACATTTTTGGAACAATTTTTTTTGCCATGAAGATGAAAAATTATTTCAGTAAAATATATTGTATATCAACTACTATTAAAATGGACGTCACCATGGTCGCAATGCGTAGGATAATTAAAAGTAGGATACGAGGATAGTGAGTAGTAGGTATATATGGTTTACTAATACAGTAGGGTATATTAAAAAAACTAATTTATTAGGGTACATTTTATTAAAAAGAAATGACTAGTAAAGATATTACATTCATAGCAATTTTGTACAATTAATATTCTTATATTCTTAACGTTTAATCACACAGAACTTAAATAATAAAACTCAACTAAGTCTAATTAAAAATAATATTTTTGTATAACGTTATAATAATTGAGTGGGCTCGTTCCAGTCCTGTTTGATCATGTCGGCAGCTTTCTCGGCGATCATGAGCACGGGAGCGTGTGTGTGCGCGGCCGGGATCTGCGGCATCACGGACGCGTCCGACACACGAAGACCCTCCAGCCCCAGCACCAGCAGGCGAGGAGACACCACCGACGAGGGGTCAGACACAGCACCCATCTTGCAGGTACCTGCCTATATGGACATTGGACTCTATTTTTTGTCTTAAAGCGATAAGGGAAGAAGCATCAGAGTCTAAGACAGTTTTGTACTACACTTATATCTTTTATAGGACTGTGTTTAATAAATATATAGTTGCAGTTTCTATTAGTATTTTTATATGAACTTTGTGTTTTTCTCAAAACCTACTAATAAAAGGTCAATGTCCTAAGATCTATCAACGCGTAATCCTTACCAACGCATGTTTACGAATCAATAAACGTTGGCGAGGACCTACTGCGGTGTGTCGACACCTTGTACTTTGTACATAAATACCACTGAAAAGCAAACGCCAATTGCATTTGTGGTTATTTGTTTAAACAAACATTATTGTTCTACGAAACACTCGTAAACGTATTTAATTTATTAGGTAGGTAAAATCTGTCTATTTGTATGTTTCTAAACTATCTATAAAAGTAGATGTATTCCATTTGTAACTAACATTAATACAAGGTCACGTCAGATAGGTTGAAAAAACATATGCGAAATTGATTTTCTTCGTATTCAAACGTAATTTTAACTTTTTTTTTAAAGAAATATTAAATTATACCTAAATTCCTTATTACGTGTATTAATACAACTTTTTTTCGCGATTATTGAAAAATATAACAAATAATAAGATTATCTATATACATTATTAGTAGACATAGCTGAAACAAATAACGAAACTGGTAATCTTTATTAAACTTCGGTACAACGCTAGCAAATTTTATGTTATATTTTTGCAAAGAATTCCTGGTTTCAATTTCAAGGACGAACACCACAAAGACATTTTTTCAGATTTTTCTACCCAAAAATAGAAAATAATGAAAGTTTACATTATTTTCAAGTCATTTTATTCTGGTAACAGGCTTAGTTGCTAAAGTGATATATATGATAATGAGTTAGGATAAAATAACTGTGTTTTTAGTAAATCTTTTTTCATGGACATATAAAGCAATTACGTAATTTTTTTTATAGAATAATTAAAATTGTGGTTATGCAACTTTCAATATCATTTTTTCTGTACTGAAATATAAAAAAACATTGGTAAGGGTTTTTAAATGAAGTCTTATAGAAGATTATTATATGCAGAGCGTGAAATCTCAATTGGAGCGATGTGGAGGGTATCCTAGAATACAAATGTTCTACTACCGTCCATGTCGATACATTTTTAATTCTAAATTAATTTAAATTATAGACATTGTAGGCAGTATGATAATGTTTTGTAAGATTTACACGAGTACTACACATTTCAACAAAACTATTTTACGGATATAGTATAAGATTACGGGCACAAAGTGCATCCTGAATTATATGCCCGTAAACTCCGGAACCGTTGGAATTAGTTGACAAATAAACTTACTAACAGACAGATCATATCGTCTTACCGCGAACACGTTTGCTGCAAAGCATTCGAAACGTCGGGTTAAATTTAAAAATGTAATAATAAACGCGAGATATATCCGTAAAATAGTTTTACAGAAAAGACAGTATGATTTTAAGATGAATTGAATACAGGAGTCCTACCAGGTGGTCCAGTGTGATGGAGGTCTGTCGTATGGCGCAGTCCCAGTAGTCGTCGGAGTCGAAGCGCCGGTGGCGGCAGTTCGGGAAGGGCACGTCATGTAGGCGGGTGCCATAGCGCTGGAAGGCTTTGGTTTTTATTACTTTTTGTGCCTGTGGATACAAAAACTAATTTTAATTTTAATTTTAATTTTAATTTTAATTTTGATTTTGATTTTGATTTTGATTCTGATTCTGATTCTGATTCTGATTCTGATTCTGATTCTGATTCTGATTCTGATTCTGATTCTGGTTCTGGTTCTGGTTTTGATTTTGATTTTGATTTTGATTTTGATTTTGATTTTGATTTTGATTTTGATTTTGATTTTGATTTTGATTTTGATTTTGATTTTGATTTTGATTTTGATTTTGATTTTGATTTTGATTTTGATTTTGATTTTATTTTGATTTTGATTTTGATTTTGATTTTGATTTTGATTTTGATTTTGATTTTGATTTTGATTTTGATTTTGATTTTGATTTTGATTTTGATTTTGATTTTTATTTTGATTTTAATTTTAATTTTAAAGAAACGTGTTTTTTTTAAATGACATAATAAACTATTTTAAAGAAAAAATGAAAATTTTAAAATCAAACCATTTTTGGGTGCATTTTTATAAGATTTACATCTCGGATATCTAACAAAAGAAATTAACAACCCTCGTGTTAGACTCAGTTTAATTAATATAAAATATATTAAAATTGTTACCGTAATACTTTAATTAACTTACAAACCGCACTCCCTCCTTAATAGCCTCCAGATCGTCCGGATGATCGAAATAGTTCGGATGAATTCTCGGCTGGTCGGTGAAGTTCGATGAACTGAGTTTCACGCGTCCGACGCTGCGGGGTCGGATTAAGACCGGATTCAGTGCGAACGACCGCTGCCTCTCTCTCATCGGGAGAGACCCGTACACCTCTCTGTACCATTCGTCCGTTACACCTAAAAATAATCGAACATTCACCGGTGTCTCCTTGTATAGGACTCGAACGGAGGACAAAAGAGCCAATCCGGGTGTCGTTTTGAAACGGCCACCGCTGCGGGGGGCCACGGGAGGCGCGGGTAGTTGTATGTACTTACCCAGCATGGACCGTATGATCCCCAGCAGGTCCCCGGCCAGTGAGCCGGCGCCCAGCACCAGCTCCAGGTCGGGGCGCGCGGGCGCGGCGCGGGACGAGCGCACGAACGACAGACCGGCCGCGCCGCCAGGGACCGTCAGCGGACCTACACCCGACAGGTACGACGACACGGACGGGGGAGACGCCGCCAACATCTGGACATTGCAGCGCATCGCACGAGCCATGCCAGTTTAGTTGAGGAGGACATTGTATATGGATGTTTATTACGATTGTCTAACGATATACCGACGTACATTATTTATCGTTTAATCTTTAAAATATCTCTTACAATATTAATGTTAAGCAATTTTTTTTAATTAAAATAACAATATGGTTACCAGTAGTGTTAGCATATTGAGCGAAGCGAGCTGCAAAACGGCACCGAAGATGCATTTACAAAACATCGCCGCATTCTGTCCTCGACTATTTTTCGAGATAAAAAAAACCAAAAAAAAGAAAAATTCTAAAAGCTGTTAAAAAAAATTCGCTCACTCCACTCGCTTCGCTCAATTAATTGGAAATCAATATTTACTTACATCGTTGACGCAAAGTCCACTAGTATTGACGATGAACGCGTTTCCGGAAAAAGTAACGTGATCCTGAAGATTGTATCCAACGGGTGAGTTGATTATAGGTTGAATGCCGAGTTCTCTCAAGTGCTCCTCCGGACCTACTCCCGATAACATCAATAACTGCGCCGACCCGATCGCTCCAGCGGCGAGAACTACTTCCCGCCGAGCATAAATGCGTTTTCTGGAATATTTCTCTTTGAGATAAAAGATTTGGAAAATGTACATTTCAAAATTTATATGCAGTACAAATCTACGGAATAATATGTGTCGCTTGACTATATGTGGTTATAGATCTAGGTAAAATATATATGTTGTTATGAAAAACATGTAATTAACAAAAAAGATTTTTTTACAAAAACATACAGTAAATATAACTAATTTGTCCCAGCTGTGTCCTCAATTTCTCGTGAATTATCATACACGAGTAAATTTTATAAAAGCTCCACAGATAATATATTAATGTGTCGAAATTTGTTGTCAGATTTAATGATATCGTAAAATAGCGTTTATAAAGTGAAATGTGTAAATTATTATATTAAAATATGTATTTTAAAATATGTAATATTTCAGACTTATTTGTATGTACTTGAGTGATTATATAATCTGGGTATATTTATTGAAATTACTGTTATTCCAACTTGAACATATTTCACTTATTAGCATTCAAAGGATGTTAAATAGCTCATTGTACACATCTGACAATGATGTTTATTTCATATCCGATATGTTAGAAGATTATACTATATGAACGCTAATTAATAATAATTAATATAACACTATCTAATTTTTAAAATGTGATATGTCAAGCTTTTAGACCACAAGTAGAACGATTTCGTCAGTTAAGTTTAAAATAGTAATGTTTTAAGATTACCTTTTATTATTTTTAATAAATTCCACGCCCTTTGTCTTCTTTGTCAAGGGGTCGATTAAAATTTTGGTGACTGTTGAATATTTTGATACTTTTAAATTTCTTCTAAATCGCACGGGTTCTAAAAATGCTTTTGACGAGCTACATCGCCTACCGTTTCTAATAGTGGCTTGTGGTTTTGAAAACCCAATAACATTTTCACCATTCGGGTCGTTCCATTCATAGCCAAGTTCGTGACCAGCATTTTTAAAAGCTTCATTTAGAGGCGTTGAATATGAGGCATAATCAATATCTAAATAGCCTCCTCTACCATGATATGTTGAGTTTAGAAGTTCCGGTATTCGGATATTTTCAGATTTCTTGAAATATGGTAACACTTCTTCGTAACTCCAACCCTCATTTCCCATGCGGACCCAGTCGTTATAATCTTCGGGGTGACCTCTTTGGTATATTAAAAAATTAAGAACACTACTACCTCCTAGGACCTTGCCTCTTGGCATATAACAAACGTTTCCTCGTAAGTCACGACAGGCTTTTTGTTCTGGCTCGGAGACAAAACCCCAATTCATGGGCGTGATAGACAGGAAAGGTGCAAATATAGGTATATCGGAGAAAAAATTCTCATTACCCCCGGCCTCCAACAACAAAACTTTCCAGTTGGACACCTCTGACAACCTATTAGCTAGAACGCATCCAGCAGATCCAGCTCCAACAATAATGAAATCATATTCCTGTCCTTCTTTAGGGGTGTAATCCGGTATAAATCCCTCGTGTTTCGAGCGAGACAGAGGCCGAAATAGATTCGTCCAATAGTCTAAGAAATTATATCTTTCTAAATATACGTCAGAAATGGTTAGAACAATAAACGAGTACAGAAAAATTATATTCCGCATTTTATTATTCTTTCATTTGCATCCCTGAAAATAAAAAGATATATGTAATATTTTTTTAGATTTTTACGAGTACATATTTAAAATAAAGCTATTTTTTACGGATTAAAACTCGAGTATAATTATGTACGTGTTTGTGTCTCGTCTACCCGTGAACACGATTGCTGCAAAGCATTCGAAACGTGGGGTTAAAATTAAAATGTAACCAAATTATAAGCGAGTTTTAATCCGTAAAAAACAGATTGATTTCAGATATATGTAACTTGATAAAACTATTTTTAACATACGTATACGTATAAATATACGTACATATATGTTTATGTTCATCCGATTCTTATATTTAATCCTGTATGATTAGCTACAAGTCCACAGGGTACTATAAATCTAACATAGACAATCACTGAAACATATCATGTGGTATTAAATCATAGCATTACAAATCCGTACACGTATTCTCGCTTCGTTTATATATGTGAGGTGTCCGGTATTTTTGTACAATGATTATTTGACTTATACGTTACTTTATATTATACAAAAAGTGTTTGTATGCCCTTATTTCTCTACCAATAAAGATTATAATAATGAATCACTATAAAAACAATTATAATCTAATTATGTGTTTTGTTAAACTGTTTTGTTTTTGAAACTACTTGGCAATATCTAGGTCGGAGGTTCCTGTGTTCATTCAAGGTCAAATGTGTATTTTAGTTTATTTCGAGAAAAGCGGCTTTGTTTCACCACAAAATGATTTATATTACTTCTGTATGAACATTAAAACGGGTTTTATGTATTTCTTTGTATTACTGTAAATTAACAAATAGAGCTGAATGAATAATTTATAATATAGAATCAAAAAATAATTATTGTTTGTTTTTTGATGAATTGTTTTGACCCTCACCTAGTGCGCTGAGAGGTTACATTGAAAAGATAATATACTAAAGTACATTTAAAAATATGTTAACTTAGTCATTGACCGTAACAATAGTTTGCTTGAGAACTATGAAAAAGACTGAACTTGTTAAGTTAGGTGGTAATTTTAAAAATAATATATATATATATATATATAATTATTTTGTATTTCTCGTATGTACTTATAACTTTTTGTGTAATAGGAAATAGCTGTAACGATTTTGATAAAAGATTGATAAATATAGGTTTTCGGTTTTATTAATCAATTCTTATCAGAGCTTTAATAATTTTTTTCATTGTTATCTGAAGTTTTATTTTCATATTATGATAAGTTCATCATAAAAAGGTATTTAAAATAAACATAAGGTTGTATAAATAAATATACAATATTATTTAAATTACTACTTTTTTCAAATATTCTGTGAAGACGATTATGAAATTTTCAAATTTTGGTGTAAAATAATTTTCTTTTAGTATTTTAATTCAGCAAGTTAATTGTTTTTTCTATAAGATTAAACGTGGAACACAGTTATTTCATGAAGCGATGAATTACACTGAGATAGTTAGCGGAGTTTTAATTGCACGTTGTTTCATTTATAAGTGAAACTGAAAGTAATCAACTGGAGCTGTCTGGATGATAGAATTTAATATAAATTTATAATACTTTAGAAGTAAAATGATTCATCGGTGTTAAGTACAGTATAATTGTTTACCCAGTGTACAGTTTTCACAAAAAAGTAGTGTACAAAGTTTTCACAAAAAAGTAGTGTACAAAGTTTTCACAAAAGAGTAGTAAATTATATAAACAAAATATTTGTTATTTCATAATTACCATTACAGAAATCGTAAACGTGATCCTCTTTCACGTTTGATATACAAATTAATTTCAAACCTCATTTTGCGGTCTTCAATTGCAGTTATGTGCGCCCTCATGTTCAATTAGACACCACAGCAATTCAAATGATATTTTGTTGTTGAATTCAATCATTGAAATTTTGAAGTTGTAAATTAATTTATATTAAAATAAGATATATAAAAAATACCAAAATGCCTCAATGTATAAGTTGTTTTTTCACAATGTCTCCTTAATTAATACTTTATTAAAACCACATATATAAAATAAAACATTCGTCATATTAAAATAAACATACACCAAAAATAGACAAAAAACTACTTCAACTATATAAAAAGTATATATACATATATTGAGGAATAGAACTTCAACCATATATATATATACATATATGGTTGAAGTTCTATTCCTCAATATAAAAGGAATTTATTAAATTAGTTCTTAGTATAGATCCTCCAATTTTTAGTTTTAGAACATAACCGTTTTGATCTCTTAGATGTTCCAGACATAAACAACATATAAAATGTTTCAATATTATAATAAAAATATATATATTTTTTTAACTAAATAAGTTAAAATATTTGATAAATATACAGATATCCATAATACAAATAGCTCTCCGAACATTTTGTACATAACAAAATGTTTACGTACATTTTACTATATACGTGTTAACATCTTCAGAATACGTAGTAGGTATCAGTTTCAATTTCAATAAGAACAGTTACAGAATAAAAAGCCTCTCATCAGTAAGAGAACCTTTAAAAGCTCTTATGTAGCTTATAGCGATGAAAAAGAGAAAAGATGAAAAACATGTAAGTGATACTTATTCGAGACGTGTAAGAGGATTTATTTTTTGGAATTTTATTTATCACTTATTCAAATAATTTCTTGCTATTATAAATAATAGTAGTAAGTATCGGGTTCATTTTATTAATATTTTGATGTGCACATTTATAATAAAATATGAAGTATGAATGATCAACATTATCATTTAATTAATCAAATAACTTCGATAGTTTCAAAAGATCAAAAGTTATATAATATAATAAATTCATATATTAAAGACAATTGAATGAGTCGTTTAATTTAATGAAGGAATAAGAGAATATACTGAGATATATACAAGTTACGTGAATGAGTAATTAGCGCACATGACTACACAGTTGTTTTAACATTATTTTAACCTTATATTTAGTTACATTATTATTGTATTCTTAATTTACACTCGACCTAATTCTAAAACTTTGAAACACTAACAACAATTAGGTCACTTCAAACTTACCATTTTAAAATCATTTGCACATTGTTTCAAACACAAATGAATAGTTTTATACAACTTGTTTGTTGGTCCTAAAAGTTGTTTGTTTTAATATTTTATTGTTTATGATCTTTTATTCTTTAAATAAAATTCGTAAATTTACTTAATACGTATAATTTACATTTCAATGTCATGTATTCATGTCGAAATATGAAAAATTGATGATTAAGTATGAAGGTTGTTTTTTATTATCATTTTATAGCGAAGGTTTTATGACCCACAGAGTATGTTCTATATAGAGACATTATGTTGTGTGTCTATTAAAATGTACATGAATTCGTAACAGACGGCGTCTGTCACTCGTAACTACTGAACTATGAACTGTGTCAATAACATTCAATGACTACGAACCAACAGTCAGTTACAATTGATTTAATGAACATGTTTAGTTCTATAACTTTTTTTTTGTCATAATAACTTTTTTAGAAATAAAACTATTTTTTACGGATAACTCGGGTATAATTTGGTTACAGTTTTATTTTAATCCGACATTTCGAATGCTTTGCAGCAATCGTGCTCACGAGTAGACGAGATGTAAGTGTCTGTTTTTATTTTATTTTTTAATTATAGTATTAGTAGTTAATAACTTAAATAACTAATTAGTTTATTAACGGTATATATATTGATTTTACTTTAAAACAAAGTCAAATCAAAAAGACATTTTTCTCTTGGTAATGCAAACTAATACAAATAAACCTATTATTAAAAGTATTTCTCAAATTTGAAATATCCAAATATTAAGGAGTTATCCTTACCTATTTACATTTTAAATAAAAATCTATACAAATAATAAAAATTTCCGATCAATTGCTGGTTCTATGGTTATTTATCGCGTATCATGTACCCCAGTACAGTTGGCAGCGAGCCCAGACCACAGCCTAATACAGCTCGTAACGATATTTCATTTAATATATAAGTAGACATACATTCAAAACTATTACAGACGTCTAACGAATGTTAAGTAGTTCTTACGTAAAGTTCAATGGCAAGTTGAAGTTCATTTGCGTCATTACGTCATAGTGAAAGTAAGTCGAATTTTAAAGGTTTAACGGTTTATGTTTGTCGGTAGTTTGTATATATATTATATTATTAATACTAGCTTTGTAGTTAAAATGTTTATATTAATAATATATGGTCATATTACATATTTACCTATTTGATTAAAGAAGTTATTGTAGTGGCACTAGTTGTTGGATATTTTGTAATGTCTTTATGTTTTGAAAAGTCCGGAGTAGGTTTAGATATTTTTAAAAACATGTGTCTGGATGTAAGCGTTTCTTCGGTTCCATTTCCCCGCACCCTGATTATGATATTGACTTTGTTTTATCAATCGATGTGTATTCGCGTATCTTAGAGCTGATTAGTTTTCCAACGAAAATAAGATATTTTTTGTTTAAAAATAAAAAACTTTTTGACCGATTAGGGTGGTCATGATACCAATCGATTTGAATTTATTATAATATTAGTTTTCCAGCGAAATCGACTGCAGAGGTTTTTAGTTTAAAAAAACTGATTGCGCTCAGAGTTGTTGTACTACCAACTGACGCGTGTTCATGTCTCAAAAAGTGATCACAATAAGTAAAAAAAGATTTTCGAAATTTTTGGTTCTGATGGAATGAATTTTATACATAAAATAAATAAATAAAAATAAATAAACACTTTTCTTAAACAGGAAGTTAATGTGATGGAACTCGTACCCATTACTGCTAGTTTGTTATATAAGACATGATTTAAAAGAACATACGGTTGTAAAAAAAGAGTTTGACAAAACAGGAGTGAGAAGAAATTCAGTTGGTTGATACACGAGTATAGAAGAGTATGAAAGAATTGTCGTATTACGTGTACCTCAAAAAATATATGGTCAAAATCAGCTGGATACGGTAAGATGTAGTAAGTATATGATATAAGGTGTAGAAACCAAGTGTTTATTTTCGCTAAACAACTCGTGAACTACTGCGCCTCGTTTGCTAATGAGAGCCTCTAGTGTTTTGGGTCGAGGATCTCGTTACGGCTACCATTAACCCAAGACTCAGATTTCTTTTGAAGTAATTTCCAATATTTAACTAATAAGGCTGTATTTTCTACATTATTAACAAAAATAAGATATGTATTTTCTGAAATCAAAACAGTATGACTTTAAGATAAAATTTTTTAAGTAGTAATATGTATAGTGATGTTGTATAACTGTATTTTAGTGTCCAAGCTTCAGCAGAGCAGACTCTGTACTGAATCCTTTTATATCATTGAATGTAGGTCAGCAATGTACGTCACTGTCAACTTTCTGTGTTCCAAATGTTCCAAAAAGGCTTAATGTCGAATCTTTTTATTGGATACGATAAAAATCGTCTTATGTGTTTCGTTCGTAAATTTATTACGTAATGTAGTTGAACATGACAAAACATTAAAACAACCATTAATTTAAGAAACATTGCTTTTTATATACCTTTGTAAAGTGTTATAAAAAATCATTCCCTTATAATTAATTATGTTTCATAATTTGTCTGAAATAACTGTACGTATAGAAATAACATATAGAATGAACTACGAACAAAAAGAGGAAATATTGGGTTCATCTAAAACAATATTATGATGATATTAGCACCGGAGAATGACATTTTTAATACATTTTGTAGTAAGAAATTACTGACGGAATTGTATATTATTTATACTTCTGAATATATTTATCTACTATGTGTTATTGATTTGTAAATATTTGTACTTTGTAATTGTAGAGGCCACGTTGATGTTAGTGTACTCAATATATATTAATAAAACTTATCTTTTTGTTTTTTAAATGTATTTTTGTTATAAAACTATTTTTTACAGATTAACTGACTAAGTCAGTAAATTAATTGACTGAATGACAGACACATCTCGTCTACCCGTGAACACGATTGCTGCAAAGCATTCGAAAGGTCGGGTTAAAATTAAAATGTAACCAAATTATACGCGAGTTTTAATCGTTAAAAAATAGTTTTATTTCAAATGTGTACTCGTGAAAATATAAGAAAATCTTTTTGTTTTTTACCAAATAATGAAATAACATATAAGTATATCTTTTGAAAGAAAAATATAATGAAACAATTACAATGACGTAAATAACGTGAGACACATGACTTCAGAACCACAAAACAATTGACCTTAGAAACAGTTTGTTTGTAAATATAATTATTAACTACTTTAAAAAATAACGTATTTGTGTAAGACATTATTTAAAAGTATTGCGTCATAATCAATATAGTATTAAAATAAAAACAATATCCGTAAAATCTATTGTTACTTTGGAAAAACCGAATTTTTCAATTAACATATCTAAAACGAGTTTTTGTATCTGTTCGAGTTACAAATATTAAATTAAATCTAGTATTTAATTTAATTTATTTATGTATTTAAGGAAATCATATAATTTAAATTAAAATGAAAACACCACTCTTATAATAAAAAATAACTGCAGCCTCAACATATATTATATCCTGTGCAAATTGTAACGTATTTTATAGGCACCTAAAATAACAAGTTAAGTAAAAACTCTGATGTTTCGTAATGTTACGCTCGTAGATATAACAGGACGGTCCGAGTATAGTCCAAGTATAGTACAGTATGTTAAGGACTATTGCTTGTACTAGTTAGATGGTAATACACATGGCATGCACGATCCAGCTACTGTAGTCTGTCGCTTGAATATACTATAGGGAATAATTAAGATGATACGTGGACCGGACTATAGATGTATGCTATGAATTTTTACTGCTCTTAAGAAACTCGTCTATTTATTGCGATATACCCTTGATTATATTGGAATATATTTATACGTTTCTTAATAGTGTTTTTGTTAAGATGACAAAGAATATGATTTACGTTGATTAAAATAAAGCTAATGAAGCGAATTCTAGATTTTTTCTTTTTTTATTTTACTATTAACTATTTATTACTCGCGGTTCTGCCCGCGTACCAACGATTTTATTTACTATATGAATAAATACGAGTAGTATAATGCTAGATAGCCTTCCTCGTGAACATGCTTTTTAAAATCTAAATTATTAAGACTAGCGCTTTTACACGAACAAACTTTATATATATATCAGTATAGTGTAAGTGCATTAACATAGTATGATGCTTACACAGCTGGAAGTTTGTTGTTTATATTAAGCCATGCTCTTGATAAGAACCATGACACACTACGAATATTTAATTTAAATAAGAAGAACATAACCATATATTTAAGTTGTGAAACACTGGGTCAAGTTCAGCAAGTAATCGAAAGTAGAAGATTAAATTGCGATTTTGAATGTGTAACTTAATAACACCAATAAATAATGTGTAGCCATTTTGATTTTTTAAACAATAACTTTAAGGTAAATTAAAACAAAATAATATATTGTTAATTTTCTTATATATAATGTCTGATTCGAGTTTAATTTTTAAAAATTTTGGATAACTGGAATATATTTAAAAATTGTATTTATTTTTATTTTTAACCGTTGCAACACCTCACATTCCGATTTTTTAAGCAACTTGGGAATGTGTTTATAAATTAAGACGGCGCCGTATTTGGGTAAAATATTCAATGTGTTTTGTAACTGTGTATTAATTAAAATTTAGAAAAAAAGTATCGAATAAAAAAACTATCAATTAAGTTGCGTAGTTACTTATTATAAGAAAAATCTGTATTATAAAATAAAAAAAATAAAAATACATACTTTAAAGTTAATTAAAAAAAGTATAATCCAAGATGTAACTTAATTGTTTTCGAGTCTATAAAAGTTGTTCTATATGAACTAAAAAGTTAAGAAATATTATTATAAAACTAATCAATAAAATGGTATGTGAGCAACGAACTTGAACTACGTTCTGTTAATGGAGCATGCACTATCCATAGCTTGCAATTTAGTTACTATTTTATAAAACTATCTCTATAAATTTTTTTAAAATATTGATAATACGAATAAAAGTTTTTTATATAGAAAAATATTTACCTTTGCGAAATAAAGTCTGAAAGCTTTTTACACTTAAACCAAATGATATCGTTGCACTCGTGGTGTTTTATCGTTCATTTCAATGATTTAAATAAATAAACACATTCCGTGACACTTTCGTTGACAGAATGGCCTAATGGTTTTCGCGGCAATTGTAACTCTTTTATTTTTTTTTAATTTCGCACGCACGATGTCCGCGCTAAGGCGTACATTGTATTGGTCGTGGACTCGCAGCTCTCCGTATAATTTAACATTTAAAGGCCGCCTCGATCCAGTGACCTTGTTGATTGATCATTAATCGGCCTGGTTTACGTGATGTCGAGATATCACCAGGACTCCAAACGTCCTTCGAAATCAAAAAGTACTAAACATTCGAAATACGAAATACGCCTTAATAAACTTAAACAGATTTATTAAACCATTCGAAATAAAAAAAATATTAATCAAAAAATGTATACTTGATTTCAATATGAATGCAAAAATGAATGAAATGAATGAATGAAAATTTCAAATCTCTAATGATGTATTTTGATTTGGTAAACTCTACAATGATTAGACAACATCATTTGCAATGCAGTTTCTCTGAACAAGGTCACAGCTATGCAGATCAGCTTCCGTAGTTCTAATATACGAAAAGATATAATGAGGTCTTTGCTTAGTGCTATGCGGCAAAAGGAGCACCATTTCACTGGATGTTTTATGATGATTTAAAAAAAAAATACAATAAAAATACCACATGGTATTCTAAAATCGAAACTTTTAAGAAAAGGTATTAACAAAAGCAATACTGGACTCGAATCTCTTACTTGTAAGCTGAACTACACTGGAAACTGGTTGGAAACTTATCACCTACAATTATTATTAACTAAACATCAAAGATTTTGACAAAATACTGTAAATAGCAACATAATCATGAGATTTTGATGAGATTATTTATTTATTTTTTATTTATTTATGCACAAAGTAAAATGGCGGACTACATATATTGTATGATATTGTATTCTACGAAGAATACAATAACGAATAGATAATGATAAATGCATATTACTATTAAGTTTGTGTTAATAAAAAATATATTTAAAACAGAAGCTTGATATTAGTATATGAGCTGTCTAATTCTTAAAATACTATACATTATATGTATTTTAAGTATATATCTATAGTGGTTATTCACTATTATATAATAGTAAATAGTAATTAAGTATATATAAGTTTTGCTAGATTTAAGTGATATTGATTTAATTACTTTCCATTTAGCTGTTTTCGACTAATAAATAAGGTATACTTTTTATTAGTAAGATCGTAAAACAATAATTGAAAGGTTTAATATCAGTTTGACATTGAAATGTTCAAATTGTTAAAGTTAGTTCAATAAAGATATCGAATCGAAAGTTATGTAATAGTAAAATGTTTCATAAAAATATTTGTAGAGCTCTTACAGTTCTAATATAATTGTATCTCGTTCTTACGATGGAGTCTGCGTGAATCATTTAGCAGAAACGCTCTCATGTGGCCGATGAAGCCTGGGATTACCCTTAGGCGGAGAATATTTGATGCAGACCGTAATTTAATTGTAACCTATATGTTTGTAGATGACTCTGTTGTTTATTGTACTTGGTTGTGATTGTGAAGCGATTGTTGTCATAAACATTTTGACATTTGATAGAAATCAAATCTAACTATTGTACTTTTCATACAAATAATTTTCAAACACAAAAAAAACTTTGTAATACATTTGACACAGATAAAATAATATAATCATTTTTTGCGTGTGTGATAAAATCATGTAATGTTGTTAAATTGCTTCATCCGAGGTACAAACAACAATTTTCAAAGACAACAATAGGTTAACGAGATCGTCGAGTGACCCTACATTGTCAACGTTATGTTATTTCAGGTAGCTCTTCTGTCCCTGACCTTTCACCGTAATTGCCATCGTCACTGCGACCTTCCACGCAATGCAGAAATTTATAAAAAAAATGCTTTCATTAAATATATTTAATTGTACTTAAGACCAGGCTGAATGGTACTAGTCTTTGCCTCTAAAGGACTAAAACCTTATAAAAATAATATATATTCAATCTTATTATAATTTTGACAGTTGAGTGGTGATGGCGGTTTTTGAAGAGAATTCAGTAGGATCAAATTAAAATAAGTAAAACGTGATGAAATTTCCAATAAATATGCAAACAGCTTTTTTATCTATTTGCACGGGATTTCCCTCTAATTTATTTGTACGGAGCCGTTGTGAATATACACGATAATGTTTTATACAAATAATGTTTGTGATGGAGAATTTATATTTAGGTATATTCTATGACGTAAGTATCGTATAGGTAATATAGTAAGTGCAGTTACGAGGTTAGTTGTATTGAATAAGACTTCGTTTTTGGTATTGTTTTATTTAGCAACATAAATAATAACCTCTACAAAACATCTTATTTAAATAAATGTATTTACAGACAACATACAAGACACTCAAATAATAATTGTTTTAAATAGATCTACAATAATTTGAAAGCAAAGCTTTGGTTCATATAAACATGATCATATTTCAAACATTTCAATTCAATAAAATCGCAAAACCCATACACGTATTTTAAAAACCGATATTATATATATTTTTTAAATTTCTAGTAATAGTCTTATAATTTGTAATAAGATAAACTTATAAGAACAAGTTTTAAACGTCATCGTTCATTAACTTTCTTGTCTCTTGCAATACTTGGCCCTGTACCAGTTCAGTGCAATGTTATACTTATTACATATATATGATTTAACATTTAATGAACGTAATGACACAACACTTTTTACAAATATTTGTTATATCTCAGAGAGATTATGAAACATTATTAAATACTTTATACCGAAATACAATAAAATTGACTGATGTTAAAAAGGTTTGTTATAGTTAATTAACAAGTTTTAAATTCGCTCGTCAACTCTTTTTATATCTTTACATGTATTTTTTCAAATCATACCAAAAAAATTATCCATTCGAGAATCTGTTACAATAATAAAAGTTTTAAAAGAAATATGAAATAAATACAATGAATATAGATAAATTCCTATGTTTGCTAAAATATGAATGTTTTCGCTTTTAAATTAAAGAAAAATATTACTCGCTATGAACTTACATTAAATCTATTTAATAATTTATCAAAACACTTCTAAAGTTTATTTACTCAGTGTACATGATTGTTGTAATATAGTTTGATTTATACTTAAGACTATTTAGCATTATTTATCTACATATAGTTTGAAGTATATTTAAGCAATATATCGTATGTTGCGAATTGTTATTTTAATGGCAACGACAAAATTGAACTGTTTAATCTATTGTTTTTAAAGCATAATAATTTATTTACATATATTTATAAATTGTAATTATAATAAAGATATGTCTAACACACCTTAACGTCCAAACAGAAATATATCGCACTCCAAGGATAAACCAATCAGAAATTGATTGGTAATAACAGTTCCACAGAACTAACAACAAAACGTCAATGTCAGTATAATATAATAAACTTTGAAAGTGATGTTTGTATCAAACTAGCAACCAAAAAGATTTTTTCTTGTAAAGAATCATTAATTAAAAATACCGGTTATAAAAACCTTGACTAAATTACAAACAGAACAAAAATTCCCTTTTATGATTTACAAACAACCCAACAAAATGGAAGCTGAATATCTCGGTGAAGAATGCTTTTATATTCAAAAAACAAGCTAAAAACTATTTCGATAGACAAGGCTTTCGATGAAAAATCGATTCACACCTTCCTGAGTTATGATACAGACATATACATAAATACACGTATATGTTTACATAGAAATGAAACTTGTAACGACTTCGTTTTGCCGGCGGCAATTAATTTTTTGGTAAGTCAAGACGTTTTATAGAAATTAATACAGGCTGGAATAGATGGTATTTATAAAGACGCTACAATGCTAAAAATATAAAAAAATTACTTATCTGAAATAGGAATTTGTATGGGTTTGGGATATGCATTTTATAGAGTAAGGTAGGTAGTTTCGGCGTCAGAAAAATTTATTTTAAATCTAGACCTACCCTTGATACGCGCTTAACATTCTAATCAGCCTGTGTATAATTCAGGCCCTGTGTAAAAGAGAGGCATTTTATTTATATAAGTAATATCAATAGTTCTACTTAGGTATTTATTAATTCGTCTACTTCCAGCGCAGTCCTAAAAGCATGATTCCCTAGGGTTCTTTTGTGCATTTTATTAATTATCGTAATTTTTTAAATCCAACCGAAAATATTCATTTTTGATAACTATAGACCTCATGTTAAATTTTGACGAATATTCTAAAGGCGTACCGCCAAAAAATACAATGCCGTGGTTTCATTAACTCAATGAACATTTTCGGTAATACGGACATTAATATATTATTAAATACATAAAACTATGATTTGAACTGAAATGAATATATATTTTAAATAAATATTTAGATACTAAATACTAAAACAATAAAACAATAGGAAAATACTACAAAATTTATTCGTTTATGAATTAAAAAAAAATATACATACAACAAAGTTATTATTACAAATAAATAAATTGCTAAGACTTTCTTTGATTATATTCTTCGAATATTGCTCTTTTTTATGCCCCGTCAGGTATTTTCTATTGAATATTGAAAAACTTTTGCTGGAAATTATGTAATTTCTTTTAAGGGCTCTCTTTAATAACCGAACCGCCCTGCGGCAAATTGTATTCTCTCGATCTTATTATTTTTTAGGGATATTACCGACATTGATTTAGATCTTATATTATTTTTACTTTAATAAATCGATAACATCTCACAACTCGGTAAGCATAGTCCTCAGCCACAAAATTGTTTATATTTTCGTCACTCACCACAGCACTTTATAAAAGTCACTTCACCTCTAAGCACTCAGCACTAAAATCTAAGTGGAATATCCAAAAATAGTTTCATACGCTCTCCGATATCAGTGATGGCGTGATCTTCCGGTATCTGCTAGCTATCCGCGTCCGCGTCCGTGGTGTCCTCGACATCATCGTCGAGAGGCTGGCTCGTCAGCGCAGCCCAGAGCGGCGAGCGCGCTCCGAGCTGGGCCGAGCCCCGCCGCTAGCTGTCCCGCGCGCAGGCAGCCGCCGTCACCGCCGCGCTGCCCACAGCGCCCATTGCGCTGAACAGGATCGTACCTACCTCGCGGTCGGGGGTTATATCTACCTGCATTCAAGAACAGGACCACTTAAATATGGAAACATTGATGTAAAGTTCTATAATTTCGATTTGAAATAGTCCGGGTGTTTTATGCAAATGGGTTTTAATGTCAGGTTTGTAAACGGTGTCAATAGGGTGACGGCTTTTATAATTTTTTGCTGCTTCGCCCATTTATTTCATAGCCATTTTGTCATATTTAGATATCTTTCTGTAATTCTTTTTGTATAGTGTTCCTGAAAGATAGTACTATTCTATGGCTATTAATGCGAAGTGACAGGTCTATTAGAATGTAATTTTTTAGAAAAATTAGAGAAAAGCCCAATTTTTCATGACGAAAGACGAATTATAAATCCTATCACAAACTTCATAGCATTCTATGGCGTTGCAGGGAAGAGTGCAAATAGTGCCTGTAACTTGCGACTCAGTAGTAGCTTTAAAAGGCCAATCAACATACATCAGAAATAGAATATAAGAACAGATAATTTAAAACACAATGTTTGTTATTAATGATTCTTTCACCGTTTTATCTGCACATTAATTATTCACATTCTTATAAATTTCTAATAAATTTAAATGAACGAATAAGGCTTATCTTTGGAATGGAAAAATATTTTGTTATAGAACACAATATCAGTATATTTTAATAAGTCTGAATTTTTTGCGAGGTTAATATAAGTGAAAATTCAATTGTTGTTGTTGAATGTTTATTGGAGCGTACTCATACCATTCAATGTATCTTTAGTTGTCCTTTAAATATATTTCGTAATAAATCAATTACTAAAAACAAATGTTTATAATTTTGTTATTCCATTAGCCGTGGTATTCTGAAGCTGACGTTAATTACCAAATAAGCATAAAATACTCATTACATATAACGTTTGTTCTGCCACATAAAATTATATGTCTGTGTCATGTGTGGCCAAAAAATATATAAACATATTTAGTATTGCTTCGATATATTTGTGATGTGCATAAATATGTTTGTAATAAAACAATATTTCTCGGTATTCTCTGTTTCCATGCATCCATAACATTATCCAATTAACTAAGTACTACATGACCTCAAGAATAGTGAGTTAGAAATGACAAATATATATGATAAAAAGCGGAATAGAAAATCTTTTCACAACAAGATATTCACCTTGTGTTTAATAAATTGGATAATGTCGTGTCTTGTAACAGTCGATCATTTAACTTAAACAATCGAGTATTAAACCTCGTTTATGAAAAAGATTATATTAAAAAGGCAAAAAGAATTCGAGAGTGCTTTATGATAACAATAAAACCACCCACAAACAAGATAATTTGACATATTTTTTATTTTTCGAATAAATAAAATAATTTTGCAAATCTTCAGGGTGGCAGTGAAACGGTAAAGGCATTTACCCTCTCGTTATTAGTGGAGGGGTGATTTGCCTTGGGCGTTATATTAATAGACCATTATTTTGCTCTACCAGACTCAGAATACGGGGGAGCAGGCCTCAGCTGCATAGGGGGATCCACAGTGAGCTTTACCATATACTTTTCTTACTTACTTACAATAGGTTGTATACTTCATTCGTAAAGGGTATAACCTGATTACTGCAAACTATTCGAAACGTCGGTAAAAATCAAAATGTAACCAAATTATACGCGAGTTTTAATCCGTAAAAATAGTTTTATTTTAAAAAAGGATATTGTGATTGAAAAGATATATCCCACAGCTCACCATCAATAATGCTCTCCTTTTAATTACTATTATATTACACATTATTATTCATAGTAACTATATTTTTTTTAGTAAAATAAGATGAGCATAAACAGTCCAGCAAGAAGTGTATGAAGTGCAGACAAAATAATAAACCAGATGTTATCGTCGATGAAAGTACATTGCGGAAGGTTTGGATTCTTTAATTTATAAAAATGAATTAACTTATAGTACAGATAAATAAACCTTTAAGCTTTGGTACAATTGTACCAAAGCTTGCTTTGTAAATACAAAGTAAAAGATTTAGCCTTAGCATAAAAAAATATTGCTATTATGTTTCAGGTTCAAAAGTTTTGTCGTTTCTAGGTTGTCATAAATCTGTGTTGTGGCAGCCTGTGACTGAGGCGTAAGAGGCTAAGTGATGGAACTTCAATAACATCTTCTTCAAAGCGCAGGAATTGTTGAAGGATCAACTGCGGAGTGGAGAATTGATGTTTCTACGAATTGTGTAAATGATTTTATGGGTACGGTGGCCATCTGATCTAACTGAGCAAAGCATGTTAAAACATAAAGAGGCTTTTGTTAGTAATAGACAAGAAAGATAAAACTTATTTGATTGTTTGAGGTCACCTCTTTCAGTAGCAAAAAAAACAATATTCTCATTACACTTAAGTGTGGATGTTAAAATTGCATATTTATATTCAAAATGGAGAATTGTGGCTTTTCTTCTTAGAATATGTATTAACTGACCTAAAATGTATAGAGAATTATTCAAAGAAAAAAGATATATAAACAAGTTGATTGCAATGTTGTTGATTGGTTGCACTCTTGCGAGTAAACCGAGAATAAGGCGAACGATGTTTACGGCATCCATGTTGTTGGATTATGTTCTGTGGAAAGTGGGGTAACTGTTTCCGGATACAACCGGCCACATGCCTCCAATGTTGGCCCCCACCCCTCCGAATCGTGAAGCGATAGCGAGGGGTGAGATAGAAATCAGGTTGGTTCGTCTGTGAACTCGTAAAACGGTCTAAAGTAAAATGTATAGGTACCTATTTTATCTACCGCTATCAACGGGGCAGAGGAGAAGTACTTTTTTTATGCAGCAAAAAAGGTTATGAAAGCTTAAAACATTATTTTTATTAACATGTTAATATACAATTTAATTATATCTTCTTTAAGAAAACATCAACCTTAATTAATCTTCATTTTAATTCGTTGTTGGGTGATATTGTAATGCCAGATTGATTACTCTGTTATCTAGGTTAATTCATTTATTATTATATTAACACTGTTTCTAATATAACTATAGTTTGTCTATATATAATTCAAAACGAACTTCCGTTGTTTGCACAACGGATAAAAGACACAAAGACCCGAAGAAGAAGGTATTCGTGATTACATAAGTTTTAAGAGATAAAACGTTCACTTAGAAAGAAATTTGTTTCCAAATATTCGTAAACTACTTCCACATTCCTAGAATTGAATAGTTTCGGATAGTGAAATTAGCATAGCCGACGATTGTAATACTGTTTCATGAAAACCGAACATTCCTACATATTGACTGCACACGAGTATATTATTGAGCATACATCATCACGTACGTCATTATTTGTTGTCAATTTTATTAAGTTTTAATTGATAATTTAATTATACGCATATATTAATTAAAAGTTGTGAATAACCTTCCATGATTTGTGAACATTAAATTTTCAGTAAAATGATGACTTACAGTACATATTTTAAGTATCTTTTTATGTTAAATTTTAGGTACAGTCGAAACATTATATAAAATAAATGAAATTATTATTGTTTGATTATTGCATTCTAAATAATATCATGCCTTAAAAGTTTTTATTAATTTTGTTTTACGCTATGATACCTGCGAAAGTGTTGTCTGTTCAGGGTCAGAACGTTCTTCTAATACTGTATCCAATTCTAAGGTAGGCGGAGGTCGCGGTGACCTCACGAGGCTGACGGCACGAGGTCTGTTTTTCACTGGAGATAATCTGACCACGGAAAGTTCTCCACGATCAAGTTCACAATTACGGCGCCGCGCGCGTTCTCTGTGTAATAACAAAAATATATATGTTAAACTGGTGGTTAATGAATATTGTCTGATTCGATCCCAATAAAAATATTATTAATATTTGCAAAAGAAAACAACCATTTCGTAATCAGTTTTATTAAATTTTAGTGTAATACTCATAGAGTAAAAAGTATAAAAGTGGAATTCAAAGTTCATTAAGTAAATTTTTCGAGTAGCACAATCGGATTAAAAGTTGAATATATTTTGTTTTTAAGCTAAATTGCGAGGGGCCAACAGTTTTAAGCTGATTGCCACTTTTTTATTTTTGTATATATTTTATTGATAAGAAGATAAAATAAAATTTTAACATAATTTATGAAGTTTATTAAATTTGTGTCTCATTTTTGTTTATTAAGACTATATTGAAGTGTCTAATAAATAAAAATATTACGTTACGTAGACTAGTGAACAGTTTGGTAAGTCAGAAGCATATTTTAGTCGCACACGTAGGTTTCGACACTGATGGATTTATAACAAAACACATTTACTAACAAACGAGGCTGAGAACAGTGTGGTGGTAGAGAATATCTGGTATCGGGTGGAAAATATTATTTAAATATTCATAGAAACCAGTCTAGATGATATTTTGGCAATTTTTTATCTCTTTTTAAGCCGTTTTTAATTAACTCTAGGTTAATAATGTAGGCCGTTAAAAACATTTTTAATGAATGGTCCCTTCAGAAGAATAGCCCACAAAAACATTTAATAAACTCCAGGATTTTCTTTGAAAGATAGAGAATGGCTTTGTATCTTTCTGGTAGTCCAAATATACCTGTATCTAAAGTTATTTATAGAAAATAATAATGACTAATTGGTTCAATAATAAGCTATAGAATGTGCTTGTAATAACTGTAAAAGGCTTTAGTTGTTTCAGTTTTAATTTTCAAGTAGGTCACTATTACGAAAACTGTATTCTGGCTTTTTTAAGTTCAGCGGCTAGCATACTATAAAAGGGAATGTTAAAAGTCATAACATTTTTATTCAGTAGTCACTTATTATAATAATTGGTTAATATTTGTAACAAATTGATTATTGTAGCATGATAAAAATACTATAGATATTTTTAAAATTCAATTGTTTTCATGGATTTTTTTATATTTACGTCTGATACGAAAATAAAATGATTTTATTTCATTTTAATATGAATGTAGGAATTTGTTTTTAGAACTACTTCTGATAGATTTTATGTAAATGTTATGCAAATGAATTTTTCTTTCAGCTTCCTTTATTTCTTTTGTAAATATTTTAAAAAGAAATCTCACATTCCAAAAATAAATAAAAAAAATACTTACATACGTTTATTTTTTATTAGTAAATTTATAAAAACGCAAGGTATTTGTAAAAGACTTACGTTTTACATTTGAAAATCCCCTTTGTTTCAGGTTTTTATTTTAATGTACGTTTATTTTTATTTTTTTTTACGTTCTAGACTTGGATCTCATTTCAACATTCTTTTAGTATCTTTGTATATTGCTTGTTGGGGAAAATGTTATGAAAATGTTATGTCGAAGTTTATTATTTATCATGTGATTCATGATAAAATTCATTATAATGTTATTTGATACTTAATAACGTGTCATGAAACCCTGCTCGTATAAGAATCCCGTGTAAAGAAACATTACTCGCCTATTATTGTAGATATATTGTATTGTTATTCTTATACGTTTACTTTTCAAATATTCTATAAAAATGTTTAGCTAAATAAATGTTTAATTTAAATTATAAACTTTTGGCAAAATGACAGGATGGTTTCTCAGGGTTTACGGAGATTCAAGACCTGCTAATGTTTATTCTATATGTATTTGAAATTAAAGTTTTTAATATTTTCAAACTTTAACTTCTTTATTATGTACGGAAATGTCAAAAAAAATGGTGGAGAATCTCCTAAAAGCCCGAAAAATGTCGCATCCGTGTCTACATAGTCAATTTAGATATACAAATATATAAAAATGAAATGCCTAGTTTATTACATCTCAACTCTTGTGAACTGAGTCGGAGCTTTTTAGAATTTAATGTTTATTTTAGTTTACTTTCTTACACAGAGGGTTGTTTTATTATACATTTTAATATGCTTGCGGGTTAATCTGCTCCGCCTCTCAAACAACAGGCCGTCTGTCATTTAATAAAATTTACGGAACATCAGAGCACTTGTATCTTTACAATGTCTATAGCTCTAAACTTTGTAGCGTTACGATTTTAAATGCATATATAATATTATATAATAATGTTTACCTGGCTAATTTCGCTCTACGACGCAAACAGCATATGACAGTCAAGGCCAGCAGTGGGAATCCAAAAATACAGGAAACTATGGGCACGACTATGGACTCGGGCGTCACTGAAACAATAAATTAAAGTATCAAATAACACCCATTATCTATAAATAAAAGAAATCCCTCATGATAACATCGGGATGTTACAAAAGAAATCTCTGCATAAAAGATTTCAGGGATATGATACGTTTTTTCATAAAATTTATTGTGTGAGAAAGAGGATCTGTGTGGATTTTCAGTGTTTTTTTTTTGTATTTACAACCAACTTTTATCTCATAAAACATTGTGTTACGAGTATTTAGTCGAATAGATAAATCCGTTGTTTCATTAACTTTTAGTTTTATTAAACTTTAATTAAAAATAACTACTGCTGAGGTATTTAAGTTGTTTCTCTGTGAGGCAAAGCCGTTAATACAGTATTTAGTACTGCTTTAATACAGATAGATGTCGCTTGAACAAACGAATGCAAAATTAAGACTGTATTTAAATTAAACAAAGCTCCCGACACAAAGCAATAGTATTAGCAGAAGAAAAACTAAAACCGGCTTACTGTGAAGATTTTACTGGGTTTAGAGTAATGAGGAACACATTAATTGGTCTAATAATAGCACCATAACTCGCAGGAGTTAACTCACCAGTGGGATAAATGATGATGGGTGGTCGTTTGTTGCCGTTCGATGATTTAGCCGTTATTACGTTGTTGGTGCTAGTGGTGCTGGAAGTTCCACTGAACCTTTCAATGAGGCTTGAGGAATTAGCAGTAGTTGTTCGCGTCATTGTATGTCTGTAAGAAAAAATATTATTACTATTTTAAAAAAGGAAAGTTGGTTTGTTTAAACATAATCTTCCAAACTACCGGATGATTTCAAAAATTATTACAAATTATTATAGGCAAATTCATGAGGATGGCTATAAGCTATCTGAAATTCTACAACTTTTAGTTGTTTGAACAGTCATACAAATTATTTACCTCAAGTGTGTGCGTATAATTTTGTAATACATTTGTAAATATTTATTCGAAAACTTACCTCATTTATTACAGTTATATTACGATTTAAATATAATAAATGGTAATATGCAAAGTAGTTTATTTTTAGCGGTTAAAATATCAATTTCACAATATATACAATCGGAGGATTAACTCCGGTATCCAGGGGTTTTGAAGAGTATTATTTTAGTCGTCGAATTACCGCACGGCTTATAAACTTTAATATAATGAAAGTATATAGAGCAAAAGCACGATTTCAAACAGCGTTTCGCTTCTAATATATAATATTAAATTTAATTCAGGGTCCAATACATTTGAATGGTTCTCATTTCATTTTTATTTTAGTATTATTAAATTTCATATTGAAAGCTTATGTGGTTATTCTCAAAATTAGTTTAATAAAAGTAATGGAGAACATCCTCGTAAATATACTATTACGTGAATGTAAGGTTTTATACAAACATATGTTATTATAGAGCAAATGGACAATACTAAAAATAAATGTATTTTTATTAATAATGTTAAACATTTCATTAAATATAACCGTATCTAAAGACTCATATATTAAAACATACTTTTGAAACTTGGAGATTATAAACTGCACCTCGAAAACGAACATATTGAATTCTGTTGAAACACTCACCGCTCATATAAAGCCGTCATCTCTATGAATAAATCCCTAAGTGCTAGAAAGACTGACTATAGATTTAACTACATTTCAAATATATTCCATTTCAATTGTCTGTCTCTCCGTCTACATCTTATTTCGGTCATCAAGACAATTAACATTTTTATTATATTTCAATAAAACTATTTTACGGATATAACTCGCGTTTTTATTACATTTTTAAATTTAACCCGACATTTCGATTGCTTTGCAGCAAATGTGTTTACGGTGAGACGAGGTCATGGTGTCCATCATCACGAAACGTTGGACAAATAAACTGACTGACTGACAGACACCATCATATCGTCTCACCGCGAACACGTTTGCTGCAAAGAATTCGAAACGTCGGGTTAAATTTAAAAATGTAAAAATAAACGCGAGTTATATCCGTAAAATAGTTTTATTGAAATGTGTAGTACTCGTGTAAATTTAAGAAAACATTATTTTTATTATTTGTTAATTGTCTTGATGTTAACATATTTATTATATGTTAATTGTCCTGAAAGTTAGTACAGAATAAATATATATATACAATTAATATGCAATTATAATTTAATTAAAACCTAGTGGTGAACATTGTAATTGACGAAATTTGTTTCGTTTGTATAAAGGAAATGTTAATTGATAAATGATAAATTTAAATGAAATCAGCTCTAGTGGTCGCACTTTTATATATCGCTTGTAAGGATTGAGGTGTGACATTATAGTTTATATTCTGTCTCAATGGGGTTTATTAATTTTAAATCTCGTAAAACGTAATAAATAATAAAATTTCAGCTGTATTATACTAGTATATATTGATTAATATTTTAGTTTTTGTGTTTGTTTATTTCAACTTTATATCACAAATCACAATATATTTTTTAAGACGATGTGTTTTGAGTTAATCATTAATTAAAACCAATTAATGATTAACTTAAAACACATCGTCTTCTTTATATATCTTTTATTTCAATTCTATGTTAACAAATAATAAAGATGAAATAAACGATACATTAAAATTTAATTATATATTAATATCAGGAATGTAAAGCTCTGATAATATTGTTATAATTAGGTTCAAATTAACCTCACAACAGTGGCTCTCGCCTCGAGTAATGTTCAGCCTTATTAATTATTGGTGTAGCTGTATTAGATCGTAGCTGTATCGCTGTATCTATGTTCAGATCAGAATTGATTATGAGATGAGAATGTTTTCAGGAATCGTTGAACAATTGATAAAAAGTTTACAGTTTTGAAATTTGTTTTTGCAATCAAAATCTTGATAGCTATTCATAAATATCAATAATTTTTTTCAACATTTTCAAAACTTTGTTTGAATTGTTATCGATGTAATGGCGGTTTTCAGAACTCAGAGAAATTATGTGAAGTTATCGTTTTTAATTATTTTAATTAACAATCACATTATGAGAAATATATATAATTTTTATTACCTATTTATTCTTTTTTATTGTAATTATTACCATCAAGTCATATTCACTTTACGTTCTCTTTGACATCTGATTAAAACTGATGTGTACTGTACACATAATACACAATATAGGGCAGACATATCATATACAGCAGACAGATATCATGTATCATCCATGACAAATCTAATGGTCACTGACAACAATAATTAGTTAAAGAAAATTTAACAACTTTAAGTCAGATGAGAATTCACACTAATTCTTCAATGTTCTCAATCTGCAAATCATCTTTTGCACAAAAGTTTTTAAAGTATTTCTATCGATTATTACTTCTATTACTTGCTATAAAATTTATTGTCACATAATTCTTTCAGCTCAAAGTCTGAGCCGCTATTTTAGCTTAAAGGCAATGAACAAATCAAGACATGAAAAAGCTTTACTATTTTTCAGGTCTTGAAAGTTCTTTGTCTATTTTATCTAAGCTTATTTCATTCCACTATTTATAGCTTAAAAGATTTCAGCAGTTCATTTTAAAATGTCATCGGGAACTATAATAAATCAATATTTAATATGTTCCGCGCAATAATTCTTTTTTGCTGCCAAAATGGTTTTGGCTTCCGACGACATAAGTTTAAGATAAAAAGTTTACAATAAATTGTTCGGTTAAAAGAAAAAAAATGTTAAATTATAACTGTATGATTGGTTATAAATAAGTAGATATATAACAAAAGGAGGCGTTGTTTGTTCTTCTATTAATATCATCCCCCAGCAGCGCGTCATCGCTGTCTAATTTTCACCAAGCCTCCGTCTTTATAAAGCCTCCCGCACCCTAGCAAGGGGCATTATCACCCACTTTCAAACGAGGGTCATTTACAAACCTTTCAGTATCCCACAGACCCATTATTTGTAATTAGTCTATAGCTTGGAATGCATTCAAATTAAAGATACATTTTTTATAAGTAGAGTATATTTAAATAACATGTTAATATAAATGTTATATGATATTCCAGTGCCTTTTTCGTATATTAATTTTCACTTGCTATCGCAAAAAGGACTACAATGATATCGTCTTTGTCAATATAGAACCAAACCCAAGTCTATCACTGCTGGAATGAAATACTGATATTTGCTTTGATATCAATTCTATTTCCATCACACAGGAAACACGATTTCCGAGTAACTTAAATAAGAATGTTAGTATTAAATTTGGTTTAATGGTGGACAATTGCTATCGAGTCTTATAATAATGTAGATTAATAAAATATTTTTTATGTTATAAGGTTTCAATATTTATAATAGGTAATATATAATTTATTATTTACATTCTAAAAATTTTATAGTTAAAAGTTATATAAAAATGTTTCTCGTATTTAAGCTTTCATATTCCTATATATTCCTATGAGTTTGAAAAAAAGTCCAATAAAAAGTAAAAGCACTTGGTTGAGTCGGTCTGTACGGACCAGTTTCGAATGACAATATATAGTTTTTAAAACAATATCAAGATTGTGAAAAGTGACACAGGAATTAGTACAAAAATAAGTTAAATCAAATACAGACAAAGTTATGCACTGACACATTAAAAATTAAATACTTATCATAAATTTATAATATAGAGATAAAGGTATTTGTTAACTGTGGAATGCTAATTACTTGATATATAACCTCACACACATACACACAAACATATATTCGGATTAGATCAGTGAAATGTGCAATATATATCATTACTTCATCATCGTCTGATATAATGTAGCTGCTATGACCTTGCTATAAGACACTGTAATAAGACACTACAACATTTCACTTCGCGCCTATTATTTGTGAATAGCAATAAAACGAATCGTGAACAGTTGGTCCATTCAGTAAATATGAAACTTTTGCGTGTATTCACTTATGGGACATCTTCGATGTCATACATAATTATAAGTTAAATAAATATATATATATATTAATAAAAATGTAAGACTAATAGGAACACAATTAGCGTTGGCAAATATAATGAAAACTTTAAAATAATATCTGTTCTGCAGTCCAAGACTGGCTTTTATAGCCTAGAGAGCTAAAATATATAAAATGACTGTCGTAATAAGACTTTAAAATGGACAGTTTTTAAAATTAAAACAAGTTCCAATCATCAGCTACTGTGATAAGAGTTTTTCGACGCAAAATTTACATCAACTTTAGCTTTAAATATAATAAATAACAAATAAGATATTAATAAACGACATATTAAATTATCTAGGAAGTATTTTTTAAGTTATTATGAGCTCGACCAATCATTCTTCAAAGAGAATATTTACATTAAGTACATTACGAAATTATAAGTAAATATACAAAATGAGCTTGTATAAATCAGGAGTCACTAAACTATTTACTCTAACATTAATTATTCGAATAATACTTATCAAGAAACATTATTATTATTTAATAAGCATTTAAATACATTTCTCTTTGATGACTTATTAAAAACTGTTACATTTCTGAGCCTATCATTAATTATGTACATATAGTTGAATATGCTGGCGTTATTTTTACATCACACACAAACCAAGCATTTTCTTATATTTGGGAAATCACAAATCTTTTACAAAGCAATATTGCGCGGTTTTATTTAGAAGGAGTTTCAAATAAATGTAATTGGAACTATTGGTTTATCTGGTGGTAAACATGAACTGGTAAAACTCTCATGGTTTAATATAGTTTTGTTTTAGTATTATAATAATTTAACTTTTTACACTTTGTAGTTCAGATGATCAATCAAATTAGCGACATCTCAAAAGGCAAGGTAATCGCAGAAAATTTGGTAAAACAATATTATTAGATGTGGTACGAAAATGGTAAAAAAATCAAAACGATTTATTAATAAAACAAGATATATAAATAAGTAAATATTACTTTAAGACATTTTGGTAAAGCCCCGGGTCTACGTATTTCATAATATAAAATTAAATACCTACCATTTTTTTATTTAACCCAACATTTCGAATGCTTTGCAGCAAACGTGTTCGCGGTAAGACGAGATGATGGTGTCTGTCACTCAGTCAATTTATTTATATTTTTAACGTCGGGTTAAATTAAAAAAATGTTAAAATAAACGCGAGTTATATCCGTAAAATAGTTTTATTGAAATGTGTTTATAAAAAAAAAATCCCAAAAATTATTGGTTCATTATCAACTCTATATCGATATTGATGGTTATTTATAAACAATAATTATTAACAAAACCCTATTTTTTACCTTGTTCCCTCACCCAGTTAATAAAATTGATAAAAAGTTTAAAATTTTATCTTCATCGTATAAAGTACACACAATAGTATAGAAATACCTCATTTAATTAATTACTTATTATTAATAAAATCAAGTGCTGTTTAAATTATTGTTGGGATTAAGATTTTATATATGTATCTATATTTTCTGCAATTTTTTTTCATTTTATAATAGTGTCAAAGAGTCAATCCCTAGGGACATACGCTCGAGTGAGAAGTCGTTGTTCATTTATTACTATAATATTATTGTGGGGGCTAATAATATATTATATATTTCAATATTTTTTTATTTAAAATGTTTATCGTTTTCATTTACGAAGCCAGAAAACAATCAAATTAAACTTATATTAATACATAAAATATTATATATAAAAAAATAAGAAAGTAATTAAAAAATAATGGTGATTCTATTCTGTATTATATAACATTAAATAACTTCCACTTTCAGAACTTTTCATATTTTAAATAAAAATAAAGTTTATATCAATAAATATAATTTATTTTTGGTGTCTACAATAAGACCCGAAAATTTCAGTTATTATAAAAATTAAAGAGTTATAAACAATTAGAAAATATATCAGTATAAAACTAAGTGCAGTTTCCAACGGCATGCTTTTTGTGTCATACTATACTTACAGAAGCACAGTGTACTTATATTACAAATATAACAGCCTACAAAACTTCCAAAGGGGTAAAAATACAAAGGTTCACTTTAATAATTATATTTTAATACATGCTCGTGAACACACACAGAAAATTTTTTCGCGTATTGACCTGAAACAGTCAAGTGAAGCGAGCGTCCCGCTGCTCGGCCTCCGATGAACTGGAGCTCGGCAGGAACGAAACATTGGCTTGCTTCAATGGGTGCATTTTGAACGACCCGAATTCTCGGCCTTTATTAATACTAATTCGAAATTTCGGTCTCACAAACTTCATCCTATTTTGATTTACGGCGGAAAAATTGAAAGTTCTTTACAGTTCTAATCAAAACTATGGCTGAAACATTTTACTATAATCATTTAACGGTTTGCAAATATTGTTTTATGTTTTTATAAAATTTACAATTCTATTATATGATATGATTCTTTCTTTAAATATTAAATTCTCATATTGTATTGAAGCTTTGCAATATGTTTTGATATTTGAAAGGCTTTATAATAAAATCCACCAGCTAGGAAAGAAGCTAGTGAGCTTATCTTATGATAAGAGAATATTTGATAGGATACTAAATATTTTATATGCTCTATTTTCATACATGTGTTACTATGTGTAAATAGTTATACATAAAAATGTATATGTAATAGTTGTAAGAAATTATAAAATTACGCAATAATCTACATTTAACGTTTTTCTTTTTCTTATGATCTTTTTTCATGTGCGGAATTTTTTTACGACACGTAAGAAATTGCAAGATGATATTGTAATGGACGGAGCTGAGATAGGCAACAAAGTACGTTCTAACAATGTTCACCGTGCTACTATGAGCCTTTTATGATATCTCACCAGTATTTTTAAAATGTCATACATTTTACATATATTTTTTGTTTGAAACTTTTGAATTTATTGAAATATTATACTTATACTTTAAAAATAGATGGTAAATCAACTAGAACAAAACTGTGATTATATTTTATAGGTCCGTAAATACTAAAAAGAAAATCATAAAATTATTAGGACCCTAAGGACAGCTTTATATTGTATTTCAACCACAGGGTTGAAATACAATATTTATATTTGCTCGGGTAGAGTCCCAAGTTAGCGGAAGAGAGAAATATATAGCAACTCAGTTAATTTACAAAATGTACGTGTCATAAATATATATTCAGTTATTTTTGTTAAAGTTCAAGTTGGTCGTCTCTGTATTGATCTATTCTTTTCAAAAATACATCTGAAATAAAGTAATGAATAGCTAAAGTGAGTAATTTGTTTTGTGTCTTGTTTCATTAGAGCTCGGTCTTTTTAACTGTATTTTTGAATGGAATCGGGAAAACGCAAATAAAAAAAACTTTTATGAAGTTACAGAACGTACATTTACGTTTCTAAAAACATTTTTATATTTACATTATGCTCCTAAGAAATATATAAACTTTTACGTCGGATAGAATTTTTATTTTTAATTCAATGCAAGTTATATTTTAAATGGAATAACAAGTCTGAACAAATCATTTTTTTAAACTCTATTTAAAAGTATTTAAAAGTACGAATGGAATATTTTAGAAATTTTTATAAAAGATAAATAAAACTATGTAATTATAGTATATATCAAAGTAATTGAGTCCTATTGATATATATTACATCCTCATATATAAGCTTTTTAGTCGAATGATAAAAGTTATAGCCGTTCGAGATCTTACAACAACTAGACGGCTTTTCACGGCTTAGCGTTCATTAGCACCGTTTGAGAACAAACTATTTTGAAATTAGCGCTCTCAGATTACGCTAAAATACTAATTCAAAGAATTTACTGATTTTAAGATATAATCATAATATTTTTAAACTTGAGATCTTCATTTCGTTAAAATATTGTGTAACCTAATTGTTTGAAAATAATGAGATTTTGATGGTTCGATAAGTCGAAAGTCATTGTTTTTCTTGGTATGTATAAAATATTTATTTAATAAAAATATGCTATCAATATGGGCCCTCCTGACTCTTTAAATTGACGTACACAAATCACTGATATGGATTCAAAGTGGAAAAGTTATAAATAAATAAATAAATCAATTAATATATATATTTATATATAATATTTATTATTCTTAGTGCTTCTTTTATATTTTTACCACAATGATCTCAGAACAGCACTCCAATCAACAATGTATCTAATCCACAAATGTTTAAAAGTAATCCAACATCAGAGATCCTCATATTAAACACTACACTACCTCATATATTGAACAATGCTCATTGAACACGTGGAGGTCGAGTTCCATCATTTCAGGCAAGTTTTAGTTAATAGCCGCCCACTCGTACCACTTCAGCGTTACTGGAACCACACCGTTTTACTTACAGTCGAGCGCGACTCAGTACTAACTCAGTATATTAAAAACCTTACGTATTAATGAAACCGGAAACGAGTAACATCCTTTTTCGTCATATATTTATTAATATAGACTGCAGGTGTATGATATAATTAAAACAAAATTAAATATATCTTTTTTTACATGAAAATATATTATTAAAATATAAATCTAAAGTTACTGTCATATTCATTTTAGAAAGATTTGATACAGTGAAGAGATATTTAAAATTTCAGAATTTTCAATTTTCTATAACCATAGATAAATTACAATAAAATTTTGATTTCCTTCGTCCGTTTACTGTACCTTAAACTTTTTATAATATGGTACAAAAAAACGAAAATTTAAAATTATTACCTACTTTGTCGTGAGTAAACTAACAATATTAACTGGGAGAGTTGAAAACTTTGAAGGGTGCTTATATTGTAACATTTATAATTCTGTGTCTATGTACATAATATATTTTAAATAAAATTATCATAAGTTATTTGTGATCCATAATCCAAGTGATCCATAGGCTTCGTTCGCGAAGTTGTTCTGAACACTACGAGAGTTCTTTTGAATGATCGCCTATACAAATAAACAGTTGGTATCATGAAACGTACTTCTTACCTTATTATATGTTTAAGATAAGTTTAATTTGCATTACTGGTTACAGGGATCGTAGTTGTAACTTACCATTTTCCTTAGAATTTGTAATAAATTGTTATTATAGTTTTTTCCATATTATTAAAACAGTTTCATATATAAGAATGTTTAAATTAAAAACTAAGAATGTTTAAATCAAAAAAACCATTCATATAAAACATTTGTTCATTCAATGTAATTTTAAGTTACTTTTCCGTATTTCAGTGAAATTGTTATTTAATTGGTGTTCGTGCTTTGTTTCTCAATAATCCTTTTGTATCCCGTAGTTGGTACACATTGCAACTTAATCGTGTATTCCAGAACACTTAAGTTAAATTGCAAATTGCTATTGAGAGCAGCTGCCGGCGCCGCCGAGCTGATAATAATTTAAATGCTAGCTTCGACCTACATCCACGTAGCAAATTCTCTAAAAAAGTTTCCATTAATTATTACCTTTTAAAAATATGAATTTATATGTTAAGTCTTAGTTATAAGTTTTAGTTATATTTATAGTAAGCTAAGCAAATAAGTTGTGTAATTGTAAGTTTCAAATGTTAGGAAATTAATAGCTTTACTAAAACATGTCACATTGTTAACATTTTTAACATTAAAAGTTGGAGTACTTTTAATGTATTGCAGTTCATAGTTGGACATTTCAATATTACAAATATCTATTAAAAATAAGGCTTTCTTACAAAACCATATCGACTGTTATAATATAGAAAATTCTATACGTTCAGCAACTTTCAGGTATTAATATCAGATAATGAGTAAGTACATAAAACAAAAATATTCTGATACCTCTGCTATTATTAACTTCTTGATTAGGGAAGTTATTGTAACTTACGTTTTGAGATGTTTTAAGGGTTGTAAGGCTCCATTTTCTCGCGACCTGATTGTGCAATTAACTTTAATTTGGTACACATCGGTACAATTAACTTTAATTTGGTACACATACATTAAATAGATTACAAAACATGCAAAGTTGCAAAAAATGGTAACATTGAAAAAAAATGTTTTTTTTGTTTTTTTTTGAAAATGTAAAACCAATAGTGTCAAACCTATTGTCAAATTTACATTTAGGACAATAATATACCATTTTTCTTAATCTAGAAGTTAATTTGATGGGACCTATTACTACTAGTTATAAATTGTAATTAAGTGAGTTTGTTTGTAGGTCGATCATTCTCATAAATTAGCATTACTGAATAAATGTTCACAAGAAAGAATTAGAGCAGTACGCGTCGAGGGATATTTGCTCGCTCGTAATTATTATTCGACGTATAAATTAAATATACACGTAACTAACCAGAAAATAGAGGCTGTGTTGGAAATCGAATAAGAGGATTTACTTTTTGGACTCAAGACTACCAATACGTATAATATTTTGTGTTGTCTACGTATTGTGGATTATATTTCACAGATAATGTTCTCAGATAGAGTAAAATTATTAAATAATTTTAGAAAGAGGGAAGGATATGATAAAAGTAGATAATGAAAAGGTAAGATTTATTATATTTATGTAGGACAAAATTTGCTACCCGACATAAATAGGAAGTGGAAAAGGAGGAAACGACAAAGGAGGAAGTCACAAAGAGGAATGTGAAGGAATTTTACATCCTGCTCTCATATTGTACGTAACGCAGTTATGAAACATACTCATAACAAACGATAACCTGTGGGTTATCCAAAATTTTAAGCAATTTTACAAAAATATCTTGCAGATAAAATATATTGTATGATGTGTTTTAATTTAGGTATAAATTACACATCGAAAAAACGTTTTGTAATGGCATCCTTCAATTTAAAAGAAGTATAGCATTGCCCATTTTGTTAATTTAATTTGAATTAAATATAATTAACGTAAAAAATACTTCTTTTTATTTTAAGCAAAACCGTTTTTAATGATATCTGTATTGACTTCTATGTAGAGTTCTTTGTGATTGTGAGAGAGAAGGGAACAACCCATTATTATCATCATTACATTTAATATTAAAAGTAAATCATTTATTTGCATATTATTATTTTTTAAGAATATTAGAAACCTTTGTTAAATGTAATAAATATGCATAGTAAACTATAAACAAACGTTTGCGAAGGTAATTTATTTTTGAGTCCTTCGGGGAACAAAGTTGACGCTCAATCCATCTTGAGGCGCTAAGATAACCGCGTAGGGATCGGATTTCACGTTGTAGGGTACCGCTGGCTCTATCTTGTAATTATAAACCAGCTGCGACAAGGCAGCTCGGATTTGCATCATGCCATATCTTTTGCCTTAAAAAAATAAATCTTTTATTATTTTGGATATATAACCTATAAATATGTAATACAAAAATTGGGTATATGTGACGCAATCATCAATCATTGTTTAGTAGGAAATATTGTGAATATTATAGTTACTTATTCGGTTTCGACTCAAGTTCAAATAATTAACAGATTATTAAAGATTTCTTTTGAAAAATCATTTGCAAATTAATGAAAGCATTCATGTAAAGATATTCACCAATACAAAATCTAGGTCCTTCGCCAAACGGAAGAAAAGTATATTCTCTGTGGTCACGTTTGTCTGTATTTATAAAACGGTCGGGATTCCACTTATGAGGCTCCGGGTAGTACTCCTCGTTATAATGTATGGCGACTGCATTTACAAACACGGGCATGCCCTGTTCTATTTTGAATCCATCATCCAATTCATATGTTCGTCCACACAATCTGTCCACCAAAGACAAGAGAGGATACTTTCTCATTGTTTCTGAAATAAAAAATATTATTGTCGATAATTTAAATATATCTTATTTTTCTCGTTTCAATAAAATTATTTTACGGATATAACTCGCGTTTCTTTTTACATTTTTTAATTTAACCCGACGTTTCGAATACTTTGCAGCAAACGTGTTCGCGGTGAGACGATATGATGGTGTCTGTCAGTCAGTCAGTTTATTTGTCACCTACCTCCAACAGTTCCTGAGTTTACGGACATATAGTTCAGGATGCACACAAAACAATGTATATAGTATGATGTTATACAATATAGTTTTAAGATAAATTTATTTATACAAACCATTTATACATGCAGTTAAAAATTTAAGTTCTAATAATTCATTGTAATCCAAAGAATCCTTATCCTTCTTCCACGCATTGGTAATTTCATTATAAAGCTTTTCCTGAATAAAAAAGAAAACGGATTTATTAAGGATATGGATGTGAATGTTCCATATCATGTGATGTGCTTGCTTTATTCAACAAGACATAATTGGGTGTTGATTAGAATCTCCAGAAGTATACTGAAAATACTTCTGCCATAATGTATTGTTTAAATGTAACAACGTACCTGCTCCTCTGGATGGTATGCTAGTTCATGCAGCGAGTAGCTGAGAACAGTCGATGAGGTCTCAATAGAACCTAATATAAAAACAGCTACTTGCGCAACCAAGACATCATTCGCATGTTCTGTAGAAAAATAATTGTAGGATTAATAAAATGAAACAAAATATGTGATATAGTTAAGTCGTGCAGCCTCACCCTCGCCAGTCTCAGCTGGAAGATCCAGCTGATCTTTTAATTTAAGCAAAACATTAACAAGGTCTGAGTCTTCTTGGGTCTTAGTTTTCTGTCGCTCTTTAACAACGCTCCAAAACAATTTTTTAATATACTGGTTAGCACCCTCAGAGAAAAATTTAAGACTGAAATTATTAACACTTATTATCATATTTTTAAATAATACAATTTAAATATCATTGAATTATCTGGCCCAAGTAATTTGAGACAGGAATATAAGAGATATTTATTTTAAAATAATAAGTTTTAAATTAATTTACTCTATGAAACAATTAAAATAAAAAATATATATTATGAAAACTGTTATTTTACTATTTATTTGTTGGAAATAATATTTTCAGGTAACGGGTTTTTCCAAAGGAAAAAAAAAATAAATAAAAAAAAGGGATACTCTATGAACAGTAATTCGATAAGTATATTATTGATCTGTTTTTAATACTGTGATTACGTTCAAGTCTATAAGCCTGTTAAGCTCATATATTAAGATAAACTACCGCATTAATGCTCCTAGAGCGGGGAGAAAGAATATCATCGTAAAGTGTAGTCCACGATAAAATGTCCACTTGACCATATGATTAGTGATGTGCCACAGCGGCGACTCGTTGCCACTCAACGCACTCACTCTTATACCGAACACACTATAGGCCACTGTGTCTGAGGTGTACATCGAAAACAGTTCCTGCAAATTATAGTTAGAAAATTTTAAAATTTAAAAGCATATATTGTTATAATATGTCGTGTCAGTAAGAATAGACACATCTTGCCGTAAGAGGCAATATTAAGCCAAATAGTGGAAGTATTAGAGTGCATACACTCTTACACCACTTATCTGAAAATGCGGATATTCCACCCATAAAATGCAGATACTGTGATACTTCAACCTTTAAAATACGAACCTTTAAATTAACCTGTTTTTTCTTTTCAATATAATCTCTTTGAACCTTTCGTACCAACTCCGTAGCGTTGTTATTCATTAATTCCGTAATTTTTTTAAGACGAAACGCAGTAAACATCGGAGAGAGGCGGTATCTTAGAGTTTTCCATAATGGATTCTAAAACAATCATCAATTAAACACGTAATAACAATCATCAATTAAATACGTAACAGCTTTGAATTAATAATACATATATTATTATTATATATTTTAGTCTGTACCTAGAACTTCAACAATATAATAAGCATTTTAAAACCATTTCCGTATTTTTAATAATCATTGATTTTTTATACACTTTTCTTAAAAGTAATTAATTTAATAAGAATTTTTGTTATCATTTTAGTGTGAAAGGTCACAATAAATTTATCAGTAAGAGTATCTTATTCGACTACATTACCAAGACGTCTATGAATTATTTTCTTATAATAGATTTTATTAATTAAAATGGAACATGAAAAATAGTTTTACCTTAACAATGAAGAGGTTAAGAGAGCCTAGAGGGTCCGAGTTATGGCAATACAGATATCTATCTTGAAAGTTTTCAAAATCTTGAGTAAATATCTTACGAGCCAGTTCCGGTGTCTGTACAACTAAAGCAGGCTTTAAACCAAGATATATCCCAACATAATCCCTCGGAAACTTAACGGCTAGTTCATGAGCGTAATCCAAAAAACTCCTTCTCATGAGGAATTTTAAACTTCCGATAAATGGGTACGGCTTGTCATATTCAACTCCGCGGTCACTCCAGTAGCTGTAGACTCGGCGAAGGTACAAATATATGACGATCACACAACACGTAATTAAAATCCAGATCAGCATGATTTACGACTTCTACAGCACTTCTACAGTGAACGACTATGACATTGACACTGAATAGTAGTACAGTAATAACAAGTAATCTGCACTAGAATTAATAATAAGTAATAGTTATCGGCTTAATGATACGAATAAAATTTAAATGTCTTTCTTTAAATTATATGTTATCAATATATAGTTTTGGTGAAAAATACAAACACTGATAATAAATGTTTTAAAATTAATTATTTACCACACTTTAAAGGAAACAAAAAGTTTTGTAAAAAAAATTGTTTCAAATTATAGTTTTTAGTGTTTGCTATAATTATATAAAACTATCCGAATATGAGATACAAATGACTTGCACAATTAAAAGAGTATTAGTTTTTTACTAAACATCTAAAATGTCTGTCATTTCATATACTTAGCTGTTTGGAATTTTATCATTTTATGGCGGTGAGAAAAAGTGATAAGATAATATATTTATGTTATCCAATTTAATCAAGCAGTAATGAGTGCTCATCTTATTAACTTCCTATTTAAGAAAAAAGTTCATTTATTTTTTATTTAATTCATTCCATTATTTTTTTTATTGAATAATATGGTACTATTTCTTGCATTAAAAAAAAAAAGATTTTTTTTGCCAATTGTGATCAGTTTTCACTAAAATTACCACGCGATTGTCCCACAATCACCCCAATAGTACTATTACGGTGTTTTCGGTTTTTTTTAAACTCAAAAAACCGCCAGACCAAATTTGCTGAAAAACTTGTCAGCTTAGGTTCCGATTGTCATTACAACCATCCCGATCGCGCAATTAATGTTTAAGGAAACGTGAAAACGCTGTTTTCAGTTTTTTCAAAAAAACATTAAAATCACTTAGTCAATTTTACTAGAAAAATAATAATAATTTAATAATACCAATTTATGTCACAAATTATTTTTTTTACAATTTATATGCTCATTACCCCACATAAATAAAATTATTTTAAAGCTCTTTAAAACCGATTTCTAATAACAATATAAAACAAAAAACAACAAAAGCAGTTCAAAACAATTATAACAACCACACTTATTTTTAACGATAACTGCCAGTTATGAATATTGATTTAAAATACATATTAACATCATGGTTCCACTACTAAAACACTCAGAAAAAACTTATATCACTGAATAAAAGTTGGACGTAATAAGAAAAACATCTGACACGCGGCAATCGAGCTTGCCGCTCTGAAAAACTCCTAATCGGCAAATTATAACTCGCAAATTAATTAACAAACAAAATTTTTTTTCCATTTTTCGGTAACTTCGGCGGCCGATCTGACCACCTTCCCTTTGGACAATCAACATTATTTTGAAAAGTGAATCTTACATTTAGATGCTGATTCCAAATATATCTTTAGTTTTTCAAAATTCAAAAAAATAAAATTCGACGACACACAGACACACATACAGACAGACAGATCGGAAGGAAAAACTGAGTTTTTCGAAAATACTTTTAACAAATTAATTTACATATTCTAGAGGGTAGGTTGATGAAATCATAAATTCGTCACAGTATCTCAAAATGTTAGTTGCATATAACTATGACTCCAATAGTTAGATACATGCATAGTATTTTATAGAACAATGCTTTGAGGTGATAATATATTAATACTTTTATTTTATTTATTATATGTTTTTAAATAGTAAAATTCATGAGTAGGCTAGTCAAATACTAGAACGTGTGCTATAGGTTTTATTACTTACCAATTTAATCGACCAAAATTATAAGCGAAGTAAATAGCGCATTTTTTTATATTTGTTTAATTCTTCCCATTTTTTCAATTTTTCTTATTGTTTCCATTTTAGAAAAACTGTAATACTTATATAAATAAAACAATTAAAATAGACAAATACACATGAAGAGTAATCAAAAGTTGCAACATAACGATATAATTAGAAAAATGAAAATTAATATGTAATTTATTATTCAAATTTTTAATTTTTAACAAGTTTTCTGTATTTTCAGAGCATTAACTCCGAGAAAATATTGAAATTTTTTAACAAATATAGTTCTATAGTTTTGCGTAATATCTTGAAACTCCTTCGTGGATGTAGGAGTTGGGAATTGAATAGATTTTTTCTATGTTTATTTATTTATTTATTTATTTATTTATTCTTTATTAACAATATATAATGTACAATGAGCAATGCTCTTTGGGTTCTTTCGATAACAATCATGTGCTTTTTATTAGTGTCAAAATTATTTTTGAAGGTTTTAGGCTTTTATTAAATATTTTCTCCATTATACTTAATACTGTTATGTACAAGATAAATGACAGAAGTTTTAAAAATACTTTGAAAAATTGAATCTTTATACTAATAATTACGTAAATTACGTAAATACGTATCGATTAGTATCAACAAGGAGATAATTGAATTATCAGGTTGCAAGAAAATGGAGTCGAAAAAAAACGCTTATATACAAATACACACAAACATACACACAACATCCATGTTTTTAAAATTGTCTAGAATTACTCAGGACATCTCAAAACGTAAATATTACAAAAAATAAACTATTTCGAAAATCGGAGTGATACAATAACTTTTTTAAACAAGTTTTTTTTCTTGTTAAGGTACGGAACCCTAAAAAGTGAGACATCTAAATAAAAATAGTTATACTTAATAAGTTAATTATGATGTCAATGGTTGTAGCGAGACCGATACATGTATGTCATAAGTATGATATAGAAGCATGTGATGCTATTTTAATTGCACTAAAGTGCTTTTAGCGAACTAAGAGGCTTGAAAGGTTTGCTGAAAGCTATTTTTAATATTTTTAGTTAATTGTTCCAGATAGGAAATGGCATAAATGATTAAAATCTTAACTTAAATTACTTAATATAAACCAGTTTCCAAAAAATACTTAGTTTACAAAGGCTAATATAATATATAATCCATTTTTTTTTTTTTTTTTTTTTCCGTTGGAAAAACCCGCTACGGGTACCCCGTCGGCCCAGGGGGGTGACGGCCGGGGGGTTATGTGGGACTACCCGGCAGCATAGAGGATGCTGCCATTTTTAAGGCTACCCACTAAAAAAAACCAACGGTTGCCCTCTGCGCCGTAATGGGACGTCACGGGATCGCGTTAGCACACACCGTGACGCCCCGGCGAGACCCCCCGAATGAGGGTGCCCCGAGCAACGTAGAGCACCCTCTCATCGTAGGCCTATGTTAGAATATAATATATAATCCTACTTAACTCTAAATTTTTATTATTTACTAAATTTTTGCCAGAGTAAAAAGACTAGAAATGGATTTATTATTTTAAGGTATGTATATATGCTAATGCTTCTGTCATGCAATACCAAAACATTGTCCTTGTATGTGTGACGCGTTACCAATGTCGAGATTATTTTTTTTTAATTATAGGTAGGTAACATTTTTCGGGCCATTTTTGTTTGTTTCATATTTTCACTGTTTATTCTATAATTGAAAGTTTTGAAAAAATGGTTATATTTTATAAAGAGACATCATGTTGTCTCCGTCCAGAAAAGGAAAAAAAGCAAGTTACTTTTAAGAGAAAATGAGATTACACATTCTTTTAATATCTACAGTCATTTTACCAAAAAGTCGACGTCGGCTGATTTGTAATGGCGGCGTAAACAAAAGTAAAGAGATTCGTTTAAATAAGTGCGGATAAGCCGACGGTCACTCCTTCTTTATTCGCGGACCTATTCTTTTTGTCTGTTGGTGTGGTTGGTGAGTGTGTTCGAGATTGTGTTTATGTACCAGATGAAGGTGAAGGTTTACAGTGTCGTTGTTGATGTTTTTCTACACTGACAACGTGGACCATGTACCGTCGAGTTTAAATGTTGACCATCTCATCGTTACCCATCGTTACCGCTGGCGCCGATACTAATATACATATGGGTGTTCTTAACTGATGTGAGCCCTTAACAATAAATTGCGGACCCCTCTGGCACTCTACTGAAACTGTTTTCTGTATCTATGGGTAAAAAATGATTAAAAATTTATAATTATCAAAAATAATATTACATATTGTCGTACATAACCTAGGTCTACAGCTAAATTCTGAATACTTATAACATTTTTTATTTACCTTGGTTTTGAAGGATAATAAATATTTTCTGGACTATGTATTTATATCACTATAATCTTGTGTTAGTTATTATGTAAGTTAGTTATTATTTATAACTGCTGGTAATTACTATGCATATAATTAATCATAGTAACTGTATATACTCATACAGTTACTTATTATATATCATTTTGATAACATTTTTAGTTTTCTCGTAATAATAAGTTTTTATAAAAAGTATAAATTTATTTAGAAACAAACCCGTTTTTAAGATGAATATTATACATATTGTGAGGTATATAATTATAAATAACATTTTCTGTATATAATTTACGATACTTTTTTTTCATTATAAAACATTTTAGTGTATAGTAAGTAAAACAAAGTACGAACAACGAAAAAAAAATTATTATTCATTCATAACAGTGGTCTCTTGTTTTTTTTTAAAGAACCTCAGTAGACCGAGCACTACAGTTTTCTATTAGCAAGCCATTTCGAAATTTTAATAAAACCTTTGTTTGATAAATGATCTCTTTGGTTGCCATGTCTCAGAATAAAAGATTGTTCTGCTGTTGACAGTACAGCAATTTCGATGTATTTCGTATAAAGTTGTCAAAATAATGCTTTTATTTTCAAGCGTGTTTGAAAAAAAAGATTTAATTTGACCTTCTAGTTCATCTTTAGAACAAGATTGCCTTTAAAAAGGTTTTGTCATGTCAAGTTAAAAAAAAAGTTATAATAAGTGCTATTAAATTATTCTAAAACTATAAGTACCATTTTTTAAAACATATCATATTCGATACAGACAGAGAAATAGAGAATATTGTAAAATAAACTCAATAATTAAAAGTAAACTTTACCTCTAAAGAAAGAATGCTTTTCAGTTGATAAAGTTAAAAAAAATATTATGTCTTAAACGTATACATGTTCTACATGGTATACATGTTAACCTTTCCAGAAATTAATAATATATTTTAATATTTCCCTTCATATCATTTTATTTTAAAGAATATATTAAAAGATAAACTTACTAGTTCTTATTTTAGTACTATATATACCATTCACTAGTTTCTTATTAGCTGTGGGAATAAAAAGAGGAATTCTAAAAACAATAAGGAATTGGATCTGGCATGTTAGAATTATGTCCCGATCCTTTTGCTCTAAAAAGAGTCGATGAAAGAGGTCCGTACAATTTAATTCCAAGGGTCGGAAGAGGATAACTTTACGATCACAAAACGTCAGGTAAATAAAATTAAAGTAATACTTTCTTTTTTTAAGATTTTAAAATGGAAGCATACCATAGCATAGCATAGCATAGCATAGCATAGTACATGGGAAGGTACTAGCTTTTAAAAAAGAATCATCAAAATAAGTTCATCCAGTCGAAAGTCATGAGGTAAAGATAAAAAAAAATACAGTCGAATTGAGAAACTCCTTCTATTTTGAAGGCGGTTAAAAACTTAATTCAAACTTAAAAATCAATAGCTTTAAAAAAATGATTTGACATTTTATTTGTGTGTACATTTTATTTTATCTTATATTTATTTATTGGTTTTGAGTCAGTATTTGATCCTCTAAATAAAACAATTTTTAATAGAAGTTTTGACGTTAACAATACTTAATATATGTAATATATAATTTCTTTACATTATAATCTTTTACCTCATCCGCTCCCTATAGAATATATAAAATCTGATTAAAACTTGTATTTATAGAGTTTAATAATTCAGAACAAACGTATTATATATTACATACATTAATTATAAAGAAAAGTCCCTTACGTTTTTCTGAATTTTATTTTTTAATTCTTTAAAGAAAACAAGGAATTATATATTTTAACACTTTTTGCTATTAAATTTAAAGTCATTTTTAGCAGTCGTTTGGATACACGTAACTATTTACAGAGTCACTCCATCAATTCAAGTGACGCACCATTAGGAACGGAAAATATAAAGAAGTTATAAATGTATTATCGTAACTAAAACTATGTATTGTAGACATAGTAAAGATTACTTTTTCTTATGTAATAAGTTTTAAAGTGTCTTTGTGAAACTTGAAATTGCTTCGGTTGCTGTTAGTGAGACCTTTTTACCTTTTGGGATAAATACGTGATAACTGTACGCCATGGTTTGTTTCGAACTTCAGCTGTGTGATGAATTACTTAATTTGATATCTTTGATGTTACAAAAATTTAAAAATTTAAAAATAAAGCAAATATCAGACCAACAATCAAATGTCGCAGTTACAAAGGTACAGAAGTCAACAAAATAATCTGTCTTTCGGGATTGTTACCTTGTATTGTATAACTCAAACGGGATAATCAAGTCATGAAAAACTAGATATTTCTTATCCCCTCTGTCTTATTTTTACATTAAGATTGTTTTAATACTCATAAACAAAAATTGCAGAACAGAAAAAAAACGATTTATTCTTCTCATAGCATGTTTCGTGGCAATACGAGATAACAGACAGATTGTACAAATATTTTTATTCCAAAGAGTGGGACATAAAAAAATATAATATAAACTGTTATTAATAACTTTTCTTAAGTGCTTATGAAATTAAACGAATCCAAATTTTGTATGCTGATATATTTTCATACAAAGAGGTCCATAATTTAGATAGCTTTTACATAACGAGAGAACAAGAGGGTATAACAGGTGCTTAATGGCATTGAATTTAAATGATTATTATATTATAATAATAAACGATGTGATAATGAAAGTAGTTTGAATTAAATCTTAATTAACTAAAAATTATAAGGTTAAATTGAAAAAGTAATTATCAACTTATTTTAGAGGAAATTATTTTTAAGTATAAAAGATAAAGAAGATACTGTGACGTATGTCACTAACTTCAATATGTTACTGAAATATAGCAATTGTTTTGTATATAAAGATTTGTAAGTGTTGAGATATATCAAGAACTAGTTTCATGTACTAATTCACTCAAAGACTTACGGTCCAATAACTCATCTCATTGCTGTGGCAAGAGAGGCGGGTTCTTGTTACTATCAAACTCCTTGAAATAAGGAACTTCTTGAGATTTTCAAGGCTTTATATTTGAGATGTTTTGAGTCAATGCTTTCCGAATATCTTTAGTTTTCTATATGCTTCAAATAAAATTTAGGTTTTGTTTTATATTGATTATATTTGATAAAAAATAACAATTTATTTTAATTACGATATTAAGACCCGTCAATCATACTTAAAGAGATTCTGCACACATGAACGACGCTTAACTATTAACAAATTAACAGGTTTTAGGTTAAAATCACTCTATATCAAAAAACTACATAATTCCTAATGATATAAAAGGTGTCATTAGAAAAGTCTATTCCAAGCCTGTGCCCCTTTCCCCCCAAATTGTTGTACAGTCTAGTAAAGTTTTGTCCTAATGAATAACTATTTACATTTTTTACATTGTTTCACGACTCAACTTATTGTTACATTACGAGACACTACATTCAGGCATCGGACGCAAACGATCGTGTGCATATTTGTAAGTGTGACAGGAATCTAAAACTTTTAGCAAATATCTATCACCATACAAAACTTCATTTTCAATTAATAATCTCCCATGAAAACGTATGTTATCTTATTTTTGACATTTTACGAAAGTTTAAAATATTAAATTGAACAAACCAGAGGTGACAAAATTATAAGGGTATGTTTGATCTATCCAAACTATTACATTCTTGAAAAGGCAAATATAGGCAATGGGTTTGATCATCTCGCTTCGGATGAAAGGGATAGCGATAGCGGGGCGATAAAGCGGTGGCACAGAGCTCACATTGTTAGTGTGTCAAGACAACGACATCGACAATGTTAAACTTGGTTTTCATACTGTATATCATATAACAATCTTACCTCTTCGCACACACTGACCAACTAAACCAAACATATTAAATGATAGTACAAAGACTACTCTGTCTACTTGCCGCTACTACAAATCTGGCGACGTCACAGCGTCTTCCATACTACCAAGTAATCAATTGACGACCTTTAATTAAAATAAGATTGCTGTCTACGATACACAGAGAGTAAAAGAAACGAAAAATCATTAACAAATATTTTTGAAGAGATCAAAGCTAATGATAACAAAGAAGGAAGAAAACCAGTGGAATTCGGTTAGTCAGGTACGTTTAATCGGTTGGCGAATCACAAATGGTTATTCGACTGAAGTGTGGCTTCAGATAAGGTTGAAATTTCTCATTATTTGAGCAGTTTAATTAAATAGTTTTACACCAATTGCTCCCATCAGACAAGATAAAGGAAGCGTAATGCCATTGTCACTTTAGAAATTCAGAGATTAGTATTGCAATAATGTTGTATATATTGACTCGTATTCGACCTTCGGAGAGATATATATATATATATCTCCGAAGGAACCATGGAACATAGTCCATGTCAATGAGTAGAAAGAAAAAAGTCTACAATATGTGCACGTGCATCTTACCTTGCTTACTATATAGTAAATGATAAAACATTAAAGAACATTAAATTATATTATTAATTAATTTGTTTATAACATTGTTTTGGGTGTAAGTCAGTGTCGCGAAATCATCAGCAAATTCTAGTATGGATTCCGTGTTTTATTATTTGTTGTTAATCTTAAACCGACAACCCCACTTTTCCTCATGACTTGTTAGTTTACGTATTAAAATATTCATTACTATATAATAGGAGAAATACAGCACCTTTCGTAAATAAGCTCGTTGAACAAGAGAATCTTACGTTTTTTTTCTTTGAAAATGATTTTTGGATATTTAAAAGGATTTTTATTGATTTAATTTGTTTTTATATACTTTGAATTACTTGAAGAATTCTTTGTAATGCCATAGACAGTTGGTGACCAAGTTGATTATCGCCTTAATATAATACTCTTAATCCACATTTTAATGAACTGCTTAAAAATATTTAATTTAATATATTTTCACAATTGCTTAATCTCACGATTAGATTGTTTAAAATATTTTATCTTTTTCATGGCAAATGAATTAAATTTACAACTGTAAAAAAAAATTTGTTTTGCTTCCATAATGTATAATTTAGCTACTTGAAATGTTAAATTGTAGCAGAAAAAATACTATTGTAATAAACCATATCATTTTTAGTTTAATAACTATATATTTATTTATTTCTTTGATACTTTGAATCAGTGATCACTTGTGTATCAAATGGATGTGTGAGAATAGACTAGTTTGATGCCATATTTTTTCTCTTCACGTTTACTATCATCCCCTTCACTATATTTGAGGGAGGAGTGAATAATGCATTGCAATTTTATCATATTTCTAGTTAATTTGGTGCAAGTCGTATGCAAATCGTATTTATATTTTTATGAACAAAATTAAATTTATATAAATATATTGATTATTTATATAGTCTTAATTTTAATTTCTTTGTATTAGTTTAAAACGTTTCTCATGGATTATTATTTGCCCAGTTTGCCCAAACAGACTGAACTCTTCATCAGTAATAATATGCCTCATGACATAATACTGTGAAAATAACAATAGTTAGCTAATCTAGCCTTTTCAACGCTTGTTAATCGCGTATTTTTTAAACCTCGAATGTAGCTCAAGTCTATTAGATAAAAAGCAAATACGTGAGCCCATTACAATCTTGCATCTAAGGTAAACCCAAGAAAATCGTAGGAATGACATATCGATAAAGAAAGTTTCAAAAGCAGCTTATATGTGCTAAAGTGCATCCTCTGAGATTTACTTCTTCCAGTTTTTTCAGTAATTATGTTTTTTTATTATTGCTAATACCTATTTTTCTACTAACAAATTGATCTTTTGCAACATGACATTATTTTTTTAAAGATTTAGAATACAATTTGATATCGCTTTTAAACTCCTCAATAGTATTAATATGCATACAGTTGATATAAGTTTTCGCTATTTTCATGTACATGTTCTTAAGAACATTTACATAAAAATAGCTGAATGGGCTTAAGCTGAAGCCCACTCTTAAGCTTAAGCATGGGCTTAAGCCCACTCTTTTAATCCTAAGGTAAGTTATTAATGAACACCGACTCAGAAGTGAAAAAATTGACCCCAAAGGTCAGAATCGAAACTATTAATAAAACTTTTAAAACTTTTAATAATATTTGGAAACATACAGATGGCGCTAGTGGCAGTGACTCTAGTAGGCTTATTATTATTTTCTAAGATATTTATAAGAAAATCACATCAATATAATTTTGTCAAATTGTTCAAACTTAGACGACGCCACAGTGGCCTATAAACGTTTAAAATTGTGAATTGTTCTTATTAATTTTGGCGACTCTAATTAAATTTTATTAAATATTAGAACAAAGCTCATACTTATATATAAAACAGTTCCATTCCCTCTAGTATTAATAATTTTGTTATCTGCATATTCTAATAGATAAGTACTTTGGTACGAAACTGTCTTATAATTACAGTAAATAATTAATATTATTACTTATGAAGTATCTATTTTTGATATTTTACTTTTCATTTTACTATGTTCGTTACAGAAAGCAAGCCTATTTACCAGTTTTTAATATATTATATAATGTTATTAGTTTTTTGATGGCGTGTCCGGGAACGATACGATGCCTGACCACGTCGAAAAATTTTTCACAATATTAGATGAGTATGAATTTTATCAATAATTAGTATGTTCAAATATTATATATATATGCAATCACTATGACTTTCAAAATTGTTTTTTTGTATTACCTTTACGTTTTGAAGTTTTCTTAGTAATTCTAGACCCTTTTTAAAAACATGTATATATAGATATGTGTGTGTGTGTGTATATATGTGTGTTTTATCCTGCTCTATTTCCTCGTATTAAGTTTACAATGCCCTTTGTTTTCGTATCGATGTGTATTCAAGGAATTTAGAGGTAGTTATATATTACTATAATATCTAGTAATCAGATGATGAAATGGATTTAAAATATTTATATAAAATAAAATTTTTCTTAACCAGGAAGTTACTCTGATGGGGGTTCGCGCCATTTACAGCTTGTTTTTATGAAAATGTTAAATTTTAAAAATATGCTCTTATTTCATTTTGACCCTATATGTATAATACATATCCATATGTATGTAGGTGTAATATTAGATTTCAAAAACCTAATACATTTAAAACATGCAAGAATGTTATTTTGGAATATAAAAAAACGAAAAAACATAAGTTAAATAATATTTACTTTGTGACATTTACATAAAATTTAATACAAATGATGTTTTTTTTTATAAACAGCTTTGTTTTGGAGTCTCAACGTGTGAACAAGGCTCAAAGAGACGGACGCGTCGCCTAAATTACATTTGGGGAACGTGCTCATCTCTGTAAGTACCAATTCATACATAATTCCACTCCATCTGTATGTAATGAGTTAATATAGATGTCTTTGTTCGTACATCCGTTCGTTATTAATTTTAAACTCGATTAGATCGAATTAACTAAGGTACGAGTGTTGAAAACTGGTACTTAAAAAAAAGAGTCAATTCTGTGAGTAATTAATTTATATATGTATATAGATTCACATGAGATCATTTTTATTATTTCCTCTTTGTGATAAAAAAGTATTTATAGTAAAAAATCTTAAGTGTACCTTCAATAACTGAGACTTATTTCAATAAAACTATTTTACGGATATTACTCGCGTTGATGGTGTGATACCATCATCTCGTCTTACCGCGAACACGTTTGCTGCAAAGAATTCGAAACGTCGGGTTAAATTTAAAAATGTAAAAATAAACGCGAGTTATATCCGTAAAATAGTTTTATTGAAATGTGTAGTACTCGTCTAAATCTTAGAAAACATTGTACTAAGACTTAGTTCTACTGAAGTTTTCAGAATACGAACCCTGTAATGATACAAGATTCGTAAAAGACTGTACTCAGAGTCAATGAACTGACAATAATGTATGTAATTAAATTTATTTATTTTTAATTACAACATATGTTCTGTTGATCTACAATTGTGAGATCTTAAAATTCAAGAAGAAAGATAGGTTTATAATATTTAAATATATTAATTATTTTACTTAAAATATTAAATTCTACAATATCAAACAGTCTAGATGGAATATAATTTTTTTTAATAAATTATTTATATTACTTACTTGTTCTGATATTTTTTGTTGCTAAGAAACACTATTATTTTATTATACATTTGATAATTTACAAACTATTTATCTAATTTAAAGAGTTCAAGAGACTATAAGAACTCAAATGTCGTCATATTTAAGATATGAATTTAATTCCTTTAAATGTAATATAATACTGATAAGAATAATTTTCTAAATTATTTTTGCTTTGTTTAAATATAATATTCTTTGTTTAAATGTAATCTTGTCTCGAAGTGCCTTTATAATAAAACATACTTTAATTTTTGTAATTTACTATGTATTTAATATGTATATAATGTATCTTTCTACTTGTCGTATTCTAGTCGGGCCTATGGCAATGTAGTATGAAATTCATTACTTTCAGACAAAGGTCTTTGTTTAAAGAAGAAATAATGAAAAGAGGCGCATAAATTTCTTTAAACACACCTTATAATTTGAATATTATAAATAAATTATAAACAATGTAAGCTACATGTTTTCATTGAATAAATCTTGCTATTTTAAATAATGTTCTAGTTTATTTTTAAATAATATATATCTTCGTTATTTTTTACATCACAGCTTTCGAGATTATACTTATTTTTGTTTTATTTAAATACCTTTACTTTCTATTATTTCTTTTACAGATCACAAAATAACTAAATCAATATGATTTTCTGTTCTGTTCTTGACATATCTTTATTTGTTGTTTCAATAATTTTGTGTTTTGTACTAAAAATATATAAATTATATAGAATTTTAAAACTGTCAGTTCAGTTCGTTCGTAATGTCATTAAGGTAATAAAGACTTCGAGTAAAACTCAAATAGAAAGAAACACATTATATGTAGAGATTATTTTCGTATGAGAAATTGCTCTTCTGATCTTATAATACATGAACATATGAAGCAATCGTAATTGTACCGCTCATTATTATAAATATATATAAACTAGTATAATATATTACAATGTGTAATATAGCATTATAAATAATAAGCCCAGATAGGAGATAAAGACGACATCTGTTCATTGTACCTTGTAAGTTGTAATATTCAAAGAGACAAAAGAAGCGAACGTTGTCTATATTTCTGTCACCAAGTTGTTCTTATCTTTCAATTAATTGTACCTCCCAAATTGAGAAATGTGTAATTCTAAGTAAAATTAAGGATAATATCAAGGATACATGTTTAAATAAAATATCCGTTTAATTAATTTTAAATTTTTAAAGACTATTTATTTTTTATTTATTTAGGCTTAGAATAATTATACACTTATATGTCTTAGAGAGGTAGTTCATTCTTACTGCGTCACTATAAATACCCACTGCCGATCAAATCCTAGCATAATTTTGCCAGGGGAGATTAAAACAAACAAATATTGTGTTAGATAATACAATATAGATAATATAAAAAAATCTATAAAAATAAAAAAAACTGTAAAAAGAATATATAAAATATATCTGATCTTTAAGGCCTTAACTGATCTTAACTTGTTGGAGCAGAGCGTGGCTAACATAACAAGGAATGACATAATTATTCTGCACTATGGCTGCAATCTAGATAAACTACCCTCAGTCTAAATACCTAATAGAATCTCAAGATTGTCTATCTCTCTCACAGCTGAATGCCTCAGCTGCTGGTAGCAGGCAGTGTTTGCTATTCAATGATGCCTCGAGCGTGCGACAGACGCCTGGCTCTGATAGCGATAGATCTATTAAGTCTTTTGTAAGGAGATTTGGCTCCGCGTGTACCGTGCATATTGTTTAATGATAAAATATTTAGGCGTTAAGTTTAATATTAACTAGTAATTTTTTAGATTTTATACGAGACGTTGTTTTAATGTCAATTTATTGAGGTTACCTAATATGTTATATATTTATTACATTCCTTTGTAATAATACTGCTAAGTTTATTTTAACTTTGCTTAGAAATATTTAAAAGCCACATTTCACATGATACAGATGACATTTTAATGTGTTTATTGTTAATATTTATCAATTAAATTAATAAGTACTTTTGTGCGTGGAATATCTATGACCGTATGCTTAACTCTTCTCTGCTGTAATAAACTAAGTAATCATAATGTTACAACATACATATTATCTCATACTGATATTTATAAAAACCTCAAGAACACATACAATATGACATATTAATATTCGCTTTGTTAGACGCGATCTTGTTCGTTGGCTGTTAACCTGAAGATATCTTTATTATATTTGAGGAACGTGCTTACGTCTACAAGTATCAAATCATTACACTGTGTGCTAGAGTAAATGAAATATATATATATATATACTATATTCGTAGCTTACGTTTATTTATACGAAGATGATCAAATGTGTGACATTTAATTTGATTGTGTCACGTCCAATGTCAATAATAATTTGGAATGCGGTAATTCACAGACTTATATCTGTTTCAATTAATTAAATAAATAATATTTGTAATAAACATTTTATTTTGTTTTGTTTGTTTGAGTCGAAAAAACTAATCACATAGTATAGTTTTAACCTAAATATGTTAGTAAATGTTAGACAGACAGACACAAACACATACATATATTTTTCATTAAAATGAAGGGCAAACGAGCATGTGTGTGTGAATTTATTAGTAAGAGAGAAAATTTAATATATTTGAAAACTTTCTGAAATAACTTCAGCTTAATAATTTAAAAAAATACTAAATATAAACAACTATCTACAGGTATTTCTTGCTGCGTTCTGCCTTTGTATAATATATGTATTATTATAATTATATAGTTATCAATATAGAGGTATAACTTATAATAAAAAAGCCATATAACTAATATCTTAGTACAAGGTGACACAGGTGAAATATTGCGACCTCCAAAATAATCAAATTTCTTTTAAACTAATACACCTAATAACTTATAAATATTAATATATATTGTTATTTATTCTGTAGTGTATAGTTGTAGTATATTCTGTTAAGTTGGTAAATAAATAGAAATAATAAAAACCTTAACATTAAGCAGATATATAGAAGTATAAACTTTAAAGCTACTTAAAGTTTTACGAACATTGAGTATTGGCGTAAATTCTTTTGGTACTGATACAACAAACAACTTTCCAAGTATTTTTATATTTTTTGTATTATTATTTCGTATTACACTTGTCGTTGTTGAAGGCGTCTTAAATTATTGTCAATTATAAGACAACATATATCAAAGTTTACCACGAGTAACAAACAAGGGGGACAAAGTTACGCGAGAAATATCCTTGTGATATAAATAACTTCTTTAAATATTCCTCCAGCAAATTGAGTTGTCACTTTGTAAAAACTTGAGAGCCATCCTCTTATTTAGTTTACAAAGAATAGATAGTATCATTAAAGATTTACAAGAAAACGCTTTGTGGCTGTAAGAGCCTTTTAATGTTTACTTTTTATAATATAATGCTATTAAAGTTTAATCATTATAAATTTCTAGAAACGTATTAGTATTAACAAAGATCTATAGTTATTTTATTAACAAAGAAATCAGATTAGTTTGATAGATTACAATTTTTTGCTGGTCTATCTATTTTTGAACCAATTTTAACATTAACCAAATCATCTTAAATTCTGAGAAATTACTTTGGGCTGATAATAGTTATACTCATAAGTAGGTACTTTCCATTCAGAAAAAAATATTATCAATCTGTTACTTACTGGACTCTTCTCACGTAAGATCTTTGCCATTAATTAAATGTCTTTATCGGTAGTTCTTTGCATTTAGATGATATATAATTTGACTGAGTTGCTATGTAGTTAGTATGTATATCTTCATAATAAAATACATTTATAGTTCCTCCATTCCCTCATATAAAAGTATTTCCATTGTAAGCTATGTTAATATTTAACACCGATCAAAGGCTTTTGACGTTCCACATCAATTATTCTTTTGTAATTAAAAGTCTACAAATGAAGTGTCAATTGAATGGACTTATTTTGCAACTCTTAAATAAACCTCCAAATTTTCCTATAATTGTATTTATTTATCCTGAGATTTTAATTTCTATAACATTATATAACAACGTGTGAGTGTGTATATTTTAAAGTGACATCATTTAATAAACAAGTATTTAGTAAATAGATAGTAATAGTATTTTCTTACATTTTGTGTGTACCCAAGTGTGTGACCACACTTACATCTCGTCTAAACGTGAACACGATTGCTGCAAAGCATTCGAAACGTCCGGTTAAAATTAAAATGTAATCAAATTATACGCGTGTTTTAATTCGTAAAAAATTGTTTTATTTCAAATAGATAGTAAATTGGTAATATCAATAACATCAATATTGATATATATCAATGTATTTTATCAATGTTATCTGATAGTTCTGATTAAAGGTCATTGAACTGAATACTGTATGGCGTTGTTAATTAAATATGATTTTACAATTTATTAATTATATATATATATATAGATATTAAGAAACTGTACAGTCGAATAGTTCTATGACGTAATAATAAATGTTAAAACCGCAAATAAAAAACATTGTTTGAGGAAATCGTTACTTAGTTCTATTAAAAAGCATCTTATTAAACATAAATAACAATACATTTGTAATAGACGCATATTTACTTCTTCCCGTCACTTTCTGACACAATTATGTATAAAGAAACACTGATGAATCTCATTTGTAAATAAAATATAGATTGAGGGTTAAGTATTAAAATTGTTCATGTTTACATTTTCAACTTTACCGAAATTTAAAATAATTATCACAGTATTTAATGTTGTTTCAATTAGTTTTCCAGCTAACAGAACCGCTGTACAGCTATGTAGTATATTAGTAAAAGGAATCTTGTGGTTCTAGAGGTCATCTGCAGTCAGCTGCCTGAAATTGCGGTCGCTGAAATGTTTACTGACTTTATTGTATTTAAAGATTGAAAGGTAATAAGGTAATTTAAAATATTGTAAATATACTACTTGCTATAAATTAGTTTTAGTTTCTCTGCTTTGCTTTTTTCAATTAAGATTATATATTTATTGTAATTAAGATAAAAAAAGATAATTGCACGATGTACGTTCACTAATAAATCATTCTATTCATAATAAATAAATACTATTCTAAAGAGCTATACGTTGTTAGAATGTGACATTAGTGAACTTTCTAATTAAAAAAAAATCATGAACAGGACAAGAACATTTCACCATAAATAAATATGAATATTGTGATTATGATAAAAAAAAATAAATATGATTTTTTGTATAAATAACTAAACTAACTAAATAGAAAAATTGTTAATTGTACGAGTAATGAAGATCACAATACTAATAAACAAGCTGGTCATTGCACGACAATGGTGAAACTAACAGATGTCAAAGAGCTGGGCTACTAAATATATTTTACTGTAATAGTAAAATTCTAATATATATTTTCATATTTAAATCGTGTGCAAGAAGTACTTCTGATAATAAATAGCGTGTTCCTCTTCTGATGTTAGATATTCATTCAATTAAATTTATCTCAATTAGACATAACGAGCATCTAGCGTGTGAAGCGAATATCGATTGAATAGGTAATGATACAGAGCAATTAAATGGAAGAATAGTTATATACAGATTTATTGTGCAGATTCAAATAATGGAATACCTCTTGTTGTAGATAGATAATCAGATATTTCTCACTGCCGTAACAGAAATATCTGATTTATGAATTTTCAGAGAGAGAGAAAGAAAGTAAGATTTAAAACGAATAAAGTTGATCTGATAAGCCTCTTTCCAGTGTCTAATACTGGACTGAATACGAACCTAGTTATGAAAGCAAAGTAACGGGCAGTTCTTGCCAGTTAACTTTTTCAACTACATTCAGTCTCTTTTATATCGATTGACAACAAGGATTGATCAGAAATCAGTAGCACGGAGATTATTTTGCACAGGGACTAATATCTGTAGTAATGGATATGGACAAAGCCTCGTTATTCATTAAGTAAGCTGAACTTTATTTGTGTTAAGACTTGCGTGATCCATAATAACTCTTATCAATAGATATCCGGCTGATCTCACGATATATTTTTTTTTGTAATTTGTCCGAACCCATACAGCTTGAAGTATAGCAGACTCGCGACGTGAAGAATGTAGTTCACACCGCGATTCCGTAATGCTAATTCCGATCAACTTAATGTGACTACATCCGGATATATAAATAAAAACTAAATTATTGTTCATGACCAATGAAAAAAGCAATTTCCCTGAAAAAATATCATTACATATCAACAATGGCTGAAGTCCAATATTTCTTGTCATTTCTAAATCAATGTTTCCTCTTTTATTATTTACTGTAATACAAAGTAAGTGATTTCTTTTCGTATAGCATTATATACTAAAAAATATATTTCTTTACTTTTTATTTATTTATTTTTTTTTATTGAAAAGGAGGGCAAACGAGCATGCGGGTCACTGATAAAACGTGATCACCGCCGCCCATGAACTCTTGCAACATCCGAAGACACACAAGAGTGTTGCCGGCCTTGGACGTAGGAATAAACGCCATTTTTGAAGGTACCCATGTCGTATCGATCTGGAAACACCGCCGAAGGAAGCTCATTCCACATCTTTGTTACACGTGGAAGAAAAGTACTTGCAAACCGCACAGTAGAAGAACGCCATGCATCCAGGTGGTAAGGATGATAAAGAAGGCGGTGACGTGCTGTGCGGTGATGAAATTCTTCGGCAGGCATCGGATCAAATAGCTCTTCGGAACACTCCCCGTTGTAAATGCAATAGAAGACGCACAAGGAAGCCACGTCTCTACGCAATGCCAAAGAGTCCAGCCGTTCACAGAGCACCGGGTCCCCGACAATCTGTACGGCTCTCCGTTGTACGCGGTCAAAAGGTAGAAGCTGATATTGGGGTGATCCGGACCAGAGATGAGAACAGTACTCCATATGTGGCCGGACCTGCGCCTTATAGAGCGCAAGTCTTTGGCCAGCATTGAAACACTGCCTCGCTCTATTGATCACACCCAATTTCATCGAGGCCAACTTGGCCTTGCTCTCCAAATGACCACGAAACCGACAGTCGCTCGAAATATCGAGTCCCAGTATTCTGATACTTGGCGAGGCGGTGAGGGGTGTGCTCTCGAAGAGTGGCGATTCGACAAATGGGGTTTTCTTGGTGGTAAACGCGCAAACCTGTGTCTTTTGGGGATTAAACTGAACGAGGTTCAGTTCACCCCATTCTGAGACCATCCCCAGGGAGACTCTATAGAAGACACAAGTTTCTTTCGACACTCGTCGACGTTTTCCCGAGAAAGACCTGCACGGCTGGAATATACCGCATACCCAGTGCTGTCATCCGCATAACAATGTATATTGGAAATATTCAACATATCAATGATGTGCAGGAGAAACAGGGTTGGGGATAGCACGCAGCCTTGGGGTACACCAGCGTTCACGGGCTTGGGGTCCGAGCAAAAACCGTCGAGAACGACCTGTATGCTCCGCCCAGTGAGTTAGCTGGTAATCCACTTGCATAAATTCTCGGGAAGCCCATAGTTAGGAAGCTTCGAAAGAAGCCCCTTATGCCATACACGATCGAAGGCTTTCGCCATATCCAGACTAACTGCCAGACCCTCTCCCTTGGTTTCAATAACCGCAGCCCAACGGTGTGTGAGATATAACAGAAGATCACCAGCCGATGTTACTTTTGTTAATTTACTTGTATGTGTGCGTCAACGTTACATCTTTTACTAAAAGATACTAAAAGATAAAGTAATTAAGATTCAATAGTAACCTATTTAGAGTAATCTAAGGGATATCACTAAAACTTAAGTGTCATTCGACTTGAATCAATTCTATTAAATACAAATTTTCAGTTTCAATTTTGTTTTTTAACTATAATTTAGGTAAGTAATATAAGGAACGTAATATATCTCGTAAGGGTTGTGAACGAATAAGTTACGTATATGAAGAGACAGAAGTTAGTAAACGTGGTCAAATAAGCGTTTAATTAAAACCTCTGAGCAGATTACAGCGAGATGAATTAATTTAGAACACAAGTATGATGACACATTGTACAAATCTCAATATATTAGAATATCAACTACAGCTTTATATTTTGAAAATATTAAATACCTATTTATGAAATAATAATGAATTTATATTTAAAATAAATTAAAGTGCAAAGTAGTAGTAGAAATTTAAAATGTTTACAAGATAGAAACACATATAAAAAAAATAACTAAAGATGGCTCTCGACTAATTTACTGCTTTTAGAATCCCTGGTATTATAAAGAATATTTAAATAATCTTTAGAAGTACAGAAGACTTGTTGTGTTCTGAGAAGTTATAGAAACAACTCGTGTTGGTTGTTCCTGTGTGTGGGACATCACCTGTTGTATTTTATAATATGAACTACATATAATTTCAAATTGTATTGTATTTACATATAAAAATATATAATATATTGCTCTGTATGTTTGTCACAATAGAAGTGATTTGTATATTTAGCTCATCTTGGTTCTGAATTATATTTATAAAGTAAGTCTGTTATGTGATGTTAGTATAAAAACTATATTTATATAAAAACTATATTTATATATAAGAGGCTAGAGGGTTGCATTGAACTACTGTCTTACTGAGCAGAAGTAAGTAATGTTTATCCAGTGTAGTAGTGTGTAAATATTTCTTCACATTTGCATAAATTTCAAAATATTTAGAGTTGTATAAATAGTACCTTTTTTAATATGTTGACACATCGGCAGCCGTTTTCTACAGACGTCCCTTCTATAGACAGCATAAAAGTTGTTGTTTTCTAGAGGAAGACGGAGGAAGATCGCTGTTTACAGGTTTTGGACAAAAATAATTATTAATTTACTTAAAAGTAATTGGGGATTTTTGATTTGTTGCTGTAGCCATTTTTTGTGTTGAATACAAATTAATCGCTCTCTTAATAAATTAAAATAACAAGTGGAATTGAACATTTGACACAATTGCCTAATGGTTTTGTTTCCAGTTACGATCTTCGTTGTATTTAATTAATGTATCTGTGATAGCGCATACAATTGTAAATGTACTTTTTTATTTATTAATCAGCAAAAACTAGATATTAATATAGTAGTTTTATTATATAATATATGTATGTCCCTAACATATGTGTATAAATATTAACTATGTTTTATTTTCAACGCGTAATAAAACTTGTATACTGACAAGATGATGACTTGAATATAGAAGGAGATGTAAAGTACATTGTAGAGGTCTCTTACAATGTCCATTAAATATGTATCACACGTCCACGCGTGTAATAAATATTCACATACTATTTTTGTACTTAAAAGCATAACATTGGTTTGTATGATTTTTTTATAGTATTTTCTTTTTAACTTCATATTGTATAAAAAAAATTACCTAAATTCATTTTTTCAATATTTAATCAAAGCTATAATCAAATATGTAATCCTCACAAAGCTTCACAATGCTGTTAGAATCGTGCACAAGCCGCGTTGCCTGACAACTACGTGACTGTGCTTTCACGTTTGAAATTCATTAGTATAAAGCAGTTATCTGAATTACACGACGACACCTCAGACCAATAAGATACGTAGAGAATAACTGACGAGAGTTTAACAATTGTAGACATTTAACCTATAACTAGCGTTCATTTTTATAAATTCTAGATGACTCGTTCGCTTCAGGTATAAGAGATTAATATTATATAGAGATCAAGAGATCAATAGTAGCTAAGAGTCTATTCATCTCTTACACAGCTACAAGACGATAATTTAAAGTTATCTCCATCAATAATATTACTCGCTGTGCTCACAAATGATCGATCTTTGTTAACAGCAAGTTGTAAGAAGGATTTCCAACAGTACTTGGAATTAGTTCACCGTGTAACTAAGGATATTAAACTTAATACAATGTAAATTGTGAATTTCAATATATCTTTCTCTTTAAGTTTAAAAAGCAATGTTGTGTAAATAATTATAAATGATGTTTATTTAGCCTATTTCACGTAATTATTATTCTATGCTATGCCTCTATTATTTTATATAAAGTTATGAATGTAGCATGTAGCAAAAGTGTCCACTTGGATCACAAATAAAATAATATGATTGCTATCTATAAATGAAAAATATATGTTGAAAGTAAAATAATAATGTTTATCGTATTCTCTTTCACTATGGAGCCAAATGAATTCTGGCCCTTTATTATAAAAAACTACAATAAAAATAAGCTAAAATACGGTAAGACATCTTCAATCATATTATGAATGACTTTACTGTTACGGGTGTTAAGTTGATGCATGCATCAGTAAAATTGCTTCAATGTATATACTTAATCTCTGCATAAGTGAACAGTATGTTCTTCATGAGAGATAAATATCTTTAAACCCATATCGAGAATCCATTTTAAAATTTCATTTTCAATATACTTTTACAAGTTCATTTTAAAGATGGTTTGAGGCAGACCAGCAAGTACTGTTCAAACTGTAATGAATGTTGAATACAATGTAAAAATTTAATATAAAGAATCTCAAATTTGAATCGCCGTAAATGAAAATCAGTTCTGGTAATTAAAAGTAACTACTGCATTTCATAACAATATATTTCGAGTATACGTTTGACAAAAAGTTCTCCAACAATTCGATAAGCGAATTTTTATTATTAAAATAATTAATACACACTTATGATGATATAAAAATCATTGTATTTTCAGTTAATAAATTTATATCCATATATATATATATATATTATATTATATTTGTAAAATATTAACAAAACGTTACAACCAACAATAATACAGTCTTTACAACAGACATCTTTATGAAGATTAAAAATTTTTAGAGTCCTATATCCATATATATATATATATATATATATATATATATATATATAAACTTATATATAAAATATACTAAACTTTGCGAAGTTGCTCAAGAAATCCTTTATATATAATAAAGTTGGCTCTTGTGTGGATTTTATGAATGTAATTTATCATATATTCAATTTCTTGTTACAGAAAACAATATGTTGGAAGGTTCTTAATGGTTTTAAATTATATTTTTTTACCCAGTTTATATTTCAATCACCATTGTTTTACAAAGGAATTCTGTATTGTATATAATTACTTATCTGCACTCACGTCAATTATAAGCCATAGTAAGTAAGCTATAGTAAGCTTGTGGAATGAGATCGAGACTGGTCTGGAATATTGCCATATCATAGTAATCCTAGATCAAACATACTACAGAATGTTAAAAACCTTGAAAATATTATTAAAAAAGCAACAATAAAACAAGTATCATAATTCGATTAGAATATTTTTTTCGTTACTACATTCACAAAACGATTATTAAAATTTTAATATGAAATCAACATTTTTAGTTCGTAGTTGTTATAAATGGTTACAAAGTAAGTTGTACTGTTTAAGTTCGCTCGTTACGTGTTCAGTTTCTGATGTCTGCAATTCATCTGTCTAAGACATTTATCTCATACATACAAATATCACACGAACATGGTGACGTGAGCATGGTATTTCGGTCTTACAGGTGGTCTAAAACACATAATATGGATTCGGTTTAATTTTTTTTATTTAAATTGTCATTTATTCAATATATTTTATTCATGCAGTATTTTGTGCGGTTAATATATCCTATGTCATTTAAGTATTTAAATATGTAAGATTTATATGTTCTGTTTGAGAAAAAGAGTATCATCTTGAATATTACTATATTTTTTCTCTAGAAATCTTATAGGTTCATATTTAGATTTAGTTTAGAAAACTTAAAAGTAAATAATAAGTACATTAAATCAGTTCTTTAATGAACTGAATGCAGTTCAATAATCTCTACATAATAAGTGTCTTGAACTATTTAAAGTCAACTTGATTCCTTTTACAAGAATCCCTTCACCATTGCGGAGGTTTAAGAAGATATCAAATAACTCTCTTTGATATTTGATGGCTAATAAACTTATTTCCATGTTGTCTAAGTTAATTATATAACAAGATAATAGAATTTTAAACATTGACGTTAAGTCAAACATGAGACAATAATTCATTGAAGAAATTAATTAATAATTATTTATATTAGTTACTCTTCTTATTTGACATACATACATACTGTTAAATAAGTATATATATTGAGATGTACCTTAACATTTAATAGTTTTAATCTGATATTATCTGATACCATATTGTTTCATTTGAAATAAAACTATTTTTACGGATTAAAACTCACGTATAATTTGGTTACATTTTGATTTTAACCCGACGTTTCGAATACTTTGCAGTAATCGGGTTCACGGGTAGACGAGACGTAAGTGTCTGTCTGTTAAAATACTTAACATAACTGTTCTATAATCAGTTTAAAAACCGGTGATAAATATGACTCAATTAATAAAGTAAAGAACTCTTACTAATTGCATGATATCGTCAATATTATCCCAATGTATGTTTGATAGTTTGAAACAAGTTATTCAGTCATTTTGTAGTTAGAAGGGCCGAGGTGTTTTCGTTTGAATTCTGTACACATACTCAGTTAAATGTTTGTGTAGAGTAAATGTACTGAAATAAAAGATTGTGACTTTAACTTGTTGGTATATTTAACTGATATGATTTCTTAAATATATTTCGCTAAATAAGATCTACTATATATTCATAAACTGAACGCTTCAATTCAATAAGTGGAAGCTTAATTATACTCAATGGAAAGTTTTAATTATTGGAATTTCCTATTCATTGAAAACTATGAATACGATTATGAAGAATGCGCTAATTATGAACAGTCAGGGAACAAAAACCATTGCTTTTATTAAAACAGATACTGGAAGATAGATTTGATAGAATTAAAGTGTAAATATAACGTAAGTATTAAGTTATATAAAGCATGATAGAAATCTATTCATAATGAACATATCATAAATGATATGTTCACTTCGCTCAACTTGAATAGACTTCTTATACATGCTGAGTATTCAAATGTAACGGAGATAGTGGATCTTGATAATATATTGAAAGTGATTTTATTTTATCGAGATAGTAAATAATAGTACAATATTGAAAACATATAAAATAAGTTGTGGCAAAGATATCAAAATGACATGTTCGTAGTATCTATAGTTCAAACTCATATCATTGTTAGTAATGGTAAGTATTGATGAATTATATTAAGTTAAATGATACTATAATATAAGTTTTTGTCTTTCCCTGCAATCTATACATGTATAAATATTATGTAGTCTTGGTATAATCGTAGGATTGTCTCTGTTAAAATTATATGTTTTTAAAATTTTAGTTTTATTTTGTGATAAACTCTTTTCATCAATGTCCCTAAAATAAACAATTTAATACATTATATCAGTATACTACATTTTGTTTTTTCTGTTACCTATTATTATATATTTATTTATCGGTATTGCTAAATATTTCAAACATATTAACATTAATATAAAAATAAGAATTTAAATCATCCTCCATCAATACTGCCCTGGCTTTGTCAGCCGTCTTAATGACGCGATAAGTGACAGAATATCAAAATATATATAAAACCTTTACATTCTATACATCAATTTCACTCCCATTTTATTCAATAGAGAAAATCTTTGTCTTATAATATAGACCACAAAGATCAAAAAGAACTAAATATTGTAAAACTGATTTAACTTTTAATTCTGGTGTTATTTATACCAGTCACTTGGATGTAGTTAACTAATTACATCAATTCAAGTGACGCACCATTAGGAACGGACAATATAAAGAATTTGATTGTAACTAAAAGAAATGTTTTATAGACAATAGTCCCTATTGTAAAAATCACATTTTCTAATATAATAAGTTTAAAAGTGTGTACAAAACCAAATTTACTTCTCTTGGTAGGATATCTATTTCCAAATATATCAAACGCTGGTAAAGCAGACGTCAACAAAATTAATCTCTCTTCCGGGACCATTATCCAGTCTTTATTACTCATGCGGGACGATCAAGTCACGCGACGTAGTTTTTTATTAAACCCATTATTGCTGATTCATATTACCATGCTAGATGACCGACAAATTGCACAAATATTTGTATTTCATAATAAAATACAAATATTTGAAAACATAGAAAAATTATACATTTTGTCGGTATGAAGTCGTTTAAAGTATTCATTAAATTAAACAAAATCAATTCTTTAAATAAAAATCAATAATTTAGAGAGATACCTTTAAAATATCGAGCAAACTGTGGGTAAGATAGTTCATAAATGGAATTGCTATAATATAAGGGATGTCGTAAAAGTGGCCAAGATATGATATTCTAGGCTATTTTTTGGGTCGGTGGTTTTCGCAGGACGAGTATTCCACAGTTTGTTTTCCAATATCTTTGAGATGGCGCATCCTACTTCGTGATTAGTATCCCACCTTATAAAATTTCACACATCTAAGACATACAAGTGTTACAGACTGATAAACGAAAGGACCAGTAATAGGTTTATAGTTAACTTGCTCAATGTAGTATCGGGTGCGAGGTATAAAAGTAACATCTACTTGAAGATTTTGGCCTTCAAGTTTATTTTATTTTGGTAATTCATTTTAAGAACGTTCTTCGCAGGTCGCATTAGTAGGGTCCTTTCAAATTCGTTAGGTAAGGATGGGAGCGTGCAGAGTGAAGATGAGCGTGTATGGGCATTTTAAAGAGGCCGCATTACCTACACCTGGGTCGGAAGTACCAGGAAGTGTTTGTACTGCTCTCCGTGCATCACGACGGGGCACCTGCATGGTACTAAGAACATTCGTATTTAATTATTTAATAATTATCAAAGATTTGATTATTAAAGTAATGAGAATTTAAAGTTATCATAATGGACTAAAAATATTTTTTTATAAGGTTAAATCAGAAAAAATAATTACCAACTTTTTTAATATGAATATATTTGAAAGTAGAAGATGATATAGATACTGTGATACATCATATAAAATGTATGTGCTTCTCTTTATAAAAATAAGAGAAATATCGATCCGTAGTTCGGTGTATTAACTCACTAAGGCTTGCGGTCAAATAAATCGTCCTATTGCTGTTGCGAGAGGCGGATGCTTGTTACAATGCTCAAGAAATAAGATATTTCTGGACATTTTCAAGACTTTATATTGTCTTTATTTTTATATCATAGACTTAGTTTATGCATTATATTTACAAATGTCATTTAGTTACTAAATTGACGTGTTTCACTTAAAAAATTTGGTTATGCTTTTTATTGTTTAAAAATATACCTCTCAAATAGATAATAATAAAATAAATTAATTTCTGATTTTAAAATATTTTCCACGATTTCCAATATACTATAACAAATAAATATGCCATAGAGAGATTTATAGTCTGTGATTACACCACGTCGTTGACATAAGCAATACTGATCAATACAGCTAGAATTGAACGTATCTTCAGATTGATTAAAATTAAAAGTAAGTTCATCATATTGATACACATAGAAAGATAGAACATTATCTGGATAGAGACATTATACTGTTCAAAGTAAGATCTTTAGAAAAATAGAATAGAAAAGTCAAAATACCGAAGATTTCCAATAATATTTTTCCAAATCACTGGACTTGAAAGCGATTCTCTACTTATCCTGTAACGAGAGGTCTCAAGACGATCTCAAGGAAAATCGACACAATTGCATGTATTTAAAGATTCTTGATCTATTTTGTATAATTTAAATTAATTACAGAAAATAATGATAGCAATTCGTTACTAACAAGAGGTATGTAGTTAAAACATTTTTTGGAATGCGTTTTGATGAGATGTTCACTTTATGGAGACATGGTATGAAATAGTATCCACTTTGGTTTTAATACCGGCTTTTATTTGGTTCTTATAACACTCTTAGGAAGATTTGTATCACTTCATATTCCAAGGACCTATCACAAGGTAAGAAAATATAATAAACTTTTAAGAAATCGGTTTACCCATTCCACTTGAGAATTGTCAGAAGTATAATTGGAAAACTCTTTTTTTATGATTTCATTTGTATTTTATATACATTTATATATTTTAAGTAAATTGAAATAAAAAACTAAAAGTGCAATCTTTAACAAACTAATAACTTTAAAGACATATAAGCTAATGATTACAAAGAAGCAAAGAAAACCAAAGACATTTAGTTAGCCATTTACGTTTAATCGGTCGGTGATTCACAAACGGTTATTCGACTGAATTGCGGCTTCAGCTCAGGATTAAATCTTCCATTATTTGAGCAGTTTAATTAAATAGTTTGCTCAAAGTGCTCCGATAGGAGGGATAAAGGAGTATAATGCCATTGTCACTCTAAGATTGAAGAGATTAGTGTGACAATGATCTTATATATATTGACTCGTATTGAGGGACATTTGAGCTTGACTCATTTTTGTATTTTCACCCAAATTCGATGATTTGATGTATCTATACTAACTGTACTATTTTAAGGAAAATTTTGTCGATTGTGTTAAATATATTAAAAATATAAAAATGTAACCTGTATTCGTATACTTTTAATTATGAAGACTTAGAAATAATTTTGGCTTTACTAGGCTGTACATACAATTATTTTGAGGATGAAATTGGTTTTATTTTAAAATGTTGGTTTCCTTTCTAATAAAACTACTTTTAGTGCTAGGAATTGCGTAACTTTTTTTTATATAATCATCTTAGAATATGGTAGTCACTTTTTCACAAATATTTAAACTAAAGCGATATATTTAAATATAGAAGTACAAATTATCGTTACTGCTTAATTACTATTTAAAAAAATCTAATAAGTTCTAGTAAGTTTAAGAAACACTATCAGTGAAGAGCAAAATCACAAATAGAAGGAAGTTTCAAACTGTTTCGCTTCCTTTGTGACGGTTCGAAATTCTATCAGAGTAATAGGAAAGATACAAAACCATTTTCCGGTTGTCTCACTTACTTATTTGTTTTATTTATTAAGTACCATCAGCTATTCATCAATTATTATCAAGTGCCACAACTCGGCTACAGAAATTTATATCTGAAATAATTGTACATTTAAAGAATTGTAATATGATATGCAAAGAGAAAACTCGTTTCTTGCAATTCAGATAAGGGCGGGACTTTGTTAATTAAAAAAAATATATCACGATCTTTAATCAATTGTAACAGTATAATTACATTTGTAACATAATACTCACCACATTTGTAACACCATTTACATTTTATGTAATTAATTGAACTTAAGTTATTTTAAAATTTCATATTCGTTTTATGTATTTTCATTTTATCTTTTTCTTTTTTTTAAGTTATTAGTTTTTTATAATTTTTAACATAATTAAATAATATCCAATTGATGATACTTCTAGATAAAATAGTATTTTTTAAACAGCTTTGTTGTAGAGTTTCATTGTGATGTAAACAGGACATATCCTGTTCGATTATATCAAAGAGACGGACGCGCCGCCTGAATTATATTTGGGGAACGTGCTCATCTCTGTAAGTACCAATTCATACATAATTCTGCTCCATCTGTATGTACTGAGTTAAAACAGATGTCTTCGTTCGTTCATCTGTTAATTATTAATAGTAAACTCAATTACATCAAATTAACAGAACAATATGCCTTAAAATGTGGATAGTCGGATGAGTAAATGTATACTACCTAAACAAAGCATCAAGTCTTAAGTAGTTTATATATGTATATAGACTTAAAAAGAATATTTTTATTATTTCATCTTTGTAATATCAAATAGTATTTAGTAAAACATATAATTTGACTTTTATTTTGTTTAATAAACTGAAGTGTACCTTCAATTACTAAGAACTAGTTCTACTGAAGTTTTCACAACACGAACCCAGCCATAATAAAAGAATCGTAAAAGACTGTACTTAAAGTCAATCATCTGACAGTAATGTATTTATTTAAATTGTTTTATGTAGAGGGTAAAAGTTTATAGTAAATTGTCAAATATTAGTAAACATTCCTTGTAGTATATAAAAGATCAAGGCACTTCACTTATTTATTTATGTTGCTATGAAATATAGTTTTATAATACATTTGATAGCTTACAAACTATATATCTAAGTGAAGAATTCAAGAGATTATATTATCTTAAATGTCATCATAGTTTACATATGAATTTAATTCCTTTTTAGATAAGAATAATAATACAAGTAATATTAGCTTCGTTCAATGAACCGTATTAAAAATATTTTTGTAATAATGCCTAAATCACAATATTTTATTATATACAAATTGTAATATGCTTATGCATCCTGATTTTCGAAAAACTTTTTTCCTTCCGATCTGTCTGTCTGCGTGTCTGTCGAATTTTATTTTTCGAATTTTGAAAAACTAAAGATATATTTGGAATCAGCATTTAAATGTAAGATTCACTTTTCAAAATTATGTTGATTGTCCAACGGGAAGGTGGTCAGATTGGCCGCCGAAGTTACCGAAAAATGGAAAAAAAAATTCGAATTTTTAAATTTTTTAAAATTTAAAAATTAATTAATTAATTAATTAATTTAATTATTTTAATTTTTTTTTTCTTTTGTTTGTTAATTATAATTTGCTGATTAGGAGTTTTTCATAGCGGCAAGCTCGATTGCCGCGTGTCAGATGTTTTGACATTGCCTGACTTTAAACAACGTCTGAACTCTCCCTGAAGCAAAAGTCTAACCTCCTGAGACATTTACATTAAACGCAAACATAATAAGATTTCTACATTTACTAGCTTTTAATTATTGAATAGTAATAATTTGATTTGTGGTTTCACTGGTATTTAAATTTACCCACATAAAGAATAGATTATATAGATTTTATGAAATTGATTATAAACAATCGACGCAGCAAGCAGCAGCAGCAGCAAAGCGACGCAGCAACGTGCGCGAAACAGAAACGCTCTATGGGACACATTTTATCAATTATCTCGAAAACTACAATTAGGATTCGGCTGATTTTCAATCCAGAACGAGTTTTGCTCATTATGCGCATGTGTGCAAAGTTTTGTGCATGTAGCTCATAAATTGAAGGAGGAGTATGGTAACAATGAGTTGAAAATTTGAGTAGTAAAGAGCTTCGCTTCGCTCAGCTCAATCTTGAAACTTAGACTTGAATGAATGTCAAAAAATCGATCATCAAAATGGAATTAACTGTGCAGTGGCTTTATAATATAAAATAATATTCATTGTTAATCGATTTCTATAGACTGCTATGATTACATGTATCTTCGTACTTTTCATATCCTATTTCGACCAACAGCAATGTAATATGACATTAATTATTTTAAAGACAAGGGTCTTTGTTTAAAGAAGAAATAATTTAGCGACGCGCATAATAAATTTATTTAAAAAGAGACCTTAAAATGTAAATATTATAAATAAATTAAAAATAATGAAACCTACGTTTTTTCATTGCATAAATTTTGCTATTTCTATAAAATTATGTAGTTATTCTTATATAATATAGTTATTTGTACGGTATTTTTTTTATTAGAGCTTTGGAAATTGTATTATTTGTGGTTTCAATAATTGGTTTATGTAATCAAAATATATAAGTTATTGAATTGTTTAAGGTTCAATTAGAAATATATACTTTAGATATTATTGTCGTATGAGAAATCGCTCTTCTGATCTTATAATACATGGGCATACGAAACAATCGTAATTGTACTGTTTACCTCAATAAAAAAGTATCATATTTGTATAGTATAATATATAATAAATATTAAGCACACACAGATGAAGATAATGACATAACATCTGTTGATTGTATCGTGTAAGTATTCAAAGACACAAAAGAAGCCAAGGGTCGCCTACGTATCTAAATCTCCACCTATCTGTCCTCATCTCTATTACTTGGGGTTCCTTAGATATATTAAACAAGTTCTCGCAAAAAGTTCTAGAACCGACTGACGGCCTGACTTCAATACTATCTGAGATTGAGAGCTTGTGGTATGTCATAAACTTATTTTTTTTATTATATTAGTTTATTCATTTTAAAATATATAAGGAGCACAAGTTTTACAATTTAATTTAATTTGTGAATTCATATCAATGATAATAAAGGATACATTTTGAAATATATATCCATTTCATAAATTTTAAAATGCTGCAAAACAAGACCACTCATTTTTTTATTCTTTAGGCTTAGGATAATTATACAAAGATCCTTATCTGTCTTAAAGCAATTAATTTTGTTAATTCTTGCGCTGTCACTGTTACAAACTGTAAACAATAGACATTGTTGAACAAATTATAAAATAATTTTACAAGGGAGAGTAAATTAAAAATTTTTTCAGTTACATAGAATATATATTACAAAAAAAAATCCTCTACAATAAAAATATATAACACGGTAAACAAGACTTATCAATCTTTTATTTTTTGTCATAAACTAAAAAAAATATTTAAACGTTTGCTAGCACTGAAATTCATAAAACATACAATACATAGAATATAGCATATTAATTTTCGCTTTGTTAGACGCGATCTTGTTCGTTGGCTGTTAATCTGAAGGTATCTCTATTATATTTGAGGAACGTGCTTACGTCTACAAGTATCAAAGCATTACACTATGTTCTAGAATAAATGAAATATATACATACATACTATATTTAGCTTACGTTTATTTATACTAAGATGTTCAAATAGACTGTGGACATTTAAGTTTATTGTGTCACATCGAATGTCTATAATAATTGTGATTGCTGCAATCTACCGACTTTAACGTATTGAAATTAATTAAATAAATGAAATTATAGTGATACAAAAACGACAGTCACATATTAATTAATTTATGTTTGTCTTATATAACAATATACACACGTGTATATGTATATATGTAGACACATATACAAATAAACGTGAACGCACACATATATAATCATACATGTTGCATTAGTTTTATATCATAACATTATTGTAAATTAGTTTTAGAACATATGATTTTGTATGTCTACAAACAAGTTAAGCCTTTTTTTTATTATTATTCCTCTTGAAAAAGCTTCATGAAATATTAGTAATGTGAGTTTTGTATATTAATAATATATACTATGTAAAAAAGGGTCCTATGGCGTGAACTTCAAGTGATCTTCAAGTTCTCACGTCTGTAACTCTCAAACCTCAAGATACTATTAGTATGTTTTGTGTACATCTGGCACTCTATGCCTGCAAACTAAGAAACCGTTGGAGCTAGACAGCTTACTGACTCACTTCCTGACAGACACTTACATTCCGTTTACCCGTGAACACGATTTCTGCAAAACACTCGAAACGTCGGGTTAAAATTAAAATAGATTTAATTGTCGTGTTTAATATATCGATTTATCTTACATTCAAAAATGAATTCCATCTTCTCAAACTATTAAGAATGCATTGATTAAAATAATATTTATCTTTCAATGATTTCAATTTGAAAACCATTTATCTCGTATTAAAATAGGTATAAATTTATCTCAAACACTGAACTTCAATTTATTAAAATTACTACTTATTAATAATAAAATTTTAGAAATAAAACAAAAATAAAAAATACGTAAAAGTAAAATATTTATATTTTAGATTTATTGATTTATTCATTAATTGTGTTTTATATCATAATAATAACTGTGAGAAATTTCGTATTCGATACAGTGTCATATATTTCATATTGAGTCAATTTCCCTGGCCAAATTATGTCTAATTGTCATATAAAGTTAAACATTATTATGAGTTGCTGTTATTAAATTTTTATATATTCTTATCTTCTAGTATTCGAGCAGAACATAGTATATAGAACATATATTATTGTCAGTTAGTACAAAGTCATATAAAATCGAGATGTTATTTGTTACCGAATATATAGTGATAACAGGTGAGAGATGAAAAAAAAAAAGTAAACGAAACGTATTAAAATATTATGTAACTGTCAGCAGCATCTTGAAATAGCAACAGCTTGTACATTTTTAGTTTCATCCTTCAATTTAAACTTGTCTTGAATACTTGAATGAATTTGACTTTCATATTTCATGAAATTTTTTAATTTTGTAAAGATATATATATAATATAGTGAAATATACATTATTTTTAATATTTTTTTAAAATATGTGTTTAATTGTTATAAAAACACATTATTATTTTTATCGTTATTCATTTTATAACTAGCTGTTAGAAATTGATAAAAGCTTTTTTCTTACTGTTAATTTTTTATATTTGGTTTAATTTTGTATGACGGCTAATTATAACATTATTATTTATTATAATATCAGACAACATTCGAAATATCAGTTTGTAATTGTTTCAATTAAATTATTTGTTACTAAACTACATACACAAAACAAAGCAGACTCTGTGTGAAATGGTTACACGAATTAAAAAAAAATAATATTAACGATTTTCTTAACATGTATATTATACTTCTGTCAGATTAATTTGCTAGAAGTAGGGGATTACCATACCATATATTTCTTTCTATATAGATAATATCAAGTTCAAGTGAAATCCGAAGTGGCTTAGTTTATCTTTCTAGATAGAATTGCAAAGTTATTTCCGCTTTAGGCTTCGTGTTCACGTTTACTGAAACCGAGACTCAGCTCAAAATTCACTCTTATATTAACATAATATACATATATAAGAGTGAAGCGGTCTCTTTTATAACTTTCAGAATATATTTGTTGTATTCAAATTTAAAACCTATCTTTATACTAAATAGAGTTAAATATCATAGCTGGAAATCTTCAAGCACTTTGTCTTCGCCAGACTGTAATATAACTTTTTACAGATCATTATACAAATATGATGGCTTGATTCACATAGTCAAGGTAAAATTAGTCACTGAGGTACATAGGGTACATAAGGTTTAAGCCTTAATAATTTGATTTAGTTTTATAAACATATTTGTAAGCAAATTAAATTGAGATCATAACATCACTGCAAACATATAATATAATAGAATATATTGTAATTTTGTCAAAAATACATAATATACCTAACTTTATCTGTCTTTATAAACACGTGTATAGATCAACAATGGAAATATATTATAAATTTATCTGTTCATCAAGTTCATCTACTCCCTTCCCCACAACTTATAAAACAGGCCATCAGTCATGTTCTAAAACATACAAATACATACATTTTAAATAATTATAAGGTTCCTGATAAGGAATTTAATCGTTTTTTTGTAATATCTTTGTTTTGAAAGTGTCCTGAATAAATTTAGACACTTTAAAAATCTAGATACTTATTATATGTATGTATGTGTATGAAAGGCTTTTATTTAGCTCTATTTTCTCACGACCTGATTATATAATTGACTTCATTTGATATCAATAGAATCGTATTCGCATAGAGATTATAAGTTTTTTAGAGACGTCGACCACGAAGATGTATAGTATTTTTTTTGAAAACTGTAAATAGCATATCGTCGATTTCAAAAAACTAATGGCGCAATAGGGGGGGCTTGTGATTCCAAAGCATACGTTTTATTTGGGAAAAAATATATTGTTTTTTTAGTATTTTAAGAAAATAAAAACAAATGTGTTAACATATTACCTATTAAATAAATTGCGGAATTATCGCTTTTTTGTTTTTGCTTTAAGTATTGATTGCATTTAAATATATTCATATCAGGAACAAAAAATATATAGATTGTCAGATTCAATCTGGTTTTTTAATATTTAACAATAATTTTCTTTACTTACATTATATTAAGTGGTTAGTATTATAAGGACCGTGTTATATATCTCGTAAGGGTCGTGAACAAATAAGTTACGTGACGTGTTCAAAGAGACAGAAGTTAGTAAACGTGGTAAATAAGCGTTTAATTAAAACCTCTGAGCAGATAACAGCGAGATGAATAAATTTACAACACAAGTTCAATGACTGATTGTGGGAAATAATAAACTAATCTCAACATATTAGAATATAATATTTTCTTAGATTTTCACCAGTACACATTTGAAATAAAACTGTCTGTCTGTATCTGTCACAGACACTTACATCTCATCTACCCGTGAACACGAATACTGCAAAGTATTCGAAACGTCGGGTTAAAATGAAAATGTAACCAAATTATACGCGAGTTTCAATCCGTAAAAATAGTTTTATAATTTTAATACTTCTTGTTTGACGATCTTATTTACACTTTTAATATATTCGTTATAACTTTAATTGCAATGCTTAGTTCAATCTAATGTAACCGAAAGATTCCATGAAATCATAGAATTTTGCTAAAAATTTAATATGTTAAAGAACTTTATACGTCAAATTTCAGTTAAATTTGACCATCCTTTTATTATAGTTAGCAGTAAAAAATTAAAATATATTAATGCATATCAGTAAATATATGTAAAACTGTATTCAACATTATATTTTATTATTTTAATTCAATAGTTGCATATTTTTACCACTTAAAATTTTAAAATACTTGACATTTGTGAATCATGTCGATATTTTTGTTTTTTCGTTGTAGTTGCGAGAAAAACTATTTTCGTAAAACTCAGTTTTTCCTTCCGATCTGTCTGTCTGTATGTGTGTTTGTGTGTCTGTCGAATTTTATTTTTCGAATTTTGAAAAACTAAAGATATATTTGGAATCAGCATCTAAATGTAAGATTCACTTTTCAAAATTATGTTGATTGTCCAACGGGAAGGTGGTCAGATCGGCCGCCGAAGTTACCGAAAAATGGAAAAAAAAGTTCGAATTTTTAAATTTTTTAAAATTTAAAAATTAATTAATTAATTAATTAATTTAATTATTTTAATTTTTTTTTTCTTTTGTTTGTTAATTAATTTGCGAGTTATAATTTGCCGATTAGGAGTTTTTCATAGCGGCAAGCTCGATTGCCGCGTGTCAGATGTTTACATATATATCTTATTTATTTAGTTTTTTCACAAAATCAAGGTTTATTTTCAAATTAATTCAAAAGTAATTGGATTTTTTAAATATCTTGTGGAAGTCATTTATTCTTTCCATCTCAATGGACAGACATTATAATCACAAGCGGAAACGAAATTTTGCAAAAATTGCCTAATGGTTTGTTTCACATAAATAATGATCTTCATAGTAATTAATTACTATATCTTTGACAGCACCCTTTTTCAAATGGAAATGTACTTTTTAATTTAATTATTATTAATAATATATAATTATTTAATTTTTGTCTACAGTATAATTATTGTTTACATAGTTACAATATTTATATTGTAAATATGTAATGATTGATGAAGAAAAGTTGTAGCTTTATTTTGTAATATGTAAGTTTTGTGTAATTTATTTGCAAGGAATAATCAGAAAATTTTAAATTTACTTACACGGTTACCCCAGAATAGAATATCTTCGGAGTGGAATTTAGAATGGCTTATTAGAATAGTTGTCATTATGGGATGTTATTATTTTGACGGCATATACGATAAAAATAAATTAAGTAGTGAAGTTAAAGAATTTTGTTTTAGAGAATTTTGATTGTAATATAAGGGATCGTAAACACTAAACCAATACACTATGCCATTTGACTTCATTTTTATTTATTTATTTATTTATTTATTTATTTATTTATTTATTTATTTATTTATCACTTTTAAACTTTAAATCCATATCAGTGATTACTTGTTTACGTCAATTTGAAGAGTCAGGAGGCCCCATTTTGATACCACACTTATCGAAGTAAGCCCTTCTGGACGCTCTCCAGCTTAAGAGTTAAGGTTACGAGGGTTCCAAACGCGCCCTGGTTTTAGAAGGACCACACGACTCAGCCGGGATTTTTTTTTTATCATCAAAATATTGAATTTTTTTTACGAATGATCGTCATCGCAATCAATCCGATGTGAAGTCCTAATATGTAATATATTATAATAAAGAATCGGCAAAAGTGAAGTTCCTTTTAATCTCAAGGCATAATTAAACCTTGAACACCGGCTTGATGATGACTTGAATATAAAACAAGACGAAAAGTATCATACAGAGCTCTATTACGTCGACCCATTGAATATATAACATACATCCAACCATCTTATATATATATAGATATATATATATAGTGTGCTACAAACAAAACTCTAGGAATTAATACATATTTTCTAATAGCAATTTCTTTTCCAATTTACAATATTAAAAAAAAACTTAAATTCACCAAACCTTCCATAATTAAAGCTATAATTAATCCTTACAAAGCCTCACAACGCTGTTACAATCGTGCACAAGCCGCGTCGCCTGACAACTACGTGACTGTGCTTTCACGTCTGAAATTCATTAGTATAAAGCATTTATCTGAATTACATGACGACACCTCAGACCTATAAGATACGTAGACAATATTTTTATAATGAGAAATTTAGCATTTTATAATTACTTATTCGTTTTGTTTATATATACAAATTAATAGATGAATAGTATATAGAGATCAGTAGATGAAGTAGTTAAAGAGGGTATTCATCTTTTACACAGCTGCATAAACAATGTTTTAATCAATCTCCATCAATAATATTACTGTCGGTGCTCACAAATGATCGATTGTTGTTACATAAGTTGTAAGAAAGATTTTCTAAGAGTACTTTGAATTAGTTTACCATGTAACTTAAGATATATATTTGAATATTAAGTATATTAATTAATTATATTAATTTTTAAATATCTTTTTTAAGTTTTAATGGCGTGGAAATAAATAATAAATTTTGAACACTCATTTATGAGTGTTCAAAATCAAACTTTAAAATTTCATTTCCAATTTACGGTGAATGTTCAACAGTCTAGTAAAAACTCTTTAACAGTGTTAGTGTTTCCAGAGCACTATATTCTCGGGGTCTTTAAATAAAGAGTAAATAAAAGGTGGGATCCAGGTGAGCGTGTCACATCGTAGACTGCGGTCACGTTTAACATCACGCTGGATGAAGTCATCCGCAAACATATTTAGTGTAAAAAAAGGAATAAATTTTTTTAATATTCTTTCAGAATACAAAGAGCCATGAACGAGGGCTGTATAGTTTGTGGGTTGTTAGTTTTTGTCAACACATTACAGACATCATAAACTTTACGAATTTACTCAAATAACCCTTGATATAATGTGAAGTTGGTTTCGTTGTGGATAATTTTATGAATTTAATTTATCAGAGATTCCTTAATAATTAATTCAAAAATAATTTGTTATAAGGACTTTATATTTCTAGCACTATTACTATATTAAAAATACATTAAAAGAACAATATTGTATATTTCTTCGACTCGATACACGTCAATTACAACTACAAGTCATAAGCCAGCGTAAGCTTCTCGAATTGGTTCGAAAACAGTCGGGAAAATTACGGTATAATGCGTCGTGAGAACAACCATATGAAATAGTAATCATAGATCACAAAAGCTTAATTACAAAAACAATATAGTATATGAAAAAACATTATGATATGAATAGACATAATAAAACAGTTATCTGTATGTGAATAATGTGAATGTTTGATGTTTAATAGGATTTTTGTCCCTTATCGTGCTATTTAAATTCTTACACATATAACAAACACTAAAATTTTAATATAAAGACACAAGTATTCGTTTGTAGAGCGTACAGTTACATAGTCAAAGACAAAAAACAAATTTTTATATGTGACCAGTCAGACTCAACCTGAGATGTGCGTATTAAAGCAAGAAACATTAATAACATTTCCACATCTATATTTATAATATAATATGTAAATGGAATTAAGTGTTAGTTTAAAACATAGATCGAAGTTAAGATTAAGTGTATAATTATATTTTATAATTATAGATGTAATTTGTAATATATAATTAATATTTGATTTCGCAAATAAAACGAAAATCTGTATTTTTAAGAATAAAGAGAGCATAAAGAAGTATTTAGTAGCAGATATATTTGATATATATTATATATTCTTTTTATAAATTTTAGTTAAAGTATTGGAAATATAATATACATAATATATAATATAAATTATAAAGTAAAGGTATATGTTATAACATAATATTGAATATTTTGATTTGATAGACCTACTTTGTGCTTGTGAATGTTTTAATAAACCCAGACATGTTTAATTCTAAAAGCTTATTACTAAACTTTGTTACCCTTCTGTAGTTTTAACATTGTAATAAACCTTCATTTAACTAACTACTAACTAATAGTTAGTTGTTAGTTAAATTAAGGTGTACAATATAGTATATAAGATAAATAGCAAGAGATAGCATATAGGACCTTTTAACTGCTGCATATTCTCTCCTAACATGAACATAGAAAAACACCAAAACCATGTCTGGATGATTATATAGCTAGCTTTAGCTTAAGCACCCTCTTCAACAGTTATTTATTTATATATATGTAATTAATTATTCACTTAGCCTTCTTCAGGATTCGTATTGTATTGGTAAATATCGTACAAAAAATATATTTTTTATATACACAATTATATAGTTATATAGTAGTATAGTTACATATATATATATATATATATATATATATATATATATATATATATATATATATATATATATATATATATATATATATATATATATGTTCTTTATAGTTTTTTGAGTGTGTCACCTTTATACTGACAAACAGATGCAGCCAGGGGCCTTCATTTTATAACATGTACTGATAAAATAAAAATGACCCAATATGATTATTTTTTGTAATCTTGTGCTTTGTTTAGTAACTCTAGAAGTCTAAAGACCAAGATAAAGACTTGCGTACTCGATGCAATTGACAGATTTTATCAAATTGTTAAACACCTGGGAAAAGCACTGAAAGTAAGGAAGGAGGGTAGAAAAGTGGGGTAAGTATAACCACAAAAGTCTAAAAAGTAGGAATAAACCAACTTCACCTTCTTAAGCAAATGATTGAAAGAACAAAAAACAATTAAGAAAATAACTTGAAACTTGGAGAGTTACGAATAAGAAAAAAAAGACAGGATATGTGACAGAGAAGTCTTCACAAAAGAATTCTAGGATGACATCAAAGTCTGGGCAGGACAGGACTACTGTACACTCAGTAATAATAACCTCCGAAGGACAGCAAGGTAGAGACAGTGTAAAATAAAATCTAAGATATTATCGATTTTAAGTCGGGCTGGATGAACGTTGAGAAAATCGGGAGTTCTGGGAACAAAAAATTATCATAAGCATTAGAAGCAGAGAATAACGAAGTCAGACAAAGGAAATATTATTAATAGTAACAGTCAATTGAAAAAACCTTTAATCAGTTCTTTAAGGATCAGAATGAACTTCAATTATCTTAACAGAATAAGAGTATTTGAAGAATTTAAAGTCAAATTGATTACCTTTTACGAGAATCCTTTCACTATTGCGTGGATATAGTATAAGGGTATAAGTAGATGCAAAAGAGAGGGTATATCAGGTATAACCAAAATTTATATAAATAATACATAAAGAAGTATTGTGTATTTAAAAATTAAAGAAATATTATCTGAAATGTATTATTAGGTAATTGTATTACAGGTTTTTAAAACTGTCGTGTGCATTATACCTCAGGTCTACAAACAGATACTAACAAAAATCTGTTTTGATGTCATTTATACTATCCTATCTAGTTATAAAGCAATTCGTTTTTCAAGTGACATATTTGAAAAGGTTGAACATACTAAAAGACGTCAAATATGTGTTTCATTAAAACCTGTGAAAGTTACACAGCGAGGAGAAGTAATTTACAGCGAGTATATTAAATTATTTAACATGACTGATCTATAATCAGTTTATACACAGGTGATAAAAATGATTCAATTAATAAAGTAAAAAACTCTTACTAGTTGAATGATATCATAAGTATTGTTGTAAAATGAAATGTAGTGTTATTTAGTTTTCAATATTAAAATGTTTTTTTTTTAATAGTTAATGATAATATTTAAAATAATGTAAATGGTATTTAAAATATATTTTTTTGCTTGTTATAATTAACTTTAAAATTACTTCTCTACTTTATCTATGTCTATGAGACGTGACTACAAACAGGTTTCTCTTTTACCTCCAACTTTCGTCTCAGATCTGACTATAGAAGAAGCTTGATGATATTGAAAAATTATGCTATGTTCACATAACAATATTACGGTTGATTTGGACGTTTACATAATCACGTGTTTTTATATTATCTTAAGATAATAGAATTGATTCCTGTCTTTAGAGTATCAATTTCACTGATACTCTAATCTTAATCACTTTGTATTAGACTAGAATATTAATAAAGGTAAAAGAAGAGTTTTGAATAAAATATGATATTGAACCAAAAAAATTTCAAATTTATTACCGAATGCTGCATAACGAATTTCGAAAGTAATTTTAAATTCTAAGAAACTTCCTTGGTATAATGAGGAAAACAATCCACAGACAATTATGAACTTCCTATGAATGAAGAAATCATCTGAATCAATCTGATGATCGAAAGAAATCATCAATTCATTTTTATTATATTTTTTAATTTTATTTTTTTTTTGTTTCGTTTTATTATATTGTTATTTTTGTTTTTAAATTTATGTGACGTCGAAATAAAGTTTTTTTGATTTGATCTGATCTGATCTGATCTGATCTGATCTGATCTGATCTGATCTGTTTCATATAGTTTAAAAACAGATAAATTTGAATATTTTTGAGTTTCTTACTGATTATAAAAGATTTAACCAAGTTTCTATTAGATAAAAAGAATTCTTTAAGCTCAGAATGAAGAATTCAAGGCGAAGACTTTGGCTATGTTGAAGAATACTGTTCCACCATATAATTTTAATGACCTAGATACATTTTAATTAAGTTTTCAATAAAGAATCTATTCTTATGACTTATAATTAATCAATATATATTATATATAAGGTTGAGAAAATAAAGAAATAATCGACCTGTAATAGTACCAAAATAATTTGGTAATAAACAATAATATTATATCATAAAACTTTTTTAGCAACAATTCTGGTTATCGCTCTTGCTTACAAATTGCAGCTCTTTGTTTCAGGTAATTCCCGGCAGCTTTGAATGTTTATAGTTAGTAGCAGGTACTCTCACTATGTGTGCACATTAATATTTAACATTTATGTTACGAAAGTCCAAGTTTCTAAGAACATTGAAGTTCCAATTTTTTTTTAAATGCTTATTTACTATATATATATATATATATATATATATATATATATATATATATATGTCGCGTCATTTGTGGCCGAGCGCGACATCATTTGATTTTCTTCTTTTCTCATAATTAATTTTAGTTTTAGGGTAGGTAGTACTAAAGTACACTATCACAATATTACAGCGGTTACAGACGAATTTTCGAAGAACGTGCTGTCATATAAATATTTTGTTTTTCGAATTCGCATATATTAAAAAAAGTGTGAAAAGTATAAATAAATTTATTTATGAATTTATTCTTTATATTTTGTAATTTATATAAATTTTTAAGGATAAAATCTTATAATGATTAAATATTTTCCCTCGGCTGGAACTTTAACAATGAATCACTGATATTCACATAATGATAACAGTGAAGGCAGTAATGGAACTGAAGGCAAATCATTGTGTATAGTTATCTTATTATAAATCTTTGTTTTTTTTTATATAATCATTAAAAACAAAACAAAAAGAAGGATATAAAAAAGTCAATTTTCTCTCTTTCCCTTTCCTATCTTTGTTATACTATCTTTGGTTTACTTGGTTAAATTTGCCCACTCTGAAAAATATTAAACAAAAAACTAATTTTACCTGGACTTAGTTAATCATAAATTTATTACAGATTATTCGATAAGTACTTATAGATGTTTGGATCGTTTTTAAGAATAACAAAAGTTTTTTAACATTGTCATAAATTGCCTGTTATTATATTGCTCTGTATAAAACCAAACGATCGGGAAGTTAATCGTTCAAAAGCACTATTGTTCGTATTTGTCAAGAGATAACAAACGACTCATTCACGTCGTTCCTCTCTATAATGTGTGTTATGACAGCTGTGCGAGTGCAAACAAACCTGCTTATATTTTTATTGTGATTACTGTTTCACATAATATGTCAAAATATTAGTGTCAAATAATTTGTGAAGAACTAGAACCAGTGCAATAAAATCGATATAACGCCTAATGCTATTTAGTAAAATTGATATTGCAAACCTGACCTGCAAGACAATCAGTATTTAAATGTTGACTTATTTATGTTATTACTCGTTTCAACACGTTAATCTCTGGTTTGGTTTGATTGGTTATATATGAGTATTTGTTTTATTTTTATCTACGTAACGCCGTAACGCTACCCTAAGCCTAAACGACTAATAACGTAACACCAGTCTACGGTCCGTAACAATGAATACATGTGTCTTAAATTGGAATATTAATATTCGTTTTGCGATTAATGAGGTTATTATAAGCTATACTTGCCGTGTATTCATCTTAATAAATAAATATAATATAAACTCTAATTCTAATTGAAAATACGGGTAGTTCTAAAAATATAACATTTATAAATTATTATGATCTAAAACGTTGAGATGACATGAACTTGTTTTCCGAAATAGAATATAAAAACTCTGATAAAATAAATTCAAAACATAAAGGGTTTCTTGAATAACTTTACAAAGTTTAGGATGTCTGTGTTGTTGAAGTGGTGACAACATAGAACAAACAATAATTCACTTCTTACAAGAGAATTGTTAAGGAGGATTAATACTTTAAATCCTATATATTTATATTGAGATAAATAAATACATTAAAAATAAAAAAAATATCAATATTCAATGAAAAGTAAGTGAATAGATTATTAAGCAATATAATCAAAGCTTGTTATGAACAGTTGGAGAACTTTTTGTCGAGAGTATACTCAAAAAATATTTTGATGAAATTCAATACTTTCAATGACATGAATTGGTTTTCAACAACAAAAAAATGAAATTGAGTTCAAGTTTATTACATTTTTACATTGTATTCGAACTTTTCTTGTTTAAATATTATTATGTATTGTTTATTTGTAATCATTTATCTCATACATATTAATATTTACGAGTAGTAAAAGATTAATAAAATTTACTTCTGTCTAAACAGACATATAATGAAATCAAATTAGTAACCTTTACGGATATCAGACACGACTAACTGTCTTCTTTTGTACTAAGACATTCAATCACATTAAGATGTTACAAAAATAATATTTAATACAATTAATTCAAAATAATCTATATTAAATAATTATTACAGTATTTTCAAAGATTGGGAATAAAAAATCGAAAATGTTCATAAAACAAAAAATATCTAAAAGCTTCAATTACGTATTTTTAATTGATTTAAAACGTATTTACAAATAGGTACATTTATGGTCTACATCAACTCATCCTTGAAACATGTAACATAAGTTTATTGTAAATTAAAATTTAAAATGGAGTCACGTTTGCTATCGACTGAAGTCCCGCAGCAGTAAAGTCATTCATAAAAGAATTCAAGATGTCTGACTGTATTCAAGGTGCGAGCTTTCCTTACAACAGGCCTTGATTCATTTGGCTCCATAGTGAAGGAGATTACTTTGTTCATTGTTATTATAATTTTAATATTTGGTCTGATTATGGATATTCATGATTCTAATTGAAGCTTACCATATTATATTATTTATTTAAAAATATTTGTGGGCGAATTAAACAAAATAAACTCTGTCTATATTTCGACAACTCGCATTTAACAGCTGAAAACTGTAATAAACTTGATATCTTTGTATTTAACATTTGTATTTGTATTTGCATATATAAGTAACAGATATTATTTATATATTATTTTGATATTTTACTGTTAATAGTGATCGATCATTTGTAAACACTGAGAGTGAAGTTATTAATGGGGATACATTTATAAATCATTTTACGGCTGTGTAGGAAAACCTAAAAAGTCCCGAACTGTACAACCACCACGTATGCCATCTACAGTGTAAAATCAAAAGAGAAAATTACTTTTCAATTGCTTGTATGTATTATGATAATAAGTGCCCATATCTTAAAAGTTCATTATAGATTATGTTTTTAAGTTTCATTTTATTTAAGGATTTTTTTTCCGTCTGAGATTATGCAAGTTCATTGTAACCTAATAGCAATATTATCTTAATGTAATATACAAATTTAAATATTTATCAAAAAATATATATGAGAATAAAGTTATGTTATTGAATCATTAACGTCTCTTAGAATATTTATAATTAAATAAAGAAGTGTATTCACCGCCACAATTTATTTTAGCTATTCACATTCAGCACATTGTTTTTGACCAAAAATCACTGTTTTACCTGAAATTATAAACTGTACTGAAAGAGTTAACAGTTTGTTACAGATACAACATCATGAACTTATAGGTTGAATATGATTAAATCCGCTCCAAGTATTGTCTCTAAATGGAATGTAAGCCTAAGGTGTCACCATGTGTAATTCAGATCAATGCATTGCTCCTATGAAATTCACACGTGAAAGGAGAGTGACATTATAATCAGCTGGCGTAGCGTGTTCATGATTGAAACAGCATTGTGAGCTTTCGTGAAAATTACAGATAAGAACAGATTGCAAATAATATTCATTTGAACTAATATCGATAATATACCTTATATTCAGACAAAACATATATTTTTTCAAAAAAAACTTTATTTTATACAATTAAAAATTAAATAGTAATGACAAAAACAGAAATAGTTTAATAATATTTTTATTATCATTTTTAGCATACTAATAAAATGCGATTCTTTATAACATAGTCTCCTTAACTACTATTAATCTATTCATCTTTTTATTATATTCAGCTCTTAGCTTTTATAACCTTATATTTTTATATTTATTATAAAATTGAACGCTAGTTATAGATTGAATGTATACAATCATTAAACTCTCATCATTTATTGTCTACGTGTCTTATAGGTCTGAGGTGTCGTCGTGTAATTCAGATAAATGCTTTATACTAATGAATTTCAGACGTGAAAGCACAGTCACGTAGTTGTCAGGCGACGCGGCTTGTGCACGATTGTAACAGCATTGTGAGGCTTTGTAAGGATTAATTATGATAGGATTGGTGAATTTAAGTATTTTTTTTAATATTGTAAATTGGAAAAGAAATTGCAATTAGAAAATATGTATTAATTCCTAGAGTTTTGTTTGTAGCACACTATATATATCTATATATATATATAAGATGGTGGGATGTATGTTATAAATGTAATGAATCGTCGTAATAATAGCTCTGTATAATACTTTTCGTCTTGTTTTATATTCAAGTCATCATCAAGCCGGTGTTCAAGGTTTAATTACGCACTGAAAATAAAAGATGGTTGACAGTTATAACTTCTCATATACGAGGGACAAAAAGTTGACTTCTCCCAAATACCTTCATATATAATTATATAAAATAAGGAAAAAGTCAAACTTCTTCAACTTCAACTGTAAATGTACAAAAGGTGTAAACTGTTAGTACCGATAAGTGGAAAAGCAGTAGGAATGGCTGAATTACAAAGTAAGTGTATATGAGTATTTATTATTAAAATTCGTTTTGTCGCATATGTTGTTAAAATAATTACATCCCACTAAAACCTAGAGGTTACCTCATATATATATATTACTTTTTTAATTAAAAAATCGGTAATTTTATACTTCATACAGAGAATCACAATCTCTCCTATATAACATACACACTTACCAACCACGTCAAGCAAACAAACAGTTTCGTCTCGGAAAAATGTTCAGGTCCAAAAAAGTTACCGTTTGTCTATCCATACTCTCCAAAACGACTTTGTCCCACAGCCGCTGTTAAAATCAACGGACGTCATTACGTTTTTACAACTACTAACACGACAAATATATTATTTACGTATTTTAGCGATGAAATAATTAATTAGTACTGAAATTACTGTTAGAATTCTATCTGCTGATTGCATTTTGACTGATTGTTAATTAACAAACTGAAATAGTAATGTTTTGTTATACCTAAATGATGTGTTATATATTTATATTAAGAAATAGTTTAAAAAGTTATGAAGAAATATGAATTATTTCTTTGTCAAACTAATGTATACAAACTCATTACAAAAAACCACAATAACCACAATTTCTAATAAATAGCTCAAAGTTCAACTAAATATTAATTTGGCTACTGGTTTCTCTAATATATTCGAAAGAAGCGTAAAATATAGTATTTGTTAAAAAACTACAATTTTATAATCAAATTAGTTTTGATCAGTTTTACTGCAAAAGTAATCTAACAACGTTAAAGTCACAATCTAAAACTAAGATATTAAACTGCATCATTCAATGAATAAATCAATAAATCAGAATGAATCATTATATATGTTACAATTATATAACGAAAATATTTTAAATTTACGTTTTTCCAATGGTGTAATATAGAAGCCGCAGCCACGACACCGCAGATGGTTTTAGACGTGTGTGAAATAAAGAGTATTAGAGACAGCAGCTGTCGTTCGATAAGTGAGAACGACTATTTGGTCTTATTTCTCAAATCACAACAATGTCGCTCTCCACAATAAACTTTATTGGCGTTTTAAATTATATATATAATAAACAAACGAAGCATGGGTTGTACAATCATAAGTTATGTATTAATTCAGTATTATGTAAAAAAAAATTTAATAGATAGCCTATTGTAGTTTAAAGATATTTTGGCAGGTTTATTAAAATATGAATATTTCTTTTCATTTTTATTTGATACTTTCAATAATACTAATAATAAGTACTTAATGAAAATCAGTGCTTGAAATACATTTATATTGATTATAATACGAGATAAAATATGTTGAAAGATCATAATCATTGAAAGATAAATATGATTATAAAGTAGACGAAAAATTTTAAAATATATAAAATTATTTTAAAATATTTCAAACAAAACATTTTTCTTACGGATTAAAACTCGGATATATTTTGGTAACATTTTTATTTTAACCCGACGCGACGTTTCGAATGCTTTGCAGCAATCGTGTTCACGGGTAGACGAGCTGTAAGTGTCTGTGCCACAGACACTTAACGTACAAAACACTTAACGTTAAAAATGTAACCAAATTATACGCGAGTTTTAATCAGTAAAAAATAGTTTTATTTGAAATGTGTACTCGTGAAAATCTAAGAAAAATATTCTACAATATTTTTCTTACTCCTCCGTAATGAAATTAATTTCGGACCTCTTGAAAACTAAACTTCAGTGCAGCAGCGTTCCTGAGTGCTCTTCATATACAGCATTACAATCATCAAATCTATAGACTGCAGTGTGGAACTCTTTATTTTTCACGTATAATATTGTATTCTCAAAACTGAAAATAGACGTTTCATTTTTTAATTATTTATATTTACTAAGTCTATAAATTATTTTCATCATCGTCTCTGTTTTCATCACATTGTTGCCTTAAATTATACAAGTATCAGTATAATTATATTCTGTCTGGCGCGTCTTTGTAATTTCATTCTAAATAAAAATAATTTTACAATAGTAAAATTTTACAAAGTTTATTCACCTTTTCGAAAAACTCAGTTTTTCCTTCCGATCTGTCTGTCTGTATGTGTGTCTGTGTGTCTGTCGAATTTTATTTTTCGAATTTTGAAAAACTAAAGATATATTTGGAATCAGCATCTAAATGTAAGATTCACTTTTCAAAATTATGTTGATTGTCCAACGGGAAGGTGGTCAGTCAGATTGGCCGCCGAAGTTACCGAAAAATGGAAAAAAATTTTCGAATTTTTAAATTTTTTGAAATTTAAAAATTAATTAATTAAATTATTTTAATTTTTTTTTTTTCTTTTGTTTGTTAATTAATTTGCGAGTTATAATTTGCCGATTAGGAGTTTTTCGTAGCGGCAAGCTCGATTGCCGCGTGTCAGATGTTTTTACATATGTCTAGTTAAAACAAGATAATGTGATTAGTGTATAAATAAGGGAACATATTCTATGGTTATATAATATGATAAGTATAGGTATATACTTTTAAATCAGTCACAGCTGCAAATCTTGAATCTAATAATTGCTAGATCAGGCTGGATGCAATGTAAAGCCATATATGAATGTTATATTTATATAATTAATTATTCACGTGTATCTATATTACCAATATTTATATGTTTATATGTGTATTATTAGTATTTAGAAATAACTTTAATTTAGTTTTAATTTAAATTTAGCATTGTTAAAATTTTTCATATTATTGTTTTTACCGCGTAATTGATGTTTTTACTTTTTTCTTCTCTATGAGTAGACTGGTACAGAATGCTCTATAACATTAAGTCCGCCTGTTGTACTTTTGTTTTATGGTACAATAATGATTTAAATAAATAAATAAATAAATAAATAAATATGCAGAACTTACTTTCTTCATCCCGTGCTCAGTGATTTGCTAGATTCATTTGTAAAATAAAAATGTATAAACTAATTTATAATAACGTTTATTATGTACTTATTTTAAACTAATTTATGAAATAATGCATTCAACATTATTCTTAATATGTGACGTGACACAATCAAGTTGGATGTCCACAATCTGTTTGTTTGTCTTAGTATTTATAAACGTGAGTTACGAGTATATATATATTTACTCTAGCACACAGTGTAATGATTTGATACGTAAGCACGTTCCTCAAATATAATAAAGATATCTTCTGATTAACAGCCAACGAACAACAACACGTATAACAAAGCGAACATTACTATGCCATATTGTATGTGTTCTTGTAGGTTTTATGAATTTCAGTGCTAAGCTTACTTTGAAGTATAATGTTTTTTAGTTTATGGAAAAAATATAAGAATGATACGTCTAATGTACCGTATTACTTTTTTCTTATTATGGGGGATTTTTTCATATTTTATATTCTCTATTACTGAAAACGTGTTTGTTTCATTTACTCTCCCTGTAAAATTATTTTATAATTTAATCAACACAGCCTATTGTTGACAGTTTGTAACAGTGGCGGTGTGAGAATTAACAACATTCAATACTTCTAAGACAGATAAGATTCTTTGTATAATTATCCTAAGCCTAAATAAATAAAAAGTGAATGCTCTTGTTTTGCAAATTTTTAAAATTAAATTAACGAATATGTTTTATAAAATGTGAATTAATTCCACTTGTTTGTTGTTTTTGTTTTTCAATTGTTTGCATTTTACAAATAAATATAATAATTCCGGTATGCTTCCCAATATACTTTAAAATTGAATGAATATATGTAGAAAATTAAATAATAAGTTTAATATAGAAGAGCACCGTCTCTGTAAATTATCAATCCCACCTAGAGTGACGTAACACTCTACGTAAGAGACATTAATAAAAGTGTAAACAATACGATACAAATCACCCCAAAGATGGCGGATATACCACAAGCACTCAATCTCAGATAGTATTGAAGTCAGATCGTCGGTCGGTACTAGAACTTTTTGCTAGAACTTGAGCAATATATCTAAGGAACCCCAAATAATAGAGATAAGAACAGATGACTAGCTATTTAGAAACGTAGGCGACCCTTGGCTTCCTTTGTGTCTTTGAATGTTAGTACTTACACGGTACAATTAACAGATATTGTGTTATTATTATATTTGTAAATATGTTTGGTTGCTAATATATATAATGTAATATATTTTACTTGTTTATAAAATATATAGTAAACATTACAATTACGATTGGTTCGTAAGCCCATGTGTTAAAAGATCAAAAGATCAACTCTTTACTACTTTTTTTCGAACGAACTGGACTGACAGTTATAATTCAATAACTTATATATTTTTAATACAATACTCTAAATTATTGAAACAACAAACAAAGAACTAAAAACAAAATTATATTAATTAGCTTGTTTTATGATTTATTAACGGAATAATAAAGCATAAAGTTATTTAAATAAAACCAAAATTTCAATATCATATCTACGAAGTATAAAAAATAACGCACATATTTTTTGAAAAAAACTAGAAAAATTTTATAAATAGCCAGGTTATTCAACGAAAATATGTTGATTTCATTGTTTATAATTTTTTTTTGTTTTAATTTTAAGATTCCTGCTAAAGAAATTTATTATGCGCCTTGTTTCAGTACTTCGTCTTTAAACAAAGACCCTTGTTTGCAAGAAATGAATATCATTTAACATTGGCCGAAATAGGGCATAAAAGAAGCAAGATACATGTAGTCATAAAAGTCTATAGAAATGGATAAAAAAATTAATAGTTTTTATTATTAGGCACTTTCTTGACTAATTACATTTTGATGATGGATACCGTGTCAGATCCATCAAACTCTTTTTTATTATTTTTAAGTCACTTGTTTTTCATATAAAAAAGTGTCATTTATCATCGTGGTGCTATAATAAATTGTTTACGATTAATTCTAATTAAACTATAATGTCGGTCAATTTAAATAACAGTTACAATTTAAATGAAACTGTTCATTAATATAGTTAAAGTTACCTAATATAGGAGAGAGTATGATTGTTTAATGTAAATATCTTTGGGGTTAGACCTTTGCTTCAGGGAGTTCTGACGTTGTTTAAAGTCAGAGGGAGCAAATTACAATTTGCAAATAGTTGAAAACTAATATTAGGCATTATTATAAACATATTCTATTTCACAGTGCATTTGGCAAACCAAATTTTACTACAATTATTATTGTTAATAATTTGATTGTTAAAATTGTATTTTGATAGTAGTATCTATTTAATAAGACGACTAATCACAAAGCGGTAGTTTAGTTAGTTCGATCTACTCGAGTTTACAATTATTAAAGAATGAATGAACGAACTAAGATATCTGTTTTAACACAGTACATACAGATGGAATGGAATTATGTATGAATTGGTACTTACAGAGATGAGCACGTTCCTCAAACATAATTCAGACGACGCGCTGGTCTTTCCGAAATAATCGAACAGGGTAAGTGTTTTTGACACCATGTTGATATTCTACAATTGAGCTGTTTATAATATATATACTATTTTTTCTCTAAATGATTATTACTACATTTCACTTTATGTAAATGTCACAAAGTAGACATTATTTAATTCTGGTTTAATATTTAAAAACTATCTATATATTAAAAAAAAAATACTACATTTTAGAATATTTGATTTTTAAAATCTTATATTGAACAGTTTATAGAAAAAAAAGTTTAAATTTTGTTTAACAAAAAAATTATTCTTATAAAAATTAAAATAGTCATTAAAAATTTAGATTGTGAGTATTATGTTACAAACGTAATTAAATAAATTTTGAAAAAGATTTCAACGTCATGATATTTATTTTATAATTATCTGACTCCTGACAGCATTCTAATTATGAGAAACGAGTTTTCTTTAAATGTATAATTACAATCCTTCGACTGTACAGTTATTTCTGTTATCTATATCTATAGCCGAATTGTTGACATTGATAATAATCAATTACTGACTGGTGATAGTTAATATATATTCTAGGAGGAAGAATCTAGAATATAGATTGGGAACAGGGTAGAGTGATTGCCTTACGTTGTTAGGAACAGAGATTTCCTCGAACCTCAACATTGGTCATTTAGCTACAAGATAGCTTTGCCTACTTGTACCGGAGCAGCTCTTAACATTATATAGAGCACAGATCCGATCGAGTTTAGAGTACTGGAGTCACTGTGTATTAGCCGGTGCTGCAAAATGTCATGTGGCAGCTTTGACTCCATTAAGAGGCAGATAAAGAGGCTAATTGGCAGCTGTCGGCCAAACAGGCTGGTTGATGCCCAGGCATCTAAATGCTAGTCTCCAGTGATTTCCCTCATGCTCTGTCCATGGAACTCCTTTTAACAAACATTTTGACACACGACGAGTTTCCATAATATCCTGAAATAAATAAAAACGTAAATGTGGGTAAAAAATGATTCTCGTCATTTAAATTAACGTTAACTAGGTGGTTCTAGTTAACATTAATTAAAAAGAGCTTGATATAATGGGAAATGTGAACACACGGGATAACTAAGATGAAAACTGTATCTAACCCCATAATATCGGAATAGTAGCAATTGCATCACTGTATAATAAACAACTACCATAGATTTTTATTACTTGATCCTTTTCGCAATAAATCGTCTAATATATACAAATGAAGTTATATTTTATCTATAAAAGTTATAATTATTTTCATAATAAACAAAAGACGTCTAAAATTAATCGAGACTTAGCTTGATTATCATTTATTAGTACCCAAAAAATGATAGAACATATCTTTAATAGAAACAAAACAAACAAAAAACTCCTTTTCTATAAAACTCGTTCAAATCTCCCCCCAAAAATAATATGTTAAAATTTAATAGTACTTGACTGCAGTAGGTCAATCTTCATCAACGTTGAAGCATGTAATATACATATATATTTGGGCGTTAATACTATGTTGAACCTTGTGCAAACGTCCCACAATACGAGTCAATATATATAAGATCATTGTCACACTAATCTCTTCAAGCCTAGAGTGACAATGGCATTACACTCCGTTATCTCGTCCTATCGGAGCACTTTGAGCAAACTATTTAATTAAACTGCTTACACAATGGAAGATTTAATCCCGAGCTGAAGCCGCAATTCAGTCAAATAACCGTTTGTGAATCACCGACCGATTAAACGTAAATGACTACCTAAATGCCTTTGGTTTTCTTTACTTCTTTGTAATCATTAGCTTAGATGTCTTCAAAGTTATTAGTTTATGTTGTTTATGGTTGTTCGTTTAAAATACTCTCCGTTTTTTATTGTATATTCAATATATATTTTTATATATATTGAATATACAAATGTAAAATAATATTATTTTGTGTATACACATCAATTCATAAAATGAAAAAAAATTCTATATCTGAGAATCTCAGATGGAATGCGTAAAACATATTTCTTAAAAATCTATCATATTTTTAACCTTGCGGTTTTAGCTCCAAATGTTTGGTTTCAAAAATCCATGATAACGCGTAAGACCCAGTTTTAAACTGGAACAGACGTACAAGTTTATACATTTTTTAACCCCCTCTTGCAAAAGAGTGTGATCATACCATCCAAACGCATTCTCAAAGAAGCTTTGATAAATGTCTTTAAAAATAAATATATTACAAGTGAAGACTGTTATAACTGAGGTTAGTGATGATTTTTTTTGACCTGGAGTTAAAAAAATTTAAAGCATAATACTAAGCTATTGCTTTAAAATGTTTTTTGGCAAAAAGAAAATTTACAATCATCAAGTTTATTGATTGATTGATTGATTTTAGAAAACCTTTATTTATTATGCCTTTTATATTTATATGATTGAAGTGTATATAAATCAAATATTGTATATAGCATTATTTTTATCCATCGTAATGTTTAGACCTTTTTGAAAATACAACAGCGGTAGAATGATTCTAGTATCTCCCTTTTACATTGCAATTGTAAAAAAACATATATAAATTTATTTCAGGATTTTCTGTAAATAATGTACTCTATACAAAATAAGTGTAGTTTCCGTAAATGTATTAAATCCAATTTTCCTTGAGATCGTCTCGAGACCGCTCGTTACAGGAAAACTCAGATAAGTTGAGAATCGTTTCAAAGTTCAATGATTTGGAAAATAGGTATTATGTTTTTTCTGTTTTATTTTTAGGGGATGTTATTTTGAGTTTTATTTAATTATAACCGATATTTCTGATAATGAAACTATACAGATTGTGTTATATCTTTCGGTGTGTATCTCGATGTGATACAATTATTTGTTATTGTAATCAAGATTGAAGATGTGTATAGACCTAGCTTCATTGGTCTTATCGTAACAATGTGCTGTGGTAGAACCACAGACTATTAGACCACAGACTATTAGACGCCTGTTATGTTTAGTTTATTGTCAATTTTAAAATATATTTAAAATGTCAGAAATATCATTAGGAGAGTTATCTATTTTATTTCCTATTTTGCTTCTAATAATGTTAAAGAACAAAAAATACAATGTTGAGATATATATTTATTTAACTTAACCGACTAAAACATATGTATACATTAAAACTTCAGTTAACTTATTATTTGAATTATTATTAACATTTGAATTCCCTCCATTTAAATAAGAGATAATTATTAATAAAAATTAAAAGCTTTACACAAATTGTGAAATGAGACAAGAAATCAATTTAGAAAATAAAAAGATTTTAGAAAAGTACTGCTTCAAAATCTCAATAAATGCCTTATTTCAAGACGTTTGTCTGTAACAAGGACCCGCCTCTCTCGCCACAGCAATCAGACCAGCCGTTGGAGCGTGAGTCTTTGAGTGAGTTAGTACACGAAGCTACAGTCGATATTTCTCTATACATAGTATAATTGTTGCTACATTTCAGTAGAGATAGAAGTTAATATCACAGATCACGGTATTTATATTATGTATTATACTATAAAATTTTATTTTTTTTTTCCCATTCCATTTATTTATTATTATATTACAAAAATTGCACCGCGTAAGATATATAAATATATATAATCAGTATACAAAGTTACTAAGTTAATTATTATGAAACAGGAAATTATCTTTAATCGTATTACATTTAGGGTGAAATTAAATAAATGGAATATCCTCTATAATAAAAGGGTTACAGTTCTTTGAACAAAGCACTTTGTTCACCGCATTTTTTTACCACATCTTTTCCTACTGAAACCCTTCCTCCGAAAACAAACGACCCGATAAAAATAGCCTCGAATATAATATCTATCGGCCATCTTTATGACATTCCTTATATTACAACATTTCCATTTAGCACCTATTTACACACAGTTTTGTCGCTAATATGAAAAAAATTAATATGTAAAAATATTTTTCCAATCTCTGTTATCAAGTATGACCTTGAAAAGGCTACGGAAAGAATTAGTCAGTTGTTTTCAATTCTGTATTTTTTTTTAAATAAAAAATCGTCGTATGACTTGATCGTTCCGCTTGTGTAATTAAGACTAGGTAATAGTCCCGGAGGACAGATTAATTTTGTTGACTTCGGCTATACTAGAATTTGATATATTTGGAAGTATCCTACCAAGAGAAGTAGACACTAGGTAAACTGTGTTTTGTAATTACAACAATGTTATAACATCATATACATACACTTTCGTCAAAAAGCTGAAGTTCTAAACAATCTATATATTTTGTATAACGACAGCGTGTTTGTAAAAAAAGGTGCGAGAGATCTAACATACAATAGCAGAAGTTATTTTGGTTTCCACAAAGATGTACTAAAATATATATATCCTTTTAAACTTATTACATTAGAAAATATGATCTTTACAATAGGGACTATTGTTTATAAAACATTTATTTCAGTTACAATAAAATTCTTTATATTTTCCGTTCCTAATGGTGCGTCACTTGAATTGATGGACTGACTGTTAATACATCCAACTACATCCAAATGACTTCAGAATTAAGAGCAACCAGTTTTAAGATATATAGTTCATTGTGATCTTTGTGTTCTATATTATAAAACAAAGATTTTCTCTATTGAATAGAGAGTGAGTAAGAATAATTATTGAAATTAAAGGTATTTGAACATATATATATATATATATATATATATATATATATATATATATATATATATATATATAATATTAATTCTTTAATATTGTACTATTATTTATTATAGTATTATCTAGATAAAATACAATCACATTCAATATATTCTCAAAATCCACTATCTCCGTTACATGTCAATGCTCTGCAGATAATAGGCAGTCTATTCATGGTAGGCGAACTGCACATATCATGAAATGTGTTCATTATGAATAGATTTCTATCAGAACTTATATAATTTATAACTTAATTTATAAAACATAGTTATTTATACAATATCATAATTATATGTTTATTAAAAGGACTTGCCTCTTCTATTCTCGTAATATGTTTTTATCGTAACATATATATGTGTAGCTTGTCTACACTCAATAGACCACAGATGACCTCAAACTGTGTTTAAGTATGGAGTAATTAAGAAAACAATTGAACATACAAATTAGAAGATCTCCATTTGTATTGATATTATGTAATTCTAGAATTGATACTTTTAAGAAGTAATTGCTTTTGCTTTTATTGCTTGTTTTAACAAACAATGTGCGTTGAATGAAATAATTGTTATGTATTAAATTTTAAAGTTATTATATATATTTAGCAATATAAAAGTTATATCGAATTTAAACTAATAGTCAAACTAACGGAAACTGAAATTTAAATTGAAGCTAAAGCGATCAGTTCAGTTCAATAAAATATTTTGAATTCCATTAAAATTATTTTCCGTTAGATACTGGAAATAGATTCCTACAGATGTTTTAATAAAAGCTATAGTTTTTTTTCACTGACTGTTCATAATCAGCGTATTCTTCATAATTGTATTGCATTTTTCAATTAATAGGAAATTCCAAAAATTAAAACTTTTCATAGAGTGCAAAGTTTCCTCTCGGGCATTGAATTGAAATGTTCAATTTATGAATATAGTGTAATTCGCATTAAGTGATAGCATTGAGTTAGATCAGGGGTGAGCAACCTTTTTTGCTCTGAGGGCCGCAGTTTCAAAAACAGAGGGCCATATAGAAAATAAAGTGCATATACAAGGTTCAAATCATGTTTTAAACGTGATAAATGTTCGTATTTAAGAAATTTAAAACTTATTATACACTTTCGTTATCCTTAAAACTTTGTTTTTCGGCTTTTTTTGAAAAAAAAAATACAAAATAAATTATTTTTTATTTGCTCGAGGTTGCTCATCCCTGAGTTAGATTATAATATGAATTGATAGACATGAAGTATGTATAAAATTACATCAATTAAATATATTAAAAAGCTGAAGTCTAAATCTTTTATTTCAGTACATTTACTCTTCACAAACATTTAACTGGGTATTTGCACTGAATTCAAATGAAAACACCTCGACTCTACTACCTACGAAATGACTGAATAATTTGTTTCCAATTGCGCAAATGTATCGTTTTGGTTGTATTTTGTTTGGAGAGGAATATGAACTATACAATGTTCTAATATAAAGCATTATATAAATGAATTTTATAAGAAGTACTTTAATAGTGACACGTACGGTCCTGATTATGTATATATTGAATTCATTATTTAACGTATATATTAATACAAGGTCCGTAACGAGTTCAGCAGCCAGCTGTTATGGATCCGTTTTTAAACTCACTTTTGAACAGTCATGTTAAGTAATTTAATATACAGTTTGTTAATTACTTCTCCTCGCTGTGTAAAGTGTTCACAGTTTTAATTAGACACATTTTTGATGACTTTTAGTACCTTCTATCTCTTCAAATACGTCACGTGAAAAACGAAATACTTTGTAACTAGGCAGGTACAGTAGTGTGTATAGTTTAGATATATAACATTATAGGTGACTCCTGTTACTATCTGTTTATTGACCTGAGGCTTAATTCAATCGATCGCTTGACGATTGATCGCTTGATCGCTTGACCTATCATAATAATATTGACACACTGTCAATTGCATACGATATCGGATCTGCCAGTATGTTTGTTTATATTTTAGATTAAACTTATTAATTATTTAATTACAATTAAATAATGTTGATGTTTCAGAAATAATTAACTCTTCAAATCAAAGTGTTTAAACATATCAAAATAATAATCTTTTTATTTTTAACTTTGCAGAAAAATTAATAAGCCCAGGCTGTCAATAAAAAAATAAAAATAAATATACTTATAATAATAGTAATAGTAATAGTATTACGTGTTGGTTAATGTCATTACGCTTTAAGATACAATATGTTAAATTTTTAGGTACATATGAATATATTAAATTTTTAGGTACATATGAATATATTAAATTTTTAAGTACATTGGAATATATATATTTATTTAACAGTGTTTATATATTTATATATCAAGTAAGAAGAGGGTAGTTGGTTAATAAATACAAAGAATCATTGAAATTAATTTCTTCAATGGAATATTGTCTCATATTTGACTTTACGTCAATGTTTAAAACTCTAATTCTATTTTCTTGTTATACCTTTCCTTCTAAATCAGCTTGCATATAATGAAAATAAGTTTATTGGCCATCAAATATCAAAGAGAGTTGTTTGACTTCTTCTTAGATCTCCATAAAAATGAAGGGATTCTTGTAAAAGGAATCAAGTTGACTTTAAATAGACAAAGACACTTATTATATAGAAATTAAGCTATTTAAGTTTCTGATTATTTACTTTTAACTGTATTGTACAATTAATTATTATAAGTGGCTGATATAATGCTGGAGTATTATTTACCATTTAACGGAAACCACATAATAAAGAATAATAAATGGTGCAATACAGAAAAAAAAATATTTCTTAAAAAAATAAGTAACTATTTATAAGACGGATCGGAAGGATGTGTGATATATTTATAATAGATCGTCGTAACAGAGCTCTGTATAATACTATATAATAGTCCTTACGTCTCGTTTTGTATTCAAGTCATTATCAAGCTGGTATTCAAAGTCTGTCAAAGTCAAAGAAAACAAAAGATAGTTGACAGTTATATTATCTCATTTACGAAAGACATAACTTGGACAAGTTTGAACAGTCTTCATGGTTGACTTCGATGACATGAAATAAAAATAATATTAAATAAAGCTATTATATTATTGTAAATGTAATGATAAATCATTAAAACAGTACATTTACAATTGTATGCGCTATCACAGATACAATAATTAATTACAACGAAGATCGTAACTGGAAACAAAACCATTAGGCAATTGTGTCAAATGTTCAATTCCGCTGTTATTTTAATTTATTAAGAGAACGATTAATTTGTATTCATTCAACCGAGAAAAAATAAACGACTTCCGTAACAAATAAAAAATCTCCAATTACGTTTAAGTCAATTAAAAATTATTTTTGACCAAAACTTGTAAACTTCTTATTATTATTAAATATTATTTATTATATTTATTATGCTGTTTATAGAAGGGATGTCTGTAGAAACCGGCTGCCGATTTGTCAACATATTAAAAAAGGTACTATTTATACACCCCTAAATATTATTACGATCTGCTGAAGCCCGGAATCTATGGGTACACAGACGACATAACAGTTGTAGAAAGATATCTGCCGAGCACTCGTGCTAGTAGAGAACAAGTACAGTCAGAAAGAGAAGCCATGGTGCAACGTTTGAGTGACAAACTTCAGGCAGTCTCTGCATGGGGCAGTGCCAATCTTGTCACATTCAACGCCACCAAAACGCATACGTGTCTGTTCACCGCCAAAAGGAGCCCTATCACCTTGGCTCCTTCTTCCTTCCTTCAGAATGTATCTTTGGAATACAGTGACCGGCTTCAGTTGTTAGGCTTAGAGATTTCCTCGAACCTCAACTATAGTCGGTGCATTGAGTCTAGAGCAGGAGCAGCTGCAGAGCTGCAGGAAAGCTTGCCATTCTTGCGATGGTCCGACAGTACTTTACACCGGGACAGTTACTTGTATTATATAAAGCACAGATCTGGTCCTGTGGAGTACTGTGGTCACATATTTGCTGGTGCCGCAAAGTCGCATCTAGCGGTTCTGGACTCAATCGAGAGGCGAGCAAAAAGGCTTATTGGCGCAACCAAGAATTGGTTGACGCCAATCTTCAAAGCCTTGAACACAGGCGGAGAATTGCTGGCCTCTCAGTATTCTATAGGATACATTTTGGAGAGTGTGCACAGGAATTACATGACGTAATTCCCCCATACCCCTTCTACCAACGGACATCCCGACGCACGGCGAGTATCCATCCATACGTTGTGGACATTCCACCTGTCCGAACGAAGTGCTTTGCTTCGTCTTTCTTGATTCGCACGGCGAAGGACTGGAACAGCTTGCCTCCGTCGGTATTTCCATCTGAATATAATGTGGGTGTCTTCAAGAGAAGAGTGAATAGGTTACTAAGTTAATGCGCCTTACCATCTATGACTACATTTCCACTTTACATCAGGTGGAATGTAGTCAAGCATTAACTCAGACAGTGTAAAAAAAAAAAAAAAATTCAAATGTGAAGATAAAAATAGAACTACAAACTACTTCAGTAATAAACATCACTTACTTCTGCTCAGTAAGACAGTAATTCAATGCAGCCCTCTAGCCTCTTATTTATAAATATAGTTGTTATACTAACATCACAGAACAGACTTACTTTATAAATATAATTGAGAGCCAAGATGAGCTAAATATACAAATCACTTCTATTGTGACAAACATACAGAGCAATATATTATTTTTATATATAAATATAATACAATTGGAAATTATATGTAGTTAATATATAAGATACAACCGGTGATGTTCCACACACAGGAACAACCAACGCGAGTTGTTTCTATAACTTTTCAGAACACAACAATGGCTCTTTACACAATAAACTTTAAGTTGTTTTTAGTTTCAAATAAACATATAATTAAACGATATTGTTGGTATTGAAAGCACTTTATTTATTTTATTAACTGTTTTTTTCACATAAGAAGAACAATACAATATATTGAAAAAGATAATAGATAAAAAAACATTAAAAAATTAAAATAAAATCAAGGCCAAACTCTCAAAAAATATTATATGTTAAGGACCATACTAAGTATGAAGCAATAGTTAAAAATGTAAAATGTAAATCATGTATAAATAGTAAACTTATATATTTACATTTGTAACTCAATCGTAACCATAATGATGAGATTTTCAATTTGGTTGCAAGTCGACTTATAAAGTTTTTCCCGCTTTATTTTAAACATTTTGACATTTTAAAACAAATTCTATTATATATTACGTTAAAGTTAATTCAAATTCTGACAGAAAACTAAAACTAAAACTTATAACAACGATATCCGAAGAGGAAATCAAAGGAAGTGCTAAAATTTATAAATATTCATTAAAGTTAAATAAAATACCTACTTTTGCACGTTAGTTTGAGATTAAAATGTGAATACAATATTATTTAATAAGTAAGTATTTAATATTCTCGAAATATGAAGATATAGCTTTTATTCTCATATGTTGAGATTTGTACAATGAGTCCCGCAATCAGTCATCTGCTCAGAGGTTTTAATTAAACGCTTATTTGAGCACGTTTACTAACTTCTGTCTCTTTGAACACGTCACGTAACTTGTTTGTTCACGACCCTTACGAGATATAACACGGTCCTTATAATACTAACCACTTAATATAATGTAAGTAAAGAAAATTATTGTTAAATATTAAAAAACCATATTGAATCTAACAATCTATATATTCTTTGTTTCTTGATATAAATATATTTAATTCAATGGATGGCTAAATATAATATGCAATAAGTAGATGTAATGACAATTTCATCTACTTATTGTATGTTTACTAGCTATTGTATGACTAGGAAGACATATATCAGACATATAGCAGTTTTAGTTAAAGTTTAAAAAGTAATATATTTCACTAGATTCAAGCTATATAAATATGTGAATCGCACAGAGCTCTTAAAAAAATGTATTATTTGATAACCACTGCTATTAAGCTGAGCGAAGCGAAGCTTTTTACTTGTATAACGAGCTATAGGTCCCATAAAGTTGGACTTAATTTGAAAAAAATTGTAATTGTAGATTTCAAAATATAATTGATAAATTGTCCCATAGGAATAATTTGTCTTGCACGCGTGAGTTACAAATCGCTGTATAAACGCGTGTGTCAACTTATTCACGTTAAACGTTTAAAAATAGTTTGCTATCTTATAGTCACTATATCCTGTAAACCTGTATATATATTGATAGATTTAAGTAATGAAGAAGTTAACTAAAGTGACAAAAGAAAGTTTTTTTAATCATAATGTACAAAATAAAATCAATTATTCTGTTTGAATGTAAACAAGTGGGTATCATAGTAAATAACTATTATGTATCAAGAAGAACCTCAAGAACGCTGCTTAACAGCTATCCGTAAACCCATGACCATGATCCGTACAATTCGATAGAAACGTCGGGTAAATTACAGGTCATATCTTAAAAAATACTCATGTGACTAAGTCCCCATATATTTCTATTATGTGTAAAAATCGTGAAAGCTTAAAACATTAATCCTGTACTCTTTCAATGTTTAAATATAATAAAGTCAGTAAACATTTCACTGGCCGCAATTTCAGGCAGCTGACTGCAGACGGCCTCTAGAACCACAAGATTCCTTTTACTAATATACTACATAGCTGTACAGCGGTTCTGTTAGCTGGAAAACTAATTGAAACAACATTAATTGCTGTGATTAAAGGCTGGATTATTATTTAAAATTTCTTACTTAACCCTCAATCAATATTTTATTTACAAATGAGATTCATCGGTGTTTCTTTATACATAATTGTGTCAGAAAGTGACGGGAAGAAGTAAATATGCGTCTATTGCAAATGTATTGTTATTTATGTTTAATAAGATGCTTTTTAATAGAAATAAGTAACGATTTCCTTAAACAATGTTTTTTATTTGCGAATTTAACATTTATTATTACGTCATAGAACTATTCGACTGTACAGTTTCTTAATATCTATATATATATAATTAATAAATTTTCAAATCATATTTAATTAACAACGCCCATACAGTATTCAGTTCAATGACCTTTAATCAGAAATATCAGATAACATTGATAAAATACATTTATATATATCAATATTGATGTTATTGATATTATCAATTTACTATCTATTTGAAATAAAACAATTTTTTACGAATTTAAACACGCGTATAATTTGATTACATTTTAATTTTAACCCGACGTTTCGAATGCTTTGTAGCAATCGTGTTCACGTTTAGACGAGATGTAAGTGTGGTCACACACTTGGGTTCACACAAAATGTAACCAAATTATACGCGAGTTTTAATCCGTAAAAAATAGTTTTATTTCAAATGTGTACTCGTGAAAATCTAAGAAAATACTATTACTACCTATTTACTAAGTAATAAAAACTTTAAATGGATACGTGGATACCTTTGCATAGTGTGCCTACATTTTCCTCAATGTCTACACCTTCTTCAAAGGCCGGCTACGGTCTGGTGCATCTTGATAATGCAAGAGACAGCAGCGATGATCACTTACTATTAGATGGACCCTTCATTTTAATAAAAAATATATGTATGTGTTTGTATATTGTTGTCAGAAAAACGTATAAATTAATAAATAATATGTTTAAGGTCACACACACACACGCTCACATACACTAATATATTATTTATGTTAATACAATGCTATGTGATTACAGCTTTATTAGACTCAAACAAACGACATAAAATAAAATGTATATTACTAATTAAGAGCAAATGTTATTTATTTAATAAACTTAAACTAATTTGAGTCTGTGAAATAATGCAATCAACATTATCCTTAATATGTGACGTGACACAATCAAGTTGGATGTCCACAGTCTGTTTATTTGTCTTAGCATTTATAAACGTGAGTTACGAGTATATATATATTTACTCTAGCACACAGTGTAATGATTTGATACTTGGAGACGTAAGCACGTTCCTCAAATATAGACATCTTCAGATTGACCGCCAACGCACCACATCACGTCTAACAAAGCGAATATTAATATGCCATATTGTATGTGTTCTTGTAGGTTTTATGAATTTCAGTATGCGATTATATGTATATTGTAACATTATGATATTTATTTATATACTTAATTACACACAAAAATACATCTAAAAAAACAGATGATAAAACTTTTGGTAAAAAGAAAAAGAAAAACTTTTGGTGCAAACTTAGTTTATATCAGCAGGGAAGAGGATGTTAAGCATAAGCTCACAGTGAGTCCACGCACAAAATTACTTATTAATATAATCAATAAAACAATAAATACTAAAATAAACACATATTAAAAAGTCATATATATCATGTAAGACGTAGCTTTTAAATAGTTTTAAGCAAACGAAATTAAAGTTACTTAGCAATTTTAATCTAATGTATTGTAATAAATATAGGTAACCTCAATAAAACATTAAAAAACATCTCATATAAAAACTTAAAAATTACTAGTTAATATTAAACTTACCGCCTAAATATTTTATCTTTAAACAATATGCACGGTACACGCGAAGCCAAATCTCCTTACAAAAGTCTTAATAGATCTATCGCTATCAGAGCCAGGCGTCTGTCGCACGCTCGAGGCATCATTGAATAGCAAACACTGCCTGCTACCAGCAGCTGAGGCATTCAGCTGTGAGAGAGATAGACAATCTTGAGATTCTATTAGGTATTTAGACTGAGGGTAGTTTATCTAGATTGCAGCCATAGTGCAGAATAATTATGTTATACCTTATTATGTTGGCCACGCTCTGCTCCAACAAGTTAAGATCAGTTAAGGCTTAAAAGGCCAGATATATTTTATATATTCTTTTTTTATTTTAATAGATTTTTTTATATTATCTATATTGTATTATCTAACACAATATTTGTTTTTTTTAATCTCCCCTGTAAGAATTATGCAAGAATTTGATCGGCAGTGGGTATTTTTAAAGTGACGCAGCAAGAATGAACTACCTCTAAGACAGATAATGATTTGTGTGTTATTATATTAAGCCTAAATAAATAAATATTTGTATTAAAAATAAATTCAACGGATATTTTATTTAAAGATGTATCCTTGATATTATCATTAATTTTACTTTGAATTTTACAAATTAGAGCGGTAGTTATAACAGTCGCTACAAATATATTTTTAAATTAATTGATGAATTTATCCTAAAAATAAACTTTCTATTCTTTTTACACTCTATTTAGAATAAGACAAGTAGTAAGAAATGAATCTTACCAATGATGATGTAAGACAGAAGTAACCCACTTATCCGAAAGATGGTGGAAATACCACCAGCACTCATTCCTAATTGGCGTTGACGTCAGGCCATCGGTCTTAAAAACGTTTAACACAGTATTATTAAGATTGCTTCGGATGCCCATGTGTTATTAGATCAGAAGAGTGATGTCAAGATTGATTGTGAAGAAGAAAATGATCTGTAATTTGTATCTTAATATCTTACTCGGTCTATTTATTACCTTAATGACATTACGAACGAACTCAACTGACAGTTTTATAATATAATTTTTATTACAAAAACCAAAATTATTGAAACAACAAATAAAGATATGTCATGAACAGAAAACAATACCATATTGATTTAGTTATTTTATGTTCTATAAAAGAAATAACAGAAAGTAAAATTATTTAAATAAAACAAAAATAAATACAACCTCCAAAGCTCTAACTTAAAAAATAAAGCACAAATATATTTTTTAATAAAAAACTAGAACATTACTTATTTAAAATATCAAGGTTTATTCAATGAAAACATGTTGTTTACATTATTTTAAATTTATTAATAATATTTAAATTTTAAGGTCTCTGCTGAAAGAAATTTATTATGCGCGTCGCTAAATTATTTCTTCTTTAAACAAAGACCCTTGTCTTTAAAATAATTAATGTCATATAACATTGCCGTTGGCCGAAATAAGATATGAAAAGTAGAAAAATGTAATCAATCAGCTGTATTTATGAAATCTTTTTTTTTGTAATATCTTTAATGTTTGAGGTGCTTTGTACGATTATGTGTATTTGTGTGCGTGTATGTGTGTGTTTGTATATATGTGTTTGTAGGTAAGCTTTTTTTTCGACTCTATTTTATATTTGCGTACGCATTGGACCTCGTTTGCGTTGCAATCGATGAGTATTCTCGTAAATTAGAGCTGATGAGTTTTGTAGCGAAATTCACCAAGAGGCGTTTTAGTTTCTTTGAAAAACTGAAAACTGCATGTTTGATAATTCTAAAAACTAATAGCGTCAAGGAAAGGTGTTCCCAATTGAAAAAAATATAATTAAATTCAGTATTATTAATAATAATTGATTTCATAAAATTTATAAAAACTATACTTCACGTAGATATATTTAATTAACAGTTAAAATCAAATTATTATTTAATATAGTTACAGTAAGTAAATGAGAAGGCTCAGTATATTTGTGTTTAATGTAAATGTCTCAGGGGTTAGATCTTTGCTTGAGGGAGAGTTCTGACGTTGTTTAGAGTCAGTTCAAAGTCAGTGGCACCAAATTACAATTTGTATATGATTTGAAAACCAAAATTCGTTTATTACTATAAATATATTATATTTCACGATATATAAAAAAAAGGTAAATATTATTTGGATTTTTATTCTAAGGTACTAAATTTATATCTTAACTATGACGATATTTGAGATAATATATTCCAATGAGTTCTTTAAGTTAAATAATATTTTGTAATGTATGAAATGTATAATAATCTTGTAGTTCATAGCAACATAAGTAGATGAGTGAAGTGCGTTGATTATTTCTATAATGCAAGGAATGTAATCATAAGACCTTCTGTAAACTAACATTTGGCAAACTACTGAACCGTTTATTTTCGACATAAAACAATTTTATTAAATGGATATACTTATAAACATTACTGTCAGATAATTGACTTTAACTACAGTCTTTTACGGTTCTTTTATTTTTGCTTGGATCGCGTACTGAAAATTTCAGTAAAATTAAGTCTTAGTTATTTAAGTTTATTACTCTAGTATAACCCTTTTATAATACAATGACGAAATAATTAAAATGTATACGTATATTTATACATTTATACATTAATTATCCATAGATTTGACGATTTGTTTTTGTCCCACTTTTCAACACAGAGATGGTTTAGTTAAATCAATCTACTCGAATTTCGTATTGAACGAACAAAGATCTGTATTAACTCAGTACATACAAAAAGATCAGAATTATGTATGCATTGATACTTAAAGAGATGAACACGTTCCCCAAATGTAATTGAGACGACGTGTCCGTTTCCCTGATATCCGAACACGAGAACTGATTGATCGAACACGATAAGTTCTGTTCACACCGCATTGAAACTCTACAACAAAGCTTTTTATAAAAAATACTATTTATCTCGAAATTTTTGTGTTTTTTAACATTTTACAAATAATGTAAAAAACAGAAAAGGATAAAATAAATATGGAATTTTAAATTTACTTAAGCTCTAAAAATGTAGTGTTACGTTTCAAAAGTAATTATACTGTTAGAATTGATTAAAGATTTCAACATCATGATAAATTTATTTTAATTACGTTACTCCCAGCCTTATCTTAATTACAAGTAACGAGTTTTCTTTTTAAATATATAATTACCGTTCTTTGGCTGTACAGTTACTTCAGATATAAATATCTGAATTGTTGGTATTAAGAATAATCGATTCCTGACTGATGGTAGTTAAGAAATAAAACAAAAGAAGGTAGTTCGAAGTTTCGCATCGTAAGTGAGACAGCTGGAATGTTTTTGTATTCGCCCTATTACTCTGGTAGGATTCCGAAACTTCACATAGTAATCGAAACAGTTTGAAACTTTCTTCTAGTTGTCCTATTGCTCTTCATCGAAAGTGTTCCTCAAAGATGATAATACATCTTTCATCTTTATTTATTTAGAAATTTTTGTATTTTTTTAAAATGCTGTACAACAATTTGGGGCTCCAAGAAATGCAGCACTTAAATCTAAGCTCACCTGGCACAAGTTTGGCTTTTTGGTCGTCTTCAGAAACAAGCCTCGACCGCTACGGCTCGTGTGTGTTTAGAAGTATTACAGCGGGCGAGGGTTGAACTCCCTTCGCGCCTCTTGTTTTATACAAAGCACTATAGACGTAAGACGGACAAGGCTACGTGGAGTTGATGATTACTTGTCTGTTAACGCCGACGCAGTAAAAAATGCTTTGAAGATTTTAAATCGATTACAATATTGCAGAGAAAAATTGGAGACATGATTAGAATTATAATATATGACAATTTAAAGATTATTCAAAAATATAATATTTGTAATGATTCTCGTTACATCTGAACCCGCCTATATAAGGAGAACGAGTTCCGGAGAATAGCAGTTGTGAACCCTGGACGGCATAGTTAAGATAAAGATCGTTCTTAATTCCACAAGACCCGCATAATTGCTTTACTCTCCAATGAAAAACTAATATATAAGAAAATTTCAAGTTTCAATATTCATGTTTTTTTAATTATTTACAAGTTTAATTACTCCTTTTCGTAATAAATCGTCCAACAATAGGTCTAGTGTAGTACTAGTCTAGAAGGGCTAATATTAACCGAGATTTAGCTGAGTTATAATTTATTACTACCCAAAAAGGATAAAACGTGTTTAATCTTTTAAACTATCGATGTTAGTATTAGTCAGGTCCGGTAATGAAAACTTATTCCTTTTTATATAAAACTCGTTAAAATATCAACCAAAATAATATGGTAAAGTTTAATAATACTTGATTGCAGCAGATAAATCAAAAATTTCTAATATGCGTATATATTTTGTTGGGAATACAAAGTTGAATCCTGTACAAATGTCCCACAATACGAGTCAATATATATAAGATCATTGTCATACTAATCTCTTCAATCTTAGAGTGACAATGGCATTATACTCCTTTGTCTCTCCTATCGGAGCACTTTGAGCAAACTATTTAATTAAACTGCTCAAACAATGGAAGATTTAATCCCGAGCTGAAGCCGCACTTCAGCCGAATAACCGTTTGTGAATCACCGACCGATTAAACGTAAATGACTAACTAAACTTCTTTGGCTTTCTTTGCTTTTTCATTGTCATTAGTAAAGTTTTCAAAGGTGTTAGTTTGTTAATGATTGTTCTTTTAGATTAAAATTTAGAATTAATCTGACTATTATGAGAAATGGACAAGGTCAGTACATCACCAATGACGGGTGTTTCTTTCAGTGTGGAAGGTATAAGAGATGACCCGAAATAATTAGGATTAAGGCAATTGGATGATAATGATTTTCTTATCAGTTGTTCCAGATTTGAAAGTTAAGATCCTAATGTCGATCATTGGTGTTTTGAATTAGAAAAAAAAAAGCAAACACAAAAAGCACATGTAACTCTATTGTTTGATTGATATTTACTAAAAATGCTTCATAGCAAATACGTTTTACAGTTCTATTACTGAGTTGTAAGTTAGATCCACTTGTATACACCAGTCTTTTTATTAATCGTAACGTTGAACTAGACACCGTTTGTTATTGATAAATTGCTGAAATTATTTTCTATAATTAATTTAAACTGTATGAAATAGATCAGGAGTTTGTAAATACATGGAAATGTATTGATTTGTATTGAGATCGTCTTGAGAGCTCTTGTTACAGGAAAACTAAGATAAGTTGAAAATCGCTTCTAATTCCAATAATTTTTAAAGGGATCTTACTTTGAACAGTATAATGAAACTATCCAGATTGTGTTACATCTTTCTTTGTATCTCAATGTCAAGAAATTACTTTTTATTTTATCAAGTTTAAGATCCGTTCAATTCTAGATGAATACAATACAATCAATATATCAGTATTGCTTCTGTCAACGATGTCATGATATCACAGACTATAAATCTCTCTAGGGTAATATTTATATATTATTTGCTAGTATATTGGAAATCTTAGAAAATATTAAAAACTAATAATTTTCTTTATTATTATCATTTTTAGGGTAATATTTCTTATTAATAAAATTTATAATCTAAAAATTGAACAACGAGGTAAATTTAATAAACAAAATACATTTGGAAATATAATGTACAAACTAAGTCTATGATATAAAAATAAAGATAGCATAAAGTCTGGAAAATCTCAAGAAATATCATATTTCAAGCACCCGCCGCTCGCCACAGCAATAGAACGATTAGTTCGACCGCAAGCCTTTAAGTGAGTTAATACACCGAACTACGGATCAATATTTATTTTATAATTATTTTTATAAAGAGAAAATACTACATTCTAGTATGTTATTAAATTTAATGTGATATATTACAGTATATATCTCTTCTATGTTAAAATAATTTTCTCTTAAATTAGTTTGTAATTACTTTTTCGATTTCACCTTATCATTTAAATTTTGTTCATTATAATTATATTTCATCCTTACTACTTTAATAATCATCTCGTTTATAATTATTAAATAATTAAATACGAATCTTCCTAACTTTGTGTGAGTAAAGAGAACCCTTTAAAATGCCCATACACGATCCCACCCTTACCTAACCAATTTGAAAGGACCCTACTAATGCGACCTGTGAAGAACGTTCTAAAAATGAATTACCAAAATAAAATAAAACTGAAGACCAAAATATTAAAGTAGCTGTTACTGTTATACCTCGCACCCGATACTACATTGAGCAAGTTAACTATAAACCTATTACTGGTCCTTTCGTTTGTCAGTCTGTAACACTTGTATGTCTTAGATGTGTGAAATTTTATAAGGTGGGATACTAATCACGAAATAGGATGCGCCATCTGAAAGCTATTGGAATACAAAGGTCACCTATGATCCCTCACTTTATTATTATTAGATATGTCTTTTGGTAAATCTTAGGTGTATATAGAGTTCCGATGGCTTTTTTTATTTCATCTCAAAATTGCTTCGGGCTCTGAATTAAATTGAAGACTCAGCTGAACGTGCAAAATGAAGCAACAATTTCAATGTCGTTTAGACTATTGCATCTAAATTAGACAAAAAGGTTTTATTGCATTTAAACTAAAAAAGGCCAGCTTAGGCGTTTTCATATATCCAAGCTTTTTTATTATTACTAGTTTGTGGATCGTCTACTTTCTTTAGGTCATTACAAAAGCTATCAACTATTACATTTGGCGATATCGAAATATAATTTGTATGAAGCTTTAGTAATAATAACGACACTTTGACTGCTTATTGAAAGACCCGGTTCGAAAGAATCATATTTATTATATGGGAAGTGGCATTTACTGCGTTTTGTCATCAGTCCATATAACAAGGATTCAATCCTGTACTATATCTATATAGGTTTACAAAATTACGTTTTTTATAAAACCGCAAATATTCTTAAATTACATTAATTATATGAATGTTAATAAAATAAATAACCCCTAAAGCAAAAGAGTTACAGGTCTTTGAACAGCTTGTTCACTGCTTTGTAAACTCAAACTACCCACTAATACTCGACCTGCGAAAACAAGCCACCCGATAAATAGCCTTGAAAATCATCTATCGGTCACGTTTAGGATATCCCTTATATTAGAACAATTCCAGTTATAACTTTATACCCACAAAATATATTAAATTTATGTTTTATAAAACGGTAAAAATACAAAATATTTGTGCAATCTGTCTGTCATCTAGTATGGTCTTGAATTAGCAATAATGGGTTTAATAAAAAACTACGTCGCGTGATTTGATCGTCCCGCATGAGTAATAAAGAATGGATAATGTTTATAATCAATTCTTTATTACTCATTGGCTTAATGGGCTATTGTTTATAAAACATATTTTTTATTTATAATAAAATACTTTTGTAACTTCTTAAAATTTTCCAGTCCTAATGATGCGTCACTAGAGTGAATGTACTGACTCTGTAAAAAGTTAAGTTCATTCAAATAAGTAATATAAATAACCAGAATTAAGAGCAATCTTTATGGTACATTTTAAAACAAATATTTTTTCTGTTGCATATAGAGTGAGGTTTTATATGTTTTCTAATATGTTAATGTTAAAGGTTTTATATGTTTTTTAATATGCTGTCAGTAACACGCCTGACATAGCAAGAGCAGTATTAATAAGGGATGTTTTAATTTTAATTTTTATATAATTCTAATGTTTGTATATGTCGGGTGTTAAAGTTATTTGAGCATATAATTCTTAACATCAAAGTTAATAAACAGAAATATTTAGATAACCAAATACTAATAAAAGGGTAACAGATAAGACAAATTGTAATATACTCAAATAAAGTATTAAATAGTTTATTTTAAGGCCATTGATGTTATTATAAATGTGATTGAACTTACCCTGAGAGCTTATCTAAAATATATAACATTTGAAAAATATTTAATTTTAACACTGATGATCTTACGCTTATAGCAAGACTACATAATATTTGGACCTGTAGTTAGATAACATGGAAAGATAAAAACCCATATCATAGCACCTTCTAAATTGGTATAATTCATAAATACTTAACGTCATTTATGGGCGTATGAGTTACTATAATGTAATTTTGTTATCTTTAAAAAAGGAAATTACTTTAATTTTCTTTAGCTAAAGTTTTGTGACCGTAAAAAGTTATCCTCTTTCGACCCTTGGAATTAAATTGTACGGACCTCTTTCGCGGACTATTTTTAGGGTAAAAGGATCGGGACATAATTCTAACATGCCAGATCCAATTCCTTATTGTTTTGAGAGTTTGTCTTTTTTATATCTACAACTAATAAATAATCTTCAGGATAAATATTCTGGGAAATTTTATTCATGAGCTGGGCGAAAAATATAGTGCCAATACTTCAAGTTAAGACTAAAAACACTCTAATATATATATTTTTGAAATAAATATCTTAAATTTGCTCCTATTACTAAATTATTACTAAAGACAGATGTTATAAGAAATAATAATTACAGGCAAGGTTGACATGTATACAGCTGTGTTTCAGACAAAAGCATTTCTTCTCAACAACACTTTCAGCTGAAAAGCGTCCTTTCTTTATTTTGATTCACTGAGAAATGAAAACGAAAATATATTTTATAACAATATCTATTTTTAATTTTAAAATGCTTAACGATATATATTTAAAAAATTATGAGTGTTGTTTGAAGCTAATTTTATTAGAGTCTAGATGATTTTGTTTTAATTTTGTTTGTTTTCGAACGTTTAAAGTAAAAATACTTATTGTTAAAAACAATTTTCAATAGCTGAAACTTTAATTGAAGCTAAAGCGATCAGTTCAGTTCAATTAAAACTTTTGAATTCCATAAAAACTATTTTTCAGTATCTGTTTTAATAAAAGCATTGGTCTTTGTTCTCTGGCTGTTCATAATTAGCGTATTCTTCATAATTGTATTACAATTTTTAATTGGTTAGGAAATTTACATTATTAAAACTTTCATAAAAAAGTTATTAAGCTTTCTTTTAGGTATTGAAGTGTCCACTTTTGTATGTAATTTATATATATTATTTAGATATAGCATTGAGTTAAATTATAACCTAATTTGATAGATAAGAAATATGTTTAAAACTATATGACCTCAATATACAAAGATTTTAAATTCAAAATATTGTATTTCTTTATGTTGAATCTACATTTCAATGGGGCATTTTTGTTTCAATAAAATTAGAACAGCTTATACTCTAATGGAAGTGCACACTGTTCCATTAATTGGAATAGATTTTTGCAAATTATTCAACTTTTAATCGTTGAGTTTAGATGTAAAGTATATTACTACTTGCATTTTAGTTTATGATTCTCATTCCTTGTGTATTTGGCAGTATTTATTTGTTAGTTTTTACAGAATGCGCTACAATAAACATTGGCCATCTTTCGTTCTGGCAACAACCAGTTTCTTATACAATGTGAATAAGCAATGTATTTTTTTCTGGCACAACTTTATTTATTTATATGCAATTTAAAGTCGTTTTCAGTTGTAGGTTTTTATATGATTATTGATGTTTGATGTTTTTTTAAGAATACAAATAAATCTTTAACATATAAAGATTCCATAAAATACAAATAGATTAATTGTCGTCTTAAACAATATTATATTAATTAATAAAACCAAAACAAGTTAATTGTTGAAAAGAAAAGTTGTTTTAAAGTTATAACAAACAACTCGAGTTAAACATTATATTATGCTGTTTTAAAAACTATATTATACATTATTGCTTTGAAAATTTTCGTGGACTAATTTATAACTTGGATTCCTTTTAATATTTAAAACTGTCAAATATTATAACATACATATTAAAGATATCATTTAATTAGTAATAATTCATTATTTTATTAATTGAATCATATTTATTACCTGTTTATAAACTGATTATTAATCTGTCATGTTAATTAATTTGACATAATCGTTGTTAATTACTTCTCCTCACTGTGCTAAGTGTTCACAGGTTTTAATTAAACGCATATTTGATGAGTTTTAATACTTTGTATCTCTTCAAATATGTCACATGAGAAAACAACTTTTCGCAAAAAAGCAGGTACAGTAATATGTGTAGTATAGGTATATAATATTAAAGGGAACTTCTGTTATTGTTTGTTTGTATATAGAGGTAATGCAATCAATAGTTTTAATAACCTGTTATATGTTAATTAATCAAGTTGACTTATTGTTATTTGTATGTCTCTCTGTTTCGTAGATGACATATTTTAGTGACGTACTAAAAGTTGTTTAATTCCTGTTGTTTTAAGAAATAGTTGACATTACAAATCAAACTCTACTGTGGTCCAAATATACCAAAATATTTAATTTATTTTTAACTACGAATATTGATAAAAAATTAATGATAATAAAAAAAAGAAAAATATAGATGTTTTAGTTATATGCTTCTTTTACTTCTTCAACAGTATTTAAATAAATATATTTTTATACCCTTCCTTGTAAATAAGCTTGGATATAACGGAAATAAGTTTATTGGACGTGTAACATCAAAGAGAGTTGTTTGATATCTTCTTAGACCTCCGCAATGGTGAAGGGATTTTTGTAAAAGGAATCAAGCTGACTTTAAATAGTTCAAACACACTTGATTGTATGGAGATTATTGAAATTCATTTAGTTCGTTACGGAATGATTTAAAGGGTTTATTTACTTTTAACTCTTTATTATTACTTTATTAATCAATACATCAATATATATTGATATAGCTAATGGGTAGAAGAATAAGAAGTTTTACACACATAATGCTGGTCTTCAATAGTAAAAACTTTTCATATTTCAGATGAAAGCGGTTTAATATTGTGTTACAATTGAATTTCAGACATGTTTTAATTTCATTTATTAATAAATAAGTGATATGTGTTTCCAATAAATTATTTTAACCAACTGATACCAATATATATAGGTCACATTGTTTTATATTTAAGGAAACAGTATTTTTTTTTGAGAGTCTGAGACGTAAATTATTGTCTACAATAGGTAATACAGAGTTGTTTAAACTACCTTTTTATTGATCTTTATTTTTATATTTGTGTGTGCTTATATTTGTTGTAATTTAATTTAAAGAATCAACAGTTATACCTTTATAATAAATCTATGTATTGGAACTATAAGCTGATAGTTTCATACATCTTTATATTTAATGAAAAGAAATTAATAGCACAAATTATTCGAATCCCATATTAAGTGCGATATAAGATCGTCATATAGAGACTATACCCTTAATGGTTTTGATAATGATTCTCGTCACAACTGGACTCACCTATTTAAAGATAACGAGCTCCGGAGAATAGCAAATATGAACATGGTTGGAATAAAAATATGAAGACCCTAACTGACACCACAATGTCTGAATATCAAATAATCTAATGTATATTAAATAAAAATCATAACCAAATTTTAAGTTTCAATATTTAAATTTCCAGACCATTCATTTTTTTTTAAATTTTATCTTATGCTGTTCAAATATTTAAATTGATACGCTGTAATGTATTATTCGCAATACATCGTCTAACAAAGAGCTCTTATAATAAACGAGTCTCAGCTTATTTATTAATTTTCTTCTAATTTGCAACTAAATTTAATGATTTGAAATAATATTTTTATTAATATTATTTAGTAGTCTTAAATTTTAACTAAGGGTTACACTTTTCTGTAATACTTGCTAAAATTTGTTCCCAAACTAATATAATAAAGCTGAATAATACAACTGCAATATAGTGATCAAAGCATATTTTATACATATATATTTTAGGTTTTACAAAGTTGAATCAAGCTCAAATGTCCCTCTATACGAGTCAATATATATAAGATCATTGTCACACTAATCTCTTCAATCTTAGAGTGACAATGGCATTACACTCCTTTATCTCGTCCTATCGGAGCACTTTGAGCAAACTATTTAATTAAACTGCTCAAATACTGGAAGATTTAATCCCGAACTGAAGCCGTAATTCAGTCAAATAACCGTTTGTGAATCACCGACCGATTAAATGTAAATGACTAACTTTGGTTTTCTTTGCTTCTTTATAATCATTAGCTGAATTTCTTCACAGTTATTATTTAATATCAGTTCTCATGACCTCATACTAAATAATTTGGATGAAGACAATTTGATCATAATGATTTGGTTGTCTCAGAGTTAAAAGATTTAGAATCTAATATGAATCATTGGTTCAATTGAATTTAGAGAATAAGCTATGATTACAATAAGCAAATCTAAGTCTTTGAATAATATTGTATATACAGCTTTATAACAATTGTAACGTTTTCCTAGACACCTCTTCTATAATGCATCAGAGGTAAATAATAAACATATCTGCTAATTTACATATTTAACCCATAATTTTTTGTAATTAATTTTAAATATATAAAATAGGTCGAGTATCTTTAAATGCATGCCAATGTATTGATTTTACTTGAGATCGTCTTGAGAGCTCTCGTTACTGGAAAACTAAGATAAGTTAAAAATCGATTCAAAGTCCAATGATTTGGAAAATTATATTTGTGGAAATGAATCAATATCAGTTTATTTTTTCTATTATTTTTTTAGAGATAAGTATAATTTAACTGAACAGATTGAGTTATATAAAGTTGAAGTTGACGTTATATTAAGTTGAAAGTCCATTCAATTCTAAGTGCATTGATCAATAGCTCTTATGAAAACGATATAATCAGACGATAAATCTCTCTAAGGAAATATTTAGCATTTGGAAATTTTAGAAAATATCTTTAACGTCAGAAATTAATTTCATTTATTATTATTTAAGGGTTATATACAAATACTAAACAATAAAAGCATGACCTAAATTTAGAACTAAACTTCGAAGTCAATGTAGAAAATACAAGACATTTGTATCTATATTTTATATACTCTTATGCTATAACTATGGAGTCCTATCTGTAATATAAAGTTTTGAAAGTCTCGAGAAATATCTTATTTCAAGAGATTTGTAACAAGTATCCGTCTCTCGCCACAGCAATAAGACGAGCTATTGGACTGTAAGCCTTTGAGTGAGTTGGTACACGGAACTACAGATCGATGTTTCTCAATACTTATATTTAGTTGTATGAAAAATAGTTACTAAATTTCAGTAAGATATTTAAGTTAATATCATACATCACAGTCAACAGGAAATATTATAAATACTTGTATCCAGTTTGACGTGTAATGTATATTTATGAACAAATTACTATTGACTATCTTCATTATCACGTCGTTTATAAATTTTAAATAAATAAAGAAGAAGCTTCTTAGCATTCCATTAATTCACTATGCAGATGCAGGACCATTCATGTTGCAGAGAGAAGAGTGCACGCAGTCTGGGACTTCCGACTAACGACAGTTTGGACTAGCCAAAGGGCCGTTGTTAAAATGCGTTAATACACGCGAACCTTTCCTATATACGTCTTTTTTTCTACCTAACCAAAACATGAATCGAAAGTTTTTTTTAAAGTAAGTTTTATAAATTAACGGATGATAGTTCTAGACAGGAAAAAATTTTTAAGTAGGTTAAAGAAGTAAGATTTTGGTATATTTTCGTATTTTCTTTCTTGGTTCATCGCGTGCATATGTAATCATTAATTTTGGCCAAACTTCGTTAGGTCATTTCAGAGTCAATCGACTATTATATTTAGCAATGGATGTAATCTATTTGAAAAGGTTTGCTTCAGTAGCTGTAGTAGAACTTTGACTGCTTATTAATATACCCGGATCGTTAAAAGTATATTTGGTTTTCTGTCTAACCTGACACAAAACCTGACTGCATTTACATTGTTATACAGTCCTGACATTGTTTTGGATTATGTTTCAATGCATATTAATGATTCAACCCCATAAACAGCAAATATTTAAATTATATATCCCCTAATGCAAAAGGGTTAGAGTTCTTTGAACAGAGCATTTTCACAGCTTTGTAATCTCCCACTAATACTCGACCTCCGAAAACAATGGACCCGACAAATAGCCTCGAATATCATCTATCGGCCGCCCTTACGACATCCCCTATATTAAATAAGTTCCATTTATCATCTATTTTATCAACAGTTATTTCACTATATTGCCTAAATTATAGATTTAGTCTCGAAATATATTAGCATACTAGATTGGGTTTCGTTTAATTTCATGAATATTTGAGGTGGCTTAATACCAGCAAAATAGAGTATATTTGAATGCTCTAAAGATAATAGGCAGTCTATTCATGATGAGCGAAGTGTATATATCATGAAATGCCTTCACTTTGAATGGGTTTCTATTATAAGGCAATATAAAATTTAATTTAAAATAGTTTAAGGTTATTAATGCTTGCACAGAAAAAAGACCTGCCTCTTCTTATTTCATAATATGTTTGCCTGACAGAGATATGTGTTACGTGCTTAGAATCAATAGACCGACGACTGATCATCTTCACAAAAAAAACATTCAGATGCGAAAATCTTCATATGTCTTATATATTAACTCTGGAATTTATAATTTTAAAAAGTATTTCCTTTGTTTTTGTTGCTTGTCTTAACAAACCAACTGCGTGAAATGAAATAACTGTGTTATTTTGAATTGTACAGTTATTTTATATATTTTATCACTATAAAAGATATACCGAACAAAAATGAATAGTCAAACTAACTGAAACTGAAATTTTAATCGAATATAGAGCGTTCGGTTCAGTTCAATTAAATTTATTGGATTCCATTAATATATTTTCCAGTACATATTGGAAAAATTATTCAAAAAGATGTTTTAAAAAAAGCAACGATTTTTGTTCTCTGACTTTTCATAATTAGCGTATTCTTCATGATCGTATTCATAGTTTTCAATGAATAGGAAATTCCAATTATTAAAACTTTCCATTGAGAGCAATTAAGCTTTCTCTTTTTCATTGAATTGAAGTGTTCAGTTTATGAATTTATAGTAGATCTTACTAAGTGATAGAATTGTGTCAGATTATAATATGAATTGATAGATATGAAGTATGTTTAAAATTGCATGAACAAAATATATAAAAAAGTATAAATCAAAATATTGTATTTCTTTACATTTAATCTACATTAGGCTGTGTTTATTTGATAGTTTCTGACAGGATGCGCAATCACAAATATCGGCAAACTTTCCGTCTGGCAGAAAACATTTTTCTTATAGTAAGTGAATTAGTGATGTATTTTTTTCTGATTCAGCTTTATTTATCATATGAAATGTAAAATCGTTTCAATATTAATCGTTCAGTTACAGTTATTTTTAAATAATTTTATATGCTTTTTAAATGAGAATGAATAACTAACATCATTTGACTACCGAGTTGTAGACGCAATTTTGATATCTGAGTCGTTCCTTAAACCTTCCCTTACTTCGTCTCTTTTTTGCCTTCCCGGATTTAAGCTGATCCGAAATGATAGAGTCGGGAAAGGAGGCGGCGGTGTAGCAATTTATTTACGCTCTGACCTTAAATATTCTGTACTTTTTGCTTCACCTTCTCATTATTCTGAATCAGCAGAGTACCTTCTTCTTGAGGTGGTAGTTAATTTTTCTAAAATTCTTTTAGTCGTCTTTTATAGCCCTTCCCTTCATATTAATTACTTCTCAACTCTAGATGATCTACTAAACAAGTTTTGTCCTATTTATAATTCTACAATTATACTAGGCGACTTTAATACATGTTTAATTAAAAACAACTCTCGGTCACAAAATTTAATATCGCTTCTGTCCTCTTATAATTTGTATATACTACCTCTTGATGCCACTCATCACTCTCCTAATAACAGTCCTTCCTTACTTGATCTTATAATTGTGTCCTCTCCTGATTTTGTCGAGTCTCATGGTCAATTACCCACTTGCTTTTCTTACCATAATCTCATTTACTTGTCGTTCAAAGTTCGTCTTTCAAAACCGAAGAGTACAATCTGTCTTCGCCGTTGTTTTAGAAATATTGATCTTGACAGCCTAAGAGAGGATCTAGCTAGAATTGATTGGACTTCTCTCCTACATTCAAATGATATTAATGTGAAGCTCAATATTTTTAACAGCGCAATTCTAAAAATGTTCGATGAACATGCACCTATGTCTCGAGTCAAAATGCAGAGGAAGCCAGCTCCGTGGTTAACTGACAAAATTAAACGCTTCATGGCTAAGAGGAATAAGGCGAAATCGCGTTACAATAGGCTTTCCAATGAGTTAAATTTGATGCGATATAAGTCACTACGTAATCTCTGTACTCGCCTTTGTCGTGATGCCCAGCGGCAGTACATTTACGACACCATTCAATCTGCAAGTCAAAGCAACATGTGGCAATTCCTTAAAACTTTAGGCATAGGTAAAACTACTGATGAATATGATGGTAACGTAGACGTTAATAGCCTTAACGAATATTTTTCTGCTCCTCCTGTAATTTTGGATCAGGTAATAAAATCCGATACCTTATCTTCGTTATCTCGCTCTGTACCTCCTCAATGTCTTCCCTTTGACTTTAAATATGTATCCGAGTCTGATGTTGCTTTGCACTTGAAAAACATCACCTCTACTGCCGTCGGTAACGACAACATCAGTTCACGTATGATAACTCTCTTACTTCCAGAATTACTTCCGATCCTTGTACATATTTTCAACTTTTCTTTCTTTTCTCATACATTTCCCTTAGCTTGGAAATCAGCCCATGTTATTCCACTTCCAAAAATTAAATCTCCTACATCTCCTAGCCAATTTCGACCGATATCCATATTACCTTTCCTTTCTAAAGTTTTAGAAAATGTAGTCCATAAGCAATTAACAGAATTCATACTTGAAGGTAAAATATTAAGCCCATTTCAATCTGGTTTCCGCACGGGTCATAGTACTGTTACCGCTCTTGTCAAAGTAACAGACGATATACGGCTTGCCATTGCTAATAAACATGTCACTTTGCTGGTTGCCTTGGATTTTAGTAATGCCTTTAATTCTGTGGACTTCGACGTTTTACTGGGAGTGCTTTCCTCTCTAAATCTATCCCACGAATCTCTTTTATGGTTTAGATCTTATCTTAAAGGCCGTCAACAATGTGTTTACCTTGAAAATATGTCCTCTACTTATCGTGAATTGCACGCTGGTGTCCCCCAAGGGGGTGTACTTTCCCCTCTCCTTTTTTCTATCTTGATTAACCTTGTCACCAAAGTTATATCATCTAATTTTCATTTATACGCAGATGATTTACAATTGTATCGCCACTTTCCTGTATCAGAAATAACAGAGGCAATTGCTGCCATGAATGTGGATTTATCAAGAATTCATCAATGGGCAAAGTCTTTTGGTTTATTAGTTAATCCTGCTAAATCTAAGTCATTGCTTATAGGTAGTCGTTTCTCTCACGCTGTTCTGAATAGTTTAACAATCCCCCCATTATCGTACAATGGCTCCGTCATTCCTTATTGTAAATCTATCAAAAATTTGGGACTTACCATCACTGATGATTTTTCTTGGACGCCCCACATAATAGATATTAGTAAAAAAATTCACTACAGTCTTCATTCTCTAAAATGCTTACAAAGATTTCTTCCTCTAAAAACTAAAATAATGTTAGTGCATACACAAATTTTTCCCATTTTAGACTATGCAGATGTTTGTTACCCAGATATTACTGAGGAATGCCTTAACAAACTCGAACGTTTGCAAAACACCTGTATACGTTTTATTTTCGGGCTGAGAAAATATGATCATGTCTCTCAATTCAGAGCTCAATTAAATTGGCTTCCTATTCGTGAACGCAGAAACTCGCATACGGTTAGTCTATTATATAATATCTTGTTTAATAAATTTTATCCAGATTACCTACGTGAACGGTTCAATTTTCTATATCCTTTAACTGATGTTGATGCCAGATCTCATCTTCGTGGCTTATTAAAATTTCCTCCTACCCCATCTAACTCTTACTCGCATTCATTTACATTTAACTCAATTAAATTGTGGAACTCTCTTATTCCAAAGATACGTCATAGTAAATCGCTATCTGTTTTCAAAAAATCAGTAAAAGAGCATTACCTCTCACATTAATTTGTATTTAGGTATATTAGTTTTAGTAAGTTTAAATTTAATTAGTTTTATAACTTTACTTGTGCACTGTTTAATTCTATTTATTTTATGCATTCTCACTTCATGGGTTTGCTGGTAGAAATCTCTTACAGAGATAAGCTCGCCCTTTGTACTTGTGTCCATAAGCATGTTCTGTATTATATCTGGTGTACAATAAAGTGTTAAATAAATAAATAAATAGAATATAAAAAAATCTTGAATCCATGAACATTAGAATAAATAAATCAAATGTCATTTTAAATAAGTTATTATGACGTAGTAAAACCTAACGAGTTTAAAAAGCAAGTTGTTTTTAAAGTGATAACAAACAACCAAAGGACATTATATCTATGTACGTAATGAACGACAGCTGTGTGAGTGCAATGTTGTGTATTTCATATATTTTCGTTACAATCTTTCTTCGTTTTTTTCTTTCTTTAATTAGTATATATATTATACACATTTCATAGATCAACCGATTGTTATAAACATTAAAAAAAATATGCGTCGTCGGGGTGCAGCTTCGTTTAAAACACTGGCGTTCCGACATTTTTATTTACAGTTACTAAAAATAATATTAAACAATATTTATAATCAATACATTAATTGTATCTATATAAATTAGTGTGTTACTATTTGTATGTATGTCTATTGCTATATTATAACTTTGTACCAACTGGCACTATGTTTTTTTTATTAGATATTGTCCGTTCGGTAAGGTTGCCTGGAAGAAATCGCCCTTAGGCGATAAGACTGCCACTTGTACCCATGTTTTTATTTTTTGTGTTTTTTCTTGTATATTATTTTTTTTGGTGTACAATAAAGAATATAAATATATATATTTTGTATTACATTAATGTACAAGTTACTAGTTAATAAACTAAAAAAATAAATGTTATAAATAAATGTCGAGGAAACTATAATAGTGCTTGCCTAGTTATGTTTATATCAAATTAATTACCTACATCATTCAATTTCTTATATTACAAAGATCCAGATGACTAAAGCAAGCAGCTGTTATGAATCTGGGAATAATCACCTCTAATGAAGATAAATGAAGTAAGTTCCTTCTAATTATCAAATTAATTCAAATATGATAATAAAATAGTACTGAGTGTGTTTTAAATATCATTAAAATATCGCTGACTATTTTATAACTTAGTTTCCTTCAAATATTTGAAATTAACGAAAATTTATTGTAATATTGTTAAAATTTTTTTATTAATTGAATCATATTTATCACCTGTATATAAACTGATCATTCATTCATCAGTCATTCATCATCATCATCATTCATTGATCAGTCACGTTGAATAATTTAAAATACTCCTTGTTAATTACTTCTTCTCGCTGTGTAAATTGTTCACAGTATTTAATAAAACACATATTTGATTACTTTTAGTACCTTCTGTCTCTTTAAACACGTTACGTGATAAACAAAACGTTTTGTTACTAGGTACGTACAATATATGATATATTATAGGTACATAACATTAAAAGAAACTTTTATTAAACGAAGTTCTTTATGAGAGACTTTTCTTCATCCTTTGTGCAAGCATCAATCAAGAACGGCATATCAGAAAATTTCCAAATTTTGCATATGGATAGATCAGTGTAGTGGTAAAATTTTTCAAAAAGAAATACAAAAATGAATTAATGTATCTCATCTTGAAAAATCAGCCAGGCTTGACGTCACCAGTATTTTTAATCGACTACCCGCTTTTGATTTGATATATAATTACCCGACCGTTTAATAATCATGTTGACTTATTGTTAATTACATACAGTTTTCTTTAAGATGCACCTACTTCTTTTCGTCTCTGCATTACTCTTGGTCGACTGGCAGAGAATGCCTGTGGCATTAAGTCCGCCATTGTATTTTATGCATAAAGAAATAAATAATATGTTTGTGTCAGTGTCTGTCTATTTCGTAAATTAAACACTTGAGTAATGTAGTAATTTTTGAATACTATCATTTGTTATTAGTCGAAGATACAGTAATAAAAGAAACAATATGGTCTTAACACAAGCATGATATTAATTTTAATTTTCTATATAGTATATTTGACTATACATCATTATTTATATGTTATATATTTTTACATTATCTTTACTGAATCAATAAAGAACAGAAGAATATAATTAGTACAAAATCAAACATCTATAGTTTTATGTAAGTCCTGACATGTTTTTGAAACTTTTAAGTGTGAAATATATAATATGCAACAGTAACAACATATACATATATGACTTAGAACAATAGGTTGTTATCAGAACGAATGAAATGTAACATATCTACAAGTGTTGTATATGAAACTAACATATGATATGTGTGCCTCGTCGCTATTAGTTAGTAGTTAGTTAATTAAACTACATTACAGTGTTAAAACTACAGAAGGGTAACAAAGTTTAGTAATAAGCTTTTAGAGTTAAACATGTCTGGGTTTATTAAAACATTCACAAGCACAAAGTACGTCTATCAAATGGAAAAGTTATGAATTATGTGATGACCTCTAACTTAAAAGAGCTTATATTGAACAAATATATGTTAATGCAAACAAGAAAATATAAATTCTCTTTAAACGTGAATTAATTATTAATTATATAAATCTTAAGTACATGTAACAATTAATTTGAGTTAAGACTTTAGTATTTTCTTAGATTTTCACGAGTACACGTTTGAAATAAAACTATTTTTATGGATTAAAAATCAAAATTTAACCAAATTACACGCGAGTTTTAATTCGTAAAAATAGTTTTATTGACTAAGACTATTTTATGGATTTGAGTAACGTTTATTACATCTCGTCTTCCTGTGAACATTATTGTTGCGAAGCATTCTAAACGTCGGGTTATAATTAAAAATGTATTAACAAATGCTAGTGAAATCCGTAAAATAGTTTTATTCAAGTGCTTGTGAAAACCTTAAAAAATATTACATTGAGTAATGTGAGATTAAAATGGTTTACAAAGTGATAACTTAATATTTAATTTGATTAACTTAAGTTAGTTATTTATCTATATACATTTCATTTTTTTTATCGACATATACTTAAAACTTTCTCTTATATAATCTGTTCTTTCCTTTGGTGAATTTTAATTAAGAGAAACAAAAGTAATCCAGTATATTTTGAACCCTATTTGTTTAGTAATAAGCAGTGTATTTAAAATATAGAGAAATATTCGGATCTATTTTTTTTCAAATACTGAATTTTAAATATTTAATCTATAATTAATTTTAAACAAACTGATTCACACATCATTTTAACTGTACAATACTGCCTGTACAAAATAACTAAACTAACTAACAGTTCTATATCCTATCTTATATATTTTCCTTCTTCAGTCATATACTTGTATGTGCTCCATATATCGCGCTGTCTTCAAATAAAATATTCTAGAGATATTTGTATCTAAATTGAGATAAATGTCTTAAAGATATGAATTGTACTCGTTAGAGAGTGAACACGTAGCGAGCGAACCTACACAGTACTACTCGCTTTTGAAGCTGTTTTTACTACAGAAGATTTAATGTTAAGATGCTGCCATTTATTGTTTGTATAACTACAAACGGAATTATTAAATATAGACGACAAAAATTTCGCTCTTAATGTACACAAAGAGTATTCTAGCCTCCATGAATTTAAACTTTCTAAAGTTAACGCTAAGTTCTATATATTTTTATATTGGTAATATAAAACTAGTGACACTGTATTTTTTTGTTGGTTTGAACACGTTTATCTCATTTCTTTGAAATATGTGTGAAACTCTTAGTCTTTTTTTACTAATAATTTGCCGTGTGAAAAAAAAAAAGAAAAAAAAAGGAAAAACTAAGAAAAACTAACTAACTGTTGGTCGACGAAAAAGACTGAATCCCAGTCCATGGTCCTTCATAATAAATCTTTTTATCTTCATCTTCTTGAATTCTCTTAACGCGCGCCTCGAAAGTGTATAATATAAATTAAAACACATATATTTTTGAAGATTAAAAAAACAACATATTGTGATATATTATTATTTTATCACAAAGTTATATAAAACACGTTCTACAACTCTGGCTACGACTGTTCTATTTTTAGTTCTAACTATACTGTTTTATGACTCATTATAATTTAAAAAACTTATTTATTGAAAGATGATGTTAAAACAATAATAGTAATTGAAATATTTTTGAAGTTATTTTTAATATAAAATACAGTAGTAAATTCAGATCGGGACTTAAATGTACGAGCTTGATTGAATGTAGTATTAAAATGGTCTTTGTCTGGTCGGAAATGAAATTTATTAAGCTTATTTTAAAAAACATGACCAATTTGTTTAATTCTTTATATATTTAAAATTTACTACACTTAGTTTAAATCATGCTTATAAGTAATTTCAAACATAATTTTGAAAATGCCACCACATTGCTCTCCCAGAATACGTTATAAGATCCTGTCTAAAAAAAATTATCAATTATCCCTACTGGAGTCAACTCTTTAAAAAAATTGGAGAATTTCTTAAATAGCTTGATAAAGTTTAATTAATAAAATCTTGTTTGGTATTTTAAAAACATCAGTCCGCATACAAGTTACATACACGTTATAACGAAGAATAGTATTTTAAATATTTTATTCTATAATATACATTTCTTAATGTATTTTTTTAATTGATAAATTAAATTATTAAAATTTTAACATCAATAGAATATAATAATGAAAGTTTTGAACAGTTGGAGAACCTTCTGTCGAACTTATACTCCAAAATATTTTTATGAAATTCGAAACTTTTAATGATCCGAACTTTTTCCACTTTAGTATTTTGATGTTTTCATAAATGATTGTTATAGGTATGTAAGGTAAGTTTATATTATATTTATTATTAAAATAGTAATTAGCTCATAGGTCTTATTACGTATTTAAGTATTCTTTAAAGTATACAACTGTGTTTCTATTCTGGTTAATACTAAACTACTGGTGTGAAAAGTCATTTTCATGAAATAAATTAGGAGTTTGTTTTTCTGAGCCTTATTTTGTAACAAAAACGAAATTTTATTGGAAATGAATTGAAAAAGGAAGGAAAATTTAATATAACCTGAAATAAAGACATGCAGTCTGAGACCAACAGACATTACAGACATTCTCATTAAAAGACTGGAAATATCTTTCTGTATTTTAGCTCCGAAAATTGATCTACCGTACAGTCACCCACCTCGATAAATTAAACATAAGTACATAATAGTTTTTATCAGAACTTTATTGAAAAGATTTCACAACCAAAATTTTTTTCAAAAAACACGCTTAGCATAGCAAAACATGTTTACAAACAATTTTAAATATACTTGCTTTCCTTTTTTTTTGTATAAATTGTCTCATTACTATTTTGTGTTTTACATAAATATATGATTATTTAACTAGTATTTAATAGTATTGTATTGTATATTTTTCTACATATACAAATAAATACATAGATATACAGCAATATAAAACAATGTGATATAATATCAAGTTGTAGCATTTACCTTTGTATTATAAACTGTTTAATTCTATATAATGATAATTTCAAGAAAAAATAACTAATTTTTAATATTTGTAGATTGTACTAAATGTATACAAAGAATAACCGTTCATTATAAAAACTCGACATATATATACACCTAAATTAATTTCTTTTTAAAGTTTGTAATTAGTTTATATATTAAGTTACACGGTGAACTAATTCCAAGTGCTGTTGGAAATCCTCCTTACAACTTGCTGTTAACAAAGATCGATCATTTGTGAGCACAGACAGTAATATTATTGATGGAGATAACTTTAAATTATCGTCTTGCAGCTGTGTAAGAGATGAATAGTTAAAAGGAACTTTTCATCTCTCACACAGTTAGTATTCTTAGTTCATTATAATAAACACGTACTAGTCATCTCCGATGAAGGCAGAAAAGAGATTTGCTCTTCAACATTTTTATATAATGTAGTTTGAATTTAACTAATCAATTAATAGTAACACATACGACATGGGTACCTTCAAAAAAGGCGCATATTCCTATCTCCAAGGCCGGCAACGCTCTTGTGAGTCATCGGATGTTGGAACAGTTCGTGGGCGGCGGTGATCACATTCCATCTGTGACCCGCACGCTCGTTTGTCCTCCTCTTCCATAAAAAAAAAAACTTAAAATAAATATACGTTAAGCAAGGAAAATCTATTTTTTTACCATAATAATTAATTATTAACTTAAGGGACGAAAAGCTTATAATTTTTTTTTAGAAACAATACCATGAAATTAACACTAGTTTTGAACTAGCTCTAGTATTAAACTAGCATCAGTTATTGTCTACGTATCTTATAGGTCTGAGGTGTCGTCGTGCAATTAAGATAAACGCTTTATACTAATGAATTTCAGACGTGAAAGCACAGTCACGTCGTTGTCAGGCGACGCGGCTTGTGCACGATTATAACAGCATTGTGAAGTTTTATAAGGATTACAGATTTGATTATAGCTTTGATTATTGAAGGATTGGTGAATTTAAACTAAACATATATATGATTTATAATAATAAATGTAATATTGTTGCAATTCGTTATATTATACAAATTAATCTTTCTTTAATACAATTAAATGTTAAAAAGCGACACGAAAGCACAAGAAATAATTCTTTAATAACTTTTTTATGTTTTAAAAGCGCATTAAAAATGTATGACTATTTATTATACGGGTAGATAGCTGTGTGATATATTTTAATGGATCATCGTAAAAGAGCTCTATAAAATAGTTTACGTCTCATTTTATATTTAAGACAAAATTAGGCTGATCTCAGCGAATTGATTATGTTTTAAAATAAAATATACAGTCTGTAGGAATATTAGGGGTAGAACTTTTACTACTGTGAAGTGGCTCCCAGAACACTATATAGTTTTATTTGCTGTTGTAAAACTGAAAGTATTTGTTAATTTGTTGCTGTTAAAGTAATAAAACCCTTTACTGAGAAAACTAATGGTAAGTTTATAATAGTTATAAATTTATGGGACTATATAGTGTGGTTTACAACTCTGGTAGTATTTTTGTTTTAAAACTCTTTTGTTTTGTAAGCTACCCTTGCAATTTACAATCTGGGTTCGATATACTAATGCACTATATTTAAAAAAAGGTTGTTTATTTGTTTAACCACTATAATCTTCAATACTAGATAATGAATTTTAAAAAAAAATCTTTCTGCTAAGGCAGTTTCACGAGCAATGTTACAGGCTCTCTAACATTATATTACTTTTTCAGTTTCCCTTATAGTTAATAAATAAAGTGTAACTGCGAATAATAATAATAATAACTGGTGAAGTTTTTTTAATATTTACTTTATTTAAAAACTGTTTTACAAAGTCAATTTGTTCTCGCCGAGCTGTTATTATTAACGGCGAGACGCGCTCTTTATTACAAATAATTTGTTTTTAACAAAACAACAAACGACATGCCCTTCACATAAACATTAAATTACAAATATCACCTCACTCGTTACAGGTTTGTTTCTCGGTGACGACATTTTTTCTTCATCAATCAATCCCTTAAATTTGACTTTAACAATTTTCTACTTATTTCATTTTTCTGTCTTAGCATAACAATTTTATTGAATAATTTTGGTACCATATATTTACATATTCTTTCCCCAAAGTAATTCTTTACTTTTGGCTGAAATAATTTTTTGTCAGTTAATCTTCGCGTATTATATTTATTTTTTACTAATATTTTATAAGTGTAAACCCGACTTAAACATAATTAGAATATAATTAAAACCTTTTTTTTTAGTAATTTATAACAGTGCTATTATATATATGTAACTGTAAATAACGTTAGTACAGACGGATTATGGATCACGAAAGTTTAAATTCAAATGTGCTTATTATCATTAGTGGTAAAGGTTTTTTATTGAGTGGCAACAATATATATGAACGATTATATATAACCGATTTTGTTTATCAATTTAATAGAAAGTAGCTTGGAGTCATTGAAGGGGGATTGAAGAGACCTCTAGTTTAATATTAACATCTTGATAGCACAAACAAACAAAGTATACCTGACCCATAGTGTAATAAACATCGTACCATAAATATAACAAATATAGTTAAACTTTTTTATATTATCAAAGTACAATATAAAAAATATATATTTTGTAGAACATAATTGAGTGCTGTTATTTAATATTATTATCATAATAAATTGTCATTATGATCATGATTTATGTGAAACGAATCATGAAATAATTTTGGCAACATTTCAATTCCGATTGTGATTTTAATTTATTAGAACACTGGTTGGTTTGTACTCATTAAGCCATAAAAATAATGTTTTCCAAACCGAATAGAAAATTACGAAAATTTATATTTCAATAATACATTAGGTTCTAGAAATTATATTATGTTATGACATTCGTGTCTCGGGTGATTTTGGAAATGATAATTTGGTAAATCAAGCTTAGAAGCTATTGAAGGTGAAATGAAATAGACAATTTAACAATTTAAAATTATTTATTTTAATTTTGTGTAACAATTAAATTAATATGTAATGAAATATATTTTAGCTCGCCGCTCCATATGCGTGAAGAAAAAAAAAATTGAAACTTGTTTATATATTTTATATATTTTTAAAGGTTTTATTGAACACTTTTCATTATAATTATTAAAATTTATTCATAATTATAATTACTTAATTAAAAATAGCTACGTTGAGGATAAATTGAATTATTAAAATCCATTAATGGGTTTTTTTTATCTAAATATTTTTTTTATGCCATGAAATATCTTTTAAATTTTTCGTAATCATTAGTACAATAGATGCTGGCTACAAACGTAGTCTTTATTTGTTTGTTTCATCCCTTTTAGAATAGTGATTATGGAGAGAAAACTAGATAGAGAAATAGAAACTTCGCCCTTTAATTCATGCCTAATTTGTAAGAGGGCACTATTTTCGTTGAAACTTTTATAATTTTTGCTCGGGTGATTTAGAAACGCTCGACGAATTTGTAATGTTACGGCAGTTTCATACAACATTATAAAATTATCTCTCCAGTAAATATATATGTAATAAACACCGTCGTTATGTCGCAAGTCGTAAATAATACGGTATTACGTGCGCCGGGTCGCTTAACTCTCAACTCTCAAGTGTAATGTACCAGGTACATAGTTAATGGCCACGTCCGGTTGTAATACTGGCTGGCCGCATTTGTATGACCGGAGATACTATTATTACTGGTCGGTATTATCTTTTGCATTATAAAGAAAAATATGCCTGTCTATTGTCTACAAATATGTTGGAAGAAATGCATTGTGTGCACTAATTTTTATACTCAATATGGACCGTTCCGTGATATTGGGACCCTGTCAGCGGATCATTGCGTTCTTCTAAGCAGTTAGGTCACAAAACAAATTAAGAAAACAGTTCTTTTGATTTATATTTTGGCATATATCTAAGACATTATCTTATTTTTTTTTTTTACTTTAATGTATAATTTTTAATAGTAAATTAATGTCTCTTACATTCTGTTGTTTCGTAATGTTGTGTAAGCTACTCTAGCTAGCTAGTTAGCTTACGCTTATTAGGATGTCAAATTCCATTTCGATCCAGCTTGTTGCGGTTGTCTGTATTCATGTCGGTGTAGATTCATCTTAGTAATTGTGTTTTCATATAAACATCATTTAGATAATGATAAGTTGTTTAACATTTCACAGCTATGTTGGGTGGTTATGTGTTATTATGTTGGCATCGTATTTTATTTGTTTTTTGATTCTTTGTGAACAATAAAGAAAAAACTGTTTTACTTATAATAATAATTTAAAATTTTGATAACTTCATAAAACTGAGAAGATTACCTCAAAAATAAATGTATATTACATTTGAAATTTTTTTACTGACTGACTTCTGTTCATATTGAGTACCTAAAATACCGTTTAGTTTTTTATACCATTAAAGTTTTCTCAAACTTCCTTATCTTATCAATATATGAAATCTAGTTATAACGTCGCTGTACCGAAAACAAACGAATCCTAAACAGAACAAACGAATTTGTGTTGAAAATGAGCGTTAGGTTTACAAATAAACACTATTCTTGACGAATATAAGTTTCTCTAAGGAAAATGTTTTTCCAAATGAAAAGCAGCTTATGTCACTCACCAGACCGCCACCTGTCTCGACAGACGATCTCTTTCTTAGGTTTTATTAAATATTAGCGTTTTTTCGAAAAAAGAATAACACTTAAATAAACTGTAAACTAGTCTTTCGATGTTTCTCAAAAATATTAAAACAATACCATTTTAAGACATTAATAACGCAAATAAGTCCCTTAAACCTAATTTAGAATTAGTTTGAATTGCGAAAGTTTTAAAAATAAGATTACTACAACAAATTAAAAAAAGCTTCGATATTTTTTAAACCTTAAATAAAAAAAAATATTTTGTCACATTTTGAATCGACTGAAATAAAGCGGCACTAAAGAGATTCTCATATCACGAATCTAGACGTCATTGATAATTTTATAATCTTAATAATTTTATAAGAACACATACGTACATTCGTATAAAAAATTCAGTTTTATGATTAATATGATATTGAAATTATATTTTAATATTGTTTTTTAATAAGGAAAATTTTATGTGCTAATAATAAAAATGTTTTACGATAAGTTTCGTTTTAGTTAAAAAACTTTAGATTCTTTTATAATTAAATGTGATATGTATAGATAACACTATCCCATATTTTATTAAATCACGGGTTTCAAGAGAAAACTAATCAAACAAGTAGAAATGTATTCATAGGACTAGATACATATACATTGTAATAGCGATTCACTCAAAGTATTATATAACCTAATTTACCAACAAGACCACCGTTGTTTAGACTTAAAGTGACTTACCATGATGTGTTTAGAAAACGAATACGAAACTACACATTTTTGATATTTGATATAATTACATATATATTTTGTAAAGTATCTTTATAATGTAGGCCATCCACCAGCTCTTTTCCCAAATACTTGGGATACCAAAGATATTAATTTAACATATATGCAAAGGATTGTTCAAAAGTTTTAGGACCGGCCGCTTTCCTGATGTTAAACCTCCTTGGGGATGCATTTTGATGGTATTTATGCAGACTTACGATTAAGTATTAAAGGCTGGTAGATATTTATATTTTGTATTCCAGTTAGTAAAACATGGATCGGGTCTTTTCTGAGCCGCGACAACACACTTTGTATTTAGACAATAAAAGATTTAATATTGCATAGAGTCGCTGTATTGCTGTAGTAACAAGTTATTTCGTTTTGTAACAAATACTTTTAAACTACATATAATATATTTTATTATTATGATTGAACTTCAGTATTACATTAAAGCAGATATATTTATATTTAGTTTAAGCAAGGATTGTTGATTAATTTGGCGATTTAGTTTTGATAAAATATGGAGTTCTATTATATTTTTAAACAAAGAAGGTTTTTTTACTTAACGTATATGAACAACAAATATTTTACTACATTAAATATAAAATTTAATAGTAAGATACTAATATGTCAGGAGAGACCAATTATATTCGTTGCAGTTGATTTGCCACTCTTAAACAAATTATAAATTTTGTCGTCAAACCTTAATATTTTATAAACATAGATATTAACATGTTTGTATTCAATACGTCATTCTTGTTTTTACAATAGAATGAATATTTGATTACAATTTAACCCATAACGTTATAAATTATATGGGAACGGTTTTCTTATCTTTACTATAAATTATGTTATGTAGGTACGTTCATGAACATAGAAATAGAGATGTAATCGCTTTGAGGGTGAGAAACTTGAACCCCTTCCAACATTTAACTAGATAAAGCATTAAATACTGTATACAAGTAATTTGTATAATTTTCATAATATCAATATATGTTCAAATTCAAATTCAAATTTACACGCACTTTTGAAACGTCAATAAATAATATGTCAAAAAATCTATATCAATTACTATATTCTTTTCCTTAGAAGACTTTAACGAGACCCCTAAAGACAAGCCCAGACGTCGAAGCATGTCCAGAGACCTGCTGCAACTTGCTCCATCTATAAAGAAGAACCCCAAATGGGTTCGTAGCCCGTCAACAAAAAGTGACTCTTGGAAATTCATTTATATTGGGCTTATTTATGCTTCTAATAATATTATAATATAAAACACTGTGTGTATTTATATGTACATAATATTTTGAGATTAAGTTGCTTAGTTATTAGAAAACACCTGATTGAAAAAATGTTTTTCCTAAAATCTATTTTTATATTAAAATTAATAACTAAGTAACTAATAAAAGTACTGTTTCCTAAACTTAATTCACTATACTTTTTTTTAAAAGTTAAATTGCATTAATATGTGTAACAGTAATTATGAGTTACCGAATATAATATATATACTTTATATAATAATATCTACTTTAAATAATAAAATTTAACAAAATTTAATGTATTTTAGTAATTATTTAAATTGTTGATATATATCAACTTCTGTTTCACCTTTTTTGTTAAGATATCTCAACAATGTAAATAAAAAAAAATTCAAGAACTCACAATAACAATGAAGCCTTAGAGACGAATGTCTTTCATTAAGTGACCTTTTCATTCGAAGGTTTTACATTTACAATAATTTCATAGAATGTACGAAATAATGACGATTATTCAAAATATAAAATAAATCTTTTCAAAGATATATTTTATTCGTAACGTTTGTATGTATGTCCCTCGGGACAAATTCTTTTTAAATTTATTACTATGTGACTCGCACATACATAAGTTTAAAAAGCTTTTGTTGATTAAAGAACAAAATAAAGCGCTTAAGTTCTGAAGGATTTCTACACGAAGGTATATGAAAACTCGATCTATTCACGTAATGGATGATGTACTCTCTACTGTTCTATTTTCTTCTTCAATATTTAGCTATTAAATATAATTTTACAACCAAGCCTCAGTTCAAAAATATTACTTTTAATACATTAAACAAATAATAATAACAAGAATAATCATAATTTATTTGAAACCAGGCAAACTGACGCCGCTTCTTTCTATTAAATGATTTGTATAATGTTTCTTTGTTTATATTTCCAATACACTTGAAAATGTATTCAATGAACGCATACATTATGCTTCTAGTTAATATTCAGCGAAGTATACTCGTGGCTGTCGAGCCTATCACGACTTGATGTAAATATTAATATAAACCTGAAATAATGTTACTTGTATCGGATGATATTCATTATATAATTTAGTATTTATCAAATACCGTAGAAGTTCAGATCAGGACGGTTATCAAATTAATCGTAAACCTTCTGTTTATAAAATGAATTTTTGATTTTTATTTTATCAATTTCATATCTTCTTTTATATGAATCTCGATGAAGTACATAAATTATTGAAATACGTAATGAATAATGTATTCAACTGAAGAATATGCTCAAGTCTTATAACACAAAAAGATTTGAAATTCTAATAGGTTTTATGTTCGTGTAAAATTGTCGCTCCAAGGCTTGAGGTCGACCATATCTTATCTCCTGTTATCGTATTTTATTCATTTATAATGTTTTATTTTTAGAGAAGAAAGTCTACAAGGCTTTTATTTTTTGTCATGGCGTAGAATAAAATATATATTTACAATTTTAATATCAATGTTTTTGATTATTTTTGTTTCTTTTTGTTCTTGTAATTTTTTAAAATGTATATATTAATATAATTTGGAAGTTATATCTATTTCAATTGTTAATATGTGTCAATGCATTTGTAATTCCTCTTGACTTTACATAATCCTGACGACTCTTGAGGTTTGCATATATTAACATGAATGTATCAGAGTAACGTTTGACTAAGAGCAAGAATAAGAAATTAGATATTGAATATTTATATAAAATTTAGTATAATGTATAAAAAAAAGTCTTGTCAGTGTTAGTATTGATTATAAGTTTCCATTAACATATTCCTTGCTAACTGTTATGTATTTAAAGTGTGTACTTGTTAAATCTTATAATAACAATAAAACTAACTTAGTGGTAGGTAGTTGTGTGTTCTCTAGACGACTTTAGTACTGTACATACTATGTAGCATAATAAACATATCTTCTAAATTATGGTGGTTCAAATGGACATAACACTAACTTTTCTAATAGGCTTGAGAATAGACATTTTTAGAACGTTATAAAGAACAAACTAAATGTTCTATTACCAGTTTGAGCTCTGTTAATTTAAACATGTATATTGACCGTATCTTACCATAAAAAATACTAGTATATGGAATAATATAAACTACTTAATATTGATAAATTTTAATTTCAGTAAACGTGTCAGTTTAGCGTCTTGTACTGTGTAGTTAGTATTTTGTTTTAATACAGTTTTAAGGTATTATAGAATCTAGTGTAGTAGCATTTTAAAAAATACAGTCAAGTGCTTTTTGAATATATTTTATTACCTGTATGTACTATATGTAGTTCCAGAATTGATTCATATGTAATCGCCAAACAACATTTATAGATAATTCTTTAGTAATTCCGCACAATGAATGATGAATATGAATAAATGAATGAAAATAAATAAAATAAATGAAAATGGAGATAAAATCTTTTCAACGTCATAAAATTGAAAGTTATTCCGAGAAAGAAAAGTATTTTTTGAATAAAATTAAAGCTTAATTGGAAAAGATTTGTATAAGATTATCTCAAAGTTTTTCGGGGATTTCGGATAAAAAAGAAGGCATTTAGTTATTCAAAATATTTTTAAAGGGAGGCAGTTATAATTTTAATCATCTTATCAAATATGAATGGTGTCAAAAATATTTTTTTTTATAAAAATGTATATACATTTAGTTAAATTATGATTTATAACACTCCTCTTAGTAACAGTAAATACTTGTAATCGATATTCCGAGCTCAGCTTCCGAGCTCCGCCCATAGTGTAAAAAAATACAAATATCAAGTACATGAAGACAGATTTTCACGGCCTAGAAACAACTTTTCTTGCATGTCGTGGTTGACTCGTATTCAATGTAATGTAATGTAATGTAATACATTAGCTTTAAGTTCTAACATATTTTTGTGCGATAAAATTTTAAAATAAAACAAACCATTTATGGCTGAAATATGTCTTATTTTCAAAAAATCTGACTTCCTAAACTCGTGACTAAGCATAAACAGTATAAAATCACTTAAAAACTACAACACTATAATTAAGCTGAGCGGACCGAGGCTCCTTACCGGTCAACTCGATCTAATTTTGTCCGTTATTTCCTCCTACACCGTTCAAGCTATACTATTCAAATATGGATCAGTTGATTATCACTCCCACCCTTGTATAGATAGTTTTTGAAAAAAGAATCTAATTGTAGATTAGGAGTAAATTGAAATTAACTTTTTATTAATTGAAATCGTATTAAGCTAAAGTTTTCATGATATATTCGTTTCATTCAGCTTCCTCCGTTTGCGTGCGGGTGGCTTTATTAAATATAATCAGAAAGTGAATTCCATAGTTGGGTGTTAAAAACAGAAGCTAACTTATTGTGGTATTTTTAAACGTGACGTGTACAATTTTAAATTTACTGTTTTAATTATTAATCAGCAAAAACTATCTAATAATATAGTAATTTTATTTAATATTATTTTTATTTCATGTTGTCGAAGTCAACCACGAAGACTGTTCAAAGTTGTCCAAGTCATGTCCTTCGTATATGAGATGTAACTGTCAACTATCTTTTGTTTTCACGCGTAATTAGACTTTGAAGTCCAGCTCGATAATGACTTGAATACAAAACGAGACGTGAGGAGTATTATATAGTATTATACAGAACACTGTTACGACTCAATCACTACTCTGTTACGACGAGCCATTATAAATATATCACACATCCATCCGTGTTATAAATAGTTACATATTATTTTAAGATTTTTTTTTTCTGTACTGTACCCTTTATTGTTCTTTATTGTATGGTTTCCGTTAAATGGTAAATAATACTCCAGCATTATATTTTATAATAATCAATTGTACAATACAGTTGAAAGTAAAGCACAAGAACCTTAAATCAGTTCTGTAATGAACTGAATGCAGTTATATAATCTCTACATAATAAGTGTCTTGAAGTATTTAGAGTCAACCTGATTCCTTTTACAAGAATCCCTTCACCATTGCGGAGGTTCAAGAAGATATGAAACAACTCTCTTTGATATTTGATGGCCAATAAACTTATTTTCGTGGGGTCTAAGTTAATTTTATAACAAGATAATAGAATTAGAGTTTTAAACGTTGACGTAAAGTCAAACATGAGACAATAATTCATTAAAGATTGAAATTATTTAATAATTATTTATATTAGTTAACGACTACCCTCTTCTTACTTGACATAAAAAATAAATTGAACATATTCAAATGTACCTAAAAATTTTAAATATTCTATACATATTTTTAACATATCTTGAAGCGTGATGACATTAAACAACAAGTAATACAAGCATATTTATTTTTATTTTTTTATTGACAGCCTGGGCTTATTAATTTTACTGCAAAGTTAAAAATAAACAAAATATTATGTTGATATTAGAACCACAGTAGACTTTGATTTGAAGAGTTCATTATTTCTTAAACATCAACATTATTTAATTGTAAGTAAATAATTAATAAGTTTAATCTAAAATATAAACAAACATACTGGCAGATCCGATATCGTATGCAATCGACAGTGTGTCAATATTATTATGATAGGTCAAGCGATCAAGCGATCAAGCGTCAATCGTCAAACGATCGATTGAATTAAACCTCAAGTCATTAAACAGATAATAACAGAAGTCTCCTATAATGTTATATATCTATACTATACATACTACTGTACCTGCATAGTTACAAAGTATTTCGTTTTTCACGTGACGTATTTGAAGAGATAGAAGGTACTAAAAGTCATCAAAAATGTGTCTAATTAAAACTGTGAACACTTTACACAGCGAGGAGAATAACTAACAAACTGTACATTAATTTACTTAACACGACTGTTCAAAAGTGAGTTTAAAAACGGATCCATAACGGCTGGCTGCTGAACTCGTTACGGACCTTGTATTAATATATACGTTAAATAATGAATTCAATATATACATAATCAGGACCGTACGTGTCACTATTAAAGTAGGTCTTATAAAATTCATTTATATAATGGTATTTACTTAAATTTTTACGAGTACACATTTGAAATAAAAGTATTTTTTACGGATTAAAACTCGCGTATAATTTGGTTCTATTTTTATTTTAACCCGCTGTTTCGAATGCTTTGCAGCAATCGTGATCACGTGTAGATGAGATGTAAGTGTCTATCAGAAAGTCAGTTAATTAATCATCTGATTAATTAACTGACTTTCAGAAACTTTCAGAAACTTTGACTGTCAAAACTTTGAACTTTGACAACAGGGTTTCATTGAGATCATAAACTAAAAAGCCCAGAGAATATACTGCTTCTTTATCAAGCATCAGTTTTAAACATTGACTACCATATTATAAAAGATAAAATTATTTCGAATTTATAAAATTTTATTGTAAAATGTTCTTTATTTTTATTTTAAATCATTTAAAATAAAAATAATTAACAATAAAAATAATTAAAATAATGTCTTCGACTTTTTTTGATATTGCAGCATTGTTTTAAGTTTTTATAAAACGAATTTATTTTTTAAGTGGTAATATTTGTAATCCCTACAGTATACCAACAGTTTTTAGCCGCATACATACTCATAGTTTTCCTATCCCTGAATTATTGTAAATATATTCTCACTTGTTATGAATAATGAAATACATAATAAAATCAATATACAAATCCTTTGAAATCCTAGATTTTTAGATGTTTTTTTTTGTTATTAGTAGAGGTTCTTACTGTCGCGAACATATTAATAAATACCTTGTATGTTTCCGAGGTTACGGACAGATATTGGTAATAAAATTAAAGATGTAGAATTAGACACTTAAATCTCGTCTACCCGTGAACACGATTACTGCAAAGTATTTGAGATCTCGGGTTAAAATTAAAAATGTAACCAAATTATACGCGAGTTTTAATTCGTAAAAATAGTTTTATTTCATCTAGAATTCCTTTTAATAAATCTTGTGCGTTAAGAAACATCATTAAGTTTACTCAGACATCGCCGCGATGGCAATAGTGATTAAGTACCCCCGGGAGTGTGTAACAAGCCCAATAAGGATTTTTCACACTGCGAAAGAATTCTTAAAAATTGCTAGTGTTTGTCCCCTGAGACAATTAATTTGGAATATAATCACAATATCTGCAGTTTTTTAAGTTACTTAATCATTGTGAAGAATAGTCGGTAATAATGGTTTTTTTTTCTCAATAAACTAACATTACTTCATAAGATTAAAGAAATAAGATTTGCCATTAGGCCCTTATTTTAAAAATAAAGTGTACTAATAAAGGGATTTAATTGCGTATAATTTTAGTTACATTTTAATTTGAACCCGACGTTTCAAATGCTTTGTAGCAATTGTATTCATGGGTAGACGAGATGTAAGTGTCTGTGAGTAAGATAGTTAATCAGTCATCTACCTACAACGGTTTCTTAGTTTGAGGGCATAAAGTTCTGGATGTACACAAAAGGTACCACAGTGTCCTGAGGTCTAACAATACGGTCACAGCACGAGACTTTAGATATGAACATCGCAAGTGTTAAGGTACTAGAAGATTAGAATAAAAGCGGATAGACCCCTTAAGGGTAAGAAACATGGAAAGAATATAACTTGAAAATTCAAATAATTCAAAATAAGCTTTTACAATGTCAAAGGTTTACGAAAGGTTGTGGTTCAGCCTCCTAAGATTCGGAAACCAAACCATTCTGTTGATGGCCACAGGTTAAACATTTCCCTAGGTCTCCTGGCTGTCATGACAACGAAATCAAGTCTAAAAATAGCAGAGAACATCACTTAAAGTAATATTTTGAATTGGAAATAGGCCTTAATTTTTCCTTACAGTCTATTTGCTATCATTCTTTTTGATAATTTATGTATATTGTGACTACATAAGCAATGGTCATATAATTTTTCCAATGAATGAATTTAACAAAAAATTTTACTTTAAGCCATTGTCTTCAATAAAAGTTAAGGGTATTTGAGTTATTCGTTCTAATTTGTTACTTCTATATAAATATTTCAGTCAAAAATTTCAAGGTGCATATAGAATTTACAGAATAGTACAGAGTCTAGAGTCTTGATGTCTCACAATCTAAATTTGTTAAGTTTTCTATTTTTATAAACTTTTTTAATTTCAGAAAAATAACATAAACTAGGCTTTAATATCAACAAAATTATTTGATTATAGTACTACAACCCTTCGATCTTTTGCCAGGGTGATATAGAATACTGTAGACTATTTTTTACCTTTGAAAAAGATATAAATATGTCTAAAGAATTTATTTTGAAGTAAACAGCGTCTGAACGCCCCTTGTAAATAATTCAGAGTTACGTGCGACGGATGCTTTGACTCTAACTCACAAGTGTAATGTTCAAGCAGTTAATGTCCACATATTTTGTTGTAATGCTGTCTCATTTATGTTTGTATGTTTGTCTCACTTGATTTAGCCGGAGATACTATTATTATTACAATTATCTTCAACGTTATAAATAAATATACTATGCCTGCTAATTTTTATTAAGATGTTGGAGGACGTGCACTGCATGTATATATCTTTGTTTCAAAATTGTGCCGTTCTTTGATATTAAGATCCCGTCGTCGCAAAATTACCACTAGACCAGTTAGGTTTTAAAATAATTGAAATACAATATAAAAGTTATTTTATATACCTACTAGTTGGTAGTCTTTCTTTTCTCTGTCATATTCTGAAGTTCTGAATCGTAAATTAAGAGGTATTCTATTGTTTTAAATGATTAAAGAGGCCACTTTCGATTGAAGGGTAATAAAAATATCCAGCATGTTGTATTACCATTCTGTATTCATGTCGGTGAAGCTTTATACCGGTTATTATATATAATCGAGAATCATATATATATATATATATATATATATATATATATATATATATTCTGAAGCTTCCTGATATTTTTTCATATTTATCTTTAGCATTTGACTCGTGAAGTGTGAAAGTCAGTCGACTCAAAAAATTCAAACAACTCAATATTATTCTTTTACTTAAAAATTTCCTGAAAGGATTATCCTTTAAAGTTCAATCCTAATATAAAAATATATGAAAATTAATAGTATCCTTTAAAAAAACTATTTTGTAGTGACTGACTTTTACTAGCCACACTGAGTGAAGTGACCAAATCATTTTGTTTTTTTTGTCATTTGTTTTAATTTAAAATATTCGCTTAAAGTGTTTAAAATAAGGCATTGTTTAGAAACAATAATTGTAGTATATATTTTCAGAAATAACAAAAATTTCAGTTTTCAGTTTTCAAAAGTAGACTATCTATCTGTTAGGTTTTATGTGAGGTTACAAACCACCAAAACACCCGAAAACACACATATTAAATAATAAATGAAACTATAAACCATATGTGTCTTAGAAGTGCTTAAAAATATAAAAAAATATATAGAGGTAATAGACATTAGACTGAGTACTTTAAAATGAGGGAAATTTTAAACAGCACTGCCATTGTGATTTTAGTTACAAAAAGAAAAAAACAAAAAATTTAAGCTCGCGAGCCAGTGAACCTAAAAATATTAAAAAAAAATAAAAAAATCTTCGTAGTTGTGTTTTCTCAGTAGCTATAGGCTTACATATATGATTAACTTAGGCTGATCTTTAGAATTCCTTTTATAGGAATTATTTCGCAATGTTCGAAAATATACTTATTGAACCTGAAATTTCAAAAGTCACGTTTGATAGCGACTGAACTACTGCAATAAAAATATTTTTATGCATAGAATACAGACGAGCATGAGTATTCTATCGTCTAAGTAATTTTATAAAGAGCACCTACGTATTCGTATTCGTGCTTAGAATAGATTTAATTCAATTACAAACCGCAACCATTCTGTTTGTTAACTCAGAAGTAAGAGAATCTTTATTAGTATAAAGTCTAATAAAGATCTTGTCACAGTGTCATCCCTTGCTAAAATAAAAGAAATTACACATAAAAGTTTCGTGAAAGTTAACATTACCAAAAATAAAAGTTCTATACAGGATATTTAAATTTTTATGTACCTATAATTATTTATATTATTAGGTTTATTAATAACTGTGAAGTGAATAGTTAATTTGTACCAAAACTTGTATATTTGTACTATATTATAGTTAACCATGTATTGCAAAACTTTAATATTTGTTATGTGACAAAGTTGTAGGTTCATTTAATGATGAGAGTTCTAGTTAGAAGGAAACTACCATCTTGCTTGAGATAATAAGACGTATATCTAATATATATTTTATTTAATAAAAAATAAAGAACTTACTTAAGATGGTCTAGTTAATATAGAATAAATATTTTATTTTTATTTATTATTTTTTATGTTGTTGACATAATATAAGGGCTTTGTATACTAACATTTAATTTAGTCATAGAATATTATTTTTATATTTATTTCAATTTTCAACTTATAACGTGATACATATATTTTAAAAAATGAGGGTATATTAACATTACAATAAATGTTTATACGTATTACAGACAGATTAAGCTGACGATAAATTAATATAAAACTTAATAAACATATAGTTTGTATGATTTGAGAGATCCTAATAGATAGTTCTAAGACAAGTATGCAAGAAAATAAATATTTTATAAATATTTTTAAAAAATATAGACTGAAAAATTTATTGATAAGAACAGTATTCGAACCCGCCACCTCTTTGAAACTATCCCGTCGCTTCGATAAATTTTAGCCTTCTGTATATGACTGTCTTTATTGCGACGGAAGTGATAATTAAATACAAATATCGTAAAAGATGTGAGATTTAAAAAGAAACTGGTTTTGGTGTATTTTTTGGTTTACTGTTACATTTAAGTATGAGATTAAAAGAATGTGGTTATTAGGTTACTATGGATTTGGTAAATATAATGAGAAATTAAAAAATATCTCCATGAAAGGCGTTCTGTCTAGTAGTTCAGTCCAGTGAAACAAGTAAAAACCACACAAAAACGATTGTATTTTTTTTTTCATGTATTTACCATATTGACTATAATAACCATTTAATAATAATAAGCCTATCCTATGTCAGACAATCAATAATTGTAAATCATAAGAGAGAAAATAATTTCAGGAGTTAAGATTGTCTTGTATACAATATTTTCAAAACTCATCTGAGTGTTACATTCCTGACTTTACAGTCGCTTATATCTATTTAATGAATTGTAAAATATTCTCTTTATTTTTATCAAACTTCTTTAAAGTATATTGAATAAACGTACATTTATTTATTATAAGCATATATTTATATTTCAACAAAACACTCTAGTGGCCATCGAGTCTCCTGGGACTACCGAGTCCTCTCTGTACTTCATGAAAGCAGGCCTGTAGCCAACAAATGTTAATAATATAAGTTAATGTTTATAATTTAATTTATTATTCATCAATTAGTAGAGAATTTAGCTGCAGTGCGGTTTTAATATAAAATCATAACTCTCTGTTAATCAAAGTAAACTTTTAATACATCTCATCTTATTACTTACTCAATTAATTATTCATGTATTAATTATTCATGTATGATAAACAAATAATATGTAATAAAGAATGTTGCTCAAATCTTATGTGTGCTTTATGTATGTTTCAGCATTTTGTTTTTTTTTTTTTTTGTAATATCCTTGTTAAAATAACATGGAACATAAATCTGTTAAAATTGTAAATATCCATTTATGAATTTGTTATCGCAAATGTACACATATTTCTATTTGACTTTACATAATCCTGACGACTCTAGAGGTATGCATATATTAACATGAATGCATTCTCAGAGTAAGAACTACTAGAACTGTATGAATAATGTTCGACTAAGAGCCAAACTAGGGATAAGTAGATATTGAATAGTTATATAATATTTAGTAACGTGTATATTCACGTGTTGTCAGTATTAATATGTATTTTAAAGTTTCTTTTAGCATATTTGATAAAAAGTTAATAATCTTAAAGATATGCGCCATTTTTGATAAGAGCTATAAAGAAAATACACTTATTTTGATTATAAATCAAATTAAAGATGCATTTTATTCATTTCTTATTATTACAATACATTTAAAAACCATTTTTATAACAAACATCAGTTTTGAAAATTAGCACATTATTATTTGAATTACTAATAAAATATTACATACAGTCAGGCTTTGATACTTGTCATTAACAGATTTGTTATTCTGGCGTTTGTTGCATAAACTAAAAATAAATATTGTGTTCTATTTAGTGATATTTTAGTGATATTTTAGTGATATTTTATCCCGCAGTGCAGCAGTGTGTTGTTTGTATAGCACTGCTGCCAAATACTGCTAATATGCAGCAGTCACACGTAGACAGCATGTGTTCTCCACGAACTGTTCAACGCTAGGAATACAGTTTTGGAGATCGGCATTTTTTTAAATCTGAGAGTGAAGTTTATTTCGGGTAAAAAATATTTTTGTATATTTGACATGAAAATAAATGCTCTTTTAAAATAATTTTACGTAAATATATTTTGTCTCATTTGAAGTTTGGTGACTATTAGATATTTGTATCTCATTTTGTTAGTTTAAAAAAACAAATAAAAGAAATATTAAGGTATTTTTTGCTACGTCCTCATGAACAATTAGTAAACTTATTTATTATGTATATAAAATCTACATTTACATGTAATTTAAAGCGAGCAAACTCAGATAAACCATCTAGTATATCACAATTCATAATATTTAACGGTTGAACTTGAAACTTAAGATTTCTTAGCCGCTGCCAACTATGTTCACTTTGAAATATTTCGACTGTTTACAAAGTTGTGGTTTGTTATTAATTATATTTACTCAAACTATCTGACGTTTAATAAATAGTTTAATATACAATTTGATATTAAATTTTTGCTTTTTACTGGCAGGTAATATGTTAAAACTTATTAATATTATTATTTTATTTATTAAACGATTAATAGTTTGAAATTAAATATAGAATATAGTATTGAAAATATTTATCATATGGATAGAGGTATCTCTCTCCTAAAATCGACAGGTAAGCGTGTAAGGTTTAGTTTCATCTTTAACTCAAATATAATCGCAGATAACAGCTAGGTATAACATAAATATTATATATGATTTTATATCTACTGCTAGGAATAATAGAATGTAAAAATAAATTGTAGTATATTTATAAATTACACGTTTCTTTGATGTATTCTGAATTTTTTATAACTCATATTCACCAAGTTTTAACTCCGCTCTCTATCAGCTGCCAACTCAGCTGACTCTACAATATTTTAAACGTCTCAAAGAAGCTTTTGGAATACAAATTATGTCTTTGCAGCGCTACAGTTGTGACTAATAGAGTTAACATTATATACCAGGGGTTATGTTGTATCTTTTGATATATCTCGTGTTTTCTTTATTATAAAAACATAATAATTAGTATAACATTAAAAATTATTATTATAATTATTTAAATGGTAACATTAGTCCAATAGTAACATTTAGAATTCTACTTACATTTATTTTTCTACAATATTTAAATAGAATAATTTATTAAATTAATGTCAGTCAAAAACATTCATTTTTTTTTTTTTTTTTTTTTTTTTATGGAAAAGGAGGGCAAACGAGCATGCGGGTCACTGATAAAATGTGATCACCGCCGCCCATGAACTCTTGCAACATCCGAAGACTCCTTTATTACAATGCTTTAAAACTATCCATTATATGGAAGATAGTGATAAGACAAAATAATGATTTTATGAATTAGCGGAAACCATGATTAATTTAAAATTACATAATAGTAGAGTGTAGTGATGACATTTATAGAGACCGAATAAACATATTTTTATGAAGTTTTAGTGGCTTACATATTAGTATTATAAGTTGAAGTTATTATTAAAAATTGTATCGATAGTATATTTATTTTAATTAAAAATAAATGTAAAATTTAAAATATATCAATAAGCAAGACTGGAATTTGGATTCTCTTAATATATTATAAATTTATGAATAACGTAATAATTAAAAATATTTACAATTATTTAAAATTAATTGCTTAAAAAAATAGTCCTAGTAACGAGAGCTACATAAATTTCTTAAAATAAAACAATGTTCTACTAGATTTAGTAAGTATCATTAAGCTTCGTACGCGATCTCAGTACGTTTAGTCACAGCTGTTATCTTCAATAAGAGTGACATTAAAAGATACTGTATATGCCTCAATGGACATGAAGATTATGAACCTTTATTATAAAAATATATGTCGCTTGAGTCCCAGAAACTAAAAATAATGATATTGTTAATTATACTATGACATTGTTAGTTATAAATTGATAATATTTTCGCATTACCCACATTGTTATAGACTGGATGACCCATTTTTTTGTAAAATCCGTTACGGATACCACGTTCAGCAAGGTGTAATATAGGGGAGGTTGTGTAGGACTTCCTGGCGGCATATGATGATGGCAATGATGCTGTAATTTTTAAGGCTACCCACTAAAATAGCAAAGGTTGCCGTCGTTGCCTGAGTGGGACGACACGTGATAGTTTTAGCACTCTCCGTGACCAGACAAGATGACCATGCGTTGTATCTACTCTGATAAAGCTTTAAACAGTTATGAAGAATATTATAATCAAAGTAACACAACACGGAACATTAAAAAAGGTGTAGTTTCTTACACAATATGACGTTAAGTACTAAACAACGAAATCATTCCTGAAATATATTTGTAATATGTTGCGTTTTAAATAACTCAAAATTTTCACCTTTGTCTAAGAATTTGTTTTGTAAAATATATTAATAACACCATTTTGACAAAAGCGCCGGGGACAAAGGTTCGGGTTATAATCACAGTAATACCAAAAATACTTATTATTCGTATCACTGCGCGGGAGCAGGCGAACTAACAGACAAAGCTAATTATGATAAATTTCCCAACAAAAAATCCGACTTTTTTTACGTTCATTTTTATTATAGGACCTAATATCATAACGGATGAAACCAAAAAACAGAAATTATTGAAAATATACTTACCATCACCTGAGTAGATAGAATTTTTTTTTTATTTTGTTCACTACTAAATGATACAAGAGCAGATTCAGTTATGTTTCTTTATAGAGTTATAGGGAATGTAACATGGCGTTAGTTCAACTTAATTAAGGTTTCCATAGTAACTATAGTATGTTGAGATGACAAACTATCTTTTACCTAAATATTAGTACATAACAACAATTATGGAACTTTAGTGTTGAAAACTAGTTCTGTCAGTCACTAAACATAATTAATATAAATTGCGTAATACTTTGACACCTTTACAAAGCAGTGATTTAAGTTTCTTTCACTAGGAACAGTCACGTATTTAATGTTTTAAAAGACAGGTTTCTTTTGCTTCATTCCGTTCTTGTTAAGTACTAAAGCTCTTAAAGTAACAAGTGTCTTAATTACAAATATGCTGACCATAAACATACCAACACATCATATCTGTAAATTATAATGAAATATAGTTTAATTTATTTGTTGTTTTTTTTAGTTCGGGCGCTATTCAAATAAGACATTGTGAAATATATTGATCAAGCAAATCGTATTCTTATCATTAAATCTAAATATATTTGTTTTTAATTTTATGAAGTTCTAACTCTATTTAAGAGTATTTTTTTATTTTAATAGCTTCATAAATAATTTAAAAAATAGTCTCCGCGTCACAGATGGAAAAAAGTAAATTAACATTTTAGTATCGAATTTCTAAGAAAAGGAACTTGGAAAATTTATGAGTTTCTTAAAATCAACAAAGAGGAAATAATAAAGAAATGCGCTTTTACCTACAAAACAGCAAATTAAAATATTTTTCAAAAATACGACTGTACCGTCTTCTTACGAGTTACTTTGTTTTAAAGGAATATCAGATAATAGTAAGTTAAAGTTTTGATAATAACCCCGCAGTACTTATAACAAAGCAATACGTAATTGTTCAGTAACAGCTCTGTACACAGTTGATAATTCATCTTTAAAATTAAATTACTGTTATTTGCAGCAGACACTATCTATATACAAATTTGTCTAAATTATGTCATAAGTTATAATTATGTAAGCAGTAGTTTCAGTAGACACAATAACAATTTTTCTGATTTTTATAAAGGATCTTTCTATCTCTTTTTTTTTGTTTAATGGTAAGTGTTGTATTACATTTCTGAGGACTTACTGACATATCTCAAAATACCTCAGTGGACAAATAATAAACCATAAATATTAAAGATTATTAAAACTCATACTGCAAGGCTATAGTTTAAAAAAACTTTTAATATCTGTTCTTACATGTCTATAATATATGAAATATGATGATTGATAGTTAATACTTCGAGGACCGTATACCGGGTCGCTTGATTACGTAAGGCGATGTTGGAAAAATGTTTTTTGAGCGGAAACATTAATGCTAAATCCATATTAGATTTTACAGTAGACTGAAAACCCTAAAAAAAGAGATATAAGTAGTTCGTTGCTTCATTGTCGGTAAACTTGAGTTTACGGTTGTTTGAAATTAAAAATCAAATTTCTGAACGTATTTTTCTATTTTCCATGGTCTAAGAGCTTATAAGCTAACTTTGAAAATGAAGGCGATAACATTTATGCTATGTCGACTTTAAGAGAAAATTTTTTATAAATTTTCAATATTTGACATTGTTAATTAATTTACAAGGTTATGAGGAACTCTTGATACATTTGTTAACTGTTTTGTTCTTTCTTTTTATTTTTGTAATTTATTTTTTATAATGAAAAATATATTTAATATACTTGTGTTTGTATATTAAGATACAAGAGTGAGTGTAAGCACCAGCTTAAAATATGAAAAAATGTGAAGTATTTAAAGAATATGGGTCTTGAAATGCACACATGATAGATCGGCATGATATTGTCTACGGATCAGTGAAATAGGTTTCAGACTTTTAAATAATATTACAAAATATATAAATATTCATTAAAAAAAATATTTACATCCATGGTTTGTTAAGAATAGATTTCCAATATTCTTTAGATAATGTTAAAACAAAGTTTTAAATTATAGGATATAGTGTCGCCTTCGGCGATCTCGTGCAGGTCTTGTTTACTCGCCGTCGCAATATATACTGAACTTACTGTCACTTGTATAATGTTTTTTTTAGGTTAATAGTATTTCTCTACTGTTTCCAGACCGATACTAATACTAAGCCCCTATTTCTTCTGAAATTCGGTAGACGACCGATTTCATTAGGTTTACATAATTTTTCTCAGTATTAAAAACTTTTCTCTAGCTAATACGGACGCTTTATCGAAACTTATATAATGAGATTTTCATTCTAAGATGTGTTCCATGAATGATGAGACATTTTGTTACTATTTTTAATACTACGTATATATTCATTGATTCTTATATTACCACTTACCGCAATTACTATACTCTATATAAATCTTGTTATACTTCCGGATCCAGGTTGTTTTTGTCTTTTTGACAGTTAATGGTCATTTTGAACGATTACTTCAAGAAATAAAAATGTTCAGAACGTTACATTCTATGAAACCAATGTTTCTTTTTACTCCTACACTCTTAAGAAGTAATTATTTAAAAAAATATGTTAGTATATTTCAAAAACCAATGAAATGAATTAATTTTTATTGTGTTTCGTAAAAAAATAAATCATAAAACACTCTCGATCACAAAATAACAGAGAAACCAACCGAAACTGAAATTTTAATCGAAGCTAGAGCGGTCGGTTCAGTTCAATTAAAAGTTTTGAATTCTATCAAACTATTTTCCAGTATCTGTTCTTATAAAAGCAATGGTTTTTGTTCTCTGACTGTTCATAATTAGCGTATTCTTCATAATCGTATTCATAGTTTTCAATGAATAGGAAATTCCAGTAATAAATCTTTTCCTTGAGTGCATTCAAGTTTTCTCTTAGGTTTTATGAATATTTCTACTTAAATTAAACTTTAAATAAATGGGTAATAATATTGAATGGAAATACAAAAAAAAGTTAAAGGTACAATTTTAAACCTCTACACGTTAATTCTGCGTCAGAGTTCAATCAGAAAAGATTGTAGCTGAGCTGTATCACCTACACAATATGTTTTGTTGTTGTTCTTTCATTTATACTGTGTGAAAATAGTTCTAGAGTGAACATTTATTCACTAAATTGAAAATTGAATATCTCTTTATAATTAACTCTTTATTTGAAACCTTTGGAGTTTCAGTTTGTGTACAATTAAATAAAAATTACTCGATTAATTAACACTCGATGTTCACACGTAAACACCAGCAAGGTTTTAGAAGACAAACAGGTTTTTTTTGTATATTTCCGTCGGTCTGTTATTTTCTGAAGGATCCAGTATTTTTTATGTATGAAATGTATTTTTTTTTTCAATTTATTAGCAGACTATTAAATTTATTTACTGTTAAAATTAAAGAAGATTCTAGATTAATAACGCGTCTCTAAATTATTTTAATCTGTATAAATTGAATCAGAAAGACCATAAACGAGCATAAACGAGCATAAACGAGCATAAACGAGCATAAACGAGCATAAACGAGCATAAACGAGCATTAGGTATGTTTATGTTAAAGCAGAAGTGTGTGTTTAATATTTTCTCCTTCAAATATTTTCATAGTAATATGGATAATTTGTAGGCTTATCAAATATAAGTAAATTTCTAAAATAACGCTAATATTGTATTAGGGATACAGAACTATAATTTGGCAAGCATTGTCATATTTTTAAAAAATATTTTAAATTCAGCTGATAACCTGAATGTGAATCTTATTGTTATCTTAGATATTTATGTAATATCTATGAGTATTGGGTATACAATAAAAAATTTAAAATTTTTGAAGCACAAAACGTTGTATTCACACAGCTGTCGTAACACATAATAGATACGAACAACGTCCATGGGTTGTTTGTTATCACTTTACAAATATAAACAACAGAAAATAATGAATTTCTCGATCTGTTCGTTTTAATAAAGAACAATAATAACCAGATAATTTAAAATAATACGAAGACACAAAAAACAAAACTATGTTTGTCAGACTGATATTTGCTGATATTTAAGGTGGCGCCTCCTGGAAAAACTAGTATATTAATAAATACTGATATACAAAGAAATGAAATCTCAAAATATAAGTGCACATACCATTTAATTTTATAACAAAGTGTACAGTTTAATAGCACTTATTGAAAAATTTTTATTATTGAAGTTAGCTGTTCATTGAAAATGGAAATAAGATTATAAAGAGATCGCTAATTGTGAAGAATCGTCGAGCAAAACCTTACCTTTTATGACAACTGAAACGGAAAATAGTTTTAATGGAATTAAAAGCGATCAGTTTAATATTTAATTAAAGTGAACAGATCGCTTAAATTTCAATTGAGCTTACTAATACCTCGTATTGTAAATAATACAACATGTTAAACATCTTTTAACAACAAAATCAAAAGTTTCTTTCTAAAAGTATTTCATAATTAATTTTATGACACATTAAAATGTTACAATATTCTTTCTTTTTACAAGCTCATTTAAACTTGACCTGTCTATTAGTTTGTTAGTGTGACATTTATTTTGGCACTGAGTCTTGAACCAGCTATCTTCAACCGATAGAATTGATAATGGGAATTCATCTTAGGTTCCGATTCAACTTAATTATATATGAAATGACAAAATGGCCACCGTAACAAAATGGTGGACTTCATATTTTTGTATAACCCAGGCAATAATAAGGTATGATTTATAGAATTAATAATAAAACATTATGAAAAAAAAAATCTAAGATGGCCGTCATCACATAATTTTGGAGTATTTTTTCGATACCATAAAATACACCTTAAAAAAATCAAATCAATATAATCACAAACATAAACTGGATTTTAGTTTAATACGCTTCAATAAAAGCTTGCTTTTAAAAACTTTTTAAAAACATTTATTACTCAATCAATTTCACATAAATTCAGAACTCGGTCAATTCTATTTTTTTATTAATTCCAACTGATAAAAGTCTGGTGTTTGTTAAATTTCGTTTTATTAAAAAAGGCTTGATAAACCAATGAACAATATACTGGAAAGTAATTTTTCACTTAGCCCCACATTTTACATAGATATGACAAACATTAAAAGTTATTTTCAGTTATAACTGAACATTAATTATATATAAATAATATATATATTCATTAGAAATACTTCATTTTGTCAAAGTAATGTAGAATAAAGAATCATAATATTGCAATTACATACTCCTATATATACTATAAACATACATACATAATATTATCATATATTCACATAGATATATAATACGACGAATTTACTATTAGGGATCTATAAGGCTAAAAAAATGAGCTTTCAGTCTTCGCTTCAATGAATCGCATGAATCTGCCCGTTTAAGAGTCACCGGAAGCTCGTTCCATAGACGGATTGTAAAGAGTGTAAAGGAGTCTGAGTAAAAAGAATGGGAAAGAACTTTAAGAGTAAAGTTTTTAATGGAACGGAGAGAACGGTTATGAGAGCTACTAAGAAACTCAAATTCTTCTTTTAAATAAGGAGGAGTTAAAGGATTGAACAGTAGAGAGTACAGAAGGCTAAGCATATGAACATTCCTGCGAAAGCGAATCGGAAGCAACTTGAGTTTTTTACGAAAGTGAGAAATGTGATCATATTTGCGAAGACCAAATATAAATCTTATGTTAAGGTTTTGAAGACGCTCAAGTTTATTTAACTAATCCTCCCGTAAATCGGGATAACAGGCATCTGCATAATCTAGAATTGGAAGGAGAAGAGATTTAGCTAAAACAGCTTTGGTAGAGATGGGGAGGAGATTAGTTAATCGCCTCAAAGATCCCACGGCAGCAAACATCTTCCTACTCACCCCACTAATTTGAGAATTCCAGGATAATACCAAGGTTTTTAACTGTACTGCTGTAAGGAATAATAACCCCTTCAAAGCAAATAGGAGGTAGTTGATATCCTAAAGTACGTGAGATCAGTCTAGAACTGCCAATGATAATAGTTTGCGTCTTGGAAGGATTTATTTTAAGGCCAAAACATTTAGTCCATTTTGAGATGCTTATCAAATCTATTTGAGAGCAAAAAGTGTTTATAAACACTGAAAATAATAAATATATTAATTAAGTAGATTTTTAGATCTTTATAAAATTAGAAAACTTAAACGTATTTATATGGTTTTTTTTTCATTAATGTTTTCTAATTTTTTCTTTTCTTCTATTCTCTTTCATTAGTTTAGTAGATTTCTGGTATTAAATACATATGTATAATATTTTGATTTTATTTTAAAATTATTATATTTAACCAGAAAACACATTTTAACGTTTTTTATCAATTTGAGAAAGATATTTGAAGCGTTTGAAGTTCGAAAAAAACTAAGATGGTAAAATAGGTCGGTAAAAATATTTACATTATTATTTTAATGTATAGAGTAGAGAAAATGTTTACTTTATTTTTAAATTGAAGGCCAATTTTAAATCTTGTTTTGTTAAGTCTTAAATCTTAGTTAAGTATTAAAGAAATTATATTTTATGTTTGTTAAAAATAGCCATTATTACCGGTTATTTTTCCACAACTTATCAAATTGCAAATATTAAGATTCCGAAATAATTGTCTCAGAATACAAACACGCATTATTAAAAGTTCCTTCGGAGTGTGCAATGTACATTAGGAGTAAGGACTCGGCTTGATACTCACTTCTGGGGTACTAAATAAACATTGCGGCAATGTGTGAGAAAACTTAATGATGTTTCTAAACGTACTCGATTTGATCAAAAGAATTCTAAATCTTTTATGAACTCAAGTCGTGAGTCTTTGTTGTGGAATTACTCCATCGTGGCGCTATAGCATAGAGTCTACGAGAAAGGCGTGGAAAGATCTTTACAGAGTTATCGGCGTGTGGATGACATCATTCATGTGTATTACAGGTATTCCGGGGCGTCACGGTGAGTGCTAACGCGATCCCGTGGCGTCCCACAACGGCGATGAGGGCAACCGTTGGTTTTTTAGTGGGTAGCCTTAAAAATGGCAGCGTCCTCTATGCTGCCGGGTAGTCCCACATAACCCCCCGGCCATCACCTTCTTGGCCGACGGGGTATCCGTAACGGATTTTTCCAACGAACAAAAAAAAAAAAAAAAGGTATTCATAGACAACTCTAATCGCATGTTATCAGACAAGCCGTTTGCTTCTTTACCACCTTAGTGATATTAAAAAATATATAAGAAAAATATTTTTTTGCGAGATTTAAAACAAAAGTTTAAATTTATTTTCTTACTTAAACCTTAAACTATCATTAAGTTTACAACGTTCGTTCAAACCGTTAAGATAAAGACTATATAGCCTTCAGTTTAAAGAGATGTAAACCAATTTATGGCTTTGTTATCTTTCGGTTCATTCTATCAGAAACTATTGGATTTATAACTTTAAAGTCATGACTTTCTGTTCACTTACTTACTTTGAACAGATACACGTCAATCCAATATTTAAATGTTGTTAATTGTTGTTAAAGAAAATTGACTACTTGTATAATGAAAAACTATGGGATGGAATACTTTAAAGTGATGAACAAATCCAATATTAAAAGGTTGCTAATTGTAGTTGAAGTATTTATTGTATTTATTGTTTGTTTTAACAAACAAAGCACTTGAAATTAAAAAAAATGTTCTATTTATAATTTAAAAGATTTTCTTGTATTACATATAATACAAAGTAATAATAAAACCAACGGAAACTGAAATTTTAACGAACAGTTCAGTTTAATTAAATATTTGTAATTGCATTAAAACATTAGTTGTTATAAAAGGAATGGTTTTTGCTCTGCGGCCCTTCATTCACATTAAGCGTATTATTTATAATCGTATTTTCAATGACCAGGAAATTTCAATATAAAAAATAATTATTAAATGCAATTAAGGTTCTTCTTAGACATAGAATTGCATAGTACATTTTATTTTACAAAATTACATGAATAGATAGGTCGGCTGTAGTTACAAAGTTAAAAATAAAAACTTGTACATACATTTAACCTACTTTTAATTTAGACTTTGACTTCAGCATTTTTGCTTCACTCATAGAAATACTTCGGCTCTACCATTTACAATATTATAGAATAATTGGTTTCCAATTTCGGGAATATATTGTGTTTATTATCTTTTTGAGAGGACTATTGAGGAATTACATAGTCTTTCTTTATTCTATTGTTGTTCGCAAATAGTTTTTCCATAGACGTGTTAAAAATTTAACTTAAAAAAATAAAATATAATTAAAATTGACTTTTTCTACCTTTGAATAAGAGATTACTTAAAATTTGTTTATTAAACTATGTACTTACTGCAGATGCATTTTCTTAAATATAAATCTAATTTACTGTTAAATTAGTAGTAAATTAAATTAGTGGCAGTTTGTGATGTATAAACCTAGATTCATAATCTTAATAGTCCGTATTAAGATTATGAATAGAGTTTTCGTATGAATTGATTTTACGATGAAAATAGAAATTTCTGCAAACTTCTTATGTTCCATCTCTTCTTGAATGTCATTTCTACCATTTCAAATATACTTTAGTGACGGGACATCAATAGCGTCCAAAATGTACAATCATTTTTATAAGTTCTCGTATTTTAAAATTGAATCAAATATTACCACTCCTTCTCGTTCTCCTTATATCTTTTATTATAACACAATAGAATTACTTTAAACATTTAAACGATTACACGAGCTAACAAAATTAAATATATCTGATAACGAGTTTGTCCAAAACATCATTTAGATATAAATACAATACTTCAATATAAATAATGGCTAATAGGAAACATACGTATTAATTTGACACATTAATATGACGTCAATACCAGACTAAAGGTTTTTATGTAACGTTACTTATTTCTGAACGACAACAACTCCATGCCATTAATTCTGATTCCCCGTGTAAACTTTTAAAATACAGTACCTTGGAGTTCTGAGGTTTTAAGCTGCTTTCGAAGATTTAAACCTGTAAGTAATGTTTATGAATCTCTCTCAGTGCAGTATTTACTTAAGAGTATACTCGTATTTTAGAGAATTTAGTCGAAGTTTCATCCATTAGAGTCGAAAGTTAAAATTTGTAGAACCTTACAATATGATATATTTTTGTAATAATATTCTAAACGTTCTTTTTATTTGTAAGGGATCTCTACATTTATAAAGTAGTTTACATATATTTTTAGAATCACCATTATTTTCTCATGTTTTATGATATTGTGATTGTAAGTGAAAATAAATAGAAGATGAACTTGATAAAATATTAATGTATTTGTTTCCTCAGTAATTAGTAGTAGCAGTAGCAGTAGCAGTAGTAGTAGCAGTAGCAGTACCAGTAACAGTAGCAATATCTCTACGTATCACCACAATTACATGATGATGATGATGATGATGATGATAATAGTTGTTTCAAATAGATCAATGCAATGCAGTCGTTACAGATTGAACGGATTGTCGTTAGAGTCTAAGCAAGCTAACCTACACAAAAACATTTGTTTTCATAGCGATTCATAACTACAGAGGATTTAATTATGACTAATTGCTATTATGATAGGTGTTTTTATAATTGTCATCGCGATTATTAAATATATATATAATAAATATATAAATAGCTAAGATGTCTTAAAAGCAACTAACTAATATTTTCTTAGATTTTCACGAGTATACATTTCAAATAAAACTATTTTTAGGGATTAATACTCGCGTATAATTTGGTGAATGCTTTGTAGCAATCGTGTTCACAGGTAGACGAGATGTAAGTGTGTAAGTGTCTGTGACAGCAACCAACTAGGTTTACACATTTACATTTATATACATATACCCGCATACTAATATATAATTATACGATGAACTCACTATAAAGAGGTGAAAAAGTGTGCTTTAAGGCTTCGCTTAAATGAATTTCATGACTGCGCTTCTAATATTCAACGGAAGGTTATCCCAAAGTAAAATGGTATGTACAGTAAAGGAGGTCGTATAAATGATAAATAGATGGGAGCAACCTTGGGGACTTATCCGGGATTGAATTCTATGGTTTTAAGATTGAAATAATAAATTTATTAAATACATTCACACCAACAATAATGAACAAAAAGTAACAAAAAAGTATAATCTTGTAATATCATAAAAAATAAACTTTATTTCTATTTATTAGTATTACTCAGCAACTGAAAAGTTTTTTTACTATTAGGAACATAATTTTTAATTGTATTCTAAAAAAATTCTGAAATATTAAATTTAATTATCTTTAAATAATAATCTACTGCATAGGTGTATATATATATGACACGTCAAACCTCCATAACATCTATATTACAGGTAGGCAATTAACTGTGTCAAGATGATAATTACATTACATATATGTTATTACAATATTGATTGCATTAACAGGTTAACAAACAGACAATAACAGAGGTCTGTTTTAATATATATTTTTTTTATTTTATATATCTGTGGTACACTTAAATAATAACAAATAATTTCGTTTTTCACGTGACTTATTTGGAGAGATAGAAGGTCCTTAAAGTCATGACATATGTGTTTTATTAAAACTGTGAACACTTTACACAGCGAGGAGAAATAATGTATAACATGACTGACCTATAAACATCTTATAAAAAGGTAATAAATATAAGATAGAAATCCTATTATTAAAAAAGAAAATAATTTGTTATAAACAGCACACTTTTTTTTGTTTATAAGAGTAAGTATTAAAATATTTATTATACGTCAAGATAAACTTTTAGTTTGTTCAAATACTGGGTTCTTCAGAAAATAATAGAACGAACAGAAATATATCGAAAAGCTTGTTTGTCTGCTAAAATCTTACTGGTGTTTGAACATCGAGTATTAATTATATATTAATTTTTATTTAATTGTACACACACTGAAACCCCGAAAGGCTTTAAATAAAAAGTTATTTATATGCGTTATAAATTACATTTTTATCTTGTGAAAAAATGTTCAGCAGTTCCATTTAAACGATTTTCTCATTGTTCCATAGTTCTATATAAATGAAAGAACAACAAAAAACAAAACTCATTTAGTAGGTAGTAGGAGCCCAGCAACAAGTTTTTCTAATGGAATTCAAGAAAGAATAAACGTGTAGAAGTTTAAAATTCTATTTTTAACTTTTTGGAAATGCATTCAATATTCTTATCTAATTATTTAAAGTTTTATTGAAGTAGAAGCTAATATTAATAAAGTGAACATTTCTCTTCAATTAAGAGGACGCTTAATTTCTCTCAATGAAAAGTTCTAATAATTGAAATTGAATTCATTGAAAAAGGAAATACGATTATGAAGAATACGCTAACTATGAACATTTGAAGAACAAAAACTATTTCTTTTATTAGAACAGATAGTGAAAAATTGTTTTGATAGAATTCTAAACTTTTAATTGAACTGAACCGACCGCTCTGACTCCAATTAAAATTTCAGTTTCGGTTGGTTTTTCTGTTATTTTGTGATCGAGTGTTTTATGATATATAAGATTTTTTTTTATGTTTTCACTGTTGTTCTCTGTTTATCGATTTAGCCTGCAATGAAGTATTCTATTATTATTAGTATATATTTTCCAAACATTATAAAAACATATAAATGTATTTCCTTGGTTTTTAAAACATACTAACATATTTTTTCTAGATGGACTTCTTTAGACTGCCTACAAACAAAGCATTTGTTTTATAAGACATATTGAACTCACTTTTGTAATGTTTACTAATAATAATTATAATGATAAAATAACTAAATACATTACGAGAGTGACATTAAGTTCAGTATGTACGTAACAAGTAACGCAGGCGAGTAACGAAGACCTGTACGAAACCTCCGAAGGCGACACTTCATCCTATATTTTACAACTTTGTTTTAACATTATCTAAAGAAAATTGGATATATATATAAGTTCATTTTTTTTAATTATTACTTATTTATTTTGTAATATTATTTCAAAGTCTTAAATACATTGCAAAGATCCTTATATAGATTCATGCTGAACTCTCCTGTATGAGTTTCAAGACTTACATTTTTTAAATACTTTCCATTGTTTGTAAGCAGGTGTAAGAAACACAAACATATTATATATCTGTTTTTATATAAAAAAATAAAATAAAAAAATAAAGTTAACTATTGTATAAAAGTTCCTCATAACCTTGTATGTTAATTAACATTCCACGTCGAGTCTTTTATAAAAGTTTTCTCTAAAAGTCAATATTGTATGTATGTTATCGCCTTTATTTCAAGTCAGTTTACACACTCTTAGACCACTTTTTTAAAATAGAAAATATATTTCCAGAAGTATGATTGTTAATTTTAAAGAAATGTATATTTTATTATGTCAATTGCATTGAAAACAACACCCATTTTTGAAAAAATGATTTGACAAATAGACGGACGACGAAGCAACGAACTAGGGTTGTCGTTCCATTTTGAGGGACTCAATCTTACACATAATCAATATAGGGTTTTAATTCTACTGTAAAATCCAATGTTGGATCTTATTATTGATGTTTCCGCTCAATAAATCAATCTTTTTTCTCCGCCTCACGTAATCAAACGACCCGATTAACAATCCTTGAAGTATCAACTATCTATCATCATATTTCATATATCATATACAATGTATGAATATACATTAAAAGTTTTATTAAACATAATGAGATTTACTAATCCATAATATCCATATTATAATTTTTATAATTTGTCTATGAGATGTACGAGATCGGTCAAAAAGTCTTTAAAAAAAATATTGAACACTTACTACACAAAAAAGAGATAGAAAGATTCTTTATAAAAAGCAGAATTTGTTATTGTGTCTCCTGAAACTACTGGAAGAATTAACTTAATAATGAAAATATTTCTTTATAATAAAAACAAGTTGCTATATAACAAGTAGTGAGCATAATTTTCAAAACTTCACCTTATACAATTATATTATTTTAAACAGAGTAACTTGTAAGGAGACGATACACTTATAATATTTTTATTTACTGTTTAGAAGGTAAAAGTCCATTTCCTCTATTAATTCCTCTTCGTTCATTTTAATAAACTCATAAATTTTCAAACTTTCTTTTCTTACAAATTCGTTGCTAAAATGTTAATTTACTTCTTCTGTCTGTGACTACGAGACTGAAGTAAATGCTTGCAATATTCTTTAATTTATTCATGAAGCTATACAAATTAAAAAATACCGTAGCTTTGATAGAGTAGATAGATTCTTATAAAATTAAGAGACTTAGACTCCTGATATTTCTGACTCTAGATCTGTGAGTTCGAGATATACGAATACAACATACATGATCTATATATTTCACAATGGATTGTTTCAATAGCGCCTGACCTAAGAAAACAACAAATAAATAAATATATATTTTATTATAATTTAGAAATATACTCTGTTGCTTTGTCTGTTGTTAGCATATTTTTAACTAAGAAACTTAATAAATCCAGAAGAAGAACGAAATGAGGCAAAAGGCTGTCCCGATTGAAAGAAGCTTAAATCACTGCTTTGTAAAGGTGTCAAAGTATTACGCAATTTATATTAATTATGTTTAGTGACTGACAGAACTAGTTTTTAACACTAAAGTTCCATAATTGTTGTTATGTACTAATATGTAGGTAAAAGATAGTGTGTCATCTCAACATACAATAGTTACTATGGAAACCTTAATTAAGGTGAACTAATGCTATATTACATTCCGGGGACATGTTGCCTTTAATTCTATAAAGAAACATAACTGAATCTGCTCTTGTATCATTTAGTAGTGAATAAGCTGCCATTATATTTTTATATTCTCAGGTGATGGTAACGTTAGCGTATTTTCAATACTTTCTGTTTTTTTGGTTTTGTCTATTATGATATGTTAATATTAGGTTCTTTAATAAAAACAATGTAAAAAAGTCGGATTAGTTTTTGAGATATTTATCATAATAAACTTTTGTCTGATAGTTCGCCTGCTCCCGCGCCCTGATACGAATAATAAGTATTTTTGGTTTTACTGTGATTATAACCCGAACCTTTGTCCCCGGCGCTTTTATCAAAATGGTTGTACAAGTTCTAATTCCCAAAAACTACGAACGTGACAATGTATATTTAACTTACAAAAACGTTTTCCAGCACTACATATATATCGCAACGGCTGAACAGTTCTGTCAACATGCGGTCTGCTCTGATCTTGATTACTCTCACACAGCAGTCCCACATTTTTTAGGTTAGTGTACTTCTCTATTTGCACACAGTTTCTGGAATTGTTTTTACTTGAAATGTTAACTTGCTATTGGTATTCAATTCATTACATTCTGTCTGACTGGATAATAAAAGAGGTACTATTGTTATTTATTTTTTGTATCATAAATAGCTTTCTACTACATAAGCAATAATGTAACTAAATATAATATTATATACGAGTAACTTTATTCCCGGTTGGATATCCCATCCGAAACACATAAACTACAATTTAAAAAATGTTACATTTCTATAATATATAATGATCGCATATGGGTGCACTTTGCTATTCAAGAAACTAAGGAGTTTAGATATCAAAGAGGTACCTTTCCCAAATTATAACCTGACAGACAGCTGTTGATAGATGATTCGAGAGTAATTGTAATTTCTCTGTTTCCTTAAGTATTATATATATTACAGACAGACTATTACGACAGATAAACGCTAAACAATAGCTAGCTAACTTTAAAATGGTCTTTAACTTAAACATTAACTTTTAATGGTATTTAAAAGTGAAATAAAAGTCATTATCTATTTAAAAATTAACACAACTAATTTGTGTCCTTAATACAACAGCTAGTACGAGAAATACTAAAATAAGAGGGTTCTTTTTGTACTTATATATGACATTTTTTTTACAGCTGCTAGAGCTCTGTTATCAAACGTTTTGTAATTTTATAGCCAATAAAGATGTTTTCGATCGATGTGAGAACATTTAAAGAGAAGGGTGTAATAAATATCGGTTCCCAAATTAGTAAAAAGAGATAAAAACCACTCGAGCTAAAAATGTATCGTAGATAAAGTTTAAATATACATAGTTATATAGTTTATAACAATTATATTTATATAATTTATATATTGTTAATAAAATGAAAGCATCATATAAAATAGGTATAGGATGCATGTTAGACGTCTATTTGTTGAGGCTTATCTTATTATATATGTAATTGCAAAGGAATTGAAAATTGGATTACTTCTAGCAATGGCATAGTATAATAATACATATACGTAGGTAATATAGTTTCTTTTAATGTTGTTCTTATTGAAGTTGACAGCTGTGACTAAACGTACTGGGATCGCGCACGAAGCTTAATAATACTCACTAAATTCTAGCAGAACATTAATGTTTTATTTTAAGAAATTCATGTAGGTCTCAATTTTTCATGTTAGAAACGTTTCATAAAAAAATCTAAATTCAGTCTTTATAAAATATCCATTTCCATTTCCATGGTAATAAAGAATGAAGGATATTGATGGATATTTATTTAATAAATTATAAGCTTATTCTATTCTATTTTATTTTAATGTTTTAGAAAAATAAATGTAAGTAGAATTCCAAATGTTACCATTAGACTAATCTTACCATTTAAATAATTTATTTTTTAATATTATACTAATTATTATGTTTTTACAATAATGAAAACACAAGATATCTTAAAAGATACAACATAACCCCTGGTATATAATGTTAACTCTATTAGTCACAAGTGTAGCGCTGCAAAGACATAATTTGTATTCCACAACGCTTCTTTGAGAGTTTAAAATATTGTAGAGTCAGCTGAGTTGGCAGCTGATAGAGAGCTGAAGTTAAAACTTAGTTGAGATGAGTTATACAAGATTGAGTATACATCAAAAGAACGTGTAATTTATAAATATATTGCAATTTATTTCTAAATTCTATATTTTAAATATAATTATAATTAAATATGAATTAGCAGCGGTTCAATGGGGTTGAAATGGTGTCATTTTTTATGGAAAACTAAACAAGCCAAACTATTTCTCAGCTCCGGTTCTTTAACATTTAACAAAATTATGTTTTAAAAGCCTTTCATCGATATAAGTGAGTGAACGGATATTATTCAATATCGGCTTACATGTTACCGCGACCTACGAGCTACATAATACAGATTTATTACAGAAAAGTTGCTTTTGAACTTTACAGATTATTTTTACAATATTATTTATAATTTATTTATTAATTTAAATATGTGATTGATTTGATTTGATTTGATTTGATTTGATTTGATTTGATTGGATTGGATTGGATTGGATTGGATTTGATTTGATTCGATTCGATTCGATTCGATTCGATTCGATTCGATTCGATTCGATTCGATTCGATTGGATTGGATTGGATTGGATTGGATTGGATTGGATTGGATTGGATTGGATTGGATTAGATTAGATTCATTCGATTCATTTTTTATTTTCAATTTTTTTTTGTTTTGTTTTTTATATTTCGTTTTTTTATATTGTTATTTTTGACGTCTAAATAAAGTTTTTTGATTTGATTTGATTTGATTTGATTCGATTCGATTCGATTCGATTCGATTCGATTCGATTTGATTTGATATGGGATAAATTTTATCAATTATCTCGAAAACTACAATTACGACTGATTTCAATCAATCCAGACCGAGTTTTTTATAATATTATAATTAGTAGTTTTTTTCAAATCATCAACCTATCACAAAAGTTAGCAAGGTTTATTAAATTAGAAACTTGAAAGTAGATATTAATTATATATGACTTGATTATATAATCAAACAATATTCATACAGTTCTAGTAGTTCGTATATTGAGGATGCATTCATGTTAATATATGCATACCTCTAGAGTCGTCAGGATTATGTAAAGTCAAGTGGAACTGCAAATGAATTAACACACATAAACTATTTAAATAGATTTAAATGCCATATACTACTAAATATAACAAGGATTTAACAGAAATTACAAGAATAAAGAAAAAATGTGTGCTTTTCGGGACGCCCAACAGAAGTCGAACTATTTAAATTGTTTAACTTAAGAAAAATTAGGTTATTACTTAACATTATGTGTATAATATTATAATAACGTAAGAAAAAGTTCATTATTAATATAAAATTTATAATTATATAAATCTTGAAACAATTTCTTTTACTAATTTGTGAAAATTGCGATGCGATGTGAAAATTGCAATGTGGTTTTATCTCCACCTAGACTAAATTATACTTAAATTACATATTTTTACGACACAATTTTATTATTATAATGATATTATATCTAAATTATTAATTACCATTTACTTAAATTATCTTCTTCTTTAATAATAACTATTTACTTTTTTACGTCTTTACGATTGTTTTTTTATATTTTTTGGTTGAGTTTAAGTTAGATTTTTAGTTTAAATTAATAGTTTTATAAATTGACTTTGAAAGTCACTCGGTTTATTATTGAATTAAGTCTATTCTGAACATGAATATGAATGCACGGAGGTGCTCTTTATAAAATTACTGAGAATACTCGTACTCTATATATCCTCTGCATTGAATTATTTTTATTGCAGTAGGATTTCAGTCGCTATCAAACGTGCCTTTTGGAATTTGAGAACATTGCGAGATGATTTACATAAAAAGAGCAGCCTAATTTGAATCATATAGACTTTTAACGTTGAAATTTTACACGCAATCTTAGATCTATTGAAAAAAAACACAAATACGAAGTCTTTTTCATTTTGGGTTTATAAAATATTAGCTCTTACTGGCGTGCAAGCTTCAATTAACTTAATATGCTTTTGTTCTTCTTTGATCTTAAATAACAAAGGCAGTGCTGTATACAATATCCCCAGTCAAAATAGCCAGTCTTAACATTTTTAAACACTAACAAATAACAAAAAGTTTACAATTTTATTTGTTTCTTCGTAGTCTTATTTTTAACTTTATAAATATTTGCTCCAATATATAATGTGCGTGTGTTTTTGTGTTTTGTTATAATAAAACCTAAGAAACGCATCGTCTACCGAGACAGTTGGAGATCTTGTGATTGAGGCAAATTACTTTTTATTTTTAAAAACATTTTCCTTCATTCAAAATAAAAACTTCTATTATTATTTTTTGCCCATTGCTCATTGTCACTAAAAATATTTTTTGAAAGGATAATATAAATTTCTATGTTTTAAGATACAACGCCTGTAAGGGATACTGCTTTAAAGAAATTTTTGATCTGTTAATATTAGTAAAAGAAAAAGTTTGAGTATCACACTTCGTTAATATGAAAAAATATTAAGTAGCTTATTTCCTTAACAAAATATAAGAAATGAACATTTAAAACAAGTATTAATAAGCACAAATTTATATTATTTATATTATTTATTTTGAGAAGTTAGATAAAATGGAAATACATTTCAATACTTTATTTAGATAATATTATATAAATATTTAATCCTTGTCTTAGAGAAGGCAAACATTTTTGAACAATAATACTGTATTAAAACACAACTTTCCCACAAAATTTAAACATATGTTAGAATGATTATGGCTTTCTAAATTGTGTTTAAATCAGAATAAAATTACCGGGATGATGCTTCACCGACATGAATACAGAATAACATAACATGCTGGATTTAGAACATCACTTTTTTAACACCCTTCAATCAAGCTCAGCGTCCATAATCATTTAATACAACAGAACATCTCTCTTAATTTACTATTCATAATTAAATATCACAGAGAAAAGAAATTGATAATAGAAATTTAGAATAAGGATAATTATTATTTTATATACATAAAAAATATATATTTTTTCTTCTTTTACCAAAATTGTGGTGTTCTGGTAGACCCTGGCAATGCTTGCGATACTTGATATATGTTCCAATTAGTAGGTTAATTAATATTACTCTTTTTTATTCTACTTCAGTTGTTTTATTCGTCTAACTGGTCTTGTGGTTGTGATTTCATCGACAGGATTTCTATGTCAAATGACACCACATTTTTGATTTCGATTTTTATTAGTTCAGTGATCGTATTTATTTTGTTATGGAATGTATTTTCTAACAATAAAGAATTATTATTATTATTTTATTATTTGGTAAAAACTACATGCATACAGTGTTCTTCCAATATATTTAAATACAATATGCAGACATCGTATTTTTATTTATAATGTTATAATAATGTCTCTGATCATCCAAAATGTGCAGGCCATTAAGCCAGAATTACATCAGGACAAAGCCATTTACTATTAATCTCGAATATTACACTTGAGAGTCACAGTCAAAGCACCCGTCGCACGTTACTCTGAATTATCGTAAATAATTAACATGCGACATAACGACGGTGTTTACAAATATATTTTCATGAAAGATAATTTTTATGGTTTTTGAAAGTGTAAGACATAATAAAAAATTCGTCTACAGTTTTTATATCACCCGAGATAAATGAAAGGGCTGTTGTATAATATTGAAATCCAACAATTTTGTTAATAGTACATAGATTGTGATTTTAGTACAGCTATAGACAGACAGACAGAATACTATGGTTTCAAAGGGTGAGTGACAGTTTCAAGCTTATCCTTTCATATATAATTCCTTCCTTCAATTCAGTAAGACTAGATATAGACATATACATTGATGTGCATTGCATGCATTAACAACGAGAGACTTAAAACACATTTTGCAACTTTCTAAAATTCTTTAAAAGAAAATAGTACGAGAGCGCAACGTCATATTGAAAATATCAACCTCGAATACTGAACATGTTTTATTTGGTATTTGCTTTGAACAATGAATTTCATTATATCCAGATGATGTTCTGGATTTTGAAATACTTCTAGGATTTTAAGATATTTCTAGAATTAACTACACTTTTATTTTATTAAGACCTTTTTCTATATATTTTTTTCTTTTTTTTTGAAAACATCACCGCTATATAAAAATCTGTGTCGATATTACAGAAACATGTAAGTAACGTACACAAAGAATACCAAGACTTGAAACAGATAAACTAATGTCCCTAGTGCGTATCAAACCCCATGGTGGTGGTGGTCTGGTGGTTGATAGTTGGTAATTGCTACCAACAGACAAGAAGGCCTTCTACAGGCCATCTTTTTTCTCTTGAGACTACCCTCATAGAAGTAACTCAATTAATTACACATTTATTTTTCATTTTAAGGGTACCAATATAGAAGCAATAGAAAGAAAATAATTTTGTACTTACATTTAATTTTGTTTTGAAATTGTTATAGTTACATTTATTATATTGGACAGTTTAAATTTTTTATTTCTATATAAATAGGATAATAAATTTGTGTATTAAAACAGCAAGTATTACAAAAGAGTATTTGATTTCATTTAATTGTTCAAATAAAGAAATATTACAAGTATTAAAAATCCTCAGAAGATTAGTTAATCTCCATAACGTATTTTTAAAATTCATAAATTGTTTTCCCATTACTGTTCAAGAACATACGTTTTATTGTAATTACCAAAACACGTTTATGAAAAAATAACCTCGCTCCTTACCCTGGGGGTTGTTTTGAAGGCCCATTGTTCTGAATGTTGTAAAATTAACGCAAAAAAACATTATATATATTATAGATACGCTACAATACGTTTTTTATTTCAAAACCTTATATTTTACATATATATTTCTATTGTTTTAAAATTATGTCTTAGTTATTAGAATAATATTTGCAGAAAATAATTATAATTTTACGAAAACCTACAAAAAGTTTAAAGTTTAATTTATTTTTAAACCAATTTATAACAATAATTGTAAAATTCTTTAATGCTATAGTTTAATATTATGTCACTGTGTTGTTTTAAAAAGATATTGTTTTGAAAAATTACGTCACAGAAACATTCTAACATTATATATAAAATACAAGTCTCCATCGATTTAAATGATTTTATTATTTTTTATTATTGGAAAAAGGTGGTTGGTTAGGTTCACAGTTAAGCAAGGTAATTAGATTATAGGATTTTTATAATTTTAAGACTAGACTATATTGTGTTAATATTAGTCAGGAAATCTTATTGTTAAGTACAGTAATTACATATACTTATGATACATTCACCAAATATTTATTTTTATACTATCTCTCATATCTCTTTCCTATCTCGTGATCATGGAGTAGGCCAGCTTACTCTTACTGCCTTAAGAAATGCAAACCAATATGCGCTTTAAATAAAAATATGATTATATAATCAAAATTTTCCTGTAATATATTTTATAAGGTTTCATATTATGGGAAAATTTAGATTTTATTAAAATGAATAGTAATATTTTAGCTATGTATCATATAAGTATTTAAAACATAATATATGTTATCAGATCTTTGCTATGTGAAACTTCCTGAAATGTAGATACTGAACGCTGATTATAATGACATAAGATTATCTCGACATAATGTATTATAAAATATGTGGCAAATACTTTTTGAAACATTCATATATAAATAATATCTAATCATGTTATGACATAAATGAAAAATACTAATGACAGAAGAGCTTATTCAAATTTCAGGAAATTCTCTCAGTTAAAATATTCATATTATCCAGAGTATTACAGCATAAGCCACAACTCCGCATTTAAAATACAATCACATATTTGTTTCATTTGTTTCAGGAAAAAATTAACATAATGCTAGCATAATATGATATTATACCTTCAGTAAGTAGCACCTGTCCATTTGAATCATAAAATACCGCTTTTAGCTGACTCCATACCTGAAGTAACTTGGATTTTCTCGCTTTGAAGTAAATTATCGTTTCATAATAAAGGGATAGTGACCTAAATATTTTGTAACACGAGAGTTGTTCCACTAATGGAGTCACTCCACTACAGTCATTGCATCATACTCTACTACATATTACACTCTTTAATACTTTAAAAGCGATTGTAAACTAAATGTTATTAGGAGATAATAACTTATTATAAATTACATTTGTGTTTTAGAACCTTCGCCATCTATTCAATAGAGTCACGTCTGTTCTAATCTTTAACAGATAGTTGGAAAAGTAATAGCGATGAGCTTCACAACACAGCGGATTACAATGACTACAAAGTTTCACTATCAATTAGAAAGTCCCAACAGGAAGTTTTTATAACCCAGACAGTCCTCCATAAGCTTTATTACTACTTCTGCTACGCGTTCATATAAAAACTATCTGAATAGAAATTAGAATGATTTCGCAATTTATAAAACCATTAAGCTCCTCGTCTCATCCGTCAAAGTCTTGCATCTACAACCATATAGGATACGACAGAGCAATGTGGTCCATGAAAAGAGTATTGTAACTATCTGGAGACAATTGACCTCTTCGAAATTATGAGGTAAAATGAACTAATATTATGTTATAAATAATGTCACATAATATCTGCGTTACGTCATGTTTTCGTAGTACGCTAGTGTCGTCTTCTACCTTTCCGTACAATACCGTAAAATAATTTTAAGTGAACGAACCAGCAAACAAATTCGAAAGTCAAATGTATACAGAAACTTAGACCTCCCGAAAATTCTGTTGTTCAAATATGTGGATAAGAGCAACTCTTGTGTACGGAACTCAGATCAAGATTCATCTTAAAAGGTTTCAAGTCGATTGTAATCGCAAAATATAACTAGATATTGTAAGGTTTTATTAATTTTCTTATAAATTTAAATAAATAAATACTGCATAACTCGCAGACTGGCAACATTGGCGCTAGTGGTGCGCATAATTTAAGGTAGTTTTGGAACGTGGGACTGGCCACACTGTGAGAGTGGTGGAGTGATCTGGATTATTCGGAACGATTCATTGGGCGACAACAGCGGATAGCGATAAGACGGTTTTAAGAAGTGCACTGATATTTGATAGTATAAAGTTTATAACAAAAAGGAATAAATAAGTTAAAGATATATTTGGTGTGTTATTTCTGAGACACCTTAAATCTCAGAAGTGGTATAGAAGAACATTTCATGTAAGTACACGCCTACAAATTATTTTTCATTACGGACATTGTAAACTTAGTTATAATTTATCATTACGTTAATTGCTAATAGCTTGTAAAGTAACGAGATATATGGTTACATATTTTGCTTTGCGATATAAAGAGTGTAAAGTATTTTTACTATAATGTTATCTACCTACATTATTAATTTTTTATTTCTTTACCTACATAATTAATGCTTTTATTTCTTTACCTGCATTATCAATATTTTTATTTCCCAACCTACATAATTAATAATTTTATTTATCTACCTACATTTTTATTTTTTTATTTCTTTACCTACATAATTAATGCTTTTATTTCTTTACCTGCATTATCAATATTTTTATTTCCCAACCTACATAATTAATAATTTTATTTATCTACCTACATTTTTAATTTTTTATTTCTTTACCTACATAATTAATGCTTTTATTTCTTTACCTGCATTATCAATATTTTTATTTCCCTACCTACATAATTAATGTTTTTATTTCCCTACCTACATTATTAATATTGTGTACCGTCGACATTAACTTTTAATTTTGTGAGTTCCAGAAAATGAGTAATAGAAATGGAAGTCCGAGGAACTTGGAATCTCCTCTGCGAGACCGCTCGCGCTCCAGGCGTAGCCAAGCTACAATGCATCAACGAAGTCGCAGCCGCAGCCGTAGTTACAGCATGTTGGAGCGGGAACATGCCTTGATGCGAGAGCGAGTTCGTCGAATGGAGGTGGATCTTCAGATGGAACGCGACAACAACCATCGCCTGCAGGATGGTCGCAGCGGTACACCAGAAGCTGGACCGAGCTACAAACGCCGCAGTCGCATCAAGCAGCCGGGTGTTCACAATAGGAAAGATCAAGAACAAAGGAGCAGCGGTCATCATACTAAAAGGTCACGTAGCCCTACTTTTTCTTCTCGAGAATTGATTCAAATTATACAGTCTATTAAGGACGTCTTACCATCGCAGTCCTTAAACTCTCGCACAACGGCTATGACTAGAAGTATCGAACATCAAAATATTATTCCTGAATTTAATCCTTCAGAAAGGAATCAACGAATAGATATATGGCTTAAAAAGGTTAACGAATGTGCGACGGTTTACGGCTGGGATGAGAAGACAACGGTGCATTTTGCAATGCAAAAGTTAGCTGGTTTAGCTAAAACCTGGTATGAGAGTCTTAGTACGATATTGCTTACTTGGACGGAGTGGCAATCCAAATTGTTAAACGCTTTCCCTTCTGAACAAAATTATGGGCAGTCGTTGGAAGATATGTTGAAAAGGAAGAACAGACCTAACGAACCGATTGAAGTGTACTATTATGCAAAGTTGGCTCTGTTAAATCAATGTGAGATAGAGGGGCGACGGGCCGTCGATTGTATCATTCACGGTATCTGTGATAGAACTATTAGGTCTAGTGCTTTAGCGCTACGTTGCGAGCAACCTGATCAACTTCTAAGGTTTTTACTAAGCAATAATAAAGATCTTTCCGGACAATTTCAATCGTATAAAGATAGGAATATCAATTCTAATGTTGATGAAAGGCAAAGAAATAAGGCTAATTTGAGAGTAAACACCGGATTACATTGTTACAATTGTAAGGAGAAAGGACACCCATTTTTCAGATGTCCAAAGCCTCTAATTAAATGTAGCCATTGTAATAATGTGGGGCACAAAACTGAACTCTGTAGACTTAAACAAGATACAGGATCAACGAAGGCTGACATAGTTGCAAAAACTATGCGCATCTCAAATTCTTGTCCAAATGCCAAGTTTATCAAAATAGTTAGTGTTAATGGTATTTCTCTAGAAGCATTCGTTGATCTTGGTAGTGAGGTTACCCTTATTAGGGAATCAAGTTTTTCAAATCTAGGTTTAAAACATGACCACACGCCATCTACTATGAAGGGTTTTGGCAACAATATAGTTCAGTCTGTGGGTTCAGCTAAACTGACTTTAACAATAGACGATGTAGCTGCTGAGGTATCATGTAGGGTGGTTGATGACAGTTTATTGGAGAAACCGATGTTGGTTGGACAGACATACTCTGAACAACCACATATTATAGTTTACAAGGACGTAAATCAACTACAATTTCTTCACTTAGGCATCGAGTTGCCCTCCATGGAGGAGGATAATGAAAATTTAGAAAGAGTAAGAATTGTTGGTAATATCAAAATTTATGGACCTGTAAATGCAAGGGCCGCAATAGAGTCATGTTATAGTGGTTGTATAGTAATAGACACTAAAATTATAGGGAAGCCAAATAAACAGTTTATAGTATGTGGTGGTATTTACAAGGTTAAGAATGGATCATTTTTTGCAACCGTAACACCACATTTAATTCCGTGTTGGTTAATGGATGGTTACATATTCTCTCGAGCTGAAAGGGTTCAGGTTGTAAACAGGTTGACTGACAAAGACATTCACATGTTACCCCAGCGACAAAATGATTCCGCCCCAGAGAGAACACTAGACGAGACACAAATTCGATTAGGCAAAGATGTATCGATCGTTGCCAAAACTAGACTTTTGGAAATCCTTCGTCGCCATGAAAGTTGTTTTGCATATGACTTGGCAGGTTTAGGCTGTTCCAATGCCGCTGAAATGAGAATAGAATTAAATAGTCAACGTCCAGTAGTTTATCGACCCTACCGGTTATCCCACTTTGAACGTGAAAGAGTTCAAACAATGGTTAATGACATGCTAAGCGCAGGCATCATTAGGGCATCAACGTCCAACTATGCCAGTCCAATTATACTTGTACGCAAGAAGGAAGGTGGGATACGTCTTTGTGTCGATTATAGACTCCTAAATTCGATTACTGTAAAGGAAAGATATCCCATACCTGTGATTGAGGATGAAATAGCTAGGCTGTCTGGACAAGCATGGTTCATCACACTTGATTTAATGTCCGGGTATTACCAAGTACCAATTTCGGAAGAAAGTAAACACTTGACAGCGTTTGTCACGCCGGATGGTCAATATGAGTACAATCGTATGCCGTTTGGCCTGGCTAATGCGCCCGCAGTGTTTCAACGTATGATGAATCAAGTTTTAGGGCCAGTCAGATGCAGTAAGGCCACGGTATACATAGATGATTTATTGATTTTTGGTAAAAATCCGACGGAATGCTTAGAGCGACTTGAGGAAGTTCTTATTTTATTAGAGAAGGCAAACCTTAAGCTAAATTTATCAAAATGTAGTTTTTTGCAAAATAGTATAGACTACTTGGGGTTTGAAATTAGTTCAACAGGAATGCGACCTGGCAAGACAAAAATTCAAAGCGTGACTGACTTTCCACGGCCGGTAAATTTACATGGAATAAGACAATTTTTAGGGCTCGTTAGTTATTTTCGGAAGTTCGTGCAAGGGTTCGCACAACTTGCCCATCCCCTCACAAAACTGCTTAAAAAGGATACGGTCTGGGAGTGGACGGATGATCAGGAAAAATCATTTAAGAACTTAAAAGCTAAGCTCTTAGATAGACCCATACTTGCCATATACGACCCTAAGGCAGAAACCGAGCTCCACACAGACGCTAGCAAAATAGGCCTCGGCGGCATACTTTTACAGCAGGCCCAAAGAAGCCAGGGTTCTTTTCGTCCGGTAGGATATTTTAGTCGCCAGACGACACCGGAGGAAAGAAATTTTCACTCCTATGAACTGGAGACGTTGGCAGTTATTTGCGCTCTTAAAAAGTTTAGGGTATACCTTTTGGGCAAACCCTTTAAAATAGTCACGGACTGTAGCGCGCTGCGTTCCACTTTTTCAAAGCGCGATCTCATTCCCAGGATCGCTAGATGGTTGTTAGCATTACAAGAGTTCGAATGTGTCATAGAATTTAGAGCCGGTTCGAAGATGGCACATGTTGACGCCTTATCTAGAAACCCCATAGTAGATATAGAGACATTAAATCCTGAGCAATATCCTGCTGTTATGGGTATAACTGATGAAGACTGGTTACTTACTCTGCAACTTGGGGATCCAGAACTGTGTAGGATTCGAAATATCGTTAGTAGTAATGTTGACCCTAAGGGTGTAGAATATATTAAAGAAAATTATGTTATAAGGGATAACAAACTGTTTAGGTGTATTGGAGGTGATAAGGAGTGTGTAAGATGGGTGGTTCCGAAGGGTGCAAGGTGGCAGTTGTGCAAACGAAACCACGACGATATCGGTCACGTCGGTTTCGAAAAAACCTATAACCGAATGAAAAAAAACTATTGGTTTGCAAAAATGAAGAGATTTGTAAAAAAATATGTAGGTGCCTGTATTGAGTGTGCATACGCTAAAAAGGTTACAAATAAACGCGAAGGGTTATTGCACCCTATAGAAAAGGTCGAAAAGCCCTTTCACACTTTGCACATCGACCATCTTGGGCCCTTCGTGAAGTCTAAAAGAGGACATACTCACATATTGAGCGCTGTAGATTCCTTCACTAAGTTTTTATTCATTAAACCAGTCAGGAATACAAATACACAAAATGCAATTAGAGCTTTGCAGGACATTTTTGATATCTTTAGAGCCCCCGACCGACTGATAAGTGATAGGGGTTCTTGTTTTACATCCCATGCATTTAGGAAGTTTTGTCACGATCGAGGCATAAAACATGTATTAAATGCTGTCGCAAGCCCGAGGTCTAATGGGCAAGTTGAACGGTATAACAGGACTGTTTTGGACTCGTTAACGGCTCAGAACCTAAATTCAGATCAAAGAGAATGGGATAACACATTAGGCAGGATACAATGGGGATCAAATAACACCATACAAAAAACTATTGGTAGGTCTCCAGCAGAAGTCATGTTTGGTGCAGAAATTCACAGTGAATTCAATCCGTCCATTAATGAAATAACAGAGAAAACTCGAGAGGTCTCCTCGCTACATACGATTCGTAATGAAGTAAAGGCCAAAATTGATAAGGCACACGTTGCACAGAAACTGTATTATGATCAGGGTAGGCAACCAGCACGTATTTATAAAAAAGGTGAATTGGTAAAAATTACTAAAGTGTCTTTTCAGAATGATGGCAAGAGCACCAAACTTATGCCATCATATGAGGGTCCTTATAGGGTTGTAAAAATACTTGGTAATGATCGCTATAAAGTAGCCCCAATTGCGGGCTTTGAGGGAATGAAAAATAAAAAAAAGACTACTTTAGCAGCAGATCGAATGCGACCATGGATACATGTAACTTCCTTAGAAATTGATGATGACACTGATAATGATTCCGGGAATGATGCAAGCGATGAGGAAAATATGCCAGAGCACTTAAATAATGTTTGATGATTGTAGCGTTGGCGCTATTGTTTATTTTGTGATATTGTTATTTACATTACTATTTTTGTCTATATATATATATTTGGCTAACGTATGAATGTTGATGTTATTATATACATTTGTGTTATTATATTGTTTCAGGTCAAGTACAAGACAAGTTTTATGGACTGGATCTTGACCTGGAACAAAATGAATTATGATTGGATATGTTAAACCAGATGGATTAAACATATTGATTAAAAGTGATAATGGATAGATAAAGGTTATATAAAGTATGGATTAAATTGGATGGATTAAAGGATAGATAAAACTGGATGGATTAAAGGATAGATTAATTTGGTTGGATTAAAGGATAGATTAATTTGGTTGGATAAAAGATGGAATAAAATATAAAATAAGGATACTTAAAATTGATGAGATAGAATTAAAATGTGGAATTTAGTGTCTTTTGATGATGTTTTATTTCTTATCGACTTTTGGATTATTATTGGATAAGAAATAAGTAAGAATAATGTATATAATTTATTGTTTAACAATTTATTTACTTAAATATGTTTAGTATTGTATATTCTCAAAAATATTTTTATTTCTTTTTATTTTTGAATCCGTCATTTATGTTTACTATTCAGAAATGAGGCATTTGTATAATAACTGTATTTGTTCAAAACAGTGTGTTATTGTAACAGTTATTCGAAAAAAATAAATGAAACAATAGTGGTAAAATAAGAATTGATGTCTAGATATAAATAATTGTTTATTTTTATTTGACAATATTGTAAGATGGAACTGATTTAACCATTAAACTTAGTAGTTTACTTCTAAATGAAATATTCTCATTTTTTTTTCACTTCGCCGAGTGTAAGGTTTCACCTGATACGTGTATGGGGACATACACGCCGTCAGGACGGCCGAGTGTAAGGTTTTATTAATTTTCTTATAAATTTAAATAAATAAATACTGCATAACTCGCAGACTGGCAACATTGGCGCTAGTGGTGCGCATAATTTAAGGTAGTTTTGGAACGTGGGACTGGCCACACTGTGAGAGTGGTGGAGTGATCTGGATTATTCGGAACGATTCATTGGGCGACAAGAGCGGATAGCGATAAGACGGTTTTAAGAAGTGCACTGATATTTGATAGTATAAAGTTTATAACAAAAAGGAATAAATAAGTTAAAGATATATTTGGTGTGTTATTTCTGAGACACCTTAAAATATATATTCGGTGATTCTACTCGACTCAAAATACATGCTGTTCGTCATTTCAACCCAGAGGCGGATTCTGAGACTCGCACCTCATAACCAATCTAAAAGATGTAATTATTTGAGTTCTATTGTATGAAACACTTTTTTATTTAGGACCTTTATCTACATGCCCTACTTTTCAAGATTTTCCACAATAATAACAGATGCTCTTAAAGCTAATAATATAAACATACTATTAAGATTTATGTAATATCAGGCAGTCTCTATACAACAATAAAACAACTTTTCAATTAATGCAACTCTTTTTAAACAATTTTTTGTCATTCTATAATTCACTCAACGTCTTATATAGTTATTTTTTTTATTTGATACCACTTTAAAAAAAAACCGTAAATATTTTTTGTAAAATTATAATACGATTTTTAATCTGTCTTTTTTTTGCCTGTGTGTGTCAGGATTTTAATTATAGTACTAATTTTTTTATTCTCAAATTGATAAAAGTTTCAGATTAATTTCATACTCAGATTTATTGTTATAGATCATGGTTTCATACGACTATATAATTACTGTGCGACGTTTTTATTAGGCTACTGATATTATTTCAATTAAAACCAAATTTTAATAAATAACTGATTTATCCAAAATGTTTTTATATAGTATAAAGAAAAAAATTAAAATTATATTAATGTTTTTAGTCTTCTTTTTCTTCTCTTTGCTTTCATTAAAATATATGTTTTTTTTATTGCATTTCTATCTAAAATCATTATGTGATAAGATCTCCTAACTTACAAAATTAACATGGTTAAAAGAGCAAAGTATCTAATAAAATTCTTGTTCCAGAATGCTTATATAACTCAGATAGAACCGCTAGTAAAAGCTAGTTTGTTTTTAAGTTTTTAGAATACTCTTGTACTAAGTTTATAACTGTCAAAGTTTGTATTAACATGTGTTTAATACTTCAAGTTGTTTAAATATTCTAGTCTAAGTTTCGTGTTAAAAATTCTAACAACACACCTCTTTTTTATGATTTAGTAATTTACCACTTTTCAAACTACGCCTTTTCAATTTTGTTGGTCTCTAGCATTAGTCCACGGCATTGCTCGCTTTCGAGAGTTGTAAGGAGCAAGAACTTTAAAAAATATACACTTAAGAATCACCAATCGCAAGCGGCCTTGCATCTTATGGTGACGATGGGTGAGGCTGTTTCGATTTCTTCCATAATTTTTTTTTTGTTCTTCGATATAAACAGTTGTCTATATGTGTTCCAGAAACCTCAATTTGAATACTATTATTAGTCTATTTTCAACAGAGATACACCGAATCTAGCCGTTTTCCATATTCTAAATAAATAAATCCATCATTCGTTTGTTGTGAAAGACAGATCAACATTGAAAAATACTTTCATATTTATAAAATTATTAAAACAATATTAATAATTTCAATAGGATATTATCCCAATTTATATAAAAAAGTACTCAAGGGTTAAAAAATATATAATTTTATAAAACAAACAAACAAACTACATGGATAGGTTTAATAAGTATATTTTCGTATGAATTGTTAACGCCGCTACCACATCATTGCTAGCCTCACTGTACTCTTAACGATGGACGAGGCAACCAGGAAAGCAGCTAAGCAGGAAATTGATGATTCCTTGATACTGAGCACATTCAGCATGCACCGCATTGGGCTATCATTTGATAAGCCATCGACTATTTCTGCTTTAATTCGCCAAAAACTGATGTTTATAGCTTCTGTTTGCGGCATTTTCTGTCATGTCTTCAGTGAGTTTGTTAACATAGTGCTCACCTTCAACAGCTCCCCTCGAGTAGAAGACGTCGTTCCTCTGTTTCACACTTTTGGATACGGCGCTTTAAGTAAGGTTTTGAAATCATGTTACGAACGAAATTAAATTTATTTATATAATATAACAGCCTGGTATTATTGCTTCAAGGTATAGCCAAAGTGTTCGTGTTGTGGTACAAAAATACCGTTTTCGGCGAATTGATAGATGAATTAGCTGGGATATGGCCTATGTCCCCCATTGATGAAGATGCTCTGATTGTAAAGAAAAAAAGCTTATCAGCGCTGAAAATTAGTCATCATTGTGAGTTGCTGACAAAAAAGTCTTCTGATTTATTTGTTCCGGAAATAGCAAATATATTTTGTAGACATTTCAATATGGTTTAAACTACGAAGATTTACAACAATGTAGATTTTAAATATTAATTTATAGGGTACTTTGGTGTTAATGTCACAGGAGTTTGGTTTTACAATTTAACTCCTATTTTAATATACTTCTATCAACTTTGGCAAGGATATGATGCGAAGATGGGCTACGTTTGGGTTTCTTGGTATCCTTTTGATAAAACCCAACCTATTGCTCATATTGGAGTCTACTTGTTTGAAATTTACGCTGGTAAGTATTTTAAATTTTTTGAAGAATATGACTTAATATTATATTTACACTTTCCTCTTAATAGACGGGGCAAAATATTTTTATGAATCGATTTTATTAAATGTATATTTATTATGAAAGTAACAGAGAAATACTAAGTCCGCCTCTGTGAAAGGCGAGTGGGGCTAAGTGAAATATTGTTGCTGAATGATTTTCTCATACTTGTAAAATTAGCAGAGTGGCTATAATTTTAAGCCTAATAAGCCTAATAACTCGCGCGTGTGATTTTAACTTCAAGACCGTCAGTCACTATTCTCGACAACTCTGCCAATTTTCTACATCCTACCATTATTCGTATAGAAAGAGTAGCATTAGTAACGCAACAGTATCAGCTTATATAAGCCATCAATAGAAAAACTAAATATATATTATTTCTATCCCATTTATGTTAATATTAAAAACATTAGGTGTCACATGTGTCTGGATTATGGTTTCTTCCGACTTGCTGTTCTCTGGAATGGCGAGTCATATTGCATTACTGCTGCGTATTCTTCAGCGACGACTCGAATCTTTAGGCTCTTGCGATAAAACTGAAGAAGAAGATTATGAAGATATCTGCCTAAATATTAAGTTGCATCAGAGATTAATAAGGCTAGATATATTTATATTTTTTTTATTTTGAATTAATTTTAATTACCTGATTAAATTTACATAAATATTATATTTGGGACGTTTGCCAATCCATTTGATATATTTGTATGACTAAGTATTCTTATAATTTTAGCTACTGTGGGAATTTAGAAGAAGCGTTTTCCCTCGTTAACCTCATCAACATAGTTATGAGTTCTATCAATATTTGCTGTGTTGTCTTCGTTATTGTGGTTTGTATTATTCCTTGACAATGTTAAGTATTTTTTTTTACTTTGACTTATAAAAATATTTTAAAGGAAAGACATTATTTCTTATTGTAAAACCTTACTTTTCTTTTAGTTACTTGAACCACTAGTAGCTGTTAGCAACAAACTGTTTTTGGGATCAGCATTGATCCAAGTGGGCGCAATGTGCTGGTATGCAGACGACATCTTTCATGCGGTTTGTTTAAATCAACTTTACAAAAAATATGATGTACTCGTACAATTTAAGAAAATGCTTAATTGATGGTTCAAGTTATATATCTAGTGCTTCTAGTCTTCAATCGATAATTTTCTTGTTAAATCACTGCAGAAAAAGTTTAATGATACTATCATTAAACTTTTGATGATTTCTGCTGATGTGTAATAATATATATTTTTTTAATTTTAGAATGAGAACATTGCTGCTGCCGTGTACAATAGTAATTGGTACAGCATGAGTCCTCGGTGCCGGCGTGTTTTGGTTTTCCTTATCGCCAGGTCAATTTATTTAATAAAATTATTAGAAAAGTAATAATGCCATTTCGTCTATTACTTTAAAACTGTTAATTATATTTTGTAAGTAGTTAAATATTATTTAGCGAATACAGCTTTCTCCCTATTTGATATATTGTTTTTCTTTTCAGATCTCAAAAACCTATTGCATTTACTGCCATGAAATTCACAAATATATCTCTTGTTACCTACTCGTCGGTAAGTAGTACTGTCCTTTAGTATATTTTACCTTTGATAGTATTTTTGATATCCACTCTATTTGTTACAGATTCTGACTAGATCCTACTCTTATTTCACTCTTCTTTACACAATGTATAACGATCATTAGGAGTCTATTGGTCTCACTTCGCTATACTTTTAGCGTAATTTATAAACAATAAATATTTCAGAAAATTTGACACAACATAATGTCTGGAAAAAGTACAATAATGAGAAAAATAAGTATTTTCAGAAATTAAGAATATTTTCCACAGATATTTTTCAGTTGGCAATCACCTAACTCAGTAAGCCGTGTAATATTATGCAAAACAAATTCCCATCAAAAGTTTTCCCATTATTAATGAGAATCTGTTGAAATCAGATCTAATACACTTCTACAAGAAAAGTATGTTTGTTATAAATAACATTACAAAAAAGTTTATTTTTAATATAATTCTCGATTCATTTTTGTTTGAATCAAATTATTTTTATTAAGTTATTTTATACTTTGTGGAATAAACATCTATTAATTTTTTTATGGCTGTAATCTAAAATCAACTTCATATAAATACATAGTTCAGATATATGATGGAGTTTTTCTATTTAGATATATATATTTTATTTTGACCTTTTATAAAATATTCATGAAATTATATGGATATTTCATTTGAAACCTTATTGGTAGAAAATCAATTCAGAAAACGAATGACCGTGAATGGTCCTCAAATAATAATATGATTTCGTTCTGTGGGTACTCAGGCTACATAAAAAACCAACATACTTTGTTATTTGATATTAGTTATAAATTATCGAAAAGAAAATCAGATTAAGTCTAATTTTGTTTTGTTTTATCTTATGTTTTTTACTTTTATCATTACGACACTGGCATGACATAACGATACATGCACAATTTCTAAACCCTGAGGCATTTTATACATTGTTTTATTTATCTCTAGTACAATACTCGTAGTTTGAAATGGTTAATGTTACACAGCTATAGAGCTATATTATTATCAACAAAAACTTTTTTTTATAAATTTGTTTTTATTTTACATGTTTTATGTATATGTAATGTTGGCATTTTTGGCAGTTTTGATGTAATATAATGTATAGCTATTTTTGAACTTTTAATATGATCATCGAATTTTGAAGCTGACTACCAAAACGACAATAAGCGCATAATTAGATCGCAAGAAAATGAAGCCGATTAAAAACGCATAAATACAGACACACATACATACGTGTTTTTAAAAAGTGTCTATAATTAATAAGGAAACTTTAAAACAAACATTTTACAAAAAATGATTTGGATAATCGGGTGATTAAAATCACTTTGGTAAAAAGGAGAAGTAAAAAGTATAAAACAGCTCCTTTTATGGCGAGTAAGAAATATTACGAACATATTTTTCAGTTTAAATTCAGAAGAGAAATAAGAGGCATGTTAGATGCTTCTATTCGTGAAATGTCTGCAGTACGGCAATGCCGTATAATATCACCCCAGAAATGTTGAAACTGTAATTTATATTTACAGTCTTGTGCTGGAAAGTAAATTAAGATAACCTGCATATCTTGGAAAATATTTAGTCATTTGTAAACCAACTGAGGCATTCGTAGTTGCGTAGTCTCAATTTTTTAATAGTTATGTGGAGGTCGCAATCGAAATGAGTAAAATTTGTTTATTAATTAGGTTTTCTGTAATAAACTGTAACCTTCAAAATAATACAATTTCTCGTAATACATGTTCATAGTTAGTTTTTTAACATGAATTCAAAGTTTCTGCATAATTTCAGAACGATAACATAAGAAACGAAGTTGGAAGTGTTATGAGATACTCAAATGTGTATAGTCTATAAGTGCTTCTTAAAATATATTTCATAGATGATGCGTTGAATTGGTAAATTTAAAAAAACAAAATATAAAATTATGTTTAATAAAATTATTACATAATCTATTTATATCGAGACCTACTCATTCAAATCAGGTATACGATAGAGCACCTCCATTAAATAGACATCAATTTACGTCTGAACTCAAAGCTCTCGTATCTAACGCAAACTAAATTACATTAGATACTATACTAATACTACAAATAATAACTATACTAGCACATGACAAAATTGAGATGGATGTAATGGTTTACTCTGTCTTTGAATAAAATATAATATTTATTAAAAGGATTTCATTAAAGCATAGTTTTCTGTTTTAATAAAATGAAAGTCTGGCTGTCTTTCTCATCTTATCAGTTTAATAAATCTCACCAAACTCTCGCGAGAACTAACCTAGGACCTATTTTAATGGAATTTGATAATGATATTCTAATCAGATCGTGTTTTAAACAAGAGGGAGTATATTATTAAATTAATAGGCAAGGTTATCTTGATAGCTAAGTAGCTGTAATAAACGAGACTCGCTGTGACATCTATTAATTAATATTTATTACTCTTATGGCAGCCTGTAACTTGTTTTTCTATAAATAAATGCTTTTGCTATTCCTTTTTTTTTTTTTTTTAAAAGGATGCTTTTATGTTATAAATATATCTTAATGAAATTTGAAATCCATTTTTAGTCTTTAGTTTTAGTTAGTTATTAGTTTATCTTTGTCAAAAAAAAATATAAAAAATTTTATGAATAACTAATTCTGAAATTTAAAAAAGTATTTAAAATGGATCATATAATACTGTCGTTAAAAGCATTAAAGGTTTTCATGATATATTTTAAAGCAAGTATAATTGAAAAAAAATGGAAAATATATCTTAATTGTGATGTTGAGATTTTCAAACTTTAACTTCAATCGTAGATTTCTTTGCAAGTCAGTTACAATGTTAAAGATCAAGTTTATTACATCTTAGATAGAAGGTAGTTAAAAAAACATCATCTCCTTGTCTCCTGTCGTTAATCAATGACTGCATTATGCAAATATTACAAAAAACTATTAATTTTTCATATTAACTTTATATTTTACTATGTAATTAATTATAAGTTTTTAAATTACTTCGAAAATATGTTCGGTGTTTTATCATGATATAATTATTATTAAATGTTATGATTATTATGAAACATCCGGAATTTGTTATTAATATTGGATCAAAGAGAATTTGTTACTCATTGGTTTTAGGGAAATGAAAAATAATTAACGACTAGAAATTTAAATTATATTATTTTTAATACATATATATATATATTTACAAATTTATTTTTACATCACTTATAAAGTCTGTACAATATAACGTTTAGTTCAGAAACTTATAGTATACAGCAGTGGTCATGGTTAGATGCAAAGATCACTAAATTTTATGTAATTTAAAGTTCATAAAAAAGTACTTAGCTATGTTGACTATACTATTTATTCGATGTTGAAGATATATATAATATCATTTTCTACATCACTGGTTTGGAAACTATTGAAGAACTCGTTAATCAACAAGTTTTGCATTACAAGTATGCGCAAGTTCAACCTGGATCGTTCAACATGATGAATTACATGTTTAATATTAATATATACACGTTGTGCGAATACCGACTACAGAACTTTGTGTACAATCCCAATTCAACAGTTATTGACATTCAGAATATATTTAACTAACCTGTCAAAGTTTATCGCAATACAAATATTAAATTCGTGCAATATTTACCTAATCTAAAATCAAATATTATTAATGTGGTATTGTTTGAATAAAATATAGTCCTTTTATAAACAGGTAACTTGGTTTGCTTATAACTAAATTTCAACTAGAAAGAAACATTAAATTATTTCTAAAACTAAATAAAGCTCCTTTAAAAGCAACATCGCATCTTCTGGAAAATTGTTTCTACTTCCCACGGGTAAATAGTTTCGTGTGGTTCGATGAATATTAAATGATGTTGCTACGATGTTTGGTCTTTGCTCTTATTTCCTCCACTGATGATCTTCAATAGTCTCACTGCGGGTGCTTCGAATGCCAGTGAAATTGCGAACGAAGCCAGGAACGCCATGACAGCATAGCCCGAATATATAACCAGCTGGAATAACGTAATCAAATTACATTAGAATACGAGGTATAATCTCGCTGCTTGGAAATATTCTCAAAAAAAATTTAAATGCATAATAAAGAGAATGTTAATATTATTATTTTAAAATTATCTTCGATATCAACCTGTACGATACCATAGCTTTTTATTAAGTTCGATTATCAAATTTTATATTATCATACGCATTATAATCACACTTACAACAATAGAGTTTTGTAGATGCAAAGGCCCGTCCAGCAAGAAGGAGGTGTACATCATGATGGTCGGATGCACGAGGTACGCGCAGTAGGTGAGCCGGCTGAGCGGCAGTAGACCGCGGTACGACAGCGCTGAGTTCACCAACCCTCCGTACCCACAGCAACACGCTATAGCCACCCAGGCCAGTGCGACTCCCCATGCTGCGTGAAGTATTATTGGTTTTTATAATGCTTTACGAATATTTTACAAAGTTACTACAATATCACAAAAATAATGACTGAATGGGTTTTAATATGAGGCACGGCTAATATTACTTTGGGTTGACAAATGTTAAGGCTTCTTTTTAAAATGTAATTTACCTGTGTGCCCAACGCTCACATAGAAAGCAGTGGGCCAGACTTCAAAATAACCGTCCACCATGCCAAAGATGAGAGCGCCAATAATAGCCAGTGACGTAGGCCATCCGACGGCCACCAGCCAGTACGGCATCCGCACCTGGCACTTCGTCTTATGTAAATACCACCCTACGGCCATACCTATAAATAAAATAAAATATGCAAGTTGGATAAGTATTATATCAATATATTAAGATTTCTAGTAAGTTGTAGCTCTTAGACTCCTTCTTTTGTGTTTTTTTTCGTTAATTATAAAATAGTCAAAGTTAAATATAAAAAAATATGCAAACATAAGTTCCTGTACGTAATTTGGACATGATAAATATTATTAATTAAACATGATTTAAACCATAAAAAGTATTATTTTAAGTTATTTCTCAATAAAAATATTTTATTATTACCATAAATTTATACAAGAGATAAAATTATTTAAAAGGATCTTTAAGACTTTTAAACCAATTCTACTTAAATCTTTTTAAATAAGGCTATGATTTTCTTTTAAAAATATTTTGTCTTTTTCATGACGACTTTCTTCTTATTTTATTTAACGCAGTGTTAAACTCTTTGTTGTATTTTTCTCAAATTACTTAAGATTAAATATACAATATTATTCATTATTTAATTTGTAAATAATACTTACCGATTAGATATGATCCAATTCGGGACCACGGTTTGTCGTATAGAGGGTCAAACATTTCGAAAGGTTCTTGAATGCGAGCTTTGTACTGGTGCGATACTGACACGTAGATAGTCGTTGCCCAAGAACTAACCAGAATCAGAATCAGCGACGCCATTGCGAATCTAGTGTGTCTGTTTAAACGAGAAATCTTATATATTAATGCAGGAAGCGATTTCGTTGGCACACTGTAGCTCGAGAACCACTAAAGGGAAAAATATCGTTGATGGCTCAAATCAAAGGTCTCATTATGCTACACTGCTGAAAAATAGTGACAACTCTCAAATCTCATAAGCCTCATTGCAGTAATTAGTGAAAAAATTAATTTTTCCCATAGACTTTGCATGGGGAAATTTTGCGCGCGCTTTTTTAGTACTAGTTAGATGTAATACAAATGCTAGCATATATTATATTATAATATATATTATATATTACATTATATAGAGTAAGGTAATAATCCAATGCAGACCACAATAAACACGCTGCAAAGTATTCGAAACGTCGGGTTAAAATAAAAATGTAACCAAATTATACGCGAGTTTTAATCCGTAAAAAAGTTTTATTTGAAATGTGTACTCGTGAAAATATAAGAAAATATCACAATAAACATTATCTTTATACATTTACCGATAAAAAATGTAAAGTTATATACTCACTTTATAGATATCAGTAATAGTATTATGCCAACAGCATAAAATTGCGTGTCATTCGCCATGTACCAAGACCAGACCATGCACATATCTTTTTGCGGAAACAAATTATTTATGTACAGTAAATTGCGCCACCAGTAATGTTTGCAGTTAATATGGTCAAAGATTGCTGGCTCGAACACCGTGTGATCATACGTGTAGCGGAGAGCCAGCTCATTTAAACCGATGACAAAGGCATATGCGGGCGTCAACCTCATCACTCGATATAAGAACAGCACGAAAAACGACTTTGTCATTCCGAATATTTCTTTTTTGGAGTAAACTTTAGGCACTGGCTTATCAAGTAAATCCTCGTAGAAAGATTCGTGGCTGATGACAGACACCGATAATGCAGAATTCGTGTAACCGTTGGCTTTGTTAATGTCCTTGTCAATGTGCTCCGGTTTCTTAATATTTTTTCGACTCTCTTTTTTGTCTTCCGTTCTTAAGAAAAGGACAGTTACGAGCAACCCACTTGAAATGAAACGTTTAAGATTAGTATTGGCGCCATCTTTTTAAGTTTTAAACGTAATATATTTTATCGTGTTATCACACGTACCTGATAAAGAAAAAGCTGTCAACACAGTAAGAAGCGTTTCCAACAGATTGGTAAAGAAAGTTACGCTCTGTCACAATCCTCATTGTTTTGTTGTCTGCGATGTAGAAAATAGTCAAATAAGTATGTACCATGATAACCCACAACACGGATAAAAACCTAAAAAAAACTTAACAGTTTAAAAACATCCCTTATAACAATAGATATTTTTATATGAATCACATAAATTGAAGATGTAATCTGACCTTATGCCGTGTAAGCAAGTTAGAGCTCCATCGTTTGGCTTTTGTGTGCCAAGAATAGCTCGTCCATTTGAAAGGATGGAAAATGACAGTAATATTTCAGACCAGATGCCTGAGAAAGTAAATATTAGTTAATATATATATATATATAGTCAATTTTTAAATGAATAGTCTAAAGTATTGAAGTATTTTAAACATTTGATGTATTTGACGTAATTTCACAAAACTTTTATTGCTTTTTTCTCACCGCACTGTACTCGTCTGACATCTTTTTCTTTGTTTTCATCATTATTAACTTTTTCTGTTGCCTGTTCTGTGTTATTATTGTTGAGCTGAAAATAAACTCTTAAAATATCTACACAATACTTTCTTTTAAAAAAAATTGTAAAAAAAACGGAATAACAATATACAAGAATCCGAATAAAAATTTCATAATTGAAAAAATAAACAAAAATATTCATGTAGAACATTTGTACAATTTTTATTTTGTGCTTAGATAAAACTCATTCCGTATTTCAGTAATTTAATTTATTTTATATGTATATAACGAAATGATGTACCAACAGTTGGTTTATGGTTGTTGTTGGCTACTTCTAGGTCCTTCTGCTGTTTATTACGATATTTTCTCTCCAAATAACCCTCGTAGATAGAAGCTGTCAGCATCCATATTGATACCGCCGACATTACCGCCCTAAAAGATAATTAAAACAACATTAACTCGTTAATGGGACTTGCTCCCATTATTTAAATTAAATAACACTCATGGCGGGTAGCTGTCCCCATAATATTAATTGAAAAACATTTATAATAAAAACTATCAACAAATATTCAGTTTTGATGATTTCTCATTGTTTAAGTTCTTATTATAAGTACAAAGAAGTACGATGTAATAATTTAAGAATTAATGAAGTTATTTTAAGCGGAAATGTATTGCCATTAATTTGTTTGATTATTTAAGCAAGCGAAGTATCATGCAACAATATATTATACATGTGCGTGTTGTGAGTTGAATTGGTTTTATAACGAGAGCTATTATTTTGTTTAGTTCAACGCTTATTATAGATATACAGCGAAATAAAATATACAGTATAATATGGCAATAATATAAATAATAAAATGGATAATAATGAGAAAATAAACAGAGTTACAGATCGAGAAAAGCTTTTGACTATCATTTCTTTTGATTATATTTGAATTTTCATTATTTATATTTAAATTTTAAAAACCTAGCAACAACAATTTAGAATTGATGAATTTTTTATTACACCAACTTACAGAAGCAAATGTAGTTTAAAATCTGTCAGTATATCATAAGTGCCGGGAACAGGTCTGGCGTAGAGAGTAGTGAAGGAAGCTGTAATGCCATTAGCAATAGCCTCTTTTGTAATTTTAGTTTCCGCTGCATCCAAAACAGATTTAACATCGTCGTTAGTGCACGAGGTCGGCACGCATTGACCGACGAGCATCGGCCTTGTCTGCAATTGTTACACTAATTAGAATACATTACAGCATTACTATAATGGCGATGACATGTTTCTACAATATAATATATCACCTTGTGTGGATAATTGTATTGTACACACTTCCGTAACAACTTAGGCTTTCTAACATACATTAAATAATTTCAACATAGACTTACTAAACGAGTTAAAAATGCTTTTATTTGAATACCAGATACATAATATTATATTACTAGGTCGACGCAAGCGGGGTCAGCCTCGCAATGCAGCACGCGCGAAACAAAAACGTTCTATATGTTAACTCTATGGGACACATTTTATCAATTATGTCGAAAACTACGATTACGATTCGGCTGATTTTCAATCCAGAACGAGTTTTGCTCATTATGCGGAAATGTGCAAAATTTCGTGCGTGTAGCTCGTAAATTGAAGGAGGAGTACAGTGATAAAGAGTTTAAAATTTTAATAGTAAAGAGCTTCGCTACGCTCAGCTCAACTGATGTTTCTATCAATATTTAACCCTTCTCCTAGTCATGTAAGGGAAAATGTAGTTATGAAAGGGAAATTGTATAAACTTTATCAAAGTGCTAAGTTATAACTTTTATATTAAAAGTTATATCGAGACGTCCCTTCACAAAGTGACTGCAAGACAAAGATAGTCGTGACAAGAAACTCTCCACGGGAAAAGGGCTCTCCAAGAGAAAACTTTTTGTCACGTTGCCGCTTAATATCGTTTAAATTTATATTAAATATTTAGGTAACCTGAATTACCAATTATGCAAGATTGTTTGACTTGAATATGTCCTTAAATTTGCTTTCAAACGGTGACATTCCAAAAAACCTAATGATCACAAAATGGGGGGAGAGAGTTTGACATTATAGTAACGAATCTAACATCTACATACAAAATTAAATTACAGCACTGGATAGCTAAAGAATCAAATATTTTTTTTACGATAAGTGAAAACTGTTACGCATTGAAGGCGGCTGAGGAGGAGCGCCACTATTTTGAAATCATTTTGCTTCGTACTGCAATGAGCATATGTTTTAACGTGTAGAAGGTGAGATAGATATTTGTGGTATAGTTCCTGATGATTTTTTATACTTATTAAAATAAAAATATAATATATAAAAGGTATAATCTTATCTATAATATATTTTTATTATTATCTATAGGTACGTGAACGTATTCACGTAAAAATATATGGCCACGTCTATGACAAGGTCACATCCACTTTTTTTCCAAATATTTTAACTTCGAATATCTTAAATATATTGTAATTCTTATTTATTGTAATAAATGATTGTTTCATCAAGTTTATAAAATATTTAGAGAAATAACGGTTGACAATTTATCAAAGTCTTCTTAAAGAAATATATTGTTGAAGTTTTATATAAATAACTAATTTATAAGGTAAAATATAATCTTTCTTATATTATTATTTCACTACTTTATGAAATGATTAGTTTTATGAGATTAAATCATAAATTGTTAAGGAATCATTATTATATAATATTAATATTATAGAAACGAAAAAGTTCGTGAAACTGTGCATATATGGTCGTATATATCTTTTACGCAAAAACTATTAACCGGTAATTTAGATGAAATTTGAAAGAATTCATCGTATACTTGAATAACACAGTAAGTAAATAATAATTACATTAACATCTCATTATATTAGACATCATACCTCTGGTACATGATCCCCGTCAACCGTGAGGTTCACCTTGGCCACAAAGAAGGTGGTAGGAAAAGGCGGCGTCTGCGCATAGTACTGCTTGAGTTGCAAATCACGACACGCGTTTATTGACCCCAGCCAATAATCATTTCCGAATAGAATGTTCGGGCTGTATTGGCCGGATGCGTCGAATACTGAAAACGAGGAAAAGAAAATTCTTTTAATAATATATTATTATATGGAATTTATGTATAAGTAATTTTCATAGATGCTAAGATTCGATAGCTGCACTGAAGAAGCTTATAAATAGTCTAGCAAATTCTGATAAATTTATCGTGAATACTGATAAATATGAATCACGAAAGCCTTAATACAAAAAATGCACTAAAGATATTTATTAAGAACTTTTAAGAAGACCGATCACCCCTCCTCTTTCCAACTAAATTAATTTTTATAACTTATAAAAATCCATACATTTTAAAGTGAAACTTCTTTACAATAGTTATTTAAACTTGATAAAATACAAAATGGGAACGATAAAGAAGCAGATATATTACAGAGTAGTATTAATAACGTCAAGCACAAAGGTTTCTCCTAAACCAGAGAGGCATTCGAAACGTAAAATAACACACGACCTAAGTGTATAAATATAGGTTTTATTGCACTAGACCAGGGATAGAGAACCTTTTTTGATGTCCAAAAGTCAAAAAAATATTTAAAGTAGTTAATTTAATTGTGGTATGTTACCTACATGCCACAATTAAATTACATTCGAAATGTTAACGTAGTAAAATCATACGTAAGTATAACAAAAAAACAAATAAAACAATTTTTCTTTAAATATTTTTAGCAATCAATAAATTTTACAATTATTTTGTTTTTGTGCCAACAAAACTTTCAAACGTAACACTTGTTGACTGCATCCCTGCACTAGACTACCTTGGTATTACCAAATGGTATTTAATTAATTTATTTTTTCTGGTCATTAAATATAGATAAGTTATAATTATCCGGCTGTACTCACGTAGTGATGTAAACACTTTGAGACACGATTCCTCCATACTCAGAGTTTATGAATAAGAACCCCGAATGGCTTCAAAACGAGGGCAAATTCCAATAGTAATAACGTGAATACAGCCCCATAATTATATATAATAGTAATCATAAAAAAAAACTTATGAAACCTTTATAGGAACAAAAAAAAAATTAAAAGTCCAATTGATCAAAAAAAAAGCTTATAAATATATATCTTCTTATTACATTACCCCGATCATAGTATATGTCTAATTTGCCAATCAAATTCATGAATTTATTACTATTTTTCGAAACAACATTGCTTATCGTTTTGGTTTTATAGATTCTAATCTGGAAGTCTTTGGAACCTTAGGCTTTTAGAAGTCATTAAGAAACAATGTGTTTTCGAAACCAAGAACCAATATTAACAAGATTTCAATCACAATTACTTAACTAGCGTAATATATTCAAAAAAAATTGTACAATACCTTACATTCTTCTTTTCTTTGCTTTAGTTTTAATTTAAATATATGTTCTAATAAGACATAAATACACTACTTATTTAAGTTTATAAGACATGTAAGCATATTAAAAAGAGTGTTAATTGTTTACTTGAAAGAAAATCATGAAACGAATAAAATAATGAGTTTTTTGTCCAATTTATTTTGTGGGTCATTTATTACAGCTGTGACTTAAAGCCTCGTAAAATGTCTTACGCTTTTCGACTCCAAATCCCTTCAAATTATAAAATAAAGAACGTAAATAAAATACTGTTTTGTTACATAAAAACAAAACAGTATTTATATTAACTCAAGTAAATATCGTATACATTTTTTGCCGCTATTTCAGATTATTTTATGGTTAATTGTAAAAAGAAAATTACTTAAAAAATTACTCTACCACTCGATCCTAATTTAGTAAACTCATTTTTTGTCAACAAATAAAATTTTTTGAATATTTAATAAATACCTCTTTAAATTATTAACGTAGTCTAGTCACTGCACATTTAGAGAATTTTAAAGTAATCTCTATTAAATATTATATAAAATTAACACTTTGCTTCAGCTTAGAAATGCTTTTTATAAATTACAGTAAGGGGGAACGTGGACTTTAATGAAATTGGCTTCGCTTCCTTAATATTTCACTGAGAGGCTAATATCGCGCTATGAGAACTTACAATGGCTTGATCTTATATATATCTTTTATTATAATAAGCAGTACAAGTTTTTAAACTTGAAATAGATTTAAAAATTTTATATATAACATCAAATTATTGATCAACATCGAAAAACGTAAACTGCTTAAAGACTATATAATTGAAAAGTAGTACTATTTGTATCGACAGTAGTGTTATATTATGCGTTACTTTCCGTTATTTAGTGTATAAGCTTTAAAAAGCATATCAATTGTGAAAATAAATCGTAAAAACACAAAAACTCTTAAAATTATTTTATTTTATTTTATAAGAGTTGAGAAATTTATGTAATATCTTATACCACTCATGTTGGATCTTTTTATATTAGCCTTATGTATGACTCGAGTTGCTATAGAACAATACGTTCTGGTACAAAGAGTCTATCACTTCTCGGTACAACAATAATATCTGTGTAAGTACCGTGCTGTTTCCAGAATACCTTCTTCTATAATTATAAATAAGGCAAGATACACACAGTGGTTTATGGGCTCTAATATCTATTAGCTAGTAAGTCAAGCAGTATTTACATTGTATAGTTTTATTTATAATAAAATAGAACAAAATTAGGCAGTTTATGTATCAACATTAATCAAACTCACGAGATATCTGTCTTATTAAATAAAGTATTTACGAAGTATTTTTCGAGGCCTTCCATTTATTAGGGTATTTCAGTAGATATATTAGGACGTGAACATTTATCATCGACATGATACAAACCAATTCGTAACATATTTTATACACCCTTGTCAATGTCAACGTTAAGAGACGTCGGTAAATTCCACTTTTATGAACACCAGCTCTTCGCATTGTGGCATCTCTTGAAAGTTTATAAGTAGCATCAGAAGTTTTTGTCACAGGACTTAGTGTGAAGTGTCGTCTGACAATGTCATCTTACAAATATTCTGGGGCGTTTTATATCAATCGCTTTTTAAGATTCGACCAAAAAAAATCACATATATTCTAATAAGCCTATTACTAATTTGTGGTTATTATAATTTTTTTTAAGATGTTTTTTTATAATAATGGTTAAAGATATTTTTTTTAATAACAAAACAAGAAAAAATAATTATTAACAGTGTTGCCAAATGCAAGATTAATGTTTTTATTTGTCTCCCAGGCGATGTTTTGGATTCAATCATCATCAATATATTAATCCTATTACTATATATTAACGTTTATTAATTATTGAGATCTTAGGACTATACAATAGTGTAGATACGTTTTGAGGTTGTATTGATATAAACATAGCAAAGTCAAACTAAACTAGGAACGCCAGCACACCCTCAATTTCGACTCGCTGCAATCGCGAAATCGTTAGGAGTTGTTAGGACCAGGCTGTCTTTAAGATATATTAAAAAAACGAGTCAAATTTTAGCTATTTTACTCTAATTTAAATTAGTCATATGTTCTTTATTTTTATTTATAAACATATTAAACTCTATCTGTTATGTTAGTTATATATTGTTATGAATTGTTCAATATAAGTAAACATATTTGAAATTGTTTATAAATATGTTTCAGTTTCATACTTTTAGCTCATTTAAATTATAAATAAATATTACAGAACTCAAGTAGGAAACCTGTGTTCTTTGGAAGTCATTTCCCATCATTTTGTCTGTCTATTACTAATTATATGTAGATAAAGATAGTATATTACTATCCGCCTAATTTCAAACGATTATTAAAGATCCATAATTTATATATATGGAAGTAATAATCTCGTTACATACAGAGAGACAGATCCGTTATATTTCCTTTGGACTATATTATAAGAATATCAAATTCTAACATTTAATGACCATCAAAGAGATTATAGTCTATCATACGAATATTAATAAAATTGTAATATACTGTTAATAAAAGGAATAAAATATTTTCGTCATATTTAGTCATAATCTTGCAATTCGCAAAAAGATTTAAGAATGGTTTTAGTGGAGTTTTATCGACAAGCAAAATTTTATAACTTTCATATGAGGTGTAAAACTTGGAACTGTCTTTTACTTAACAACCAGTGATCAATCTATGATGCATATGATATATTTAAGTATACAGCTATGAAGTATATTTTACAACATATTTTATGATTAACTTCCTGAAAAAGGAGAGTATACTAAATATATTAAATATAAAATGATGACTAGCAACGGTGTTTTCTCTTTAAACTGATCGAAGTGATTTAAAATAATAAATTATGGAATATGTTTATAATTTCATGCAACGATTTAATGCACGTGCATTTCACGTGCGTATGCGCATGTGCGTGTTCTTGTGTTTGTGTGTAATGCATATGATTTGTAACAGTTACAACTAGAACAACTTACATATCGTGTTAAAAATAATAATCATGAATTAACACACACATGCTACGTGCAATAAAGTTTGCAAATTTTAATAACAAATTTTTAACATATTAATTACTAGATCTAAAATATTACTTGTGTATTAATCAATATAACCCCCTTTTTTTAGGTTGACCACAAAATGTATGAACGACATAAAAAAAAAATAACTTACTTCTAAATTATATAATTTAAAACTATATTTTTAAAGCATATTATTTTTCTTTTATTTTTTTCCTGTTTTCTACTAAAAAAATTGTTCATTCTTCAAACATCATGAAACATTATAACTTTAATGCTATAAATATTTGTTAGAATTTATTAAAAATGTTTTGTCATCCATTAAAAATTCGTCTCAACCAATTTAATTTTGTAAAATAATAATTCTCTCGCGTCATCAGAACGACGGCGATAAATGAAGTCGTTTAGAAACTTATCGGAAATTGAATTTAGATTTTCGAGGGACGTATTTTATCTAAATTTAGGTGAAAAATTTATAAGATAACCAAAATTTGACAAGAAAACTAACAATAAGAATATCATATTTATATTTTAAACTTTAAACACAAGTACAGACAATATTTGGTCTCATCTGTGTAATTAAAATTAACAAGATAACAAAAATTTGGGTTAACTTGCTTCAGCTTTCAATTTAACAAGAAGATAATATTTAACAACATTAATTAATATTTAATAAATTTCTCACCCTATTAATTATTCAAGGGTTCATGAGTGGGTGTGTTACAGATCTGACAGTAAACAATAACCCAAAACATAATGAATCTGATCTTATGTGCTCAGGTCTACTTAATAATTAATTTAGGTTTGTTGTTTGTAAATTACATGTTGATTTATTTTGTGAGATAAATATAAACTAAAGAACTTACGTGACACACTTACAGACAGACCAGTTCTCAAGTATTATATAAAATGCCCAATAACCGCTAGTGACGACAGATAGTGCGAAAAGAAAATCCTGTTAGACCAGAATTCTCGATGTGTGCGAATGAATCGCTAACTTTCACGCATTAATTATGAAATTCGCGATTTACATTATGTACTTTGCGTAAGAACCGGATCCGGCACGGTCCGGCTCCGTCTCCGGCTCCGGCACGGTCGGCGAGTACAGAGTTATGTCACGGTTTGACAACATCAAGACACCTGCGAAGGTTCATCTCTATTAACAATTATTTTATCTCTTGCGCAATACATTATTATTTATTTACGCTCTAAATTACATACAATTCATTTTTTTATAGCTCATTATGATCTCGTTATGATCTTGTTTGGATCTTTATATGACAATAGAATGATCTAGTTAGATATTGTTTATATTTTTATTAAAGCCTGACACCATTCATGACCTGAGGGAGGGTACAACTGCATGAGGTTCTAGTTGATGATGTAACAGACTGTACCAGTCTGTAGATATTACCAGTTTATTTTATTTATAACCACAGTAACTCAATGATTTTTATTCGTTGCAGTTAATAATTCATTCATATACTCGAGACAATTGTACCGGTTTTAGAATTTCGTTCAATACAAAATAACAATAAAAAATACAATAATAACATGTAGATATAGGAATTGGATATTAAAAACGTTATTTACATTTCTAAATGTACACGGATCTTTTAGATTATTCATACTTTAAGGAAATTTTTTTAACGAGATAACCAAAGTAGGTCATGGATAGATTTTATATAACAGAAATGAATTATGTAATAATTAAAAATTTTATAAAACTGAACCGTGTCTTCTTAGGTATATATACAACTGCATTGATGCAAACAGTAAAAAAGAAAGCAAGAAAATATATTTATATTTCATGAACGTTTAATTGACTGTGTTTATCTCTTTTTCATATAAAACATAACACAAAATTTAAAATAACATTGGATAAAACATTATTTCAAGACACATTTTATCACATACATTTTGTATATAGCAAATTATTATAAAGGAGCTGTAAAATAAAGTTATTTGCAATCTTGTTTCAGGAGATTGCCTGAAAATGCTGAGAGAAGCGAAGCGTAGTTTACATTCGCTTGATTTAAAACTCTGGAACGATGCAAAGGCACGCCCTCGAGAGCCTTCTTACTTACACATCAGCGTTCAATGAACTTCAAAAACGGGTCAATCAAACAATTTAAAGATTTTATAATAAACATTAACATATCTGAAAGCACATAAAGTGATATAAGCGACATTGAAATTAAAATAAAAATCATTTGAAATCCATAATTATGAATACTATCTGGTTTTGCAATTGACAATTAAAAGTGGAGAATGGACTCCGCAACCTACATATGAAGTGACGACAATGATGAAGCAATCGAAACCAGTCAGGTGGCTTTTATTATTTGATACACACCAGAAACTGTATTTTAATAGTACATGAATACTATTAAATATATTTTTATATATTAAGTGCCTTATAAATAGAAAGCAATGAATTATCTTGTAAAATTTTTTATAAATATTGTATAAAAATTGTTAACTGAAACTAGAAGAGATCCTATTAATAAATATTGTAAAAAAATTTTTCACTGTAACTAAATATATATAAATGAAATAGATATCAGGTCATTTTGATTCAAATTTAAAATTGTGTGAGAACAAAACCTCATTTTTATATTAAAACAGATGTACAGATCCCTAATGGATTTCGGATAATCTTTGTAACAAACAAATTAGATTACATCTACATCTCTAAATTACGCAGCAGTAGTTTTCTGTCATAATATATATTTTATTCCGCGTGGCTGGACACGGTAAATGCAAATAAATAAGAACGAGATCTCAATGTGCTAGCGAATATTTTCTATTATATGATTTTTTCTTTCATCTTGTACTTTTATTTTATGTCTATACAGACAATAACAACCACAATTTTATGTATGTTCATTGTCATGGCTATTTAAAACATTAAAATTTAAACGTGAAAGAGATATTATAATTTAAACCTTGCGTTACATATATTACAGCCATGCATCGTCCTAATAAATAATACGAAATATGAGAACAGATAGTTATTACAAAAACACATAATTTTAGTGAAAACAACCGCGAATGTTATGTAATTAATTAGTAAAGCAATAATTTTATTTTATTCATATAGAAAATAATATAAAATAATTATCTATTTGGAAATAACCTTATCATAAAAAAATCTTCGTTAAATAACTCATAAGAAGCAAAAATAAATAAAAAACGGCGTGGAAAAATAATTGTCAAGAATTGTGAGAAATACACAAAAGATTCTTATGAATGCATTTAAACAAAATTCCTTAGACATTGTTGAAATTAACCATTATATTAAGACCTTTATATATAATAAGGAAAAATGCATTTTAAGTGTGTTTTAAAATGGTTACCTTAAAAAGGGGAAAAAACAATTGCTAATAGCTAGTATTTTACAAATAATCGAACTTTAATGATATGGGCATGTTCTGCTGAAAATCGATTGTACTGTTGTCAAAAATTGTCCAAACGAACGTCAGATAAAGTTAAGAAAAAGGGACAGAAACACCAAAGAAAGTAATAATTTTGCATTTCAATAAAACTATGTTATGGATATCATTTTTTGACAAACAAACTGACTGACAGACACTATCATCTCGTCTTACCGCGAACACGTTGTCAAAATCATACATGCTGCAGGTACCATCCTCACCTAGTGGGAAAATAGTAGGAAAGAAGATGGATTGGTTTTTTCAATATTATATTTTAAATATTAAAATTTATCACAACAAAGAAATACCCTGCTGAATTTTTGTGTAAAAATTCGCAAACCAGGACGCGTTTGAACCCTCGTAGATTTAATTTTAAGTTAGAGGACATCTTTTCAGAAGGGCCTCTTTCGACAAGTATGGTTTAAAAAGGCCCTAATGATGATTTCATTTGACAAATACAATCAATCATTGATATTGATTCAAAGTAGAAAATAAATAAATGAAAAAATAAAATATTTAATAATTTACAATTAATAAAAACCGTTTCTTGTAATAATAAAATTTGACATAAACTGAAAAAAAATACTTTCTCTTAACGCCTCAGTGTTTTATTGAGCTATAAAAATATATTATTGCTGTATTCTTACGATATACTGAAAAGTAACTTTATATTTAAAACTGGATGCAAAAATGAAATCTTTACAATACTAATACACCCATAAAAATAATTCTCGAATTCAACTGTAAAAAATCTACTTAAATTCATGGCACTACTGTATTATACTAACTCATAATTTATTATCCAAAATAATACTAAATAAAATTATAAATATAAAGTTACTTGAAAAGGAAGTAAGGTTTCATGTTCTTACATTTATTAGAAGGAAGGCATTGTTGAATGATAAATGTTTTACGTCGACTTGAAGCCCTTTTGTGAATGCGCCTGACAAATCACAAAAAAATTTTGAAAGTTATTTATATCACTAAGAATAAATGTAATCGTTAAATAAAAAAGCCTATAATAAAGAAGAAGTTAAAGAAACATGTTTAATATATAAACAAAAAATCTACTAAGGTAAAAAGTTTGAATTAGAACAATCCGTCACAAATATAATATAGAAATAAAAATAAATATTGTAATATATAAAACTTTTATGTTTTATATATAGTATTTATGTTTAATAAGTTGATAATATCTTAAAAAGATACAATGACATCAAAGTACGCGGCGCCAGGCCTTCTAAGGCTATACTCCGTTGCCGCGAGCGAGTCTCCATGCCTCGCTCGGTTACGTAACAAACATCGAAAGGTGTCTTACGCACTGAACATTGAGGTCAATAGTTTAGTCGTAAATCGAATTAAAATCAACATATATATATATGTGTACATAAACTTTTGAATATTATTTAAAATACTACCATTAATTTAGGATACTAAAACGTTATCAACGCTTTATCAATCGCAAGGTAACATTATATATTTTTGTTTTATATTTAATTATTTCTAAAAAAAAAAACGTCATAAAAGGCTGAGGGCTGTAAGTCCTCAGTGTTTCGCGAGTGCCATAGACCTGCTTCATTATGTAATTAACAGAGAAGCGTTCTCGGAGCTGTAATTAAATAATAATGAGGTCAATGACCTTTGAAACCTTTTAAGATTGCATAATTAACTCTTATAATATACTAGTTTTAATTTGGTTCATTTTCAATTAAACCTTTATAGTACTTTAGTGAAATTTGTATTGTAATAAAGCTTTTTAACTGTACCAGAAAATACGAGAAGTGATATTTATCAAAATTGTACATTACCACCGATTTCTAATAAATACCCAAAATTCTAACAAATTCTAAACACCTACGAAAAGGTCGCCAAACTTAGTTAGATACCTTTTTAGAGTGCTTTCATACATTAATAAAAATAACATAAAACTTACTTTTTGAAGCCCAAAGCCGACCCTCGTTCAAGGCAGTCACGTATTGCCTCAAATCCACCTCGCACTTTTCAGCCACTGAATGGTTTCCATTCAGAACATTAATCCAGTCATGATGATCCAGCAAACTCTTCATCCAAGCTATACGAGAGCTTGTACCATTGTACCTAGAGTTCACTTCCCCACTTACAACACACACACACACAAACAATGTCACAAATACTTTAATTTTGTACATCGTTACGCGTTCTCAATCACACATTGCCAATTTGTTCCAGTTAATTATAATCCGTGAAGGTTGTTGCGATTATACGCACATCGCAATATCTGGAACAAATAATATACTATTAGATTTATTGAACAGAACTTCTAGTCTTATATAAACTTTTACGCTTTGTTTTTTTCTTAATATTTATATAATTATGCAAAAAGTGGGCTTATTGCTAATGCGTTCTCTACCAGCCAATCCATCACGAGCAAGAAATATCATTAGTAGGCGTGCTGAGATAATACTTTGATAATACTATATAAATACTTCAGTTTACTAGAGCTAGTCTATAAAAACATATGCAATTATTAGTAACAATTTAAATGAATTTTGCCAATTTTTTTTTTTTGTTATTATCTAAAGCTAAATTTTTTCTTGTTAATTTCAGTACCATACTTATAAATACTTTCTTTCTTATGTCTTTACATAAGGTTTTTATTTAAAAAATAATATCTTTCATATATATATATATTTGTTATGTTCCTCTACCGTTATTTCCTAGAGATCAAAGCTGTACGAGATTGTTTGAATTGAGCGCTCAAAGGCTGCGAGGCCTTCGCTGGAGAATGCATTTTTAATTTTGTAATAGAAAACTGTTAGTAGATGATTAAAAAACATAAAATTACAGGATATACATAAAATAAACATATAAAGACCACAAAATTCATCAATAATTATGTTTATGTTATATAATATTTTTAATTTATTATATAATAAAATAACCATTAAGAGAAATCTAATTTCTCTTTATATATTTAATTATTCATTATAATATTTTATTCAATTCTTAGATTTCTATATTTTAAGAAAAATATTAAATTAGGAAAACTAATCTGCAAAGTTAAAAAATATATTTTCAGAGGATACATAAATATATGTATTCGTAACGACATGGTATTCTTTGGCGGCTTCTTTCTTCGAACATTTGTGTTATTACAATATATTATCTCAAAATGAAAAAAAGACAAAAAGATGCCTTATTATTCGTAGCTATGAAGATTTCTTACAAAAGAACCATTCAAAGCTCCTGACCAGCGGATTTACGCAATATTTTAATTAAAAAAACCCAGGGATTTTATACTTTCATATTATATATTTGATGAGTAATTTCACGAGTACTGTTCTTTGTATAACATATTAATAAGAAATATATCATACGAAAAATATTTATTAATAACTTCTTTTAAACTACAGTTAACTACAGGTTGTGTTATTTCGCTTGTGGTTAGTACAAAATATTTGTAAAAAAATATATATATTTCTTTTTTTTATTGAGTAAAAAATATATGCCTTAAAATATTTATATACATATGATGACTCTTACGTCTTATTATTTATAATAATTCTAATAAAATCCAGTACAAGTTTTTCGTAGTTTATAATATAAAATAATATTTCTTTTCAAATCTCTCCATTATCTTAAAAAATAACAAAATTAGTCTCCCACACTCATACATTATTCATTATGTAAGTGTGCGTGACCATAGATATAGATTTATATAAAAAATAATTACTAATATCTTCTCTTCAGAGTATCGATAAGTACACAGTACTAGAAATAGTACAGTAGAACAGATAGTAGCTAATAAACACGTATTAAATTGCGTAAGTGTGAATTAGTAGCATAATAACAATTTAAAGTGAAAACAGCGAAATAACTTTGTATAACAAGTTACAAGTTACCCAATTCACGTCGGAAGGTATAATAATGAAATTCTTGAATGGAAGGGCTTTGTTAAACCAGTTTGATATTTTATTAGACTTAAAACTATTCCCACTGCGGTCTAGTTACTAACTATCAACTTGTGGCAGAACTTAAGAAATACATGTCACAAGGTAACACATTTAATGCTATTCAAATTATGTATTATGAGAAATATTACCCAATGTTGGGTTTTAACATCAGATGAATATCATTTGACTTCATGATCTTACATATAGTAAATATTACATATATATTTAAGGTATATAGTAATTTATAAAAGAGCATACAAAATATAATCCAAAGTAGGGGTTCACTTTCTCTGGAGATAAATGTATGCATGTCTAAGCCAATAGCTGACATCTTTCAAATGAGTCTGGATGTCATGTCAGTGGATTTACATAACAATACTTCTATATGAATGTCAATTATACGATTTTGTGGGATTGAAGCTTCAGGGACTCAATATTGCGGAATATGGGATCAACATGAATTATAGTCAATACTATTCCCCGTTTATTTGGGTGAGTATATTTATAACGAGAATATTTAGGTTTTAGTGGTTTTACGAAAGTGATATTGTCTTTGTATTACTTTTATTTAGTCAGTTATCTTGAGATCTAAATATAAAGCTACGATTTTTAATTCAAAATGAGACTTATGACTAATTATTGTTTTCATTTCGTGTATTAATTAATCTTAAGTATCTCACATGAATCTGTAATCTTTTATTTATTTTTTGATACACACATACATAAACACTGCAGCAGTAGAAATTGTAAATTTGTTCTGTAAAACTAAGATATTCTCCAAGGTTATTTTTAATGTTAATAGATTGATTACGAAACCAAAACCTACAAACCAGATACGTTCAAATATTTTGAGTACAACAACTTCAACATTTTAATACGCAATTTACAAAACTATCCTTAAAGTCATAAAAATAATAGTTTACGAGCAATTGTTGTCTTGTCTTTATGTCACTAGCTGTGTTGTGTTGTCACTTGTATGACCCAGTTCCAGGTGCCTGGCCGCAGCGCCACAGCGCCCCCGGAATTTACATATACCTCTGTAATAATGTATGGACTGTGGAAACGTGTCTGACGGGCGTTATGCGGGTTGTATGAATGCGGTCTCACGCGACATGTCTACGAAGATGGCTTTTGTTTCATAAATAGGTCATATAAAATAGCTGTTAAATAATCAATCGTTTTTTAAGGTTTTGCCCTTTATTTTTTTTTATTGGTTATATAATTTTGTAACAAAAAATTGCGTTATACGTACGACTCTATCAGATTATTTACATATCGGACACTTTTTCCTTGAGTATTAAATATTTAAAGTTCTTAGATAACAAGTGGGACCTTATTACGTAAGAAAATCTTTCTCTTTAGAGGCTGTTATCCTTGAGTATTATGAAATGAAAGTTGTGAAATGCAAACGAGTACACCACCGGCTCTATGCGCTCTCCGGCTCATACAACATGACTCTATGTTGCATTTTAGTATATACCGACTGGAATTCTTGCACACTTTATCAGATTAATATATTTAAAAGATAATTGTATGACAGAATGAAAGCAAAAGTTTGTACCAAAGACATAAATACAGTATTTTAGTTTTTAAATTATTTTAAGTAAATATTTCTGCTCCAAGATAAAGATTATTTAAATTGATATCATCCTTAAAATTATTATTAAAAAAGCCATGAACATGATTTAATTCATAAAAACATAAAAATATCAATTAAATGGAATTGTATTTGTAAATTATATTCAGCGACATCACGTATTATATAACAATAATAAATTAGATAACGTCAATTTTACATATAAAAGGGAATTTTAAAGAAACAATAAAGTATACATTACAAAAAAAATATATTGTAATATTATTTCTTTAAGAAAATTTATTTTTATGTCTAAACTTATATTTGATTGCTTTTACGAAACTATGTAAGTTTTAGTTTTATTGTAAAATACTTGAATGTCTAATAAAGTCATAAAAACAACATTATCTTAGAAATGTCTTTTTTCTTTCTGATTCTGATTCAAAAAGTTTTAATGTGACAAAAAGGCTAATACTGTACATTACTGTTATTTATATTCACAGCTAAATAAACAAAAATAAAGTTATTTTGTTCTAGACTTGTCAATAAAGACTAGCTTTGATTTATAGACAAAAATAGATACACAGTTATAATATATATTATATAATATTGTATAGTCAGTATATATAATGGGGTAGGTGTATAAACTTTGTTCAGCTCCTGTTGTATAAAAAATGTGAAGGCATAGTAGGCCATGGGGAAATAAGGGGTGTTATGTCAAATGATGCGAGAGATAATTCGTCCCAGGGCATTACAAGGGCATTGTAAACTGAACACCAAATAAACGGACCGTAACGACTTAAATAAGTTCTTATAACACACGTACTGTATTTCTTTATAAATATCTCATATTGTAGTTATATAAAACAATTACGAACATATTATATAATATTAAGATTGTTTAACCAATTGAGTAAATCTTTTTGAAATAATATTTTTATTGACCTTAATTTATTTACTTACTTGAAATGAAATTATAAAAACTATTTGGCAAAGTTATTGCAACAGAAGGATAGAAGGTTTTGTTTTAGTACAATACAAAAAGAAGGTATATTGGCCAGGCACAGAAGCCGTAATGTTGGAAGATCGAAGCGAGGAGTTGTCTGATACATTGATTCATTGCGAGGGCAGTGCGATCCTTTCCTAATGGTTCCATCACTCACTACAAAACCAGTTCTCTAGGTCCCTACTATTTATTACTTCCATCCAAATCAAATTGAACACAAATTGTAAGATCCCCAAACTATGTTGCTCGTCTACTTTCGAACTTAAGTAGAAATCTATTCAAGGCGTTTTAGTGACATTAATGACGTAACGCCGTGACCCATTGCCAAAACTAACAAACAGTGAAAGTACAACTCTTAATTTTCACCTGATATCACATTTCTTTGATACGCAAAGGCCCACAAAGTTTTTTCTTATTGTAAATGGTTTTTCCATGTCCACATATTAAGTCAAAACAAATGAACCACAACCACTCTGCACTGGAGGGGCCTAATAGGACTCTTTAGGTGGTTTTACGTAAGTTAGCAATTCTTTTACGTCGATTACGCCAAGTAATTAATTCGCGAATGGCTCTGTACTTACAAATAATTATGTCATATTTTAAAAACTACTTTATTAATATACATAGTGCATTCAGGTTAATAGAGTATTATTAAGAAGTGATGGACTTTTTTGTATAACAAAATATTCATAAAAATATATTGATTTATCAATATATTATGTAATGTAATAAAATGTTATTACTGATGCAACTTGTAACAATATTGTAATCAAATATTTTTTTTTATTTGTAAAAAGAGTATAGAAATTATATGTAGTTGTTGTCTGTAGATAAAAATTAAGTAAATATATAATAAATTGCAGAATCAAATCATTTATTATAATCATTTATAATAATAATATGTTATGTATATTTTCTAAATAAGTTTTAGCTTTCTTTCCAGTCTTATATAACCTTTTGATAACTTTGCTAATTTATAATAAAATGATAAAATCACTGAATAATTTAATTATTACGGAAAAATCTTATAGAATATAATTTATATTAAAACAAAAAAGAACTAATGGTTATTTTTCTTTCTTTATAAATATAAGTTTAAAAAATTTTATATTCTCGCGTGTTTTTTATAATTGAATTAATGTGATTTTTTTTTATTATTTCATGATAGTCAAGATGGAACCCAGTTTTATTAATATCTCCATGTATTTCAACTTTTGTTGCTTCTAAAATTTGGAGGTTTGAAAAGACTTGGTTATGATTTTTTGGTATAATTAATATCTTGTTGCTAATATTATATTCATTTAATCAGATTATATTCAAATTAATACTTTCTAAAACGAATCAATAACACATTGTCATTGTATAAAATAAATATAGTTTAAAGAAATTATACATATTATATAATATTATAATAAAAAATATGATAATTTAACCTACCTGAAATAATTTAATCATGTATCCAATATCGTGTCTGTTAAAGAAACGCAACTCCACTTCCTTATACTAAGCTGGTTAGTGAATGTTTCGCGGAAAATATACGAATCGGATGAGCGATCACCGAGCACTGAGCTGCTCAGGCGCCTGTCTGAGCTCGACCCACCACCGACCCACCGGTATGAAAGTGCTTTACAAATTAATTTCATTTCTTAGTCCAAACATTGTCATTGACAACGGATTTGCGAAAACGATTGACGCTTCGACCTCCGTTACGTAAGCGCAATGAGATCTTAAGAAATTTTCGACATAATCATAAATAATATCATGATTATCTTTTTGAAATACTACAATAGTGTAATTATGAAATTATTTTTTATGTTAGCAGTTGTTGCTTCTCATGGCATACTATTCTGACTGTTAATACGGGCTTATTTTTCCCGCATACCCCAGACCCACAGTCCCACATACCCCAGGCTGCGCCCCTCGACGCGCCGGGTAATGCATTTCCTGACAAAAAAAAATTGCCTTTTTTTTTCAAAAAATTTTCAAGAGCTGGAGCGGTTCTACAACCCTTAGGTAGAGCGACTGACAACTGAAAGAGCAAGTATCTCAAAAGTAGTAAATTTGTATCTATATTTATAAATGTCCATGTACGACGGCACCGCTTACCATCAGCTGGACGATCTGCTCGTTGGTGCCATGCCGTAAAAGAGCAATGTGCTGGGAAATCTGCATCTACACGGCCTTGAATATTTTAGGTTCTGACACAGTTCCTCGTAGTCTCATTAAATAAAATTGTTTTGTCAAATTGCCCACATCAAGTGGTCATCTTCGAAGCTGATGGCGTAAATGACAACCAAGACACAACTATTGATATATTTAAAAATCGTATACAAAAAAAATACCCAAGTCTCGTTTACCCAGTTGCATGTTAGGGAAAAAGCCAATCATGCTAAAGAAGTAACAAAATGATCCTAAAATTTGTTTAAATCATACTTAATTTCCATTTATTTTATATAATTTCCAACATATAAATATATATGTGTATATATTTCACATATTATTAAAACAATGATGTTTAGCAGATAAAAATATAAAACTTGAAATTTTAAAAGGAAAATGAAGAGACACATTTTAATGTTGTTTGTCAAAGGAATAACTTCCACAACATTTTACGGTAAAAATGTTTCCTGCAATATTTTAATATGAATGTAAAAAAGCAGGATTAGTCATGCTTAATCCCGAAGTTTTAGGAACTGGAATAAATTTCGGAGTCCATATATTTTGGGTAACAAATCCTTTACATGCAAACCTGAAATACTCTAAATATATGTCACATTATTTTCCCCAATCTTCTTTCGTTCAAAGTAAGCTAAAAAAGTTTTACATTTAGTTAATAAAATAAATAAAACATATATAGAAATATTTTTTTTATATAAAAATAATTAAAATCAAGAATATACAAAACTATTGTATAAATCAAAATAACTTTAACATCCGTTAACACCATCTATTTTTTTAATGTTATTGTATTCTCATACAAAATTTATCCACACTGAAATATCTCTCGATATAGTCCCACTTCAGTCATTTACTTCCGCCATTCAGTTCCGCACAATGGCTGCTGGAAATTTATTTGTATGTTGCTGTCACATAGTCTACTATTTTACACCTTTTCTCCCAGTTCGTTAAAAATGTGCCACAGGAATATGTTGTTAGTTACAAACGTCAGCCACAGTGAAATAGAATGAAAACAATGAATAATTTATAACCAGCAGAGACAGAAATTGTATTTAGAATTCAGGACAAATAATTTATGGGCTTCAAAAAACGATGTTGTTTTTAAATTAGGACAAAAACGACAAATATGTAACAAAAGGTATATTTGTAAATATTTTAGGCCATATTATAAAATTATTTATTGTAATTATATCCTACGAGAAATTGTTTTTTTTTGTTGTGAGAGATTTTTTGGGTTGAAAAGTAATTTCTATTAATAAATATACAATAATAAGCTAAGAATACCCAAAACAAATACATCAATTAGTTTTATTGTATTATAATTTGTTAGAACAAATCAGTTTGTTTGCTTTCAGATGGAAACCAGAAATTTTCTCTGGAGTAAAAGTATATTGAATATGAACTAAAGCAATTAGCTATAATTGTTGTTGTCGCGGGTTGCTTTAACAGACAAATAGATAAATAAATAAATGTTTTGCTAGAAATGAAAATTGTGAAAGGTACATCGAAAGAAGAGTGAACCCGGAAAGAAAAATAGTGAATGGAGCGCTGCATACCTCAGAGAATCAGTTGGTATTTAAGAAGTTCCGCCTGACTGTTAATGGAGGGGTGCTACTTCTGACACCAATTCATTGAAGTGAAAATTAGGTGTGACAAAAATAGCATGAAAGTCGAATAAATGCAGTAGAAATGAGTTTAAGAAGTATGATAAGAGTAACAGTGAAAGATAAAATAAGGAATAGTATATAAAGAAACTCCGTGGCAAGAAGTACGTAGAGACAAAGAAAACGACGATGCTGAAATGAAAATAAGTAGACCTCTATAAATCTATGAAAATATTGATGAACGCTGACGAGGAGAAAAAATATTTTCCTCCCCAAACCCCAATTTTATTTAAGAATATACTTAAAATAATACAATGAATACAATTTTTTTTTTCAAATATTTGCATTCGATTTACGTACTTATATAATTATTATTATATCTAATTCAAAGAGTACAATATCGCTGAATTGAATCCCAGTCATAAATATTTATATATTTCATAAGTTCTATATGTTAAGTATATGGGACACATTTTATCAATTATCTCGAAAACTACAATTACGATTCGGCTGATTTTCAATCCAGACTGAGTTTTGCTCATTATGCGCATGTGTGCAAAATTTCGTAGGTGTAGCTCGTAAATTGAAGGAGGATTAGGGTAACAAAGAGTTGAAAATTTGGGTAGTAAAGAGCTTCGCTTCGCTCAGATCAATGAACGTTTGGGTAGTAAAGAGCTTCGCTTCGCTCAGCTCAATAACATCATTAAGCTCAAAACATTTTATTTAAAAAAACAATATTAAATGTTTTAAAGACAATTTCAACTTAAAAAACCGAAACCTTTTTACAAATATATTATTTAAAAACTCCATAATTTAAAGTCAGCATTCTAGTACATTTTTAATATACAGAACATTATGTGTCCTGAAAAATACAGCCTTCAATGTTCTTAGATGTAATCATATTGTCAAGCTGTAACATATTAGAGACAAGACTGCTGACGTATTCGCTATTGATGTGGTTTAAATTGCTCTGTCCTAGCTCACGTCGCCATATTGAACTCACCACTCGACATGTGTTTGTCGTTTGTTGATGAAAAGTTGTATAAATTTACTTTAATATATGCTTAAAATCAAACCTCAGATACTTTTGAAGGCATATAACTTTTCGTTACCATCCAGAACTTAATACAAGGCGAAATAATATAATTGCATATTAATGTACTGTTCCGTTTAACGTGAACCAAAACAGAACAAAATGTAAGTTCCAATTCACGCTTCTAATGATTTTTACCATGTTTTTATATGTATAGTGGTCACTTGTTGGTGATTGGTTCACAAATATTTAACGGAGTAGATACCAACATTCATAGTGTTCAGGATTTCAACAGTTACTCTGAATGTATTATATTTCACGTTTTTCGAGAGTCGGGAGATTAATCTTAATTTTTTCTTCAAATAATTTATCACTTCAACGTCTATAGATTAAAACTTATAGCACTCATTACTAAATTTGGTGTGTAATTACTACATATATGCTGATATTTCACAAGCTAATAAGCAATTAGGTGTTTTTGCGATTAGTCCCAAATGGTAATATAATTTCGGACCTTGTGACGAACAACTTTCAGTTTTAGAATGTTAATTTGATTATTAATTTATTCTATTTTATTGTTATATCCTCGCTAGGATTAAAATATTTACGAAAGATAGATATTTACTTACTGGGACATAATATTTTATATACTTTATGCTTATTAATAAAGATAGAACTGGTGTGCAGCGTCAATCAGACGATCACCTTCACCTGTTCCATATAACTCAAGAATGTATTACCCTCTTTATTCAAATAGCCTCGCTTATAATTATATAACTTAATTGAATGAATCAAGCTGCTCTAAATACTTTAAGTCCGCACCCATTGGGTTTTCTTTAATGATTTATTTTCATACTTTTTAATTGAAATTTTTATCTTTTAGTCATACGTAAATCGTAAGAAATTGAGGTAAACCGCAATTGAACTTTAGCAGAAATCTTGCACAAAGGTTAAGTTGTTATGTAAACATGCACTAACACACAGTCCATTGTTCAGGTATTGATTAAAGTGAGAGATAGACATTTAATATAATATCGTTTTCACCCAATAACTCTTTCACAAGAGAAAGATGGAAGAGAAAAAAAAGAAAAATCTTCAATAGTACGTTTTGTTGTTATATTCATTCTATGACATCGGGTAACTTCGTGTTACCGAAGATGACCGAAACATCTAGACATATAACAATATTATGATTATTGCTTGTTAAATAAAAAGGGTATTTAAATCCAAATTATATTATATTAAAATACAAATATTAGAAAAAAATTGAAAATATTTGGGAAGCATTACAAAAATTTTATCACTACTATTATAATAATAATTATAAAATAATAATAAAATAATAAAACGAACATAATTTTAATTTAATTTAAATTTAATACTGAAAGGGAGATAATTATCATTTTTATCACAAACTTACAGCTCTATATAGTTCTACAAACAGAAGCGCTTGTTCTTCTTGCTTTCAATATTAATACGAATGTTTCCGATGTATATCGATGTCTATTATTTATTTGGCAGTACGTTTAATAAATATGGTGTTACAATTATAGAAAGTCTGTAACCAAGTATTATTTTTTTACTTTAATCCTTCACAATTATAGTAAATGAAATACAGTGAAGCGATGCGTGGCAATTTTAGTGTACAAACTCATAAAAAATGTCTAATATATCGTAGCTAGCTCATTAAGACTCGATTTTATTTTCAAGCAGTAAATTATCATTAACTTTTTAATATTAAGATCAGTTTGATGGTAAAAACATAATTTGTTTTAAAAAAAATTATTTAAAAAAATAATATTCAATATTTTAAGTGTGGACTTTTGTTGTAATTCTTGTTGTAAATAATTTTCAAGGTCGTGAATTCTTAATATCTCTTACATAACTTCGTCGTGCAAAACTTTATAACTTCCTTTATAAGCTACACAAAAGCCTATTTTTAAAAGACCTTCTTTGATTGAACGCGGCTTCATAACTTCCCACGAGATCATCTTTCTTTTATTAGTTTAAGATCATTTAATTTATTAAAATTGCAAACGAAAAATTGAATTAGTAATAAATATATTTGCGTAATATTGCTCGTGTATTTAAATCGACGGAGAGAGACGAAAATCTCACCGCCACTTTTTTCGTGTCTATACCACTCGCTCTCCGTTCCACAATGTTGGTAAACAGTCACGACGAATTGGCGACGAATGTTATTTGTATATAAACAATATTTATTCCACAAATCCTGTTTTTTATCATTTCCCATGATTATACATACATACGAGGATAATCCAGCTGTACTCATTGTATTGTACATAATACCTGTGATAGAGTATTTTTTTAAATATTATGTATATTTGATCCACCAATATGGGGAGATTTATTACATATCGTCACGTTGCGACATTCAAAAGATATGGCTCTGGTATGAAAAGAATCACACAATAAATTTATTTAGGTACAACTTTATTGTAGTCATTATATAGTAAAGAATTTATGAATAACTATAACATCGCAATGAATTCTATGTAAGGGTGTAATGATTTAAGATAAAGTTAATTAATATTGCAGACTGGGTCCGCAAGACAAGCAGTCACCGAAAGCAGAACCCGTTCATAACTCAAGGGTCAGCCATCACCCCCTATGCTTAAGGAAAGAGGGCAACCTGACCTGTAACCCTACCCCAAGTAATGACTTCTTACTGATGTGATAGAGCCAGGTGCTTAAATAAGAGTAACAAATACATCAGAGATATTGCGTATATTATGAATTATTCGCCAAATAAAATAATAAGTCAGTCCCAATGACAGCATTAGTTTATACCCTCACAATGTTCCTTTTAATGCATTCTTTATATTTATTTGACGATAAATTTAAGGCTTTACTGGAGAATATAAAATAAAACGAAAGTATACAATTAACCGTGACGGAATTAATTGTTTTATGGAGCCTGGGGTTCAAAGTAATTTTATTTTTGTTTATTGTATTCACAATTATTTTTAATGTATTAATATTTTATGTAAGTAAATTAAATTTTAGATAAAATTTTGATATGTATACAACATTATATTATTTATAAATTTATTTCTCAACAATGCAGGCATCATATTAAAATTTCTTGATCCTCCATCTTCTGCAGAATATAATATTAATATCTGTTGCATAACAGCATACCAGCATAGTTGTTTCAACGTTTCTTAATTTGCGAGTTTTTTTGACAACGTACGGGACATGCCTAAAAGCTATTAGAAATATCTCGTACGTAGAACCACATTGTAAATTTTGCATCTAAGGTAATGTCAAAAACCATAAAATAAACTAAATCCAATTATTCATTATCAATTAAGTACAATTGTTGTGAAAATTTGTTCTTACGTACAGTGAACTTCGAACTGTCGAGCAAAATACTAAAGCTTGTGTAATGATTTGTTTTAATATATTATTTTTTGTATAAAAGTAGCAATTGTGGTTTGTCATATATAAAAGTAGTATCAATGCTTGAATTAGAGAACGTATCTCAAATGAAAAAAATGTTCTTACATCGAAGTCGCACTCTGTAAACGTACAGTAGATAGACCCAACCATTATCAAAGATTCAATAAACAAAAGAGTACCCCTCTTTTGTTTATTGTTCTTGTAATAATACTTAATTTCAATAGAGAAGCTGGTTAATATTTTTTCCTCAAATGTAAAATAAAAAACTATTTGATAATACTTATATATTGGGCTCGTGTTTTCATACAAGCTCTTTATTTTTAGTCATTTATTTCATAACACGTAACATATGGAGTTTTTATTAACTACATGTGTATTACAGTGTTAAATGAGTGCCCATTTGACTAACATATACCAATATTCTGAATAAATGATCATAAAACTTGGCGCAAAATAATTGCTTTAATACTAGACCGGGCGGCTTTGACCGCATCGTAATAAGTTCGTTTCACTTTATAACAATTATAATTGAATTGTTTTGGTATAACACAATATTATTAAATGTTGCAATTTGCGGCTCCTAACGCAACATCATTTGTAAGTTCGTCCATTAAGCGTTTGAGAACGCCGATTATATTAAATGTATGTGAATCATGTAATGTCTCGGCAATTCCACCGTAAGCAGGAAAGATATTTACATTTGCGCAAGACCACGGGATGGCGAACGGTTCCCGCAAAACTTGTTTAATGTTGGGAACTTTGTGCATTACTATATTGCTGATATCATTAGTGAAAATATCTTAAGCGTCGTCCATTGAGTGTTTTGTTAGCGGCTGTGAGGTAGCTGTGGTCGTGGCTGAGTAGTGTGTCAGTGGCTGTGGTCTGTGGTGTGTGACGCAAGTGTTGCGTGCCGCGACACGGAAGGCGCTGCAGTGCACCAGCGGAGCGCTGCGCAACACACCGCGTGAGACTTACCGCGAAATGAAAAATATCATTATATATGAAAATGTAATTTTTAATTTATCTTCCTCAATTACAAGCAATTTACACGCTTTCTATTCACAATATTATATTTAGAATCCCACAGTACTCGATTATTAAAACAAAATCCACAAATATGTAGCTTAATGAGAAAAAACATCCAATTAGTCCGACCCTTCATGTTATATGGGTCGCCTCGTGTCATCCCTTCTCATTATTTTTTCGAGTAAATAGACGTATCTGAAAGGCGTCTGTTTACATAATGCCCTTTTAAAGTGGTACCAGCCCAGGCCTGTCGCACTTGACCCTAATGACCGAGCTAACGAGTCCTTTCTGTTTAAAGCGATATAAAACGTAACTAAACACTCATTATGATACACCTGGATTACCTTGTCCTAGGAGTCACTTAGACCTCCGATCTAGCCCCTATATGTAATCATTAAACAATAATAATACAAGGTAAGAAGTTAATGAAAACAAATAAAAAGCCATGTTATGTCATCGTATAGTTTTATTTTATATAAAAATCAATACACTCATTCATCCCTCTCCTCGCTATATATAAATATAATAGAGTTCTTGCGTACGCAACATATTCTGAAAGATAGCATCGGCTAACGACCTCAATTAGCTAGCATATTTAAAACTACGTAAATTCATTTAATATAAGCATACTATAATACATCGAGACACGGATACAGTCCATCGTTTGTCAAATGAGTCGAATGGAGTCAAAGGCAAAGTTTACATATATTACATTTCATTTAAATCTATTTTTGCTATAATTTCGAACACGTTTTCACGAGAGTAAACTATCATAAGTACGAGACACCCTAAAACAAGACCTGGCACAACGAAGATCTGAACGCGTTACAATATTAAAAATAAATTTATAACTACGTCGTCCGTACATGAAAAATATGTACGCAGCGACACAATATACAAAATAAATAAGATCATGGAATGTTATTATGATTTCCTTCTCGGGATATAAAATAAAATAATACTAACTCCATTACGGATAAATTATAGCAAAAATACTTGTATATTAGAGCCACCGACACTCGCAGCGGGGATCGCACGAGTTCAAGAACACTGCTGCAGCGGACACCCACAGGCTGACACTCTGGAGACGTCTGGAACAAAACACGTACTCAACGAATTATAATAATATACGATATAAACTAAAAATCATCAATTTATGTATCAATGAAAAGTTTTTATAAATACTAATACTAGTAAACCCCCCGTTAATTCTTAACGGTCTTTATAAGAAATTCCATTTAAAAGACATATGTTGTAGTATATTAGGGCTTAAAATACAACATAGGAGTTTTCTATAACATCTTTAACTACAACATACGCCAAAACTGCAAGAAATAAAAGTTACAGATATATAAACCTATAAACCTACTTTTTCATGTGCATATATATTAGATTTTATATAGTTTTATTAGGAGAATATAAAAAAAACTATATAAAAAAAATAATTACTGAATCTAAAAATTTCAAGATCAGCCAAAATTTTCCCTAGTTATGAGGTAAAAACTAAAAATTATAATAACATAAATAAATCATATTATTTTACACTAACTATAAAACAAAGTTTGTTTGTTTCTTTTAACGCACTATTCTTCGAAATTATGGATGGAATTGAAAATACTTTTTGCTTATGATAGGCTGGTTGTTTTTGGTTAGGTTATAGGTTAGCATTAATTAACTACTTATTTATCTTAATAGTAAATAATATCGTTTGATGGCGGCTATAAAAGCGAGTAAAAGCGAGTTACAGATATAATTTACTCGCCTTGAACATGTTCTCGCCTGTTTTACATGATATCGAAGCACATCGTGTTTACATTTAAATAATAATTATACAGTTTAATCATTTAACGGTTCATATACATTGAGACACAGATTTTATTTTAGTTAAAAAAAAAGACGTAGGTGAAATTTCAGAAAAATAGTCTACAGAGATAGATATGAATATAGAATTATAAGAATAATTGGATAACCGAAAGTTTTAATGTTTAATAATATTTTTACTAAGTATAAAAATAAAGAAATATATATTACGTATATATTATTATTCAGATCCAATGTTTTTATTCTAAACAAATGCGTAACATTAGAGGCTTACTGTATATACTAATATACTAAATAACAAGACGTCTACAACTGCGTTAAGGCTTCTTGTCGTTGGATGGCGTTAAAATATTAATTCGATTTTTTATCACTAAATGCGAGCTGTGAGCTACTCGATCGCGTTATCGTAAACTTGATTCGTATGAAATAAGAGTAGTGCTACATGCTGCTTACATCCGATAGATGGCGTTGTTCTTAATTTATATATTTTTTTTATTACGATTAAGTATTTTAAAAACTAGCATTTGGCACGTTGTGATAAATAATAAAATTAAGTATTTATAATATTAGCTTTACACGTATACAATTATAATTAACTTTTGAACGGGTTTGGACAAACATTTCTCATATTTAGATCGCGGGTTTAAGGTTTTATCGAAAGGATATAGTTTGTTTTTTTTATTAATTCCTATGTTATGTTTGATTATGTTATTTGTTTCTTCTTTTATCTCTTTTTATTTGTTTTCATTTTCGTTTTATTGATATTAAAATTAGAATAGCTTTAAAGAAGTTTAAGTTCGCTAATATCGTGTTTCTGTTTTAAAATATTTAATAGTTTAAGATGAACATGTATCTATTCGGAAGAAATTTAGTTTTAAGTCTAACATACTACGGCGAGTACTATATTAAAATATTAAAATTATAAATATAGTATATTTGAAATTTTCTAGGGACGAGTTTATCGACAAATGGTATTTTATTAATATTGCACGAGGGCACCGCTCACCGACTAGTGTGCGTCCGCATACAGCGTGGTGGCTATGTAGGTGGTGGGCACGAACCCCTCCTCCCTGGAGTGCGTCCGCCTCACGCGCGTCCAGCCGTCCCCCGCGTCCGCCTCCAGCACCAGCAGCTTCTCGCCGCACTCCATGCGCATGGTGGAGCCCGTGCCGTTCGCTGGAGGGCGAGGAGTGATCGTCAGCGACACATAAAGAGACCGAGTCCGACGCCGGGCGCGCGGCACGTACCCTCGAAGGCGTAGAGCGCCTTGCAGTAGCCCAGCGGCTGCAGGTCGGGCTCGTAGTAGTAGTCGAAGTCGGAGCCCTGGTCGTCGTGGTCGTCGTGGTCGTGTGGGTCGTGGTGGTCGGCGTGCGCGGCGGCCAGCTCCCCGCCCAGCCCGGACTCGGGCGAGCCGCCCAGCGCGCGCCCCGCGCCGCCCGCGCCGCCCGCCCCGCCGCCGCCCGCGCCCGTGCTCACTGACGACTCGGACGCCGAGCGGGACAGCGAGCCGCTGTTGGAGCCGATGCTGGAACGGGTGGACGCTATGAGCACTTGGACCGATGCAACCTAACACTGCAGCCTTTCATGTTCTTTGAGATGCATATTCGTCGGAGGCAGGATCCCTACCCCCGTGTTTAAGTTAATAGATGAGAGCCTAATAGATATAAAAACCAGACATAAAAACCGGACAGAGGCAATATCGATAAATAATCGACGAACGTTCCCCACATTTTAATGTGAGGAACGAATATACAAACCCGGCTTAATTTTTTTCAATTTGTACAGTTCAGAAAGTTAGGCGTCAAAATAAGCGTATTACTGTCGGGCGACGAAAGAACGAATAAAGGATACCTGTCGCGCGACAGAAGAAACGAATTAAATGTAACTGCATTCTACTAAAATTTAAATATGGATTTGACCGAATATCCAGTGACAAAAATAAATAAAATCAGAAATAAATATGCAAAGAAAAATTTAAAAATTACTCTCGCAACAAAAAGTTAAAAATCTTATTATAGACAAAAAAATGAATAAAATACGACAAAAAATACTTCAAATGATCGTTAACAGTTAAAAAGTAAGAAAAAAACTGAAGAAAATATGGATGTAACTCAAAATAATATGTCAAGAAAAAATTGAGCACTAAGATGCCAAATGAAAGAGATGAAATGACACACATACTTCACCGACCCATCACAGTAACAAATAAGTAGGACGAAGACATCACTCCAATTTACCCAATATATATATATATATATCAGAACTTATAAAAACTAGTTACCTAGTGGCCTGTGTGGGCACTCCGTTGGTCTTGGGCGTGGGATGCAGAGGCGGCACGCAGACCAAGCTGTTGGCTTCCATCAGCAGCTCCTCATACTTGCGGAGCTGAGCGCGTAGCTTCTTCAGCTTATCACAACACTCGTTCAGCTGACCTACAATATATTATAATGTATTAGATTTTAGATTTTACTGTTTTAACCCAAATTAGTTAATTTAATTATTATTTAATTTATCAAATTATTTAAATTCTTAAATCTATAATAATCAGTACCTTCGACAGTCATAGGGTCTCCTAGTGTTGGATTTGTTTCGTATACTCCTTTCATTTTCATCAGACCTTCCATCGCAGCTTGTTCCTGGCCAACCTGGAAATATATGAAAAGAAACAAGTTACAAAATTATATTTACACCAATTAACAATAGAAATAAAAATGACTTAAAATTAAATCTTAATCTTTAATTTAATGAACATTATATTTGAATTAAAATTATATTTTAATAATTTGCTAAAGAAATCTTTTAATACCGGTAGATTGTAATTAAAATGATATATAATACTCGTAAGTACCTGCTTAGTCAATTCATGTACTTTTGCTTGTAATTTCTTTTTCTTCTGGTTCGGTGGTAAATCTGAATAATCCTCCTTTCCATCGACAGACAAGTTATTCTGAAAAATGTTTGGAAAATTTATTAAAAATGTAATAAATTGATCTGAAACAAACAAGAAAGTCGACCACACAATAGAAATAGCCACCACACTTTTTAAGATATCTTTTTATTTGTAAAATTTTATTTTAAAATCAAAAAGACATTGAAAAACAAATAAATTTAAAAAAAAGTAGTAACTGGTAATAACAACAAATTAAAAAACAATTTTTTTGTTATTTTTAGCTAAATGAATTTATAAAAAGTTAGTTTTGTGAATAGTGTTAAATGAAAACCATTAAAATAAAAAAAGACAAACTTATACAAAAAAAATTGCAGAATGATTTTAAGCGTTGTTTTCGTTGCTGTGAGCAATTTGCAATGCGGTGGCAATGCAAATGCAATTTAATTCATATTATTTCGTGCAATTTTAATAAATAAATAAATATATATGCAGTTATTTCTTTGGTGTTTTTTTTATAATAACCAATATCTAAATTTGTGTGATCATACACTTTTTCATGGGGTTTTTCTCATAATAGCGAATCTCTACAGATAGTTTGTGACGTCATACACAGATATTCATTTCTGGGTGCATATCATCTATATAAAGAATTCTAACCCATAACATTAGCAAAACACCTTCAACCTTCAATATTCCAATGAGAGTGAGTTAGCTGATAGAGACACACAGACTGACCTTCAGAGAGTTGCAGGCCTCAATAATCTTCTGTCAAGCAAAGCGGCGAAACGGAAGCAAAAATAAATTATATTAAAAAAAGGACACTTGAACCGCTTCAGGGGAAAAGTGAATAAAAATGAGAAATGTGTAAAAGTAATGATATTTGAAACATGAACTCGTCAATTATTTTTATATAGTATGTATACAATTATTTAACTTGGTAACATATTGCATTTACCAAATTAACGAGTATATCTTTCACATAGAAAATGTAACATTTTTCAATAATTAAAATGAACGGTATGAAACATTCTACACGAGGCGTCATGCAACAACTTACAATCCCCTAGCGACTTACTTTGTCCGCGGCGGCGCGACGGTGTTATGTACCCAAGATAGGTAGGGATCGGGTTTAACAGATAAAAAAATAATATTAGTACCAAATCATATATAAATAAACATCTATAACCAAATATTCTCCCATGCGAGCAATTTTTATTTAATAAAGCATCTTCGAGCGATTTTCACTCGCCTTCCACCGGCTTATAACAAATAAATTAAAATGATACGGTCTTGTGAAAAAGCTGAATTTTTGTACTGTTAAATTATTACTATTTATTTTCTTGATAAATTTAGATTAACTTTATATCAGCTCATTCACAAGTTATCAATCATATTTTTAAAAGGTTCAAATTCTCTATAATAAAACAACTAGAATACCTCAAATACAGTAATAAAATATACTAAGACATTCGCGACTACGTCCTAACTCTACTCATACATCGGATCAGGTGGCTGCGCTCACCTTATTGGAGGAGAATATAGAGAGCAGGCCGCCCCTCTTCTTGAGCCTGTTGGCGCCCACGGTGCCCCTGACGGTGTGCGTGTGCGAGTGCGTGTGCGTGTGTGCGTGCGTGGGCGGCGCGTCCGTGGCGTCCGCCCCCGGCGCCGCCTCCAGCGCGAAGTCCTCGGGCGGCACGAAGCCCGACTTGTAGCGCTCCACCACCAGCTGAGTGTCCTGCGCATACAGACTGCCTTACCACCGGCTTCACACTTATACGTACTGTGCGACTCGAATAACATTTTGTGAATCACTCGAGCAATTTTACTACCTCACTCGAATCGATTAGTTTTCTAGTCACTCGAGTGAAAATTGTCACTCGAGTTGCATGTTGCAATTATTTATATACTTTTAGGTACAATCAAATACCTAAGCAACAAAATGAACTCGAAGTGGCGAGTTGATTCGGTAACTCGAGTGAATGGGGACTCGAGTAATTTTTTTTTATCCAATACGTGTTTGACAAATTAACTCAAGTTACTCGATTAAAAACAGGGCTCGAGTCGCATAACTAGTTTGGAGGCATGATTATATATATATATATATATATATATATATATATATATATATATAACTTTTCCTGAAAAGATTGTGCAATTTCAAGGCGGCAGTGAAATATAGTCATGTCTTAATTTAGTCATAAAAAAAAATTCATTAACTCTATTTCTTTTTTTTAATAATTTAATAAAATTAGAATATATTTAATATACGAAAATGTTAAGAATCCAAGATATCCATAAAATACTTAATATGCTCTTCTTCTGATAGTCTTATAAGACGTACTCACCTCTTTCTCGTTAATATTTTTGGCGGCCTGCTCCATACCGTCCAGACACTTCATGATAATTGGGAACACGTTTCTCTCGACGTCCACTGAACTGATCATGAAGTTCTTTATATGTTTTATTCTCTTCTCGTCCAAATCCTGGAACAAAGGGTAGGTTTTAAGTTAGCGGTTCACTGTGAACGAAAATAGTTTTACATATTAGTAGGTTTCCGCGTGACCCAGTTGGCGGCGAGCCAGCGCGGCCGCTGGAGACATTACGACTTGTATCTAACTTTACATTACTTCTTACTATTACTACAACAAAAAACTGATAAAAAGTATATTAAAACATTAAAAAATTATGTTAACTTCATTCGTCATACTTTTTCATCTTTACATAAAATCAACATAATATTTAATTAATTTTTGTTTAATCTCCGTGTCGCTAAGACAGCTCTCGCTCAGCTCTAAGGACACTTACAGCTCTCCTCAAAGCTGGAGCTAAAAATAAATTGTGGTATGAAAGTAAACGTCAACAGAATGTTAAGTGGACGTCTTGCGAGTCTCGAGCGTTGCCAAATTTCAAAACAGGAATATTATCATTAAAAGATATATATTTCCAATTATAATATTTATTTTCTTTGCCTACTTCGTTTTTTTTTTAATATTTATAATTAGAGATATGGCGACTAGGACTTTGACAAACTAGTCGGCTGATAAATGACCGAATAATCAAACAAGCCTGTTATTGCTTTTTTTTTAAATTTTCTATCAATCTGAATTTTTTTTTCTCAAACATGTTTGGAAGTTAGGGTATAATTTTGAAAACCTTGTTCAAGATAAATCGAAATGACTACTATCATGTAGAGGTCGGCAAAAGTTATATGAAAATCCATTTATGTCATATTTTAGCGGTGAAGTAAATGACTATGTTAACTCATATCTGTGGTATAATTTAAAATTGCAATGATATTTTACTCCGAGACAGGATAGTCAAGGAGGTGATTTAACAAAGGTTTTATTAAAAATTTTTAACTCGCTTGCAAATTAAGCTGTTTAAGACTCAGTCTTCGAAACTTTATAGAAAAAAAAAACAAATGAACACTTGACGCATTAAAAATTTTTGTTCGTTGTACATCATTGATTTTGAAAAGTAATTGTTAAATAATATTGTATAATAGTATTTTCTTAGATTTTCACGAGTACACATTTGAAATAAAACTATTTTTTACGGATTAAAACTCGCGTATAATTTTCGTGTCTGTCCTAAAAATCTCGTCTACCCGTGAACACGATTGCTTAGAATTATTATAATACGATGGGTTAGAATTAAAATTCAACCAAATTATACGCGAGTTTTAATGCGTAAAAAAAATGTTTTATTTCAAATATTGTATAATGTTCAATAATACGTTGAAGTGAAGGCAATGAGTGATATAAACTTATTAACGTCACATGAAATACAAGACACCGCAAGAACTCTAATAGAAAACTATTCTTTACCAAAATTCAAAGTATAATATGTGAAACCGTATGAAATTTAAAAATTTTTTTTGTATTAATTTTAGCAATAAACATGGCGAAATCATTTGACATTTTTACCAATAAAGTAGTCGGTAATTTCTGCCGACTTATCGGCGACTAATCAACAACTTCAAAACAGGCCGACTAATGGCTTCACCGGCTAGACACCTGCCCGTCTCTATTATTTTTGTCCTAACTTATTAGTAAAAGAAATTTGTAAGTGTTAATTTTTAAATTTATTATTATTGACGACCTGAAGTTGAAGTAGTTCCTTATCTGAAGATTGTGGGTTTGATTCCCACAAGAGATGCTGCTTCGTGTTCCACAGATTTTAATTGGTTTGAAAAACAAGTTGGAGATATATTAAAATACAAAATGAGGTCATTATTGTAATTACCTGTAACTGTTTGAAGACATGCGGCAGTCGTTGCTCGTAGTGCTGTCTCTGTGCCTCGTTTGTCTTCCTCAACTGGTCCATGTACTCTTGTTTCGCATCTTCACACGCTTGGCTTCGTAACTTCATATTAGTCTTCTGCTTTTCCACTTCAGCTCGACTAGAAAATACAGAAGAGAGGAGTTAGTTCATATCAGATAGACAACTATCATATCAGATAGACAGCTGGAACATTTAACTTGTGTGGGTCTCAATTATACATATAATTTAAAAATATATATTATTACAATGAAAAAAAGAGTATGCAAAAATCATTCACTTCGTTAAAATATACGAAAAAATGCTTAGTTTTAGTTAATACTATGTGATTTCACAAGTTTTATATTCCGCGAAATATGAATCAGATCGACTTAAGACACGTTTACGGATATCAGTGTCCTTTCACTCCTAATTCTGTAGGTTGATTTACGATTGTTTTCTCTTAATAAAAAATATCTTCTTTATAACATTTCTTCATAGATATATTGTTAATTTAATAAATTATTATTAAAATAATAAATTAAATAAATGAAATATTTGTAAGACTTGATATATTAACGAAATCTAAGTTCTTTTTAGTAACAATGGCTAATAACTAATAAATTTTATTTATTATATTTTGTTATTATAACAGCACGAGTTGGATTCAAATGTATTTTTTCCTGTATCAAATTTAACTCACTGAGAAGGAAAACATAATTTTTAACGTCTGATTTGTTAATACTAATAATGAAATGAGTATTTTCCTGTTTTATTATTAATATAACAAAAAGGAAAAATATATGTTTTGAATTTGTTTTAATAACATGTATTTTAATATTACGAGAAAATGTCGCATACAATTACATAACAGATCTACGAGAAATGTCGGCGGGTGTCGGCGAAGTTGGTCCCTAAGTCTGTGAGGCAATCAATCAATACCTGAGGTGGAAGTCCGCATCAGCCTTTTGGAAGGCCTCCAGCGCTCTCTCGGACTCCCTGGCGGCGCGCTCGTAGGCCCTCCGCGCCCGCTCCAGCGCTCCCACCGCAGAGTTCAGAACACTCATTTGCTTTGAACCCTCGTTTAAATGTTGCTGCAATTAGTTTAGCCATTTAATAATTTTGATTTGTTTAACTATAACACAAAACACAAAAAATAACAATGCGGCATGCCTGATGTGACACGCTTATATAGAAGGTACGTATTTACTCTAGATTTGAAGATGTAAAGATATTCTAGCGATTTTATTAACAGAAATGATTTTATTTTTTTTAAATGATTATGTACACGTATCACATATATTAAGGTAATTTAGTATACCATTCCTCTCTTATGAGCGTATAATATTTCGACGATAGTACAGAAACCTCAATCAAATTCGTCTACCCTTTTGTAACTCAAACCCTTGTTAGTGTAACCTTGAAACAATTGAAGCCTACTCCCTATTAGGTGCCACTTGCCTCAGGTGCAGTACCAACGATTGCCTTTTAGAGAAGGGAGGATTGAAGGATCCACTAACAAGCCCTTCATCTTCAAGGACAACACGGTAGACACTCCAAAAATATATGTCACTGGAGCTTTGGGAGAAAATCATTTAGATTCGACACGAACTTAAAAAATGTTTATTTTATACTATAATTATTAATTATACAAGTTCAATATTATTATTTTCTTATCTATTCGTGGACAAAGTTACGTATCATATGATTTTCTAAATCTGATTATGATGTTATATAAAAAAGCAGGTATTATACAAATAATATCTTAATATCTCATCACGGCCGTGGATTAAACCCAGCTCCCGTCAGTTCTCAGATGCTTGCAATATATTATTATTGACGCTAACCAATGTACATATACATTCAAATTTACTAAGGGAAAATTAACATAATTTGTCAAATATTGTTCTTCGTAATTAGATTTGTGTTCTCTGTTTCTCGCTTTATCTTCCTCTTTAAGATTAAACTGTATGTTATACTATTGTATATAATTATCTGTGTTTACTAACGTTATAGCTCAAGCGTGAACAATTCACGCCGCGATTCCGCGATGACGTGAGTACAGCCGAATAATATGTACGTTACACTTTGCTTTTGCTATAAGATTAATTGCAAAGCTAATAAACTATACAACAGTAAATATATTTATGGTTTCTCATTAACTAACATAATTTAATTATATTTAAATAGTAACTATTACTTGTATTGTAAAATAAAGCAGCCATTTTATAAAATTTCGAACTGACGGCAGTCTCAAGTCGTCTGACAATAAACCTGAAGGTTGAATACAAAATGTTGAGGTTTTTGACGATTAGCATGCCGTTTAATATTCAAAACAAAAAATAACACTTCAGACAAAAATATATAAGATATTTATAAGTATATTTCAACCACGATATACGTTTTTCAATAACTTCTTTTGTTTGATCGTTTACTATTGTTTCTTTAAAAAATGCTACAATCTGAATTTTTAAAATGCAACTATTTAGTAAATTTAATATATTTGCAATAGATATCTATCAGATATATGAAAAAAAAAACTTTAAAATGAATTATGTTTACTTATTTATTTATTTATTTACCATAAAACATATATATACACTTACAATACAATTTATCAATATTTTGATTAGAAGTTTCAATAAATATTTTGATAAGAATTTTGATAAGAAGTCAAGGATGGTTTGAACATTTAATTACCACATTAATTCAAAATACCTTCCTGTCCTCTCGCAGTTCTTTGGCAAGCAGGTGTAACTCCCGAACCACATTGGACTGTAAGTTCTCCGCGACAACCTCCCGCTGTCCCGCGAAGTCTCCCAACTCCTGGAGAAGCTGTCTAAATGCCTTGCATGATGTGTACCTACAATACAATAGAGGTCACCTTGGTCTGATTTACTTAATACTATAATTAGATTGCTGTATATTATAGACAATGTAATTACTTGGATAAATCATGTTTTTATACATATTTAGGTATATTTGCTAATGGATTGAAATGTTTCTGAACAATTTGAATCAAGACATTGTTATCAAAATAATAGTTAAGATCTTAAAATTTGCGAGATGAATATTATGCTTATAAAAACAGTCCAAAGCTACTAAAAGGTAGATGTCGCTTTGGTAAATATTGATAATAAGAATTGTCTTCGCAAGCTCAAAGCCAGTTTAAACGCTAAAAATAACAACCAAACTTACTGGTATTCGTCTTCTTCTTTTCTTTTTGGTTGGTAACTCTTTACAAGCCTCCTGGAAAACATTATTTAATGTTACTTCTGAGAATAAACAATATATTACAATATACTTAGTATTACTTCAACATTTCAAAACATTATATTGTATAATTCCTTATCAATGAAAACAAACACAACACTAGGTTTAACACATACATGTATAATTGTATTTTATACATTTGATTATACAAAGTAATAGTGACGTGCCGTGATCAAAATTATCGATAGTTTAGTGATTATATCACTCGATATATATTCAGTTAACAATCTTACGATGCAGTGAAAGTGAATAATATTTATATATTAGCATAACCGACTGGCGAGACTGGTTTAGAAGACACCTTATTATATATTATCCTTTTCGTTTTACGTAACTAAATTTGAATACTTTCTTTTACAAGCTCGTTTCTTTTGTTTTTAATGTTTTACAACAAAATTATAATAAATAAACGTTTAAAACACTAGGAGCGCGAACCAGACCTCAATTTTGATTCGCTGCGCTCGCAAAATCTCGGTTAGTGTGAGCATATTGAGCGAAGCGAGGTGCAAACAGCACTGAAGTGACATTTACAAAATGTCGACGCATTCTGTCCTCAACTATTATTCAATATGAGACAGATTATTACATTATTTGTTTTTTTTTTTTAACTTTTTTTAAAACCACCACCAGACTGAAACCTATCAGTGTGAAAAATTTGGAAATTTTCGGATATACCGTTTTTGATTGACACATGCACAAAGGACGAAGAAAACTCTCTTATAGAGCTTCGCTCAATAAAATTTCTTATAACATATGCTATTTACCTGAGTTTTCCTGCGTATTCCAGCTCTATGGCGCACCGCTCCTTCACGAAGTTTCCATATTTATCTAAGAACTCTATCCCTTTATGCGTGTGGGTGGCTAAGTTATCATATTGATCCTGAGAACAAAGAGATACGTTTTAGTACATTAAATATACTGTCATTGCTATAGGATGCTGTGCTGATATCAGGTCATCCGGAACTGACGCAAAATTGATAACCACAGCTTCCTACAGTATGTATCATTTTATCTAAGAACCATGAGTAACTCACAGAAATATAGAGCTATCATACAATATAAAACGATCTTATAAAAATAATATCATAAAATATTATTAATTAGTACGTTTGTAACTTTGAAATTATTGATTTTGTTCTATTATTATAAAAAAACTACATTTTTTTAAATTGTACGTAACATGGTAGAAAAACGTATATAAACTGAACTATTAACTCTAATTGTTTATATAAACATTCAGTTAGTCTCCTTCAAACCCAGTTCCAGACGAGTGGAGCCGCGGAAACATTATTAATATACATATTATATACACATGTAATAAGCAATGCCATTTTAATAATTTCGCATAAAAACAGCTATTATCGTAACTGGTTGCACCAACATTTTAATGGAAATTTTTGCTCGTTCTAAACTTTAATGAAATGAATTCCAATCTTTAATAATCATCTTTATAAGGTTTAAAGATATATAAACACACAAAAAAGGTTGAAATTGTTATGTATCAATAACTATATTATGGTATCTGGGAAATAAAAAAATATATATCCAAAAAAATATTTTTATATATCAATCAATGCGGAATTTTATACTGAATCTAAATAACCAACACTCTTGACGAGCCAAAAGTTTTCCTACAAGTTATGAAAGAAAAACTACAAATAATCTTAAGTTTCTTAAAAGTTAACATTTTGCAATACTAGTAATTATAATATAAAATTATAATCAAAAAACAAATCAATTATATTTAATTTAGTTATATTTCAATAAAACTATTTTACGGATATAACTCGCGTTTATTTTTACATTTTTTTAATTTAAACCGACGTTTCGAATGCTTCCAACAAACGTGTTCACGGTAAGATGGCGTCTGACCATCATAGAGTTATACGCGTAAAACAGTTTTATTGAAATGTGTAGTACATTAATTTAATTATAGTTTGATAGATACTCAAACACACGTAGCTGTGATACTGAGGACATCGACACAACACTTTCCCCATCCAATACGAGCGCTAATCTGAACACGATTACATCAAACTATCCATTAATTCTACTGATAAATAAGATAAAAATGTTAGATAAATTATACAATTATAGTATTTGAAGAATAAAAAAAACATGTAAAAAAAAAATATTTCTATATATCAATCAATGCGGAATTTCAAATGTAAAAAACAATACTCATGACGAGCCAAAATTCTCCTTATGAGGGAAAAAACTACAAATTATGAAAATTTGTGTTTAGATCACATGTTGTATATAAATCGATGCGGAATTTTATCTAGTAAAATAAAAATATATTTTAAATACAATTTTAGTATTAAAGATATATAGTCATCGGGTGAATCATGATTGAGACTGTCGTCGGATATCCCTCCCTTGTGCTGAGCTGAATCCTAAAATAATCTCGTTAAGAGAGGCCGTGTATGAATAACTGTCTGGATAAAATTTATTTTGACAAGGGGCTGATTATTGATGTCATTATTTGAACATTAGAATTATTGTTTTAATAAATTTTTCTAAACGTTATACATACTAAATATAGTTTATGTATTTCTATTTTTAACAATATTGTAAAGTATTAATATATAAGTATAATTAAAACTCCTCAAGTCGCGTCCGTCTGATGAGAGTGATAAACCAAAATTACTGAACAGATTTTCGTAAAGGTTTCACCAATTATAGTGTGATTATGAGAATACTTGTATAAATTATTATAGTTTATATGTAAATGGACTGAAATATCACGGTTATATGACGCCAAAATTCTTACGTAAATTAATAAATAAATAATACAGTAATAGGAAAATATCCAGAGTATAAAAAACTTACTATTAATAAATAAAAGGGTCACTATCGAAATCCGCTCGGGTAAGGTTTTCGGCGGAAGCTAGTATGTATTTATGATCATAATCGGGAACACAGTTTCAGATCTCATAAACTCTCAAGCACCTATAACCCATTTTGTAAAATATACGATGTTAGATATAAAACATTTATTATTTGTCATTTATGTTTCACGTTTAACCTTGGAGTCAGAAATACATTTGTATTCGATAAAACTAACCAGTTCAATATAATAATATTGAAGTATCATTCAGCAGAGAAAATTCGAAATTAAATTTATCTTTACGTGATAATAAACTTAATAGAACAACAGCCATAAAACCAAGACTGGCCAATTTATATTAATATTATAAAGCTGAAAAGTTTGTTTGTCTAAACGCCCTTTGTTTTCTATATTTCGAAAAATCTGATTACGAAAGGCAGATAAGCAGATGGATCTAGTCTATCAAGGCAGACGCTACTATAGGTTAATAAAATAATTCGTGGGTGAAACCGCGTGTAACAGCTAGTATACCACAGTAAGTATATTCTGTTGACTGATGATATCCGTTGCGAGTATTGTTAATCTATTATCGAGTTCTCCATTCATCTTGGGCTTGATCTGTCGTTTTTCATTAAATGGCTGCGAACATCTTGTAGATAATAAATTTTGCAATAACCGTACACTTGAATCAATATCCTGTATACTATTACTAGTGATATTCTCAAACAGACCAGTTTTATTACATTATATATTATATATTATATTACTATTTATTTCACACTTATTTCTTATATTTTCGACGACCATGACCGAGAAACAATCATTTAATAAAAAGCTTTTGTTAAAAATTATCAGAGCATACAGGCGATATCTTGTAGTCAATACGAACAGTAATCAGTCGGTGTATTTGAAATATGAGTGTGGTTCGATGGCCGCACGCAACGTCTACACCGAGAGAGTGGATCTGGACGTGGGAGAACTGGATTGGTGACAACTGCTTATATTTTCCGAGTCGCTAAGAGTCCTGTATGACTAAAAGTACATTAACTCTTGCAGAATTAATGCGATAGCTATTCTGAGAGCCATTAAGCCACCCTGTTCCCACTCCGCCACAGACTGCAGAGACTTCATTAACGAACCATGACATCTGTAATGCTGAAACAGTCTAGGAATTTAATGGCTTAACGGACTTTTGATTAAACTTCAGCCTTTAACAGACTTCATATTTTGAAAAAACATTAAAAAATATATAGGAAACTTTTAATGTCGACTTAAGTGTGTGTTCAAATGTGTGTGCAAGTATGTGTGGAGCACTCATTCAAAAAAAATAATAATAAACTTAAGTGTGTGTGCAAATGTGTGGAGCACTCACTCAAAAAAAAAAAATTAAACTTAAGTGTGTGTGTGCAAATGTGTGAGCAAGTGTGTGTGCAGCACTCACACAAAAAAGTATTTAGAAAACTAAAGTGTGTGAGCAAATGTGTGTGCAAGTATGTGTGCCGCACTTACACAAAAAAAATATAGTAAACTTAATTGTGTGTGCAAATGTGTGTGAAAATGTGTATGCAGCACTCACACAAAAAAATATATATGAAACTTAAGTGTTTATTAACAAAACTGTAACATAAAATATAATATATAAATATTCTATAATAAACAATACTTCTTATCCCATTACACTAACGCGTACGAAATATCATATGACGGCCGTTAGTCGCTACCGTCGGAATGTCCAGTGTCGTGGAACCATCATTATTCAAGACGCGTACACAACCAGTACATACACATGTACACCGTGCCATGCTAATAATTACAATAACATATATATATATATATATAACTCATGGGTTGAATTTAGTTATGTTTGATGTAAAATTCCATTACGACACGGAATTAATAAAATAAATGTATAAAATTTAATAAACGAGAACAAAGAGAATGTCATTGCTCAAATATTTAATAAATAAATCGTTATAAACAATACGTATATATTTTAATGATAAGTCTCAAGGTCTGATAAAAATTGCTTTTAGAGTATATCAATTAGATTTAATTAATTACAGTAGCCTTGAAACAACAAAAACATTGAACTTGTCAAGCTAAAACAGATGTTAACAAAACTAACCTAATATCTATAAAATTATAATAAAATGGTTTAACTTTTAAACTAGGTACATAATAACTGTGGATTTATGGTTTAATTTATAATTTTTCGGTAAATGAGTGAAGCGTGTCGGTCACGTCAATATTAGCTTTATTATTTCTCAGATATTGTTTAGAAGACCTTGTCTCACTTGAATGCCAATGTCGTATCATAGTTTACTTATTAATAGAATATAGAATACACTAAATATATATAGATATATATAGATTATTGAATGCAGTAAATATGTACATTTACTATTTGCTAATATCGAAAGCAGCTCATAAACATTTTGCAGTCAAATGTGAATGTATTTGAATAACAACACATCGCTAACACTGGCGTCTAGCTATTGTAAAATAAACAACACACCGACACGTACGACTCTCTAGGAGTTTAGTTTTCTATAGCACCCCCATCAGTTGTAAACAACAAATTTGTACGAACGACTCACATAGCCTATTGATTATAATTAAACAAAAAAAAGTGAGCAAAATGCCTTTGTTTACTCCACGGTAACCTTTCTCACGGTGTTCATGGCTTGCTTCCGTTTCATCTTGAACGTAGACGTGAAGCGTCACACCGGAACATGGTCGATGGCGAGCTGTTTGATCGACTGACTCATGGCAAAGGATTGTCTGTCTGCACTAATTAGCAACCTTTACTCATCCATTCTTTATCACAAACAATGCTAATATCACGACAATTCGTGATAAGATTACGATATATCCAACCATCAATAGTAACTTGTTGTTAACAACATATATATATATATATATATATGACATATATTTTAGCCGTTGGGAGATTTATTATATTTAAGACCAAGTTTGGAGAAGCTGAAGGATTTCCTTGTACTACAATAATAGTTTTGAAGGTAGCCATAAAATTTTTTGTTGTTTTTATCAAGCAATTCTTTGTAAAGGTTTATGTTCTCGCCCACCTTTTTCTTACTAATCCGCATTAGCCTTTGTGTTACTAATTTCTCGGTAATTCCATAACATAATGACAATCCATTTAACTTAACACATACTATGCTATATAATTAAATATATTTAATAACAAGTATGTTATTGTCTTTGTCATAGTTCGTTCCCCAAATGACTTAATAATTTATGCTTACAATAGACTGAATGATCTGATAATGTCTCCACAATGAACGCACGTCCTTTTTGTTTCTTCAAACTACTGTCTGAGTAGTGTGTGGAATATCAGCTTGTTCATAATGAAATATATTCTTAATCTTCAAACTATAACTTCATATAGAAGTAACAGTTTTGAAAGCCACCTAACATGAAATTATGTTATTTGATATGCAGTATTTTATAATATATTAACAATAAAAAAGAAATGAATAAATTAATATCATAATAGGAGAAATGAAATTGAATGTTTTAAATAAATAATCAATATTAATAAATAATTCATGTATTATATGTTGTGGAAGATAAAGTACTATTTATATGAAAGTCAGCGTGTTACAAGTCATGTATTTTTGAAATTGATTTTCTTTAATACTGACTGTGATGACACATAATTGGGACATACAGTTCTTTCAAATACCAAGAAATTCTTATTTTTTTCAAAAGCCCACAACTATTTGTATCCATACTTATTTGTGGATTACTTATAAAAAGCTAGTAAAAAAATGTCTGTCTTTTAACAGCTAATATACATGTATATCTTAATACCTTTTTTTTTTTTTTTTTCCGTTGGAAAAACCCGTTACGGGTACCCCGTCGGCCCATGGGGGTGACGGCCGGGGGTGATGTGGGACTACCAGGCAGCATAGAGGATGCTGCCATTTTTAAGGCTACCCACTAAAAAACCAACGGTTGCCCTCTGCGCCTGCGCTCTCTTAATACCTGGGTGTGCTCCCAGGTTTCCCTGATATATTCTGCAGACTACCTCATGAACCATGAACCTGCCTATCCTAATCAGAAAAAAAAATCAAATTCATTCCGATGCTTCATAGACAAGGAGGTTTAAAAAAAACAATGGAATGTGGAATGAGCTTCCTTCGACGGTGTTTCCAGATTGATACGACATGGGTACCTTCAAAAAAGGAATTTACTCCAACCTCCAAGGCCGACAACGCTCTTGTGAGTTTTTTGATGTTGCAAGAGCTCATGGGCGGTTGTGATCACATTTGATCAGTGACCCGCATGCTCGTTTACCCTCCTTTTCCATATAAAAAAAAAACCTTTACCGATTCATAATATACTTTTAAATATTTCACATAAAAATTCATTCTCGTTAGTATACTAACAGTATTCGTGTGTAGTTGTACAGCGGTTAGTTAACCAGTCTAATTTTTGAACGTTATTTCCTTCATGAATGTTAATTACGAGATCGGAAGCCGAGTGCTAGCTTATGTAACTTGTTGCGACACTCACAGGTAATAAAATTAGCAGAAACTAAAGTTAACATGACCTCAGAGCTCAAATTATAATATATTTTATTAATATACTTTGCTTTTAACCATTTAATTTAGAACCATAAATCTTTGTATGTTTGTATGATCCATGATTACTGTTAAATATAATAATAATTGTTATAAATATCGAAATTTGCCCACAGTTCACACCGCTGCACCACCATGCTCAGAGCTCATGAATAAGAACCCCGAATCGGTTCGAAAATAGTCGGGCAAATTCCAATAATACTAACGTGAGTACAGCCGGGTAAATATATATAATAATTGTTTTGAAATTGTACAAGACAGATAGATATATTTTGTAATATTACTACAGTACAATAAAACGTTCGTGTGTACGTACATTATCACAAATGCATTTATTAAAACGATAAAATATACGGTCGTTTAGATTGTAATAAAAGTTATTTCATGTCTCTATACATTAAATAATTACTAAAGGTTCAACGGCATTTCAAAATCGATAGTCAACAATTACATTCATTACTCTTTACCAAGAATAAAACATCAAAATCAAATAAGATAAATATACAATTTGTACTAATGTTTCTTTTATCTCATTGTCCTAATGAGAAAAATCATTCTGTTTGTCGTCACCAGACTGTTCTGTCTGAGCACATACCTCTACGAGCTGAAGATATCATTAACAAGCGTTGAGGCTTCAACAGAATATAAGTTATAGCAACGAAACTTTATAATAATGCACCTGGATCATACAACAAATTTTCCGCCTGTTCTTGCCTGTTGCCTGAAAGAGCAAACTCTTCCAGTCAACCAATTGAGAGGAGCAAAAATACCAGAAAAAAACATTATGTGGGTGTGCTTAAACAATAACAGAAAGAAAACATTACACAGATATGCCTATATAGATACATACATAAATAAATGCATACGACAATATAAAAATAATAAAAAAAAGATAAGAAAATTTGTCAGAGATTATTTTACACGGTTGCAATTCATTATCATTATAGCAAGTTTAATTCAAGTTTAATCATTCAATATAAAATTGATAACAACTGATAAAAGTAATCTCATATATAATACGTTTATTGTTTCAATATCGTCACGTTCAAGGATCATGAGCTCATGTGTTGAAGTCTCCGTCTTGTAAATATTTAGCCCCGTACTGCTCTTTACACACGTGAGTCACCAACTGTGACGTCACAGGGTGGCGGACCGAGGGTGGGCACCCTCGTTCGGCAATGACTCAAAACCTATGAAATAAATGAACTCGGCTATTGATACCGATATTGGTTTTACATTTTTATAAATCATAAAGACACGAGGCTTGGTCGCACCCTTCACAATAATTATAAAATATTAAAACAAGATATAGCTTGAATTCTATTTATATAAGTATGTATTGTTATAGTTTCCATACATGCTAAATATCACCTCCCAAAGTAAATATAATATTGTATGAGATGCTAAATCGTTTCATACATTTTTGATCCACAACATCCCAGAGGGAGTGTTATTAATAAGTAAAAGTATTGGAAAGCGAGTGAGAAAGCGGCGATATGATACTACTTTTAATGACTTGCAATGAATACGAGACGTTAATATATACTTTATAGTTACGTCAACGGAACTATACATTTTCAAAATGATATATAATATACAAAGTGACATTACAAATAGATGGATAAAAAATATATAACGACTTGTATGTACCTACTTCATACAGGTGAAAGTAACCTTTAACGATATACTAAAATTGTTTCAGTTATATAAGAGTTGATTGAGTGCATAATTAAATTATTTCTATAATTTTATTGACCGTTTCATATCGGCTGTAATATTATTATATTTACTTTCACGTTTTGTGGATTTTGAGTTAATGGAAACTTCTTATATTCGGTAAGACATCGACAGTTGTTTTTTATATTATATAGCATTATAATAATCCGCGAAATCTTGTGAAAGTAACATTGTGTCCTCAGAGTCGATGACAAAAAACGAGTACTCGTCATTAACGAGGCACTGGCTTTACAACTCACAGACACACGGAAAATTTATCATTTGCGTCAAGACATTTATAAAATATATATATAAAAAATAAAACTTTTAATGGGGACGTTGACCCCAGCTCCACTTTTGCATTGCGCCAGTTCGAGTGCACCAATTAAAATCAGAAATTCTATCGACATACCTCAAGTCTATAAATATTCTACCGACAGCACCCGAGTGCTCTCAACTACTCTCCATATTTGTTAATGAATGTAGTTTCGTTCACGTCTTGAAGTTTCTTTAGCAATGCAACACTGTATGCAACAACGAGAATTCTCTAAAAAGCAATTTAATTTCCAGAAAAGTTTTAAAACTATATTTCCAGAGTCAATATTTTAGTTGTATTCCGCTTGGTGTGTTCATAATAACAGGTACCTCGTATCTCCCTATTAATGGGACCTACTACGTGGGAAGAAATGCAAGGCGCGGGCGTATTGTGTTGAACCTGGATAGTGTATAAAAAACTTTTTGTCATTCCACTGCCCATTGTATAACAAAGGGCTCGTATCCTGTCATCAGTTCATAAGCGAGACGTTGTGTAGAAATTGCGAAATATTCTCATAAAAGTGGAATATATAAGACGGTAGAGTTGCAATTATATTATAGTGTCACTAGAACAGCACTCACCACAACCTCTCTTTAAAAACGGGGGTCTGTAATAGGATCAGTAGCCCCAATCTCCCCTCCCCTTGCGACCTTGTCGTTAGGGAATAGGTGATTTGGTAGTAAATTGAGTATTCTTAGCGCTCTCCTAAAATAACGCACATTTCGCACGAGGCACTATTTCTGGAAATAATGGAGAATTAGCCGAAGTCTACCCTTGCACTGGCACTTATGGTGGATTCTAAGAATAATATACAATAGCAGCATAGAATGTGGCTCAGCGCGAGCCCCGAGCTATTGTTGAGACGTGCGCGTTTCCGCTTTCTCGTGGAAAAATGTAAGCGCTGTTGGAAAGTAAACGCATAAACCGATTTCAAGAATATCACATCATAACTGCGTACCTAATTAATTTGAAGCATTGTGGTTCTCGACTCATAAGTATCCATAAGTCATTTAATGTCTGCGCTGTTATCGTATTGCTCGTATAATTGACGTTGAAATTTCTCTTTTGGCGCAATTAATCTAAATATATTTAACATATAGAAAATGAAATTGAATTGATGATAATAAAAACGGGTATGTCATCAGAACAGTAACATCGAGTACCCGTATACCTGTTTCAGTAAATGCGAATCACGACAAAGTAACACGTTGAGAATAACTGTCGGCGATTATTCGTACCAACCATTTGAAAGTTAGGAAGAGTATATGTATACGAATTAACAATTTTATTCGAGGTTACACAATAGCGATATCGTCTGTGTTAGTTGTGGTAAACTTCGCATGTAATATACCAATAAATATGTCGAAACGATCAGAGGATAGATAGCTTAATAGATGATAGGTTATTATGAAAACAAATAGAACACAATAACCGTATTTTTATGGAGGTAAAGCTTACATAAATAGGTTTGAATGGACATTTGGCAGCTCTGGTGGAGGCGGCAGACGGGCGCCGTACCGATTACAAGAGCCCACTGTTCTATACTTCTCGATGTTATAAGACCAGCTACATTTACCCTTCGGTCGATCAACCGCGGCCTCCGCACTAATGACTCACACTGTTTTATTGAAATTACTTATTTTGTGCCTGACATCGATGATAAAACATACATTGTAATTGAATATATATATATCTCCTCACTTGACTTCTACTATGACTAATCTGACTCAGGGTAAAGCTAGAAATATATGATAAATGTCAAGGTTAAAATATAGTTATACTATATTAATCTTAATAACATAAAACTGTTGCGATGTCCGTCTGTCTGTCTGTCCGTCTGTAGCCGAAATTTTCTCAACAACTACCCGACAGATTTTGACTACACTTGGAGTGCAAGTTACGTACATGAAATACTAATTACTGAATAAATTTTAAAACCCCAGGTAAGAGGGTGCGGGGGGAGGCAACCCCCCGAAACGACATGATATAGCTTCGACAGCACTTACTTAAAGGATGTATTAGGAGAAAATAATGATTAGTGAAAAAAATTGAGTAAAATGAGAAATAAAATGAAATATACAAATAATGCCAGCTTTAATCTACCGTCACTTGTGACGGTCTCCCTTCGCTACTATCTTACAAATGGGAACATATCCGTAATTTAAATCTCTGACTGTAGAAAGTACGAAGATTTAGGCAAGTATATTTAAACCATTCTCATGGCCAGGGAAGGGACAATATAATCGAGAAGCAGATGCACATAATTTCACAGATCAGTGGATGTGGTAGTGGAACCGGTCATGGGGTCGACCGCAACAGGTGTACAGCTGAGAACACCTTATAACACCTAATGGCTACTATTCACTATTACTTTCATATTTTTGTTTATAAAACCCATATCATTTCTATTCAATTCAATTTTATGTCACTGACTGACAATTTCCTTTAGTATTTTTTTAGTAAAAGTATTAAAATAATAATTATTTTATAACGTCCTATAATATTAATCAGAACATGATGTAATCGGAATGCTGAACTGAAAATCCACTTAGTTATTTTCGTTTCAGAGGCACTTAAATTATATGACCGAACGGGAAAAAACGTTAGGAATTTTAAAGAGTTCAGAACAAATATCATCAATAAAAAGCAAATATAACATGCAACAAATCAAAAGTTTTAGGCCATAGGATCCTCTTAAGATTTCGTCATTAATATATATATAAAATTTCAAACACAAAACGGAAAATATCGATAAAATTGATGAGAACGAGTGCATTAACCGGGACTCGTACCTGAGACTAAAAGCGTACGCTTCCCGAACTCCAGCCGACAGATACACCAGTAAACAATCCCGTTTAAAAAACACACAAGTTTATTTACAGAAAGTCGTATTTTATCCGCTACAGAATCATTTTACAATACACACCGACAGAGATAAAAAGATCGCTGAACTGAAATACTATTGAAAAGTATATGTACGTATATTTGCTTTTATCTTTTATTTATAAATTTATTACGAAACAAATGTACGATATGCAATTAATTACTTTTAAAAAATATTTTTTTTCTTTTAATGCTCTATAAATACTAATATTGTAATTTGTATGATTTTAACGAAGTTTAAAAAAAGGAATGGATCGACTCCAAGACAATACTACAAGAATTTATTTATATATATAATAAATTTGTTTGTCCCGGGGTACAACCGCGAGTGAAAGCTTTTTGTATTAATAATAATTTGAGGTGTATTAAAAGCTTTAATTAATTCCGGTATAGTATGAGGTCGTTTCCAAAATACACTAACCGAATGTTAAGATGTTGGCTAATTTTCGATACAATTAATAAGTTAGTCACGAAATAATCATAATACGTGGAGCTATGACTGTCTGGAGACATGACGTGTGGCCATTGTTATGAGATATTGGACTCACGTTTAAACATCTATTATATATGTAATTTATGACTTTTTAGAACCTTATTTTGATTAATTATAAACTAATTATTATAAAATGATTTAAATCATTAGTTAGCAGCACAGTAGGTCTATATTCATTCATATGGCATGCTGCATCAAACGTCGCTCCATCCATTCATCCTCTGAATCACAAAACGAAGCCATGCACTTGTGTACTTAACAGGTGACGCATACAATGCTAGTAAACTCGGACGAGGGGAAAAGTTCTCATTTTTATTTGCGCGTTATTTCAGGGGGAGTGAAGTGCCAAAAATGGCGGATGCAATCACTGCGAGTACAAAAATATTTCGCTTATATTGAACACCAAAGTTAGCACATTCGTTATAGTTGAAAACAAAGGAATCGAGTAACTTTAGAGTTTAAACTTTGATTTAATAAGTTTTTTAAATAACTAGCTATACATTTATTATATATTTATAATATATTTATTTATTTATTTATTTATCAATTTTTACGCACGGAATATAAATAAGTAAAAAATGTAAAGAGTAATTCGTACAAAGGCACTGCTTATTTCATATTGAAATCTCTTGCAGCAGACTGAAGGAGAGTTGTAAATGAGAGGGAGTATATGTTTGTAATAAACCAAAAAAAAAAGAAAAAGAGATGATAATATAATAATAGAATATAATTTTTGGCAAATCAGAAAAGTTACATAAATTGAAAAATTACATAACAGCTTTATTAGAAATGTAATTTAACCTTTAAGTATGTGTTTTAACAACAATTAAAGAAAAGAGTTTTCTGGTGTGAGATGTTAAGTCTGCGGCAATATTTACTATTACTAAAAAAAAGTAATTATCCTGTTTACAACGTGCAATTAAAAATTAAAAAACTACACGCACGTAGTTTAATAATATGATTATAAAGCGTGGATATTGGTAACACGATATAAAAGTTGAACTGTCCGGGCGTGACGGATAACTGGGTAATCTGGCTTAATATCAAGGCTAGATACATAAATACGAGTAAATAAAGAAAAGCAGAGTAACCAAGCCTTAATGAGTGGACCGAGACTCATCGCCTACTTGGACGAGCTCAGCTTCGCTCCACACGTACAAGACATGCTGACACTTTCGCTTGCGGCACTATAATTGAAAGCGACAGACAGAAATTTGAATAATTTTTAATATGCTTATGTCTATGTCTAAATGTACAGTTCGTTTTAAGATATTCTTTGTTCTAGAAACGTTAACTGGATTACATTCAGCAGTGAGAATAAAAAAATTAATATATATGTATACATTATGTTGAAGAATAGTTTCTTCATTATTTACTTCAACAACAATTTTTCCCCGATTACTGTTTACTGTATTTAGTAAGAATTTATTAAAAAATATCATCAAAGCGCAGTAGTTTGTTTCGTCTACCAAGCCCAATGACCTACAAAGATAAAACGTACAAGTATATTAAATATTTTACATCAGTTAAAACATTCGTGAGATACAGCACAGATAGTTAAATACTAAAATGTAATATAGCTATAGTATCGTGCAATGAGTCGACAAAACGGTCAAAGACGGGTTCAGAGGTTAAGGAATATTCCGAGATTATATACCAACTAAGTCTTTTGATATCTTGACGTACGCAATTACATACATTACTAAAATGTCGGATGAGTACAAATAAAATGTATGAGTTTAATTTCATACATTTTACATTAATAGTATTACAAACCACTTTAATAAACGATAAATGTATGAAAAAAAAATCATATACTATAATTTAATTTTGCTTCAAATAATAACAAATATTGTAATATTTAGTATATATTTAATACAATAATTATAATTAGTATATAATATATTTAATTATTTTTATATTATGTGTATATAAAATCGTTTTTTTAGATAACGAAGATAATATTTGAATCAGTTATCTCACACTGATCACATTCGATTATCTTATCAAGAGTAAAACGAATATTCTCACGACCGGTACGAGATAAACATTCAAAAGACGTGTTTCCATATTTAGTGATAATTAATAATATGAGACAAACAAGAACATTAAAATAAATAAATCAATATGACATTCTAGTCTGATTGAAACTATAGATACGACCTTCAACGTTATATATTTCTCTAGTGCATTAATAAATCCTGATAGAATGAGTATATTGATAATTTCAATTCATTTTTACGGATATAACTCGCGTTTATATTTACATTTTTATAATATAACCCGACGTTTCGAATGCTTTGCAGCAAACGTGTTCACGGTAAGACGAGATGGTGTCTGTCAGTTAGTCAGTTTATCTGTCACCTACCTCCAACGGTTCCTGAGTTTACGGGCATAGAGTTCAGAATGAACACGAAACGCACTAACTGTGTCTATGGGCTTGGCAGTCTGTTCACAGACATGGGATTTAATATTTTTCATGATTGGATCCCAGGTGTTCGATAGAACGTCGGGTTAAATAAAAAAAATGTAAAATAAACGGAGTGATATCCGTAAAATAGTTTTATTGAAATGTGTAGTACTCGTGTAAATCTTAGAAAACATTATATTGGCAATGTTATTGTAAAGAAAACAAGACTAAATTGGTTTCTGCCAAAATACCATAAACAGTATATAGGAAACTGACCAAGGACACTAAATTATCCCATAATTAGTACATTACTAATGCGATTGTTCATAAAGTTGCACATACAGACGATATTTGCGAGGATTCTGCTAATTTAATATTGATTTGACTTGTAATGAAAGCCATTTTCAGGGAAGGTTAATAAGCTTAGCACGTTTTTCGGTACTTATATGGTTTTTTTAGCCGACAGTTTTTACGTGTACCGAAATAATGGCTCACTTGTGCCACGTCTATCTAATGAACTATTTAAAAATAATTATTGAAGTAACGTGAATGACCTCGAACTTGAGCATATTTAACGTAAACAAACTCATTCGTATTTCCAATAAAATTTTAAACGAATAGTTAACTTCCGCCTCAAACCAGACACGTGCCAAATGGAAGTAACCCTGCCGGTGTACACATATACAACTCAACCTAAAACTAACAAACACCCAATAACCAACCGCTTTTAATTTTAAACTCAAAACATGAGCTATAAGTATTACCAGCCACGAGCGGATAGACATACAACATTTATAAACTCATCGGACGGTCTCAACGGATTAACTGAGGGATCGTAAACTTTGTTAATGGAACTTCAACGCCATATTATACTTGACCCAAATATGAATATTTATGGTATTGCACCTGGTGACTTCAAACTTGACAGTAATGAGAGAAAAATGTTATGAACTATGGAAGTGCTATAGCCATACTTCAGTCGCAGAAACCGTTTTCTAGCCGTAGTTAGTTACAAGATGGTAACATAAACGCAGGTAGCACATGAATACCAATAAATTATATAATTAACCGATCTCGTGGCTTGTCATTTAAGACTTCCTGTTGTGAACCGCTAGGAAAAGTAAGCAATTATTAACTCAGCTTCATACATTCCAACAAGATTCAAGTTACATATTCTGAAATGGTTGGTTTTTAAAATGTATCGTATGAACAAAATATTCAATTATATTTAATAAAAAAAGGAAGTAGCAATACCAAAAATATATTATTATCAAATAATTTAGATTGTTTTATTTACTAACTTTAATCTTCTGTATTTTCATAAATAATTTTAAAATGAACATCCATAACTCGTAAGATAAGTACCCATGTTGCCTTTTTAACTTAACTTTTCTTTACTAAAAGCTTGTAAAAAACTAGTGTTTATATTCCGAGGTAGGATATGTCCATTAAATGTTTTATCTACATCTTGACTACCCATCCAGTATTTCTCACTTTATACCACTCGTTTAATTTATATAAAATATATATTATATCTACTTACAACATATTGAAACAAAGAGGCACAAGTTTTTATATGTAAAGTTTTAAGTCGAGTTATATGTTTAAACGGTTACCAACGCGTTTACTTCCCACCACGCTATTAACTAATCTAGTATGTCAACGAAGCTTAGATAAATTTAAACTACTAGTAAATAAGATTTTCTTATACAATAATAGAGTATTAACTAACCAATAATAGTAATGATAAAACAAAGTTTCACAAGTCTCGATAATGAAAACCGGGCGAGGTCTGTAGGCTGGTGTAGGACGGTGGCGGACCACGAGCAGACTCACATTCAACAAGCGTTTAGGGATACTCAAAAATAACACACTCATAAGCTTAACTAATATTTGAGACATATAAGTTATTTGCAACCTTATATTAATGAATTTTCGAATGAATATTGCTTGTTTCATAACAAATCCGACGCCATCTTATTTTGTACAGCTCTGAGTATTCTGGTCAAACCGGTTCAACGCTGGAGTCCGCGAATGGACCTGCCACTCGCCAAATGTGAAGCCCGCCTGTGTTGCAAATAATGCCAGCTCGTGCTGGATACATGCCAAAGGATAAGAAAGAATATTTCAAACGAAAAACGATGTTACCAAAAATATATTACAATATAATCTCCTCCATATTATGTTTGATGTTTAGTCTAATATTATGTAAAACGCAAGCTGTATGTAGTTTTTGGATAATCTACATTTAAAAAGCACGTTTTCTAGTTTATAATCCAATATAGGTGACCTCTTGTTCTGCTTTAAGGGTAGGTTTGGAGGCTATGTAGTTTGTCACTATCAGAGGTCACGCCTAAAGTAATCCAATCTCAGTAAATAACCTAATTAAATTGCTATCTACTTAGCTGCACCTATTTTACTATTCTTACAAAACAAAATATCAGAAAAACTCAATGATTGATTTCAATTCTATTTTGTAAACAAAAAGATAGCTAACATCACAAAAAATTTGCTTAGGAAATACTTAGTTAACCGATGAGAAATCGATAGACCAAGTGTGGTCAGATACTGTTTCGTTTTCACGGAATTTGTATAGTATTTCATATTAACTATAATACAATATTGTTTATTTTTAAGTATTTTTTAACGATGATATCATTGTTGTATCATTAATACATATCCGTAACAGGCTGGATATTTTTTAACGAGGTTAGATTGTTTCGCGACGTGGGCCGAATTACGATTTAAGAACACATGGCTGGTGACTTTAAAATTATAACTTAACATACTGACAAACTTTATTCTGTGTGGCAATTCATAAACGTGTGGTAGTTGCTCGAAAACATACAAATTAAGAGTAATAAAATGTTTTTTTCCAAAAATATATACTAAAATCGAAAAGACTTTTGAATTCACTAGTTTCTTTCAAATGAGTATTGAATGTTCAAATGTAGGTAAGTATGACTTGAATAAGAAATAAATAAATGGATATGACTCTTCAGTTCAAACACTTAAAAGTATTTTTTCAATTATTTTCATAATCATCGACTGTGCATTTTTACTCTTACTCTTAGAAAGTTTCTTAAAAAATTTTAATAACACCTCTTAGTTGGTATTAATTAACAATATAATACGACTGTTAGATGACTCATGAATATTTCAAATATTGTAGTATAATAGATATTTTATAAAAAATATAAAAAAATCTACTAGCGTCTGTCTCTTTCACCAATCATATTTTCTAAACTCAATCAATGTAAATGTACGGAATGGATACATTTATTCTAATATAAGGTAATACCTATTTAATCTGGAAGGTTAACACAACCATAAAATTACGATAAGTAGACACGTAGTATGAAACATGTCATATGTAATAATCAGAATTTTCGGGGCACATATACATCAGAAGATAACAGTATTGTGAGAGTTTGTGTTATTAGAATGTTTTATTATGAGTTTAAACATTTTTTGTCGATATAAGATTGGGGAAAAAACAACAGCTGTGTGTTATTTTTGCGACTTACCAAAACACCCTGATAATAATATTATTTTAAGCTTAGAACACAATTACTTTTTTAACGTTTCAATCAACGTCTATCAAGATATTAAATCACATATTTAATATTACTACTCATTCAAAGATGCGTGGAACATTGGCATTATAATAGATCATTGTCTCTCTACTGACAGGTTTTCAGGTCGCAGTTACAAAACGCTTAACGATCTAGTTCACGGACAGACCAAGATAATTTAATTGTATGACACCTGCTTTATGTTTCGCTGTTCGCAAAACGTTTCAACAAGAAACGTACATTACAATGTTATCACATTTTATGTACCGGCTAACGTTGGGTCAACAATCTTACGAGAACAACAATAGTGCTTATATTAACAATTGGCCCAGTGGCCAATTACGTCATCGTTAACATGGACAATTTGTTATACCCAAGACCGTTGCCCATTTACGCATGTCGTAAAATAATATTCAACGGTATACCTTTCATAGTGTGTAATGATACGTTGTTTGTATTTAACGGCATATAGGTAACAGATAGGCTCATTTCACAACTGTTCTAGTAAGTAGAGTGAGGAATGCGGACCGGCCGTAGTAATCGGCCTTGCATCTTGCCAACTGACCACTCACACTCTAGATACAATATGAACGCAACATTACAAATTCTATTCAATTTTATATAAACAGCACATCTGTTGTAAGGGCAGTGACCTGATAAAGTCAAATTTTAAATTCATGCTTTTAATTGGGCGAATGTAAATAGAATTCCAGACAAATTATTAGTGTCTATGTTTAGATATGACAACGCTGAAAACTAAGTCTTGCAAATAATATAATTTTGGAAAAAAAATTGTTTCATACCGTTATCCCAAGGTCTTATTTATTGCAACTAAAATAATTAGATTTTTAGAAAAATACGCGAGTTCGGCGACATTTCAATAATTTCGTTATTGCTATCCTGGTGATTCTAAATAAAAACTGTTAGATTGGCGTCAAAAGAACAAACAATTAATAATACTGAATATGCCTTTGTTATACACAAACATGTATATTTAAAGAACACCTATATGTTTTGGTTCAACCTATATAAAACTCATTAGTAACAACATATTTTGACACATCTCTATGGTATTTTAGACCTCAAGTAATATTCATATGGCTTTAGCCTACCTATATGGAGCAATTATTGCCAAAATACCTAAGAACTCTTTAAACAAAGTATATTAAAATGTTAAAAAAATGTATTATTGCTCACATTTTTTTACAATATTAATTAAAAAAATTTAATATTTTATGGAAAACTATTTTTAAATTGTGTACAAAAAAATATTTGACATTGAGTGTTTTGAAGGCACTTTACTTTTGCTTTTAAGTGTTTTGAGAATTGCTTATATAACTTTATTATAAAAAAGCAAAGATTCAAAGCAGTAAAAAACTATGACATTATAAACATTCCCATAGAAGCTATATTTATTATAATTTATAAATTAATGAATTTATTGTATTAATAGAGGAAATACATAAAATAAAAACATCAGTTACGTTCACTTATTTTACTTATATAATAGACAAAACTAAGCAATCAATGTTGAGAGTAGAAAATGAATACTAAAAAGAAGTGTAAATCATAGCTTTACAAAAACAACTTTATTTTGGACCCTCTCGTGAAGTTTAAAAAATATATGAATATCTCATATGAAGACATACTTAAATATATAATTCTTTATGTGTAAGAATATTAAAATTAATTTAAATTTAATTTTATAACAGCACTACCCTCCTACAACTAAGCAAATTTCTCTCTTATGCTTTACAGGACTATTTGTATTATTTAATTAAAAAAAAAACAGAAAAGAGAAAAAATATATGTTCAAAACCTGTTTTTATTGAGAAAATTTGATAAAATTAATTTTAAAATTGTATAGCCTTTGACAAATAATTAATTTAAGGATATAATTAATAAATTAGTAGGATCAAAAACTGATGGACATATGTATGGCAGTTTTGGACAACTATCGTTTATTTATATTTAGTGTCCATGTAACAAGCAGAAAGTGAGCTTTAAGAACTACAATATATAAATCATTACGTATGAGTATGTAGTAAACGGTAAAGCAAATAGCACTTTCTACCTACTAAATGGAATGTAGAAATATGAGAAACGAAAAATAACACGTCTTTAAGAAACTGCAATTCTGGCATTTAAATTAAAATCGTTAAAGCTATTATTATTGACAATTACAAAACTTGCAAACTGACTAATTTAATTCTTGAGTTGTAGAATGTAGCCAGACTTACCCAAAGCTCGATACCCCAATTCATTTTTAAAGCAGTATATCACTCACTTTCCACAAAATACATTGAAAACTCACAGGCACTGTTGTTAACAATAGAATAACAATAATATATTCACTAATACTTATTTTAAGTCACCAAAGTTATACTGGCACCACCATTTCAAACACTAAACATGGCTGACTGATCATACCACAGATTACAGACTACGGAGTCGAAACAACTGGGAAACAACTGACTGTCACTGACAGTTCAGTCTGGTTAAGTGACAGTACCATGTGGCATTTAATTTCTAAAAAGACTGACATACACTTATCTATAATTTGAATCGTTAAGGTTTACTTAATAAAACAATAATAATATATTAATGAGTTGTTATTAACGAGATTAAAGGAGTTATATAATTAACATAATCATTAAGTAATTAAGCTATTAATTTATTATTTTAGTTAAAGTATAATGTAAGGATTCATTCATTTAAACTAATTTTTTACATTATACTAATTATAATTTTCTACGTAACAAGTTTAAATTATTTGTTGCTATTATTTTACCGAATGTTACCTATTAATTTCATAAATAAAAAAATCTAATTTTGCGAAAAGTTTATTAGCTGCAATGATATCGAAATTTAAATCAAAATTGTATATCTTCGGAACTATCATTTGATACCAAGATTTTGATATGACGTTCAGAATTTTCTGCTCGTGGTTGAAGAAGGGAGCCATCAGATTTTCGTCGCACCAACGAAGCCCGCAAAACTTCCTTTAATAATATTGATTGGAAAGATCAATACTTGTTAAATATACCAATAAAAACTAATTTCTCATATTTAAATAATAAATATATTTATCTTACCTGAACTGGTTCTAAAATAATATGATGACTTGACCTCCTTGATGATGATACACCAGTAATAGATGAATTGCGTGAAGATTGTTGGGGGCTCTAGAAAAAAATATATTAAAAAAAGAATCCTACATCATGGAAGGCTATTTAAAGGTTATGTCAACAACTACAAAGAGTTAGACTAAATAACAAAAATCAATGTAAATATTAATTTAAAAAGAAAGTTACTTTTTCTGTGGGAACAAATCCAAAGTCTACTGAGAGGGGTTGAGTTTGAATATTATAGAATCCTTCTTCTGAAGCAACTGACACAATAGAGGGTCGTGCAGACAGCTGTTGAGCTAGTAATAAAGGATCAGCATCTACTAACAAACCCTTTGTTATATTTAAAAAAAAATACATTCAAGTAAATCTTAAAACTTATGAAAATATAAAATTCTACCAATATTCATTCCTTTAACAACTCTCCGAGCCTGTACGAGTCGCCCCGCACTTCTTCTAAAACGTATTCCTTTTTCTGCTTCTCGCCTTAGTCTTTGTGTAGCCGCTGCGGACTCAGCAACAGCCATAGCCATGGATCCCATTCCAGATCTTTTTAAATTTATGTCGACTAAATAACTTAGACAAATTGCATTGGATAAAGTGTTATCACTGGGCTAAAATAAGACAGATATTAAATTTTTATATTGTATTACACATACTGACTTACATAAAAATAAGGTAACGAAAATATTTATCTTAGAAAGAATACGAACCGATCCAATATCATTTACACTTAGGTCTAAAAATCTTAGGGGAGTTTTAACTAAACCAATTGCTCTAGCTAGTAGGTCTCCACATGTAGGAGGATTCTCCGCATTAATAGCTGACCACACGCCAGCTGGTGGTTTTTTCAATGGCTGAGGTTTTATACCACAACCTGAAATATTTAGTCTAAAAAGAGATACAATATACGAGTTAAAGAATGGACTGGACATAATATACATATATAATATGCAACGTACGAGGTTAGGTTGCACCCTCTAGCTAGAGCGACGGCTATGTGTGCTATTCCTTCTGATCCAAGTTTGTTATTCAATCTTAAGTCTAGCATTCGTAATCCACAACTCGTATAGTTTAGAATGTGTGAAATATTTTCAATTCCATTTGGTCCTGATTTAAGATAATTTAGTATTTAGAATATTTTTTTTATTTTATAAAATATAAGCCGGTAATTTTTTACCAAAAATATTATCAGCAAGAATAAGAGTCCGAATTTTTTCTCGTTTTGATATAAATTTTGCTATAGATGAGGCACCATCGTCACCTATTTTGCAATGACTAAAATCTAAAGTTTCAATGTTTTGATTATCTAAAAGCCCTCGAAGTATATATTTTAATCTCTGACAATTCATATCACTTCTTGTTATTCTACAAATGAATTAAAAATCTTATTATACATCTATATAATGGGAAAAAATATTTTTTTAATAAAATTTTATTTTTAACCTTAACACTTTTAATTGGCTACACTTTTCAAGTCCACGTGCCAAATTCTTTGCGTCACTAATAGTAAACTGAAATTGGTCTCTTCGATATTCAACTCCAACAAATCGTTGTTGAAAAGTTAGATGCAATTCTGATAGATTAACCAGACTTCCTAAAGCAGCATGAAGTGATATGTGATCTAGAAAAAGAAAATGAGATTGTTTTTATTCAATAAATAGCTTCCACCAACAGTTTCGGGGATAGATATAGATACTATTTTTGGATTTGGATTTGGATTTCTCCGACAGTTATCCTTTTTGTTAATATTAAAAAATGAGTTATTTCTAAGTAGGATATTTTCAATTTATTGCATTATTTATTTATAGGTTTTGACAAGATTAATTTCTTCAAAGATTATTATGTTTCAGTCAATTTACGTAGTACGTAATTAAATAATTTGTAGAAAAAATAAAAAATCCGTGCGAAAGTTTTTGACTTTATGGCATTCATACAAACAAATATGCGCGGCCAGGGACTTCAATTTAAGAAATGTAGAGATACGTAAAATACTAAAATCGTACTAAAAATACTTTTACAAATAACATTGCATACCACGAGATATAATTTCATTATTTTTAGAATGTTGTTTACTCAAATCTTGCCTCTGGCCCGATATTAAACCTGCCATTTCCGGGGAGGTATTTCGTTGATCGGGAAAGTCTGCAGGAACTAAGCTTCTTATAGATAAAGATTTTATGAATGGACCACACAGTTTTACCAAGTTTCTCACCTGTAATAAAGAATTTATTACGAACTCAAAAATTATATAAAATTTAAAAAAAATCATTATTTAATATCAACCTTTTCAGGGTCATATTGTCTTGGATTCAAGTTTTCTAAAATATCTGCGTAATGTCGTTCCATAAAAATGTTAATCCAGGGTTTTTCGTTTACACCTTCAGGAAAATCTACCCATTTAGAATAATAGCACCTTTTCCAAAAAATATCACTTTTAATGTTATCGACTAAAATTTGTAGAGGAATATCTGTTTCTAGAATTTGCAAAAAAAATTCACGGTCCTTAGCAACAAGTTCTTCTAACTTAGGCGTACCTTAACAAAACAAGATAAAAAGTAACGTTGTGTTCAGGTTTTAAAATAACAGACACAGGTCACAATACACTTTACTTTAAAAACTTACCCATCCAATTCAAACTTAATTTTTCGATACATATTTCAACTAGGTTTTTTGGATGGTAGGTATCCCAGTCAAAGATTTCTGCTTTTATTTTTCTCTCTGTTTCTAAATTTTCATTACTTTTATAAGTTTCAAATGTATTTTTACTTACACACACAGGAAATTTCATTTTGCTTAATAGCTTTTTTGGCTTAGCAATTGATTATAATATGTTAATGTAATGATAAAGGTTTATAGTATCGATCTAATTATTTATGTTTCTATAGCAGCTATAGTGCGCACGCTTATACGCACCAAACTTTTGACCATTTAAACTAGTTAAAGTTATTGGTTTAATGCACTTACTTAGGGTACAAGCATAATTCTAATGTTAAGATATTAAGTAAAAGGTAATAGAGACGAAGTAAAGTAACATCGATGAATTAAAATATTTAAACTAGCAACCTTAGTCATGTGATGTCATGATAATAGTCAAAGTTGTCAGTCATTATAAATAAAAGTAGGTAGGTATATAATCATTCATTAATCTGTCAAGTGTCAACTGTATTCTACTATCTTAAGTGTCAACTCTAAGATCGGTTTTCATTTTAATAGAATTTTGGTAGTGTTTGATAATCATCAATATTTATTTTTTCAAATACAAATACTGAATAAGTTAATGTGTTTCTAAATATTTAAAAGTTATTTTATAAACACAATGGACAAACACAACAGTTCAGAATTGTTGAATTCTGATTTTCCACTATCCAAAAACGCTAGTTCCGATTCATTAGATTCTGATTCTAAATCAAGTTCGTTGAATTCCAAACACGGACAGGATTCCGTAAGTTTCCTAAAATGATTAATTTATGCTTATTGAGTATTGTAACTGTTCCTATGCCACTTCCTTTAACTAATATTTTAGTCTCAGTCTAGTGCACATACTAAAAGTGAGCAAGGATAACAATTTAACTTAAGCTAACATGAGTAAAAACAAAACTATTCATATCTGTTTATTTATAAATCAAATTATGTGCCACAAAGAGAAAATTGAATCTTCTAAGGCTTGTATTATTTAAAGTATAAAATATATTTGTAATACTTTGCTTACAAATGATGCTTATCTTAATTTTTTGTAGAGTCATGTACTTGGAGACATTCAGTTATTGGATGGGGAAAAAGTAATGGGAGTTGCCAGAGATGTGACATATTTATGTCCATACAGTGGACCATCTCGTGGGGTTCTCAAAGTGACAAACTATCAGTTACACTTTCGTCCCACAGAAGCTACATCTCTACAAACCACTCTAAGTGTGCCTCTTGGAGTTGTGAGTATAAATTTATAATTGATATATTTAAAAAAATTAATAAAAACAATGATTTATTAAATCCCTTAATAATATTTTAACAAAATTAAATAGTCTCACTTATTTCAAGGAAGCATGCCCATTTTTAAACTGAGAACTTCTTCATGTAGTGTTATGAAATATTAAAAAAAATGTAAATTTTTTATTATTCTCACATCACTCATTACTTTTTTTAAATCTAGGTGCAAAAAAATATTCTATTTTTAATTTATTACACTATAACAATAAATAGTTGTTTCTATGCTAAGTAATCTATGGTAAATATGATCCAAATGCTGCATTTTGTAATTATTCCTTGTGGCAAATATTATTTTTATAATAATGGCAAAAACTACCTTACTATTGTCGTAAGTCAGACTGTTATTAATTGTTGTAATATTTTTAATAATTTTGGCTCTTTGTAATATTCCAACATTATTAAAATTGAAAATTACATATAAAAACTTTAAGTATGTGTTCAATAGATTATTCATAGATTTTATTCTTCCCATCTCCTATTATGTCACTGCAAATAAATAACTTATCAAACTTGCAGAAGATAATCTATATCCTATTACAGAAATATAACATCAAATATTGTGAATATTGCCCTTCCCTATCTAGAATTAAATGAATTAATATTGCTTGGTGGGAATGTATCAGATTTGTCAAGCACAATTCCAGTATTGTGACCACATAGGTTTTCAGGGTTAATAGTGTAGAAGTATGTTTAGAGACTAGTAACATACTTGAATTAGGTGAAGACCGTTTGATAAAAGGAAAAATAAAGTTCAGACATATCAAGAAAACAAAATTATGTTTACATTAATACCAATCACTGAAATTAAACATTGAACTGTTGTGGTGAAGCTTTAGAAAATTGAATCTTTTTGCCTAAAATACAACTTGAGGTGTTGAGGTGTTTTTTTTGAGTAGTTTTTTATTTGTCTATAATACATTATTGCATTGTAACAATTTGGTTTCATTATTACAGCACAATATTGCATTTAAACTAATTATGTACTTATCAAAATATAACGTGTTAATTAATGTAAGTAATCCACATCCACAATCCTATCGTTCATTTTACTAACATTATTTTTGTTATAACCCTAAAAAAGTTTCTTGGACATCATTTTGTTTTAAGAGTTACTAATGAAAAAATAATATGCTATTCTTAAAAAGTAAACAAAACATGTTAGAAACAACAGTAGTGTTTAGCGATATCTATTAAAAAATTATTTGAAATGTTTTTCAATGTATGGAAGGTGGGCATGCTTCTTTAAAAGTAAATAATGAGTTTTATATTTATGAAGGATATTGTGTCCTTCTCTATGAACCTATATTCTAAAATCATTCAGCAACACTCACAATTCATTAGTGCATATTAAATATTAAGATTTTAATTGAGAAGTTATTTACTTAGGTTTCGCGTATAGAAAAGGTTGGTGGAGCATCATCAAAGGGGGAAAATTCTTATGGAATTGAAGTCTTTTGTAAGGTAAAGATATTCTAGATTTTCTGTGTATAACTTTCATAAGTTTTACACATACATTTTAAAAAGGTTGAAGTCTAAATAATTTGACAGCACTTCAGTTTAAATATTTAATTCTAATATAAATCAGTCCTAAAAATACAGTTTTGTTTTTCTGTTTTTTTTAGGATATGCGTAACTTAAGATTTGCGCATAAACAAGAGAATCATTCCCGACGGGGAATATTTGAGAAGCTACAGCAATTAGCCTTTCCATTGTCACACAGACTGCCAATGTTTGCATTTAGTTATTCAGAAAGTTTTCCCGAAGATGGGTGGAATGTATATGATCCTCTTGCCGAACTGAGAAGAATGGTAAATTAATAATTATCACTATTACAGCAAAAAACATAAATAAAAATCTATGCTCCCTGTATATATAAAACAACATAAAACTGACATGTCTGAGATTTAACTCTGAATATAAAGCAAAAAATATATCTATATTTCTGTATCTATTTTACTTATTACAACTTGTATTTTACGATTTAATATGCTTTTTAATCATAATATACAACTTATTTAATATGAATCCAACATTAGTACAACTTGCCACATTTATTATTTTGTACCCACATACAACTTAACTTAATAATTTATTTAAATAATTACATAATATATCTAATTACAGTATTCATTTGAATTATTATTTTCAGGGTGTAAATAATGACATGTGGCGTATAACCCGCATCAACGACAAGTATGAGATATGTGACAGCTATCCTTCAGTGTGGGCTGTCCCGGCTGCTGCCAATGATGAGCTCTTGAGGTCTGTAGCGGCATTCAGGTCCAGAGGTCGCATACCTGTGCTAGCCTGGATACATCCCAGCTCACAGGCCACCATTACTAGATGTAGCCAGCCATTAGTCGGGGTGAGCATGTTAAATAATTAATTCAATGTAAAATTAATTACTTTAATTGCTAACTAAATATAATTTCTATAAATAAATCTCAAAAATAGTCCAATAATATAATTTTTATAAATACTTTATAATTAAGACAAGTTAGTAGAACAGTGGGTCTCGTAACAATTGGTAATCCAGCAAGATCTGTCATGGTATCCAATAGAAATAGGATATATAGATTGTACATCCCAGGTGGGAGGCAAGCGCAGCCGAGAAGACGAGAGGTACATCCAGCTGATAATGGACGCCAACGCGCAGGCGCACAAGCTGTTCATAATGGACGCGCGCCCCAGCGCCAACGCCATCGCTAACAAAGCCAAGGGCGGCGGGTGGGAGCTTGTTTTAATTTGTTCATGAAACATTGAACCTTATTATAAAATGGCTAAAATTATTTAATTGCCTTTCGCAAATAATTTTTATATAGTTTTACAAAATATTGATGAAGTCGGCAACAGCCAGTAAAATTAATATACTTAAAATATATAAAGAAAGCCCATACTTTTTGTTATATAACAATTTCTTATAATTTTAGATATGAATCAGAAGATGCGTATCAGAACGCTGAGCTGGTGTTCCTCGACATACATAATATACATGTTATGAGAGAGAGCTTGCGGAAACTGAAGGAGCTGTGTTTTCCACAAATTGATCAATCTCGGTATTTTTTTTTGTTATGCATTAATTGAAGTATACAAAAAATATGTTATATTCCATAATATAATATTTTTCAGATGGTTCAGCGGTATAGAAGCTAGCTGTTGGTTGAAACATATTAAATGCATATTAGCAGGTGCCGTGAGAATTGTTGATAAGGTAAGCATATTTCAGTCTTACAACACTTATAACTTGTTTAAAACTATTTTTTATAAAAGAAGATACAAACAATTTTATTATTAGATCATTTAGATTTCATTATAATAATTAATTTTAGACAGAATTTTTATCATATTATGTGATTAATTTTAAAGGCTTTCTGTAATTCCGTTAGTCATTAATGAATTAAATAATTCATTCATTCATTCATTTGTTCATTCGTTTGTTCGTTTGATCCTTCGTTCCTTCATTCATTCATTCAACGGTAGTCCATGTCAATCAATCAATCATTCACTGATGGCTAAAGAAACAAATTATATTGTCAGTCTTCAATAACAAAAATAAATTTAAAAATAAATTGAGGACTAATTATTAATTTCAATAGTAAGTTATATCAAATTCTTTTAATTTTAATTTCCTCTAGTTTAATGAAGGCCAAATGATTATAAATACATGATTCAATTATGTGTTTATAAACTAGCCTTGAATGAGTAATGGGAACTTTTAGGTGAAGTAATTGGACACTAATTTGTTATGGGTTTTATTGATGTAATAAATATTGTTGCTGTTCAAAGAAATTGTAGTCATGAGGTATATTCTACTTTTGTTTGAACAAAAAATACCCATTATGACAGTATTTTGTTGTCTAAATATTATATAAATATAGTCAGTTTTAAATACTTTTGAAGTATGTTTTATATATTTAAATGCATATTTGTTAAATTAATCTTAAATATTATTTTAAAGTAGCTATAATATTTATGCTTTTCTTCTTTGCTTTTAGATGATTAAGAGAAAATCTTAAAAATATAAAATTCATATTTTTTCTTATAGATTCTTAATTTGCTTGTCACTATTATTAACGCTCTCGAACATATTCCAGGTAGAAAACCACAAGACATCAGTTCTAGTCCATTGCTCAGACGGGTGGGACAGGACGGCACAACTTACCGCTCTGGCGATGTTGATGCTGGACCCCTACTACCGCACCCTGAGAGGCTTCCAGGTGCTCATCGAGAAGGAGTGGCTTTCGTTCGGGCACAAGTTCCAGCTGGTAGGCATAAGCGTAATCTCTAAGTGTTATTTAAGAGAGAAGTCAACCCCCCTCTCCCGTACAGCGCATAGGTCACGGAGACGAGCGCCACTCGGACGCGGACCGCTCGCCCGTGTTCGTGCAGTGGGCGGACTGCGTGTGGCAGCTGCAGCAGCAGTTCCCCACCGCCTTCGAGTTCACCGAGCGCCTGTTGCTGGCTGTTGTCGACCACCTGTATTCCTGCCGGTTCGGCACCTTCCTCTTCAACACTGAGCGAGAGAGGGTGAAGGAAGGTCTGAGAATTCTTATATTTCAACTTTGGTGATCCAAGATAACTATAATATATAATCATGCGTACTCATGTAAATACTATCGGGATTTGCTGGACAATATACATTACGATAGCGAGAAACGAAACCCCCCACGTAGTTCATGCCGCGATTCAGCCATGATCAGAGCTGATGAACAAGGATACCGAATGCGTTCGAAACAAATCGGAGAAATTCCGATAGTATTTAGATGAGTAGGGAAGGGTAATTTAATATGAAAGGTCAGAAAAATCATATAATCTGAAGGATTATCGTAAATTATATATAATTTGTGAACATTGATTTGACCGGCTTGCCCAATTAATATGAAATTCTCTAATTTCAGAAATTAAACTCAAGACGACTTCCCTCTGGTCCTACATCAATAGCCGGCAGAACTTGTACCTGAACCCATTATACTGGGGACCGACTTCCTTCGGCCCCAATTCACCTCCCTCACCACACTCTAGACCACAAATGGTTTTGGTTCCTGTGGCTTCGTTGAGGATCATCAAGCTGTGGAAGGCTTTGTACTGCAGGTGGAATCCCACTATGCGGCAACAAGTACGTGAATTAATATTCAAAAATATATTCTAACAATTAACTGATCGGAGTTCCTACCAAGGTATATTAGTCAAAGTATAAACATTTATTTCAGCGTGATTCATGAATTACTCTAAGGGTATTATTAGCTCATGGTGTTCTATCAATTACCCATATATAGCACAACAAAACTATATTGATAATAATAATAATAGTAATAATAATCTTTATTGCACACAACATAAACAGAAATATTAATATTAACATTATTGATTTTGTAACATAAAGATAATAAGAGAAATAAAATTTGCAACACTCAAACCTGTGACCTCCGGGTGGTCATTCTTCGTCTATCACCAACTGAGCCATTGTTTACTTGTTCGAGTTGACAATTTTAATTTTTTTTTTTTTTCGGTTGTCAAAGTGTTTTGACTGTTCTGCTACTTAATATAATTAAGGGGTTAATGTTGACGTTTCAAGATAAAATCCAAATGAAATATCATTAAATACTAAACTACACATTTAAACTTTATAAATAACAAGAGATTCAGATCTCTTTCAACTCAAGTCAATGGTATTTATTTAAAAACAGTCGCGTTCAGAAATGTGTTACTGTTTTTTCTTTGGGTATGGATACAATAAAATAAATAAAAACGTTAAACACGCGGCAATCGAGCTTGCCGCTATGAAAAACTCCTAATCGGCAAATTATAACTCGCAAATTAATTAACAAACAAAACAACTTCTATTGCTTTTTTTATTTTTTTTATGTAGTTTATGATAGGATTTTAAAAAATTTAAAAATTCGAAATTTTTTTTCCATTTTTCGGTAACTTTGGCGGCCGATCTGACCACCTTCCCGTTGGACAATCAACATAATTTTGAAAAGAGAACCTTACATTTAGATGCTGATTCCAAATATATCTTTAGTTTTTCAAAATTCGAAAAATAAAATTCGACACACACACAGACACACATACAGACAGACAGATCGGAAGGAAAAACTGAGTTTTTCAAAAAGGAAGACAGCTTTCAATTATTAATAAACGCTTTAAAAACGCAAAAGGAGGCTATAGTAAAAAAAAGTCGTAAATCTAATATTTACAAAAATAGATGAAAAACTCGATCTGCTCAAAATTAAAATATTTAATAAAACTAGTTTTTTACAATGCCAGCACCAGCTCGGAAAGATATTGTCACAGACCTAAGAAGAGCTGACGATAAAAACTCAGCAGGCTTTTCTTTTAAATATTTTTAGAGCCATACTTAAAGCCTGAATTAAATTTAAATTAAAACTTGAAACCTGACAGCGATCGCTTCAAACCCAGTGCATCATCATGTAAATATTTGGAAATTCTGTAAGATCTGCAAGCACACAAACGTTCCTAAACTTTTTAAATCTATTAAACGGTAACACTTGAACATTTTCGGGGAGCTTTTTCAATAAATTTAAACGTTGCCCCGTTAAAGAGTTACTCACCTAGGCTTGTAACAGGTAAATTTAGTTTCTGTTTGTTTCTGGTACTTATATTATGTATATCAACATCCTTAGTAAAATTATCAGAATTCTTACAAGTTTATCTCAGATATTCAAAAATATACTGACCAGCGTCCGTGAGTAGATTGATCTGCTTAAACTTATATCGTTAAGAATCTCTAAAGCTCGTGAATTTCGCTGATTGCATCGCTTCGCAAAATGTCGGCAGCGTTACTCTAGTGTTATAACATTTTCCTATAAAAGTAACTATAATAAACAAAGTGGGCAATAATTCGTCAGTAATATATCTTATTTTTTAACAGCAAATGTGACAGAACTAAGTTTACTTGTAATCCTGCTATATGAAGGCCCCATATTATTTTAGCCTCTACGGTGATCCAAGAACGCTTATCGAATCAACCACTTTCAACACTTTCCTCTTTAACAGCACATTAATTTGAACCTGTTTAACATATGTCGAGTTGCAGGTCTAATAATTTGTCATTTATTATTAAGTAACAGGTTGTTTACACTAAACCAATGAACTATTTGTGAGAGAGCCTTGTTTACATCTTCTTACAAACCTCGATGCCGTTTTAATTTACAAATCGAGGAGATACCTCCTCGATTTGTAAAAATAAAATTTGATAGAATGGTTTGCTGATGATACCATCAGCAAACCATTCTATCAAATTTTGTAATACTTTCACAAAAGTAGGCAGATCATTTATATAAATAAAGTAGAAAAATGGGCCTAAGATTGAACCTTGAGATACCCCGATATCGTTTGGAGGCCCAGACGATGTCTTCCCATATACTTCAACTATCTGAGTTCTATTAGATTAGTAAGAAATTAGAAGTTTGAGATCGTTGTTCTTAATGCCGTAGTGCTACAATTTAATGACAAATGTCTCGTGATGAACAAAGTCGAAGGCCTCAGATAAATCACAGAATACTCCAAAGATCATCCTCAGATTCGTCGGAGGCTTTAATTCACTCCCTTAAACATTTGCAACGTAAAAAACAAAACTATATTGTGGTTTGTAACGTTCTGTCAGGACCCTATCTACCAGCGCACTCGTGAACTGGTGGCACTCCGCGCGCAGCTGGAGGCGGCGGCGGCAGCAGCAGCAGGCGACCACGCGGCGCGCCAGCACCGCCTCGGACTGACGCCGCCGAGAGGCGCCAGCCCGCACCACGTGTGACGTGTACGTAACACATGATTAAGCTTCACTGATGGCATCACATCACATGCTGACTTTGAAGCCACCTCTACCACCTACCATCAGCCAAAATATTTGAAAGCAAATCAAGATCTAACAAAATAGATTAGGACGTCTCCTGAAATCAGTTTAAATTACTTTTTATTCTGTTCAAAGATTTCTTTCTTAATTTAAAATGTCATTAAATTTAAATAAAAATTTAGTGCAAAAATTAATATAATGATAATGAAATTTCTATTTGACACTTACATAGACTAAAAAAACGTATAATATATGAATATGTAAACATTAAGAAAGTTTTGTGTAAATGATATCAGTCAAATAACAATAACAAGAGTTACATTTTTTACATACTTTGTAGGATTTATATTTTCAAAAAATAACAGAAATTCGAATAATAACTATAAATGTATTTAATACATTCTTTTTTTTTTGAGTTATTAATCAATATTGTATGTAATTTTTCAGGCTCCAACTACCGACAATCAGAGGAATCAATTTTTTGGACTGCCCTGGCTTTTAAATTAAAATATATATTAATTTAATTGTATGGACTGACAAGTACATATACACAGATAATATATCTTTATATGTTAGTTTTATTTTATAAGTTTTATTAATATATAAAAAAACTTTTTTGTCATTATAATATAATTATAATTTAACTTTTAAGATTCCAACTGAGTATTATGATGGAATAGCATTTAGTTATTTAATAGTATTGTACAGTCCAATAACATTATAAAATAAGACCCTGTACTAAACAATAAGTTTATTATTTTTAATTATATACATTAATATATAATGATATATTTTAGTTGCAATATAACAATTATTTTAGATACAATATTGATTTTGTAATTATTACATAATATACAAAATAATAAATGTTAAATTGGATTAATTTCAGAACAGAATCTTTATTAGAATTGTGTAAATACTTCTAAGTTGAACAGATGCAGGTTCAATTTACATTGCAAGCTAAATTTACGTAGATCTCAAGATGGCTAACTACAAAAAAAATGCTTTTAGAACTCGCGATAACTTTGTTATTGTTAGGCGCTGTAATAGACGGATAAACTGCATTGGCCAGCAAAAAGTCATTGATGGACGAACATATAAACGTAGACATGAGTGTAGTTCTTATTCTTAAATAATTCGTGGAAATTAACTAGTAATAAGTAAAACTAAGTACGAAAAACAATAGTTTTTGACGCGCCAAAGTGTTATTTTTTTTTAAATAAACCTCTTACAACCGAACACCACAGCTTTCTATTTGCAAGCCAATTCGAAATATAAATAAAACCTTTAATAAGTTATCTCCTTGGTTGCATTATGTCGTATTAAAATATCGTTCCATTTTTAAATTACACGACAGATATGAGTTTTCATAGTAATTATTTGACCGGCAAAACACGACAGATGGATGTTCATATAAATTTTGCCGATTGATGCCTGTATTTGATCAATACAGCAATTGAGATTTATTTGGAAGGTTAAAAAAGTGCTCTAATTTCCAAGCATGTTAATATATATTTTTTTAAATTTCTTATGGTCATAAGTTCTTGTAGTTGAACTTACGTAAAAGTCATAAGTTCTTGTAATTTTGTTATTGTTGTTCAGATTCTTCTATCACACCGTAAGTAGGGAGTATTGTTTTCGCCACACACGTTGTTTATCAATTTAAAACATATTTTATATAATTTGGAAAAATTATAGTGTAAATATACAAATAAAAGTATTAGCAATAGGCTTGTTGTTTTATTTTGCAAATATTTACGTATTTTTAAGCTAACTATATGTGTTTGAACTTTGACATATTATTGATAACATGAGATACAGTTATCAGTGTTTATTACAATTTCTACTAAAACAGAGATGTCATTTAACTTGTATCCAACAGAGAAACAACATTTACCTAGTATTACAAAGCTTGAATATGTTGAAAGTAATTAGAGATAGGTGTATCAGAACAAAAGCAGCGAGTTATTTTAAAAACCACAACGGAAGCAGGTCGTATGCTAGCAATGAGGTGGTCACGTCAGCTGATATTGTTATAATAGGTAAGTTGGAAATAAATACTCGTTGCTAAAAAGGATGTAAAAGGTATTTCAATTATTAAATGATATTATTGAATTGAGCGAAACGAAGCTCTTTTCTACGGGCGAAACAGCAATTTTTGTGTGCCACTACTCCTAGACGGTTCGAAATAGAACTCTGAAATTTTGCATGTATAAAAAGCTATAGATCCCATAAGGCTGAACTTAATTTGAAAACGTTGTAATTGTAGATTTTAAAATATAATTAATAAATTGTCCCATAGGATTAATATGAGAATCCGAAGGTTCTATTGCACGCGTGAGTTACTAATCGCTGTATAGACGCGTGTGTCAACTTATTCAAGCTAAATGTTGAAAAATAGTTTGCTATAGTCACTCTTACCTGTAATCCTGTATTAAAGGTTGTGTATCGCTCAGCTCAAATCAGCCCTAATAAATATCTGATCAAAAAAGATTGCAAGTATTTAGAATTCTGGTCTATGATGTCTTTGTAGGTGGTGGTATAGCCGGTTGTAATACTCTGTATCAACTTTCTAAGAGAGGTGTGAACGCGGTGTTGCTGGAGAGAAACAAGATCACTAGCGGAACTACTTGGCATACTGCTGGTATATTATAACTAATGATATAGTATATATTCTCATAGAAACATTGTTACTAATATTTAGTTTTTAGTAATATTTTCATTAGAAATATTATTGATTAAATAAGAAAAACATTAATCTGTATTCGCAATACCAATTGAATTTAAAACAGTTTGCTGTAATTTGTTGTTATTTCTATTTGTCATTATTATTTAGAATGTATTATATCTCTATGTGACGTGACATGCGTAATAGTATGAACGGTTTTACTGATACGGATGTCAATAGGCTTGGTGTGGTCTCTCCGACCCAGTGATTTGGAAGTAAAACTCCTGCAAGATTCTAGAAAAGTTTACTCAGAATTGGAACAGGAGACAGGTGATTACGCAGGATGGATCAACAATGGTGGCATGTTTATATCTCGGAGCAAGGTACGGTGCTATTTAAAATTTAAATAATATTCATATAATCACAATTAATTAGGATTCTTTCTTAAGAAAAACGGCAGATATATATAAAATAAAAAATTGTTTTAGCGTCGCACAGAAGAATATTTAAGGTTACATACGTTAGGTAAAGCAATGGGTATACCAAGTGAAATATTAGATCCCAATGAAGCTCAGAAGAAGTTTCCGCTGTTGGACCCATCAGTATTTAAAATGGCGCTCTACTCACCTCTGGATGGCACAATAGATCCGGCTATGGCCTGCAATGCGCTCATTAAAGCGGCTTCTAAAAATGGTGGAAAGGTGATCTTGGTTCAAGTTGAAAGATTTTGGTTTTCTTATTATCCAGTACTGAATATCTTTCTTTAATAGATTTATGAAGACTGTCCAGTTGTGGATATTCATTATGCTCATAATTTATTGGGCAGCAAAGAGGTCACTGGAGTTCATACGGAAAAGGGATTTATTAAGACCAAATGTGTTGTGAACTGCGGAGGTAAATTATTTTATTGTTATTCAAAAATATCATTGCGTTTGTGATATTCAACAAATGTCTATATATTTTAGGAGTTTGGGGACCACGAATCGCCAGATTTGCGGGAGTGCCATCTTTGCCAATAGTACCTTTCAAACACGCGTACGTAGTCTCTGATGCTATCCCTGAGGTTCGCGGCTGCCCAAATATCAGGGACCATGATGTTAACTTGTATTTCAAGATACAGGGCGAGACCTGTAATATTGGTGGATACGAAAACAATCCTATTATGTTAGATCAGGTTAGTCGGCTAGTTTTAGTTGTCTCGATTGATTGTACGTTAAAATAAAATAGACAAATCTAGGTTTCAGATAGTCAAAGTTTTCATTTATATGAGTTAGACTGGGATATTTTCGGCGTGCACATGAATAGTGCGGCCTCGCTTTGTCCAAAACTGGGCAAAGTTGGAATCAAGAGCACAGTTTGTGGTCCCGAGTCATTTACACCCGACCATAAACCCTTGTTGGGAGAGGACTGTAATGTGTTTGGTAAGTTTATGAGCTTATTATTTTATTGAACAAAAGTTACTGGAAATTAATCGTATATTTATATAACATTTAGGTTTATATCATAATTGCGGGTACAATTCCTCTGGAATGATGTTTTCTGCTGGAACTGCCATACAGCTAGCAGAGTGGATTATTAGTGGAAGGTAAGACTTAAGTACATTTGACATCTATGAATGTTCTAGATACACTAACATTATGACCACTTAATTCTATATTATTTAAATAAAATTAACATTTTTATAGACCATTTCTAACATATAAAATTCCTTCAAACCTATAAAAAAATATTGTTTCTGTATTTCTGTAAATTGTGTTAAACTAGATACTTATGAAAACAAATTTTGTTAAACTATATACTTATAAAAACGACATTTTTTCTAGCTTTAAACTTTTTATTGCTAGTAAACTATAATAAAACTTGCTCAGAATATTAATTTAATATTAACCGTAGGTTATCGTGTTTATTGTGAACCAAAACTGTGTAAAGTCTAATTATTAATTATTATAAATGCAGGTTATCTAAGTCCAATAATTAGTTTTATCCATTATTAACAGGTCCATATTCACTATATAAAACCATTAGCAATTTGAAGTTCTGTTTGTTTGTTCCTATGTATGTAATTACAGATTGTTTGTTAGATAAATGACGTCAGCAAGATATTTTTAGAATATATATTCATATTGTTATGATCTTAAAAGCGTCACATTTTATTTCATTTCAAAGTTTCATGTGTTTTCGTTATCGGTTTATTTTACAATTAACTAATCTCTTGCTTATTAAAATAATATAAACAAATGCTGTATGTAGACCGTATGTATCACAATTTAAATATCTGATTAGATCAGGACGTGCCACGCCTTCGTTATTTAATTCAATGCAATAACTACTGCATGTACAGAGTTACATGTGCCATGTTTTTTGTCAAGTTGGTCATGTCCCTTATATGAACCCTGAATCTGAGGCGTCCCTGAAATGCGTATAAGCAAAAAGAGTTTGACATTTCAAGGTCGCATTGGTTGCAACATATGTCATGATTCAACTTCTTGGAATACCAGAGGTAAAATGTAAAGAAGTATACAAATACCTTATATTATGGAATGGCTATAATATTAATTTTCTACCTATTACTTGCCAAAGATTTTTGAAAAAAAAATAAACATACCCTTTGAACTGTGTTTGATAATTATATATTTTCTATTGTTTTTTTAAAGTCGAGTTCGCAAAGAAAAAAAATTTTTTTTTTTAATCTATCCAACACTTTTTCCTTCGTATTCTGTTATTTTTATCTTTTGTATAACTACTATAAATTTTGTATAAGATAACTCTCGAAAGGTATATTTAAGGTTCCGGTAAGGCTTCTGGGTAAAGTTTATATTTAGGTAGTCGGAATATGTTCACTAGACATTATTTTGTCGTAAATTCTTCAGTTTTGTAATTTTGGTGGCATCTATGATAATGAGAGCATTTCGAATACTTTTATCCAAAATTTCGATAATTAATATCTTTGGTGTTTTGTTTTGATAGACTCAGTTCTTTTACCGAAAATTATTCGTACCTAGTTTGTTCCGATATTTTTTTTAAATTTAGACATTATTTCAAAAACTTTGTTAAACTAGTTTATTGAATTTAAATTTGTGTTATACAGTATAAGTAATAGTAGCCATAATTTGCTCAATAGAGGCTAAAAAAAACCTTTTCCTTTATTTGAACAAAATAAAAAAATTTCATTGGTCATTTTCATCGGCTGGTTTAAAATCAGCCTTTTTAAATCCATAGTTAATAGATTTAGGTGTTTTTAGACGATTAGTTAAAAAATACACTTTTGTTATAAACAATTTGATCAATCCCTTCGTTAGTGGTTTTCTGGTAGGGGGGGGGGGCATAATACTGGTGCATAATTCAATTTGCAAGGACAAGGAAACTGAACTGGTTATTAAACGATTCGAGGGAGACTCGTTAATTGTGATTCTAGCTTTCGTTTTTTTGTTGTTGTTTTGCTGCTTATAATTTCGAGGAACGGCTACTGTCTCGAAATTATGTCTAAAAATATACTACTCCTTTATAAGCAATCCTGCATTTTTTATAAAGCAATTGATGTGCCTTTAACAAAAAAGTAACGTTAATTAACCTTAACAATCTTGTTCCAGACCTCACTACAACATGTTCACATTCGACATAGCTCGTTTTACACACGGCCAGCTGTCTCGGCCTCACTGGGTGCGGGAGAGCAGCCACGAGTCATACGTCAAAAACTATAGCATAGTGTTCCCCCACGACGAGCCGCTGGGTGGGCGGGACGCCAGCCACGACGCCCTGCATCAGGAGCTCATCGACGCCGGCGCTGTCATGCAGGCGCGGGCGGGCTGGGAGCGACCTGGCTTCTTTGTGCCCGGGGAGAAGGTGCTGCGATAACATGTTAAATATAACCGAGTTATGATTCAGGCCATACCTTTTATACGACAAAAGTGCTTTTTACTAATAAGAGTATTTTTATGAAATTTATTCAAACTACAAAATTAATTTGACGTAGAGTGTAATGAGTCCAAATGCTTTGGACTGAGACAGACATAGAGATAGCACATAGTTTGAGTATTTATATAAATAATATTCTAGGTCAGAGTCCAGCAATACGACTGGGGTGGCGTGAATGAGTACCCAAGGAACTTGGACCAGAGATATGAAGATCTTCTGAAAGGAGATTATACGTTTGGATTTTCAAAACATCATGATATCGTTAGTATAAACATATTATACCTTTAATGAATGAAATGACGGATTTTTTTTAATATATGTTTACTCTAGATCGGGTCAGAAGCATTGGCCTGCAGGAACGCAGCGGCGCTGTTTAATATGTCCTACTATGGAAAGTTTTACTTGACGGGGCCAGATGCTCAAAGAACTGCCGAGCTGGCATTTACTGCTGACTTAAACAAAAAAAGTGATAGGTAATGTGCAACAAAATAGAATTTTAACTTGTTTTAGTTTTTTGTTTCATTATATATTTACAAAATGTATACCTCATAAAATAAATACACATTTCAGTGTGATGTACACACTTGCGTTGAACGAGAAAGGCGGGGTGGAAGCTGATCTAACGGTCACCGTGCTCGATGAAGGAAGCGGACAGCTACACGAACCGATATTTAAAGTAAGAGAGTGAAATAAAAAAAAACTGTTTGTCTAAACACATGTACAATAAAGACGTATGTGATACAAATATCGTAACATTTTCAAATTAAATAAATACATTTTTTCTTTTTGTAAAATGTGAATATTGAACAATAAAATACGTACGTAATATAAATATATCGGGAATTAATCGCGTGAATATTTTTTTAACGTACGATACCTCGATCGTGGTCACGGACCGACTGTCGACTGTCGATAAATTTATATTATGTGAAAAAATCGTGAAAATTTAAAGGCAATAATATACGTACGGTCCAGGGTCGCGCCTACTACGTAGTGACAAGCGGCTTCAGCGCGAACCACACGGCCGCCATCATCCGCCGCGTCATCTACAAGCACAAACTGCGAGCCAACCTCACAGACGTCAGCAAACAACTCTGCATCCTCGCGATAAACGGACCCAACAGGTGATAACGACCGTACAGTACTATCGTATCTGATGTATATTAAAATATGAATTATCGAAATCGATCGTCGTGCCGTTAATTCCAGCCAGCGCATTCTCCAGCGCTACACGGACGCGGGTCTCTCCAACGACGCCTTCCCGCTGTACTCGCACCGCAGCATCAAGGTGTCCAGGGGCCCGTACTCGCGGGACAGCAAGGCCTACACGTGCCGCGCGCTGCGCGTGTCGTGGGCGGGCGAGCTGGGCTGGGAGCTGCACGTGCCGTCCTCGCACGCCGTGCACGTGCAGCGCGCGCTCGCGCAGCACGAGGGACTCACCGCCGCGGGCTGGCGGGCGCTCACCGCACTCAGTGCCGAGAAAGGTCGGGGTGCGAGAGGAGGAGCCCCTCTTCGGTCGTCGATATTTATCTAAACTTTTTTAATATCTTTTAGGTTTCCATCTGTGGAACGCGGATTTGAGAACGGACGATAATCCAGTGGAGTCGAACCTCGCCTTCGCCTGTCGGAAGGATGGCGAATATATCGGTAATGAGTGGGTAACGAGAGCGAGACGAAACGGGGTGACGAAGAAGTATGCCTATTTCACTCTCGACGATAAGGTGAGCCGCGATCTTCGATATTAAATATTCATATATGTGTCGCATTTCTAATTTTCTCGTTTTATTAGGTTGCACTATTGGGACAGGAAGCCATATTTAGGAATGGCGAACCCGTCGGTTACCTGAGGAGAGGAGATTATGCCTTCTTCCTCGACAAACCCATAGGGATAGGATATGTCTCCAATAAAGGTTCCGTGGTGACTAATAATTTCCTAAAAGATGGTCAATATGAGATCGAAGTTATGGGTAAAAGATATAAAGCTAATCTTCACCCGAGGTCGCCGTTTGATCCAAAAGGTCAAAGATTGCTCGGGAATTACGGAGAAATGGGTTTGGACGAAAACACATACGAACCTCACGCTGGCCAAAATGAAAGGGCGGGCGGTAGCGAATGATTTCTCTCGATCTCGTTGTTAGTGTAATAGAAGCCTATTATTAGTAATTTTAAGTTTAAGTAAAAATTATAATTAAACATTACTGGTTAATTACAAATTTTTGCAAAATATTTCACTATTTTATTTTGTTTAAAGTGAATGTGAATCAATAAAGTTAAAACATTCTAAGTTATAATTATATACATGTATTTTGTACCTTTTTAAGAATATGATAATAAAATATTTTTAACAATCTTTTATTTATTTCATTTTCCAAAACTAACAACAATAATAAAACCTATAAATTGTATCCCTATAAGCTTCTCAGTACTACAAGGTGAGCGTTTGTTGTAACACGTCAATTGGCTAAAAAATATACTTTAGTACTGCTTCCTTAAAGACTTACGAATGATTACAGATAGAGATTGTATGTACACTTACTAATTAATATAATAATTATACCTTTAATAATGATGTTTTCGAAAGGAAAGGATTTTTTTCTTCATTCCAAACTATTATTCGCATAATCTTGGAGTTCAAGCTATTAAAAAAATAAAGAAGTGTTTTGACAATCGAAACTTGTCGTTGTCATTGCCAAGTTTCATGTCAACAAAATATAACTTAAAAGTACTATATTTTAAAGAAATGAATTGAATAGAACTAATTTAAAAGATCAACGTTTATAATAGTCATTTAGTTGAATATTTGAAATACTATTAGCAGACCGACTGACTACTTCGATGATAAACTATACATATTGTGTTACGATTGATGAATATTGGACAAATAATTAATGATTCAAATTGGGTTTAATCTTAATAATATTAACATAAAATGTCAGTCACCTTACACACTGATGTTGGAGATATAAAAATTGAACTGTTTTGTGAACAATGTCCCAAGGCTTGTGAAAACTTTTTAGCTCTATGTGCTAGTGACTACTACAATGGGTGTCTTTTTCATAGAAATATTAAGGTATTTCACATAATTACTTAACATTATTATATAAATAGGATAATTAAAATGTGTATTCAGATATATTTTTATTAACATTGAATGTTTACTAAATAGTTTACTGGTATTTTCTTCAAATTCATTATTAACCTCAAAATTATATTTTTCACAGGGTTTTATAGTACAAACTGGTGACCCAACAGGAACAGGAAAAGGAGGCACATCTATTTGGGGCAAAAAATTTGATGACGAGTTCAAAGAAGAATTGAAGGTAGTTTCTACATGAATTAATATATTAAATTTGAGAATGGACATATTTACTCACTTATTTTGTTTTAATTTTTAGCATAATGCAAGAGGTATAGTGAGCATGGCTAACAATGGTCCTAATACAAATGGAAGTCAATTTTTCTTTACCTACGGAGAACAACCACATTTAGATCTGAAATATACAATGTTTGGAAGGTTACTATTTTTAATTAATTAAATTTAAAATAGACTATCATTATACTTATTTTATTTTCAGGCAATATTTTTATAGATATCAAAATGTTTTTAATTCTATCAACAACGTTTCAGAGTTATTGATGGATTTGAAGCCCTTGATGATTTAGAAAAAATGGCGGTTAATCCAAAAACATTCAAACCATTAACAGAAGCCAGAATAACATCTGTCACTGTTCATGCAAACCCTCTTGCCGGTTAGATAAAATAAAAATATGATAACATTTACATTCTTTTTATTTTAAACACATCACAGGGTGTCATCAACATTATTGCTTTTAAAACATTTATCAGATTCATAAACAATTTTCCTATAAAATATTTGGTAACAGTAAAGGATATACTAAAATAATATGATCATTTTTCATTTTACTTCATTAAATTTTCTTACAATACAAAACAGTAGTATGATGTTTGTGCAGAGAATGTTACAAATGTGAAAAATCACCAAATAACAAAATTGTCTCATAAATATGCAATCAACAATAGTAAGAGCATCATATTTATGCTAGTTTCAATATTAGATAATTGCTACTTGAGTGTTCTAAATTGTCTAAGTACACAAACTGGAGGTGTTTAATTAAATATGTGACTATTTAACAATATAATTATTACAAATACTGATTTAATAAATATATTTGGATGCTTGAATTCTTAAATTTAATTAACCAATGATTATTGTTAGATTTGACGACATTATTTCAATGTCAAGTCTCAATTCTCAGGTCTCCATGTCGTAAAAATTATCTTCTAGAGGAAAATCAGGTACATTCTCCTTCTTAATTTCAGTATTCATAATTTTATTTTCAAAATTTTCTGTAAAATGAGATTTAATGTGTGCAACAAGGTCTGGCTTTCTCTCGAATGTTGCTCCACATTCTATACAAGGCATATTCACAACCAGGCATTCGTGAGTTTGCTCATGTTTGTTAAGTTTATCTTTTCTCGTAAACTTTTTATCACACTGACTACAACTAAATGGCTTCATACCGGAATGCACTGCAACATGTCGGTCAAGCTCTCGTTTCCGTGGGAACTTCTTAAAACATATTTTACACTGGAAAACTCTTGATCCAATATGAGCAATAGACACATGTGTTTTGTATGCATCTAATGAAGAGAATCTCTTGGGACATTGATGACATTTTATATTTTTGGGTTTGTTTTTATTTGGTGATACCATTTTAGCCTTTGGTGGTGAATTATGATGGGATTTGCCTGAAGTGGATGGGTTTTTTTGAATTTGATTTAAAAAAGTACTGTCCCCAGCAATATGATCTGGAACTCTTGGTAGGTCATAATCATTTGCATTATCAACATTCTGAGGGGGTGATGTCATTAAGTTACTAAAGGGATTTACATTTACAACCATATCATGAGTGTCATCATTGTCATAATCTCTATGTTCTGGACTAACAGGACCATGTCGAACTTCATGTTTAAGCAATTTATCTCTTCGACCAAATGTAAGAGGGCATTTTCTGCATGCATAAGGTTTAACACCAGAGTGAACTAAGACATGCCTTTGTAAATCACCTTTTGCAACAAAACTACGAGGACATAAGGGACATACATGAGGCTTATGACCAGCATGTATCCTTAAATGCTTGCTTAAATTTGTATTTCTAGAAAAACTCTTAAGGCAGTAATGGCATTGAAAAGGTCGGATGCCTGTATGTACTATAGAATGTTTTCTCAGATCGGATCTCCGACCAAAACATTTATCACATTCAGGGCAATGATAGGGTTTATCATTACCATGTACTTGTTTTGTGTGTGCCACATATTGACTGCGCTCCGAAAACACTAAGCTGCACTCCACACATTTATAAGGAAGATTTGGGTCATGAAATTCTTGCTCATGTTTTTTACATTTCTCTTGAGATATAAATGCTTGATCACAATATTGACACATAAAAACATTTTTATAAAAGGATTCTGTAGCTGTTTCTCCATCAGCTGTGTTATCTCTTTCACCTGTGTCTATCTCTGTTTGGTCTACATTCTCGGATTCTTCTGATGAATCATAATCTAGGCTAGGATCTACAACCATCACAACACTATCCTCGACAATGTATTCTTCAGGTTTGGGTTTCAATGTTTCTTGAGGGTTATTAAAGTTGTAATTGCTTAATTCAGATGAATTTGAATTGTCTAACTCATTTACACGATTAGTTATCTGTCTCAATCTTGCCTCACTCTCTATGCATTGTGATCTAAACTTACAACATTTATTAACCTTAAACAAGCATTTGTAGCATATTCTAGATGGCAGTCCATCATTGGGATCAATCTGTAGAAGAATATAAAACAAAAGTCTTAAACTTATGAAAAACATAATGGTAAGCTATGTTATATACAATGAACCAAAATAAGTAAATATAATTGAGCAAAAGACGTTTAATTTATATATACATGACTGTATAATAATAAAAATAAATTACCTGTACTTCTAAACATTCAGCGATTTTCGAGGTTAGTGATATATTCTCGTCATCATCGGAGGTAGCTTCAAATATCGGAATAGTAAGGCCACTTTTGCACAAACAGAGACGACAAAGCGCGTGAAAATTGGCTATTATAAATGAATCATCCATTTTGAACTTAATATTATGACAACAAATTGTTTCATTACTTTCCTTCACTTTTCTTACAGATTTTTAAAAAGGATTTTTATTGTAATCGTTTCTCATTTGTTTGGAACATTTCAAAATCCCTATAATAACGCCATATTACATTAACGAACAAAGCCTCGGCAGCTAGGGCCCTTGTCGCGACTACGCAGTCGTTCGATCCGAGTCAACTGGGGCGATGTTGGCGCTCGGCAGGGCTGCGCTAAAGGAACACCCCGACGTCTTTACCTGTCTTCTTAATAAACATATCATATTAAACAAATGACGTGGATAAAAGTCTGGATTCATTCCGTTAAAAATATAACAAAGTAATTTGAATTTTATTCCACAATAGGAGAGATATGACAAATTTTAAATTTGAATTTAAAGTTGTAATAAAAACCGCGCTACATCACCGAAAAACATAGATGTTTTCTCTTCCTTACCAAGTTTAGTTAGTTTTAGCTATTGCTTATTGGTTAACATTTTGTTTGACGAATCCAGTGACGGCAAAAGGAAATACGATTCGTAGAGAATGTTATTGTTTATAGATGACAAGTATTTAACCAATCAGCGATTTTCTGCCATTGTTACAGAACATTGTTTAATTAGTTTTTTTAAACTTTTCACCTACATAATATATTTTCTGATTGAATGAATATATGCTCGATATAACAAGTAACTTGATATTCAATTTTATATTACAATATTTTTTTAAATAATTACTTACTAATAGAAACCTAAAAGCATTATACAATAGATCATTGCTTTGGTAGTAAATACAGGGCGAAGTTTAAATTTTGGAATAACATTAATGAAAAAAGATCGCATATGAAGAAGTAGGTACAAATTTTAATTAAAAGTATGAATAAATTGTATTTTAAATTGTTTTAGAATAAATAAAAGCATATTTGTTAAAGCATAATTTAATTAACATAACTGACTACTATAGTATAAAATATTAATTTCAAATATATATGTGATATCACATAAGAAATTTCCTAGTTTCAAAAATATGTAAACATTTAACGACGTTTTCACTATAAATGAAATCAAGTAAACAAGTCCTTAAATAATATTTTAAAAAGCTAATAAACGTAAGAACTCCTTTATTAGGTGCAATCAGTAACCTCATATTCGTCGACACAACTTTCTGAAACTGTATCAAATGCAAGGCCAGCGTCACAACTGAGTAGTCGAGGGTGTCCTCTTTGACATGCAATATACTTTTTGCAACTCTTATTATATCTGAAAAGGCAATTCAGAAAGATATAGTCTATATGAAGAATAAATAGTTTTCTAGTTATACTGATGTTACAAATTAAATTAAATTTAATACCCGTATTTATAGATGCTATGAATAGGTTGACCGTCCTCATTGAGTTCTGGTGGTGGACAGGTAAATCCTTTGAATACTGGAAATTTTTTTTTACATTGTATAATTTGTAGGTATTTATAACATGTATTATAGCAATATGTTTCGAAAGGCAACATTCTGAATTATATCTTCAGGTTTGTTTATAAATAATACATTATAATCTATATTTACCACCAGGAATACAGTCAGGCACGTTGGATGGCCAATCACAACTGCTTGTGGCTACACTGAAGGCAAGCCCTGCTGGGCACGACATCACTGTGGCCAGGCCTTCTTGACACATGATGTATTTGTCACAGCTTCCATCTTGCATAGAGAAGTAGCCATAACGACGAGGGCATTCAGACGTAGGATCAGCTTTTCCTTTTGAAACGTTTAGTCATATATCATGCATACAAAAATCAATAAATTAAAATAAATAAATAAACATTGTTTTACGATATAGAGTACAACGGTATACATACTAAGGGCAGAGTTGCTCTCGCATTTAACTTCTGACGGGTAAGCACACGGAAATTCTGGGTATTTTGCTGCAGGATTAAAATGGAGTCCATCTGGACATGTGGTTTGGATAGGGTAGCCCGACTGTAAAAAAAATATTATCAGAAATATATTGATTACTGTAGATACATATTATTTAAATAAATTTTACCTTGCATTCAATGAAGTCATCGCATTGATTAGAAATTGAATAGTAGCTATCTTCATTTTTACATTTGAAGTTGTTCAGATCATATACTTTATTCTTTGCCACGGTGGAGGGTTTCGCTGTGGTAGTAGTAGTGTAGCGAGTTGTAGGTTTTGTTGTTATGTCGTTATATCGGTAGTTATTTGTGTAACGGACAGGTTGTGTCACAGGAGCCTGGTCCGTAGTAGTTGTGGGTCGTGTGAATTGATATGATTGAGTAGTAGGAACAGTTGTAGGAACAGTTTTAGGCGTCCAAGAATGTTCATAGTTTTCTTTGTGGTTGTTGTTTTGGTAAATGTTCTGAATAAACTCGTCAAAACCATTGGTACTAGGCAGAATTTCAGTTATTTTAGCGTGTCCATTTGTATATTCTACTGGAGGAGCTGATGTGAAACCATCATCATTTATTTTGGTTGTTGTTGCTACGGTATATCTTTCTGGTTCCCTTGTAGACGGTGAAGATCCTTCGTAGTGGCTTACTTTACCATTGTCAGGGCGGTATACAGGATAAATCTGAGCGTTGTCATCATAAAATGTTGATGGAATGTTACTAGTTTTCTCATATCCATTTGTATATTCTACCGGAGGCTGAGAAGTAAAACCATTATCATACTCTTCCTGCAATGCGAGTATGGGTGTTGCCGTTACGATGTATTCATCAGGTTCTTTTGTACCCATTGTAATAACTTTAGGAGTCGTCGTTGATGGTAACTGAGAATCGTTAGTAATATTATATTCGTCGTTATAACTAATCTGATACATAGAGTTATAATGATAAGTAGTTGCCGGTGCTGTTTCAGTTGTTGATATTATTTTAAACGGAATTGGAGTCTTTTTCGTGAGATATACACTGTCATATTTGTTAAATTCGTCAACAAAAGGTACATGTGTTGATGGATCTACTGTGAATCTTACAGATTCTGTTGTTGAGGAAGGTAATCCTGTATTTGGTGCAATTGTTGTTGAAGTCGATTTTGAATAGTCTCCAGGAACTGACAGAGGTCCAATATTACTTGTTGGTATATTGTGAGACATATATGGCGGGAAACGAGACCTTGAATCAAAATTTGGAGCTCTTGTTGGTATAAAATTGACTCTGGGAGTTGTTGAAGGTGCCGGTGTCGATTTTATCTCAGTTATAGGTGCATCTAGATGAAGTGGTGCTTGTGTTGGAAAACCAGTTTCTAAATTATTGGTCAAAGATTCGTTATATTTTATATGATTGTTAATAAAAGGGACTTCTGTTGTCGTCGTTGAGGTTGACGAGGTTGACTGTTTTTCAGTAGTTGTTGTCGTTTGTTCGGTAACTCGTTTAGTTATTTTTTCAGTCGTTGATGGTATTTTCGCTGTCGTTGTTTTCATTGAATCTGAAGGAATTTGCTCATTATTATTAGTTAGTTTGGGTGAATATCTTCCTCTTGAATCAAAATTATTCGGGTCCTTATATTGTGCATGATTATCAACAAAGGGTACTCTCGTCGATGTTGTCGTTGTCGTTGTTTTCATTGAATCTGAAGGAATTTGCTCATTATTATTAGTTAGTTTGGGTGAATATCTTCCTCTTGAATCAAAATTATTCGGGTCCTTATATTGAGCATGATTATCAACAAGGGGTACTCTTGTCGATGTTGTCGTTGTCGTTGTTTTCATTGAATCTGAGGGTATTTCCTCATTATTATGAGTTAGTTTGGGTGAATATCTTCCTCTTGAATCAAAATTATTCGGGTCCTTATATTGAGCATGATTATCAACAAACGGTACTCTTGTCGATGGTGTACTGGTGTACCCCTCAGATTCTGTCGTAGATGATACCACTGAAACCACTGGAGAGTTATAGTCGGGTTTTATAGTTATTAATTCAGTTGAGGTAGTTGCTGCTGGTGTAGATATTTCTGTGGGTCTAGGCCCAAACACTGGCCGGGCCCAAACGCGCCCACGTGGTACAAATCTTGGCACAGAAATCACAGGAGCTGCTGAGGATGACCTCTCAGCTGCAATTGTAGGCAATTCCGTTCTTGCTCTTGGAGAATCTGTTACATGTTCAGCTACTTTCTCAGTGGGCATAGGAGTATCTGGAACTGGAGCCATTGTGGGTCTGTCCCAAGGTCTTGGCCTGCGAAAATCAGGTCGGGAAAAAAAACCAAACCTACCACCGCCCTGTGCATTTGCTAAAAAGGAAACATAATATAAGGATATTTATTTTTCCAAAAAATAAACATTCTCAAGCAAGCATAAAAGTAAGATTTAGTTTACTCACCAAGCAGCAGCAGAGGTGGAAATAAGAGTAGAATTTTTGCCACAATCATAATTACAAAAACCCAGCTCTCGACTGATGTATGTCGTTTGGTGCACTGACTTAAAACCATCAATAAACTATTTTTATATTAGGAGTCTTATCATATTTTACGGATAAAATTAGGTATTCAATAAAATTGTCCATCAGTAAATTAAACATTGAATTAGTAAATGCAATGTGGTTTGTCTGTCATTTCTATAACTAATGAGAACTGCGGTCGGTAAGAAATGGCTGTGTTATAGAACTTTAATTAATTAGAAAACAATTAAATATCAATATTTTCTTCATATTATACTAAGAAAAGACAATATTGGATCGTGTCTGAAAACTTGTGAATGATACGATTATTTCAGCCATTTTATAAATACGACCGATTGTCTATAGAATTCTAAATTCATAGGGGTTGGTCAGTGCGGTCGCAGGTTCGAGTTCGTATTCATTTATGAAAAATATAATAATTAATATGTTATTTCAATATTACTTCCACAGATCATAAACTATTATTCTATCTTCGTAAATTTTTTAGTCTATTTCTGTATATAATATAAGATTTTTTTGTGAAAACTTAAGTTATAATAATGTGACCCTGCATGGTGTCAGTTTGGCTTTGTTTAAATGATAAATTTAGTATATATTAAACTAAGAAACTCCTTAATTATTATAGTTACATTTTTGCAATATATGTGTACTTGGTTTTGATGTTAAGTATGACTAGTCTAAGACATCGCACATTTATCTGCCTTCTTATTTACTCTAGATTTGACGTAACAATAAATTCCCTTTTTTTCTTGTTAATCAAACTATATGGTATTAATAAAAGCTTACAATAGATAGTTTTTTGTTACGATTATGTATTATTTAAAACTATGTTTCAAATATTTTTATCAAGACGTAATATATTTATGTATGTATAAGCAACATCAATAAAAAATAATTATCTAATCATTGTTTTAGATGTTAAATTGAATATTATTTTTAAACAAACTATCGATAACTATTAATATGATTTTAATAAGTCTCATTATAACAAGTCATTTAATTTAACTGTATCATGTTTTTTACACAATACCTGTCTTCGACAGTAGCTGTATAAAGAACAGTAAAATAAACAAAGGTTTTTTTATTTATACATAAAGGAACATTAAATGTTAATTATTAAGTAATATTTAAAAATAATAGCTGAATTTTCTAATATATTATTTATTGTGTGGTATTGTCTTTCGCTGCGCAGGGTACTGTGTCTGCAGTCTCACAGCGTCCGGTTTGAGAGTCGAAGGCGTATCCTATGTCACAGGATAGCAGACGAGCTTGTCCGTTCTTACAGGAGAAGAATGTGTAGCAGGCATCGTTATACCTGTATAAAAAATTATATTATATTATACGTAATTATATTAAATTATATTATAAATATACATTTAATGTTAATTGTAAGGAATTAAGTCAGTTTAATGTCGTTTTTGTGTTAGCAAATTAATTTGTTGAAAATGAGGAAAACTTATAATTCCTATACAAGACAGGAATGCGCCTCATATTATAAAAGAGATCAAATGCATATTTTATTTAATATACATTATTCACCAGTGTATCTGTGATAAGATATGTATATACGTATGTACCGATTACGTAAACAAAACTATCACCAAAGTGGAAAACGGTATGCGAAAGAGAAAGTACATATGAGTTAAAAGCTTGTAAGTCTCCATATGTAAATAGGATAATAAAAACTAGTACTTGTGATTGGTCACGATAGGGTTGCCGCTGACATCAACAGAGCCCGGAGGACAGGAGAAGCCAAGGTAGTCTGAAATAAAAATAATATTAGACTTTACGCTACATAAATTAATATAATAAAATCATAGTTCAAGTTATTTCTTTAAAATCACTGTAAGTAAAAGACAGATACCAACACAGATCCAACAACATAATCGACAATATGTATTATATCTATGTTGGCCTGAAACAGAGATCCTGCAAATATGCTCTTTTGTAAGCGAAATGTTTACCGTTAGCACTGCAGGAGGAGACTTGGTCAGGCCAGTCACATTTAGCGGTAACAGAGTTGAACGCCAGCCCAGTAGGGCATGACATGTCGATAGCCTTCCCTGCGTTACACACCCTGTACCTTCCACAGTCTTGCTTAGCCGCTGCCGGGGACGGAAAGTAACCATTCCGTCTAGGACATTCAGCTGTTGGCTGCGGGATATCTGGGAATAGATAGCAGTTTAAATATATTATATAAGTTCTTTAGTGTTTAACATTGTATTTAAATAATAATATGGCAATACTTGAATGCGCTCGTCCGCTGCAGGGCACGTCTTCTGGATAAGCACAGGGGAAATGAGGGTATTTTATTTTAGGGTTGAAATTCAGTCCATCAGGACAAGACACGTGAGATGGATTTTGTTTCTGTTGAATAATAATGTATGAGTTATGAATATACCGAAGATTATAAAAAAAAAAAAATTAATTATGATTACTTGGCACAGTATATACGAATCGCAGCTCTGAGGATCGGCTTTGTAACTGTCTTTGACATTGTTGCAAATATCAGACCCAGAATTACTAGCTAAAGCTGAAAGATATGAAAGTTATGTGTGTTTAAATATAATTAATCTCACTTATATTTTATTAAATTTACCAAAAACCATCAAAAACTCACTCTTAGCGACCAGTACAAAGATTGAACAGAGAAATAAGTACATTTTATTAAAATATCTAAGACAAGCTGTGTTTACTTTGTAAGAAACTTTTAAATAATACTGTAACTGTATTTTTGAACTGGTTTTATACAAAATAACCTAATAACTTAAATGGTTATTTAACTGTTACCTGATGTATTATTTCGTAAAAATCTAATTAAAGAGAAAGATTAATATTGTTATCAAAGTAATTAAGTAAAAGAGTATGGTTATTTTTGATAAGATGTGGTTTCATTTTAAAGATAAAAGCTGTTTATGAACAAGTGTCATTAACGACACAAATTTTTTTGGTAACAAATTTCATTAAATTGAAGAACGTAACTAAGCTTTAATTACAATATTATTTATTAGTCCTAAGATAATTGATAGAATAATTTGATATACTGTGTGATGTTCTGTAGTTAAAATTGACGAAAATCTATTTCTTTCCTTCGTTATTTTTAGTTTAGCATTAAAAAGTCACTTCAAGAAAGTGTTACCTATTTTTATTTTTGAGTAGATTAGGTACTTTGAAGTTTGTAGTTTAATAATAATTTCACACTATAAAGAAAAAAGTTTATAAAAAATACAAAACACTAGTTATTTATATAAGTGATATATTTGTTTTTTTTTTTATTGATTTTGGAATTTATATTTGCATACAACAGCTAATATACATATATATATTATCTTTATAGTTCGTAATGCTTTTAAACGTAACATTTTTTAGTTTTTATTTTTGACATTAATGTCTAAACTAAATACTATTATATTATAGACTATTCGGTCCATATTTTGATATTTTTGTACCGACTGTTATATATGATGATGTTTTATTATCGCATCATGGGATAAAATACATCACTTTTCAATTACACTTATATTAGGGTTTATTTTAAAAAACGTTTTTATTGACAGTAAATTCTTTATTTTCAAAAATTAAAATCACATTAAGTTTTTATTTAAAAATAATGTTATGTACAATTAATATTGAGTGTGCGTTTAATATACAATACAAATATATTTTTTATTGTAAATTACACAATATGCTTATCTAATAAATTTATTGAGCCAAGGCTGCTTTAGCGCAAGGAACGAGGTCCTCGTCAATGCAGCGACCGCTGACAGCATCAAAAGCGAATCCAGGGTCACAGGAGAGCAGACGAGCTTTCCCAGAATTGCACGTGTAGAAAGCGAAGCAGTTATCTGCATATCTACATTAGAAAAAATTCATCAATCAGAACATAGGTTTGTATATCATATAAGTGAATAAAACGAAATAGAAAAAGGAGATGTCCTTACTTGTGGGTCGTGATGATAGGGTATCCATCTTCATCAAATGTGGCTGGGGGACACTCGTAGCTAAGGAAGGCTGGAAGAAAATTCATAAATAAGAAACATGTTTTTAATATTTTGCCACGTACTTTAAAACGAATAGTAGACTCACAGGAAGATTTGCAAGATGGAACATTTTCAGGCCAGTCACAACGATCACTTTCAGGACTGAATGCTAGTCCCATAGGGCAGTACATCTCAAAAGCGCGTCCAGCCACACACATGCGGTAGTGCCCGCAGTCATCAGCTAAAGCCAAGGGTGATGAGAAGAAACCAAATTGACGAGGACAGTCAGGAGTTGGTTGCGGTGCCCCTGCAAAATAAAAGTTTATAGGTTTAGCCTTTGGCAATATTTGAATTCTTATTAAATGAAGAATAAATATTCTTCTTGTACGTACTTAGGGTATTCCTGCCTTTGCAAGGTACATCAGCGGGGTAGCCACAGGGGTATTCCGGCCATTTTGCGGCGTCATTGTAATGAAGACCATCAGGACATTCTCTGTCAATAGCATGATAATCCTGCAAGGATAAAGTCGATATTGAGTATTAAGAAGAAATTGCACAGTGGATTAAATTAAAAATATAAATGTAACATCTTGAGAACTGAAATATAATTTAAAAAGCCAGTAGTCAATGATTTCAGCTTGAATTTGAGCTGAATTTTTATTTTTTGGGGAAAGTCGAAGGAATAAATTTAACAGTTGCTTATGATGTGTGAAAAACCTGTAATCCCAAAGACAAAGTTTAATCCCTCCCTTTTTTCCCTTTCATAGTTTTCTATTCAATTAAACTGTCTTTTTTAAGCTATTGTAATAATAAAAGCACATTCCAACAGTTGTCCTGTCAACTCGAAGTTGTATAAATAATAGTAATTTTAATACTAATATATACTCACTCTGCATTCAATATATGAGTCACAATTGCCATCTATATTAATGTACTGATTACGCCGCTTGCAAATGGAATCCGGCTTAATGTTCACAGGATCAGGCAGCGGTAACATACCATTGCCTATAATGAATAAAAATTATACTATTGTTGTATAAAACATATTATTAATAAATATATTAATAAAACGGTACTTACAGGTAACCACGAACAATGCAGCAATACAAACGAAGAAGTACATTGTTATTATTATTATTATTATTTAAGAATAAATGGAATATATTGTTAAGTGGATTGTATGAGGAGAGATGTTGAATGATAGTTGCATTGTATGAAGACTGTTATATACTTGATTTGCTAATTAATTTTAAATGAGGTGTACAGTTTTAAGTACACGAAATTAACATTGCGGCTTAATATATGGTTGATATTTTTATAAATTCCTTGAAAGTATCCGTTATAATAAATATATAATAATTCATATCAGAAGATACGATAAAAATATCATTTAAAAGATATTATCAGACTTAAAATAATAGTTATTATTATTAATATGATAAATATCATTTGTTATTCAATTATTTATTGTACGAACAGTAAATAAACATATATGACACAAATTATGATATATTGCTGTCTTGATGACCATATAAAGATAATATTTGTATATGAAATCTTAGAGGTACTAAGTGTACATCAGATCATCAAAATGGCCAGAATTTGTAAAAGAGCGGAGGTGAATGGTGAGCGGTTTTTGAATGCTTTAAAAGAACGAAGTTTTTGAGTAATAACAAATCTTTTTGATGTTCTATTCGGATACCATCTTTATCAAAATATTTCTAACGTTTTTCGTGTAAAATTTTTTCCGAGTCTTTACATTCCCTAAGTAGGCTAACAGCAGATTTTTTTAATAGAGTTCTAATAGAGTTCTTGTGCCATTGTCTGATTTTTGAAATTTAGTATAATATAATCTATATTTGAAAACTCAAAGTTAAATGCAATTTTTAATAATAAATTTTACAGTCTTAATACTGACTGCTGATATCCAAAACATATGAAGTGTAGTGGTGTTAGACGAACTCGTCTTCACAATTTGGACATGGAGCATAAATTTGCTGTTTTTGTCTTTTGTAGTCTTAATTGGTTACACTCAAAGTAATACCAAACAAATGTGTGTGAAAAGAAATTTGTTTTTTATTGACCTCAAAATGTCACTGACTAGAAAACTATATGTTTTATAGATTGCTGAATAATAATTGGTCCTTTTTGTTTGTTTTTCATCCCTTATTTTCTGTATTATCACGTTGTGTTCATCTTGTCACAATGAACCTATTATTGTTCAATAGTTTTCAGATATAAATATCAATTCTATCGATATTGCAAAGTCGTTATCCTCTTTTATGTCGCTATAAGATTTTTGTGAACTAACGTTTGAATGAAAATAATATATATTATGGCACACAGGAAAAGTTAGAAAGATTTTAATAGTATTTAACTTAAAAGCAAATCTCAACTATCTGCAAATAACCGCGTTCACCTGGTTCACCTGGTTTTGCAGTTTAAACTTTTATTTAAATAAATATGATAGTGACTTCGCGCAGTGACTTGTAATTACAACAGTTATTTCTTTTGTTTATTCACGACAGATGATAACATCTTATCTAAAAAATCCCAGATATATTTTGGAATCGTGCAACATTTTAATATTAAAATACAGTGTTGCTTTAAAGCTCTTACATACAAGTCGGATTGCGATGTAGTCATAAATATGAAGTATCTTGATTTCGGGTGCCATCAAAGTACCGCACTCTCACAGAGGGCGGTACTTTGACGGTATTTTGAACATCAGTGTGTTGTAGTTTTCAATGCTACTTTTTCACAATGAGTGAGACACCACGATACTAAATGTACTTCTTTCTTGTCCGTGTGTCTTAATCCCCAAAATCCTAGCACGTTCCTCGAAGACGACAAGACTTTTACAATTTGATATATTTTCAGACGTTTATTGATGGTAGCACCATGTTTTAGGATAAGTAAGTTTAATGTAATTTTTACTATCTTTAGAAAAAATTTCAATTGTTCGTATCATTTGTATGCCGATGATCTCCAGATCTATGTGCAGTCCACGGTTGACGACCTTCAATTTGCCGTTCAAAATATTAACAACAATCTCAGTAAATTAAGTGAATGGTCATGTAGATTTGGTGTAGCAGTCAACCCTGATAAATGTCAAGCTATTGTCATTGGAAGCTCGAAACTCCTTGCCAGGACTGATTTTTCAATCTTGCCCAGGATAGAGTACAATGGCAACATAATACCTTTTGCCAAGTCTATTAAGAATCTGGGAATATATATCGACAATACCCTGAATTGGCATCATCAGGTAAAAGAGTTGTCTTCTAAAGTTACTTCTACACTTCGATCGCTTTATCGCACAAAACATTTTCTGCCTTTAAAGACAAAGCTAATGATAGTTAATACCTTGATCCTGCCTGTTATAGAATACGCAGATGTTTGTTATCCAGATCTTAGCTATGAACAGCTAACTAAAATTGAAAGACTTATAAATAACTGTATACGCTATATTTTTGGTTTACGTAAGTTTGATCATGTTTCACAGTATAGGGCTAAACTAAAATGGCTATCAGTTCGTCAGAGGCGCAGTTCCAGGATTCTCCATCTCCTTTATTCCATTTTAAACGATCCAACCTCTCCCCCCTATCTCAAAGAAAATTTTCAATTCCTTCATGCCACTTACAATAGAATTCTCCGTTCTTCTTCCAACCTTACAGCCGCCATTCCATCCCATTCCAGTGACTTTTCCCACAAATCCTTTACCATACAAGCCTCAATTTTATGGAACTAACTACCTGAAAATATAAGAAGAGCACCTTCCAAAAGTAGCTTCAAAAAACTCGTTAAAGAACACTTTTTAAATTCATCTTAAATATATGTATTTATGTATGTGTATCATTTAAGTATTGTATATAAAATATTATATTATGTTATATTGTATTATATATTAATTATTATTATAAAGTATTTATTATATTATATCTTATATTGTAATTTTATTGGTATTGTTTTTCGTAGTGTATTTTTTTTTTTATTATTATTTTTTTTCTTTTATAAACGCCTACCACAATTTTTCACCTTCACAAAGGTTAACTGGTAGAGAATGCCACCAGGCATTAAGTTCGCCTTTTGTTACATAACAATAAAGGGTAAATAAATAAATAAATAAAAAAAATCTAAAGGTAAAAAAATATAAACTAATGTAATTGAATCATTTGATATTAGTAAATAATTTTTACAATAAAGAAGTCAAAGCTTTGTAACTCAAGAAAAAAAGTATATTTTATGAATTATTAAACACGATAACTTTTATGGTGCTGCTTTTTTTGATTCACAAACAAGTACCTATTATAAATTTAAAATCTCTGCTAAAGTATCTATTATGCATTTAGAACTTTCTTTCTTATATTGAATCATTAGATTACCATCACTTTGTTATTTTTACGGATTCCAAATCTGCTCTTTTCCATTTGATAAAATGTACTTCGGCTATTCGAGGCTTCCCATTGGCTTACACTATAATTAACAGCATTGTTAAAATTATTGCCTCACGTAAAGTCATTATATTGCAATGGATTCCTTCTCACATTGGACTACAGGATAATGAGATTGTAGATCGTTTAGCTCATGAAGCTGGGTCTGACGGGATACCTTTAAATTGTCTGCCGTGGTATACTGAACTTATCCCGTTAGTAAGAAATTTATGTGTCGAATTTTGGTCAGAATATTTTGATAAGAGAGCTCTTACAAAAGGTGTTTGGTATAAAGTTATTCAACCATCTCTCCCTCGTTTGTTGTGGTTCAATGAGAGAAGGATGAGCAGACTGGAGATTGTGACGGCTTTGAGACTTCGATCTGGCCATGTGCCCCTCAACAGCTTTGGGTTTATGATGGGCAAGTTGGATTCACCCAATTGCATTGTATGCGGAGTCATTGAAGATGCCCATCACATTTTAGCAGAATGCAGTCGTGTGGCTTCTCAAAGGCGTCAATCTTTTGGTAATCCATGTTTTAGTTTAGGTTTATTTAATAGCATTCTAGCTTCTCCGTTTTCGAATGAAGCTAGAATGCTTTATAAATTAATTATTTTGTAATAAGTAGTTTAAGTTAATTTTAATTATGATGTGTTTCATCTATTTATATCAATCATAGGGGTGACATATTCATGATTGAAAAAACCCCTTTAAAAATAAAGAGAAAAAAAAAATGAATTATTCCTATCATATATTTAATTTGTATGTACTTCTTTTAAAGTTTTTCAAAGCTGTTTCTTAGATTTTTAAAGAGTAATTAAGTAATCATTCTTTTTAAAAGTAAAAAGTATTGTATCTAAACTTCTGAATATAATTTAAAATCAAATTAATTTTATTAATTTTGATTTTAATAACAATTATATGATACAGTATTTCTGACTTTATTTTAGGTAAAGAAACGTGAAGAAAGGAAAAGAAATTCACTAAGGAATACGCTTGCCATCAGCAAAAAAGAGTTCCAAAATAAATAAATCTAAAAGACATTTTAGGACCTTTCAACATCCAGATTCATTTATCGTTGGGAAAATATTTTTTTTTTTCAGAATGTCTAAACAATATTTTTGCCAAACATCTCTAGAGTTAAGAATATGACTTTACAATGAAAATGACGACTTTTTAATTTTTCCTTAAAATAATAGTGTTTTTGATTTCTATATAACTCAGTGGTGTAATGCGTTAAAAAAAGATTTGAAAATTTTTCTACTTCTTTAGTTTCAAACGATGAAAAATATATTTCTGAATAGTATTACTGTTCTTTATAACCGTTAATTTAAATGCAATTGCGATATTATTTAAAATGTTATCATAAAATTATGTAGCACTGTTAAGCTGAGTGAAATAAACATCTGAATAGGTTTTAAAAATTCAATGTTTATTGTCGTAGTTTAGTTGTAAGGTTAAAAATTTTATTTAAAGTGTCTTCTATTATTTTGATAATGGCTAGAATTGTTTTACTTTTTTATTAAGGGCATGGTACGCACGTTTTTTTTATTTTTATTAAACTCGTGATTGGGTTTCAAAGAGAGGATTATTCAAAGAAATCAGTAGTAATTAAAAAAATATAAGAACTTTTATTGAATAATATTATACAAAACTTTTGATATTATTACAATGGTGTCATCGCCTTGTCCCTGGCGCAGGGGACGTCTTCTTCATCGATGCACCGCTTGCTGATGTCGTCAAAAGCAAACCCAGGGTCACAGGAGAGCAGACGAGCCTTATCAGACAGGCACATGAAGAACTCGTAGCACGAATTCTCGTATCTATGACAAACATTCATTAAGCCTTGACAATTTTACAAAAAATAATAATATCAATAAATATTACTTGTGGTTGGTTATGATTGGATATCCTGACTCGTCATATGTAGCGGGGGGACACTCGAACCCAAGGAATTCTGAAAAATAAAATGTAATTAGAAAATACTAATCGAAATATTGTTACCAAGTAAAAGTTATAAATAAAATGTTTTAAAATTGTTTGTTATATGTAAATGTTGTTTTTACCAGAAGCTTTGCAGGATGGAACGTTTTCGGGCCAGTCACACTTGGAGACTGCGTCGTTATAAGCAAGGCCTAGGGGGCAGTACATCTCACTAGCCTTGCCAGCGGCGCACATGATGTAGTGTCCGCAGTCGGTGGGGGAGGATTTAGGAGACGGGTAGAATCCAAATTGATGCGGGCATTCCAGAGTAGATTGTGCTGGCTCTGGAGAGGAACATAATTAGCTATACAGAGCTTTTAACTATGTTTATCATTTCAATATGGCATCGTATTTCTGATTTCATTTCTAGAATTTTCTTTTTATAGAGAATATGCTATTTAGTTAAATGGAGGGTAGGTACGTGTTATTCCGCGTCCTTTGCAAGGCACATCAGCGGGGTAGCCGCAGGGGTAGTCAGGCCATTTTGCGTCAGCGTTGTAATGAAGGCCATCTGGACATACTCTGTTAATCGCGTGGTAATCCTGTACAAATTAGTTGAATGATAAGAACCAAACCTATTATTATTATTATTATATATTTATATATTTTTACGTACTCTGCATTCGATGTAGGTATCGCAATTACCATCCACAACTAGATATTCATTTCGATACGTGCAAATAGCATCTGGTCCTGATGGTGCGCTACCACTGCCTGTAAAAATATTATAACTGAGATGCTATGCCATTTTTATAATAAATATAAATATTAAAGACGAACTTACAGGAAGCCACAAACAGCGCAGCGAGACACACAAACAAATACATTTTGTTTTACTTCTTGATGTTTCTTTCAACCGTGAGGACAGCTGATGACTGATGGTGGTCTTGTATCAATATGTCAATAAATACTAAGATGACTAATTCATTTTTAAATATCTTGTGGCTCTGAATTACTTAACTCGTTACGACAACCACTAATCAATCTATACTACAAATAACAAAACTTTTTTTATAATATTCTTTTATTTAATAAATGGCACTATTTATAATTAATCAACTTAAACAAGTATATGAAAATGAAACAGTATTTTACAAAATATTTCATAAATAGTTATATTGGATGACTGTTTTTTAATTGTGTTTGTTTTTCAGGATTATAAATCTAATTTACTATATTTTCGGGTGCATCTTCTTCAGCTACGGCGAAAACTTTCTTTTGGGCATATCTGAGCTTTGCAAAGGCACCTTCAGCTGCACTGCGTTCTTCTTCTTCAATCTTATTCCGGGTTGCCAGGGCTCTCAGCTCGCTCGGGCATTCGGAGATTTGGTCAGCGGCTACACAGGATTCAGTGATCTCGTCAAATCCAGAATATCCTCCACAGCTCAAACGACGAGGTTTGCCATTTATACAAATGAAGTAAATTTGACAGTTGCTTGAAGATCTGTAAAGAAATGATAAACCTGATTAAATTTGAATTTAAATTATAATTAAAAATAACTTTGTCATTGAAAAACTTGATACTGACTCCTCATACTTGAAGTTTCTACTATCTTCTTTTTTTTGTTTAAATATATCAGTCCAAACAACACAAACACATTATTCCTTATGTCCATAAAGACATTACATTCCTTATATCCAGAATGACATAATATTAAGGGACTAGTCTTTATAATATCTTATACAATATTAACTTCAATATTAGAAATATAACACCATCTTATGGCTTCTTAAGATTCTTATCTTGCAAATTATTAATTCCAAATAATTTATTGCTATGAAATTAAATTTACAATACGAATAATGTTTAAAATACCTTAAATTTGAAATTTAGACGAGAGACACAAACCACTATGGGGTTTAAATTATTGGGATAGTAAAAGTTACTTGTAAAACATTATGTATAGCTTATTCCAACTAAAATACATACTCAATGACAAAGTTATAAAACTCTTACACTTGTGTTAGAGAACTTGTTCTCATCAAATTATAATAAAATATTTATTATTGTAATATCTATGCAAATTTAAATCAATTCCAAGTTTTTATTAGAACAATATCCAACTATATCACTGATGCGAAGTATTTTATTAAAATTTGATTAATAAATGTAGCAGAACTAAAAAAGTTAAACTATATATATAACTATAAATATTGTAGTCGATAAACACATGGTGGTATGTTATATAAAAGTATTGTTTGACACAAACAAACAAACACACACACACACACACACACACACACACACACAAATACATTTAACACTTAACACTTCTTGCAAAACATTAGAAGTAGGTTGCAAAAAGAAATGTTAAATCGATATAATATGCGAGTGTCATCTATTTGTAATCTAGTGTTTACTCAATACATTCGATTCTCAGTACATATATATATTATTCAAGCCTTTTACAGGCATTGATTTTTTACAATTTTTCAAAGGTTTTATTTCTATAAATATAAATATATATAAAGTTTATTCTACAAAAGATTTATTAATTATATTTTAATAACGACATGTGTTTTATTTTTTTATTTTTGTTTATGAAAATGTTTCAAAATATAATTCAGTAATAAGTTCTATTACATATAAATAACAGGCAGAATTTATATTAATATTATTAATGCCTCGTTGAAGAAATAATTAATCCCAATACAAACACACACTTTGAGATATAATTTGTTATATATATATAACAAAACAGCGCAATAATTAGGTGTCTTCTGCTAAATTCATCATTCCAAGGTTACTGATTATGTCTGACATTTAAGCATGACCTGTCGACCATTAGGTAACCTGTTCTGTCTGTCTGTTTAACTCTGACGATATATTACATAATTGTTTCTTTACCTGTTTTAACTGATGAAACTATTAATAGTGTATATTCAAAGGTTACAGAGTGATAATTTTATTGATTTAATAATTTTTGCCGAATTAAGTAGATATTCTGTTTTAGTATTTTATTAGAAATGAAATTTGTAAAGATTAACTTTCTTTAGTCCATTATCGTTAATTGGAAATGTAATAAAGATATTAGAAAATATTATTAATATATCAATTATGAATAAAAAGATATAATCTATGATATTTTTATAATGATTATTAGATAAAGATACCTGTAAAATCTGAAACCTGCAGGAGCTCCGAGTTCCTTCGAGACTGGTACTGGAGGACAACTGAAGCCAAGGAACGCTGAAAACCAACATATTTTGATACAAAATTCTTATTATGAAAATATATGTTTTACGTTGATTTAACACATATCATTAAAAAAGTGTTATTGAATAAAACTTTTTATTAATACAATTAAAATAATATATTTAATATTATGTTTAAAACAGAATAATTTGCTCAGAATTTTTATCTAATTATATAAAATCATGAGAAAAATAGTGATGAATCGGTATGTAATAAGCTTTATAATTGCATTACCAATTACATTGACAATTATGTATTACAAGTATAATTACTATCGTCAAGTACCCCCCGCTTAGTACTTACTATGTTGCTAAGATTTAATCAAGAAAGAGTAAGAGATATTTGGAATATTGTGATTTCATAATCATAATAATGTATCCTATTTATTTTTATTTTTAATGATCACACATACAAGATGTTTTATCTTATAAGTATTATATTATAGGTGATTTAATTGTTGAACCAGTGTTATTAGACCTGTTAAAATAATGTGGAAATATAAAAGCAAATAGGGTAATTCTTTATGGAGGTATGTAGGTAAAAAAAGGTGCGTAAGTGATGCGTGCGTGAGTGTGTGCGTGTGCGTGTGAGTGTGTGCGTGTATGTGTATGTGTGTGTGTGTGTGTAACTCTTGTTGAAGAGTTGTCATATGGATTCTATGACGAATAGCCGACTAGAAACTTCTTTATATTGTTATAAATACGGTGAGATTTAAAAATTGACTGACCTTCAGCATCGCAGTCTGCAGATTCATCAGGCCATTCGCAGCGATAAGTCGCAGAGCTAAAAGCGAGTCCCTCAGGGCAGCTGAGGTCGTAACCGACTCCGTTCACACAGTTTCTGAAGCCACTGCAATTTTTGGCGTCTCCAATTTTGAAATAACCGAACTGATGAGGGCAGGCATCTGTCGGCTGCGCTGGTTCTGGAAATACATATTACATTTCAGAATTGGAACAAGAAGCAAGGAAGGTTCTGCAAATATAAATTGTGTTAATAACATTAATACATACAAACATCACAAATGACATTTTGTATAAATTTCTCGTTAAATAATTCATAAATTTGCAACTTTGCACACTTGTTTATGATTCATAAAATTATTTGCTTCACAGAAACTAAGACATGACGAAACGAGAATTTTGCAAGATTTTTGTATACATACATATACTATGTAAAATGACAATTTTTATTAATATCTTTGAATTTTTATTTTGGTCAATTAAAGAAGGTGAAGAAGCAACAGAAGTAATTAGGTCCTTGTATATATTATATATATAATGTTAGTTAAAAGTCACATTCAAAGAATCTTCTATAAATATTAATAACTTGACCTTTATAAAACTGATCTATCTTTATTAGTTTTCAATAAAAAATAATGACTAATTTAAATACATACGCAGATTAGCCGATCTCTCAAGACAGGGCACGTCGATGGGGTACTGGCATGGGTAGACATTGAAATTGACTTTGGGGTTGTAGCGTAGACCATCAGGACACAGCTTTTCTGAGGCTGTTCCATTCTGAAAGACGATGAAGTTAAGAAACATTTTTCATCTAAAGAATCTGTTATCGTCAATTAAAAAAACTACTCACCAGGCATTCAATGTATCTGTCGCAGCTTCCAGGTACTGAATATCTTTCATTTTTCTCCTGACATCTGATATTGTTAATAGCTACAGGAGAAGATTCCTCGTTGTATTGATCTGGCAGAGCTTGGTATTTTCCTCTGCGTTCTGAACCAACAACCTCTTCTGGTTCATTTTGAACTTCACTTTCACCAACTTCTATTGGATTTTTGACGTTGCGGGATACTAAACGTACATTTCTCCGTCCGTAAGCTGAAAAACAGATTTTTTAGGTCTTCGAAGATATTAAGAATATATATGTATTGATCTATATATATAAGATGTTTAAATATTGCCTTCTAAAGGTTGCACTTTAATGAGTGTTGTAAATTTATTTTTTTGGATGTTAGACCGATGGATAGGTCACTGAATATTAATAAGATGAGTTAAAAACAAGACGATACATGATTTGGTCCGGTTGTCCTTTAATTTGGAGGTCGTTTTGAATTATGCATTTGTTTTCGAGAAAAAGGTCAAATAAAATGTTTAAACATACTTAAAACTCTGATCCGCAGAAACAGTAATTAGTTATTTTTAATAAATACTGTTGGTAAACCTGACTGGAGTATATAATGAATGAATGCAATTATAAAATAATTATGTATTATACATGTATACGTAAATGGCAGTTTAGTTACACGGAAGGACTTATTGTGGTTAGCATATTGAATGAAATATTTTTTTCTGATTTAAAATATTTTTTCTTAGCAGATGTATCGCCTTATTTTTAAAACAATAAGACTTTAATACCGTAGGAAATATTCATTGATTTCATTGTTCAAAGGAGACGAAGCGAGACCAGGAAATTAGCAAAATTGAGTAATTACATTAAAAAAAAATTTACTTTTATTATATATGGTAAATAATAAATAGTATTTTCATTGTGGTCTGTTTAAAATGAAATAGACTATATATTATTATTAATATATCATAAAAAATGCTTGAAATACAAACTCTAAAATGTTTGGTTAAATTTTTGGAAGAAAGCTGTATGAAGATTCTTTTTTAAATGTTCAATTCTTACCAACAGTGCATAAGCACGCCAGAATCACTAGGAATTTCATCTTGGACACAACCCGATGGCTCGAGGTTCACACTGCCAATGAACGATGGATCAAAGATGAGCTGGTGGCCTTGGGGGCAGACCATTGAGAAACTTGGTCACAGCTCCGCCTTGTGTTACGAGGAGTATTCGTCATATTCGCAACCCGGTCGAAATATACTACAGAATCCCGTGGATATCTCTGCCGAAAATAATATTTTAATCGCTAATCTTATACCAACAATTATAATTTTTCTTTTGACATACCTAAAATTAAATATAAAAGTAAAATATACATTACCCGGTAAATAACACTACTTTATTAAACATACTATATATTTTCGAAAAACTCAGTTTTTCCTTCCGATCTGTCTGTCTGTATGTGTGTCTGTGTGTCTGTGTGTCTGTGTGTCTGTGTGTGTGTCGAATTTTATTTTTCGAATTTTGAAAAACTAAAGATATATTTGGAATCAGCATCTAAATGTAAGATTCACTTTTCAAAATTATGTTGATTGTCCAACGGGAAGGTGGTCAGATCGGCCGCCGAAGTTACCGAAAAATGAAAAAAAAATTTCGAATTTTTAAATTTTTTAAAATCTAAAACATAAAAAACATAAAAAAAGCAATAGAAGTTGTTTTGTTTGTTAATTAATTTGCGAGTTATAATTTGCCGATTAGGAGTTTTTCATAGCGGCAAGCTCGATTGCCGCGTGTCAGATGTTTTTATTTGCCATGTTCATTAAACCTCTTTGGTGAAGTGCAATTTCTTATACATCATACATCTCTTCGTACCTCATGTGTGATGTCGCGGTCTGTCGCAATCGTTGCAGACGCATCTCTGTTTGTCTTTACATTACGGATGTTTTGCGGCTTTACGTAGTATGTTGACAGAAAATATAATTTCGACATTATTTTTTATTTAGATTTGTTTATATGCAGTTATAATTATATGAAGGTGTTAATTTAAATATAAAATATATGTACATAATATTGAGCAAAATCTAGATCAGATTTTATAGTATAATATATTTATAAATGCGTTATTGTGTATGAATTGATTAAAAATAACAAATTAGAATTTATGTAACATTTTATAAAATAATTGTTGAGTTGTAGAGGCTTTTTCACTTTCTCTTTTAATATTTTTTATCCTCAACTAAAGTTAGGTAATGAACAGTTGGTTTAAACTTGAAGAATTGAAGGTTCCTGAAATAAATAGTTTAAAGGAAACTTAAAGCATTTCTTTTTTGACAATTTCTTAAGAGAGTTAAGACGCTTCAGTTCAAAGTATTTATATTTCAATATCAAGGTCGTTTGTAAGTTACGTTATGTAAAAGATATATTTAGGATACATATATAAAACTATACGCATGTTACTAAGTTGAAAAGTTTGTTTGCTTAAGAGTGCTAAACTTTGAAACTAGAAGATGGGCTTAAGACTTTGGACATTGGACAGGTTCAGAAGGTGTAGTATTATGCTATTAATTTTAGTTATCTTAATAGTAAATAAAATTGATCGCGAGTCCCGGTTAGTTATTAATATTTCAGTTTCATTGTTATATCTAATTTTTTAGTTTTTTTAGTTTTTTTTTTAATATTTTTTTTTGGTTGTAGTTTTTCCAATCTTTAATTGTCACTCAAATTATATTTATTTAATAGTTACCTATCAATTGTTTGTTTTAAATGTTTTCCTCAAATTACTATTAACGCAATTCATCTTTTCTCATAATTTTGTTATGTGTTTCATTGTAATAGTGGAAACAATTTTTGGTTAAGTATTTTTAATGTTTGCTATTATGGAAAGACTATCTTTATGTATAAAATGAGACTAAATTTTTTTTTTGTTCAGCTATCATCTCTTTATCACGAGTACAAAAAACGGGTTACGATATCAATATATAAGATATGAAAAACTGAAATCGGTCAAATAAAAAAATCATAAAAACCTTGTATGGTGTTACATGGGAATTAATTTTCTCTTGCAATGAATGTAAATGTTTATTTCAAAGTATACATTACGTATGTGTGCTTGTCTAAAGTGTTTATAAAACAGAATTGCGAAATTATTACTATGAAGATATGTAAAGAATTAGGAAATAATTATTAAGAACACATCCTTGAACTTTGACATTCAAATATATTTAATAATTCGTGTGATATATTACTATGGACGGGTGAGAGTTAAGATTTTTATGATTAAACATCTAATGAGTAGAGCCGACCATTATCGGTAGTGCTGACTGCAAAAAGATAAATATAAGTATATTTTTAAATTAACGTAGGCATATTTTTAAACAAAATGTTTATATAAAAAGGAATAATTGTTTTTAAACTTTCACGATTTTTACACATTATAAAAATATATATCGGGACTTTTTATACGATCGGTGTAATTCGATCGAAATATCGGATAAATAAAAAGTATCGTACTTTAAAAAATAAATAAATACGCATAAAAAAAATAAATACGCGAAGTCCCGATAAATATTTCTATAATAAAAAGGAATGTTGAGTTATTGATTTTTTAATATTTGTCTTTTAATAAACTATACATCGAATCATATTTCAGTGCAAAAGAATTTAGATGTGTCGAGAAATTTAAAGTTATTGTACCTACTAGTGGGTACCAAATAGTGATAAATCAAACATTTTATTAAAAAACGTAATCAAGTTATTTTCCACCACAATCCCACAATTATTAGTAGTGATTGATTGAACTTAACAAATGTTCCAATACTATATATTGAAATACTTAATAATTATTATTTACATACAGTTATCGTCAGTCGGTTCAAAACCCTTTCCAAAATATATATTTTAATGGATATCCATTTTTACAAAGCTTGTCCTGACAGCGACCAACACAAACCAACTGAATATTTTGAGATTTTCTGGCGATAAACCTTTCAGCATGAGAATTACTTAGTATTTAATTGCTGGACTGAAAAAAACAAATAATGTGTAAACGATAGGAAAAACCAATGATATAAATCTATTATTCATAATAAAAGAGACTAAAACCTTCTATGATACTAAATATCATCCAAAATATATTTCTATTAGCGTCATAAATAAGTATGAAGTTTGTTTAAAAGTTGACCTTTAGGCTGGTTACGAATATAAATTTAAAATTATACATATTTTATTTTTGACCTTATAAAATATAAAAAAGTCAAAGTTGTATTTTCTTAGATTTTCACGAGGACACATCTGAAATAAAACTTTTTTTTTACGGATTTAACTCACAAATAATTTTGGTTACATTGTAATTTTCACCCGACTTTTCGTATGCTTTGCAGCAATCGTGTTCACGAATAGATAAGATGTGTCTGTCAGTAAGTCAGTTAATTAGTCATCTCAATGATATTTAGTTAACTAATCCGTAAAAAATAGTTTTTTTTTCAAAAGTCAAAGTCAAGTAACAACTGGGAATATATTAAAGAAGCAAGAGTTCGTTAGTACCGTAGTAGATCAGAGGAGTCATAAATTAGGTTTAAATGGGAAAAACCGTATTTCCAGGAGGACTGCGACGCACGTAGAGTACAGATCAACTTCCTTATCTCGGCTAAGCTACCTCATTTGTATTCAAGACGACATCTGTCTGGAATGTTCGCGTAATTTTGGATTTTGTATCTGTTGATTTGTTTGTTATAAATTTTGCTTTATTTTCGTGAAATTGCTAAGTTGAAGTACCTTGATGTAGCGATGTAGGAATACCTGATTTAAACCTACTTGGAGATGTGGTTCATGTTTTATTCAAAACTTATAATAGAATATATGTCTGTACTTAAGCATATATGTATAGTCTATAAAATTCAAATTATCCTTGTTATGTCAATTTATTTAACGCTCGATGATCTTCAAAATGTCAAATAATTCTTTTTTGTATTTATTATTGTTTGTTTATTTGTATCCTAAATATAGAATATTAGTTGCCTATCAAGAAATAATATATCCCTGTATACGAAACACAATTTGGGGTAATAGTATAATGTTATACTATTGTCAGAATTTGGAAAATATATATGAACATGTTTGGCAAAATAGAACAAGATCTCCATTTGTCATGGCTAGTGCGAGTGACGAAGAGAAAACGGATCAGGGCTCAGACTCCGAAGCAAGTAAAACTGAAACTCAAACAGAATCAAACCCATCCCAAGCTGATATAAATCAGGAAGCAAGTAAAACTGAATCTCAAATACAATCCAACTCATCCAAAACTGATATAAATCAGGACACACAAAATGATGTTGCAGCTGATGAAGTTACAAAAAACCCTGACGATAAAAAAGCAAACAGATTTCAAGCAGTCGACGAAACTACAAAAAACATTGAAGATAAAAATACAGCCGACGAAGTTCCTCAACATCTTGAACATAACCAAGAAAACAGGTCTCATACAGTTGACGAAGTTTCACCAAGATCCAGGAGCAGAATAGAAACGTATGACGAATTTGCTCGTTTTAGAAATACAAGTCGAGCTCCAGACAGTCACTATCCCTTGGGTCCAGGTCCAGGATATAGAAGTCAGGGCAACAGCATATTCCACAAGAATACTATAGTTACTTCACTGTTACTGACTTTGTTATTAAAGTTATCATATAATATTTATTAATGTATGCCTGTCACTTTTGAATGGCAAAAACACTGTGCTAATTATGATTAAATTTGATATAAAGATAGTTTAGGGTTCGAATAAGGACATAGCCTACATTTTATTTCGAACTTAAAGCTTCGAAGTGTTGAAATACTTGAATTTTATGTATTCACTAATTAAGAAGGGCGCCATCATTTGGAATAAGTTTGACATGGGTTCTATCTACTGTGTACTTAATACGTACTTAATGAAGATCATGTCCGACGTGACGTGATATAGCTGCTTTTGTATATTGCAATGAAGAGAGCAGGAAGGGTGAACTTCCTTCTCTTTCCCTTCAAATCTTTTGTACTTTTTTCTCTTGTTACTGGTAAAGAAGACCCCTTGTAGGCTCTAAGAATGTCATATTTTTAATATGTCCGAGTAGCTCCAACTGTTAGTTTCAAAATTATTTTTTTATTTTAATATAATGTTTAGCGGAGGTGTAATACAAGGTGTAGCCTACATACATAATTTATGTACACATGTAGTTGTGGAAAGAATCAGATTAGCATTTACCATTTTTTTCTCTGTGTAAGTCTTCATTTAATTTAAGGAATTAAAATCTTTTCAAATTTACTAGCAGATGATAGTTTGCTCGTTGGTCCGTTGAGTTGTTATATCCTCAACTTTTGGGGGTAATATTATTATAATAAAATTGTATATTATTATTAGGAGATATGGCTATATTAAAGAACAAATACCTTTTAGATATAGTTAATGATTAAGTTGAATAAGTTCTGTTATTCAAATAGACTTGTCCTTTTCACATTACAATTAGTTTCAACTAAGATATGTTACGAATGTTTATAAAAGTTCAAGATTTATTAATATTAAACTGAATTCCAAATAAATAAAATAAATTTGAATTTTTAAATTCTTTATTTCCAATTACAAGTTACCTGTAGATTTTTATGAACTTTTTACTTAAATTTGTTATCCGTCTACTTAAAAGTAATACATGTCGATAAATACATTTCATAAATGATCACAATGAGAGACTGTTCTTAGACACTTACACTAGGAGGCCACACGGCCCGAGTGAAAACCCACCACATGCTGTACCAAAACCCAAACCCCATATAATTAAGATGAAAGTAACATTTACAACGCAGCACTAAGTAGACATCCGCACAGTACAACTAACTCTTATAAAACTAAATCGGACGTGGTGAGTTTATCACTGACTTACTTATCACCACATGGCCCTTAATAAAAAAACTAGCATTAGACTGTATATATCTTTGCATATTTTTATCAAAGTTACCTACAGTTCCATATATTAGGCAAATATAAGCATACAACAGTAAATATTCAAACCTTGACAGTGTCCTGAGTTCAAGTGTTTGAACTAACTGGATATGATTAGCTTGAACTTAAATTTGCTAAAGCAACGCCACCTGGTGGAAGTAAGGTATTATATGCTCTTATTACAGACATATCTAGGTTTACGCCAATATAATCCAGTTGGTTTAAAACTCTCACTCATCACACTGAACTGCCTCGGAACCACTCTTCAAGCTGGCGTTCAAATTACATTAGAACTATATTACAATATAACTAATGTTATACACGATTAAAATAAAATGCTTCTCAGGAATCGTACATTTAGTTTATATGGACTTGTAAATGTAATAAAATAAAAGTCATCTTAATTTAATCTTATTTACTTTCATTACACATTGAATATATCTAAAGCACTATTATATAAAGAAACTAAATAATAAAAATCTACTAGTCTCGTAAAGAAGCACTTAAATGTTACAGTCAAGTGTCCTCTTTACTGAAACTATACCAAGCTTCGATTCTACAAATAATATTTACATTAAATAATAGTGAAATAAATGATAATAGGCCGCGGTTAGAAGGAATAATCTAGAAAATTCGGTTTAACCATAAACTGGAATCATGAGAATTAAATACAAAATACATTTTCAATAGGCACTGTGTTACTTCACAAGTCGTAATGACACGGATTCGAAGGACTCACTGAACATTGTCTTAATTTTAAATTAATTTACTTAATGATATGTTTAGTTTCGAATCTCTATATGTAAATGTCTATAAAACTGAGGCGGACAGACGCACCCTGTAGCAAAGATGTTGGCAACCTTTGGTGTTGCTTTTGAGGTTATCCTAAATTCTTTAGGTCACAGAGCACAGCCGTTTCTCGTTCCAAAGAGAGTTTTTAGCTGTGGCATTATAGTGGTCTTAATTATCATCGATTGTCGACCAGCGATGGCATCTCTCTTGGGATTCTTTACATAATGCTTGATGCCGGGCTTATGAATTAGAAAAGCATTGTTTAATATCATGAAGTCATAATCTTTTACGCAGAGGATATATCCCTGGGAACAAAGAAAACAACTGAATTTTATTTGTTAATAAAATTTTGTACTCACATCAATTATATCGCAATTTGACAATTGGCGTCGAACCCATTCGAGCTTGTGAATAAGGACTCGAAATGGGTTCGGAACTATTCAGTAAAGAGTACAGCCGGATAAAATGTAATAATAATTATGAAAGACGAACAACAAATTATTTTTTATAAAATTGAAATTTGGACCAGTTCTGAGCATGGCTACAATACGGTCGTAACGTACGCAAATAAGAGGTTATTAACCTTTTAATTTATTCGCGACATAGACCAGCTCTCCCAAAAAAAAAACAAAAGATCTATCAATTTAAATGTGGTTCAATCATGATGGTATTACCTGTGTCATCTTGTCTTTCTTGCCCTCCCAGCTGAGTCGCTCGTCGTAGTACGGGTCTTGGTGTGTTCCAATAAAAATCGGCTCCCAATGAACGAACTTGCCGCGTCGCTTGCCGACGTGAAAAACATCCATTTCTGAATAAAGAAATTAATACAAACACCCATAAATGTCAATAAATAATACGTCTGTGAAAGTCATTAAATCGGTTTACAGACGTAATAAAAGCAGAAGCAGCAGACTATGATTTTTCAAATTGGCATAATATAGCAGAAGCGTGGCGGCCAGGCGGTCATTGACCCCACGCAATTAGAATGCCCCATACAACCATGCCATACTCTTTACGGCATAAATAGCTCACGACTGACACACCAAGATTAATTGCTAATGCATCGTAATTAGACACGCGAAATCTACTTCGATCTATTTTACGAAAATGAACAATATCGTACTCATTCATTATCTGTTTTTCCCAACATATTTGATCAGTCCAATGAATTAACAGAATCAATTGTTATTAATGTGCGCAACTTTAATTAAAGATTAATTTTTAAAAGTATTTAAACAAGTCTAGTACGTACGATGAGTTTCGGATGCGTTCATCCATTTCTGCCCCTCGGGTATGTTGTGGCAGTTGGGGCAGACGTATTTATGGAAGGGGATAGCCGTCTTGTTAGCTAACATAGCCTGGAGCTCTGTTTTTGTCGATGGCACCTGGAAAACAAATATATATTTATCTTGGTAAATATATGTTTAAAAGTAATTTAGAAATTTCTGAATAATTACAAGTATATATTAACTAAGTATATAGCAATTATTTTTATAAAGACACGCATGAATACAAAGTGTATAAGCGGGAAAATAATAATTTTGCACATATTCGTCAAGGCCGAGCAAGGCATATCGATTATTCATAAAAGATTGATAATACACAGGTTATATGCGACATGCAAAAAATACAAGTTTTTTACTTACTTGAACATTCGCACCGACTTCAAATATGCTTATTGGAAAGACTCTAGGCTTCGTAGAAGAACTGAGTGGCTTAGCGTTCCTGGCTATCATATTAAGGAACCTAGGTACTAAATTTGGACTAGGATATAGCTCTATATCTGATGGCAATATATAATGAGTGACTGCAGCCTCTCTAGCAATGTTACGTGCTACATTCACTGGATACAAAAGACTCTTAGCCTTCATGTAGGTAGAATTGGCGTTTACACTATAAGGTGGATTATCTGTGCAGTTGTAAGGAGTCTGCAGAAACGTCTCTGGGTTCGGAATCTAGAAATAAAAAAAAACATTTTCAAAATGTGCAAATCATCACAATATTAATTATAACTATAATAGTCATCATACAGGAAAATATGATCAAACTGGAATTATAAAATGTTAAAATCAATATCAAAAAACCGAAGGAAATACACTAATTATATAGTTATAAGAAAAATGACTCAAGCGAGCAGCGAATCACTCAGTCGTACTTACACTGCTGGGAACGTTTTTATAGGAGAAGAATACGTGGAAGGTGACGTATTGTTTGATGAGCTGGTTACCGAGACAGTCTCGTAAGTATCTGATGCTGTTCACGGTGGGCGCCATGTCGGTGCCGGGCGCGTGAATAGCCAGACTCACTGGGGCCATCCATCTGAAAAAATACATCCAAATTTTAACCAGCTCAGGAGGAAAGGCTCCATAAAAAAACTTATTAAAATATTATTATAAATCCTTGGATATTGCAGTATTATTGTAGCCAACAGATAAATAAAAACTATATGTTTAATATTTAATAATTAATAAATGAGTAATTTATTATAGAATTATTTAAATTTTATGGTAAACTAAATTTGTTTTTAATAGATTTATCATTGAAAATCCAATTGATATTTATATGTAATTAATAAATATTAAAATTAAAATGTTAATTTAATAAGTAATTGGTAGTGGAAATAATAATGTGTTTAATTTAAATGTCTATTTAGTTTTAATCAATACATCCTAGTCTCTTGAAGGTTGCGTGTGCAAAGACATTTGCGCGTCTTGGTTCCGTGAACATCAGACACCAACATTTCTTGCTGATTTGTTGTTTGTGTTCCAATTTCTAAGGATGTTGAAAAACACGTTTATATTTTAAGATACTATTTTAACATGTGTATAAATAGTAATATACATATCAAATTTAACACGAACAAATCTATCAATTTAATACACATAACAAATTGTAAAATTTTGTTGTAATTGAAAACAAATAGAATATAAAATGTTAAACCCCTTATTGAAAGTTTCTCTACAAAATAAACTCTACTTTGTCAGACTTGTCGTCACGAAATTAACAAAAACCACGAAGCCTTTAAGCTGTGACTAGAACTGATTTATTAATAATATTCTTTAAAGAAATATTACAGAAAACTAATTATATTAACTGACATACTCTAAAAGATCAAAATTTACAATTTATTCATATACTCATATATCTTCATACTATATTACCAAAATATTAGTAAAATATATTTAACAATAAGTATGAATTAATAAATTGTTTTAACTCTTAACAGTTATTTAAACATATCTATTCTCAAAGACAGTTATTGCTTAGTAAAAGTGATTTCTGATTTCACAATAAATGTGAATAATTTACATATATAGTAAATACCATATATTAGGTAATATACCATATAAAATACCATATAGTATGTAATATGGTGAGGAGTTTCACCTGAGCACACGTTGCAGCCGGTTTATTATATAATATTATGTTTAAACAGAAAGAAAGTCATATATAGTTTTATTTACGTACAGAAATTTCCCTTGAGGATAAAATTCTAGAAACAGGTAATTAATGAGTGGTGCCACTTACGCTAGCGAGTTATATCGCGACTTCGTTTGTTTTAACGCGGTCTAAATGAAGCAAAAACAAGAACAGTTGTTACATTTCTAAATAGAAAGTGAAATAACTTTATATATATATATATATATATATATAAAGATATAAAAAACACGTCATTTATTAATGGGATGTTTTGTCTTCTAATAGGTTTTGAGCTGAGCTTTGATGGTTCAATGATTTTTCCTTTAAGATATATTATTAAATGCGCAGTTTGTTTTATCGTACATGTCAAATCAATCAAAGAATAATCTACGCGATAGCATTTTAATTTATGTAATTGCAAGCTCCTATTATCTTGAATCTACTTATTCATATCATTTAATCTGAGCCATACAAGGAGTTACCGTTAGTCGGATCCGGTGACACAGCTTCTAAATATACAATTCAAATAGATTTAATACAGCAGGTTCATATATTCATAAAACATATAAAAAACAGCGATGCTAATGAAAACGCTGCCTGTAAAATAACAAAATGAAAAGGCAGACTGAAATTAACAGCAACTTATGGGGTGAGGGCAGACTGGCTATGGCGCCTATAGCTATGTACGAGAGCAACATTCGGTGAGGAGTCTAGATGTTAGATCAATAACTCGCACCTAACGCATTGTACTTTTATGTATTGCCATTTAATAATTCTGTTTAAAATAAACCTTTAAATGTATAAATTTAATCATTAATAACATTTTTTTTTAAGGATGTGTAATTGCCATTGCTGAAATTACTCAAATTTTCTTATACTGATCAGATCCCACATAAAGGTACTCTATGCTCACTTGGTAGATTTATGTAGTATATTTACAAAGTTATTTATATAACAACGTGTCCTGATTGTATGAGATAATTAATTAAAGATGACATTACTAATTGACATAATCTGATTCTAAAAGCTCGCTCGAACATAGTTCAAGTCTTGTTTATCGATAACGATATTATCACACTTATATTTCTTTTTAAAATTGCTATTTTGCCGTCAATGTTGAATAGTTTCAGTAACCAGTGTTGTTATGAGTTCACACGACCCTCTGTTAGCGAGTCGAGCTGCACTCGTGGGATCGATTGAAAAGTAAACAAGCTCGTGTTTGTAAAGATTTGAGAATTGTTTTAAAATATAACTAATAACATAACATTCTAAACACATTCCATATTTTACAGAATGTTCATTTTTTTAAAACATCATTCAAAATCTTCTATTGTAAAAAAAAAAACAATTTAATTAAATAAACATATATTAAAATACTTTAATATTATGTGAAATTCCGACAGACATAGTATCTTTTTAATACTAGATAATGGAATTAACATAGAACCAATTAACCTAATTATAAGGTGAAATAGTAACCGTTTAACCCTTTTCACTTTAGAAAATATAAAAGTATTAAAAGTTTAAAAATGTATGAAGACGAAAGTGCTCATTTAATTCTTGACACATTATTTATAATTCAGTACAATGCCTCTATAAATTAACATATAATATATTGTCAATACTATCACGTAAATGTTACTCCAGAAGGCACTTTCCGCAACATGGCGCCTGTTTGGACGTTCAAATATTTAAACAATTGGGTAAAATATTTAATATTGCTAAAGGCAGTTTGTTTGCGTAACTGTTTTAGAATATTGCATATTTTAACTGTATTTTGGACATCCCTACACTTATGTATATGATTTATTAATATATTTTGTATATTTCTGAATAATTCTTTGAATAGATTTCTTAATATTTATACACGATTAATCTTTAAAAAATGACTTTTTCTTGATATAAAATAAATGGTGGAATCTAGTTAATTTTTAATCTTACAGATAATTATTTATTATCATCAATCTTATAACTTTAGCTTGTTAGTTACAGATAGTGAGATATAGATATATGATAAATAAGTAAGTGATATATGATAAACATTTCGCAATTATCGGAATTAAATAATTAGTAAATTTCAATAAAACTATTTTTCGGATTTAACTCGCGTTTATTATTTACATTTTTTTTACATTTTTATATTAACCCGACGTTTCGGATGCTTTGCAGCAAACGTGTTCGCGGTAAGACGAGATGATGGTGTCTTGAGTTGGTCATGGTGTCTGTCTGTCAGTCAGTTTATTTGTCACCTACCTCCAACGGTTCCTGAGTTTACGGGCATAGAGTTCAGGATGCACACAAAACGCACTAACTGTGTCTATGGCCGTATACTCTATGCCCGTAAACTCAGGAACCGTTCGAGGTAGGTGACAAATAAACTGACTGACTGACAGAGACCATTATCTCGTCTGACCGCGAACACGTTTGCTGCAAAGGATCCGAAACGTCGGGTTAAATATAAAAATGTAATAATAAACGCGAGTGATATCCGAAAAATAGTTTAATGAAATGTGTAGTACTCGTGTTAATCTTAGAAAACATTAATTAGTAAATTTAATGATAATCAAATAAATATTTAATCAAGCACTTAATTGCAAAATTTAAACTAATGTAATAATTATTAACAAATTTAATAATAAATGTATTTGTTGAATCACTTAAATTATTGATACAGTTGACTTTTAATATGCTTTTGATTAGGTAACGAATAAGGAAATGATATTTAAAAATATGTGGACCAAATTCTTGTAATATTTGCATTCAGACAGGTTTTACGGAAGCATATTTAATTTAAGAGATGCAAATAACTTTACACAGCTGGTGATTTGTACTGTTTTAAAATTAAAATACAGTTGTACTGAGATAAAGTTCTGAAATATTATTAATTTCTATTTTAAAGTAAAACTTTGTGTACATAAAAGAACTGGTATGTCAAGGAATATCTTAAATTATTAATGAAAAAATCTATAGCAGCTAGTATCTAACAAGTGGGGTTCACAAATCGATAGTAAAAATGGATTAGCGTAACGTCTAGCGAGCCATGAATGATGGATGGGGTTAGTCCCTGTCGCCCCCCAGACCATACAATACCCTAGAGAATGCCTTCTTATGTACAATATACTAGATTAATATCAATTACTTGCTATGATTAATTATTTTAAAATTTATCTCAAATATTGTACTCTTATAACTTTAATTATAATTACGATGATCAAACATATAAAGACTATAGAAAATAGGTCCAAGATAATTTTCTAAAAAACCTATCACAAAAAATTTTAAAAAAAAACAACGCATTAACAAAACGCATCAATTAAGTTGTATTATTCGAAAGTAAAGATTTAATTGAACGCTAAAGTTCGACCCACATGAGACGGAGAGCATAACTGTACATAAGATGATTCCGTAATGAGATCTTGCACTTGACTGCAGCTCTGGGTTGACCGCAAGGCCTTTCGCCCTACACCTGTTTATGTACGATGCCTGAATATGTATTGGAATTCATTTCCAGCAGTCTGATGGATTTGTATTGATGTCTTTATTTATTATTAGCTTCCTTGTAACTGTTCTTCATTACAGTCGAGACAAACAGCTTTTTACAGTACAGACGGTGTGAGTTTAGTTTTTTATATAAGTGTTATGTTATTTTTATTGATAGTTTTGATAATAGTCAAACACACACAATTTAAACTATTTAGAAGATAAAAATTTTTGTAACAACAAACCGCAATAAATCAATTCAAAGTTATATGTAATTTAATGATAGGACCTTTGTATAGCAATCTAAGTAATACTTGTGTCTAATTTCATCTGACCATAATAAAAGCAGACGCAGCTTGCATTCTAATATCAATCGAGTTTATTTGAGGTAACATTGCGTTATGAGTAATATCATACAACGGTCGTCCTACATCGGATTCATTAAAATAAAACATTTCAATTTCGTGGCATCTCGAAGTCTCATTACTCAAAGTCGTATCAACGAACACGCGATCCACTCCTTAGCTTTCGTATCGCGGTCAGATTGTTTAGATTCATCTATTTCTCTTGCCCCAATTACATTTTTCACGCCTTGCTTTGACTTTTGAATGTATGACCTCTATTTTATCAACGGATAATTTGAGCTTTGGTTCTGAAACTTTAATATTAGCTACGGTTTCATTATATTCATAAAAACTATTAATTAATACCTTTACTAATCTGTGAAAAATCTAAGAAAAACTATACAATCTATTTAACTTAAAAGACGTTGCTAGTGTAATTTTTATCACCACTAAACTATTATACGGGTCCAAGATCCTTGAGATATACTGTATTTAAACAAGCAAAACAAATTAGAATATAAAGTTTATTACAATGCATTTTAAATCAGTTCACGGTTATTATAATAATTGAACAATTTGAGCGACCAGCTTCAGCCACGTGGCTGTGTTGAACAGACTGGTTCGACTATTAGACAATGTGTTTAAACTTACTACTTAAAATCAAAGAGATTGAAACTCTATTACAACGAAATACAAATCCTTATTAGTAATAATGGAACTCGAGGTTGCCGCCTTCATTACAAAGGCTAATCTTAAAGATAAATTCAAATTACAGAATATACTTTAATACGATAAGAAAACAGCCTCGCTTGCTAAGGTTTCGTTTCTCATTGTTAAGGTATCGTCTTTGAAATTGCAGTCGATAATGAGTTAGATGGTTGCAGACGGAGCAATGAAAGTAAGTGATGGGGATTGCCAATTCGCCATTTATAATGTGACGTAACTCAGAATCCAACAAAGACTGATTATGAAATAGGTAAAGATAGATCCGAACACAGTTAAAGCCATGTGTAGACTATCATGTGCAGCTTTAACAATAGATGACCCGATTAGTAATAAAGCATTTGTAACAAGTATACCACTCTCTTTGAGATAATGATAAAGCTAATTCAGAGTAATACGTGTTTCTTTAGTATCATACTTTCTTTTCCTTCTTTTGAATGTACAAATATTACTAACATGAATCAAAAATAAGAATTACTTAATCAAATCTAATAATAAATCTAGTTATGTTAATTAAACATGATGTAAATGTACAAACAGTAACCAAGGTAACCAAGGTATCAGATCTTACAATTTAAACTAGATATTAAGTTTGTTTACAGAACGTACAGACAGACAGACAGCAGAAAGTGAGAACAATTCAATCGGAAGAACCGTTGTTTATCTATCTGTGTCAATGGCTCAAGCCTTTATGTCGCATTTTCACTTTTTTGTAAATAACTTGAAAGAATCCGAAACATGTTCTGCTATAACTGTATTTAACAGCGTTTCATAATTTAACAACACTTTCGATACGCATATTGCATATTTAATGTTCTCGATTAAATATTCGTTTAATTATTCAATAATAATAGCTCTTCGCTAGCTCTTAATGTTTTAAATTACAGTTTCAACACTTACTTTTATTTTGTATCTATAATCTTCTAAATAATGCCTTCGAGAAAGCAATTATATTAAACTGCATTTTAATATTCCTGGGTTTATTAATATCCATTAGTTATTGTTAATAAAAGCAATAACGTACTTAACATCAATAACAAGATACTTTCTCACGAGAAATATAGTTTTATGAGTTGCTTTTTATTTTTCTTTGAACTTAATATCTCAAGTTTTTAATTAATAAATGTTTTTATATATATGAAAAAAGGTGTAAAGAACTCATAGGATATATGGAGTTGAATAAATATAGTTTTTATATATTTATGATTCTAAAATTAGACGCGATTACAAAATATCGACTGATTCATATCAGATGTAGTCATGCGCAGATCCGTTGTATGGCAGCGGCGGAGTTAATATAGCATTGAAAGGGGAACACAGCGCACACGCATCAGCTCTATACACTCATAATCATTTGACCACTAGGACGAGGTAATCGTTTCAGCTAAATTACCTTTACTTTCATTATTTAACAGCGAAGGTTAAAAGTTGTAATTATTCGGTCACAAATTATAAATACATATTTTTTATTATTTTAAACAATAATTATAGTTTTCAATGAAGTATATGAATATTTATATTAAAAAGTTTTAAAAGCAATAGTAGACTCTCACGAGTAGGCCCTATAATCATAAGGGGCCTTTTAGTTATCCATTGAACTAGTAAACACAATAATAATGACTTGACAGATGATTGACGGACAGCGACTTCTAATTGTTACATACAGAAAGATATTTTGATAGAAAAAATTAATATAAATAGTTAATAAGCACTTAGTAAGCACTTAGTTTGAAGTACTACGAACTTGTAATATTGATTTTGACACAATCATAAATGTATGAGAAAAAAAATTGTTGAGTAACTTTTGTTATTCTTTTTAAAAAAAATCTAAGTAAGAGCTGCAGTTGACAGCTTCTCAACTTTTTTTTTAATGTTACCTATAGCCAAAAAAAAACATTTAGAAACGTCAAATGTAACTAGAGTTTAACAAATAAATATTAATCCTAGACTTATAAACATGGACATCATTTAATCTATTAAAAATAAGCTGACAAACAGACAATAAAAGCAGCTTTGTTTATATTATATAAATAATATAAGTTGTACCAAGTATACTGCTTGTTGGCTATTTTGGTATTTAATTGTTAAATTCCAATATTATTATACGATTTAATAAAATGTCATCGAGCTATTTTTGGTAAGTTTTGTTTTTTTAGTTTTTTAACATTTATTTATATTTAGTAGAGCATTCTTTGCAAGGCTGTGGTTTACTTTTTATTTGTTTGACATCCTTAAATAAGTAGATCATTTTATTAAATATAATTTGAATAAATTATTATACTTTCAAGGCTTGATAATTCCATAATTTAAAACACTATTATTCCTAGACATTTTATTATAAAATGTATAAAAAACCTAAATTTGATGAACGTTCTACATTATTCATATTAGTTTTACTCTCAATGACAATCAGATTAATTATTTTTATCGAAAATATTATCCAAATTAAATATGACCTTTTTTTGGTTAATCATTGATCAAGTTTTGTAATCAATTTACTTTGTTAGGATTGACTAGAAGCAGTAAACCCAGACTTCTATCCTCGATAATAACAGCCTGTAGGTTTCATAATGACCCTTAGTGGAAACTGGGATACACGTCCAATTAAGCAGATGGTATGATTCCGGTTTATGTGAATGTGGCAATGATTGCAGGAAAATGACATGTCTAAATGTTGTTCTTTGAGGTATCATTATGGACACCTCCATCAGTTAGTTAGTGTGGAAAATGGGTAATTTTAGTAATTGAAAAGATAAACAGAGTATCTCGGATTGAGAAACGAGAGATTGAAGCAAATAAAAATAAATGTACAATGGTACTTCTTTATTATTACTATTCAACGCCGCAGTATACAATCTAATCAAAAAATCTATAATATTGTAATCGCCAACATGACACAAAAACTCATAACGTTTACGAAACCGTTTCAAGGAAAAGATTGCTATTGTTTGTTTCTTGAACTCATTACACTTATGATCAGAAAGCACAATCTTTTAAAGTTACATAAACTTAGCTTTAACAATTTATTATAATAAAAAACGAACGCACAATATACAGGTCGCAGTTATCTGTATCCGCGAAATCACTCGATTGACGACATCTTGTTCTGTGACTAGATGATCGTAAAATGGCGGAGGAGGTCACTCCGTGACAGCCAGAGCATCATTTTCCTTTCCAAGGTACAATTTAAGTTCAGAAATACCGTGTCCATCGAATGATTATAGCAATAACAAATGTAGATTTCTCGCGAGTTTTATTTAATATTATTTTTTTTGTAGAATTAAAAATTATCATTCTGGATACAACGGTAGTTAATATATTGAGCAACGAACTTAACTCAAGCCTTGACAAAACAATAAAATTTAATTATATTTTATGAATTACTTTCTTAAAAAGCATATATTATAAAATTTACAGGGTCAAGGTAGAAAATGTAACCTCAACCTCATACTATTGTAAAGCTAAATTTAATTCTTAACTTCAGGTATACGAGTTCAAGTTTTTTACGAGTTCAATTCCGACAGCATATGTCAAGCACTGGTGGATTTATTACTCAAAAGTTGATGGAAAATGGTTGTTTTTTTACTCTTCCGTCCTCATGAGATACAGTTAATGAGTAAAGCATGTTCATTAGTTAAACAATTATTGCTTTCATCTTTTAACTGTTTATATTTTCTCCGTTATCGAAAGACTTTCTTTGACAATGTTATTGAGGTACATAATTTTGATGTTTAATACTAATTATATACAAAACTCAATATGTTAATAGCAAAATATAATTTGTATAACAGATGATCAATTCATCGTTTTATTTATATCTGTTTTATATGTATTTATACAAATAATACGCAACACTTTGCAATAGTTATGCTAGGACTGGTTTCAGGTTACATTTTAGCTAATACTTACGCTTGACTGACGATGTACTCGACTTTTATATAGAAATAACCTGACTATAATGTTTTAAGTCTGGTTTCAACGGTAAGTTGTTTTGTAACACATAAATATTTTCCATCTTCATACATAAATTTGTCTTATTTTATTATTTAAGCCATTTAAATGTGGTTATCTTATTTATCACAAAGATTATACATTTAAAGATACAGTATGGTGACTAAAAAACGTAGAAGTGAAAACGACAGCCAAGTTTTCTTAGTGAACAAGCGGTCTGTCAACTTTTAAAGAAAGTTGTGTATTTGAAAACTTGCACTATTTTATAATATTAACCTCGTCTCACCTACTATTTAACAACTCGGTCTTATTTACAATGATTTAGTTGAAGCATGACCACAACAGATGGACTAGAAAATCAATAAAAAATATAATAAATATTAATTGACCGTGGATTCGGCGCCGTCAAGCGAAACTTAATACAAATATAGCTGGAAGGCAAACCAGTTGGCAATGAAACTTTGAAACCAGTCATTAAACTGCTATTAACTTTTGACCAGAGCAATAGTTATGGTGTATAATATATCTAGAACACAGATAATAAGTCTCAAGACCGTTCAAACGAACCATTAATAACTTACCTTTCGACGAGAGGCTGGACATTATCCAGAAACTCGAACCCGGCGTGTGTTGTGTAAGTAATAGACTCATGGCACTGGATGATCCCATGGTCACCGCGCACAAAGTTCTTCAGAACCCAGTAGTCCCCTCGCTGTAGAGTCTGCGGCAGCATGTCTTTGTCATTGCAGGCCAACAACGTTCGAAGATACGTCAGCGTTGCTGGACTTAATGCATCTTCGTCATCTATTTCCAGTGTTGTGCCATTTGAAGAGTCAGCTTCGGGCAAAACGCTATTGATCTTCTTCTCTAGATCTGGAACTGATGCCGTACTCGATGTTGTTTTATTGGTCGTTGGCATTGTAGATGGAGTCTTTGGTGAGGTAGATTCTTCAAAATTTCTAACGCTTGACTCTGGCGGTCTTGTATCTGTCTCGTTGCGAACTTCTTCCCTGTTTAGGTATCGGAACTCAGCACTTCTCTCGGAACCGTCTACCGTCAGCGGCATCCACTCAACTCCTGGGTTGCTGCTACTAGATAAATGCATCGCTGCGTACAATAGTACGGCGATGTTAATCACGATACTCACTCTAAAGATAAAATTTCGTCGGTTATTCAGCATCATTATAGCGAATTAGGCACTTGTTATTAAAAAATATTAGTTTATTAGAACGTCCTTCGCCGTCCTCTAGGACGCAGTTTTCTATAGGGACCTGTACGTGTCAGCATCACAATTTATTGTGTCATCAGCAGGCGTCTGGAGGTGAGCGCTGACACAGCGCCACTTACACTCTGTACACCTGGAACAAACACATAACTATTATATAACTTGAATAAGAATTAACATTCATTGAAATACTAAAAATATAATTATTAGTGTTTTAACATATGTTTACACTGTTTAAAATTTAATAAGATAAGTATTTGCATAAAACCTGATCATTTTCAACACATATTTCAGGAATAGTGTACGTATTCAATATTAAAATACAGTTCACCGTCTGATAATATACTTTACAGTAAAAAAATATTCTTGATGGAACTTAATTCCATGAAACTACAAGTTTTAAGTACTTTAATTATATTTAATTTAAGTTAAAACTATTTTAATTTAATTAAAAACTATATAACTTATTATCAATAAAGATATGTACATATAACATAACATATATAATGGTGGGTATCTCTGCACAAAACCCATTTCATTTATAAAATATGATTTCCTTATTTAAACTATGTATATATCATATATTTCCTGTGCGTATTTTTTATATTTGAATTATTAAATTATAATTATATTTTTTTTTATTCCCCAAATACTATACCTATATAGAAGTTATGGAAAAGTTTGAATAATTCGTAGGTTCTTTTATGGTAGATATTTTTTAAAATGATTCTACCCACGGATATGCACATAAGGCAAATGGTGCTAAGGATTTTGACGAAGCAGAAGCCGTACTGTCAAGTTTGCGAAGTAACTAGATACTGCACTGACAGACGGACAAAATTTGGCCTTGGCAAGTGGTAATGACACCGTATACTGAGACAATATGATTCTTAATTGACCGCAAACCACAGAAGCACAGAGCATTTTTTTCAAATTATACGCGAGTTTTAATCCGTAAAAATAGTTTTATTTCAAATGTGTACTCGTGAAAATCTAAGAAAATACTATGCACACAGCAATTCTCTAGCTGGACTTAATAAAACGGCTGTAAATTTTTTTGGATGCTAGTATTTTTCCGTTTTTGTTAGATTTCATAATGTCCGATGAATTATGTTGTGTAATTTTTTGCATTTTAGTAAAAGATATATAATATTTTATGTAACATAAATAAATAAATTGCGGACGTAATGAAACGTGATGAAGCGACCTTGGCCAGTCGGACGCATCTCACCGTGAAAGATTTGTAGTTGTTCAACACATGATATGTCCGTATCTTTATAAACAATATTTACACTTATACTTTCTATTTTATAAAATGATATACATAAATTACAAGACAAGGCTACTAATTTTTACATACTTACTTCCATCTGTAAATTAAACGGAGGACAAGTAGACAATAAAAAACTCGTGAGTAAAATGACAATAACACTGAATAATGATTGATTAATTATTTTCATCAACTTAATTACTATTAATTCTAAAAACCAAAACAATCTTTAAACAATATTACAATACACGTTTTTAAGTACTCTAATATTTAATGATGTAAAAAACTACAAAACCCTACATTCATAATTTGAATACGTTTTTATCAATTAAATTTTATTTAATTCTTTCTTTCGTTTTTTTTTTTCGTTTCATCTATGACTCGTACGCTTATTTGCTCTCGTTTTACATAAAAAAAAACAAAGTATATGGCTCTAAGTTCATGATATGTGATAACTTACTCATGTTCCTAGTTCAATCTAGTTATTATAGCACAAGTTACCAAAAGGGCTTAAGATAGTTTGTTGTTTTTCATTTGGGTTCATTGCCACAATCTGCCACCACAATCGGTAGTTTGGAGGCCATCAAATTAAGAAGCGTGGGTCCATACTTTGTCGTACAATGGCTCGTAAGCGGCAAGAAGTCGCTTATGGATTTAACTATTCAGTTTTCCAACAAAACGTATCTAGGAAGGTGGTCTTATGGTTTCCACTAATGTAATTAGTTGCGGTTTTAACTATTTAAACATCAGTTTATGTTTTATCTATATAGGGGTTCAGAAATACGGGTATATACAAAAACTATATCAATTTAGGTGTAATGATAAAATGTTTTATAGCAAAGCAAAAAATTGTTACGAAATTTATGTCAGGCATGTGTTGTGTGTGCTCATCTCATTATGACAGACAAGCCAAGACTACTTAATAGTTGGTGCGCACGCGCAGACAATATTCAAGGCACAGAAGCGACCTTCAGCAGGGAAAGTGTTTTACTTAAATCACATTATACTCATTATATACCGTTGCTGTTCTCAAGATGCATTTTGAGCAACTTTACTATTGCCAAAGCTATTGTCCATTGTACTCTCATAATTAATAATGTTACTAGAATTTGCCGTTATTGAGAATACATTAATATTTATGTCATAATTTGAAAGGTCAATGATTATAGTCTTAATAACATTAAAACGATTTGGACATATATTATATAATTCTTATAACGAGGATATAAAAAATGATATAAAATTTACATTCCAATCCTAGTTCAATGTAGTTTACAAATTTTATATTTGAATATCAATACAATAAAATTACTATTAATTGTGCAATAGCTCTTAACACAAAAACAAAGTATATAATTTCAAATAAATATTTGTTAAAACACAGGTCAAAACAAAAAAAACAAAGTCTTATCTATGAGAATAGATTTTATCTCTCAGAGAAGTTCTGAGTAGAAATTGTTTTAAGAGAAATAATTCAATTACTTAATAACTTAGAACTAAAATTCAGACAAATTGAGAACAAACAAAAGATTTTTAAAGTAATATTTATGTTCAAAATGGTTGTTCAGACGACATATGTTACAAATAGCTATTAATAAATTTAACGTTTCTGTGTTGACTTTATATGATTAATAAAAATAGCAACTTATAATAACAGCATTACTAACAATTACAACAAAACTAAGTATTGTTATTGAGCTGAGCGAATCGAAACTCTTTACTAGTCAAATTTTCAACTCTTTGTTACCCTACTCCTCCTTCAATTTACGAGCTACACACACGAAATTTTGCACACACGCGCATAATGAGCAAAACCCGGTCTGGATTGAAAATCAGCCTAATCGTAATTGTAGTTTTCGAGATAATTGATAAAATGTGTCCCATAGAGTTAACATATAGAACGTTTTTGTTTCGCGCGCGCTGCGTCGCGAGGCTAACCCCGCTTGCGTGGACCTAGTAATAAATCTAGAAATTGGTTTTAGATTTTAGGGTTAGAACAGACGCTAATATAAACTCTATCTTTAGTAACTGTATACAGTCATACCGAGGCCTGCTATTAAATCTAAATCAGAATTATTTGCATGACTTTCAATTTGAAACTACTTAGAAGTCAATTACCAAGAGATATCATTACTTCATTCTGAGTTAGATATAGATAGAATAGAATATAGATAAAACTTTTTATACTAACAATAGTGCTCTAGTTTAATTTCAATGCCTAGATATCTATAACGCGATAATATGCTATACAATATATATATAAATTCTTTCATTTTAAGCAATATTATTTTGGTTTTAATATTTATATTGTGTATTCAATTCTTGATTGATATTATATATATGTATATATGTATACTTTCGTTTAATAAAATAAATGTAATATGTATCGAGAATTGATTACAGTTTAAATATTAAAACCAAAACAATATTGCATAAAGTGAAAAAATTTAACAACAAAATAAACGGAAATGAATGAAATTTATAAATGCCGGTTGTATTTTAAATATTCTGTAATATTTTATTAATTAAACCACAATATCATATAGTATCTGATGGGTGAATGCTGTTTTGGTGCTGGTGGACTAGACCGGCGGCCACTCTTACAGGAAGGAGACTACACGAGGCGCATAAGAAATCAACTCTATTTCCATTACCCGCCGTCTGTTCAGCGCCGCCTCATGACACTCAGAACTTAAAAGTATTTCAACATAAACCATTTAGATAGACCAAGGTTCATTTACATGCTCTCTCGTTCATTATCATTTTGTAATACTGGTAAAGTGGAAAATTAATATTGGTTATAGCATGTTAGTAATTTTTATTCTGTACGTCTTCTGAATGAACGCGATAAACTTAAAACATACCGAACGGATGTTGATAGTATTATTCCTGACACAGGTATAGGTGTATAATTCATTATTGTTTTGTATACAGCGATTATTGTTGAAAAAATATAAAACTAAAAATTGGTAAAATCCTAAATAGAATATTGAAATCCAAGCAGACAAACAGAATCTAGTTTCTGTATAAAAAATGCGAGTAATGAAGCGTTTTCGTTTCCGGAAATATCGTCGGATGTGTAGCAATGTACACGGACACTTCATATCTGCGTGGCAGCGGCAACTCACGACGTATTTCGATGAAGGTAACTGGCCACTTAGACTCTTATGTCATAATCTACAAGTGTAAAATTGACATTTAGTAGACCTTAATCCAACACTTTATATAGCAATATCTATTCAATACATATTTCTATATGCTATTCAAAAGTATTCTAAAGAAACATTTGTAATATCGGTAAACAATATTTCTCAATACTCATGCTGTAAATAAACCCATTTGATAAATAACTCAATAATATAATGTCGCATGGTATGGAATTGTATTCACTTCACAAGGGCAACCTCATTGCTTATTAAGGATATGCCTCGTTGACGTCGCATATTTACAAACAGACGAGTGGATTTATATTAGATACCACACGATATACATCTTAAACCTTGTAGTGCCATACATATTTTACCAAAATATGCTGAAAATTCCAGTAAAAAAAGTGCATTTTTATAGATAATTTACATGAACATGACAAATATTCACCATTTCCGTTACAATATACCAATATTCATAATTTTTTCAACATTCTCTTTAGATATTATTCTACTATGATAATAAAAACAAAGAAATTGAATACTACATATTTATTGACCAGAAAATTACAAAAACAGAATGAACTGTGAAAAGGAGCGCTATCGCGACGCTGGCATTTGTCATAATTAGTGAGACCAGCGCGACTGCGCTCCATGGCACTAAAAAGGATTAATATCGTCTGAGCTGAGAATTAGGTCTGAATAATCAATCAGTCGTGAGTTATCGATCAGAAAAACAAAATTCTCTTATGTGTTGACTTCCTTCTATTATTTTTTTGCAATGATCATATCACAGGATGTCGTCAGAGTGAAATATTTTGTAATTTATGTACTGTGTTATAATCTGTATCACGACTGTTACAAAACATTTTTATGTTCATTTTTAATTATATAATATTCTCATGTCTTTTTGATTTAATCTGTGTAACCGTGTTGTGTTCAGAAATGTATTTATTATAAAACAATTTAATTATCTATGCCCAAGGTAAGCTAAAAGCGGGAAAGGCTAGTGTCATTTAATTTTACGAAACAGACAATTTTGTAAAACTAATTCTCTGCGAAATTGGCGTCTTCCACCGCAACCGCTTGATAATACATTCCTGTTTGTAGTTGAAGAGTCTTTAATATTTTGTATGGTTTAAATTATTGTGGTTTTTTATGTATAATTGGAAGCCGGTCATTAACAGCGGTAGGATTGAATATACATGTAATAATTCCAATTAAGGTTATCCCTTAATCGTTTGTAATAAAATCAACTGTAACTGGATATTGTCAATCAAGTTACTAAAACTAACGACAAACTGCTATCATTATTATTAATTATAAAGATTATAAGACTTGCAACGTAACCACAAACTGAGATGTCAAATGCACGAATTGTTTAAATCTAAGATGTTGAAACAATGCGTTTAGAGAGGTCGCTGTAATTTGCGCTCCAAGCAGTGTTCTTGTCATTCAATGACATCTTAGGGATAATCATTTAAAATATAACCTTTACTATTTTCCTTTTTTCCTTTCCGTATGACTTTTCCTTTACTATTTCATTTAAGTTGGCTTTTACGTGTATTCAATTATGTTTGTATGAAGTTTAATTGTAATTGAAGTCGTGATGTTGAGACAGTCTTTTTATCTTTTTTCGTTTCTTGACACTTCCTGTAAGAAGCATCAATTTGTGTCGGTATCGCTTGAAAACGGACGCAGGCCGTCGACCTTCGTTACTCTGAGTCATTTGTGCCTTAAAATTCTCGGAAGGAGAATAAAAAAAATTGTATCGGTAATTTGTCTCAAGAAAATAAACCCTTCTCGAATAAGTTTTACTAAAACCTTGAACTGAACTCGATCAACGCAAATTTATTGAGCTTCACTGATTTATTAATAAAATAAGTATAGCAAAAAATGTTTCTCTTTACATAACAAAATACTTCTCATAAACATTCCCTTATTATCATAAGAAGCGAGTGGTGTTTATAAAAAATATTGTATTGATTTTAATCTTATAAAACATCATCATGGCTTTCAACATTTAATAACAGCGCTGCTGCAAAATAATTTGCAGGCAATTGTGTCAATTGCCGTTAAATCCACGCAGTGTTGCCAAGGACAAGTAGCCGTACATTTAAAATAAAACGTTTAGTGAACAGCTTACAAATACTTCGGTAACACAGCATTTTACCAGAATAAAAGGTGATCTTTGTGGCTTATTAAGCTGAGCTAAGCGAAGCTCTCTACTACCCAAATTTTCAACTCTTTGTTACCCTACTCCTCCTTCAATTTACGAGCTACGAAATTTTGCACACATGCACATAATGAGCAAAACTCGGTCTGTATTGAAAATTAGCCGATTCGTAATTGTAGTTTTCGAGATAATTGATAAAATGTGTCCCATAGTTTAACATATAGACCGTTTTTGTTTCGCGTGCGCGCCCATTCCTACTACACTACTTCAGAGGCGTCTCACGTGCTTTCACCTCAGGGGTGTGTGTGTGATTTTTTATTGACAAATTTTTTAAAACTATTTTTTTTCGCTTTTTCTCCCATTTTTCTCTATCTTTTTCGATTAATATTATTTGCAATTATAAATTTGTTCAAAACAAGTATTGACATCAACTCATAGTTTTTATTCATAAATAAATATCAGTATTTAACTCTAGACATTGATGCGCTCGACTGCGTCGCGAAGCTAACCCCGCTTGCTTGGACCTAGTATTGAATATAGTCACTTATCTAAAATGAATTACAAGGAACGCGTGGAAGTAAGTTAGCTTTTTATGAGCTTTACAAAACGGTAAATACACTAGATGAATAACGAGAGATCAAGACGTCCCGGTGTCGTTCACTGGTTTAGTGACGTGGAGGAGTGAATTTAATTTGACGCTTTGAAGAAATGAGATGCAGAGCAAGACTCGCTGTATATATGGCTGCTAGCCAAGTTTGTTTCACCTGCAACGTACTGTACTGTAATACATTTTAATTTGAATAAAACAAGGGCACCATTTTTGCTTGGCAACTGTGTAACCGTTTTAGTACCATAGTTCACTTGAGTTTAGTATTGATATTTAGTTGTTTGACCTACATGGCATAATATGCAAAGGTTAGAAAGCGCTGAACATGTAACTCCAAGGCGGTTTCCTCAAGTTAATACCACATGATGATTATATTAAATATGGAGGTTATAAAACGATGCCGCCGTAACAAGAACTATTCACCTCGATTATGATGCACTTCATGATTCATTGATTATCACCGCTTTGGTGTCCATTCTCCGTCGTATCTCAATGTACCTGTTGAAACATAAAAACATGCCTGTCACCGCTCTTCATACCGGTGCTAACAACTGCACACTTTATTAAATTATCTTCTCTGCGCAATAAAATCTAAGACACCAACGTAATATCATAAAAATTATAATGGAATAAGTAAATAATCTTTATATATTGAAGCAATGTGTTCCTTTTGAATATCGAGGCTGGTCACGAGTCTCTTGTGAAGAACGCTCAAGTCGTATCCATGTTATTGTCTATTGAATTGAATCCATTTGTAAAGCAATTGGCATGTATTAATATATATCGGATTATTTGCATTTGTATTTAAATAAAAACAAATTATTTCGTTACAATTTTAATACTAGGAGCAAACCTCAATTTTGACCCGCTCGCTCGCAAAATCTCGGTATGTGTTATCGTATTGAGGGAAGTTACATTTACAAAACGTCAACGTATTCTGTCGTCAACTATATTACAAAAAAAAAAAAGGAAGAATTTTTAAAAGCTGTTAAAAAAATTCGGCACGAGCAAATAAAGCTAAATTTTTTTCCTATTGAAGTCCATGGGATTTTAATTATTCCGTAATTATTCCTCAATGACATCGAATATGTGAATTTTTTTTTAAAACCACCACCAGACTGATGTCTATCGGTGTGCAAAATTTGGAAATTTTCGGATATACCGTTTCTGATTGATGCTTGCACAAAAGACGCAGAGAAGTCTCTCATAGAGAGTTTCGCTCAACTGTTCAGATGTGAACTGACCATACGATTCGTTGAATATCTCCACGTTCGATTTAAATCTATATTCGTATTCTCTCACAGCGCAGAACAATATAAATAGCCTTATTAATAGCACAGTGTTTAGGAGGTGCTGTTCAATACTAACTATACTTCTCTTAGTGACGCACGGTAAAGCCGTATATTATACTATGTATGAATCATGCTTTTTCCTTTTTAATCAGTCCTGGGAATTCCCACGGCTATAGACTTCGATTTAACTTATTTAAACACAACCAAGTACTCGTTTATTCATTTTAAAAATTAAATTAAAAGAACTATAAAATTATGATTTATATATGTTATATATAACTTATTATTAATTGTGTATTCTTTTGAGTTCTTAATTGACAAATATACTGAAACATATGCTATATATTTTACAAGTTAATATTATAGACAAACATTTTGTGTGCATCTACGTAAAATGTTTAATAAATATGTTAGAATATATGTTTCAATTGGTATCATGTATTACAATATGTTACAGGAAACTGGCAGTCCAACTTATCTTCATGGCGTGGGTGTTGATAAAATATTGTGTAAATTATTAAATTTATGATCTAAACGATACATAAAGTACATTAATTACTACACACTATAACTATATTTTAAATTATTTATTAATTAAAAAAGATTGGTTTGTTTTTGTATAATGTTTCAGAACAAAAACTAATAATCATTAAAATAATTATAATATTATTTTAATGTCACAAATACAGAACTTATGCACATTAATAATAATGTAATATGTTTCAGTGAATAATATGAAATAGCATGAAAGATCATAAAATAGTTATTATTTAATATATTTTTATCAAAACATCTTTTAATATTCAAAGCACTCGTCGAGATTGTAGCTGGGGCAAGGAAGTGATGTAAAAATATAATGCCTCGATAAAATAGCTTGTTATTTATATTCAATATTGCTAGCTTTTAAACCTCATGTCGACACAAGACAAAAAGCAAATTGCAGTTTTTGCATGAAAATTTGTAAAACTAGATAAAAACAAATCTATACTTTGATTATACATATACTAAAAATAGCTGAACACAAACCGACGAATAACCTGGTAAAATATCGAAAAAGGGTTACTGCTCTATCTGAATAAAAATAATATATAATTGATCACATATAAAATATTCAGGAAAGAGTACAAATTCTTCAGAATTTGAAATCATTTACACTTGTATCTGAGTAATGTTTAGTTTTGTTATAATTAATGATAAGATAATGATAGATAAGATTGGATTGTATTAAACGGTCTTTGTAACTCGCACAATCAAATAATGTGTTGGGTCGCTAACTAAGATATGTGGTTAATTGGTAGATATTTCTTATAGAGTTTAACTCTTGTCGAATTACTTCAGTTAAATGATTCATGACGAATGTAACTTGACCTAATAAGCTTTTCTCACATTACAGTGCAAATGTAATCAATGTAATTCACATTAATATATGCACTATAGGAACTGCTTAAGGATCCACCTTAGCACCCCTTGTTACTAGGAACTTAAGGCCTTAAGGCCTTACCAACATCTCTTAAAATAATATAACAACAACCTTACTACCTTTAGCACATTTTTGTTGTTTTATTATTTCTGCGAAATAATTATGAGATGTTACTAATTGATCGCTCTTCTTAAAACTCAGTCTCAAAAAAATGTATGGCTTTAATACTGCATCTAGTAATACTTTTATTGGAATATTAAAACTGGTAACACTAGACCACTTGAATGAACTTTTAATTACTGACCAATTCAATAACATTAATTTTTTTTACTTATAATATTGCCAACGCATTCCAACATAATAATATCTGACGTGACAGAGGTACTTATTTGCAATAAACATATATTCCTTGAAAGGAAACGTTAAATGATACTTATATCAATATACATCTCCTGAGTTTGCGTTTTAATGAGGAAGAAGTCTAGATTGTTCATAACATTAACATAAAATCAATCATCATATAATGATGGAAAATATATATATTACAAATATTTAAACTAAAGTAAAATTTTAATTATCTTTGACAGTCGGAAATTAATGATTTTCGGTCTGTTGTAGATTTCGATAAGGAATCCTAATTATAAATTTAAAAACTCATTTGTCACTACTCTATTGACATATCTACAGAGATAAAAATCTATTCCAGTATCCTAAAATTCACTACAATTGGTGATTTAAAAAAGATCATGCGATAATAGACTGTATATCTTTTGTATTAGGATCATTATGTCGTCCATGTAATGTGTAGTTTGCGTATCATTGTGTTTGTTATTATTGTCTTGAATCGGTGCAAGCGTAGAGTCAATAGTGCCTACTGGAATAACTACTCTGTCAGAACCGTTATTCTTAACTATCACTTCGAAAATGCAATAAAAAGGGTTGTTAGTATTGCCTTCTCAAACATAATTACTAGTGTCTGCAAAGCGCCTAAAGCAATTTGCACCAGTGCATTGAACTGCTTACGTTCCGTTTTCGTCTTATTTTTCTTTAAATTATTACATTCCATTACAGGTATGGAAAATGCTATTTTAAATTACGACTCGAATCATTAACGTTGGCTGATGAACAGACAACTCGTAATTCACTATGACGTCCGAGATATGGTGTTGTTTGTGACTTCCACCAGATAATTTTACAAGTATTATAAATAAATTTTTTAATTTCACAGGTCGTTTGCACCTTTAACTAACATTTACCATTAATAACATCAGCGGAAGTGATTAAAACATTAAGTAATTAGCGAGGAGCGGCCCCTTGCGTCATACTTAGCATCTTATACCGATTTGCACGCTCCCCCTCCACTCCTACCCTCAGCTTTTATGAACTTTTTGGCTTGAAAAGACATGGATGTTATAGAATAAAAAAAATTGCCTAAGAAGGTTTAATTTATCAAGCGAGGCTTTCATGACAGAACTGAAGGTTAATAATTTAAGGTTGAGTCGAGTGTTGACGAGGTCAGAATGGTACTTGGGGAAATAAATTTAATTCATAGCATTAGCATTAAATATGTTGAAGTAATCGTTACTCCCATTATACTTTTATAACGCTATAAGTATATAATACTATATTTTGAAATTTTATTGAATATTATTGATAAAGAAGTAGATAGTAGATTGTGGAACAAGGCCAGTATTATTAAATCTAATGTAATTTCAACAATATCATCAGTTACGGGAAATGAAAGACTTTCTAATTATAATAGTGAATTACGAAACTAAAATATTATTAGCCTTAACTTAGGCATTGAGTTTTATAATTATAATCAGTAATGAAGCTTAGTCGAGATGCAGAGCGCGTACCGGGTCTTTTATAGATGCCATGAAATTTACACATGTTATAACTTAAACATTTACAATTTTATAACTTATTGCGAACATAAGGCACTTATTAAAAACATCCAATTAGGAAAATGGTACGGTTTAATAGCAAGAAATAATATCAAATTATTTAAAATTCGTAATAAATCGAATATATAAAATTCTCGGTCTCCTCAGAAACGCTCTGAGGGAATCATATGATGTTTTGTGTATATTATGTAGGTCTGAGAATAGGTAAAGTATTTTTCATACGTTTAAGGGTACAAAATAAATCTATGATGAACGTTTTTAACTTAATGATTTGGCGTTAAATACACACAACCCTAAATTTACACCCTTCTACCACCAACCCTTATTTTTTAAAACCCATATAAGTACTTTAATGTTTTTCTTTTTAAGTCAAAAGAACGTACAGTCATTTAGTGTAATTATAAAATTCATCAATAGTAACAAGTACACCTGTAAAACCTGTAGGCTCTGGGATACAGTTAAATGACTCTGACATGTCAACCAGCTAAAGCAATAAAACAGACAATTATTTTTGGTAGTAACATAACAATGAATCTGAATACTATTCGCCACAGCTCTATGGCCGGACCACTGCGTTTCAATTCCTGTGCACGTTTACTAAGTTTTAAAATAAGTTATGACTTTACTGGGTGCAGTGGAATGCGGTGCATTGTTCACTTGTTCAGTTATCTAAATACACCGACAAGTATAAGAAAGTATTGATTTTACGTCTACAATACACGCCGAATTACAACTTAACCATATACCTACTTATGTCCATAATTGATATTCGAAACGACAAGTTTATGAACGTCACTTCTTTTTTTTAATTCAATAAAGCGAATGTAGTGAATGAGTTGACATTATCCTTTATGATATATTATTATATTGCAGTCTATACGAGCTAATAGTATTACTGTCACAAGAATTTAATCCGTCTTGAGTTCGTGATGGTTTCGTATTAAGTTCTGCATTGACTCTGAACTTGTTTTTTAATATGTGCTTTAGCGGTTTTATACATGAGTACAATTGTGTAAAGTAATACGTACATGGAGCAACTATACAATAATTATTTGGTAGCATACCGAGGGATCGTTATTTGTTATTGAGGGAAGGGGTTCAGGGACCAACCTAACGTGACCTCTTGAAACAACTTGCCAAATTATATTTTTTATATTATTAAATTTTTTATACAACAATTTTTATTTGATCAGGTAATGGATGATATAAAATATATTGCCTTGGATAAATGTATAATCTTCATATTATGAAATTAATACTTATGAAACAAATAAATATTTTTATACATATAACATGTACAAATGAGAAATTATTATCAATAATAATAACCCATAAAGTCGGCCAATTTGAATTCTTTCCAGGTATCGCTCCTTATATAAGTATTTGTATTTATATGAAGACCGTCTGGTCCAAGTGGAATGCACCGGTCTATTGATTTGAAACAGCGACAGAGGGGGCGTGATTCGTCCGTAACGATATACATATGTTATATGTTGATATTGCGAAATATAATGCCTTAAAAACTCAATATTTTACGTAAACTATATTGTTATGAGCTACTGATAAATTAAAATTTATTGATTCTTTCATTGTTTAAGATTTTAACAAAATCAATTAAATGATAGTATCAATTGGGAACAATATAAGAATTTAATATTAATTGTGTGCCAAGTTATGTGCCAACATTTCGCAAACAATGTGGAGCAGCCGGCGGGTCAACCATTATGGATGGTTCTGAGATGCCTCACAAAGATTATTACGCCGTTTCATCAATCTCGAATATGATCTGATTAAACAGCGATTTAAATCAATTAAGACAAATTATGACGACTTTAACTAATTTAAATACTACAGTAGAAGTAAAACTACAGATAAAGTTAAAACTACAGTTTAAGAAACAACCAATCACGGTTAGTCGAATAAAAAGACGAAAAAACTGTAATATCAGCATTCTATTTACACTATTAATACTTCACTATAATAACAAAAAGCTTTTAATAAATGTATATCATAAATAATGTTTATAAGAGCTTCATACTTCTCTTACTGGATTTTGTTAAGATAACATGTCTTGAAGAGATTTACGTTTAGGCATTAGAGAATAGAAGTAATCATATACACGGTGACGGACACAAATCAAAACATTTTACAATTTTTACTATTATATATAGATGTTGTATTAGAAATAACATATATTATATACCCATTTGACAGGATTTTGATTATAAGCATTGCTAAATAAATAGGTATATTATTTTTAATAGGTCATGAATGAAACCGATTACAAAATGAAAAAGTTCGCTTTCACTGAATTGTTTGCGCATACGAGAGACTATTAGCGATGCCAATTAGCATAACATGTTAAAACTGCATATCCATTATCCATTCGTCAAAAATAATTCGATACTTCAACAATAGCGAGTGAAATGAATGATGGAATTGAAGAATGATAATATTGAAACATCCGACGAATACTTACCGGATTGCTATGTTTATTTTTCCTTCTGCAGATCCAAACACACATTGACGAGGACGAGCCAGGATGCACACTATCGTGTTGCACGTTATTAATAGTGACACTCCAAAAATAACGTTACGAATTGTTATGCACTTGTATTGGTTGCGAGTTTACAAGTGTATTACGATGGTATGAAACGAAACACGAGCGCACCGTGCGGCGGCGCGCAGTGAACTGTTGGCAGCAGTGTAGGTGCTGGTGTGATCGGGTGGGAAACACGCGGCCGCCGGCGCGCCCGGGACGAAGACCGTGAAAGAAGGGCCAGAACCCGACGCCGTTTTTTGTCCCATCTAATATTAGCAACAAACACCCGTCTGGCTTACTTCTCAGAAGGGACTGAATTATACTTTGTTACCGAGCAGCCAAAGTCGAATATATAATATGGAGCGGATGAAAGTAAATCCGACGACTGAGAATTATCTAAACAATTTATTTGTTTATAGGAAAAGCTCTTTGCAACACTGTTTCGTTCTTTTTTGGAATGCGCTATCTTTTTAATTTATGATTTATAAAAAAGGAAACTTGAGTTTTAAAACTACTTTTAAAATATGCTGCAAGATGTACGGTGATGGAGATATGTGCACCGTTTGTTTGTGGGTTATCAACTTTTTTTCAAACAGTCAAAATTTACTTAGAGTACTGAACTAAAAATTGTTTTCGAAATTCGTTTTTTTTCAAAATCTTTACTTATATCTAAGGATTTTTGTCGATTAATAATCTGTGAAGATAAGATTACCGAGTAGTTGTATCAATCGAAGATTCGTATTATTATTTGCGGGTAGGCTGACAGACTTCCGGGAGTTTGTTTGCACAAGTGAGCGACGTAATGTGTGTAATAAAAGACAAATTGCACAATTTCCTGACCAATAAACCGATTGAGACGATAATCAGTTCTATTATAGAATTATTATGGTGCTTTGTCTATTAAAATATACTACACGCGATGTAGTAGTTTTTAGAGGTTTTACATTGGAACAGGTAATAATTAATATATTTGATTACATATAAAGTTAGGGTGTTTTTAGTCAATTTCATTAGCCTCGCTGATAATTTTAGGATCTAGTTTTGTTCTCAAGTAACTTTGAAAAAACTTAAATGATTGTGATTGTCTACTGAATGTGCATTCACTCTTGAAATCGACGTTTGCTATTATGACATACCTGTCTGTTACCAAATGCTAATAAAATTTGTTGTTTCTTTTGACAGATGTGAGCAAAACACAAAAAAGATAAATTATTAAGTTTTTATCCAAAGTATTAAGTTTTTTGAGACCTTGAAGAATATGGTAATGGTAATGGTGCGAGCTCCTTTTTCTGTCGGTTTCGCTAGAATTGGCTAGATTTGGCCCTATACTTAATGTTATTAAGACAAAGATCGGAATATCCTCTAGAAACTTCTTGATGTGCTGGTACTGACCCTTGGTACTGGCCTTAGTGGTCATTCTATCTCTCTCAAATTACTCTTATTTTTACATGTTATTGTTTTATGTACTTCTTAGTATATACACTTAGAGTTTATAAACCTTTAGATCATATAGATATACAGAAAGTTATATTTATATAGACAGATAGACAGACTACTCCTTTTCTCGTTAACATGATTGATGCATGGCATTTGTAAATTCATGAAAATTATACGCGACGTTATCATATATCATAGGTCAGTGTGCACAGAGCAAGTTTTTTAACGTACACTATCGCCTTAGCGAAAACTTTTTAGTGCGTAAATTTAAACTTTCCCAGTAGATGGCGTTGTTTTTATTTTATACAAACGAAAGATTAACGTTAGCGTTATCTTCGATCTTCGAAATCGAGACGGTTAGAAAATTAACACACTGATTGTTATATCAAAGTTTCATTTAAAAACTAAAAAAATGGATTTTGGCTTTTAATCTTTAAAACAGTATAAATTAACAAGTGGTAAGGGGTGCGGGCCCCAATATATTAATATCCTGGTCAAATTTTAATATTTTTATTATTTTGACTTAAAAAATAAAAAAAAAACTAAAAACTTGCTTGGACTTCGCTGAAAACCTAAACTACTCTAAGTTACGTGAATACGCATCGATTAGTAAAAAAACTAATTCAAAATAGACCCGAACAAATTCACAGACATACACAACAGACATACACAAATAAATACATATATATTTTTTAAACAGTCTTGACTTACTCAGGACACCCTAAAACGTAAACGTATTCCAAAAATCGGTTTTTGAAAATCGGAGTATTTACAATAACTTACCTAATAAAAAATTAAAATATTTTATTTTTGACTTTTCTAAAATAACGACATTTTAGGAGTGACTTTTAATTATTTAACATAATAATAGTTATAATTATTTCTAAACGATAATAATCAGGCGCTAATTGGTTTAGATATCGTGAGTTTTAAATAATAGCTAACTAATTGGTTGCGGCCTTCATTATAATTGTTAATCGCAAATAAAGTATTAATACAAAAAATAAAAATAAAAACTAATAACTAAATAATATTCAAAAATACTGACAAAATTACAAATATATAAGAATAACTCCCTTATGAGTACCTCATTTACAAGGACTTACATTTCTAAGGATACTTTAAAAAATGCTGAAAAACTACAAGCAGTCCTGGCAAGTAGCAATAATCAACTTACTAATAATTCTACTATATTATTGCTCTATAATTATTTCCAAAGTGATTTTTATATATTATTAGTTTTAAATTTTAATCCATTAGGTCCTTTGAGATTTCATCATAGCACTAGCAGAGGCACGTTAAGATTCTAATTTGTTCCTATATAATAATAGTAAGTCAATGTCAATACTAAAAAAAAATCTATATGAAACAATTTTTGAAATAAAACTATTTTTTATGGATTAAAACTCGCGTATAATTTGGTTACTTTTTAATTTTAACCCGACGTTTCGAATGCTTTGCAGAAATCGTGTTCACGGGTAGACGAGATGTGTCTGTGAGTAAGTCAGTTAATTAGTCATCGAAGAAATATTTTTTATTTCTTTTCCATGGATCAACCCTTAAAGACTGTCATGATATGTTTTGATATTAGTTTCAAAAATGCCTAACTCAAGTACATTTTTGAGTTTGCCTTTCACTTTTGCTTTGTGTCTAGATATTAAAACTGACGGAAGTTAGATATTATAACGGTGGAAGTTATTTGTCTGTGTAATTTTTTTTCTAATATATTAATAAGTCTAACATGCAGAGCCCTTCACCTCATCTTCCGGAAACACGATTTCTAACAAGTTGGATAACTTTCTAAAGGGGTTAAGTCAAAATTGTATGTAAATGTCATATGAAATCCATTACAAAAGTTGTATTTATAATATTTTATATATAACTATGCAGTTATAATAAATTACATGTTTTAAAAACGAGGAAAAAACTAATATTTTATTTACGTAACTAAATTATTACATTTTCCTGCACCTATCACTTTATATCTAACGAGGACGAGAACGAAACATTAAAACAATTTTTTTAGATTTTTTTAAACAAACCTGAAGCAATAAAAACTAGTCAACCGTACAATTATGATACTAAAATTAAATGTTCGTACATCCGGATAAATCTAATTTTAATATGATGTCATTATTATTTGAAGTCCAATGAAAATACCGCATTCAGGCTGGAATCGCACAAGCGTCTGATCAGGTTTGAGTGTAAGGTATTCTTTCCGAAGTATCATCTTACCGGCTACTATTATTAGGTTACTAATTACTATTTGCGGATATTGCAAGCCAACTAACCACGCAAGCTAAGCAAATATCTTAGGACTTAAGCCATGTTTTTAATACAAGCATAAATGTCTCTCGTAAAGATTTAAGTAACATGCAAAATGCTATATATTTCCATGAACCAATTTTCAAGTTTTAGTATCAAAATAAACATTAGGTATATTATACCTCTCCAGGATATTGTTATAATAAATGCTCCTTACTTCGGGTTATATGGTTTTTGAGGCCAAGGTTCTACTTTATCAGATAACAGAATACTGCTGATCTTTGCTGAGTGCATAGTCCAGCTCAGATTAGATTACTACAGTCAGAACAGTACCAGACAGAGACCTTACTAAAATCCCTTAAATTAATAGTATAATAATCTTACTTTCCCTTTTCGAACCACGAAATCTAAAAAATAATATTATTTTCCTTACAATCCTATTGGCACTGTTTGCAGCTATGCTAATCATGTTTGAGAGAGAAGATATTTCATCTCTACTTAATATTCTTTTACCTGTCCTTTACTTTATCTCATATCTTCTGCTGTATATCGATGCACTCTTTTCTTCGATATCCTCGACTGAAAGAAGAATTTTAAGTTAGCAGTCTCTGATGCAGCGAGTGGACTCCAAGAGAACACATCAGAGAACTTTCTAACAGTGGCAAAAGAAAATAAACCTCCTTTAAAAAGGAAGTTTAATTGAATCTTAAACTGTCTCATATGTAGTAGGTGGTTTTCAAATTGGTACGTAATCGCCGTGGTACTTTTATATTGACCCTAAAACGGAGGTCTATCTAATATAGAAATATTAACAACTTCACCAAAATGACATTACGCAACCTTTAAATATGTAAAAACAAAAAACATTTTATTTAATATGTTACGGTTTTTACTCATTATTGACATATAACCTATAATTAAAAGTGGTTATTAGTATTATCTATATGGGATTTTCTTTATCTGTATAATGTTTCTTAAATATTCCCAATAAATGTATTATTAACTGTTAACATTTAGATATTTTAAAGAGCCCATATATTTTATACATTCATAGTTCATAGCCAAGGACGGCTAAGAACGAAAATAAAATTTAATTCAAAAATCCCAACAAAATGCATTCTGATGGAGTGTAGATGACACGTCCTAGCCGGCTAGACTATTGTAAACTCAAAAGAAGTGTTAAAAGTGCAGGTGATTTTGAACCTGCGACCCATGGGATAAATCATAAAAAACCACGGTATACTTTGCCCATACCAACGATACAAGATGTATCTTGCACTTTGATTGCTAATTTGACGTTAAACAATTTCAAAGCCTTTAAGCCTTTTTGGTGACTCAATTATAATTATTATCTAATTTAATATTGTTTAATTCCATTGTTTGTTCATTTTCCATTTTTAACGGATTTAACTTGAACATAATTTTTGGTTACATATTAATTAACGCGACGTTTCGAGTGCTTTGCGGCAATCGTGTTCACGGGTAGACGAGATGTAAGTGGCTGTCAGATACATTAAAATGTAATCAATAATTAATTATAGGCGAATTAAACCCGTTAAAAATAGTTTTATTTCAAGTGTTTAATTGTATCAATACGCAGTGTCGTTTTCTAAATTTCAATATAAATTTACAACGACCATAAAAAACTGTCAAATAATAAATATAAAACGGAAAAGTTAATTTGTTTGTTTAAACGGGCTAATCTTCGGAAATACCAAATGGATTTAAAAATTTCCTTTCCGATTATGATAGGTTATCTAGAATTACAGCTCATAATTATCATAAAAGTAAATAAATTCTCTTGACTGCGGATGAAATTGCGAGTAACAGCTAGTTATATTAATACAAGTTGCTTTGTACAGTCATACATTCTGAGTAATCTGAGTCATATCACATTATATATACGAGTATTATCCTACAGGATACCTCTATCCTAAATCCAATGTGGGCGAGGTCTAGAACATAAATTAAACAATAATAAAGTCATAACTTCCTTTCTATCTGACTTATTTTATATTTTATGAGATTTATATAAATTTATTATATAATTATTTATATCTATAAATAATAAATATTATTGCTTGTTGTGACAATTTGTTCAATATGTATACTAATCTTTATATTATGTGTTTAAGTTTATGTATGGGAAAAATTTTAATACTTAATACACTTTAAATCTTTTTTCCGTGAACCTAACTTTGGTTATTTATTTATTAGTATTTTTTAATTATATATTTTTATGTCAGAATTAATTTCCTTAATCGGAAGTTATTGTAATTACCCCGAATTAAAAATAGGATTTTTTAAATATTTTTACGTTTTCCTATGCCGTGAGTAATTCTTGATACCTTTTAAAAAATATGTGTATGTGCATGTGTGTATGTATGTAAGCAGTTTTTTCGGCTCCATTTTCTCGAATTAATATGCAATTGTTTTCTTTTTGGTACCAATGAATTTAATTTAAATTCATGTAACTTTGAGATGACTAGTTCTTCAGAAATATCGACAAAGCGATTACGTACTTTCTTTAAAGAAAATGAATACCGTGTATTTACGTTTTATAAAAAAAGAATTGGGGGGTTGAGATGGTTCTAGGACCAATCGATGGGAATTAACACCTTCAAAAGTAATCACAAATAAAAAAAATCTCATAACGCACCTCGAAAAGAGGAACTCCTATAATTTTGTTGGAATGTTATGAAGACGGGCTCATTTTGCCCCCACAAAAAGAGGGTTATCAAAGCTCTCTGATTTTGTAAATGTCTTTGGAACAGTGATTACAGAAATCAAGCCGAATCTATGATAGATAAGGGACAATCGGTCGGGCTCAAGAAGAAGAGTGCCACATACGGAATACTCCGAAGAACAGACACCGCACCGCACATCCCGAACTTTTCGGCCTCGAATCCGGTTTCTGTTCCACATGGCCGACACCCATTTCGTACAATCGATAGCTCGGCAATAAGAGCTTCATTATTGGCAGTTATCGGTAGGCTCCCAGTGACAACACAGCAACAGCACATATACCCGTCTGATTTATCCATCCAGAGCAAGTTATCTCAAGATATCTTAACACCACCCACACCTATGATGTTCCTGATATGAGAAGATAAATATATAGTAATAGCATTAGTACTATGAGTTCTCTCATCCATTATATGTTTTAATATATCATAAAATATTTGATGTCTCTAACGAAGCCACATCCGGCTATCGTAACGTAAATAACTAAAATTTGCAATAACGCACGCGTAAAGTATACTGCTGATTGCTTATCATAAACCTGAAGATTACTAGATTAGTATTAATTATTATTAAACTGAAGACGCAAGCACTTGAACTTTACTATTTAATAATAAAATAGATATAATGTCATTAAGGTTATCTTGGATATGTTATTGATAGAGAGATGTACTCTTGAATATTTTCTATTTCGTGAAAAATTGTGTTTCAAAATTAAGATTTTTTCTGGAAACGATATTTTTTTATTCTTCTAAATTTGTTTATTTGTTCAATAAAATAGTCATAAACTGGAAAAAAATTGTTAAATTCAAATAACCATGTTAGATAAATACTAACGGACTTAATGTTATTAATATTAGTATAGTAAGGACAAACAGTATTTTGTTTGGAATTCAATACATTTGATTAGAAACTAGAGGAAATATAACAACATTTTTAAATACTTCCTTCCTTAGGCCCATTTTCAAATTAAAAAGTACAACACGATTTTTTAATTCATTGGTTTTATTAGATATGTAAAACATAATATGATAATTATTAAATTGAGATGACGTCATATAAACCTTATCTATAAGCTTGGATAAAAACGCTTAGCAGACTCCGTGATGAAGCTATTATTTTAATTCCATTGATGGTCTGAGTCATCTAACTATTTTAAAACACGTAAAAAGATGCAGTATAGAATTTTAAATAATATTAAAAATGACGCATCCCTTTAACAATGTCTTATTAATTTTGTATATTTAATTCGTTTCCTTATAAGATATTGTAATTATATTTACTAATATTAATTATAATGTATGTGAAGGTTTATTTATTTTCACGTTGCAACATTTTGGGCGCCATATTTTCGTCGAGAATAAAATATCCGAAAAGTTTTTTTGACTTTCGAAAAATTCCATTCTGGAAAACGTTTTTAACTACGAAAATAAAGCAAATGAAGAAATTAAACCCGTAAAATATAGTTTTTATTATGAAATCTGAATGTAAGAAAGATTAAAATCCTTGGCATTATAAAGTATATAATTTGAGTTTGACACAAAAGTTGTCCTTCTGAATAAATACTTCACAAGAATATTTGTTAAGTTGATGATAGCGGTAACAGTATTTTTATTAAAATATAGCCAATTATATATTTTAACTAACAAAAAATATATTCATATATAGCGTGAGATCATCTTTGTATTATATGTTTGATAAAGCTTGACGTGACTGCGCTAGGCCTTCCATGTCACGCCGGCTGCCTCCTCAGCTATTACTTCACCTCCATTATGTTATTTGACGTGTTGAAGTGTATTTCATAAATATTTATATATTAACTAGCTTGTACTCGCGATTCTATCCGCGGATAAGTGATTTTATTTACTATTTACATGACTAAGAGCAGTAGCGTATACTAGATAGCCTATTTTGATTTTCCAAATCCATCCATCCAGAATTCATCCAAATCCATCCGGAATTTTCCAAATCCATCCGGAAGTTAAGAGTATTAGAAAGTTTTACGCGTTGACACTTTAAATTTGTTTGTTTTCAAATAATACAAACCTTTTATTGCGTATTTGTACATCCAGTAGTTAAGAGGTAAATTAAATCTAATAAGTCAAATTCTTTAACATAGTAAATATTTTTTTTTTTATCTGTCTGTCTTGTCGTTTTGATAATGTAGTAAGTAGGTAGTTTAAATTGTAGAGTGAAGGCGAAGGTATCTCAATTGCATGCAGTACACACAGTAATATAGTTTTTATTATTTATTTTTAATAACGGAACGGAATTTCACTTCTTATAAGTAATAATATAAACAAGATTTGGAACGTACCAATGGTCTCATTAGGATTACCTTAACATTAGATATATTTAAATAATTGTTCCGTTTATGACAAACACACACTCACACAGACACACACACACATACACATACACAGATACACAGCCACACAAAGACACACATACACACACACACACACGCCGATACACACGTACACACTCACCCACATACACGCACACACGCAACACGCATACACAAAAGCACATATCGCGTAGACTACAAGTGTTCTACTTATGCATCTTTAATCTCAATTAAACATTCTGATAAATTTGCAATATTCAAAGCTCGTAGTGAATGTGACTACGAGCTATGATATACATATAGATGACTTTATAAAAACACACACGTGTAATTCAATATTACGTAACTTAACATATAACAATTTGAAGGCGTCATTTGATCATTCAAGGTGTAATTTGATCCTTACTTCCTTACAGGCCTGTTATTGACGCTTCGTTGTAGAATATTAAAATATTAATAAATGAACTCAAGGATGACTAATTAACTGACTTACTGACAGACACTTACATCTCATTTACCCGTGAACACGATTGATGCAAAGCATTCGAAACGTCGGGTTGAAATAATAATTTAACCAAATTATACGCGAGTTTTAATCCTTAAAAAATAGTTTTATTTGAAGTTAAGGATACTATAAAGAAGGAAAGTTAGTTTGAGCGATCTTCGAAACTACTGGATTTGAAAAACTCTTTCTAAATATAATAGGCTATTAGTAGATATAAGCAAGTAAAACCGCAGGGCACAACTCGTTTGATTATATTTAACAAGGATATGTTTATTATTTAAGTTGTAACGAATTGTGAAATGTATAACACTTGCTATATTGAATTAACATAATTATAATAATTTCAATAATAGCCCGTAATCTTGAGATTTGATTGCGGAAATGAATAATAAATTACATACTAAAAGTAATTTTAATCATGAATGTACAAAATGGCGCCGCACCCACTGAGTACTCGAAATTTCGGAAGAGCAAAAAAATTTGTCCAGTTAGACGCGGTGCCAACGAACTGATAAATGAGGGCGGACCACAAAACATTTGGGAGATATCACAGCGTGCGGTGAATCGTCTTAAAATTATAACAAGGATAAATGTAAAGGAATATTGTTTTTAAATTAAATGTTTTCTTATAGAACAAAATATCTCACTTATACGTTAAGTTTAAAGTTATACGAATACAATAATAAATACGATTCTTGTGAATCATTAGTGTAATAAATACAAGCTGTTCTCAGTCATTGTTCTCTTCTACCCTCTATCCAAGTATAATTGGTATTTAGTAGTTCAGATCCGCAAATTAAATTTTTTTAATTTTTTTTTTCTTTTGGTTTTCTTGATAGAAACGAAAATATTTCGCAGCAAAAATGTATTACTTATATCGATTTACTAATTTCTCTATCTTTCAGTAACTTTTTAATAAAATTGATTAGTTCGTTTAAAAACTACTACTAAAAAAAATAGACATATATTTAAAAAACAGTTGTGGATATAACTTATAATAAATATAAACACTTACAAAAACATCGTTATTTTGAAAAAAAAAGAGGAATATTATTTATATGTATAGATTGCCTTTTGATTTTTTTAAATATATTTTTATATTAATGTTTAGAAATATTTTGTGAGGTGCCTACTTTACAATTTATTCTCAATTTTTTTTGTTAAAAGAATATATTATAGAGTTCTTTGAACTACATTGAGGAAGCAGAGCATCGTAGATAAAAAAAAGGTTGTCATAGATAATAAATATGAATATTACGAGAAAATATTATAATCGGTACATTTAGAGTTGATTAATACTTCACCAATAAATATTATATATATATATATATATATCTTTTAATTAAAAATAATCAAATGCCAATCGTAAAGATAATTACATCATATGACATTTTGCATACTAGAACTGTTCAATATTTATAACGAATATGCAAAATAATATGTTTACTTACTTTTTGTTTACTTATGAAATAAATATTTTAATTCATTGTTTATATAAAATATAAAAAAAATATATAAATCTTTTATACTTTACAATTGCGTTTATTTTTAAATCTAGATGTTGACAAAAGACATTCATGCATTTGACAATTTCGAAAGCATTATGGACAAGTTTAAACAAACAATTACAACATGGTTCTTAGCACATAATATAAATGTAACTAAATATAAAATGTACACCGAAGATATATTGATGTAAATCAGACGTAATTGATGACGTAGGTTGCTTGTCTTTAGAGGCTACTTAAGGCAAGCACGGCTATCAGATTCACCTTCGTCTGGTGTTATGTGCTATTGTTAATTCAGTGTACGCATTGTTAAATTACACTGTAATACAGACTATAAAACCTCGATTTGTACACCGTCCCTCAGACATGAGGATAAAATTTAACTCTATTTAAAATACCACAGCTTACTTCCTACTTTATTGTAAAATATAGTCCTCCAGCTGTCTGTCTGTTTGAATGCGATAAACTCAAAATCTATCAAACAGATTTTAGTATGATTTTTAAATATAGATAGTGTGATTTGTGAGGATGGGAAAGGTGTACATTATTTATTGTTTTTATATCGATTAACATAAATATTACGACTTTGTTAATCGATCGTAAAAATGTAGCCTAACTAAATATAATAAATTGAGAGGCGGAAGCTAGTTTGTCTATAAAATCAAGGTATAGACAATATAAGTGACAATTGATTAAAAAAAGTCTGAATGATTTCATATTTTCTGGCAAAATTATAAATATTTTAAATAAATGGGGTAATCATCTTATTAGAAATTATTAAATATCATGTAGGCGATAGACATTTTTACTGTATACATTAAATAGACTTAATATCATATTAAAAACATGCAATTAGTACAATATATTGTATGTATATAGTTAATTGAATGTTTTACGAATATTTCTAAAGTGTTAACTGTTTAGCAGCTGTTGAAGGATTTGAAGACATTTTTGGACTGCATTTTGGGACTTACATAACATGAAGACGAGAAGTGTTGTAACCTTACAATTTTGAGACACTTAGGAATATTTAACGGGTAGTGAAGCGAAAGTGGCATAATGGCCACGAGTGTGTCTCAACAATTAGAGCTTGTGTCTTATGACGAAATGTTCATGTTGTAATATTCAATCCTAATAATATTATATGGTAATATTTACTGCTAATACTTTGATAATAAGCTAGTAAATCTCAAACGTAATAAAGATAATACAATATTTGAATGTTTTAAACGTTAAGTTGGTATATAATTTGTTGATATTTTCGACATTGACCCGTCATAAACAGGCAAAGGGCATTGAATCCTAAAGAATTCTCGCAAATAAACGAAAGAAGATTTACTTGTTTTCATTTGCGACTTTCGAATATTGATTTTATTAACATATTATATTATAAATGTATATTTCTATATATCTCTGTTTTTAGACAGTTTTGTTGCTAAAAATTAAGACAAATAGTATTGCAATCATTCTGTGTAATTATAACGGTTTTGTTCAATATTTACTAATTATTTGAGGTGATTTGTGAGATAAATGATTATTGCCAACTTCAGGTTGTTTTAATCACGTTTAACTAAATACAGTGAAGGAGGCCTACATATTTGAATTTAATTAAAGTCAAGGTAAAACATATTAATCAAATAAAAATATTTACTCTGCTCAAATATTTTTTATTACTTAATTATGCTAATTACTTCAGGGTATGAGAGTGCTGGTCATGATGATAAGTAGCTATGAGAAGTACCCTCGGCTTTTTGTAACACCAGAGTAATTGTAAAAGCCTGGTCGTTGTAACACCAGAGAAATTGTAAGAGCCTGGTCGGTCCTTGAGGAAGAAATAGCAAACCCCGCTTTGTTACAATATGTTTTATCCACAGAACAGACTTAATAAATATATTTCTATCAATGCTGTGGTAAAAACAGGGGCAACATTCAAAAATCAGAATAAAAATTATACAAACTTTGAAAATTAACTTAGAGTATTGAAAATACTAGTATAAATAAATGATAATTCCATTAGATTCAGTAATTATATATGCATGTTATAAACATATGAAAATCATGAAATATATAAAAATAGATTCATCTTCCATGAGATCCCACTCTGCATTGTGATTTTAAATAACAACTTATAAAGTGTAATCATTTAAAAGCTATAGTTACATTACATATATATATTTCATTACATTTGAGTTGTCTGTTGTGAAGTTCAATGACCAGAACGATTGCTAAAAGAGGCTTGTAATAAGAAACACATTAGCAATAGTAGTTCATCCTCATTTGTACGAACTCTGTTAAATTAAATTTGAACGTAAATACAAAAACGATTTAATTATACTAAAATACATTAATGAAACAAAAACTAATAAATCAAAACATCAAAATAAAATTGATATGACAAATAAATATGATCAGTAATGAATTATGTCTATTTAATCATGAATTTCTTTTTGGTATGGAGTTTGTATATGGTACCTACAAATATTGTTGGTTCGACTGTAAAGCAACATTGTTTACTCTTTTTTTGTTGTCATTTTTTTGTTTTCGGATAAGTCTGTTAATGATACTTCGTCTTCCAAGAATGTATTGGCCTCGGGATTGTTTGGAATTACCCGGCATCTATGTCGCTACCATTTTTAAGGCTACCCATTAAAAACCAACTGTTGATCTCATTGCCTTAATGGGACACCACGAGATCGTGTTCGCCCCGGTATCCTGCATCCTGCTTCTTCAAACTAACATTTGAATAGGTCTGCGTCGTGAGGGTGCTCAGAACAACTTAGAAAACCATTACGAATTAGGCCCATACAGAAAGTTTGTCCACTCTAACTGAGACTAAATTTATACTTTTGTTGCCCCAGCGTATGGATGCCTCTATAGTCTAATGCATGGCTGTATTATTTCAAACACTATACACACATAATGACGTGATATCCATCCTTGACAATACAACAACACAATACCTTCTCGCTTGAGTCATATGACATACATTTTTTTATTAATTATTTTTTTATATAATACCTATTTCATGGGACTTGTGTTCACCTAGATTCGGAACTGCAATCTATGAATAACTGTTCCGTGTGGGAATCGTACCCGCTTACCTTTAGCTCAGCAGTCGAGGCAACTGACCACTAAACTGACAGGCCAATTATGGTTTATGTTTGTTTTTGTAATAAAAAACCTCTTCCTATTTATTTGAGTTCCTTGACTCCAGTTTTTTCTGAAAATAATTTCAAATTTGGGAAGTACTCGGGAAATACTTGTGAGTTACGTTCTAGTATAATTCTTGACACTTGAAGATATTACCAAAAATGCTATTTCGAAAATCGGGGTGTATACAATAACTCCTTGCATAAAGAAATTAAGAATAGACACTGATAAGAACCAGACTCGGAACATCAATCTTGGAATCACATTAACAACTGTCCCGTGTGAGAATCGAAGCCAAGTCCTTTAGTTCAGCAGACAGGGCCAACAACAACATCTTTAAGTAGGTTATAAAGAGATTTCGCTGTTACACCTCTCGCTCACACTTCTACAGCGTACTATTTTATTATAGGTATTCATATTCTTTATTGTACACCATCCAAAAAAAGAAAAAATATAAACAACAAAAATACAAACAGAAATACATACACAAAAGATGAACTGTACAAATAGCTGGTCTTATCGCTTTAAAGCGATTTCTTCGACACGACTTTTGGGAATGGAGTCTGCAAGTGGAATGTAGGCGGTATATTAATTGCCGGTCAGTTCGTAATACTTGATTCCTATACAGAAGTAATCTCCAAAAATACTACGCGCTTCAACTATCTAGAGTACAGGAATAACATTGCATCAAAAAAAAAACAATAAGATCCAATCAAAAACCGCTTCTAACGTAGAGATATTTTTTTTATATACATCACATAGTATTATATAATTACCGGAAAAACTTGATGATAGCAATCTAAATATCTACGATAAAGCCAAATTTGCGAGTTTTTCTAAGTATTTTAGCGACAGATTATAAACAATAATTATTAAAACGTGTTAGATAAAGAAGCCGAGATTTACGTGTATGGTTTGTGTGTTCGATTTAATCAATAATATTTTTTAGTCATTTTTAATGGAAGTAATGCTACCCACACACACACACACACAAAATAACTTAGTGTTGTGAGATAAATTTTAGAGCGCCGAAATGTGCGTGATTTATTAGGTATTTTTAGCAGCTTTTAGGACTTTAGGAAATCTTTTTCCTTCAATTTCATTAATTGTTAGAATTCGCATCTCAATCCTTACCCTAGGTGTAGGGTAGGCTGCATTCTACTACCTCCGAATTAAAGACTGAATTTCTTCATTATGTTTTACAGAATAGTTCCTACAATCTACATGAAAACAAAATCTACATGAACAAAACAACTTTTTGCGATGTAATATTATTTTTCAATTCTGTAAGATTTTTGTATTTTCTAACACAAAGATAACATTTCCAGTTACTCGTAAATCATAGAATTCGTCTTTTTTTCGTGACCAATTTTTTTTTGTCTTCGGCACTTCAATAATACTTTTTGAAACAATTATGCCACTAATATTTTTTTTCATCATTGTGGAATTTCGCATAATCTACACATTTCAAGCAACCTTTTTCGCACGTAGGGTTTAAATAATTTTCATTATTTGAATTGCAACAAAACATTTTTATAATAGCTGTACCATTATACGGCTTTATTATATTATTTATATTGAAACATTTTATTAATAAATCAAAATTACTGTGAAGTTTGAAGCATGGATTTCTATTCGACTGTTTTTGCAATAAAACCCAAAATAGACGATATGTACATTTGATAAATTATATTTATATTTGATTTTTGAATAACGTTTTTAAATAAATTCGTTAGAATGTTTGTCAAATACCTTTCCCAAGAGGATCAAATGTTATTCTTGTCTTCGAAAAATTCCGAAATAAATTTTTCTCTTAATTTTTTTTTCTTATCTCATTTATTATCTTTATTATTTTTTACTGTAAATGATCTAGTCTATGTAAAACGCTTATTATTTTTTCTTCGGCAAAAACTACGTTAGAAATTCGTCTATAATTTTCATTGATTACGTTTATAATCAATGTTTTATGTACTGTAAAAACCAATTCTTTCTACCACCTGCATTCAGACGATGTTCAGATTGCCGGCAATTCAGTCTTGATGATCTTGCATACACAATTTTGCAAGTCAATAAAGATCTGGTGCCTATCTGATATTGGGGTTCATGTTTTGGCCTTATAAGACATTATTTTTATATGAATATTATGTTATATTATATAAGGTTATTATATAGACTTGTGATATTATCTTTAGTTGTTCAAGGTTGATCGCGTACACTTCCGAGTTTCAACTACTTTCTAACAGCTTTGAAGCCAGAGGCATTCTTTACAGGAATAAAATAATAAACTTTATAATAATTATTATCATTTGAAATAGAACTATTTTTACGGATTGAAGTAAGTGACGAGATGTAAGTGACACTTACATCTCGTCTACCCGTGAACACGATTACTGTAAAGTATTCGAAACGTCGGGTTAAAATCAAAATGTAACCAAATTATATGCAAGTTTCAATCCGTAAAAATATTTCTATTTCAAATGTGTACTCGTGAAAGTCTAAGAAAATAATATAATTATAATTTATTTGAGATCAGGCAATAATAATAGGCTTAACTTTGTCCTGAAATCCGTATATTTTAAAGTGAATAGAAAACTGTTTGAAGCTGTGGGTGGATTGAGGAGATTACTTAATTATCGTCCAACCTCTTCAAAAGTTGTCACAGCTAAATTTCATCTGCTTTCAGTTCTTGATTGTGCAGACGCCTGCTATCCTGATTTAGGTCAAGATCAGTTAAATAAACTGGAGTGCGAAGAAAAAGACATTTAGAAGAACAAGTCAAAGTCCATAAGTATTACTTTATAATAATTTGAAATCTTTCTTTAAAACCTGTCAAATACCCTTTTTTACAGACTAAGAAAAAACCGTATATAAAAACCTAACCAGTAAACCGTTTACGAATACAGGTGGCGAGACGATCAGCCCTTGAAGAGTGGCACCGGATTTTGTCTCGTTTGGCCCTTGGTTAAATATCGCCAACGACTAGTACAAGTTACATTTTCAGCGTCTCCACCGCCTCCTCTTCTATGCTAATATCAAGCACTCTTTAATAACATACAATGTGTATAAAATGCGTGAGTTTCTAGTTTTATTATAAATTAAGTTTACGTACTTTTCCATGCAAATTGAAGTCGATGCATTGAATCAAAATAATAGAATAAAATTTCGCTCAATTGACAATTAAAAAAATATATATTATTTATAGAATATTATAACAGGTAATAATTACTTCAAAAAATACAATACCAAGTTATAAAAAGCGAATAGGTTTTTTGTGTTACTTATTAAAATCATTGCCATTTTTTTTCTTATTAAGAAGCTTCATTTTAATTGATATCCACTTCTGTTTTCTAAAAGTATTATGTTATAAAAACTCTTTATAACATTAATTTTCCAGACCATATAGGGTAACGATGCCTTACATTGTCAAATTTGACATATAGATGGTACACTGTAAATGTATTTTATTGTGGTATAAAATTTTTGTAAGCAGATATAATTTTAATAAAATCATTTAACTGTATATATTATTTTTTTTTTTTTATATTATCAGTTATTGTAAATAAAAATAAATTACTTTGACAAAACTGTTTAAAGAATATGGCTAGAGCAACAAGGATAGCTTTGGACTTGGCGCTAGGTATGTTTGGTTTTTTAAATCTGGATAGTTTCTCAAAGAAATAATGCAAAACAAATAGCATCTCCAATTTCTCAGTTGATACCGTGGAGACCATCTTAAAATTCTATATATTTAATAATATGCATTTGTTTTGCAGTTTCTCTGAGAAAAGTTGGACCTGTGGTTTCAAAAATGTGGATGTCAGCGAAGAGCATGGTAGAAAATAGTAAAGCTAGACCTCTAGTATGTAATCCATTAGTGAATACAGCTGAAGCAGCTCTAGATAAAATGACAAATATGTTAATAAATGCATTAACTGCTCTTCGTGATCGTCAACTCCCAAAAGAATTAACATACCTTGAAAAAGAATTAGAAAAAGTAAAAAATAGGATTTCTAAAGGAGGAGATTCTTGTTAAAATAGAAATTAATTAATAAAATGGTCGTAACAATTAGTTGTGTCTAAAAATTTATTTCTAGCGACAAGTAAATCATTAAAACCAGCACTGGGTATTGCGTGGCAATATGCAAAAATTGAAATGGTTCCTCCTATGACAATTGATTTCTTTCACGGGCCTAAAGGAAAACAGTTAGAAGAAACAGTTAGCAAAGCCGCAGACGGTTTCATAGCCAACATCCAAAGTAGAATAAACGAAATTGAAGCAGAAAAACAAAGAGAAATAAAACGTAAAGAAGCTTTAGCTAAAGCTGCACAGGAGAAAATTAAAGCTGAAGCCAAGCGGAAGGCTGAGGAAGATAAAAAGAAGGAAGCAGAAAAGTTAGCAAAAGAAGCAAAAGATAAACAAAAAACTGAAACTGCTAAGAAGGCCCAAACGGAAAAGAAACCTGAAAAAGCAACAGCCGTGGAAAGTAAACCAAAAACGGCACCACCACCTAAAAAACCCGATAAACAGGCACAGAAAAAGGCTGAGGAAGTTAAAAAGAAAGAAGCAGAAAAGTTAGCTAAGGAAGCAAAAGGGAAAAGTGAAAAGAAACCAAAAAAACCTGATGAACCTAAAAAATCTAAATAGTATTGTGTCGAATGAACTGCAAAAATGTGACGAGAACATAAAAAACTTTTCTTACGTTTTTGTTTTATTTCCTTACAGCTTTGTTTTAATAACTTGGAAAATAGAAGTTTTTTTTTGTAATTAACTTGTGAAACTACATCTACCGAAACTAAATTATTTCAGCTTGATTCGTGCTGATTAATAAAAAATTTTTAAATTACAACTTCTTTAGAATGAAAACCATCGATAACGATACAAGCTCATTATCTAGAGTACTATTAATAAAGTAAAACACAAGGTTTCTAGGGAACGATTCAGACGTTCAATACATATAATCTGAAACGACCTATATAATTTCTTACCACCTTACCTCAATCTTACCACCGTGTTTTTAGTTCTATCTGTTTGTTCTTTGGAATACTTCATTGCTAATAACCTGTCGGCCAAGAAGGTGATGACCGGGGTATTATGGAACTATCAGGCAGTAGAGAGGGCGCTGCCATTTCTAAGGCTACTTACAAAAAATCTACGGTTACCCTCATAACCTAAGTGTGACGCCATGGGATCTCGTTCGCTCACCCGAAAGTATAATACTACCTTGAATAACTCCATCTAGTGGCTAATTATCAAATTACCTGTAACGGTACGGTTTCAGTTGCTTTTACTGAATTCATTTAAATGTGGATATCATTTATTTTATTTAATAAAAGCTAGATAAATAGTATAATAAAATAGCAGTAACTTCAACAAATACAGCTAATAATAATAATATATGGTACTTCTCAGTAACCGTTAAAGGAACCATAGGTATACCTGTTAATTACAACAATATTGTTCATGCCATAAATATTAAATATATTATGACCTATTAGAATTACTAGCACTTGGAAGTAAACATATATGTATATTAACATTATATAAACATACATTAAAAGATTCCTATATTGAAAATACAATGAAAACGATATCTCTCATACCTTTTTTTGATTACGTCGGTAGTAAGGGTAAAAATGTGTGTAAAAATTATAAAGATATAATGCAGCCATGAATTATAGTAACTATTGTAAAATATAAATATGTATATGTATTGGTATATTTTTAACGCCATCTAGCGTCCAGAAATCGTGTCACACTGGTTTGTGATTTTTTTTTCTTATTTTAGTTACAATAAAAAATATGGCAACTGAATGATGAGTCATAAAATATATATAAACTATAATATATGTATTGTAATATTGTCTTCGAATAATCAAATATTTTTTGATCTTGATCAAAACATAAAAATAACAAACCTTACAATAACTTGAATACACCTATTTCTCTATCTTTTTAGATTGTTATGCTATCGCTTCTGCCTTATGTGAATTTTAATCTTATTTTTTGTACACACATCTTTTTTTCTTATTTTGCTAACATTTTGATACATTTTTGCCGAGTTGAAAACTTCACGGTTTGTAACCGTAGTAACGACTCTTTGAACATACAAGTAAATCACCTATGATTAGGTTCAATCAACAATGACTTAGATGAAGTCGTTTATCAATATATAATTGCATCAAATTCGTGATGTAATGACTTATGGTTCGTGAATGTTTGATTAATGTTAGTGGTCAGTATTTCTAAATACAAAAGTTCTTCATATATATTTTACTTATAAATTGTAGTAACAGTACAGTGTAAACGACTTATTTATCAATTTCTCTTTTTATGTGGGTTCTATCTTGTTGACTGGGAGAAAATTCTACAAACACACAAATATGCACAATATTCCATATTTTTGGGCAATGAAGATAATATAAATAAATACATTTAAACTTCTATTATTTAAGATTTAATATATAATATTCTGTAATCCATACTGCTTTATACATAATGTTATAAAGCAGAAAGTTTTGTATATTTAAACACTCTAATCTTCAAAACTAGTGACTTCTGATTTATGATAAGCAGCGTCATGAGGAAAACTATAAACTATACTAAACTATTTAGAATTACGCTACCGCTTATCACTGTAAGCCGAGTTTTAGTCACTTCTCAAACTCGGTCGTCTGCAGATAAAATCGCGAATAGCAACTGCGATATAAAAAGGTCTATCATACGATATACGGATTGGATGAAGGTTAATTAAGTCGATATATTTACAGATTAGCGGCTTAAACATTAAAATTATATTTATGTTCGTAGATATTGTTATAATACAAAATACTTAAAACATACAATACTGGATGCAACTTGATCAGAAGAACAAACCATGTATGATCGCGAGTAGGACCAACAATGAATGAAATACGCGATTTAAAAACCTCTTTGGCCTAACCTATAATTTATTTTTAAATTGACAATAACATATCCATGTATGACATTATTGATATAAAAAAATACTAATCTCAAAACAATTTACTTCAGACGATAGTTTTCTAGTATCCAAAAATAAGACAATTTATCATTTAAAAATACGTAAACATGAGTGGAACTAACATTGCTAAAATTGGTAGTAACTTTATGCGTAAGTGGCCTCCTTACCTAAGTCGTTAAATATTGTATTAATAAATAATAATATGTGATCATTAATTAATTCGAGTTATAAAGGTTATAGATCAATATTATTTGCGGAAGTAACGAATGTGTACAGACCAGCCCTAAGGCAACAAACGGAGGAAGTAACAGAAATAATTAAAGAAAAATACTCAAAAGCTTTACAATCTGGATTTGCTGATAAAATTCGAACTGCCAAAGGATATTATAGATTAGAAATGTCTCCGCCAGGAATTGACGAAGCGAAGGTATTGTAATAAACATAATATTGTCATCTGAAATATTTTATGCGACAGCAATCTTATTTATATACATTTTGTTAGTTTTATTCGTAATTTTTTTTGATTCTAGAAAATGCAAGAGGATCTGGAATTGATAAAAGAATTTATTTTTAAAAATTGTTACCAGCGTATCACTGTAAGACAAGCGTGGTTACTTTTTCTGGTGGGAGTGGAAATAGGCTTATGGTTTTTTTTAGGAGAAACAATTGGCAAATTTCATTTCGTTGGATATGATGTGTGATTATATTTTATTGTGTTTTTAGGAGAAGCAAATAAAATACATTAGACTATTTTCATGTTATTATTATTTTATCTTCAAAAAAAAAAAATGTTTTGCATTGTTGGAATCGTTTATTAAAATATTTTAGAATACTTAACAATTTAATTATAATTTCTTATTTACATTATAATTTATAAATCAGATATTAATCTTTATCTTACATGATATAACAAAATTGATTACAAAAAAACACGTTAAAAATTATCAACAAACCTACCGTCAGCGCGATTCAAATTTAGTTAATGAATGCCTATTTTATACATATATAATTTTAATATTTTATTAAATGTCGTATTATAGTTCAAGACCCAACGTACCAAAAGTATAGTTAGAAGCGATGAGGATGGTGACCCACAAGTCACAATTAATTATTAATAATTCGTACAGTTGACTATGTATTTGAAAAGATTTAAGAGATCAAATATCATTCATATTAGTGTAGAGGTGTTAATAAGGAAATAAAGGTAAAAGCAATAGAATGTTTTTATTACGGTAAACTTGACAGACTGGACTTTTCAATAATTGTTAATTTAGCTTAGAGAATTGCATTTGCTAACAGTATGTTAGTAGCATAGGACGTGAGTGACGAGCGAGAAGTAAATTAACAATATTTTGTGCAAATTTTCTTTGTAAACCTATTCAAATAATAGGTCAATGTTAAATACTCATGACAATCAAATGAATACATTGCTACAGCTTGTGACAACTTTTAAAAAAGTTTTTGACAACTTATATGTACTAAAGTTTGACAAATAATCTTTCAAAATGGCGTTGAATGTGCAATGCGGTGTTTCCGCGGAAACGCGAAAGCGAGAATCATGATTGAAAAACGTCAAAAACCTTTTAAAAAATGATAGTGATTGTGTATTTATAAGTGTTTGTTTTAATAAATTACCTATTATATCTCTGTCAGTTTCGGTGATAAGTTTTATTCGTATATTTAATTAGTAATGTTGCGGCGAATTAATTTTTATTCAATATGCATTGCGTTCGGTCTCAGTGTTCTTTTAATATTTGCTGGAAGTCGATATACAGATAACACTAATTACCGTCCATCCTCTGAAAGCCGAAGAAACATAAAAAATTTTTTGAAAGTTGAAGATGTGGATGAAAGTCTAGGTCAGCCCATTCCAACAAATCCATATGATGGTTCACCTGATATTGAGAAAATTATAGAGAAAGCTAGAATTAAAGTGCAACATGAATTATTAAACTATAATTTTAACCACTCTGGTGTTAAGAATTTAGAAGATTTGCTTATAGAGTCTAAAGGACAACCTTTAAGGAGTTTGGTCATATCCACTTGGCGCTCAGGAACAACTTTTCTTGGAGAGGTGCTTAATGCTGTACCAGGTAATTTTTATCACTATGAACCATTTTTAAACTATGGCATTGTTCAAATAAGGGGTACCCCTGAGTCTGACAAAGCTCTGAACACTATTAAAAAGATGTTTCAGTGCCAATTTGATGGCATGCAGGATTATTTTGAGTATGGCAAAAGTCACTGGTACCAGTTCAGCCATAACACAAGACTATGGGACCATTGTAAATATAGGAAAGAATTGTGCATTGATGCAGATTTTACTTCAAGGTTTTGTCGACTATTTCCATTTCAAAGCATGAAGGTTGTGCGTATTAGGTTACGGCTTATTAAGCAACTTTTACAGGATAAAGAGTAAGTATTTTTTATTATATTTTTTTAATGATAATCTTCATAAGATATTAAAAATGTTTCACAGAGGCTTGATTTAAATTACAATACATATAATACAGTGATTAATATTGCATCAAAATTAAATTTTAATATATATATATATATATTAAAAATATAAATATAAATTCCAGGCTTAATCTGAAAGTAATACTATTAATCCGAGACCCACGTGGTGTGATGCAATCCCGGCAGCACCGTGACTTCTGTCAACCAGCCCCAGACTGTTGGATGCCTGAGCTATTATGTGCTGATATGATAAGTGACTATGTGGCTGCTGGACGACTTGTTGAAGAGTATCCTGATAGATTTATGTATGTAATATTAATTGTTTAACTAATCTCGTCATCTCAACTTATGTAACCAGTTCATTTGAAATAATATTACTGTCTGTGGTAGAGGAATTAATATTTACATGCATTTGGGCTTAGCTCCAAGGTTATTATCTGATTTAAAGAGTATACTTGATACTTATAAATAAAACAGAATACACATCCTATTGAAACAAAGAATTAAATATGCTGAAACTAAATTATTTAATAAAAGAAGGATGTGTCTGGTACAAATCATTACCTACCATTGTTTTGAATTACTGTATTTTCTTGCAGAGCTAATACATACACGAATAAGTTATTCTCTTAAACTTTTAAATTAAATAATCAAGGCAAATTTTTACATGACACACAAAGAAATAACACTATTCCGTTTGTTATAGGGCCCTACGTTATGAAGAATTAGCACTGAGCCCCAACACAACATCATACAGTCTTCTAAAGTTCCTAGGAATTGGTGTGACTCCATCTATAGATGAGTTTCTACATCTACATACTAATGTTGACGTGGCAGGGGTTAGTTCCACTTTCAGGGTCTCAAGAACTGTGCCTTTCAGATGGAAGAATGTTCTAGATTTTAATTATGTTGATGAGATACAGGTGAGTTCTTGATTTAAATGTATTAGGTATAATTATATTAATTAATTAACAAAGTTTTAAATAAACAAGTTTAAGAATTAATTGTACAGCTTCCGAACTGAAAAAACCTTAAAATATATACAGATTAAAAATTTAAAATGTTTTTCATAGATTTTTTATGGCAAATTAAAATAATAATGCTTGTTTGTAGTTGACCTTCATACAGTATATCAAAAGAGATCTGTTGGAATAATATAATTATAAACAATATAAATATAATATAATATGATTATAAACAATCTTATTGTCTATTAAATGTAGTTTATACATGTATTTCGTGCTATAATTTTAACAAGGCCATATCTGTATATTAACTATATTTGAAAGGTATTTGTCACATTTAGGTCACAGACATGACTAGATTTTGATGCCTGTTTTTCTGGTTTTATTTGTTCAGGCAACAAACATTAACCAATGAAATAATTTTAACGTCAAAAAAGTAGTTCAAAGTCAATCAAATTTTACATATTTTTTATCTCAATTAAGCACATATAAAACGTCACGTTCTAGTTGCATGGTTCCAAAGAGTAGATGCATGGAAAAAACTGGATACTCTTAAGTTTTGTTTTTTTATAGTATTGAGTTACAGTCGTGATTTGTATGTTATATATCAGGGATGGTGAACCTTTTTTATTGTCCGTGCCACAAAGTAAAAAAAAATGTAAATAGGTAATGTGCCATAATAAAATTTCATTCGAAATTTTAGCCTGGTGAAATTACACGTAAGTATAATTAAATATACAAACAAAAACGATTTCTCTTTAAATATTATTTATTAATCAATATTTTATAATTATTTTGTTTTTGTGAGTGCCATCTTATATATATATATTATATATATATATATATGAGTCCATCAATGACCAGTTGCTACCAAGGCTTGTATAGGGCTTTTCTCAACGTTACAATGAAAACTAAGTTAAATTTAAATAATCATATGTTATTCATTGAATTTGTCGGCAAAAAGTTTTCTAGTAGGCTTGCGGCTTCTTGAAATTTGTGTGGCGTCAAAGTAAATTCATTATGCTCATTATCTTTATTTGTAATCTTTACTGAACGTTATTCAACGTTATTCAACTTTTCAAAATCAATAGCGGACAAAGAACTACAATATTTTTTAATGCGCCAAAGTATTCATTTGTTTTTTTTTAAACTTAGGTTTATTTGCAAGCAAGTTCAAAATTTAAATAAAAACCTTTGTTAAATTACCTCCTTGATTGTCATGTTGCGGAGTAAAATATCGTTCTATTATCCAGATATGAACTTACATAGTAATTTATATGACCGCTAAAACACAACAGATAAGGACTTTCATACAAGTTTTACAGCAATTATCTCGAAGAAGCTTGACAAAATAATGGTCTTATTTCCAATCATTTTGAGAAAAATCTATTTAATTCAAGAAAACCGTGATACCAGTAGTCATTACACTAAGCACATCACTATCTTGTGATTCCTATATTTACAATACTTTAAAATATTCCCACTTGAAATTTTGAAAGTAATAATAAATATATGCAATCGTTTAATATTTATGACTATTTTTTAACTAAGAATTCTTATTAACAATTCCTTATTAATAATTGCTAGTAACGTAGTTTTTTGTATTATGTTTTAAATAACAGAATGTGAACCCAAAAATGCTCTATAATTGCTTTGTGTATATTTGTGAATAAGATTTCTCATTATTTGGGTTGATAGGAGGGGTGGGAAATTACAAAAAATATTAAAATATTCTAGACAACCAAGAGGTTATTTTTACCTTATTAGTTTTTTAATAAATATATAAAACAGCAAAGTTAAATAATTATTACCTGTCTATTAAGCGCGACCAAGCAAGGTCGTGCCGGTGTTGAAGTGAACTCTACTCTATAAGGACTCTTGATCTATTTTGTCTATAGAAAAATCTAGAGCGTTCAATAGAGTATAAAACAAAAAAAAATATCTCAACGCTTCTACTTCTAAGTAATATTACAATATCTAAATAATATAGAACAGGGATGGCGAACCTTTTTTGATGTTCGTGCCACAAATGGCATGTTTGAAAGTTTTGGTGGCACGCACAACAAACACAATTTTTTTTTTATAATTTACCTTTTTTGATAGAAATGAATTAAAAATAATTAATCTATACCTGAATTTAACATAAATGGAATAAAAAAATGTTAACAAAAAAAAAATTTGCTACAAATTTAATTATACCAACGTATTCACCACGCCAACATTTCGAATGAAATTTGGTCGTGACTGTTACATATTTAAAAACAAAATTTGTCTTTATGGCACGGACATCAAAAAAGTTTCGCCATCCCTGATATAGATTATTGAATAAGATCATTAATTTTTGTTTGTTTTATAAATTTGATTATAGTTTTGATAACGTTATCATTAAAACACAATGTTTTAAATGTTTTTATTAGTAACATGTTTAATTCATACGATATGTATATTTGAAGTTTGACTTATCTTTTCAATCACAATATAAACACAATGTTTTATTAGTTTTAAAACTGCTTTCATCTATAAAAATAAATAAAATTTGAGTGTCTGTTATATTAAAATAACATCTTTTTCTTAAATACATATGTGTACACGGCACCTTAAAATAATTTTTTCCAATTTTGGTCGGTCTGTCTCTGTTTATTTCGGCTGATCTCTGGAACGGTTTTGACAAATCTTTCACTGGCAAATAGCTGATGCAATAGGAAGTAACTTAGGATACGTTCACTTTAGAATTATAGTAAATATAACCATTAATCCGCCAATCACGGGTAACAACTGGTATATGAATATAAGTGTATTGAAGTAACTTGTTTTAAATTTATTCAGTCTGTACTTATTACTAGAAATGAGTTTAAATTTAAACAAGATACTAAAAAAATAACATAAGTGCAATCGAAAATATTTGCTTTAAAAATAATGTACAGAAACAAACGAAAAATCGAAAATAAACGGTAAAATAGAAGATGTATGTAAAATTTCAAATATATTCAAACATATATATTGAAAATAAATCGTAGCTCGAGAGTTTATTCATTGATTTATTAGTAATTAGTTGTGATGCAGATTTTAAATTAATGAATCAGTATCGAGTGTAAATGAATACAAATAAATTTATCGATGTCGGTTAAACGGAATGTGACCTAAAAACTAATGAAGTAGGCCTTGAAATCTCCGTCCTTTAACAGAACACGTGCGTTGTTTTACTATTGTTACTAAGCACAGATTTGGTCTAGTGGCTAGTGGTCCTGTTTGCTGAGCGAAAGGTCTTGGGTTCGATTCCCATTCGAAATTATTTTTTTGTGTTTTTAGAGATGTGTTTTTCTAAAGGAAAGGAAATATTATTATTGTTATCAATTTTACATAACCACAGATTTGGTCTGATGGTTTGTGGTCCTGTCTGCTGAGTCAAAGGTCCTAGGTTCGATTCCCATTCGAAATTTTTTCTCTAGTGGAGTTGTTTTCTAATAAAAGGAGGAATATTATTAATATCAGTATTATATGACGTATTAACTATAAATCAATTATAATGGATAAGAATTAATTTGTTTTAATAATTCTTATCTTAATGTTTATTTTAAATCAATTACAATATATATATATAATATCATTTGAACACGCTCACAGTGTCGTAAGACACGCTGTTTTCACATCGTGTCTGTTGGAGATAAATATTAGAAAGTACGTGCATAAATAACATTGTTGAAGTCATGCGTCTAACATTGACTACGAAATATGTGTCATATGTACACACACACATACACACAAAAACACGCTAACACACACACACATCATCTCACCCTTATTATGAAATGAAAATATTATAAATGATATACTAATAATAATAATAAACCCAAAAACTAATAAACCGATTTTGGTATCGTTTTTAACGATAATGATTATACATAATGACATATACATATTAATTATATAGTGAATTGAGTATATCCTAATTAGAAACAACTTTGTAAACATGGTTACCAGAGTCAACACGAGCGAAGCTGCGGACGAAAGCTAGTTTTATATGTATCGTTTAGGAAGTCATATGTAGGTCATTTTATCAAGTAGTGCGTATCATAATTCCGTTTGTTGTGATTTTATAAACTTTCTATGAGTATTATTATAAAAATGATGAAATATATATAAATATATTGATTTTTTTTTAATTACCACCAGACTGATGTCTTTCAGTGTGCAAAATTTGGAAATTTTCGGATATACCGTTTTTGATTGATGCTTGCACAAAGGATGTAGAGAAGTCTCATAGACAGCTTCGCTCAATATATACTACTTGTATTGTACTGTAGAGGTTATTCCCATGTTCTCAATTTCTTATACGTTAATGAAATAAATTGAGTAAATGAAGATTATTATTAATTTTAGTGTTTTGGTTATAAAAACAAGTTTGGGCCGCTATAACTACAATTATTTACTTCCAGATGACCTGTAAAGAAGCAATGGACCTGTGGGGATATCATCTAGCTCATAATGCAACTCATATGACAAGCAAAGACTTCAACCCGTTAGACGAATACTCTCTTAAGCAATAAGACTTAACTTATTTATTACTCGTGCAGTTAACACACGTTGTTTATTTTACGGTAAGTGCTCGTTTGTTACTCATTGAGTTAACATGTAGATTTTTATGTTTTATTCATTATTATATATTTATTATATGGAATTGGAAATTACTCATATAATTTACTGATGTTTTAGACAATATAGTAATTCTTTTATTACTTGGACTGCAAAGGTTTATCAAAATAATAATTTTTGTTGTACAGTTATAAAGAAATTTACTAAGACTATTTTTTTTGTTATAATGAATATTTCTTTTGAATATTTTTTAACATAAATAAGTTATTTCAAATATTTTTTTTATTTCAGGTGCTGCAGCAATATTTACATTTTTCTCTACAATTGAAGTTTATTTTTTTTAAGCAGATTAATTTTGGGTGAAATGCTCTCATACAAGTTTTGAATCTCCGGTTTTATAGTTTTTATGTATCATTATTTTATAAGACTAGAATTGAATTATTTAAGTTCTTCCATTTAGTTCTTGTATTTATCAATGTACAAACAGATCCGAAAATATTTAATTTTGTACTGATGATAAATAATATCCTATTATAATCATTAAAATCAATAAATGGTGCAATAACTTTAAAAAATATATTAAAATGCACTTAAATTATATTAAACTAAGAGAGTTTGGGGTGTGTGGGTTTTATATCAAAACGTAAAAGATGGACCAGTAGCATAGCGGTTAAAATTGCTTGAACTGTTGTTGAGAAATGTATCTGTACTGAGTGGTTTAAGTGGTTGAGGTTCGAACAATTTTCGCCTTTAAAGCATTAAAATAATGTATTTGTTAAATTTGCACTTACGGAATTGAACAATTCTAAATGCTTCCATACTAGTCACTATATAGTCTGTAGTAAGGAGGTCCTACAACTGCTGTAATATAGGTATTTAATGTGATAAAGATAGCATTATTCAAGAATGTAGATAAATTATACAGATTTTATAAAGATACATTATTTGTCTGTTGAATTCTTGCATAATGTCATCCAGTAAAAATGTACGAGAAAAAAAGTTATCGCTTGAACGCACGTGAATTGAGGCTTTAATGCGATTACATATCGCTCATATCAAAATAAACAAACACCAAAAATGTAATGCAAGTTGTATATCATCTGGACTTAAATATAAACAATTAACCAAGGAAAATTTCCAACTAACTGACTACTGAATCATGTCGGCCATAACAGGAAAAAGATGCATTTACATGAATAGCATTCAATTTAATGAGTGTTTATAAATTAGCTTGCGAGCGTGCAACAAGGTTTCCTAATAAATGTAGTTTTTATCGATAACTATACAAGGAAGGGGTTTAATAGGTAATCTCCGTCCATATGGAAAAGTTACTAAGAGACAAATAACAAATAAAAAGTAAGTTTCTAAGCAATAACGATTATAGCGAGATACAGTTTAACTTCTCTATTACGTCAGAGAAACTATTGAAAATGAATTTAAAATCTAAACTCGTATTGTGAAACTTCTAGACCCATACCTAAGCCCCTATTAAAAAAAATAAACGTCACATTTAGTCTACAGATTCAAAAGTGACAGTTAAAAGTTTTGGCGCTAAAAAAAATGTCGAAATTTGGTATTTATTCCTGACATTATATTCCTTATATTAAAATGCTCAGTTTCATATCTCGAGTATACGTAAATAACATAACTCGCAATACTAGAAATGTTAACTTTTATACGAATTCATTATATTTAGGAACGCTAAAAAATTGAACAAACGGAACTATGAAGTAGTGAGATTATAAGTGCACTTTAATAAGGCGGTAAGTAGATGGATTTGATAAATTTAGTAATAGTTTGGGAGATTATAGGAGCGTGCGTAGACTTGTGGGTACTGCAAATAGGGAATACTCATTAAAATTAACGAATATTACATTTTATTATATCAATAATATATATATACGAGCGTGTAATATTTAACGCCTATGAATATCCATTTATATATTAAAATCTAACAGCCATATTAGCTTCGGCTATCTCCAAAATATTATTCATAACATGTGATAGTTACTATTTATATGAAAACAAGATATTACAGGATATTTCAAAGTTAGACATATATACAAATAGTGATTTTAATGTCGTGTTATTTTTTCTCTTTTTTTTCGGTTATATGTTAGATTAAGATATTATAAAGTTGTCATAATTATTAAACCTCCGGTTTTATGATAAGGATTTATTGCATTTTAGTGTATATATGTCTTGTATTGTATAATCAAACTTGTTAAAAAACTTGTGGGACGCCTGTGCTTATTCCATGACTCGATGACTAATGATCTTATTATATATTCTATGATATTACATAAATACTTTATTTGTATACAATGACACTGAACGGACAATGAAATATTGTTTTATATTTGAACAAGGAGCTTTAAGCGTAGCGTACACTAGAAGTCGATTCTATAACATTACTCTATTATAGTTATAAGGGTAGATACACATAATTGCATATTAATAAAAATATGAATTTTAAAATTGTACACTTCAAGTCAATGAAAGCCATCAATTACTAATTAAGAAACATGCTTCCTGATAGATCTGACAATATGATAGTGCGTTATGCCCTAAAGATATAGTAGAATAAGATGCATGATAGTGACTACTAGGTACATATTACATATTGATTTCTTGTCTCTGTCTCATAAAAATTACAGCTAAGACACCAACATACGCACAATTTTAATATATATATATATATATATATATATATATATATATATATATATATATATATATATATATATATATATATATACTTCGTGAAGAATGTTTGAGCCATTGAGTCTCAATGAACAAGAAATTCAGAATTTTTAAAAGTTGTTTTATTCCTTGACTTATTTAAAATATCAATTTATTTTTAATATAAATTTTATTTTTGTTTGATATAAAAGAAATCAAAGTTTTAACAGTTTTGTTTTTATTATAAATGCGTAAAAATGAATTGTTTTAATGAAACATATGGCACGTAATTGTTATCTGTTGTTTTTATGAGCTGAGCCGGCGACTGGCTGGGCCCAGTGTAGATTTTGTATCATATCATTATCATATCATATCATAAGATATAAACAGTTCAGTTAATTAGTTAATATTATTGCTAAATCTGCTACATTTTGAGAAATCTCGTGAAGGCATCTTTTATTATGTGAGGCAATTTATTTTTAATATAATTTTTTATAGCGGGTATGGATATATTTTTTAATTTAATCGAGAGCAATAATGTATTGGCCCAGGTTACGTAATTAGGAAGGGTAGTTTAAGCCTTTATTATTAAGGGTAGCCTTATTAGAATAAGACATACGGTTGTTTGGTATGAAGTGTTGATTATTAATTTGTAGACGAAGTCACGGGCAGCGCTATTACGGATTACATTATATTATTTTTATTTGATGTTAATAAAGTTAAACCGTAAGTTCCGACTGATATTTGTGTTTTATTTTCTTTTAACCCTTGCAGTGCACGGCAATTATGTCGTCTGCTAAAAATACTTTTTAGGAAGGTTTATCCGTAAATTATCTTAATACCAGTGCCCGTCCTCGTCTTTGCCTGCTTATGTTGATAAATTTCTTATGCGAGAGAACCGAGAACAGGCGAGCTCCGAGAAGAATTCTTGTAAGACTATGTCCTTCCTTTTGTACTCGTAGGTGTCGTAAGAGGCGACCAATAATGCAATAAATGGTAGAATCATTCTGCTCAGCACAGCAGCACGAATGGCTTCATTGACCGCCATCGTACCACACTCGCACAAGATTGGCGTGAAGCAGTGGCATAGTAGGCGAGTGTCGAGTAGCGGAGCCCAATCCCCTTACTAATTCCCTTCAGGAGAATCAAATCCAGGAGAGTACTGACTATTCAGAAGCCGGAAAATCGTCCTCGGGCCGTTCATTGTATTTTAGGAAGGAAGAATATAGGGAGCAGAGGTCTGCCAAAGCCAAACGTGGGCAGAACTCAAAACCCCGCTCCAATTTACATGTTACATGGATTATTGAAATAACAGCAACTTAAACGCCTTCCGTATCCAGAGTAACGGAGAAAAAGATATTTCGACCGAGCGATACATCGTACCTGTCCTACCACGGGTATAAAGTTTGACAATATAACTTAGAGATATGTGTTAACAAGGCAGGACATGTGCTGCCGTCACCTCGGGAGTTTTGGAGATGGGACTTGTCAACACTAGTTACACTTAGGATGGCCCATTCTAATTTTGAGTTTGTATTTTGAGACACTTAGCTAAACATTATTATAAAAAGTATTTTTAAATAAACCTTGTTTTTCTTATTGTCTACTTATCTTCAAACTATTGAGCTGAGCGAAGCGCTCTTTACCGGTTAACTCGATTAAATTGTCCACTATCTTCTCTACACCGTTCAAGTTATACTAAACAAATTTGGATCAGTTGCTTATCACATGCCTACATATCTCTAGATAGATTTAGAAAAAATCCTAATTGTAGATTAAGAGTAATTTGCTATTAACTTTGTTTTTAGTTAAAACGTTGAACGCGCAGATGTGAAATTCCTATTAATACTGACATTTATAATTTTTTTGTTAATTGTAGACATCGGGGGAGTCGTATCAAGCTAAAATTTTCATATGTTTTTCATTTCACTCAGCTTTCCTCGTTTGCATATTGCCCTAGTATAAACGAGAAGTTCACTTTTATAAAAAAAAGTAAATGATTCTTATTTTTTTTATTATCTCTTAAAGGGAGGTTATTTTTAATAATATTATTTTTATGTCTAAATATTAATTTTTATAAATATACCATATTATATATTCTATATAATAATAAGGCTTTGTTATTCGGTTTATATACAAACTTCTTATGGGTATTACAGAAACAAATAATTTGAATTGCATTTTTTTTAAGTCATAAAATAGCTATATAATGTTATACATTACAATTATTATAATTATAAAATTGTCAAAATATGTTTTACAAAAATTTATCATAAATTTAATTTGTGTATATATTTTTTTATTATAATTAAAGCCTATTTACTTTTATAAATTTCAATCTAGCGATTCTAATGTTATACAGACATAAGATAAAACGCATATAAATCTTATTATTATCATATAATCATTATTATTAAATATTAATACGTAATTCGAGTCAACGTCAAAAAAAAGAAAACCGACATATTTCTTTTGACTTCATCAAACGTTTGTCACAACCATTAATAAAAAACTTTTACAAATAGACTTCCGTCTAAATATTTAAAAAAAGGCAAATAATTTTAAATCTTGAAAGCAAGATTTTTTTAGAGTTTTAAGAGTACACATCTGAAATAAAACTATTTTTTACGGATTTAACTCGCATATAATTAAGTAAGACACTTACATCTCGTCTACCCGCACAGATTACTTATCTACCCGCGAACACGATTGCTGCAAAGCATTCGAAACGTCGGGTTAAACTAAAAATGTAACCAAAATTAAACGCAAGTTAAATCCGTAGAAAATAGTTTTATTTTAAAGCAAGACTTGTCTGTATTGTAGATCCTACGAAAGTTTAAAATTAAAGTACGACGAAATTAACAATAACACAGTCCTATTTTTACAAATAGTCAAATATAACCTTAAAATATTTGTTAGTTTATGTCATTATAAATGCTTTCGGATATCATGTATCAAGAGATTTTTAAGATAATTGTCATCATTAGCAAAACATTCAACAATGTCAAAGTGATCCATATCGTCCTTAATCTCTAGATACATGTTCTGCATGAGACAGGTGTTGTGGAGAAGTTCATAGAACTCTCTGGACTGTTTTTTGAAAGTTGGACTATCGTTTTGGCCGGCCAAAATATACACCCGTACTCTTCTCGCTTGGAGGTGAGTGAAGCAATCGAACTGAGGAGAAAGAGGAACAGCCCACTCACTAGGCAATTGCACCGCCATATTAACTGACGTGTGTATTATTTCTCGTAAGTCGAAAACGCCTGATATTAGAAAAGCCCCCTGCAGTCGTTGTGATCCCGGGGTGTGTTCAAGGAAGTCTGAATTGGAGAGAAGCTTTGCCACCAAATGCGCGCCCGCTGAGTGTCCCGCGAAATATACTCCTCTGTAACAGTATTAAAACAACATTATTAATTTATTAATATTATAATAATTTATAACGTAAGTTTAAGTGCAAAAATAAATAGTATTTTTGTGATGTCTATCTAGTGTTGCTTATTTAATTCTGTGATGAAGTTACTACAGTATATACTGTTATTTTGACATAAATTTAATAGAAAAACTGTCAAAACACTTATCTCGTTTCCAAATATTTGTAAAGATCGAACCCGAGATTGATTTGATAAAAGTGAATGATATTGAACAATTGTGAATTGGAATGACATTAACTTTGTAAGACACAATTGTTATCCTTTCTTTATTCGTTCGAGGCCAAGGTCGCGGCGACAATAGCCATTCTATAACCGATTAGTAGTAATTATCATTGAAATTACTATTTATATTATTTGTAAAGAAACATCCTTAGATTATTGTTTTCTTATTTTCACAAGGAATAAACTCAATTTTTTAAATTATTTTGTTAGATCTTGTCAGATGAAATGATAAAAATATATTAATCACATTAAACATATAAATTATAGTTATATCAACTTATAAGCTAGTTATTTGTATCAAGTAGCAGGTTTATTTTATTAGACCTATAAAACTAGATACATTTTAAACTAATATTATCTATTTTTATATGAAATAAAATTGTAACGATGTCAAGTTTGTCTATTATTATTTTTAACTTATTACTTTGTATTAAGGATTCAGTCTAAAAAACTCTATTTGAAGTTTTTGCCTGTTTGTTTGATCTCAAAAACTATGGCCTATTAGAATATTATATAAACTATTTTTAAGAAATATCTTTGTAATGTCAACTGACATAATTGATAACAAACAATGTTTGGATTTTTAATAAGAGTATTGGATGTGTCATGTAAAAGTGTATGCAAATTAACTCAAATAGCACGCTAAGTTTCACTTAGTAGATCTGAACGAATATAATGAACTCTTGCAGACCTCCCGGACAAAGTCATAATAAGCCGAAATCGAAGGCAAAAGCTTTTAAACACAACAATTTTTTAATTATAAGTCGGTACCTGGAGCCCATCTTTTCAGCATATTCAAACACAAATTTGGCGGCATTTTGTATCTGGTTGACAATCTCGGACAGTGAGGCAACTGGGCAAAGGTCATAGCCAATAACAATAGTCTTAATTCTAAACCGGTAGAGAGGCTGCGCGGGGTACCGGGAGAGCTCTCTTGATAGCTCCTGCCAGTAGCCACCATGCACAAACACTAAAATTGGAGAATCTGCAAACATAAATTAATTTATTTTTATAATTTAGAGAAAGAAACTGTGTTTAAAGAAACTGTGTTTGTTATAAATATTTTAAATTGTAGTCATATTTTAAATAACTTCAGTTTAAAAACCTATATCATTGACCCACATATTTCTTGTAATGAAAGCGTATATTATATATAAGTTTTTAACAAACATCAAATTCTTAAAATAATTATTGATACAAAGTAAAAATACCAGTACAATTAATAATAATGTTGCAGAAAGATATTCGCTTTATTTTCGGGAAGTTTACATTAAGATATATTATCGAAATATATAACAGCGAAATCTCTCTGTAATCTACTTAAAGATTTTAGCCTCTTTAGTATCAGTTCATTTCTAGAACGTACTTCAAAGTCTGTATTAATAGGTTCTTTTGGAATCTGGTCTGGTAGGGAGAGGAGCATATACAGTGAAGATGTATGTGCAATCGGAATCAGCCTCTTAAATCTACTCCTGAGTTGCAAATCCCAGGTACTGATTGCGCTCTTCTCCCTACAACGCGATGGAGAATCCCCGGAATGCTAAGAAGCTTCTTCTCACCTTGTCGACCTGAGAATATTTGACCTGACCTGACCGACCTGAGTATATCTCTATATACAATATCTATTATAATAATAGGACGTTAAATAAAGTCCATCACACTATGGAACGCATAAGTAAATAAATTAATAAATGACATTTTAATTCAATTCAAAATTTTTTCGAGTTACTAATATTTGAGTCATGTTATTGTGATCCAGCTGTCTAACTAAAGTTACAACTTTTCTCAAATTATTTTCATCATGAAATGAAGCTTCTTATCAAAAAACTCAAAGTTGGTACTTAATTGCTATTCAACTATCAATGAGATCTTAATTAAAGTCGTTAAACAAACAGTCCATAAAATCTCAGATATGATATAAAGTATTGAAGAAACAGGTTTTGACGACACGAACACAACAGGAGACTGAACAATGGTACTATTAATACAAAAAAAATCTATTTGATACACGCGATACATTATACAATTTTATTATTGTTTATATTTCAGTTGAAATGAAAGCAGGGCGAGACGACCTTAGCTGTTACATTATACAGATTTCTGGGTTCACGTTTACTTAACTCGAAAAACCAGTTACGAGTACGTAACCAATTATAAAAACACTTATAATTTCAAATAATTAAAAATGTGTTCTTATAATTGCTGTAATATTTATTACATAGTAATAATAAAATCATAAATTTCATAGTAATCATTTGATTACTGCTTATTACCATCAGGTAGATCGGTTCCTAAAATATCCAATTTCTGTCCCGGAGTGCAGCCGTATTCGATTTCTAATTTATGAGGCACCGCGTTGATCGCTGCCTCACTAGCTGTAACAATAAAATATTACTGATATTTATCAATCTTATATAATACTATTAAATCTATAATAATTTTATAAAGCGGAGAAGTTGGTTTGTTTGTTTAAATGCGTTAATCAGACGTTAATCGTTAACGTTAATTTACGAAACTACCGGTTGGATATGATCTTTTTTCTGATTATGATATTCAGATCAATGAGGCTGTTTTACGCTACTACTCTGTCATTTTAATCTATACATATAATAAAACTGTAAATAACCTGTTTCTGTACATTAATATATTTTAAAACTTTTAAGGAGAGTGTGATAAATAATCGATATAGATACTAAATCACTTCATTTTTTTGTTTGTCTGTCTGTATGTGTGTTTGTGCACGGTCACACAAAACCTATTAGATGGATTTTGAAGAAATTTGGTACAGTGATAGCTGAATGTCCTGGTCAATATTTAAAATATCTTTTACCGCAGGGAAATGTTTAATCCCTACGGAATATGTGTACATGCCATAAATTAGTTTTGATTTCCAAAATTGGATGGCACCACAGGATGTTCATTACTCGCTGTCGTTTTGTTTTTGCGAAACTATATAAAGAAATGACATAACCTGCGTTTTTGCTTCATAATTTGAAATTCATAACATAATTTGCTATCGGTAACAAATTACTATGAACTAAGATACTCCTAAGTAAATCGCTTAGTAAATACCTATAAGTTTTTTTTGAGGGGTTTTGAACACGCTAAATATAAAAAATTTGTGCGTTCTACTGAAAAAAAAAAATATGGTTAGGATGTGTTGCTGCTAATTTCTTGCGGCTTCTTCTTCCAGCGCCAAATCAGCCACAGTCCACTCTTTAGCTGTTGTACTTTCAAAAATAATTGTACAGTTTATATTTTGAAATATTTTTTTTTTATATTGAGTGAGTTTTGTATAGTTGAGTTTAAAACTAATTCAAATTAGTACGAGCTTCTCCTCTTAATTTCTGGAAGTTCAACACAATAAAAAAAATATAAGTGAAGCTGTCAATTATGCAAACAAAACTATTTTGTCAACTTTGTACCGGCGTTCAATCAATAAGCCACGCGAACGATGTCACGGGCATAGCTATATATAAAATCATATATGTATATATAAAAGCATTGTTACATATAAAATCGTTTGTTCACGCGTCGCACCGCGAGTAACAGCTAGTATATTATAAAAATATTTCTTTCAATGTCATATGCAAGATTATAAACTACAAGTTATTTATTAAAAGAAATATGACTCCAACGATTTTAAAGTATAGTTGTTGATATCTTGAAATCTAGAATAAATAAGTAATAAAATATATGTTATTCATTATGTCTTTTGGTTTTATATTTCCAATATTATATTTATATATTTAAATACAAAACGTTGATATATTTAGTCGATCCCTATCTTGTTTCAATAGATGTCGATTGTAAGTTGATTCTTTGTTATTTGGCTTCGATTGCCTTATTTGTAAGATCATATTTTGCATAATTTAAAAAGTGCATGTCTATATAATATTACATTCAAACTAAATACATATTAATATACGCAAATTTATATTCTGAAATCATCAGACTCAAAAAAAGAGATAATTTTTTATAACAATATCAAGAGCATTCACAATGCGTTACTTACATATAAAAAATGAAATAGGTGTTTTATGAATTATTGTATGCTTTATATAACATGAGAAATTAATCTATATACCCAGGATTCGAACCCAAGACTTCCGAGAAACCGTGCCGTCTCTCTACCAATTGATCTATAATACACGCTTTGATTTAGCTTATTATATATAAAATCGTTTCTATCGGATTTTAAATATTATTCGTTAAAATAATTTATGGTATTAAGTCAGTGAACTTTTCAAAAACATAATAAACTATTATTTTTTCTACAAATAAAAAACAAGTATATTCTTCTAATCAATTACTCAAAAATTTCGACGAATATATATTAATTAAGTAATTATAATGAATACACGTTACTATGAGTGTATTCTACGTATCAGAACTTCATTTCCAAGGACTGGTGCAGACGATTTAAATCAACAGAATAACAAAACTAATTGATTTAAGGCTATTCTCTGAAAGTTTGTGCTGAATTATATATAAATGTATTGTATTGTGTGATCAGAGGTGAATGTTTTCAGATCAGAGGACACGAAAAGTCAAACGTACAAAATTATTAACTAAAAACTAGAGTAAACTTTTAAAATATCACTATTGTATGTAATCTGCTTGATATTATGGTTTAGTGATTAGTGATACTGACTCTTTAATCGAAGGACATGGGTTCGAGAAGTATAATATTTGGTATAATATACAGATTGTGTATGATATGTTTTTAAATATAAACAGATATAATTATATCTGTTTATATTTAGTGATTGTACAATTGTACGAGAACTGTTTATAATATTCATTCACTCACTCATACATGCCCATTTATAGATATAAGTAGATGTGTATGTGAGTGAACTGCGAAAATGTTTTAAAGGTATTAATTATTAAGGTTGACCTTACTCTGTTGCTGATACAGACATCTGGTTCTTAATGTTTAAATAATATAGTTTGATATTATACTTTAAAAAAAATGTTAAATCAATGTTTAAATCTAGATGTTATATAAATATCATTTATTTATTTGTTTATTTACTAAGGACAACCAACAAAACAACACAAAAATACAATCAGAAATATAAAAGTTTAAAAAAATTATATTAAATAATAAGTGTCGTCTTACAGGCTGCCACGATATGCAAAATATTGAAGACAAGACATAAACGTACACGATGCCTTCGTTAACTTAAAAATAACTGAAACTACAACAGCAATGTTTAAAAAAAATAAACACGCTTATTACGATAAAAACAAAAAAATAATAATAACAAAATTATTCAAATTCACAACATATAAATTATAATTACAAAATATATAAGTAATTCCTAATATTATTACTTGTAGTATGGCCTCCTCGAACTGTTTCTCTTAAATTAATTTATTTATTAAAAGAAGGCCAAGTGATACCACATATATATGATAAATAATCAACTGTATACTAATTATTATTTTTTAATCATGTGTAAATTTCTTACTTATTTTTACCGAATTTTTTGTGAGTATCAATATAGGTTATTGATATGCGTGTAAATAAAGAATTATTATTATTTTTAGAGGAAAATTTAAATTGAATTGAATTTTTAAAAATATATATATAATTATGATATTACCTGTACTGACAAAGTCAACATGATGCTGAAGTACTTCCTCTGCGGTTTGAAATCTTGTAGACCACCGGCTGGGAGAATACTCCTTCTCCAGATCCATGTCTTCGGTTATCAGCGCCATTGTTGGTATGATCTAAATATAAACCAAATATATTAAATATCAGTTTTTAATTTATTTTTAATATTTTTGATAATTTAAATAAATAGTCACTTCTTACCGCATTATTGATATATTTACGTTTTGAAACAAAAATTTGTTTAAATACTTTTTTTAATACTTTAAAATGTAATTTTACATTTTTCATTTTAAGTGTAAAGATGTAATACCATCAAATGCTAGTTTGATAATAAAAGATAATGCATCATTTTAAAGATATTATCTAAGATAAAAATTTGATATCTTTTCTTTTATATATTTATTGCATTTCTAATAATAATACTAACTGGTAAATATGTTTTTTTATGCGCAATTACTTACTTTGTATTGAAAAACCATGAACTTCAGTTGAAACAGCTGAATACACAATACAACTTATATGTATATATTAAAATAAATAAATTATATTAATAATAATGATATAAATGTATTTCACGGGACCTCTCAATTGTAAATGAAAATCTCAAACGAACTGAACGAATGATCAATATATGTTGGTAATTATATATATATATATATATATATATATATATATATATATATATACATTTACTATCGTTTAAAATAATATTTGTTATATAATTAAAATATAGTTTGATTATCAAATATTATTCATGAAAATGAGTGGAAATTTACGAAATCATTAGTTTAAATGAGATTGTAATAAAAAGTAGAATTTGTATTCTAAAATGAAAATTTTCCATTAAATGCAGGTTGAAAGTTTGTTAGAGTTCAACACAACATACATCAGATAAATAGTAAACTTTAAATTACTAGCTTTGTCTCGCGGTTCCACTCGCGAACTAACAGTTTTATTTATTATTAGTATAACTAACATTAGCAGTTTAATGCTAGATAGCCTCCTCCTCGTGCAAATGTCAAACCTGTGCGCTTAAACAAACAAACTTTTCTTTTTTTTAATAGTAGTATAGAAATATAAATTTATATTTGCGATATAGAACACAGTTATTATAGAAATTAATTTTATTAACGTATTGGTTTCTAATGGTTAATAAAACCTTTATATTGAATTGCTATTAAAAAACGAGAAACTAATTAATAACCTTTATAATATAAAAATTCTTTTATCAATTGTTAAGTCTTCTATTTATTAAAAGAATATTTCGCTTAATTTATAAATGAAATTATCAGTAATTAATTATAGACAGTATAAAGAGATTTTAAATTATTTTGTAATTACTACAAGTTTAACAAACGGCTCGTTCTAATCTTATCTGGAAAGTAATCAACCATGTTTCTTTGATCAACTGTAATATTGATATGTTCAGATGTGAAATTATATTTTTTAGTGTTGTGCCTTTTGATACGATATAAATTTATAAATAAATATATCGATGCTAGACAGCAATCAAGTAATATCTCGAAAAATGCTACGTCACACTAGAGTCAAAAAACTGTAAATTGTGAAATATATAATAAAAATAAAAAGCATAAGAAATATTAAAGATTTCAATAATTAATGTATCTCATATTTGCATTTTTTGAGTTACGACAACTTCGCTCTCTAGCATCGATAAAAACGTAATAAATCAAAATTATATTTGACAGAGAAACAAAGAATTATTAATAGTAAATTATCTCCTTCTTTTATCTCATGAGTTTAATTATTTCCCGATTTTGCAATGAGATGAAAGGGTATCAGTATGTCGTTTATTATTAATAAAATTAATATACTTGTATCAATGCAAGCGAATATTGAACTGTGAGGTGCGGGTGAGTTTTTGAACTAACCCGTGTTAGTCTAAGGTTCCATTTCGATGGTATAAGAACAACACCATCTAGCGAAAGTAAAGTGACACCGTTTTTATTCTGTTCTGATCGCTAAAATAATCGTGTAGGCTAGATGATTCAAACGTACTGGTACACATTACTGAAAACATTATTTTATTTCATGTGGGACCAAAAAAAAACTAAATACATAGTTCTTATTTACTATAGATAAAAATAACTACATAATAAGGTGTGATAGGACAGGTTATTTATACCAGTTCAAGGTGCATACCAGTCCTATCTCAAATGAGTAACACATACGACGTATATGTTAACTTATTGCCTTTCTTGTTTTAAGATTTAAAATATCATATTACATATAAGTAATAAACGCTTTAAAATACGGCTAGAGGAAAAAATACCATCATTTATTAATATCTCGTTGATAAGTAATTGTAGAATTATCGATATTACAAAACAAACAACTTGTTACATTCTATTAGCAGTCAAATACAACTTGTTTTAATAATAATATTTACAAATCGCAAAAGGGTTTGTAACCAGATATCTTTTTTTAACTTTACTGGTTTCGAGAACATCTGCAATATAATAAAAAAAACCTTAACAACATGGTGATGTGTAAAGAATAAATTTAAGTACTTTTGTTTGTCTGTATGTTGTGTGTTGTATTTAAGTTTGTATGTGAATCACATACAAACTTAAATTATACTTGTGTTAGCTGTTATGTGCCTTATTATCGGTAAAAAAACTTCATTTGTAATACTAAAATATAAAAATCATTCATAAAATTTAATGAAATAACAACAACAAAAATCTCAATTTTTGTAAGTTGATAAATAATCAATAGCAATAAAAAAAATTAATTGAAAAATAGTCAATGAAGAGAATTGAACAGATAAATCTCAAAGGAACTATTTTAAATTAAATATAAACCCTGATTAGAAAACTACAATTTATGTAATAAGATAAAGGGATTTGTTTTGATTTTAAGAATTCATATTTAAATGTAAGTAGAAGTGAATTGAAAGCGTTCCTCTCGATCATTTCTTAAACTGGGTATGTCACAAGGTTCTATATAAGGACCTTTCTTGTTTCTCATTTACATATATGACTTTATTTGCCTTCTAAAGAATAAACGTAGGATAGTATAGTTTTGCTTATGATCTAATTTTATTTTTAAAATATACAGATTTTAATTTAAACAATGCTCTGCTGCATACGCTGTTCAAAGAATACGGCGGTACAAAACACGATGAAACGAAGAGATTAATTTACCTTCGTAATTGGTTATATATAGCGAATAACTAATATCCTAAGAATTTTTTTTAACGCTGTTGTTAGTCTTGTTTGAGCAAATGGCCGCATCACACGGCTCCATCAGAAGTTTTAGCGTTGGGTTTGGGGATGTACATATATGAAGAAGTGGATGATGGCTGACCCTTGCTTCTTGCCCATTAACGAATACTACATGAGATAACTCTATGTCATGCTATCCAAATATTTATTAGCAATATAAATTAACAAAAATCACTAGCTCTTAATATCAAATTGATTTAATTTTTAGTAGGAGAGTGTCTTTGCAAAACGTCTTATTTCGGAAGAAACTAGATAAATCTAAGCTCTTTTGAAAAAATATATATAAATAAAAGTCGCTCAAACATTAAACTCAAACAAGATGTCGAGTTTAGTTTTAATCCTAAACTAACATTTTGTTAGTTGAAGATAATGAAACTATAATACCCTGTCCTCAAATATTTCATAACTGAATTTCAGACAGTAAATATTATATATATTGTTATTTCACTTTAAATAATTTACAGCAAATAAAATAAATAATCTGGATTGACTAATAATAAATATCAGACAAATAACTAGAATAATATTATGTAAGTTAATACAATTTTTTGCATTACTTTATCATATCCAATGCATTATTGAGTTTCTTTTAAATATTATTGTTATTATGTATAAAATATTTATGAAGAGTGATGCCAGGACGGGTTGCTAGTATATAATATCTGCGTTTCGTCTCTCATGTGTTTATTATGCTTCTCAGTTGGGCGCCCAACCCCTCGGGGCTGATCTCAATTATACCTACCAAGCAAATTATTACGGTGCGATTAACTGGAAAACCTTACACATATTAAATACTTGAATACCTTTAAATAAAGTCATGGTAAAACTCAATTATAGTACAATTTGATTAAAAATAGATTTGATTTAATTATCTATATAGATGAAGGACATAATGTGACCTGGATTGAACAAAGGATAAACAAACAGAATGATAGACACAAATATGATGTTGCTTATCTAAATTATAAAATATGTATGGATATTATTTAGAATTACATTGTAATTTCGCTGATAAATTTTTTTTTTAAATAATTTTTTGGAACCTCTTTAAAAGTGTGGTGAATTCAAACTTTTTGAAAGGCAAATGCGAACAATAAAGAAACGAGCACAGTCAGATGTCTCCTTCAGAAGAGACTTTGTGTTTGTGTTTATTAATAATGCTCTAGACAATATATTTTTTTCTTTATTAAATATCTATTCAATACTTAAAATCACGAATGACCTATACAATTTCAGAAAAATCTTATCATCATTACCGTAATATAAACTAACTTAGTTCAACCCCCTCTAGTGGCGAATAATCGAGTAAAGTCTTTATAGTATAATTTTAACACAAACGTTTATTTTTAACGCCATCTAGTGTCTCGTCGCTTTTTTATTTTTTAACCTTCCAGTGTTTTGCGATTTCATTTAACTTTTATTACTGTTTCTAGTAATAATTCTTATCTTTGAGCTACAACTATTTTATGAACTGATAGTACTTGCTTATAATTAGAACATGATTCATTAATGTCATTTAGTTTAATGCAGTTTACAAAACTGTCATTTTATTTATTTATAGAATTATTAATTAATAAGGAGGATGTTTACAAACAAACTATTTACGTAATATTGTAATAAATTTTTAAATTTGAAGTTAAATTATATAATAATAATATTATTATGATTTTTTTTTACTCCATGAAAAATAATAACAGTTATTATATATTAGCTGGGTATATGTATCCACGGATAACGCAAATATCCAGGGATTGTTAAAGATCCTTATCCTTATTCATTATTTTTTTGAGGATCCAAAATTTATTTTGTATTTACCTAAATAAAATCTGGTCAGTGCAGTCAAAACATGTCACTAAAATGTCAGCTCAAATCGACTGCCACTACGAACACTCTAGAAACTGCAAAATGCATACTTTACAGTAGAGCAGTTTAAAGTTATATTTTGGTCCAGAATATTCAATTTTTAAATTACCACCGAAGTTAGCATTTGATTTGATGAATAATGTTGTACGTTTTTCTACTGAGTGATCACGATTAAAGTATTTTCTATATTTTCTTTAATTTTTCATATTCAATGTTTTATGTCGTCAAAACTAAACAGAATTTTGTCGAAAGTGGCAGTTTTGATAGTATTCAATGATGTCAAATAAACTTCAAATGTCGAATCAGCCAATTTCGATATTATTATATGTAGATTTGTTAGAAAATACAACAGATTCGATTTATATACTTGTTATTATGTAACTACTTATACAATTATTATTTTACTGATAGATTACTGAAAAAGACGTGGACTGAAATAAAACGTGATCTAGTTTAAAAAACAGTCTTATTACTTTTATTGTAACATAACAATCATCTTAATCTGAGATCTATCACAAGTAAAACTTTCAAAAAGATTCTTAAAACAAGTATTTTGTTCAATACCAATGTCATCCTCATTGGTCCCTAAATCATTGTTATCAATTGGTGTCCTTTTAAGATTTTTGATAAATGAATGATATTGCTTAGGAATAGGCCCTGTTTCGCAGAGATACATTAAATTATTGTATTTTGCTTCAGGAATAGGCAAACTATCTGAATAAAGTGGTTTTAACGCATCATTATTAGTTGCAATAATTGTTTTCTGATTGCGACGGTTTTGTACTAATGTATTCAACTTCAAATAATCGGATGTCAAATCATATTTATACAAAATTATATTTGGTTCTGTTCTCTCTATACAGATTTCTTTAATATTGTTCCGCTTAACATCTTGATAAAAAGGTGTTTTTCTTAAAATTTCTATTTTGCAAAAGTTCTTTTAAATCGTTCAACATATCTTGAGATACTTCTATGACTTTATATGGTTTGTCATTAATTTTTGCCCTTCTAACTAAAGCGTACCACTGATCTGGAGTATAAATTATTTTACCTTTGGCAGTTCGTTCAGTAAGAGCATGGAGGCTATCTGCTTCTTGCTGGGTATGACCAGACTCTAGAAATCTATGGGTTATAATAATATTGTACTTGTTACTTGCATACATATAAAGACTATACACTACTGTATTTCTGTTTTGTCCTGTACAATTATCGGACCAAAACCTTATGTCTTCTGTACCATTTTCTCTATGAAGAAGCTACCTTTTTCTCTATGAAGTCCAACAAACAGCTACCAACTTCGTTGGCTCCTCGTTTACCAACATTTTGAGGCCATAAATACCAAGAAGTTTCTTAACTCCAGTGTCAAAAACTGTGAAATGCTGTGAAATGGCATTGATGCCAATTTTAGTTTATAACAAAATTGAGAGACTTCTCCAGAAGGGCAGCTAAATAATTTTTGAAAGTCGTATATTGCGCACATAATTTTTAACGCACTTGTAATAGCCTCTTCTTTATCTTTATCTTTAAATTTCCTTGCTGTTTTCTTGTTTGAAATATGATTGTTAAAAGCTAATATTTGTTCCTCATTGGGGTTTTCATTATTAGAAAATGAATGACACTTGTCACATATATCTATTTTTGGAATGAAGAATGCAATGTTCAAATGTTCGTTAACTATATCTCGATATTGTCTTTCAGTTTAAGCAGTATTGTTATATTTGTAGAGTTCTGACCATTGTTTGTACCATTTAAACATTTTGTGGAAACTGAGTGAATTATCTAAGTACAATTTGCTAGTATCAATTGTTCATCTATTTTTCTTGAATGGTTTGAGTGTTTACCTCTATTGTCACTACAAGTTACACCGCAGGTATCTAATTTACGGTGTGCTATTCGTATTGTTTGATCAGTAATACTAAGAATTCCAGAAAAAATCTTTCAACATACCTGCTTAGCCTCGTAGATAGAATCATTTGTTGCTAAAGGTAAGTAATATTTTGTAGTGTATTTTCTTCTTGATGGCGCTTCTGTTGTCCTTCTTCTTTTATAAAATCTTTTAGTAAATTTGTTTATATATTCCCATTGCTTAGTATGATCAGCCATTTTCCAAAACTCATCAAATATTAGCTTTCGATTGCCGTCTGTAAAATGACTTGAACATTTTTGCTTGCAAGTTGGAGGACACGGTGATTTCATAGATTTACCTGGAATGACCTTTCCTCTTTTAGAAACGTACTTTTTTCCGGTATTGGATAACGACCAAAATCAGTTTTGTATTTTTTTTTACGTAAGCGCGTAGTGGACGAATTAGGAGTAACAGGATTTTCTATGTTAGATGTTGAAATCAATGAACTAATACTTGAGATATTTTAAAAGTCATTAGCAGTTTGCGGAGTTGTTTTATTGACTTTGTCTATGTTTTGAATTTCATTTTGTAAGGTATGGCATAGTGATTCGAAGCTGAAGTCTTGTCCTGAGGAAGGTAACAGCATTGGTGTGTGTTTTTTGGAGGTAGTTAACGTGTCATCTAGTGTTGAAGTTACGAGATTCGACATTTCTTCAGAGGAGGTTTCTTCTTCAATGATATAACCATAGGCGTAACCTTAATAACACTATGAGCAAAGCGTTGTAGAACTTCTCGTCTATATTATAAGTAATCTCACTATGCTTTGGCGGTGAAATGGGAAATATTTCTTCCTAAATATTACTTAAAACTATACTTTCTTCTTCAGTGTATTCTTCATAAGGCACCGGAGATTCTAAAATAAACTAAAAAACTCCTATTTATAATAAGTATAATTATCAAAAATCGAATGTACTATTCAAATAAGTTTACAGCGAAAAACAGTAAAGAAATTGATAGATTCGATAAATGGGGTTCGTAATACACTATCGAAAATACCGATTTCGATAGTAATGAGATGTTATTTGTATTCGTACACGAACGCAACTATCACTTTCAATATTTCTCGGTAAACAATAATAAGGGTACACTATCGAATCTACCAATTTCGATAGTTTAACTTGATAATCCTAATTTTAGCAAAAACACTATAAAAAAGCAAAGTTGCGTATCACTTCAAAATATCTAATCACATATTAAGTTATACTGGTAATGTTCAACTCATACTTTCGAATAAAAACTAGATACAAAATGACATTTTGTTAATTACTTACCGGGACGCTGGTCATTTGTTTCATGTAAAGATTCAAATTGCTGACATTTATCAGTTTTTTGTTCACTTTCTTTTACTAAATTAACTAGGTGTCTACCACGGGTATTCATTTTTATTTGTTAAACCTAGAAAACACTATTAAATAAAAATAAAACTAACTAAAACATAACTTAACCTAAAAGGTACGTCCTCACTCAGTCACGTCGCGGAGTATATTACCGAATCGGGTAGTTTCGAAATGCGAGCGTGAACCGTCATGTTAGAATATTATCGAATTTTCCGGTATCGATTATGTTCGTCGCTCACAATGTGAAAAATCGATATTATTCGATTCAAATTTTTGTTAATAACATGTTTTTCAAAAAAATAATTAAAATTCCTAAAAGATTATTATGAATTCAATTAAAAACTGCAATAAAATGAAAAACGGAATTTTGCAATTTCGATACTGTTTGTAGTGGCAGTCGAAATGTCAGCTCCAGGTGACAGACAGACGAAGAAAGTAACCGCTGATCAACATTTTAAAGTTTGAATGAACGATTATTATAGCGATAATATTTATTCTATTAATTAATTATTTATATATTTTTTTTCTATAGTTAAAATTAAAAATCTGTTTTCCTATAAGAGATATAATTTTACGGGAGTGAAGAGCATATCTATATCATACTTAAATAGAAAATCAGAATCTTATACAATTATATAAAAAAATCACACATACCGATAGCAATACAAAGTAAATTCAAATCCATCATGTAGGTACATTTGTAGCAAATAAACAAAATTAAAAGAACAGGAATACATTAAAAACTATTGTTTTAATTTGATTCTTGTTTAGACTTGTAATTTTAACTTATCAGTTTACATGAATATTATGACGTCATTATTATTTTAGTAATTCGATGTAAAAAAGCGATTTTGTAATATCAAAGCCGACGCCTCAAGGCGAGTACACACGTGACCTCAATATATACATAGTAACGTAACTTCAAGATAACTAACATAGAAACTGAATTTTAGTAAAATCGTATAGATACATTATTAAAATTATCATAAATTTTATCCTAAACATGATAGAACGGTCATGAACAGTTTAGACGGAACATGTCAGTTTTATGTCACACTTATGTCATATTATTTTATATTAACAATAATTTTATTAAAATATAAGAAGTACTATTACTATACTGTTTAAAATATTTCGTATGAGCAAAAAGACTGCTTTTTAGAAAACTATCTCTAATTTTAAAATTTAAAATATACATTTTGAAACTGAAAAAGCTGTATATTTTTTGTACTAAATACATATTAAATGACAGGTATTATGATAACAATTTTAATTGCAGTTCTTATGAATATTATTTACACCTAAATTATTTGTTATTATGATAAGAGAGTATCATAGAGTTAATAGCTCTCATTAAATAGCTATAATGTGGTTAAGATTATAATTTATTGAGCTAATGTCGTCTAACTGATGTGGAATGTGAGATTTCTTGATAAACAATTATATATATTAATTCATTATATTCCTTAACTTTGATATTATATTGGCTCAACAAAAGATATGCTGTAATACTGTTATTAAATTGTATACTTCTAAAGCATTTAAATTCAATTCTTTTTCAATACTTTGTCTAGAAAAACTATTTCTACTAAGTTATTAAAATATTACATAGATTAATTAAAATTTTGTTAAAGTTTATTTGTTTGTTTGTTTAAACGAGTTTATCTTCTAAACTAACCTATGGATTTAAAAAATTCTTCCTGATTATAACAGGCAGGTTCATGAGAAAGGTTATCCAGCATTAAATAAATTTGTCCGTCTGTCTTTGGTATCACGAAAACAGCTGTTTGCGAATACAATAGCAACAAATGAATCCAAAATACAAGCCACGAAACAAAGCTGTACTTTAGTATACGTATGTGTGTGTAAAATATATTGTGATCTCTCTCGCACATTTAAATATTATATCTCCTTTTCGCTAATTAATTACATTCTGTTTTGGAAAATTTAGAGGTTTTCGTTGATGTAGTTTTATTTAACTCAATCAATTGCTAGTGTGGTATACAAATTTATAGTATTAACTTTTGATAGCTCTGTTGAAATTAAAAAAATATTTGGCTATATATATATATATAGCCAAATATTTTTATATATGTATATAAAGATAGGAATGATATATGTAAAATTTATCAACAAGAGCATTCCTCTGCGCGACCTCTGCACTGTTACACGTCGAGCTAACATGATTATATAATAATTTAATTATAAAAAAATATTAAATAATATCTACATATGAAACGCAATATACTAACATATAAAATCATACCATATAGAAATAGAACCCAGCTATAAATCTTTGCCATCATTAGGACACACTGAAGAGGATTAAAGTACATTATCCACTGGTATATGTACACAAGCCATTACACAGGTAACAGGTGTCCTGGTCATTACACAGGTAACAGGTGTCCTGACCCTGAGACAACTCAATTTGTCGGTCAAATCAACCTTTAGACAGATTATGCTTTGTACAGCAGTGGTTTGTTTAATTATCATTTATGTTCTAACATATAACATAGCACATTAGTGACAAATCCTTGTTATAGTATATCTCTTAAGAGATCTTATACGAAGTAATTGAATAATATGTTATATATATTATTTAGTTCCTAGCAAAGTCTTTGTACATTTTTAAATGCCTATAACAATTAGTCTGGTTATTTTGTCTTTTAAAAGACGTAACAAATATATATTATTCAACATATCTTTTATCTATTATTAATGTAATTTTATTATTCATAGGTTAAATATATTTTGAATGTTTTTCACACTAAATTACATTTTTGTACTTTAAAACAAGTGGAATATATCCATAAATATAAGGCTAGTTTCTTCTTCTAAGTCTCTACGCACCCATTCGACTTAGATCTGAGTCTAAAAATAAAGGTATGAAGTAGCTGTAGGATTATTTTGTATATACTGCATTTGTATTTGTAATCTGAAAACGGAAGCGATATCTTTTCTTACTGATTCTGATCAAATAAAATCCGAATTAACTATAAGGTTTACGTTTATTTCGAAAATATCAATGTTATTGAGAAAGAAACCACAGGACAGTAAAGAAGAAATTATTCTGTATCAAGTAAGGATCAAGAATGTGTACTTCACCATAATCCACCCTCAATCCTAAGGCCACGTTCCTACGTGCTAACAAAACTCCCGTTAAATCTAGATTAAAAAAAATACAAATAGACTAATTATTTTAAAAGGAAAATATTGTACTTTAATTAATTTTTTATTGTTAAGTTTCCATTACGATAATTGTTCTGGCCTCGACATTCCTTTTCTTAGGTTAAAAAAATATAAAAACCATTGATTTTTTGTATTAGAACTATGAGCAATATTAAATTTAATACAAAATGTACTGTACATGTAAACTGTAATGTACTGTACAAAATGTACAGAATACAATATACAAAACCTTTTAAATGTAACTATTGAAAATAAACACAAGTTTTTTAATAGTTATAGAAATATATTTTGGGACTTTATCGCATAAATATTTTTTTTTTAAGGTACGATACCTTTTATATTTATCCGACGTTTCGATCGAATTGCACCGATCGTGGTCACGGGTCGTCTGAGTTTTTAAGAGTTGTTTTAATTTAAATAATAAATAGTTTTAAAATTAATTAAAAACAAATATTAATATTATAAGGTAGGAGATTAATTACAATATTTACTTTATATTTGCTACTGAAGTTTATCAAATGAAGAGTTTAATATTATATGTCTTGTGTTAGTCTCGTTTATAATTTATTCAAGAAACTATTATATTCTCTTATAAAAACAGTTACATGCCTTGTTAGTTACATAGAACCTCCCACTCCCAGCAAAACTAACCATTTTTATTATTATTTGGTATTTATTACCATATCTTCACATATATAATAATTTATGACTTAATTATGAACCATTCCTTAACTAATCAAATTTTAATAGTTTTAATATATATATATATATATATATATATATATATATATATATATATATATATATATATATAAAATATTTAAAATATATTCTATATAAAACATGCTTTATTTTATTAATAGAAATAAATAGTAATGTAATCAACACTCACCAAATATCAAATATCAAATATCAATGTACATTCAACAAAAGTACAAAAATAAAAAAAAATATTGTTGGTAAACAAAGTCCTCGGAGGCGTGCGCACGCGCAGCTGTCACGTCCGTTGAAGCGCAACTCCCCGCCTTGTTTAATAATAACTTCAATCTAGTGCAACCGGTTCTAGTATAGAACAACTATACTATATATTTAAAAATATCATGTTGAACTTATCCGTTTTACTTTCTATTTTTTACTTAAATATTATTCCAAAGTTACTGTATTACTATTTTTTGAGTATCAAAGTTATTATGATATATAATATATAAATAAATATGTTTATTTATTTAATGTTTTTAATCTTAATGACTTATATTACGCTTGTGATAAGAGACAGGTATGATATCAGAACTAACAGAGTGATAATACAAAGGCAATATACAATATGCATATAATACTTAAATCATATTGTTTTAATTTTAAAATCACGAGAAATATTTTATATTGTTATATTATTGTAGTACTTTTTATTGTTATATTATTGTAGTACAGTCAGCTTCAAAAGTCGATGACCATATTTAAAGTTTCAAATTAGCTATACACTATATTACATCAAAACTGCTGAACATGACAGACAATGCAGATCATTAGAGTTCAAATTACCTAAATATCAAGTTGTCAAATCAGTGTATAGATATTTTTGAATTTTAAAAATAGTCATCAACTTTTGAAGCTGACTGTACCGGATAAAATGTACTTTGAAAATTTAATATTACGTAAATGTATCATTCTGTTTTCTTCCTATTGTATCATTGACAAGAGTTTTTGTTAGTTATAAATAACACATGATATATCATGTGTTATCTGTTTCAGTTTTTATTTTACTAATGTTATCACTCTCTTCAAAACTTAATAAAAACATAACATGATAGTCATATTAAAAATACTACGTCATGAGTTGTGTTGTGTTATATAGAGTTAATTTAAAAACACAATTGCTTATATAGAAATTATATATTTTTAAAATTTTATTTTTTAGTATTAAGTACTTTGGTTGGTTGATTGATTGATTGACTTTAATACTCTGTATTATATTCGAGGTAAAATTAATTCCTCTTTTGTGGAATTATTTTATCTATCGTAAAAGTCAATAGACTTAAATTATGTTAATACAAAATGTTTAAAAATAGTTAGTAGGTATTTATCATAAAAAATTATGTTAATATGCTGTATTATTATTATTTTTTGTATTAACCTGACACCCTCAATAAAATTTGTAAGCAAAACCATTGTTTGAATGATTTTGAACACTAATGCAATATATCTGAACAATAGAATAACTTACTAAGGCTTTATTTTTATTATATATATCTCTTTTATAAATGTTGTTCGTTTTAATAAAAATGTGTCTTTCCGTAGTGGTTCAAATATAATGATTGCTTGTTGTTGAAATGTATATAAATAAAATACTACATTCTATTCTTATTAAGACTCAGTCAAACGTCAGCGTGTAGTTATTATAAAACTATTTCAAAAATAATAATAAAGAAGAAACGATTCTTTAAACGTAACAACTTCGCAACAGGGGCTGTTCCCTTGCTGAAATATTTTTATCACTTCATATACTCATATTTCATTATAACGAATTATCTCTACCAGTATAACTAAAACAATATTCATATATAAAGTAGGAGTGCGAACCAGACCTAAATTTTGACTCGCTGGGCTCGCAAAATCTCGGTATGTGTTAGTATATTGAGCGAAGCGAGGTGCAAATAGCACCGAAATTGCATTTACACAACGTTGACGCCTTCTGTTTTGTCAAACTATCTTCAAAATACAAAAAAAAAAATAAAAAAATAAAAATCTAAAAGTTAAAAAAAAAATCGACACGATCATGTCATTGTAAAGCTAAATTTAGCTAAAATTAGCGAAAAATTTTTGAAGTCTATGGGATTTTAGTTTTTCCGTGATTATTCCGCAACGATATGAAATATTTGATTTTTTTTTTTGTTTCAAAATTACCACCACAATGATGTTTTAGCAGAGTCCAAAATTACGAAACTTACGGATATACCGTTTTTTATATATTCTTGTACAAAAGATGCAGAAAATTCTCTCATAGAGAGCTTCCCTCAATTATTCTATAAACATATCAATATCTACTAATATTCTAAATATAAATAGGTACTTCATAAAATTCATATATATATATATATATTCTCTGTGAGCAAAAAGACATGTGTTAATATTGTAAATGTCACAGATATATTTATTTCCGCAATAAATTGAAAACAATGGTTGTGCATTGTTGTAATTACATAAATATATATTTATGATTATAATATTTGCCATAACATCTTTATTAACATGGAGCAAGCAATATTAGCAAGGTAAATGAATTTGTTTTATAAATTTTGATACATATTTTGTTTTAATACATATTTTGACATAGTATAGTCAAATATACGTTTGACTATAGTATGTTAAAATATGTATATATGTAAATATTTGTATAAAATATGTATAGTATGTTATAATTCAGCCTCCACAAGGAATTGATTGCGATGGTTCTAGTTGTTCGTAAATTGTTTACTATATATGGACGTAAAACCCGGCTAAGTTTGTTGTGTGGTTCTTCTCAGACCAGGGCACGCTTGGAACCCTCGTTGCTATAGTTATAAGTTGGACAGTGACTCTACAGAAGGGCTTATTTCGATATGTAAGGCATCGAAATAGGCCCTCCTGGCACTTCCATTTGACGTACACAAGTGATCATTGGTATTGATTGAAAGTGGAAAAATATAAAATAAATAAATAAATAAATAAAGTAGGGTATATGGTCCAGTATCTCTCGAGCTTTTAATTACACAAACATACGAACCAGAGAGGTATCTCAAATACTCCATATCGCCCTGGTACGAAGTACCCCATAATATTTGTGTGTTACGATGTACCCCGTAGTGATTCACCCCTAATAACATAAAATGCCTTTTGTAGCTAGTGGCTTATATCTATTTTTACGTCCACTATTGGATTCATTTGAGTATATTTATTGTTTTATGCACATCTTGTACTAAAAACTAATTACTTTTCGGACCTCTACTAAAAGCTAAAACAGTGAGGTCAATGACACTCCAAGTACATAAATTACATAATATTTAATGTATTATATAAACATTATCATTGTTTTTATATTTTTACTGATTCGAATTACTTGTGATAAAGAGTTTATTTTGTATTAATATCAAATAAGATTTATCTAAATTTGCCTTTTTATATATATGTATTTGTTGGTAGATGTCTTATAACTAGAAAGGAGACACATGATGTAGCTAGTTCAATAAGGGAAGAGACATTATTCATAACTTAAAACGAATGAATTTTATATATAACTTTAAACTTTTCGAGCTAGCATACAAAAAATAATAGAAATATTTCTCAGAATAGTTTAGCTATATGTCTGATACTATATATCGTAGAGAGCATTGCCCACTTATCGCGTCGTGTGCCACATTCTTGGAGGTTTTTAATAGATAAATTGAATTGCAGCCAAAATGGACCAATGAAGCGTTATTACGTCCAGCTTATCTTAAATATCCTTGGAGTTGCTATCTGCGTCTTCATATCCATTGTGCTGTCTTTGTGGGCTTTGAGTAAGTAAAAAACTCTTTTGTGTACTCTACTAAGAAGTGTTATAGGATTTGGGATGATCGAGTAAGTTGTTCTAGAAGATTGTTGTTTCAGAATTAGAACTTTAACAAGATTAAAAAAGACTATTCAGTTTAGTACAAACTCCAGCACAGATAGCGATTTAAAGCGTACATCTCAAAAATAAAATGCTGAAAAACGTAATTTAGATGTTGATACATGTAATTCATATTTAAGTTAACTATATTGCTGATTTGGTGATCAATCTGTTGTGTTACTGACAGACAGAGCACAAAACTGCATCCATTAAAAACAATATTTTAAATAAGAAACCATTTAAAATAAAAATATACATAAAAAAGAATAAGTTGAAAATAAATCATATAATAATTGTTCTTAGTTGAAATCAAACTCCCATTCTGATATCACAAACGACGAAGGAGCTTGCACTGGGAACTGGTGTCATATTGCTTAATTTTAGATAAATCTTGACAAATATGTTATCTCAAAACCTTAATCTCCTTCCGAATAAAAATATGTATACCCCATATAACATATTTTCGGTTTTGTCACTCTCTCACTATCGATTTACGTCAAATGTGGGAAAGTGACAAAACAAAGAATGAAATTTTTATTTCTAGTAACAGTTTTATTGTTTTTATGATTATTTTTTAATGACCTTACATACATATAGAACGTTTCAAGGTTGAAATATGTTCATTAATAATATATACCCCAAATATATACCCTTTTCTACTTTGTTGCAGATATAATTTTCCCAGAACCGAATACCGCCCCCATAATACAAGAGTTCCTAAAACTATATATTAATAAGTCGCTAAGAATAAGTGAATATGATTTCGTGCTATAGTTTTACGTTACAGGTTTACGTAATATCATACAAATTAAATAACTATGTAATTAAATTTACTATTAATAAGAGAAATAATAATAATAATAATATCCTTTATTGTACATCCTCAAAGAGTATTTTAACATAAAAAAGAAAAAACTAAACACAAATATAAATGTACAATGGGCGACCTTATCGCTTATAAGCGATCTCTTCCAGGTAACCCATTTATAAGAAATTACAAAAATTGGCGGAAAAGGTGTACATCTTTAGATGATATATTACATAAATATAATACAACATAATACACATAGTACATAAATATGTATATAAAATATATATACATAAAATAATAATACATGAATATATTAGTATCAATATTAAATGAAAACACAAAAGGAGTACAAGGTAAAGAAGAGTTTTTGTTAGTTATAAATAACACATGATATATCATGTGTTATCTGTTTCAGTTTTTATTTTACTAATGTTATCACTCTCTTCAAAACTTAATAAAAACATAACATGATAGTCATATTAAAAATACTACGTCATGAGTTGCGTTGTGTTATATAGAGTTAATTTAAAAACACAATTGCTTATATAGAAATTATACATGAATATATTAGTATCACAATAATATTAAATGAAAACACAAAAGGAGTACAAGGTAAAGAAGACCTAGTTGCAAGGAAAAGAAAATGTTTTTTTAATAGATTTTTGAAGATATTAAGAGATTGAGCTTATCGAATAGACAAAGGAAAGGAATTCCAAAAACGAGAAGCATGAACAGTGAAGGAACTTGTATAGAAAGTAGTAAAGTGAGAAGGAATTTTAAGTTGGGAGTTGTCTATAGAACGAAGTGAACGATTATGTGAATCTTTTAAAAATTTAAACCGCTCTTTTAAGTAGGTAGGAGTAACTGGATTGAACAGTATTGAATAGAGCAGACAGAGAATATGAGTATTCCTGCGAAAGCGAATAGGCAGCCACTTGAGTTTTTCGCGAAACAATGAGACATGGTCATATTTGCGTAAACCAAATATAAACCTGATACATAAATTTTGAAGGCGTTCAAGTTTATTTAGCTGCTCTTCGGAAATATCAAGATAGCAAGAGTCAGCGTAGTCAAGAATAGGTAAGAGGAGAGTTTGAGCAAGAACGATTTTGGTGGAAATTGGAAGAAAATTGCGTAATCTTCTTAAGGAAGCAGCAGAGGCAAATACCTTTCTGCTTACTTCATTTATTTGTGGATTCCAAGAAAGATTTTCATCAAAAAGGACACCAAGATTTTTTATTGATTTGCTAAAAGGTACCTGAGGGCCGTCAAATATTATTGGTGGTAAATTTAAGCGATCCATTTGGGATAAAATTCTTGAGCTCCCCAATATAATTGACTGCGTCTTCGAAGGATTAACTTTTAAACCAAAAGATTTACACCAGTTCAATATGATTTGCAAATCATTATTAACTTTACCAATCGCTTCCGGTAACATTGAGATATGGGAGTGACAATAGATTTGGAGATCGTCAGCATACATATGGTAGAGAGAAGAGATGTGGTTACTAATAGAGTTAGTGAAGATAGAAAAAAGAAGAGGAGACAATACGCCACCTTGCGGGACTCCAGCATTAGTCTGGGACCAATCTGAATAAGAGTCATCCACTCTTACTCTTTGCCTTCGTCCGCGCAAGTATGAATGAAACCATTCAATCACCTCAGGAGATATGTTAAGAGAACCTAGAATACCTAAAAGAATATCAAAGTCAACAGTGCTAAAAGCGTTACCAAAGTCTAGTAACGTTAACACTGTAACTTCACGACGTTCCATACCAGCTCTGATGTCATCCGTGATTTTGACCACTGCACTAGCCGTACTATGACCAGGACGGAAAGCAGATTGTAATGGATTTAAAAGATTGTGGGTGGAAAGAAAAAGACTTAACTGTTCATGGAAAAGACGCTCAATGACTTTCAATATTATAATTTAAAATTTGTATGAATTCAGAATCCTTTCCTCTACATCTACTACTACTACTAAAACTACATCGTTTTTCTATGGACCATTAAAACACTACATACTACTATTAAATATGGTTAGAAGCAAAGAATAATGTTAAATCTAATGTTCTACTTAACTACAGGTTAAACATTTGGTTATAATTGTCATTGAGTTGAGTTAAGCGAAACTCTTTACCAGTGAATTCGGTCAAATTGTGTCCGCTATCTCTCACACCGTTCAAGATATAGTAACCAAATTTGGACCAGTTGATGGTCACTTGCCTACTTTTTTATAGAAAGATTTTGAAAAAAAAATCTAATTGTAGATTGTAGACGCGCAGAAGATAATATCTTACTATGACTGATATATGTATTATTCTTGTTAATTGAGGACAATCGTATCAAGCTAAAGTTTTTGTGGTATATTTTTGTTTGTTTCTCTAATGGAAAAAATTTTCGCTCAGCTTATCCCACTTGCATGCTGGCGGCTCTTAGTTATTAGTTTGGCATCGTTAATTAAGATACGATTGAGTATGTGCAGAGCAAGTATATTAATTTTAGCCATTAACCACACTCTTGATCAGCAGGGGATAACGTCAGCGCGTTTGACGCCTGTTTCTATAATTATTAGTAACAGCGGTTGCTTTCGACTGCGTCCACGTGGACTTTAACATGGTTACAAATGCGGAACATTATATTAACTGTTTATAGAATATGAGACATTTTATTTTTAAAACAAAGACTAATAGAGTATGTGAGGCTAAGCTTGGACTATCAATCGTAAATGAAACAAATGGGAGTGTTCATTTTAAAATACTTTGATGATATCATTAAAAAAACGAAAACTCTCTCTAATATTGTAAATATATTAGAAGAGATCATAGAAAAGAAACTGATGACAATGCCGCTTGTATGCAGCAGGTCACCTTTGTGATGTACTGCATGTTTAATCTGGAATGATATTATTATGATTTGATTGCCTTTTTTTTCTCATTCGTAATTATAAACCTAAAACCTACTTCTAAGATTTTTTTAAATTATAAAATCGTTTTAATGAAAGGATTGCCATATTCCAAACATGACAAGTAACTTCTTTAGTTGATCTATGAAAATTGACATCCACGATAGAAACTGTATAAATTCGTACAATTATTTCGTTTTGAACAACGACGGCGTGACGTCATTCAAGACGCCATGACATTCTTAAGCATTTTTGTGACAAATTTGAATATTTTTTGTTCTTGAACTACAGATGTAAAAAGTCCCTTTAGCTTCATAGGATATAATTTCGATTTTGGAATTTTATTATTAAAATATTAGCAAACTAAATGTTATAATGATCGTCAGAATATTTTCTATTAGTCATATTATATAAAATTGTTATGGACTAGATTTCAATTATATATATCTAAATTAACATACAGACCCAATTATATTTTATAAGACACTTCGCTTAATACGAGTTCAAGAGTGACAAAAACATGGGCTGATGAGATTGTTTCTTTTACTTCGGCTGTGCCAGTGAGGAAAGGTGAACGACTTATCATCTGCCGAATAGAAAAAAGATTTGTGTCAGATTCTTTGTAAGCTTTTAAATCGCATAACACACGCGACTACCATGAGGAGATGAATGCTGACGTGAATGCACAGTCGTTAACACGTTGGCTGTGGTCTGTTAAATCACTAATATCCCTGACTGCGGCTCTAACACATACGTTGTGTTAGCGGCAGTCTTGAAACGTCAACTTAAAAAAGACGTTTCCAGGCTGCGGCAACACACCGGTGTGTTTTTAGAGTATCTTGACAACAATGAAACAGAAGTTTGTGTGAACGAATTCCTGCTAGGGATATAGCTACATAAAGTATATTTAAAAATATAAAGCCTATATAATATATCGATTATTGTACACTGATAGAATTTCATATATCAGAATTACAGAATCAGTAATACTGATATATAAAATTTTAATATTAAGAACCAATATTAAGTAAATATAAATATAATACGATAATATAATTTGATAACTTCAACAGTTTAAGTTAAATTTACTTTGATTAAGTACATTGTCCAAATTAAAATAAGTACGAACAATATACTACTTCTGTAAAAATCAATAAAACCATTAGTAAAGATAAGACGGTCATAATTACCGACAAAGTTGCGAAAAAACCTAAGCACGTCGCCAGAATATTGTGTTGAGAAAGTCTTCAAACACTAAAATTACACAAAAGTCGTGCGGCCGCATTAAACTTCGAAGACTATAATATATTTTATTTATAATATTATTACTGTGTCAAACTAATAAAATGGCAGGACAGGCCAAAATAAAACATGAGATCATAAACTTTGACGAGGAAGAGATAGAGTCCCTACAAAAAGTAGAACTTCTTAAGAATATTAAAAAACAAGGAAGAAGCCGAAACGATATACATATAATGGATGAAATAGCTCTGAAACATAGACGATACCTCACAGCAATTCCCATATAATTCTTAATACAACTCTAATGCACTTATCTGAGCACAAGTCAAAAGACTTGAAGCAAACAATAACACAATTTCTCTTTTCACTACAAATAAAAACCGACATTTTCTAAAAAAATATTAGCTAATGTGACATTTCAAAACTGGGCGACGGTCGTTGAAAGAACAAAAGGAGTGATATTGTCGGATTGGGATCGAGATGTTGCAATTGATGATATGTGTTCTGTATATTATTAGAAAGAATGTTAAAACATTAATTGACGGATATTTGTAGTTTTGTATTTAATGAAATAACTCATTAGATTTCAAAATAAGTCAGATACCAATAGCGACTATTGGTATTTTGAAAACATATTCAGCAAATATATAAAATTCATTGAATTTTTTTTTTTTTCAAATCAAGCAAGATTTCACCTGTACACATCTTTCAATGTGTATTGTTTGTGCTGAAAAATCTTAAAAATAAATTCAAAGAAAAAAATAAATATATTTTTCAAGTTATGAATTTTTAAGGATTTATTTTAACTTTTTCTGATTAATTTAGGATTTACTTTAATAATAATAAATTATAATATTTAACCGAATATCGATAAATAAATTTAAATGATAGCGCCCACACGTCACACTTTTACAAAAAAACATGTCATAGTATAAAAAAAATAAACTTTTATTTGGTATAATTAAGAATACGATACCTGTTAACACCTGGCCACCAATGGCTTGGAGTTGGTTAAGAGCTGGCAACAATTTTTTCGCTCATCTTATATTATTTGCTTTCAGGTAATGTGAGGGTCATTTAAAAAACTTACCTATAATCTATTAACAATAACTAATTATCATAAATTTAATTAAAAGTAATTGCGGTAAAATATTGTCAGGCGACTGTGCTGTGATCTGGCCTACTACCAGTATATTGTATTATAGTCTCATAATTAAAATAAAATATTATGGAATAAGGATTTTGTATTCAAAGTATAAAATCCTAAATTCAGAACTTACAAATTATTATAATATTATTAAATTAGGTTATTGCTATTGCTAATTTAAATTAAAAATAAATCTTATGCATGTAGAAGGTAGGTTATAAAAACAGTCGATATTTTTTTTAATTTAAAAGTATACATTTTGGAAATACAGGATAAATTCCACGAAAACTTTTAACCACAAAAACCTTTATTTGGACAAATTGTTGTTTAAAACATAGTGCCATTTATATAAACAAACAAATATATCATCTAATATTTACATGGAAACATAGCGAAAATAAAAAATAAAAAATAATACATATATTGTAGATGTGTACATTTGCATGTAGCCTATATATATGTATATATTGTATACTCATTCATGCACACACATATACATAATATGTGTAATTACTAAATTTACAAATTACATATGAAACACTTTAAATAGTTATGAATTTCAATACAAATATTAATATGTTAATAATTCTTGAATGATTTTTGGTGCGTGAAGTACTTGTGCTAAATTAAAATTGTGTTTATTTAAAACTAACATTACGAGTGCTAAGAATGGATAATGAAATTGTAATAGTTTTAAAAGTACAGATCGCCGCCGTCTTTTCATCCTATTATTTGTCTGTTATCAATTGCTACTGATAAATATAATACAGTTTTTACATTTTACAGTAATTTTTAATAAGAATTCTATTTACATGGAGGTCCAATACCCTAAATCATATTCTCTGTATTCCTATAAAGGATATACCATGTGACACGAGATGAACCTGACTTTACGCAACCTGATTGTAGCACAAAGACTTGATTCTCCTCGCAAAAAAATATATGTTATGTTATGAAAAACACTATATCTTAGGGTCCCTATTGCAATGAAAATGAAGATATCTGGCATCTAAGAATGATATCAGACCATTTAAGATTTCTAGTAATAATCTTTACAAAATACTTTGTCAAGACAGCGCTCGCTGTTGTAAATTAAAATGACTACATAAAATGACACGCTATAAAAATAGATGAAATAAATCCCGACTAACAAATATTTCATTTATAACACTAAGAGAAATATTAATCTTTAAACATTTAATTTAATTAATTCAAGAATATATAAAAAAAACTATTTTTTAAGGATTAAAACTCGCGTATAATTTGGTTACATTTTAATTTTAACCCGATTTTTCGAATGCTTTGCAGCAATCGTGTTCACGGGTAGACGAGAGCTCTACACAAACTCCAGTTCTACTTTTAAAATCTGTAATCTGTAATGTCTCAACGTTGATTATAATATTGATATAATATGCTGATACGCTAATACTATGCTGTCGATTGATTGGCTGACAGGGTATCCGTAAGAGATTTTCCCAATTAACAAAAAAAGGGTGGATAATAGTAACATCTTAGCAACTATTTTTCGGAATGGCTATTGATGTACGGAGGGAGCTGATATATTCTAAAATATTGTGTATATATATGTAACATTACCACATATTACGTAATTGCTTAATAGACAGTAAAAATATTCCCATGCATTGTGAAACCGCTATAATATATAATATATATATATATATGTATATATATATATATAGAAACCCTTTGATCAAACATATTCAACTTGTTTTTTTTTTATATTTTCACTCTTGTCTCCAACTTCTAAAAAGTAACTTGGTTATAGCTAATTATACTTCCAGGATTCGTATTGTTCTGGATCCTCTGTTTGTAACCGTCTTAATTAATTATGGACGGTGTTGCCTTTTAAAAAATACCCCATTTTACAACAGTTTAATAATAGTAATACGACAACACCAAATAGAATTGTCATTACATTATTATTTTTATTCATCAGACCAAAACTCATATTTTTTTTTGTAAACAGTCTTATTTTTAAAACTAAAGACTTCTGCGGCCCATTCTGTTGCACCTAACCTTTTTAAATGCAATTTTCTTAAGGAATTGTATTACAATTCATTGCAATAAACAATTCTCAGAATTAAAACTTTTTATTACTAAAGTTATCAAAAAAAAAACAAGAAACGAGCAACTGAATAGAACAAAAAATAATATCGCTATCTCGTTTAAATATGTTAAACAAATATTGTTCTCATTTTTATGCGAATGCAATAGAAAATTACAAGTAATTCATTTTCTATAGTATTCTCTATCTCTCTTTTCTATATTAATACAATAATCTTACACTAATTTCACCACAAACTTTTATTTAAATATCTTTATTGCACACACTTAAGATATATATAGCAATGGACGACCTTATCAGTAAAAAGATTTCTTCGTGGTAACACACACAAACTAGTAAATTAAGAAAAATATTTGGTACTTTTTTTTTTAGATCTGTGGTAGTTCTTAAAATAGGTAATATAGGTAGTTAATGTGTAGGTATTAATGTGTAGGTAGGTAATGTGGTAGTTTTTAAAGTAGGTAAAATAGGTAGGCAAAAAACAATACATATTACAGCCAAGACTTAAAAAATATAATTAAATCAATCTCAATGAAGGTGAATTTTAGGTTTCGCTGTAACGTTTCAAAATAATCTTTTTACAGCTAATATTTAATCGGCTTAACTTAAAATTTATGGTTAAGTTTTGAAATTTATGTTTAAGTCTCGGGAAGAAGTTTAAAACGTAATTTACGATGGATAAACTCCAGGAGTTTCCTACTTAAATATAAACAAATAACATTTCAAAAAACCATGTTTGTCTTTTAAAGCAGCTTCGATATACTTATAATATTAACAAAACAAACTTAACAGTATTAAAATTATCTAAGTTCGATATTTTTTATTTTTTGTGTTTGTTTGTGTTCAATCTGTTAATTTTCAGGTTAATGTCTGTTTAATCGCATTATAATTTGTCTTCCGAAGCGTGGAGGGCTTAATTTATTAGTGAGCAGCGACAAAGCCACAGACTGACCCAAGATTGATTGACCTTTTTAAACCTTCAGTGACGACTGATCAAAGAACCAAGCGGTCAAACAAATACCTAGTCGGTTCAAAAGTTCTGTTACAAATGAAAATGCTCATAAATTACAAAATAACGAAATTATTTGAATCAAATTATTAACGTGAACAAATAAAACTTTTAACTATGTAACCCATCAAACAGTATTCGAAATGGCTTCCATTTACCTTCACGCAGGCCTGTAAATGGCGTGGCCAATTTTCACATGTCGTCATCGTCGCACGGCCACATTTATGCAAAGCTATAACAGCGACACCGTCTTCTTTTTTCCCCTACTGCATCGTTGTTTTTTATTTTTATTAATTGTATGTTATGTGGTTTTACTCAGAATTAAACCAGATTTTAACCAAAGCAAACAAAAACAAAAACAAATTTCTTTCTTAAACTTAAAAACGCTCTGAAAGTGGAGTAACAAAACATATAAACCGACTACGTATATTGTTAGCGACTTTTCAGCAGCAAATATAACATACACCTTTAATAATAATAAATATATAATTATCATAAAATAGTTAACTTCTATTAACACTTTATTTCAATGTATATAGTAAAAGTTAAATTAAACCTTGGTGTATTGTAAGTTGCAAGTGACAACCTGTGGTCAAGTTATTAGAAGCTTTTAAATAACTTTTATATTAACAGCAAATATATACAATATAAGAATTTACAAGTAACGATTAAAAGATGCTAAATATTGTATAAATTCGTAGGTTTTTTCGGAAAAATATGATATTTCTCTCGCTTTGATTTCCGGCTTCATTTTGTTTCTTTCTCTGCATCCTTTTTCTTTTTTGTACAATCAACGGCGGCTTTAAAAACTATTCTTTTCTTTACCTTTATCTTTATATTTTGTAAAACTTTACTAATCTTTACAATAGACATAACATTACATTGAAAAGTTTTTTATATATAATTTTTGATATTAAAACACTTGAAATCTAAAAGCCACCCAAATAACTAATCTAATAATATTATATTTATAATATCAAACGAGTTTATAAACTGAATCCACCCACAAGCATTAATCACATTCAAAATAAGCTAACAATCTGATAAGAAACACACACACAAACACGTGAAACTATTTCCGAAAATCTCTAACAGTAATGTGCCAAAGGCGTTATAATTAATTTTCACGAGATTCAATTTAACAAATATTAATTGTGATTGTTTTGATATTGGCAATGCGTAAATTAAACTTAGCGCTAGTATTTGGTAGAAGTACTATGCTTTTACTAATTCTACTAAACTATATGTATATTCATTTACACTACTGATGCGACTGAATAATGTGTGACTTGAGTGACTCGAGCAATTTTACTACTTCACTCAAATCATATTCGAGTTTTCGAGCCACTCGAGCAATTTTACTACTTCACTCAAATCATATTCGAATTTTCGAGCAGTAAAAAATGTCACTTACGTAAGAGATTAAATCAACTCGAAGTCCCGAGTTGATTCGTTAACTCGAGTGTATATCGACTCGAGTAAGAGTTTGTAAAACTGACTCGAGCCACTCGAGTAAAAACAGTGCTCGAGTCGCATCAATAATTTACTCTGTAAATAGGTCTATATGAATTGCTTTTTGGAGGCCACAGCTGTGAAGGATTATTTACTTATATATAACTAATATTATATTAAAAAGTACAACTTATCTAAAGTTATTTGATGATAAATAATCTATTTTCAGAAGGTTTCGTAAGTTGAGAGATAGAGATTGACAGCTCTCTCTTTCTTTGCCTGTGTCTTATAAACACCCTTCACCCCCATCCTTGTTCCCCAAGGGTAGAAGCGTCCAGTATGATATAAATGTCCATGGGCAGTGACCTCTAGCTGTTAAGTGAAGTCCATTTGCAACCCCTTCAACTAAATAAACAATAATTTATACTAATTTTAAGCTTATCACAAATAGTAAAATTAATATCTCCTTATCTTTCTTTGGTTTTTGGAATTATTTATTTTAATTTTACTCAGAAGATGATAAAATATAGGAATAGGAGTATGTATATATTATGTTAACGATAACATACAAATATAATGCTGGTAATAGCAAAATAGAAGACAAATATATTAAATTTTCTAAAAACACACTTAAAATAATTATTGACGAGACATAACTATGTTTAACAATTGATCGTATACTTGTTAAAAGTTCAAAGTTTAGTATTTAAATCATTTTACATTACTAATTAAAAGTAATAAATAAAGTTTTAAAAAGGTCAATATTAAATATTTACTTCATCACATCGAATACGAAATCAATGAAATATACAATTAATACAATGGCCTACAAAAGTAAATATAAATATATTAATTCGTCCCGAAAGTTCTTGACAAAATTTCGTTCTTCATTGTGAAGTGCAGGCCAAGTTAGGGCGGGCGGCGCTACGCCTGCAGATCGCTTCGCGCCCTCGATCAGTCCACACTGACGCCATGTGACTTGATCCTCAAGTTACCGCTATGCATTAAACTAAAACTATATCCTCCTGAAAGAGGCTCTAAAGCAATATCTTCTTAGTTTTAAATAGTTTAGTAATTTAGTATATTATACTAATATCCTGAGCTGGGCTATGTTTAAGGTAAGTTTTAGTTTTTTAATATTTATTAATTCTTAATGCTACCATTTAAAATTATTAAATATATTATAAAAGTTCTGAAAGCTAGTCAATAACAGCTTTTAACATTTTAAGTTCTTCGCGCGCTTATTTTCAAAGTTATAATAAATATGACTTGATAGTAAAAAAGATAAATTTGGTAATAAAAGTAATATTTTTTTTGGGTCTAACTACTTAATTAATTTTATATATTATAAAAGTTTATTCATTCTAATATAATATATACTGGACATAATATTATTAAGGACTTATTATCTACTTACTAACTTATTATATTTTGCTGTTTGAAACTAATGTTATTAAATATTCTCGTAAGAAATTAGAACTAAAACGGTTCATTATATATTTAATTTCGTAATTTAAAAGGTATTTAATTAGTTTATTTTATTCTATTCATTATTTTTCAAACCCTCATCAAAAAGATAAAAGATTAAAAAAGGTATCAAAGCCTATTCAACATACAATTTAACGAACTGCCACAGATACGGGTTTCTTTAATGATAAATTGTAACAAAACAGTATTGATCGTACAAAAATAATTATTTTTTTAATTTAATAATAAATACTTTTATAAAAAAAAGTTATTTTGTCAAAATGTGATATATTTATTATATTAGGTAGTTCTAGATAAAAAAAATATTTCCAGGTGCAAACGAAAAATATAATATTTATTTATTAAAAAAATATTATTACTAAAAATATTTTTTTTCTGTTTGTTACTAATTGTTATATAACATAGTGTTTATTAATATTAATATCTGCGACTTGAATTAATTAAAACAGATAATAACTTATTAATACAAAATGACTCTTGCCTGTTTATAAGAGAAAAAATTATTGTTTTTTTATTTGTGACACCTTCGAAATTAATTTTTATTGTTTAATTGACATTTTTTTTAATTCAAAAATATATATTATTTATCTTGACGCTAATATCTTAATCTAAGAGTGCTGGCGGAATATAGACGAAGTCGAAGTCAGATAGTTTGTTAGTACAATATGAAATTAAACAAATTGTGACAAAATTATTAATTACCTTTAAAATAAGAGAATTTCAAACTAATTTTAATAAAAGCTGCATATTAGAGACGACTGAATTTATTTGAAATAAAAAACTAAATACCATATAATACTAATAAGTGAATTTATAATATATATGACAGTGACATCTGTTGACAATCAAATGTCATTATAAATCATATGTCAAATTGATAGAGTAACAGGCACAAAGTTAATATACTTTTGTAAATAGAAATATTAACATTATTATAAAAGTATTCAATTTAATTAAAATAATATTTAAATGTTTATTTTCTGATTTAGTTAGATTATTTATTTAATATTAACAAAATTATGTTAACTCTTTATTTATGGTTTTTTTCTAAATGGTCTGGAAATATCGATATCTTTTAAATACATATTAAAAACAATTAAATTTTTCGTGGAAATTTATAATAATTGCATATTCAATAATCTACGTTTATTATTACTCTATTTATATATAATAAAATGTATATTTTCCTATGATAAATAAATCTAACTTTTCCTATTAACAAAATGAAACTAAATTTTCATATATCTCAACAAAAAATCTTTACAACGAAGAGAAAATTTGATTTATAATTTTAGACATATTTCAAAACCTATACTATAATATTTTCTTAGATTTTCACGACTACACATTTGAAATAAAACTATTTTTTACGCATTAAAACTCGCGTATAATTTGGTTACATTTTAATTTTAACCCGACGTTTCGTATGCTTTGCAGCAATCGTGTTCACGGGTAGACGAGATGTAAATGTCTGTTTCGTAAAATCTCTGTCTCGTAAAAAATTTTTTTATTTCAAACTGTACTATAACTATTATCCGGTTGTTCTCGTCAATATTACCAATATTTAACTAACTACATTTTAACTCATTTTAGGACTTTATTTATGAGCTCTGAGCATAAACTATTCAATCCAATTCACGCCGCGAATACGAAAGATTTCATAGATCACGAAAGATAATATTTAATATATATTGAATAAATTACCTATAACTTATTATACGTAATCCTATAATAAGTGTTAATAATCTAAATAACCTCTCTCGTAAGTTCCCTACATTGAGCTAATGCGTCTTTAATGTCTGCTCATTTAAGCAGATCCAAGGGACTTCCGGTGCCATTTATAGCCTTAGGCTTTACTATTAGGTACATATATATGTACTGAAAAGGTTTTATATTATAGTAAATGATTAAATATAACTAAATTTGGGAATATTTTCTCATAAAAATATGTTTTATTCAGTGATTTTTAACTTCATTCGATGAATATCTCAAAATGTATGAAACGGTATATTTTTCTTATATGTTAAACTGAAGCTTTGGTTAAACTGAATAAACTTCTGAATCCCCAGGAAAAAATCTTTATAATAACATCAGATTATCATATTTCTTGTACAGTATGATTTTATGATAACTCTCATCAATTTAAAAGACTTTTACGACTTCTAGAAACTATAATATGTATGTGTGTATGTGTTTAGTATATAGTTTTTTTTTGTAAAATAGTAAACAGTTAGTGTTATTTAATTTTACCGCCACAATGTCAATTTCTTTTATAACTATTTTCTCCGATTGACTGGTAGACAATACTTTTTAGCATTAAGTCCGCCCATTTTGTTTTATTCTTGGACAATAAAGATCAAGTAATTAAAAAAAGAAAATAATAAGTTATTTAATTCACAAAAAATAATGTAATATAACATAATATAAAGTAATGTAATGGTATCGTTTTGGTTATTAATTCTTAAAACTAACATATTCTAAAGAGTTTTATTTCAATATTACAACAATATTACTTTTTAAACCCTTTGAGATTTTACAAAATCAATTAACCGAAAGTACTTCAAAATATTGGAGAATGATGAAAGAAAAGATAAAACTCAATATACATTGTTTTAATATTTCAATATTTATAAATTATTATTATTTATTAATTAAGAAATACCATAGTAAGTATTATTATCAAACTATAAACGTTGAGAAATAAATAAAGTAATTAGCAATTTTGAAAATAATGTATTTACGAAAAACCAAATTTTATTATAAGTAGTTTGTTAACAAAATAAACCTTAATAATAATTAATTTAAATAAAAAAGAAAGGCTCGGTCATATTTAGTACATTTAATTATAATAAATTATATAATTAAATATACTAAATATGCCCGAGTAATATTGTTAATTATAATAAATTATAAATGGACATAAAAATACATATACTAAATACAAATACATATACTAGACTCAGTAATATCTATATTATATAAAATTTAATCTACATACTGTCTGTACGTTTTTTGTTAATTCTTATTTTTTTTTCTTAGTAACAAACAGAAAAAATATTATTTCTAGTGGTATTTTTTCGCTGTGTTCTTTTTACACTCATAAATAATTTGACCGATGTTTTTTGTAATTAAATACATATTTATAATAAATTTATAATTACGCAAAATTATATATAAAAAACTTAAAGTACCGCACTAGTCCGTGTCTTAAGGTCTACTTAATAATTGAATAAACTTTTGAAATGTTCCGAGGTCAGTAATTCACGAGGATTACCTCCAGAACTCTGTAATCCTCAAGTTGGAACCAATTTATGTTGCTATCAACTGTTAGTCGTATTTATGTACGCTATTTATCTCGTGAAACATACTAGCTACACTAAAACATCTAGCCTACTACTATATCTTTACTACTAGGTACTACTACGACATTGTTTTGGCAAAATTTCCGTTCTAGCTACCCTGAAAAGTAGTTACGTAGTCCATCTCGGTGTAGAATGTTGTACAAGAATTTTCACTTGTAAGTTGTGACGTATGAAGAAGGCAGCCATCTTTGTTTTTTAGAAATATAATAATAAATATAATAAGTTAGTAATAAGTAATTAAAATTACTTATTACTAACTTATTATATTTATTTAATAAGTAATTAAAATTACTTATTACTAACTTAACAGTTTAGCACTACTTGCTCAAACTTGGAAACAAGAGTGAATATAATAAATTGAAGTCATGTTTTAAATTTGCAGAAAAATAAGTTGAACAAACCAAGGTTTCAGATATCTGTTCATTACATTCCCTGATTAATGCACTATCATCTAATCAACAACTCCACTATGCGTGTCAATATAATAAATGTATATTAAGCAATTACATATAGGTGTTAATATAATAAATATATAACATACAATAGAACACGCACTATAAACCTATATTTTGTTCAGTCTTTATATTCTCTTCTATATTAATAAAATACCGATGTCACCTTTGAATTTGGCGTTTATTCAACAGATATTTTAGGATTTTCTAAAATGTTGACAGATTTTGTTTTGATATTATTTCGTTGCAAAGTGCAAGTCACTTAAATGAGTGACGCCATTTGGCGCCAAATGATGAAACCTTTTTATTTTTTTTACACACATCTATGGCTCATAATGAAGTTCATAACAGATTCTTTATGTGTAACTATCTATCCTTTGTCACAGGGAAAAAAAAATCAGCTTACGCCATAATATATACGACTTATAAGGTCGACTAAAAAAAAGTCTCAGATATTTCAAAAGACATTCAGAATGAAAAGCCTGAAATAAAAATATATTTCCTAAACATGACAGATAAACTTACGTGCAGGAACATATCTTTACAATTCCCAGCCCACTGACTTTGCAATAGAAATCAAGACATTTGTATTTAATACTGGTATTTTTTTCTCGGTTGAAAAAAAAGATTTATATATTTAAAAAAAGGGGATTTTTAGTTAGGACTAGAAAATATTCGAGGCCGTATTTTTTATTAGATTGAACTACAAATAATAAAATAGCATTACCTCCTAATTCTTATAGAAACAGATAGTTTATTACAAAACAATAGAAGGCTAGCCAACTATAAGACAGGCTGACCATTTTATATTGTTATTGGAAGCTGTCAAATCATATAAATGTCATTATTATAAAGACCAGCGCATGGTATATTGAAAGGAATAGCGAAATTCTTCACAAGTAAAAATTAATAATATAATAATTATGTAGGTAGATTCACTTCCTCAGAAAATTAAATCTTTAGCTTAACACTATATTTCAACCATGTTTCCACTTTGATGGTTGATCAAAAAATTATCAGAATATATTAATGTGATTAAATGTCTGTAATGACGGCTGTGACATTCATTCAAAACAACTTATATTTTTTATCTTATTTATTCATTCATATTCATTAATATACATCGTATTATACTTTTATTATAATAAAGCTTCTACTTTTATTATAATAAAGCTTTTATAACTAAGACGTGTAATATAATTCCCAATTAATAATTTAAGAATTGAGTTATAGCAACGAAGAGAAATGCCAGGATCAGCAATTAGCAATCACTAATGACTTGCAATAAATTATAAAGGAATGGCCCAAATGATGATTTAGAACTCTCATTATGCTGGTATTCATTTCACGAAATATGACCGCCATTTTGTTAATAAATGATATTAACATAAAAAAGTATATAAAAAGCATATATAAAAGTTAAAAAAGTATTTATATTGAGCAAAGCTCTCTCTGAGACTTTCTTGCATCCTTTGTGCAAATGAATAAAAAACGGTATATCCAAAGATTTCCAAATTTTACACACTGATAAACATCAGTCTGGTGGTTGTTTTAAAAAGAACTAAAATCCCATAGACTTCAATGGGAAAAATTTAGCTAACAATGAAAAAAAAATGGTTAAGGACAGAATTCGTCGACGTTTTGTAAATTCGGTGCTGTTTGCACCTCGCTTCGCTCAATATGCTAAAACTGAGGTCTGGTTCGCGCTCCTAGTATTTTATAGTATTCAATATTAATTTAGTTATATTTCAAACTTTACGATAGTTATAATAAACAGTAAAATGTTTTATATATTTGTTTTATATTGTACAGTTACATATTTTAACATAGTTATAGGTGTACTAATGGTTTGTTGTAATAAAAATAAAATGAGGGCAACTTGAATGTCATATAAATGGTAATTTTTCTAGGTAAAGTATTACGAGGTGTATGAAATGTATGATGAAATGTATGAAGTCTATTTTATATAATAATGTGTTACATTGTTATAATTATTGTGTTGTCTGTTTGTTTTTGTCTGATTTTTATTTTTTATTTTAAGGTAAATTTTATTTATCAGTTGATTTGTTTATTTTTAAGTCCTAATAGAGGAAAAAGTCAAATTTGCCTAAAATTTTACTAAGAATATTTTATTATTACTATTCATGAATTTTGAAGATTATATTTTATATAAGAAAAAAAAATGCTACAATAATAATTATAATAGTAAATATAATTTTCGAACATAGTTTTATTATGAACTAGCTTTTGCCCGCGACTTCGTCCGCGTTTCCGTCGTTTTTCGAAAAAAAATTAGCAGATGTCCTCCCTCATAGTTTTGACGTAACAGGCAGACTCACTTTCGTATTTTAGAAGGGAAATAGTAATATAATACACAAAACTGTTGAAAAATATAAGTAACCGCAGAATATTATTATACCCACGCTGTACCCACGACTCGGTCAGCGTGTAACTCCTTGTTTTTTATTAAGATAATATATTGCTAATATTTTGTAGATCAAATTAAAATGTTTCAGCGCAAAGCTTCTGGGTAGACTATGTTAAGAGTCGACCCGTCCGGCACGTGAACGTAAAGATTCCTAGAATTGCTAACCCGGGAAAGAGCGAAGCAACTATAAAACTATAAAAGATAGACATATGCTGTCTTGGGATATTTTTTATATAATTTTATGTGGAATATTTCCGTTATACATGATTTCTATGTAGCTTTAACCATTAAGGCTGCACACGCGACGGAAACTAAAAAAATCAAGTAACTTCTCCCGTTTTCCCAACATTTCCTTTCACTGCTCTGCTCCTATTAATGGTAACGTGATGAAAAGTATACTATTACCTGCTCAGGAGTATGTAGAATAATTGTACCAAGTTTCGTTAAAATCCGTCGAGTAGTTTTTTTTTCTATAAATAACATACAGACAGACAGACAGACAGACAGACAAAAATTTTACTGATTGCGTTTTTGGCCTCAGTATCGATCACTAATCACCCCCCGATAGTTATTTTGTAAATATATTTCATGTACAGAATTGACCTCTCTACAGATTTATTATAAGTATAGACATGTTGTAAATGTTTAAATGTTAGACCGAGCGGGTTTTAATTACTTCGATGCTTTAAATATTTCAGTAAAAGCTGTTGGGTTACTGATAAACCTTCCCTGGACATGTATGACTCGTGACCTTGGTTTAACTACATCCATTAAAACCCATCCTTCATGAAACACGAGAAAACCCTGTAATTAAAATAAACTTTTTGGACCTTACGTAAACAAACTTCAATCTAGTTGTTATCAGACAGACAAATAAACTTCTGTGATTGTTATAACGACTTGTGATTTGTTATCCAACTAATAAAACTTTTTATATCATTTTGTTTTTGTTTTCTTTAAATTTATTAATTTTATTTTATTATTTTCTATATAGTTAGTGTTTGAGGAATAAAAAAAATTTATGTCCAAAAAATATTTCTATATATCAATAGATGCGGAATTTACACTGAATCTAAAAAACCATCACTCGTGATGAGCCAAAATTTTCTCTAGAAGTTATGAGGAAAAAACTACAAATTAAAATAAGATAATTGATTTTTAGTAATACAAGTTTTGGCTCTACTAAGTCTGATTTATGATTAATAATACATTTTAATTAGGCAAAAACATGTCGTGTCATGGCCCAATTAGGGTCTCATTGTTTTAAGAAGCCACTTTAAAAGGCATCAGACAATATATCAAGGGTATAACCCAAAATGTATAGACGCTTAAGTAATCATACTTGCATTACGAAGGCTTTTACGACCTCAAACTATGGAAGATACATTGTTATTTGAAAATCCTCGTTTTGTAATGAAATTCCTCAAAAACTCCGAAACTTTATAATTTGGGGCACGTCAGTTTTTATTATCTTCATCTCGGCCGTACCTGAATAGCATTCTCTGACGTAATTACTTTCCTGAAGGCGCTGTCTGCTTCACACCTCATGTGACGGGACACTTATATCTTTTAAGAAAACTTCATTAACATTTGTCTGAATTAATTTACAGTATAAAATAATTAAAAACTTGCACATTCCATATACTGGTGTATACCTTACCGCAGTTGCTCAAAATAATATTACAATAATATTACTTTTCTTCTCCGAATTAAAACATTTATAAATATATTGTTTGTTATTTAATTTGTTACTCGTTGATTACTGTTCTAAAAACTCAGATCTCAAAAAGTTTAATCATTATAATAATAAAATAAAACTTTTTAAAAGTATGATAGTTTGAGAACAGAACATATAACATGACATGAAAGACAATTAGTTTTTATTAAGTATATTGTCATAGACCGAGTAGCTTAGAATTCATTCGGAGCCCTATTCATGTGCGCGGCGTTATCACGGCGTGAACGGAAATTGTTTTAGACGTCCATTTTCCGATAATATTTACGTGAATACAGATGGATAATTATAAGTAATAGTTGGTAATCATGATTCACGAAAGTTAATTAAAAATATATTTCATTTTGTATGAAATTAAAAAGACTTCATCAATTTTTCATACGAAAATGTAAGATGAGCTTTGCGATTTCAATTTTCAATGTCGAAAATCAAATTTTCATTTGTAGCATTTCAGGCGCAACTCATTCAACTTTGAAAATTGATATATTTTTGTCAGATATTTTTTTATTCATTTTCAGATTTTTTAGTTAAATTTCTTTAGTTTTTAAATTAACAAAAAATAGTCAAATTTTTATAAAGTTGTAATTGTGTTAGAATTTTTTTGTGAAATGTTAAAGAGTACAGTTGACTTTAAAGTCGAACGTACTCTTTATCGTTTTTAAATACGATAGATACTCAATTTAGTGAACTAATTGATGTATTATCATTCGGATAATCGAAAATTCGGTTAATGAGGAAAATCGGTTAGGAAATATATAATATTGAACAAAACTTTATTCACGGATTTGATAGATTTTTTTTATAACTCGACGTTTTGAAAACTTTGCAACAAGCGTGTTCGCGCTAAGACAAGATGTATATGCTCTCGGGATGGCGCGTCGCGGAGGAGGTGGTTACTCTGTCTGACCACCGCCATATCCTTTTCGATGTGGCTCTGCGCCGTCCCGGTGACCCCAGACGCTCCGAAGGCAGCCCGTCGTGGCGCTGGTGTCTCAAGCGGCTCGACCGAGATATGGCCGAGGCCGCCGCCAGTGTCGCGGCATGGCCAGAAATCGCCAGTGAGATTCTATCCGATCCGGAAGGGGAAGCAGACCGGTTCCGGGGCACTTTAACGCAGATTTGCGATGCGTCAGCACCTTATTTCCGGCGGGCCGGTCGTCGAGTCCTTCAGTCCATCCCCTGGTGCCGTCGTTCGACTGGAGCGACGAGTTGGGGGTGACCGTACAGGAGCTTGATCGAGCCGTTAGCCGTTTGAAAGCCCGGAACACCGCGCCGGGACCCGACGGAGTCCCTGGCCGAGTATTGGTGTTGAGTCTGTCTGTCCTGGGGGACAGGCTGAGGCAGCTGTTCAACAGTTGCCTCCGTAATGCCACGTTCCCTACGGCCTGGAAAGAGGCAAATTTGGTCCTCTTGAAGAAGGAAGACAGAGCCGCGGATTCCCCCTCTGCGTACCGTCCCATATGCTTGCTGGACGAGGTCGGCAAACTATTTGAAAGAATACTAGCCGCCCGTCTCAACGAGCATCTGTTGTGTGTCGGTCCCGATCTAGCTGATAGCCAGTTTGGCTTCCGGCAGGGTCGTTCGACCGTGGACGCGGTCTTACGCGTCACGTCACGTCACGTCACGTAGCACGCAGACGCGTTGTGGGGGCATTCCTGCCGAACCTCGAAGCCTGGATGCAGCGACGGGGCGGAAGGCTCACCTACAGACTCACACAGATAATCACCGGGCATGGGTGCTTCGGTGATTATTTGTGTAAGATCGGACGCGAAGCGAAGGCGAACTGCTTCCACTGCGATGGGAAGAGCCAGGACAGTGCCCAGCACACGCTCGCCGTGTGCCCTGCGTGGAGTGCAGAGCGGCAAGTCCTGGTCACCCGGATCGGTCAGAATCTCTCCCTGCCAGCAGTTGTGTCGGCAATGCTCGGCGGGGATACGGCGTGGAGGGCCGTGGCCTCCTTCTGCGAGACAGTGATGTCCCGGAAGGAGGCCGCTGAGCGGGGTCGCGAGAGGACCTCGGATCCCGCTCGACGAGGACGCCGCCGGGGCGCAGGTAAGTCCCGTCGCGGTCCTTCTGGTGCTCCCCCACCATAAGCGGGGCCCCTGGGGTCGCAGGTTCGTCGGGTGGGGGCCCGGCGGGCCTTTCTCACCATCTCCGCGACCTCGGGAAGGACGGCTGACGGCCCGTGGTACCGTCTTGCCGTAGCTAGCACCGGCGAGGGTGCTGGGGGGAGCGCGTGTTAAGCTCCCCCGGTACGGGACTAGCAATAGCCAGCGGGTGGGGGCCCTGTGACGTTCCGCAAGGAGTTCCGCGGGCCCTCCTACTTCCCGCCGAAGGCGGACCACTGTCGGGTTTTAGTGGGTATTACCTCGGTCGAGTCCCACAAACCCCAGGCTGCGCCCCCCGACGCACCGGGTATGCGTAAATGCATTTCCTGACAAAAAAAAAAAAAAAAAAAAAAAAAAAAAAAAATGTATATGTTCAGTTAGTCAGTTCATTTGTCACCTCCGACGATTCCTAAGTTTAAGAGCTTAGATTTCAGGATGCACACAAAAAACACACTACGTTTAGAATTTTGTTCATACTTGCAATACTTTTCATAAGAGGATCACAAAATTTAGATAGATTACAACCATCTTCTCTTTTAAAATAACGATGTTTTTAAATTACAACAGCCTATTTTTATTATACATTTAAAATAAAACAATTTTTTTACCCGACGTTTCGAATGCTTTGCAGCAATCGTGTTCACGGGTAGACGAAATGTGACTGTCAGTCAGAAAGTCAGTTAATTAAAAAAAAGCCTATTTTTATTCAAATATATAGTACCCGTGAAAATCTTACAAAACATTACAAATAATATTTTCCATCATCACTTTTTCTTACAGCGTACATCATATTGTATAACTATTAAAAAGAATCAAAATAAATAAAACTAAACAAAATCAATACAAGTTCATATTTTTGTGATAGAAGCATTTTTTAATAACGTCACGAAATAATGTCAAGATTTTTCTTTTTTTTTCTTTCCATATTTTTAATTTTTAATCAAATACTCTAGATAAGTCGTATTTTGCTTATTGATATTGTTATTATAAAATATTTTTAAAAGTTATACAACTTTTGCAAAAATTGTTTTTTTTTTAAGTTTTCTTTTGTGTAAGTACATTTTAATATAAAAGTATTATAAAATGTCTTTCTACTCAATAATGAGATTATTATCCACTAAAAAAATATTTATATGCAAAAATTGCTTCTTTTTGTACTAAACGTCAAACAGTACGTATAAAAAAATATTTAATTTAATTATAAATTCAATTGAATTTATTCAACACTCTCTCGTAATTTCTTGTACATATTCTGTAATCCTTTTGAACATCTTTACTTATGAAGCCCCGCTCTGTGTGCTCACAACATTATATTTTAATACGCACAAGCGCTCAAGCGAGTTCAAGCGCTCAAGCGAGCAGAAAGCACGATATTTACATCCAATGTACTATTAATACCATTTTAGTTTCTATTTCTTAAAGCTCTTTCAAACGCTGATTTTATTAAAAATATCAAACTGTTGTCAAATTTAAGGGAGGAATATTTTTTATAATCTAAATTTCAAGATACGTTGTTTAAATCAAAATTGTAATTTTTAGTAAAAATGGTAATCCACAAGTTTTATCATATAAATTAATTAATAAACAATATACTTATAAGACCTCTTTGCGAAACATATTATATGTTACTAATAATATCATTAATGGCTCTGGACATTTAATATACATAAAAATGTCTACAAGTGTGCATTCACTACATATTTCTTTAAATTGCGATAGACAATACTCAAAGTGATTTGTTAAAAATAAATGATACATGAATTTTACAAACTATTTACATATTATAAATATTTTTTCTGTAATTTCTTCCCGCCTGAAAAAGATTTTAGTAGTACATAAAAAGTATTTTGTTTATTAATTAATATTAAAATGTCTGTAAATCTTAAATCAAGAAGCAATCAAACAAATTATCTTTATGTAAGTTATTTGACAGAAAACTGCGCTCTTCAAACTCTTCGTTAGCGCACATTTCTGGGACATGTTCAAAGTTAACTCAGTTCATTTAGACTGAAAAATGTGATTTGTGACCTAAAAAATTTTCAGAGTAAGGTCATTTTATAAAAATAATACAGAAATAATATATTCACATAGAAAAATCGTCTTAACTGCTAATTGAATGAGATTGTAGAAAGATAATCAGATAATCAAGGAATCCATTCCTTTTAATCATCTCCATTTCTTTTAATATCTATAATTTACCTTTTAGTATCTTTTCTCCGTCTAAAACAATTGATTGGAAATGGAACTTAAATTGCATTCTTTAATATTGTATCCGTATTCTTATTTATTGTATTATTTTTTATAAAAGCTAAATTATAAATTGGTTTACCAGAGTGGCTTGTCTTAAAAGTATCAGCGTGGTCACAAATAAGCTAGATCTGATGAAGGGAATTGCAGAGAGATTGCTTCTAACTGCATTCCAGCTGTAATGAGACGAGCGGACCTTTTAGCATTTGAGCTGAGTCACTTCATTTAATTTATTGTATTTATATTTTTTAAATGACATTCAGTTTTCATCCAACATTTATTTAATATGATATTATTTGTTTACTTTCATATTTAATATAGTTTTTTAAGTTTGTGTCTATAAAATTAAAATGTATTAACTTATTAACATATCTTAAAAAAATATTTCAAGTTCAATACTTTTATCTTTCAGCTATATATTTTTTACATTTTTTTTAAACGTGCATACGGAACAATTTATGATATTTTGTAAAAAAGTTAGAAGCATAACACACCATGCTTCTAAACTGCGAGTTTCCTGAGTCATCTTTATCCACAATATATATTTGTCTTTTCACTGACACGAATATTAAAATATGACATTTCATACTTTTCTATCAAGTTATTAAAACATTTAAAGATATTTCATTTACATAAATATAACATATTTAAAAAAATAGAGTAAACGAAAATGATAAGCATGTAGATGAATTATGCAGATATAGATAACATTATCTCGTCTTTATTTATAATACACATAAATAATAATTAAATAATATACAATATTATTTAACTTTTTAAACCAATTCTAAATAAACACTATAACAAATGTTCAATAGTTAACACTCGGTCTCTTTCTCACACAAAAACACACACACGCACACACAAAAACACACACAAATAACAAAGGTTCGATAGCTATATCTCACATACAAAAACACACACATGCACACACAAAAACACACACATGCACTCACAAAAATAAATAAATCAATATGGCTGACGGAGAGTGGAAAAGGGTATAATATATTCACATGTTATCACAATATATACTAATCTCTAACATAATGTGGGTTCAAATGACTTTATTACTCAGTTCGATGTCACCGTTTATCTGATCTTTCTGAACCTGGATTAAACCTTCTAAAATGCGAAAGGGATTTTTTCAATAGACCCTCCACTCTCACGAGATTGCTGGGTCGGGTTGAGTGCTGATAACCTATCTGTCATTGCACAAGGCTTGTACTACAATATATAACGTATAAAACTTGTTTACTCTTTATATATGTTTATCCCTTCAAAGAATTTGTTTATATACTTCTTATAATAGAAAGATTTGTCTAACAACAGATCTAAAACACTATTTTGTAATGAATTCTTAGTAAAATAATAATATACTATTATATATTAAACCTATTTGGGGTCCTTATGAGTTTGGATCATGGAGTGTTCGCGTCGTGAAATTCACGCTTTCTAGCTCCGAAACTTGTCGCACCAATTCGCAGTATTAACTTGTGAATATACAGATAATAATATAATAGTAATAAAGAAATTTTCAAAAAAAAGAAATAAACATATGTGTTTATTACACACTATGTCTAATTGTTTTAAGTGTTGTGCAAATTAAAACCTGTTTAAACAATACATGAACATATTCTTATAATTATCATAGCCTCGTATTTCAACCGCAGACGAGCTCAGACCTAATTGTATACCTCATCTGTTAGACCTCAATAAACGAAGATGAAACTTAGAATAACATATTTATTTAAAATATTCAGAATAGAAACTTAATATTATCTTAAACATAAATGTAGTTTGTATATAATTAATAAAATATTATTTTACTTAATATTAAATACAATTTTATATATTATTCTTTCTCATTGACACATTTTTTTCAATAATCGATCAATATGATAGCTATATAAAATGAGAATTCAGAATTAAAATCTTAATTTTCATATTATATCGCAATTAATTCAAAAACCTGGCAAACGGAATTTTGTACAGCTCTAACCAAAAGCATGATTCCTGAGTAAGTAAAATGTATAAATACGATTTTATGTAAATTGAAATATAACAATTACTGTTGAAAAAACTTGCCTTAAGAAATTAATAATATGTTATAATATACGAAGTAGAAATAACTCACATTTCAATAATATTTTCTAAGATTTACACGATTACACACCACATTTCAAAAAAAATATTTTACGGATATAACTCACGTTATTTTTACAAATTTTTCTTTTGACCCGACGTTTCGAATGCTTTGCAGCAAACGTATTCGCGGTAAGACGAGATGTTGTTGTCTGTCAGTCAGTCAGTTTATTTGTCAAAATAAACGCGAGTTAAATCCGTAAAATAGTTTTATTAAAACACATTTCAATAGTAACAATAATTATTTATTTATTAAAACCAACTAAAGTTTCGTGGTAAAGCTATTTACAGACACGCCTCCTAAACATAAATTATCTTCACGTTTGAGAAAATTACTGAATTTTATAGTTTTATAGTTTGTTATCTTATCACAAATCTTAATATAAGTCTAGTATTATTGAAAGGATATATTTATTTTAATAAACTTTATTGTCCTAATAAAAACAAGCACAAAAGGCGGACTTAATGCTTTGTCACAAAAAACAAAAAAAAAAAATCTTATATTAATATTTATTATAATATATTCGCTCTTTTTCTTCACCATAAATAAAGCAGAGTAAATTGTTAACCATCTGTCGACGACGGTTTTGTTTTTTTCCTTAAAATAAATAATTTTGTTGAGTTAAAAGCAACATAAAATTGACCAGGATACCAAATTAGCACCACACTTTAGGTAATTTTGTATTTTCTTTATCTTTTTGTATTAATAAAAAAAAGTTAAGTATTATTCTAAAATGTAGAAATTCGTTGTTATGTTTGAAAATGTCATAACTAAAGTTTTGTTCTGTTTTTTTCACGTTCATTTAATATTATTATAATACATTGACTCGAACTGAATAGTTTATTTCTTGTACCTGAAAGTTTCAAAAGGTTAAAAATAATATACATCTTTTTTCGCTATTTCAGGAAAAGGTCAAAATAATTGAGTATAGGCATATGACAATGTTTCAGTTTCAGAAGGAATCAATATGATATAACTACACACTAAGTTGAACTTAAAATTCAGTGAACATGATATGGATAGGCTTTTCTGACCCCTTAAAGTATATTTAAGATATTATAATTATTTTAATAAACACTAGAAAATAGTAGATTAATAAGTAAAAATAATTATATTATTACAATCGGAAATAAATAAGCTACTTAAAATGTAACTCAAATTTATACTGAATTAACTCACTGATATAATAATATTATAAAACAGTTAATTGTGTGTAAACAGCCTAATGTGTCGAAGTAAGATCGATAGTGAAGTGGGGCATTAAATTTTTACAGCTAAGCGGATGGACAGACATGCCATCTTATTGATTAGACATTAAATTCCTTTAGTTAACATGTTGTTTGAATGATCATGTTATATTGTGGTTTCTGTTAACTTTATATAAATATATCCAATATAAATAAATACAATATATAGTATTTTCTTAGATTTTCTTAGATTACTTTTCTGAACTCTTAATAGTTTGACACAAGGTTCTACCTATTTTTTTTTTATTTATTTATTTTTTTTTTTATTGTCGCGCTCGTGTGCTTGCGAGGTTCCCTTAGGTTCCTGTATCACAGCCTGTACTATTTCTATTTTATAATATATATTTTCTACTAATTTGTAAAATGGACTGGGCTACTAACATTTTTAAGATGTTTTGGAAAGAGCTGTTGAAGAAAGTAAAAATTATACAGGGACTTCTTATATGTATAAAACATCCGTTCAGTACTTTTTATTATACCAATTTTATGAGTTCTAAAGTAAAGTGGAACAACAACACTGACAAAATATTAAGTAATTGTTATTCATGAGATACGGACGTAAAGCCGAAGGAAAGTCAATAGAAAATAAGAAATGTTGAAAGGTTTAACTAAATCAAGGAAGATTTACAAGAATCCAAGATGATTTGTTTTTATAAGGAAATAACAACTGAATGAGTTTTTCTTTTTTATATTTAAACAATATTTACATAATATTTCTAACTTTAACTATATGAAAAAATATCTTCAACACGTGCCCGTTACGAACGGTTTCGAACTTGGGACCTCTGTGATAGAGATCCGTCACCTTTCCAATTGACATACCGCGTCTCTAGCCGCCTTGATAAATGTAACATTTTATACACAAGCATCTTTCTCAAGTTTGTATGTTGTGTAACACTGTAACTACTCTCCTCATATCATCCTTTCCTTCTCTGATCATCAAACATTTCGCATAAACGTTGTCATCTTTCATGATAAAAAAGGAATATTTTGGAGGGATAGTTAAACAGTTTTTTGACTGCCCTTAGACACATTTTTTTTTATCTAGACACAAAAAAAAGGCGGTGACAAGAATAGTGATGATATATATTTTATTTATTACGATGTCTCCAAAAAGACGAAGTTTTTTAGCATTCTATGAATTAACCGTGCGAGTGCGAGGCCAAAAATGTGACAGGGAGAAGAGTGCAAACAGTGTCTGGGACTTGCAATCCAGATGTACATTTTAGGGACCGATTTAAAATGTGTATACATCCTCACCTTCACTGTATATCAAATTTACAATATCTTTTGTATTAATTTATAAACAGACAGATATCGATGAATAGGCAACGGCCATATAAAGTGTCTGCTGGTTACAATATAGATGTCTCGAGGCTTCAAGAGCTCGTCAAGAGTCATTCCTCCCGATTAAATGATTACTAAAATCTGATAATAATCGACTTTAATGAAAGATTCAAGTGGCCTTTCAAAGAGGTCACTGAATAACATTATTTCATCACCTCCATATATGTGGAAAATATTAAACATTTACATCAAAGCATTTTATAATTCAATGAAAACTTTATAAATCTAATCACATGTAAATGAAATTAATCTTATTGATGATGATTTCAACCCATTGTTAATTAGATCTCATAATATTCTATTTTTTTTTGTATGAGATTCATATCTAAGATGGGTTATAAACTTTTTTAGAGATTAAAATTTAATTAAAACACTTGAATCAAAATACATATTCTTATTAAAGAGATATGAAATACCTACATAATTGAAGAAAACAAGATACTCCCTTTTTGACCCAACAGCTTAAAAAATTACAAAATTAAAATACTCTGTATTTAATAATACTGCATCAAGACTTCGCCATACTTTCAAACAAACTACTTTAGTGCTAATCGATTCAAAACAGAAAACTTCCAGAAAAACCTAGGAAAAACGGCTTATTGTCGCCGCTGAGCCAAAATATGCAGTGATGTGAACACAGCTCCAACCCGTATGATGTGACTGAACATCGAATATCTTTGTGTTAAGCTCTGTCGTATTCATCAGTCACGCACACAAGCAAAATACCCATCGCGCACCACATCTTCTTTGCGTAGGTCTACCGTACTTTTCATATTTTTTATTCAAATATTATACATATGCAACTGACTTTCTGACAGACACTTACATCTCGTCTACCCGTGAACATGATTGCTACAAAGCATTCGAAACGTCGGGTTAAAATTAAAATGTAACCAAATTATACGCGAGTTTTAATCCGTAAAAAATAAAAGTCAAATGTGCACCCGTGAAAATCTTAGAAAATACTATATTATACATTGTGAAAGCATTTGATATAATATAAACGTATTGTTTGTTACGTGTATATTATTTAAAGTTCTTGTTTGTCTTTTCACTTCGTTAAGTAATATCAAAGGAAGGTTGGGACGTTATTTTGGCTTTCTTTTGATTACACAATTTTCCATTCCTCTCCGTAATGTCAAACAGTTCTGAAATAACGCGCCATGGCAGATTATTTTTAATATTATTTTCAGGACAATGAAGTAATATACATGTAAACGATTTATGATATTTATTTCATTATTTATTCAGTATATTTTTGATTATTCGGGATATCTTAATAATTATCTGTTTTTTTTTTTTAAATAATATTAATTTTTTTTCATTGTTCATATTTAAATATAAAATAAGTTGAAAGTGATGTGATCACTTTTACTATATTGGTTGATAATAAAGGCGACCCACGTCAATGTCACTCGTAACTTAATAGTCAGATCCTATCCCATGATTTTTTAATAAAGTCCTTATAACATGACTTATGTAAAAACCTTACCTTATCTAAAATATCCTTTTTTATATTCATAATAATTACCTTATTAACCAATAGAATTCAAATTTGAAAATATTTCTACCGTGAAAATAAGGTTATATAAAATAAACAAATTACTAAAACTTTTGTATATACCATACTATAATTTTTTCGACTTTAGTTTCTATAAACGTAAGTTTAATATGATTATGTCCTTAAAATATATATATAATATAATTACTATTTATATTTGTATATTTTTACATTTTATACAAATATTGCTTCAGCCTTTATCTTTATTATCTTTTGATTTATTTACTAACTCAATTTTATTGTGTTTATAGCGATCTCAAAAACCGCCGACAGAATACAAATACACTTGGAATATTTCAACACAATAAATATTAATTGTTAATTGTTAAATCAGCAATCAAGACTTAAACTTCTATAAAACTTTGATAAAACAACTAAAATTAAAAGTTTTGAAGAAGAGCATTAATTTCTGAGTAAACAAAAATAATCTTCAAGGATAATACATTTATTTATATACTTTTATATTGTTATATAACAGCTGTTTTCGCTAATCTTCGTTTCACTGTAACTTAAGAGGGAGCGAGTTAGCGAGTAACATTTTCTTTTGTGTTGAAGCCTCACTAAATCCTACTATTATAAACGCAAAGGTTTGCGATATTTGTTTCTTTCAGACAAAACTACTCAATGGATTTAGTTGAAACCTCACATTTATATACCAAAATAATATATTATATAAATAGAATTTATGTTGCAAGTATTATACTTATGTGTCAGTAGAAACCCATAAGCAAGAGTTAACCAAAATAGATTTGTTCTGTAGTTTCTAGAAATAGAACAATCATGAAATATTAAAACTTGGCATGACAGAAAAAATTTCTATTTCAATCAGCTATTTCGTATAACCTTCTGTTGGATTTTTTGAAGATTGTGGTGTTTGCCATACTGTGATATTTAACTTAAACATTGGAACTGGAAAATATATATATTTTTATGGTACTTGATATTTCCTTGAAGAAAAAAAAATCTAATATAATCTGTTCTTGTATTCAAGTACTTGTAAATATACTTTAAAGGTACAATTTGTATAAAAGTTCAATTTGTATGAATCACTTGCTATAATTCCTCGATCATTATAAACTTCATGCAACCCTCAGTAGATTACATTATCTCGTCTTAGTAAAATTACTTTGTATGTATGAAGTAATTACAAGAATTGACTTGAAACTGTGTTACATAAATTTACTTAGAGAATGGTTTACATTTTAAATTCATACTAAGTAGAACATATAATTTATTCAGAATTATGCAAATAAAGCTTGGTGTTTAGGAGTTTTATTCAATTATGCAAACCCTTAAAATTTCTCATTAAACTTCATTTGTTTTCAAATTCAATGTCTAACAAAAACAAAATAATATGTTATATAAAAAATCAATCAGATATATTTCAGAAATAATCATTAGAAATGTATTATTTTCATTATTTCTTTGTTATTTAGGCCTATATCTTCAAATAACATTTAAACTGTAAACAAATATAATTTTGAACACTTTATGTATAGATTATGTGTTAAAACATAAAAGTTATTCTGAATGTTAAAATTGTTCAAGAATTGAAAAATGTACCCTTACTATTTATTTAGTTAATTAAATTCAAGGGTTCTTCTTGACTTAATTAACTAAATAAGCAAGGGTAATTTTTCAATTTTCGAAAAAAAATATGTATTTTAGTAAATTAATATTAATAACAGTAATTCTAAGATACTTTTTCTTGAATAATAAATAAAATATTTCGAAAAAGTCTTTCATATATAACAAATCTCGCAGAATAAATCATACTCATATAAATAGCAAAAGAAACAAAGCAAAATATTCTTGGTAGAGTAATGTGTGGTAAAATGGTAGAGTATTGAATTATTTTAACTAAAAGGTCTGACCCGACCCTTCAAAGCACCTCTAAGTGACACAACATAACACCTCACACGAGTCTCTACTAGCTCTATATTTAATAATGTATTGTGAACTAAAAAAATAACACAATATTAGTTATTTCAATAAAACTATTTTATGAATATAACTCGCGTTTATTATTGCATTTTAAAATTTAACCCGACGTTTCGAATGCTTTGCAGCAAACGTGTTCACGTTAAAACGAGATGATGGTGTAAAAAAGTTTTATTGTAACACAATTTAGTAAGTATTTTTTATTTTAAACAAGAATAATTATTTATATATCTACGACAGGTTTCTGTGACTCTGTAGGCCTGGTGAGAGGGGGAAGGGTGACCCCTCTTACCTAACATAGGCCTACGATGGGAGGGTGCTCTATGTTGCTCGGGGCATCCTCATTCGGGGGGTCTCGCCGGGGCGTCACGGTGTGTGCTAACGCGATCCCGTGATGTCCCATCACGGCGAAGAGGGCAACCGTTGGTTTTTTAGAGGGTAGCCTGAAAAATGGCAGCATCCTCTATGCTGTCGGGTAGTCCCACATAACCCCCCGGCCGTCACCTCCCTGGGCCGACGGGGTACCCGTAACGGGTTTTTCCAACGGAAAAAAAAAGGTTCTGTGACTCTACAAAGCGATCTCTGCACCTTCAGATAATAATAATTACAATTGTAAGAGTAGAAGTATAGATATGATATATCAAACATATAATATTTAACTGATCCTAAGAAATGTATTTAAACTGTTTAGTATCAGTTACTTCTTATTTATTTATTGGTCTATTTTATACTCAATACTGGGCTAGCAGTGTCGTTAGTTGTTCAAACATTTATTTTTTTTTAAATCTTGATGTAAAATATATAATAAATATAGTTATTCCATAATGTCTCTCGAACTTATTTTAAAATATTCTGAAACATTCCTAAAAGAGTTACCTTTCTGACCTATTAAAATTAGACGGTTAGTTCAGTTTGTTAATATTATAATGACAAAAAACACAAAAGTTAAATTTCAGTAAATTATTTACATATATAAACAAAAAATAATCAAAAATGTCTAACCTAGGATTAATATGACTTAACATATTAATAGACAGTTCGAAACACATTATAAAACGCTTGGAGCAATACACGAACTCATTTCAGCCATTTCGGAACATGTGGTCTGGTTATTTTGGTTGGATGAGGGCTTTATCTCAGAATGCAGGGAAATGAGTCGATTAACTGACCATGTTAGAAGTGATTGATGATTTTGGATTATAGCTTCAGAATATATAAAAGGATAGCATCATTAAAGTAACATACTCTTTTAGAATTTTCTTAGATTTTCACGAGTACACATTTGAAATAAAACTATTTTTAAGGATTAAAAGCGTATAATTTGGTTACATTTTAATTTAACCCGACGTTTCGAATACTTTGCAGCAATCGTGTTCACGGATAGACGAGATGTAAGTGTCTGTCAGGAAGTCAGTTGACTTTAAATTAATTAATTAAATTCAAATGTAACCAAATTATACGCGAGTTTTAATCCGTAAAAATAGTTTTATTTCAAACAGATTCTTTTACTTATGTTATATCATTTAAAGATGAGTTTTTTTTATTGTAAACAACTCACATATAGTATATATTTTCTTAGTAATAGTTCAAACTGTTAACACAGTTAAAATCTATGAACTAGTTCCCTTAAACCAACAAACTACCTTATTGTACTTGTGTAATTGTCGTCTGTGTATAATTACTTAGCAGCTCTTGTCTGTTCGTCAGATTAAGAACAAACTCACCGCGTGGAAACATCACTGAAGTTTCAAGTACTTGCGAAACACTAATCTAATATCTCATTCATTCTTTTGTATATAATAATTTATAAAAAATAATGTAACCAAATTATACGCGAGTTTTAATTCGTAAAAAATAGTTTTATTTCAAATGTGTACTCGTGAACATCTAAGATAATACTATTTATAAAGCAGATTTAACAAGTACTGATAACACAATACAATTGTATTTTCTTGTTATTTCAATATAAAAGTTGTATAATACTTACTATTCTTTAAAATAAATCTTTTTCTATATATTTTCTGTATCATTTTGATGTTTGTGTTTTTTTTGTCGTTTTTTTTTTTCTTTTTTTTCTGTGTCGATAAGAGATCGTGCTGTCAGAGACTTACGTCATATAATATCAAATATATTTTGAATTGCATAAGAGAAAGAGATAATAAGAGAGAGTTTTAAGATTATATTTATTAGAATAACGTTAATAATTATTAAATAAATATTTCTTAACGATCTTCAAATCCTAAATATAAAACAATTATACTGAAGATACAAATCTTTATCTGTAAAATAAATTTCTTTGAATGTTCCAATTCTATCTCACTAAGTGGTTACAAGGAAACTTTTACAGTATCAATTAAAAGCTCGTGAAAATCAAACAAAAATACTGTTAACGGTTTTATTATTTACATCGGACGTGACAAGAATAAAATAATATACAACAAATTTATTTATTATTACAAATGTATTTACTCTAATTAACTTAAATACAAAGAACCACAGTGCAAAATAAAACTAGTTAAATGCGCTACAAATAGTTTTATTACAAAGAAGCATATCTATCTCCATTATTATATATAATACAACTTTTTCTTGCGGTTCCATCCGCGAACGAAGCATTTAAGTAACTATCAGAATAACTAAGAGCAGAAGAACAATGTCTAGCATTAGAATGTAACCTTCTTCGAGAACCTGTCATAATAAAAAAAATTTTTTTTTCAAATACGTCACAGCTTAGAAGATTAGCGCGTTTAAACAATTTATATATATATATATATATATGTATAGTATACATATAGTATTACATACATACATATAATCTTATTGTTATATTATATTCTACGCTTCGTGATCAGTCAGTATTACGATCAATATTTCTTTATTAATTAATTATTTGTTTGTAGAATGAAACCCATTTACTACAAGGTTTCCTAATAACTGTAGTATAAAAAGAAGGCTGTGTTGTAGGTCTGTACGAACGTGATAAACTGAAAACCTTACCAAAAGTTTTTTATACTGTTTTTATCATTAGATAGTGTGATTCCTGAAAAAGGTATAGGTACAGTTCTATGTAAATTGGCTGAAATATAACAATTATTGTTAAAGAGGTCACAAAACAAAGGTTGCTTAAGTTAGTAACAATTCAATAAAACTATTTTTCGGATATAACTCGCGTTTATTATTACATTTTTATATTTAACCCGACGTTTTGAATGCTTTGCAGCAAAACGTGTTCGCGGTAAGATGAGATGATGGTGTTGTTTGCTGAAAAGCATCCGAAGCGTCGGGTTAAATATAAAAATGTAATAATAAACGCGAGTTACATCCGAAAAATAGTTTTATTGAAATGTGTAGTACTCGTGTAAATCTTAGAAAACATTAAGTCGAAATACCTCAATTTTTATTATTAAAAAAATGGACGTTGTTATAGAAATCCAAGCGCAGCTGCATGCAGAAGCTAGTTGACCTATAAAGCAACTAAATTTGTCCAAAACAATTAATCAAACTCGTGCCTTAAACAACACCTAGTTTGTACAACAATCATTAACTATTTTGTATAAAATGACACGTTCCAGGTCAAAGAGATCCAGGTGTTTCAAGTTGATTTTGTTAATTTTCTAGTAAGTTTATTTATTTACTTCTATTGTATGTGTGTGTGTGGGTGTGTATGTGTGGGTAAAGTTGTTTGTACTTTGATTGAAAATTTGAGACGGGATTTATAGGATTAACCAGTTTATATATAAATATATATACATTCTTATGTGTTTGAATATATTTTTCAAGCTCCCGCAAAGAAATTGAATGTTTTAACGCTTTTAAATAACATAATACATAATCTACGTAAATCTGTAAGATTATCACAATGGCTAAATCTTTTCTATATTTAACCGGCTGTTTGATGACGACTTAAGATCTGACTCGTTTCACTACAGCTATCGTTATGGCTGAAACGGCGAAATGGTGCCATTGAAGCGAAGAGCCTTCTCAAAAGTAGGTATATTTGGCTTTTACGCTGCTATTCATAAAGACTACGTAACGAAAATATTTTCCGTCATGGGTTCTGTAAGTAGGGCACGAGACGGTAATGTTGTTATATAACTACCCTAAATTCTTCCTAAATGTTTTAACGCTTTTTTCAGTATGCATACATTTTAAACTGTGTGAAAAGTTACGTATATTCTACATTTATAATTATGTATCGTGTTTTTATTGAAACATATTGATTTAACATATAATAATAAATGATATTGATGTTAACAATGAGTTCACAGTAATCCTTATGTATATAAGAATCAGGTCAGCGCATCACCTATTAGTCGCTCGTTTAAGCACAGTCTGTGTGCACACTATCGCTCTATATACGTCAAATAAAACGCATCAGACTATAAACATTTACCTATTCACACTTTCTTTAACTTGTTTAAGAAACGTATAGAAAAAGATCTTAAAGACGTTCTTTTTATCTATGATGCCTTATTGAGCTGTGTGTCTTATAATATCTACTAGCTAAATGTATATTTTGTTCCAATTATTCAATTGCATATAATTTACTATAGAAAATTATTATCTATATAAAATTTATTAAAAATACCTTATCTACTGTTTAAACTGTCTCTATACTTTCTCAGATGTTCCCATCCAAAAAAGCCAAATTATCGACGAGGCCAACGGACAACGATTAAAATTGATACATATACATATATATAGATAAATTGATATGATATTATATATATAATATCATGATACCATTTTAGCAAATTAAATTACGAAAATTTGATTATTTACAAAAAGATATACATGTTATTTACATATACTCTTATAACATCGTTCCAACTTTACATTCTGTTAGTACACAAGACAAATAGAAACCTACAACTTATTATAACGTCACATCAGCCAGCCTCACTCTATAGGGGCTATATATTTATATAAAACCAATGGAAACGAATTATTCAGCTTCAACAAACAGACATTAGTATTTGCTTGATACGTTTCTGAATACAAATTCCTTATATATAACATTATGTTATTATTAGTATAAAATATAATTTATGAAGCGTATATGCGTTGTTTTATATAGAAAATTAAAAAGATATTTTATGAATATAGTAAAAAAATCAAATATATGTCCTAATTTATTTGTAAAAGTCGAAAGCCATCAAGCGAGAAGCTGAAAATCTATTCATGTTAATGTTTATATAATAATGTAATTAATTGAGGTAAATATTAACAAAGATGTTTAACTCAAAAGATAAGATAAAATAAATATTTGCTCAGTCTAGTGGATGTAAGCCTGTATTGGCTTATCTTAACACCCTGTATTTTTATGTATATAATAATACATAGTATTTTCATAGACTTTCACGAGTACTCATTTGAACGTATTTTTAAGGAATTTAACTCGCGTATTATTGAATATATTTTAATTAAAACCCGACGTTCCGAATGATTTCTAGCAATGATGTAGATGAGATGTACCTAAATGTATGTCTGTAAGTCAGTTAATAAATCCATTTAAAATAGTTTTATTTTAATAATATATTTATTATAATTTAATATGATGCTAGAACATATATTTCTCTAGAGTCAGTGCTGGTTAGGTACGTTCTTCTTAATTGAAACTGTAAGGGAAGTTCAGATATCTCATGTTTCCTGGTACATCTAAACTTAAAGAGTTTTAAAGAACTTAACAATGTATTAAGACAGTTAAAATTGTTCATTAAAAACAAAATTAAAATTAACACGGGTAGGACTCGAACCGGCAACCTATTGTAGTCAGAATAGAGAAAAGTCAGAACATTACCATAGATATATTTCAATAGTAATACCTTTTTCTATATAATATCATATAGTGTCTATAATATTACAAAAACTATTTTAAGTGTGTACTTTATTTTATAACATACATTAATCACCTCTCATACATTTGTGATGTATGAAATTTAATACGATTTGTATTTTTTGCGTGTGACGTCAGAGCACCATTTTCGTCGCTGTATAAAAGTCGGTCAAAGTGCTCTTAAAAGTATACTTTAATGTATTTATTCCACGAATTCGAGTGAGAAAGTAACAGCAGTTTATTTTCAAATTACGTCTTTTCTATTTGCTTGTATTGAATATTATTGTATGATTTGAGTCAAATGTATGAATATATTTATGTTTCTGTGGCAAATACCTTCCAAAATTGTTAACGCGGGTGTTAATGAAATTAAACTTTATCACTTTCATGAATTTCAGGTTTTTTCTTGCTTGCCTACCATTTAAAAGCCAGGTTATAGAGTGTCGTTTCTATATTACAATAATATTTCTTTTTTTATATCACGACATTTATAAAACCATATTTTTTTATTTCTGTAACTTTCCTGAGATGATTAAAAATTTGTCTATTTTTGGAATATAACCCTCAAAAATTGAAAATTTTATTCTGTACAATTATTAATAATATAAAATGAGATTGTACTTACTCATCACTAAATGCTATAAACTATAACACACACATTTACAAATATAGTCCATAGAAATAAGAAAATCAATAAAAAGGTTATATAGATTACAAAAAAACATCTAAGATTGCTTTAAACACTTAAGAAAACCTCAAAGCACGAGAATTCAAACTGTGTATATTTAATAGCGTTAAGATAATCACTTGACTCTACGAGTCACGTATTTTTATACAATTTTAGTATAATATACATATAAATGAACATACTGTCTGATTACATGGAATAGAATTAAAACTATTAAACAAATGTTCTACTTGATGAAAAAAAAAAATACATATGTTTTATTATTTTTAGTCTAAATTTGCTGCATAGTACATCGATATTTCTACATATGATTGTCAAAAAGCAGGTCCTGCCACAAGTTCACAATTCAAATCGATAAAAATGACCTTATTATAATATGGCCTACAATAAATGTTTATATTATTTACTTTATTATTCTAAATTACTGTTTAAAGTACAGTCAAATAATGGACCAACCGAAATTTCTTCCCAATGATTTTGTAAATAATAAATACCACTAAATTAACTACACTAATTACGAAACGGTAATGACGTTCCAAGATTTCATCTAAAATAGGCTTTCCTTCTGATCAGAGATAGACAAATATGATTTTTTTTATACATATAGTAGAAACTTATTCACTTTTTATCATTTAACTATAACGTTATTAAATTATAAGTATCTGAACGTACTAACGTCAATGCTACTGGAATCTGTCCAACGGTTTCACACCCATCCGAGTTCCTTATTTATAAGCTATTAGTATTTGCAAAAGTGAAATGGTTGTGAATTGTGAAATGCGTGAATTGTTCTCGCTGTGATTCCGTCATATCCCCATCTGAGAAGTACAACTGGATTATATGTAATAGTTATCTTTGATCACAGAAGTCTTAATACAAAAATAGCTATGAGGTTTTAATGCAGTGACATATTATTCAAAATAGAAAAAATTACGGTACAGTTAAACACTATGGAGTCACCTGCCAAGATTATTGGCAAGTTTTCTAACCGCTTTGAAAAGAATTGAATGAAACTTCAAAATTGTTGCATTTCGCTTGCCAGCAATAAATGATGACAAAGTTGTTTAAAGTTATGATAGATTATTCATTTTTGTTTATTCCAAGTTATTTTCAATAATCTTTGATAGAAAACGAATCTTTATTCCACGAGCATGAGGCAATGACCTTCAACAAAAGGTATTCGAGACATTACAGAGATATATGTAAATTCTTTGCAGCACCAACTCAGATCAATACAACATGCAGCAGCAGCTCGAGTTTCAGAATTTGTTTCAATGTTAGTGTTAGCCTGGTAGGCCTGTGTTATTCCGTTAATATGTTAGTCTGTTAGTGTGTTAGTTTGTTAGTCTGTTATCCTGTTAGTGTTTTAGTCTGTTAGTGTGTTAGTCTGTTAGGGTGTCAGTCATTTAGTGTGTTAATTTGTTAGTCTGTTAGTGTCTTAGCCTCTTAATGTGTTACTCTGTTAGTGTGTTAGCCTGTTAGTGTGTTAATATGTTAGTCTGTTGGTGTGTCAGTATGTTTATGAATTGAATTGTATTGAATTGAATTTATGTAAAATAAACATTAATCAAAGACCTGAAGCTATAAAAAAAACCATTTAACAAATAAATAAAAATAGAATGTTCTAGTAAAAGTAATGTTTCAGTGTGAGTTTTATTAAAATACAATACTGATTATGTTTCATTGTTACCGTCGCTTAGAATGAAGTATAATAAACTATACAAACTATTCAAGAATAGTATCAAGAGACTTGCAACAATATTGGTGTGAGAGGCCTACTATGAAGTCTTAAAAACTATCATAGTTTTGTTCTATATACATTTTTACCATACCACCATTTTTTTTTTTTTTTTTTTTTTTTTTTCCTTTGGAAAATCCCGTTACGGGTACCCCATCGGCCCAGGAGGTGACGGCCGGGGGGTTATGTGGGACTACCCGGCAGCATAGGGGATGCTGCCATTTTTAAGGCTACCCACTAAAAAACCAACGGTTGCCCTCTTCGCCGTAATGGGACGTCACGGGATCGCGTTAGCACACACCGTGACGCCCCGGCGAGCACCATACCACCATACCACCATATTTATAAAACAATGTTACTTCTGTAACTTTTAAAATGTTAAATTTCATAAAAGCAATATTATATTAATGTTTCATGACAAAAAAATTTCATGGTACGAGTTAAAATTGTTTCTGTACTAACAAAATTATTAAGGATGACGTCATTACAACTTCTTGTCGAAACATTATTAAAGTACTCTTACTTTAAGGTTGTTAAGGTTCGACCATAGAAATTGAGATTCTTATAAGAAATTAAGAGATGGTGTCTTACGATTGCTGCTACAAATTTGCTAAAAGTCTAAGGCCTTTTTTGCAGTTTTGTCACATTTTGTCTACGATGACCCTCCCGCCGTCCTATAGTGTCCAAACAATATACCAACACCAATATTTAAAAATTATACACTTATACATTATTTCATCACATATCAAAATATCTGATGTTATTTGCTTCAAAAATGTTCAGATTTCGTCCCAATTTTTATGTAGAACCACAATTTCCAGCAGAGTTATATGAGGGTTATAAAATGCAGGAGGAACAGAAACCAGCAAATTTTATAGCGGTCCAAAACATAACATATACGAGGTGCGGTGACACTAACAGTGTAGTGAGATTGATTCTTTTATTACAACTGTTTTAAAATCACGAGGACTGCCATTTATTACTGCACGCCGCCTGCTGCTAACAACTGAGCCATAACTTGGCACAGAACGAAACAGGAATTAAAAAATTCAACATTTTTCTTAACAGAAAGTAGAACAGTTATGATTTCAATTGAATCCAATCAGTAATAAAACGTTAATTTATAAATTATTTAATTATATTTAAGTATGCAAAATGACAAATAATAAAGACTTATTAAGCTGAAAAAAGGTTCTTAAAAATAATGTTTATTATTTCTTGACAATTGTTATTAATGGTAAAGAAGTAAGTTAAAACACATATTTAAAAACATTTTAAACTGACATTTTATACAGATATTTAGCCAAAACATTACTTGGCACAGAACGAAACAAAAATTTAAAAAAATCACCAGGTTTTACATAAGAAAATGCAGCGGTTATGATTTTCATTGATTTCAGGCAGTAGTAAAACGTTTATTTAAAAATTATTTAATTATATTTAAGTATGCAAAATGACAAATAATAAAGAATTGTTAATCACATTTTAAGTTCTTAAAAATAATGTTTATTATTTTTTGATATTTCTTTTTAAAGTTCGGTAAGAAGTAACTTCAAAAACATATTTATATACATTTTTCAACTGACATTTATTAAAAATATAGTGATCTTGGACGGCTCAGACATTATATATATTTAAAAACATATATTAAAAATGGATTTGAAAATAACACACTTAGGCCATTATATATTAAAACTATATTATGTGAGAAAATCAATATTAGCTGGAAAATAGCGTACGTTACGTTCACTTTACGTACAATCGACTCTAGAATAATTGACATTTAGTTAATAACACTCACAGACCTAATATCAATTCATAAATACGGTCATTTCATCCAAAATAAACAGAACAGCATTTTCTGGACTTCCTATTGCTTAAAGGTTAAACCTTTGTTGGTCTGTTATAAAATTAAAAGTAAAAACAAAGTCAAAGAAGTCGTAAATTCTTTGATATATTTAACAAAAATATATTTATACTAACCGTTCCCTGTGACTCCGTGTGTCTACTTTTTTTTCAAAGATAAATTTACTAAAAAAAAGTTTTTAATTCTGTTTAATAAGATTTATTAGTAAGATAATAAAATCTTTCTTGTCAAAGGGTGAATAGTAAAGATCTTTTAAAAAGATAAATTGAACCTTTTTTTACTTTTTCTTTCTTTGTTCTTTTGTCATCAAACTAGTAGTATGAACTAAAAAAAAATAAAAATATCGTGATCCAATGATAATATCGACTATTACATAAGTCTTTTAGTAAATAAAATAACAGCCTGTCTTTTGTTTACTTGTGCTTTGTTTCGATTGCACGAATAAATAGTAATAATAATCACTAACTGCACATTGTCTTATAAATTAAAATGTTTTAGTAAAAACCATCTATCGGTTCCTATAAGAAATTATAAAGTTATGACGAACTTACAGACAAATATATAGTTTTAAATGTATAATATTTTAAATATAATATATTTAATATAATATATTTATTTATATAATATACATAGAAATATCACGTCTTGTTTTTGAAATTTCCATTTATTCCAATTCAAGTTGTTATAATATTTAAAATTCAATTTATTGAAAATTACATTTCACATTCATTCAAGTATTATTTACTCGAAGCATATATATGCGTTTATTAAAAAATATTATTTAAATATTATATTTATCAACAGAACATTTTTAATATAAAGATTTTTATAAAAACTTTCTTACAAAAATATATTTCTTACCTTTTCAAGTTCGTCCTTTTAAAGTGTCAAGGCTTTTTAAAAGTAATAAACTGAGATAAAAGACGTTTATTCCAGCGACATCAAAAAGCTAATGAAGAGGACCTTCTGATGTCGAAGTTTTATCTACTTATTACTCTGTTTTAAACATGTATACCATACTAGCTTTTACCCACAGCGTTGCCCGCGTATTTAAAGATAATATATGATAATCAGTATTAAGCGACGAGTGATGCAATAATATGGTTTATTATATACCTAGGTATTATTATTATAAAACAGAGTTAAGAACATAGTATTTTCTTAAATTTTCACGAGTACACATTTGAAATAAAACTATTTTTTATGGATTAAAACTCGCGTATAATTTGGTAACATTTTGATTTTAACCCGACGTTTCGAATACTTTGATTACTACAAATAATTTGAATAATTTGACATAATATGACAAAACATAGTGTACAATTTTAAATATAGTAAGTAATAAAAACATTTATCGTTTTTTTGTAAACTATAAAAGCACTAAATTCGTATTCTGGTAGCTTGAGTGACGGCTACCTTCACCAGTAATGAACCTTTCAACTCATCAATAATCTTCACCGCGGTCTCATTTTAGCCGACGTTTTTGCGGTTTGCTCTTTAAGACTTCGACTTTTTTTTATATATTTAACTTTTGTCGGTATCAATTTTAAAGGTACTGTTTATGTTTTCTTGATTATTATGTTTTTTCGTTCAAAAATTATACTTTAGGCAATTTTTATCTTAAACTTTTTAAGAGTCTGATATAATCAAATTAATTTGTTACAGATGCGTCCGTCTCTGCTTCCAGTAGTTCTGCTCACAACAATAACCCTATCATCAAGCAACGTACTTCCGATATTGACGATAAACAAGCTAGAAACAGAACCGTTATTAGAAGACCAGAACAGACCAGACAATACATTTAATAACAAACACAAAGTAAACCCGAACATATTTTATAAAGTATTCATCGGAACAACTAAAGACAATTTACCGAAGAAATCTCAGATATCACGACTGAAAATATTCGATAATGATAATAATCAAATCCGAGCAGTTCTGGAAGACCTGGATGCTGACGATGATTATAACAGCGAGGGATTTCGTAAAGAACAATGGCATAACTATCCAAGACGACTTGATCGTCTTAATAAAAACCTCTTTTATAGACAGTTCGAAAAAGAACAATTGGATAACAATGACTCGGAAACAACAGACAAGGATGCAAGAAATGAATTTGATGGAAGCTCTCGCGACGATACTCTAGAGGGCTACGACTCAGGCATAATAGACGGCCCACTATTAATCTTTAAAATACGTTTAGCATATTTAGTAGATAACATTAACAAGGCCAATACAAACAAGAACCTATACGATATACAAGATGGCAGTAAGGATGATGACTCTGAAATTTCTGAAGATAATAAAACATTTAATCCTAATGATGTTTCTTCTATTGTCAAAGTGAAGAGGAAGGAGAAATCTAGAGAAGTTCATCAATTTACAGGTAACTTTCAATTATAGAGACGAGCTGTCGATATGTTTTGTCGAAATGTTTTGTTAACTCATTTATCAAAATATTATTTGTTTAATGTTTATAGATATAGTATTCCAAAAGTACTTAGTTTTAAAATTCATATACTCCAAAGAACACTACTTACATTTGTGAAGATAATTACGTAATAGTATAAACATCCTGCCCACTTTCAGAAAAGTCATCCAATGAAAACAAATCAGTCAAGAAACGAATATTCTCATTATGGAGTCGTCTTCAAAGCCTTTCTCATAGAGGCCATGAGCTCCAACATCGGAGACACTTGTACGCCTTTTACGGTCTTCCAGAAGATGGAGGCAGCGCCCTTACTGCGGAAACCAGAGCTACCTTCTTACGACCCCCTGGATCACCATTGAGGTGGGGATAGTGGGAAATTTGGTTAATATTCCGAAACCAAACTGAAACTCTAACCTCGTATTGACATAACGATTATCTAACTTTCTCAATAGTTATTAAATTTACATTATAATAAATTATTTGTGATTATTTGTTTTTATATATTTTTAACAAGTAGGCGTCGGTAAGAAGCTGAATAGAACAATAATGTGACCAATATTTGTAAGTGTTGATTTATATTGCATTTCTTTTTACTATTTCATTTACCATACAAGTAATGACTCGTAAATATGTAACCACGTTTGAACGTCATTTAAATATATTATGTATACGTACTATTAATAATAAATAAACCAATTTAGGCAATAGTGTTTATTAAAATAATATATAATAGCTTAATATTTTTAATTTATTGCTACAGACTAAAAATCTTTAAATAATTATTACAAAAATATAAAGCTTTGCTAGTAAACTATATCGTAATTAACTTTTAAATATTTATTAAACATTATACTAATAATGACATTATATAACAAACTTAGCATTAGTCGTGATACATGTAAATAAACAATGACTATCAACTTTGTTTTATTTTAACTTGTCAGCTCACAACTAACATTCAGATGCTTCCCGCCAAATTATCAAACAACGCCATCTTTGTAAAATAAACTAAAACACATAATCTAGGCTACTCGCACAAAGTAGTTTGGTGAATGTTTAAACTCTGTTATAACAAACACTTGTTAAAGTTTCTTGCAGTAAATCAAGTGATAACTTTTATTTACTTCTTTTTATAATTAAGAAATTTAAAACTTGTATTATTATAAGAAAAATAATTACTTCTTTCAATGGCGGTGAGTATATAATTATATTAGTAAATTTTGATACCTAAATAACTCTATTTCGGTGCAATTATTATGAAAACTGTGAAATCAAATAGGAACTACTTAAATATGTCTTATAATGTTATGAGATAATAACACAGACAGGTCACTGATTTCTAACCTCAATTTTACTGACAGTTGCGCTATAAAAGTTGCCATGTCGAAAAAAATATTTATTGTAATAGTTTTTGTATAACAGATATAAAATATTATAATTTGTATTAAATAAAATAATGATTTAACCAAACGGGGTATAGGTTCTTTACAGTTTTTGGGGGTCATCATGCAGTTGGCGCGTGCGTGCCGCATTACATTTTAAAAACATTGTTTTCGAAGAAAAATCAGTCGATATTGTTCGAGAGCAGAAACAACTCACCGACGAGTATCGAGCCATTAACCCGTCCCAAAAAGTTCCAGCAATAGTCATGGGTGAGAACAATTAGAACTTAGTTATGTCCCAAGATTAATTTATAACTGTGCTTCCTCAACTTCTCTTTGTTCCCTCTCTACCCTTTGTCTATACTCCAGCTTGACAATAGAATTTTGTTTGTTAATTCCATACTTGAGGCATATTCAAAATCACGGAATAAAAGGAACGGATTAGGAGTTCATATTTGTCTTATCAAATTTGACCCGAATATTATTAAAAGAGTTTCATTGACATTATTATGAGAAGGAAGATATTATTTCTATTTTTTTTTTATTGGCATATTTAAAAAATATTATGGATATTAAATTTAGGTTTTGGATCTCAAGTGCATTTTTTGAAAACGTATTCGATGTCTTATAAAAGCAATAATAATTCTGTTATTTTAAAAATCTTTTGTTTTCAATCCTTAAATCACACTTACTTATTTTTACAAATCATTCAACATGCAAATATATATATTTTTTGGCTAAATTCGTTTTTTATAATTTAATACATTGCAAAAAACATATCTTGTAGTTACTTAGATATTATTCTCACACACAAACACACACTCTTATTTTTTTTTCTTGTGACTTTTTAATTAATATTTTTACTCTATGACTATTTTCTTACTCTATTATAAATTCAACTGCAGTCTCGAGACATTTAGATAAATGAGCGGTGCGTGCGAAGCCTGAGTAACAAGTAACAACCTACAGTGGCTTTGTCGATATTATGAATATATTTTTTAATGAATTAAAGAATGAATGAACGATTTTTTCTTTCATAATATAGGTTATAAGTTTCGACGACCCTTTCTAATATTTTATATAAATAATATCATACAAACACTTATACCCACGAGTTCTTAGGAAAAGATATTTACCTTAAGAAAGATTATTATTTTTTTTATATTTTCCTTTTCGCGGAATATATTGGGATAAATGTACACGTGATTTATTTGTAATAATAGGATCCTTTTCTATTCAAATACTTTATTGAATTTAACAAATTGTATTGATGGCGGATAATTATAGATAATAATATTGCATCAGCTTGTAATTGTCACTTATATTAATATTAGTACTTATTATTTTTATTATTTATGACATTTTGTTTAAACTAACAAATTATTGCACACACAAGAACTCGACAGTTTTTAAATTTTGAGTGACAATTCTTGAATTACAAAAGTAAAAAAGAAAAACTGAAAAAAAAAAACGAAAAAATATCCATATTTTTTCAAAATTGTGTAAGATTTGGAATGGCTTATTAACTCGAAACAACTGGTAGTTTTTTTACATATATATTAAAATTAAATACAAAATATTACACTTTGATACTAAAAGTTTTCTTTATTGGAAGAATTTTAAAAGTATTCACATATTTAATTTAAAACAATTTCTAACTATACATATAACTATGGTAAGTTTAACTATTAAATTATATTTTTTGTACTAGCTGTGCCCGCGACATCGTCCGCGTCGCTTATTGAATTAACGCCGATAAAAAGTTGACAAAATAGTTTTTATTTGTATAATTGACGGCTTTACTTGTAATATTCTTTATTATAGCAAGTATTTAGTGTTAGAATTTTACATTACTTAGGAAAAGCGAGTGTGAAGTCATTTTTTTATTTAGTTTATAAAATAAACAACGATAGCGCGTTTTAAAAAAGTCTGTGGTGCCATCTAGTTTTGGATGTCAAAACCAATATATAGCACATACGCATGTTATGTATTTTTTTCAGAACTTTTAATCTAATGTTCAAACAATTTCACAATGCGTTCTTATATATATTTTAATAGAATATAGTGGTAGAACTTGTATTGTGTATTATTCTGTGGGAATTAAACATTTTCGTGCATTAAAAGTTATCTTAAAGGTTGATAAGGACATTAAGTTCTCACCATACCAAATTTCATTAAAATCCGTCGTAGGTTTTGTGTCATGCACAAACAAACATAAACATAAGATAAGATACAGAAACTTACATTCAGACAGACAGACAGACAAAATCTTAAAAACAGTACAGTTTTATTATATGTATATATATATATAGATTTAAACTTTTCTGATCCATGATTACATATATAAATATCTGGCTGTACTCACGTAAATACTATCGGGATTTGCCCGACTACTTTGTATCTCGTTGGAGTCCCTTTATAAGCTTGGCGGGATCGCGGCGTGAACTCAAATATTCACGTTATTAAAACGTTTTTATCATAAGTGCAATCAATATTATATTCAGATTAAATATTCCTCAGGGATTACTTAAAGAACTGAACTTTGTCCATTTCTAAAGATGAGTAATTATATCCAAAGTTCTTCATTGTGCTCGTACAATGTCTTCTATTGTATAAATGACATGCTATGGCATAGATTAAAATTCATTTTCAATCTGTGGCTATTGTCGTTCAAAAACGCTTGTATCATTAATAACTGTTTGACCTCATTTTTTATTAATATTCCTCATGGTTACAATAAGTTTTGTCTGCGGCTGCTCCCGTGTATAGGTAAAAAATATTTATACTAGTGTGGGGATAAAAATACAATAAGATCTTTGTAATTCATAATTAGTTTAGTTAATCAAAATCAAATGAATTAGTTTGTAATATAAAACATAATTTCGTATTTTTTTGGGCTCAATGATGTCGCAACATCCAATGAACTGTTCTCATAATCATAATAGATCTAATCTGATAGAATAGTAAATTAGATCTTACAGACGGAGCATTCACATCAGGATTAATTAATAATACCAGCGTAATTGAGATAATAGACTGTTCGGTCAATGCGATATCACAGCCTAATTGCTCTCCTACCCCCTGAGTGCACTCCGCGTTATTAACTGCACCCCCCACCCCCTACACTAGTTAAGATAATTTTGGATATACAATAAAGTCATATGATATATTTTATATTAAATTTAATTGTCTGGAAAATATCAAAATTATCAAAATATTTCTTAATCTGACTTGGTGATTAGTTTTCTAAATAGAAAAAACTTTAATTTCCAAAAAATTCTATTCACCGCTCCAGAAGCGGTTATTTTAATTACAATAAATCTTTTTCATTAATCATCACATGAATATATTTTTTAACGCTTTGAAACTGAAATCTAACTTTTTGAATACGTCAAATAGTCGTATATGAGATATAATAACCTATCAAGAGATATATATCAAACCTATTAAAACAATAAAATGGCGACCAACAACACTAAATAGAGGTCAATAACTGGACAACGAATCAACGTACATATCAAATAGTTTTAAATAAACTTAAAACGGCATATATACATACATACATTTATATATATATATATATATATGTATTCTAAGAAATATAATTTACTCGTAGCTCGTCCTGGAAGTAGAGTATTCCCATAGCTCCTGAACGAAGTATTTCATTATAGTTGAATTAAAATGATTTGGTTTATGTGAATGACTTATCAACAATCCGAAACAAAACAAACAAAATGAAATGAAAATCTTATGACTCAAAAACTTAATATCTCGCTATTAATTTTTGAAAAACAAGTCTGTTATACTTTTAGTTAAAAAAATAATTAGACAAGATATTTTTTATGACAAAAGTGTTTTTAATCAGACTCCATTAAAGCTCTTAATGTAGTCTGATAGAGAGTACTTGAGGCCATTTCATTACGATTTTAGAAACCACGTATATAAAAAATAATTCTAATATTATACATAAATAAATGTAAAAAAACTGTTAGGTTTTTTATTAATTTTTTTTATTATTTTGGCAAAAAAAATTGTAGAAATTGAGAAAATTGCGAAAACTTGCTACAATTTCCTAAATATATTTATTATCTATTGTGATGACATTTTTATATATGACTAGTAAACCCCCGTTAATTCTTAACGATCTTTATAAGAAATTCAATTTAAAAGACATATGTTGTAGTATATTAGGGCTTAAAATACAACATAGGAGTTTTCCATAACATCTGAAACTACAACATATGCCGAAACTGCAAGGAATAAAAGTTACAGATATATAAACATAGTTTTTCATGTGCATATAAATTAGATTAGAAATTTAAACAATGACAAAATAGTTTTCTGTGCAATGAAAGTGAAATAGTGTTGTTTAGAGTGTTATGACAATCTTAAGTCAATTGTTTTCAATTTAAATATGTTGAGACAAATTTATGTCTTAACTGGTATCTAGTTGAAATATACAAATGTAGTTGTCACGATGTTGCCATGTTACAGAGCTACAAAATAATTAGGTTAAGTGTTGCATCTATTAAGGGACAGTTACTTTAAGGAATGGGGTTGACATTCTGTAATTGAAATAATTTCACACACTTTTATATGTTTATTAATTAAAATAATTAACCAGTTAACTCTAACAACGCCAAAAAATCGTTGTTCAGTTGATTGATGATCAACTACCCGCACTGAATAACAATTCTAAGTTTGAACAAAATCGGTCAAGTAATTTACCTACGAACTATGACCGTTCATAACTTTTGATCAACAAATCGGACAAACCTAAGACAAATTTTTCCAAGAGGTGAAAATGGTCAATAGGGTGACTTTCATGAAGTTCATGATGACACAGGAGCCTTTTCATGATTTTTTTTTAAATCAAGGAAGAACGAAAATATATAAACGTTTCACCGTATTTTATTTCCTACAAAATTGTGTTGGTAAATGAAAAGATTTCAATGAAAATTCAGTGATAAGTTGACGTGTTAAATTGCTCGCTATTACGCTAGATGGACACCCTGACATCCACTCCTGAAACACTCTTACTAACAGTTTGGTCATACGTTTTGTGGTTGGAGTTGACAGGGATTTAATTCATCTTCACTCGTTTCATTTAGGTTGGCACTATTGTATGAAGTACTGAATATGAAACTTGATATTGTTTTAAACTGACTGTGTTAAATTTATATTAAATTGATATAGTTACTCCAATTTCGGAGTTATTTGACTAAGCAAAAGATATTTATTTATTTATTTTTATATTTTCCACTTTCAATCAATACCAATGATCACTTGTGTACGTCAAATGGAAGTGCCAGGAGGGCCTATTATAGATAGACTATAAAGTCTATTTTCAACAAATTTTGCATAATACTTCAATTGTTTGGTGATAAAAGTGTTTGAATTTTGCAAGTGTTGATTCTGTTTGTATTTATATATGAATGGAAATGTTTTGCAAAATATTAAAAAATTGGCCTTGAAAATACTAAACTAATTATTGCTTTTCTTAATTAAATTCTTGTCCCAGACGGGGTAACAATCGTGGAGTCTATGGCCATTCTGCAATACCTAGAAGATACTCACCCTCAAAAAAGTCTTCTACCTAACACACCGCTGCTTAGAGCTCGTATGAGAGAAATCTGTGAGGTACAGATATTAGTAAATTAATAATCATAAAAAAAAAACAAATAAAATATGTATTTTTTAAATATATTTCTAGACGATAGTAAGCGGAATTCAGCCACTCCAAAATATTGGCTTGAAGAAGCATTTTGATTCTGAACAGAAACACAAAGAATTTAGCAAATACTTTACGAGTCGTGGTCTAGAAACCCTTGAAGATCTGCTAAAGAAAACTGCTGGAAAGTTTTGCATCGAGGATCAAATAACTATGGCTGACTTATGCCTCGTGCCGCAGGTTTACAACGGCATAGTAAGGTATGGTATTAATCAAACAATATAAATAAAAATATATATTAGATTTTATCTATATTTATTTATTTATTTATTTATTTATTTATGTATGTGCCATAAAACAGACAGAGAGACATGTAAGCTAAGACAATTTACACAAAGGATGACTTATTACTTCACAAGAGATCTCTACCAGTAACCCTTGGTTACTAAGGAAATATTGGTTGACATGGGTAAGGTACACAGCGAATAGAAATACATATATATATATATATATATATATATATATATATATATATATATATATATATATATATATATATATATATATTAATGTACATACATATATTGAAGAAGTGTGTTTATTTAAACGCTCTAATCTTTTATTTATTTATTTATTTCTTTTTTCATTTTGAAGCTATACCAGTGTACATTAAATATCGAAATAGCTCTTATATTGAGGCAGTCTCATTCTTAACGTTAAGCTACAAGGGTTCCAAACGCGCCCTGGTCCGAGAGGAACCACACAAACTGTGATCACTGTTTCACAAACGACAAAATATATAATAAACATTTTACGAATCATTAGAACCATTCCGATGTTAAGTTCCAATGTCCTAATAAAATAAATATTTCAAACTCGGCTTGCAAAACAAGCAGTCACCGAAAGCAGTTCTCCTATAAACTATCCGATGAATTAAAAAATTGTTTCTGATTATGATATGTAGATTCATGAAAACTATAGACCATCACTATAGACTATATCCACTATACAACTAATAAGAAAATAGGTCGTCTGTCTTCGACTAGAAGAACTAGAAGAACGAGTGGATCCGCGAGTAACAACTAGTTACTAATATAGCATATAAGTACACACTTTAATTACCGATAATACGATAAAATTATTAATATAGATCAAAACTTAATATAAATGGAATGGAATATTTCTCAGTCCTTTGGGAAATTTAGGGAGCAGAGTCATTAGTTGATATTAAGAAGACAATGTCCTTCGAAACACATACTGATATATAGTACATATAGTATGAGGTACGTCATCCACCAGTCACGTAGCGAGACCTACTTTACAATTAAACGTCAAAACTTTATTAAATGATTTATTTGTTTGACTTTATTCAAATAGATTTACGCACACATACATATATACACATATATGTATGTATATGTATGTGTATCTCTGTTTTTTGTTTTGGATGTAACTAGTTATCTACAAAGTCTGTTACAGACATCGGTTAAACATCAAAGAGTATCCAACAGTAGCTGACATATACGAGGATCTACTGAAAGAAAAAACTTTTATCGAAACTCACCCCGAGAACATCAAACGCAAGGGATAAAAAAAGAAATAAAATATATCTACAACCTACTATCTCTTTATTTCAATCGTAACTCCATAGACAGACAAATACCTACTATACTATACTATATATATTATTTTACTCTTAAAGCTTTTGACTAAACGTTATACCTATTCCTCTATACTAACTAAATAGAGTTATATAAAAGTCCATGTGATCTAAAAATCATAAACACAAATTTTCATATTTTAATTTGTGGCTTTACCCTCATAACTTCTAAGAAAAATATTGGCTCGTCATGAGTGTTAATAGATTCAGTATAAAATTCCGCTTCGATTGATATATAGAAATATTTCTTTTGAAGTAATTTTTTTTATTCCCCAAATACTATAAATATATAGACTAATTGGTAATTAGTACACTGAGGCAAAAACTAATTTAAATCTCTTATCACTAATACATACATAAATTACCTGTAAATTATACAGAGGTGGACATGTTAAATAGCCTGCTTAGTGTGTCAAGGCTGACCCACATTTGTGGTTGAGTCGAACCCCAAATCTAATTGAATAACGAATTGGAGTGAACTGATATAGTCGTTTAAATCCGGATTAACGAAACGGAAATCCTTTAAATGTTCAACGAATTGTATTTATAAGTCAGGAGTTTTATAATCCATCCACCCATCCATCAAAACTTTTTGTTGTTCTGAAAGTTATTAGTTTTTTTTTGAAATACTAAGATGTAAATTTTTACCAACTCCGATCTGACGTCATAAACACTGATAGGTTACAAGGAAACCAATTAAGTTAAATGAATGTAGTGACTTGTGTACTTACTTGTTTAGTTTGTTTATTAACGAAAATTAATTCCTTAACAAAAAAAATACAAACATTTTAAAATATTACAACTATTTCGTAAGAAATCATATATACGTTCAATGATAAATATAATTCTTAATATTATTAAAGATATATTTTCTAAATTTTAATCACTTTAATTTTATAACATATATCATAACCACAACACAAATAATATTTACAATAAATAATAATATATTTAAAAAGGTAAAGGTAAACATATGCTATGTTTACCTTTTAAATAGATATAAGATAATAAGTTATTTAATATGCTGATTATTTTTCGCAAAACAACATTATCAGTAAATAACAAGATAAACAAACAAAATTTTCAAAACAATATATGTAATTCATTTAATTAAATCTGATATATCTTATTAATAATGAAAAACCAATAGTTAAAGTTAATTATTTTATTAACAATTCTGAGACGTAACTCTAGACTGAAAATACATTACAATAAAATGTTCGTCTGTTTGTCTTTATAATCGATATTTTGGCAATAAGAAAGTAAATGTTAATCTATTTCACAAAGGTATCGTCTAACCACGAGTGTTTGATTAATTTGGAGATTAATTTAACAAGATGCCGACAACCTTTTCAGAATCAAGTGACAATTAAAATGTTCAATAAATACGTAATTTATTTATAAAATCAATGTTATTTCGCATTTAATTTATATAAAAATTTGGTATAAGGTTGATAAAAATAGTATTCATCATAGAGAAAACTTATTATATGTAGAAGGAAATGTTATTGACAAGTGACGAAGATAAACGAAGGTTAGGAAGTTTAATATTTCTGTAGAATAAATCATATTTGTTTTAAAATATAAATCATTTAATCGTAATCTGTATTATATATGCATATTTTGAGTATTAGTATAGTATTAGTACAAAAAACAATTCTAAAATACAAAACATTGAGGAAAAATATTAAAATTTTCATTGAAGAAATCAAACATCTTTAAATTAAAAACTAGATTTGGCAAACTTTATAAACAAAACTCAAAATTTGTGAAACAGGGTTGGCAACGGGATACAAACTATATCAGGGGTGAAGGTATTTCGCTTTTTATTTGTCTAAAATTGTATCTTTAAACACGTTGATTTTTATAACAACTAGAATTTAATGAAAAACATTTTGTTTTATTAAATAATAATAAATTCTGTATCCAATCTTTGATGAACATATTCTCAATCATTCTGCTTCTTGCAAGACTGCTTAATAATAATAATTTTCTAATCAGTAAATAAAATTTATCGATAACCTCCCTTGGTGTACCGCTGAAGTCGTTTTGATTTTATCACTCTATTCGTTGTTAAATTATAAGTTAAATAATAAGTTAGGGTCGAGCCCGCCGTGGTTGACGAGCTCCTCCGAAAACTAGACGCCTCCCCAGTCAGCCATGGTTCGGATACGAATTCTCATGGCCCACTCCTTCCGCTCCGGGCGTTAGCCAACGGCTCATACAAACCCGAAGGAATATATTAACCGTTGCCCAGGGAAAACCGGCTCTTACTGCTTCCCATACCACCTGCTATATCCGAATGACATCGACAGCGGACGGACACACGAGGAGGCTCCTGTTACTACTTACTCTGTATAATTCTATCACAGCAATTCAATTCCCTGTATCATCCCATCCCATTTTATATCACAAAAATATTTAATACTGTAAAAACTACAGACTCTAAATTCAAAAAAATATTTTTTTTTTCATTTTCACAGTATTTACGTCCACTGATTGTATAGTTACTACATACATACAATTGATTTTATTTATATAAACATTTCTATGATTACAGTTACAGTAAAATGAAACTTTTATGAATATAATAACTTCAATTGTTCAGTCGTTCGTAGAAATAGTCGCGCGATAAATCAGAATAACATAAACGTAAATAAAACCTCCCAAGAAATAGCGAACGTTGATCTCCAGTAATTGATATTTATTGTTTTGACACATTTCAATAAATAACAGCAAGCTGTGATGATGCAGAAGCCGTGTAATGTAGTCAGTAAGACGGCATTCGTCTCTAAGACGACATGTCTTCAAAAAGACACACAAACCTATAAATAACCACCCTCTACCGGGATGGGACCTCCTGCAAATATTATCCTTCTGACATATTTATTTGGGCCGTGATGGCACTTCAAATGAAAGGGCCGTTTCTTATATTGTTTTGCGCTCTCACCCTCGGCGAAGGGGAAGGTGAGGTCTATTTTAAATTAAATTCTTTTATGATTATTAAAAAAAAATCAAAATTTTTATTTTCTACTTTACTAATTTTGTTATTTTATAAATTGTAAAATCGATAATACAAAAATATATTTTAATAAAAATATGCTAATATGGACAATTTTTTTTAGACAAACTCGAGATATTTGACTTTCTCTCTGTGGTACATGATGGAGAACTCGGTGAGGGGTTGTCACGGGCTCCAGGGCGATGTCAGACAAATCTATCTTCTGAGCAAGATTATACAGCTTTATCCCTTAACGAAAACGCAACAATGCATCAGCTCGCTGCAGGGATGTTCTATAACACCTTCCCTGAAGATTTTTCCATATTGGCTGTAGTTCGACTAAAAGGTAATTAAATTTATTTTCTTATTTTTTTTATTTATACATTAAAAATAAACTGGATTTTAATTAAATATCCCAGGTACTGACCAAAATCCTCTCTTCGTGCTGTACTCGGACGCTGGTGATGAACAACTCCAATTAGTGGTAGGAGAACTAATAGAACTCTACTATGAAGACACACGAGGAGATCCAGAAGATCACGAGCTGCTCAGCTTCCGAGTCAATGTTGCTGATGAAAAGTGCGAAACTATATAATATATATATACAAATATAAATATAAATATATATTAGTATATTTATAAATATACTGTATTTGTATATTTAGAAATATACTGTTCTAATATATATTAACTGTTCTAAATCCTTATTGGTAATTTGACATTCCAAGTTAATAGAATCTTGTTTTGTTTTCTTAACTTTGCCTCGTAGAGGGGCTGGATCTTAGTTATCGCCACTCTTTTGAAAAGATGGTAATGTTTGAACCGTAAGACCAAAACCCTTTCCTTTCGTTTAGGCTATCTAGTCTCCTATATTCCTGCATCCTTTTTTTTTCAAAATTAGCTAACCGTTGCAGCTTTTTTTCTTACCCAGTCATGTGCGGTATTGTGCACTCGTTTGCCAATCAATCTCTAGAAAAAATAAATTGTCCTTGAATAGTTGAAATTAATCACAAATTTCCAAACATTCTTACTTAAATGCATTAATTTAGTGAGTATTTTAAAATCTTTATTTAATAGGTGGCACAGGATAGCTCTGAGTATAAAAGGTAATTCCGTAACACTGTTAGTAGACTGTGAGATACAAGACACGCTACCCTTACGAAGGCATCCGGGAAGTAAATTCAACTTAGCCGGATTTATAGTTGTTGGCACTCAAGTGACCCCGGATCAGTATTACGAGGTACGAGTTCTAAATAACTTGTAATTAATATTTAAATGTTACGTTTTAAAAGTAAATAAAATTTTCTCGTTAAAATATAAATTCACAAAAATAATTAAGTGATTTAATATACATTTTAACTTGTATTTGTTACGAGTACAACTTTCATATTAAAATAACATTCAATAAAACTTTGTTTCTAAAGATTGTTATCGATGTTATTGTGACTGTTAAAATTCCAATGCACTGATGGTATCTAACTGATTAGTCTTGATTGTTTCTTACAGGGCGATATTGAATTGCTCCAATTCGCTAATCAACCAGACCTTGCCTACGAGATGTGTGCATCCATCGCACCCGACTGTGGGTCCTTCGGGTCACAGTCATCAGATTTCAGATTAGATAATACTTATTTTAGCGAAAAAGACTACGATGAACGCATAGATGTTACTGAATCATTGATTCATATTGATGAGGGTACTAGAAAACCAAGAGACCAGTATGAACAAAATCGTTTTTTTGATACAAGAAATCAATCGGACAATATGAGGACAGTGGCCAGAGATCTGACTACAGTACGGCCGTATTTTCAAGTCTCGGAGTCATACAGTTTCACTCCGCCTTATCCACTGACATCAGACAATGGTAAGATAAGTACTTACAAAGTCACTCTCTTCTCCAAAGTCCAAATTATTCGACTCCACATTAAAAGTTATTCCTACTTTAGCATACATAATAAATCTTTAAACATTCAGCAAGGACGTCTGAAATTATTTTTTATATGTTGGCATAAGCGATAATTATTACTTCTAGGTTAATATCCAGGAAAGTTACTTAACTAATCTACATATAGACTTATAATAAAATTAAATTTATGTTTTTAGATGAAAATAGCATCTTCGGAAGATTTACGGACTCAGATGATTTTATATCTTCTGGTAGCATTCAAGCGGCTCCTCTCGAAACTTTAGAGCTAACTAGTACAGCAGTGAGTTTATTAAATATATAAATATTTATTTTAAATGTATTATATATATTCTTAGGAAAATGTAAACATATGCATGTTTTGTTACTTAGGTATTTGTCTAAAAAGTCAAAACAATCGTTTTTAAAATTGTTGTCTGTTTTTGCGCTTCGTTGTCTGCATCTCACGCTAAATTGATTTGGTTGTTATTTTATTAGTCAACATATAGTAGTTTTTTACTTCTTGAAGATTTTCTAACATTCACGGAAAAAGTAAACACTAATTTATGCTATAATTATAATATGGAAAAACTGTTAGAAAGATTAAAATGAAATTTAGTAACAGCTTCTTATATAAGGCAATATATCAAGTATTTTCAACCCTAGAAAAAATATGTCATTTACAGGAAAAAATAGATTTGACTTTAAGTTCTAAGTGGAATTATGGTAATAATTTAATTCCACCATAAAAATATATGTTGTAGGCATCAAGAGGACTTGATATAGATTCTGGTATTACCACTACTGAGTTATCGTACACGGGGATAACGACCGAGGATCCCGATTATCTGACACACCCACCAGATATAGGGGTAAATTTAAACATATATTATAATTGACTTTCTATTTATTTGCGAAGTTCTAAGGTATAGTACAATTAACTTTAGTCTACTTATTGAAAAAAGTTACAAGTATCGACAGGAATAACGACTTTTACCAGCTATTATATATACATTATTTTATACAACCAGTCTTAGGAAGTGCCTTCTTTTAACAATTTTCAGGGTAATGCATCAACAGGGTACGATCCTTCAGATAACTATTATGACTATGGAAATGCTGGAACTTACTTGGGACCACGTGGATATCCTGGACCACCTGGTAGATCTGGTCCAAGAGGACCTAAAGGTGAACCTGGCAAGACAGGTGCTGAAGGTCTACAGGGATTTCAGGGGGCCCCGGGACATGTCTTTGTAGTGCCAGTAAGTAGTTAAGAAAATGCGAATATATTTTGTGATTTGTAAGTATTAATTAAAATTATGTTTTAGCTGCCACAATCCGGAAATGACAAGGGACCGAATGCACAATCGGAAGCTTTGCGCCAAATGCTAACCCAACATATGGTAAGTGATTTTTATTAAAAAAGAAACAATCTCCAATAAATTGTAAATAATAACACTTCATTTAATATTATGACAGGCTGCCATGCGAGGTGCAGAAGGACCTATGGGCCTGGCTGGACCATCAGGGCCAGAAGGTCAAACTGGAGTGGAAGGATCTAAAGGAGAACAAGGAGATCAGGGTGAACCAGTACGTTTTCTATTTATTATTTTTGGAAATATCAATATATATACAATTATAGTTATTTTAAGGCACTTTCCTCCTGACTAATCGTTGCTTTATTAATTTATAGTTAGTATTAATGAGTACTTAGTTTTTAAATAACATCCGCTAGGGACCGCCGGGCGCTAGGGGTATTCAGGGGCCACCAGGAAGATTAGGTCGTCGTGGTCATCCAGGAAGAGATGGTGAAAGGGGTTCCCCAGGACCTCAGGGTCTGAAAGGTGATCAAGGATATCCTGGTCAATCTGGTATGACAGGCGATAAGGGAGAAAGAGGTACACCTGGACAACAAGGAGAAGCAGGTGCACCTGGTTTAGATGGTCCACCAGGTGACGATGGACCTCCAGGCCCTCACGGACTTCCTGGAGAATTGGTAACTAACTGACTTGTAATAAAATGTAATCTTACAGACACTTACATCTCGTCTACCCGTGAACACGATTACTGCAAAGTATTCAAAACGTCGGGTTAAAATTAAAACGTAACCAAATTATACGCGAGTTTTAATCCATAAAAAATAGTTTTATTTCAAATGTAATCTATATTAGAATAGTCACTTTCAATTATACACCCGTTTCACTAAATAATGGAATTTAGTAATCCATTCCAAATTAATTGAATATAGAGTTATAGATAACAATGTAAAGAATTTACATATATAAAAACCAAATTTTCTAAAACCTGAAAATAATATAAAACAAAAACCAAAACCAGCCCATCAAACGACCTCTAAAACCGACATAGTATTTTTCTGTCCTATGACGTAATTTGTATAAACTTTTATATGTAAGTTATGTTAATGTGATAAAAAAGTATACAATATATTATTTCATTTAATTTTTTCGATGACGTGTTTTGGAAAAAGATTTTTAAACGAAACAAATATTAAAATCTTCATCGAACTACAATAAAATATGACTTTCTAAAATATGTAATTTTTTCGCTAAACATGTTAATCAAATTAATTGATATCTAGGGCCCAAGAGGCTTCACTGGCCCAAGAGGATTTCCAGGCCTTATTGGATACCCAGGTATACCAGGAAATGAAGGTCATCAAGGTATTAAAGGTGCTTCAGGTCAGCCAGGACCACCAGGTTCTCCTGGCCAAGCAGGCCCTATGGGGCCATCCGGCTCACCGGGCCCCCAGGGATCAATCGGCGCACCAGGAATACAGGTTAAAAAATAATATCTTAATAAGGTTTTATAATTAAATTTATAATATTTATAATCAGTTTATATTATACTTGACACTAAAAACTATCACTTCGTATTATTGTATATCATTAAAACGTTTAGGGCTCACAAGGAAAACAGGGAATATCTGGGCTTCCAGGGCCTGAAGGCTCACCAGGCACACCGGGCACTCCTGGACAGCAAGGTTCACCTGGTGACGTAGGAACACCAGGTCCACAAGTATGAATTTAAACTTGTTACTAGATATGTAAAATAATTCTAAATAATGATTATGAAGAAATGATAAATAATTATTTTTTTTTTTTTTATTTTAGGGTATGTTAGGCTTCCCAGGTCCAAGGGGGCTTAAAGGGGATGACGGACCCCGGGGACCACTTGGCGACAAAGGAGATAAAGGAATTAGAGGTAAATAAAAACTTCTTTTTATTATATTACAATTTAGTGTGGATATACATTAACGCAATGTCGTTTTAATAACAGGAATAGAAGGTGAAAAAGGTGAAATGGGACAAAAGGGAGAACGTGGCTTACCGGGCGAGTCTGGTCCAACTGGCATTGAAGGACCGGAAGGACAAAAAGTAATGAATAGATTTTTTAACTTATATTATAATTTATTAATTACCATATGCGTAATAACATACGCTGTGGAAATGACAGGGCACCGAGGGCCCTAGAGGTGAAACTGGGTCTATCGGTCCTGTTGGTGAAAAAGGTGCCACGGGTCCTCAAGGACCGTCAGGATACCCTGGAGCTCAAGGAGAAAAGGGTGACAAAGGGGCATCGGGACGAAGAGGAAGGCGAGGAGCAAAAGGAATTGCGGTATTAACTTCATATGTATTTCAAAATATACCAATATAATATGTTGGAATGTATTGATAATAATTTTAAATTATGTTGTTTTTGGTGGTAATGTAAAAATTTGGTTTTAATTCTAGGGCTTAGTTGGCAGTCCAGGTGATCGCGGCGAAAGCGGACCTCGGGTAAATACATAGCGTCTGTTATTATTTCCTTTTTTAAATTCTTATATTTTACACAATTTTTTAAACATTGATATAATCATATAATTTATATAATCATATAATTCTAAAGGGTTACCGAGGACCAAGAGGTCGCAGAGGATCTGACGGGCCACCGGGTCCTAAGGGTGACACAGGACAACCGGGACCACCTGGCTCCAGTGGTGAACGTGGTCCACAAGGGTTAGAGGGTCCTAGAGGATACCCAGGAGCTATAGGCCCTCCGGGCATTGATGGGAAACCGGGCCCGCCTGGAACTCCAGGAGAAAGAGGACCTTCGGTACAGAATTCTATTTTTGTAGAAGTAAAAAAATTAAAGATATCTTTTTTTGCTTTAACCGTAAAATATATTTTGTTTAGGGTGATATAGGACTCTCAGGATTGGCTGGAGCACCAGGTTTGCCCGGCCAACAAGGTCCGAACGGTGAACCTGGTCCAGTTGGCATACAAGGACCACCGGGAGTGTCTGGAACACCTGGCGAAATAGGAGTACCAGGAGAAACAGGAAAGGAAGGACCACAGGGACCACCAGGTCCTGAGGGTAAACCAGGGCCGATTGGCTCTCCAGGGCCACCTGGTGCCAATGGTGAACAGGGATTGCCTGGAGCACAGGTAATTACACTATTTATAAACAATATTATTTAAAAAAAAAAAAAATATTTAAAAAAATTTCAAATTCTTTTTTAAACTCCAACGTAAAAAAGTTTGTTATACGTTTAACGTGTAGATGTTTATTTGTGTATTGATGGCATCCTAGTTCTCAAACGAATGAACAGATTTGATTCCGAATTTTATTTCTTTTAAGGCCTTGTCTATCGACAGATTATTCAATATAATTGATGAAAATAATATCCGCTATCTGCCTCTAATATGAACTAGTGACAGAATTTCAGACAAGATTAAAACTTATAAATCGAATTTCTGATCAAATGTAATTTAGCATTTACTATTGTTGTTACTTGGGTATCTTATTAATTTTAGAGATATTATGATTACTATAGCAATAGAAAAATGTTTTACCTACGCTTTTTAAGCATACAATGAGCCTTGATAGATGAAATAAGTTCGTAGGTATGTAATTTAAATATATAATACAAAATATTCTGAAATTCAACTTTCTATTTGTTTCCCTAGTTACCTGACGCAACGACACTTGGATTAAAATATTCTTTGTATATGTAATTCACTTTTTGTGGTGCGGAGAGAGCACAAAGGATTAAGAGTAAAGAGTAAAGCCAAAGTTCTCTGAAGAGTAACTACAAAATACAAAGACCATGACACTCGTTTATACTGTCAAAAAATTCTTTACAGGCTTTTCGTATATTTTTTCATTTAAGAGGTTTTTTTTGTTCATTGCTTGTTAAATTTTGTATATAATCCTGTATTAGAGTACGATCTTGAAATTGAGATTCGGTGAAAGTTTAGATTTAGTTACTTTGGAAATAAGTTCTGTAAACTTTTACAGTTCAATAATGTTTCATGTTGTGTTAAAGGGTACTCCCGGATCTAAAGGCGATATGGGACCACCTGGACCAGCTGGTGTAAGAGGAGATAAAGGAGAACAGGGGGAACCTGGTCGTGAAGGTCTGCAAGGCCCTATAGGGCGTGATGGCCCAAGAGGTTCAGATGGCTCCGGAGGCCAAAAAGGAGAAATCGGTGAACCAGGACCAATAGGTATATATATTTAAAAAAAAACGGAAAAGTTTAAATGAATGAATAAAAAATATTAGAACTTGCAAAATGGTTATCGTGACAATTAAGTCTGGTAATGTTTATTATTATAATAGGTCCTGTGGGTCGTGATGGTCTACCCGGACCAAGAGGGCTGTCTGGGGTTCCAGGACCTATTGGAACTCCTGGTGAAGATGGCGACAAAGGTGAATCCGGACCGCCTGGAGAAAAGGGGTTTAAAGGTGCAATGGGACAGCCCGTAAGTTTTACTACCTACCCATTCACTATAGAATATTGTACACACTTTCAATATTTGTCATATGTATTGAATCAATTTTTTTTTTCATTATGAAAATGTGTAAATTTTATCCCTTCACTTCACTACACGTAAAAACTATAACTCAGTAATTATTAAAAATAAATTGTAATAACATTATATTTTTTAGTCTGCTTACACTTTAAATCTAAAATTTTGTGTTCCTTTATTACACAGGGACCTACAGGCGCTCCAGGGATTCAGGGTCTCCGAGGTGAACCTGGACCTGTTGGTCTGCCTGGCGATAAAGGACCTCAAGGTAACGTTGGGCCACCTGGTCCTATTGGAACTGATGGAGCACGTGGCCCTACTGGACCTATAGGAAAATCTGGACAAGAAGGACCTAAAGGAGATCAAGGAATAAAAGGAGATAGTGGAGATGTTGGGCCCATTGGTAATATACAGAAATATTTATTACAAAACAAAAAGAAACAATGGCACTCAGAAACAAAATTATGTTTGTGCAGGACCACCTGGACCCACGGGGCCTGTTGGAGCCACCGGCAGACGAGGTCCTAAAGGAGCTCAAGGAGAACTAGGTCCAAGAGGTCCAGAAGGAGAAAGAGGAGAAATAGGCAACCCTGGCCTTACTGGATCATCAGGACCTCCAGGGCCAGAAGGAAAAGTGGTAAGTATTTAAAAGACTATTTATGTAAAGTACGAATATATATATCATTCGTATGTTAAACCGTTTACTTTCAAAGGGACCAAGAGGACACGCAGGGCCCAAAGGTGATGACGGCTTACCAGGTCTGCAAGGAGAACCAGGCTCAAAAGGCCTTCCTGGTCCTGAGGGTCCAAAAGGAGATAGTGGACCAGCAGGATTCCCTGGAGACAGGGGAGAACCGGGTCCACAAGGCATTAAGGGAGAACCTGGCTCCGATGGCCCAGAGGGAAGCTCAGGTTTACCCGGTCCACCGGGTGGTCTTGGATCAATTGGAAAACCAGGTGACTCAGGCCTTCCAGGAAGCCCTGTAAGTATTGTTATTCTTAAACTTTTTATAATATTTTTAGATCTATAAGACGATTATTTATTTGTCTATGAATATATATCTATATAAATTATATAAATCTCAGTCTACTCCACTAGAATATAAAAAGAAACTGATTTTTAAGGGTATTGAAGGACCACCCGGCGCCCCAGGAACTCCTGGAAGCCCCGGTGACAAAGGCGATATGGGTCTAAAAGGGGGGCCAGGAGAAGCGGGTCCCCCTGGAGCTATTGGTCCAATAGGTCCAGAAGGACAGCGTGGCTCAAGAGGACTTCCTGGACCATCTGTAATTATCAGTACTATTTATAAATGTATTTACTTTTGTGAAGTAATGCTTTAGCAATATCCGATATTCCATTGTTTAATTTAATGAGATTTAACGGTTTTACTTGTTTTTAAGTTTTTTAATAAAGTCAATAATAGACAAATAATTTCTTTATGGAAATATATTTATTTGTAAATCAAATTATTAGTTACGGGTTAGATTTAGTTTTTAAAAATAATATTAAAACGCTATCAAAAGCGAAAGTTATTTTTAGATTTTACATTATAACTAACTTCACTATCATTTAGTTCATAGATATAAATATTATTCAAGGATTATTTAATAAGTTTTTTTTTATTAATTTTAACAACCACAATGATATGATTAATATTTCTTTTAAAAGGGGGACGTAGGAGCTCCTGGTGTTATGGGACCACCAGGTGTAGCAGGTTCTATCGGTGCTCCAGGAGGTCAGGGTTTTAAGGGCGAAAAAGGCAACCGAGGACCTAAGGGTCATATTGGTGATACTGGTGCTATTGGTATTAAGGGTGACCAAGGTGAAATCGGAAAACAAGGACCAATTGGACCAAGTGGTGAAATTGGGCCTAAAGGAGACACAGTAAGTTACTTTTGTCCTACTTCTTTTCACTCCGAAAGTAACGATGTTTTCGAAAGATCTCGGGTATAAAAATAAATAGAAACAATATGAAACCAGTAAGTAATATTTAAGGGACCTCCTGGACCTCAAGGGACAAAAGGTGAAATTGGACCGGTCGGTGAGGCCGGATTAGAGGGTCCTCCGGGTCCGAAGGGTTCGACGGGCCCCGAGGGCCGACCGGGTCCGGCGGGTCCTCCCGGCGGCCCCGGCCCTCCGGGACCCCCCGCGCCGGCTCCGCAGCTGCCCTCCGATTTATTTATGTCTAGCAGAAGAAAGCGCAGTGTCGAGGTAGATTCTATGGAAACAGTGACGGAAGAAAATTATGAAGGTTTGTCGATCTAGATCTGTTTTTTCGCAAAATTTAAGGATGTACACATGTTTATTATCTTTTAAATATCTTTTAATGTAAACCTTGTCTTAAATTTGCCAATGTTACACAATTATCCCCCAAAGTAACCTTTGGAACGCCTGTCGCAGACGAGGAGAGCGAATGGGCCCGAGAGGTGCTGTCGGGCGTGGTGTCTCTGGGCGGCGCGCTTCAGAGCGCCCGGCGCCCACCCGGCTCGCGCGCCGCGCCCGCCCTCAGCTGCGGGGACCTCAGGAGCGCACACCCACACTACACGGACGGTACTGACTACTGATATTTGTAAGGTGCTACAAGTAGCTTGCCGACCATAATAGGGTTTATAATCATTTAGGCTACTCGGGAAAAAATGCTATTTTTTTATAAGGCGTTTAAGGCTTTTGAGCAACACGGAAAACAATTATTCGACCATAAATTAAATTATAATATCCAATTAAAATATAATTTAGCTGTTAATATTTTTGTAGGATTCTACTGGATAGACGCTCGTGGAGGTGCCGGTCGCCCAGTCCGCGTGTATTGCATGGGCCGAAGTACCTGTATGTTTCCGGACGATATAGACTCTGCAGCCGTTTATATAGATTCGTCGGGACAGAAATTCTCACACCTTGATGGTGGACATCGAGTAAGTCAACCTGGCTCGAAAATTTTTACCTAAATGAGAAAAGGTCCTCGTATAATTCGAAGAAAATTTCAGATAACGTACGATAATGATGGTTCCGGCTTCATACAACTACGATTCCTCCGACTACTGTCTATAGGAGCACGTCAAAACTTCACCTACTCCTGTGTTAACACGGTGGCGCCACAGAGGTAAGCATGAGTAAAATTGGTCTCAGAACATCGCTACTCATTATATGAAAACATTTAGATATTTCGTAACAATTAATAAATAAGGATTTCAAAATCTGTTAACTATTTAATGAATGGTTTTTTTTAGATCCGACATCCCAGCTGATCTTATTAGGAATAACAAAATAAAACTATTTGGACAGAACAATTTTGAATTTAAAGAGCCCCAAATAATAAAGGACGAATGCAAGGTAAATAAATTCGAAATTTAATATATTTTCTAAACTTTAAAATAATTAAACATTTGTGAAATTATTTATATCTATTATAATTGGCGTGGGGAGAAATTTTCAAAGATTTAAATCTTTGGATTTGGTATCGAAAACGGATTCCGAGGACTTTCAGACTTTCAGATTGCAATCTATGAAAGCATATAGCGAATTTTGTCTAGTACACGGGATTTTTTATGTTCTCGCACAAATATACAACTTTTGTTATTTTCCGCTGATCACTCTTATGTATGGACAAAAGCAGCTAACTTTCCGACTGAAAATATCGCCTCTTGTCTCACATCTCAACCAAAAAATTAGAGATTAAACCAAAAATTTAATAGGTTGAAATAAATTTAAAATTTATCACTACTAAAAAGAACTCAAATCTGCGCCCTCTGCCAGTCCGCCCTTGGTGCTCTACCAACTGAACTACTGATATCGTATTTGATAATCTTTATCAGATTCGCAGTTCTAGTCGAATCCAATTATTATATTTTTTAATTGTTATATAAAATTTCATAAATTTTACTCTGTGTCAGGATGGCGTAGGACAAATAATTCTGGAAGTGAGAACATCCCGCAGCGAGAAACTGCCAATTATAGATTTCCAGCCGCTCTCGTTTCTGGACGCGGAACATGAATTCTCATTTACCGCCGGACCGATATGTTTTACTTAATTATACAGTTACGTACTTAAGATCTTTGTAAATATTGTAAATAAATGTTGTGACGACTTACCATTATTTATTTACATACCATCCTCTAAATATAAGACTAAAAATGGTGTATAATCCTCTTGATCTCCAGATGATTGCCGATAGGATACAAACTAGAGAAAAAGTACAATTTTGTCTCAATTTCTGTCCGATCACGCGAAGCTAAGAATATAATCGATTATAGAGCAAGGGAGGCTAACCCTTCGAACGCGAGCAAGAAAAAAATTTTCGGTACTTACTTATTCCTGTTCTATATATTTCGAAAATTATTGGAGTATACTTAAAAAATCCTAGTCGGTAGATCGCAAAAAATTGGAAAGGCAGACAGTAGATCTCCAGGCCAATTGAGTTGGTCATAACTATTTTTTTTTTGGGGTGGTAAAATCTGTTACGGATACCCCGTCCGCCAAAGTGATGCTCAGGGGGTTATGTGGGACTACCCGGCAGCATAGAGGACACTGCTATTTTTAAGGCTACCCACTAAAATACCAACGGTTAACCTCATCGCCCTAGTGAGACGCTACGGGATCGCGTTAACACTCACCTTGAGGCCCCGGGAGTTGGCTATGCCTGGAATATAGGAATAAAATATTTTATTTACATTTCTAAAAAATCACTTTTAATTTATTTTCAAAACAATCATAATAATAACAAAATCGATATATGCTGACATTCCCTAATTAAATTAATCCTAGAGATCAAGTCTTCCTGAAGATAATGTTTCAATCTCCGAGTATATAAATACTATCATAATCAAACTACACTTGTCTTAAAATACATTAACAATACAATTAAATGCTTTGTAAGTTATTTAAACCTATATATTTTTAGCAAGTATATAGATAAATAATTAATAATCATCTTTTAATTTATGTATTATATAATATATACACCTCATACACCTAAGTTTTTGTTAAAATTAAATTTACTTCTATTGGTTCAACTTATTGGCTCTGTTGTATCTGATAACTTGCTATCACAAGAACTTTCATTTACTTCTGTCTCTTGTGCATGATCTGCAACTTGATCTGCAACTTGATCTGCAACATCATCTACGACTTCATCTGCAACATGATCTGCAACTTTATTCTCTACATCAGTTTGCATTTCAACACTGGCAATGGAATTGCCGTCTGATACACTTCCTATATCAACTATCTCTTTTGGAGATCCGTTGGAATTCATTTCTTCATTAACTTCGTTTTTTTCTATAACTGTATCTTTTAAGCTATCATTTTCTTCCTCTTCTGAACAGTCTTGTATCATTAGATTCTCTAGATTATCCCCACTATTGGTAATCTCTTGGATGGTAGATGGAATGTTTGTTTCCTGTGAGAAAAGTTCTTCATTATTACTACTATCTTGTTCCACAGACTTGCCGTACACCATTGTTTCTGAAATTGATATATTATCATCTTTTAAATTTATACAAGTATCACCAATTTCTTCATCATCTTTATTAATCTCTTCATCCGACGAAGCCAAGAGGATGTCCTCGACAAGGTCTACATTTTCTTCTTTAGAGAATTCAACTTCTAAACTAGCATTTATTGAATTACCAACATTCTTTGATGTTTCATTTGGAAATGTACCATAAATTACTGATTCAGATTCCGAATAACTCGAGTTTTCTATACTTATAATATCACTCAGTTTTTTATCAGTTTCCATATCGCTATCTGATTCTAAGGTGTCTGATATTGCAATTGGAGTATCAGAATCAGAGGACTCCAGTGAACTGTTAGCATCATGTCCGGGCGAAAATGATTTTCGCGATTTTTGATATAAATGTAATTCATCTATATCTGATTCAACCTTGTCGCTATCGCTCTCATTTCCGACCTGCACTTGTTCGGTTTCAGTATTTTCTAAAATCTCGTTATTTTTTTCAGAGCATTCAAATAAAATATCAGAATTTTCAGTATTCATTTCTGTACATTCCGCGATTTCAATTTTATCTGCCTCATTATTTTCCTTTTGTTCCTCATTGTTAACAATTTCATTTTCTATTACAGTTTCTTTCAGATCTTTACTGTCATTTATGTTTTCAATGTTCTGTTTACTTTTCTCCTGTAACAACTTTTTTATTTTATCTTTTCTTTTCTGTTTGTCTTCTAAAGACTTTGATATCTCCACTTCTTCTTCTTCTTCGTCGCTCTCTTCAGGTGATTCCTCAGCTTCTTTATCACCAATTTCCACTGCTTCAAGCTTTAATTGGTTTTGTTTTTCCGCAAACCTGGAAAGCAAAATGCAAGATGTAACAAAAAAAAATTATTTACTACTAAGATTTACAAATCCATGCGGTGTATCTTACTTATTCAGTAGTTCTACTTCTTTAGAGCTTGCTTCAGCTTTATTATCATTTAACCGTTTGTTCAAATCAACATTTTCTTCTGCAGGATCTGCATTTTGCGAAATCCTTGAGGCAGCTAGCCTCCATTCATTCTCCTGTCTTCGTCTTTGTAGCTTCTTACCGCATCTTGTAAATAAGTCTCGTGCTGCAACATACATTTTATATTTATATTACCTAATTTTAAAAATAATAGCGAATTTACAGAAATTTATGAAGGATTATCTAATAGGATTCAATTACCCTCAATACAATTTTTCATATAACTTAGACTATGGTGTTTGTATTTTGAACTAGAAATCATTAAATTGTTTCTGACTTTTCCTCTTGACTTTGATTTATTGCACCTTAAAGATACTTCAAATTTTAGTTAAAAAAAATTCATATTATCTAAGAAAAGTATGTATATTATATTTATATTACTGTGGACTGCAAAGTGGATCAAATAAAATAAAAACAAATCCATACATATTTTTCAATTAGTTTGAGAATATTATCTCAACTTAAATGTAAAAAAATCTAATAGCCAGAATGATGTTATATAAGCTTCCTTGGTAATTCAGAAATAGGTTGAAAAAAAAAAAAAAAAATTTCAACAATAGATTGTAAGACAGACTTTAGTAAGTCCAAGAGGTAAGTACCTTCAAAATACGAAAATAATGTTTTTCTTTGTATTTAAATGTTATCGTAAAGTATCCATAACAAAGTAAAACTTAAATTGTACAAATAAAAATTAATCTCATAAGCACAGGATTTCTATCTAGACATTAGTGTTACTAAATAAGTAAATAATAACATATTATATTACTTAAATGAATAGATAATAAGATATATATTATCTAAATATTATCTTTCCTATAAATTAATAATTACTATCTTAGGAAATAAGCAATGTATTTATTTATTTTTAATCAGTTATCTGTTCACATTTTTAAATGATAAGAATATAAAAAAATATTATAAGTTACCATCAGCTTACCAATACAAAACAGTATTAAATGTATATATTATTAATAATAAAAGAATTTTGGTGCATTTTCTATAGATGGACCACATCCCATCCGTTACTTAGATTTTTTTTCAGTTATTTAGAAGTTTTTCAATTAATTAGAAACAATACAAAAATATACAATCATATATTAATCTCTTTAGTATATACAATAACATACTCTATGATCATTTTTAATTAAGGGAATGATGAATACTTTCTACTTTGAAATATAACACAAGCCACAAACCTTCCTCCATTATCTCATATTCATAAAGTCCTAATTTATCTTCATCATTTGATTGTCGGACACATTGAAGTACATCATGAAAGTCCGGGAATGGCAACAGTGATCCAACCGGTACTTTCTTATTGACCCACTTCTCAAGTCTTCTTGCCGGGCCTGTGGGGTGTCCGGGCCTTGAGTCTATATGTAACCTCGGCTCCGATGGCATCTTTGTGTTGGTTAACTGACAAAACTTTTTGTGTACTCGAACCATACGCTCCTTATATCTAAAAATAAATAGGTTAGTTTTTGCACTGTATTTAAGATTTTTTTTTTGTATTGTATTTAAGATTTGTTAATCATTTACCTTTCAGTTAATAAATACACCGAGTCTTCATCATCATCAAAGTCCACTTCCTGTTCTTCAAGTTTTTGTATGGCTCTATGTAATTTTTTTATGGTCTTCTCAAGTTTACGAATTTGTTTTTTTTTCTTACTGTTATATGCACTTTCATCATATTCAGGTTTTTCAGACAAGTCTGTAAATAAATTCAGAATTATCAAATTATTTAATAGTTCAAACTTTAAAAAAATACTGGTACAATAGACTGTTCTATTAATAAATTGACTCATTACCTTCAGACAAATCTTCCTTCTTAGTTATAATTGTGGACTTAGCCATTTTCCTTTGTAGATTCAATTCATCCACAACATCTTTTATATATAAGTACATTTTATCAGGATCAGCCTTCATCAATACTATTTTACTGGATACAATATCAATAAAATCTTCAGACTCTACATATTCTTTTCGACACTGTTTATAATAAGCTTTAATTTTTTTTTCTACAATTTTAATCATATCTTCAGAATTTTCTAGTTTAAAACACATATTAATAAAGTTTTGGTACACTGGATGGAATTCATTGTTAGATGTACCGTCTACATTTTCTTTGGTTTGATCAGTTTCTTGTACGGTAATTGTTTTGGAATCATCATTTGCTGTTTTATTACTGAGTTTCGTAGTTTCATCCTCCCCATTAGTTGTTTCCTTTTGTCTATCTTTATTATCACTAATATCTACAGGAACTGAACTAGTATCCATGAGATCAATCTCTATTTCCACAATTTGTCTTTCACCTTGTTTTGGATATTCTAACTTCTTTTTACTTTGTGGAACTTTCTTAACATCGTTTTCATTATCACTCCCTTCATTATTTGAAATGTGTGTGATAACTTTTGCCGGGCTATCTTCAATTGTAATTGGTAATTCTTTACCAATTTCTCTATCTTGTTTAGGTGGTAAAGGTTTCATGGGACTGTCTTCTATTGTTATTTCCACAAATTTTGTGCTTTCAGGCTCCTTATTATTTTGTTCCTCCATAGAAATCGTAGCACCTGTGTCTTCTTTGGTTTGTTCTTCTTCTTCTTCTTTTTTATCCAATGGTTCTTCAGGTCTTAAATACCACTGAGGACTTGATGTTGTTGCCGTTGTATTTTCTGACATTTCTTCATCATCTATTTCCACAGTCAAGACTTCTACACTATTTGGAGGAGCAGTTGTTTTGCTCTGCTTAGTTATTTCAGAGTTGCCAACATTTTGCACAAGCTTTATAGTAATACCAGGGGGTAAATTATTTAATAATTTTGAACCTTTTACTTCTGCTGGATTTAAAACACTTTTCAGCGGAACTGATAATTGTGGCCTTATTAAATTTTTATTAAGATTGAAGGGATTTATGTTGCACTTTGGTATATGAGTTTTTATACCTTTATTAAAATTATTTATGGGTATTTGAAACGACCCAGGAACCTTTTTTTTAATTATATTGGAATTAAGATTATATACCGATTTACTAACAATTATAGGTTTGGAAGAAACTCCCTTTTGTTTACGAAACTGATTCGGTTTAGAGGGTTTTATAGTAACTCCGGGTAATTTATTCGGTATGTGTACCATAGCATTTGGCAATGGTTTTCGCTGTAAAATAAAAGGTAGAATAAACTAACATTTAAGATTTTTAAATTAAATAAATTTGACTTACAAATATTGAATTATTACCTTTTTCGGAGCTGGTTCCGCTTCATCATCCGAAGAACCCAATTCAATCACATCTTCAGTAGCCATTTCAAAAGAATAATAATGATTCTGTTTAAAAAATATTTTCTTATCACTTACAGTATCGTCAACAATTTACTTCATATTGACAATGAAACTTTAAAATAGTTATCATTTGCAGTTTATTATCGAATGCGGGACAAAACACAAGCCGCAAATTTTTGTCGAATAAAGCGATTACCAAGTTCCACAGACAAATTTCACTTTTAGTTTTGCAACTGTCAAAAAATGGGTAGTTATATTCTGTACATTTTATATAATTACTCTTATACATATTCGAAATTATTAAATTACACTGACATTCTTGGACAGCAACAATATTGCATACAAAGAAAATTCACCCTTTGTATTTATTATCACTTGATTCAAAAGGTTCGTGTATCTACCGTGCGCCCCATAAATTATATCAATGTTTATTAATATTTTCTTGTATTTGATGTCGCAATAAACATGTGTACAAAATAAATTAAGTCGATTAGTTATATTATTTTAGATAGGCGTCATTTATTTATTTTTTAAATTAAGTTTCAGTTTTCTTTATTAACTGTAATACATAACTGTACAGTTTGTATATCAATGTTTGTTTGATTTAAATGTTAAAAACACTTATTAAAAATGAATAGGTTTTAACTTTAAATTTGAGAGTATATTCACAGTAGGCCTTATTTCGATGAGTATAATACCAAAATACTCCCTCTTGACTTGACTACCCTATTCACTGATTCGATTCGAAATAAGTAAATAAATAAGATAAGTACATAAATATATATAATTAATGATACAGCAATTCGAAATCTCCATCATTGTAGTACTCGTGAGCTAGTAAAATTATTGATCATATATCATTAGAAAAACTGTATATTTGCACATATTTAAGAAAAATATTTGAATTAAACTTGTTAGCACATGTTATTCTGTAATCATCTTTTTGCTTATAATCTGTTTTTTTGAAGTTGAAGTTTCAGTTGATTGAAGTTCAGACATCAGAAATCTGTCAAAATAGGTTTTTATCCAAATCAATTTCTAATTTTCATCAAATTAGGACAATGATTAAACTTTTTTCATTAAAACAACAAAAAAAAGATGAAGAAGGTTCAGCAAGAGCGGGTGGTTCACAAAAGAAAGCATCAGCGGCTCAATTGCGAATCACAAAAGGTAACGAGTATATGAATGTAATATTCTAAAAAAATAAAGTTATCCGGACATTAAATTTGTTTTAAAATAACATTTTATTTTATTAGCAATGTATACATTTAGAAAAGAGGCAGTAAGCACGGTTATTCTTGTAACTACTAAGTGGTATAAGATAACTCAATGTTCCTTTATGTATCCTTGTTTTTAGATTTAAATGAGCTTAATCTACCCAAAACCTGTAGTACAGAATTCTCAGATCAAGACGATTTACTTAATTTCAAACTGATCATATGTCCTGATGAAGGTTTCTACAGAGGAGGAAGATTTGTATTTAGCTTTAAGGTAAATTAATTACACTTTAACCATGTAAATTAAATTATTATTTATATATTCCAATAGTGTAAGAGTATTTGGTTTAAATGAATTATAGGTAGGACCAAACTATCCACATGAACCACCTAAAGTAAAATGTGAAACGGCTGTTTACCATCCCAATATAGATTTGGAAGGAAATGTTTGTCTAAACATACTTAGAGAAGACTGGAAACCAGTTCTCACAGTCAACTCTATAGTCTATGGCCTGCAGTATTTATTTTTGGTTAGTATAACTTTTTGTTTATTATTTATAGTAGGTATGTATAGGTATTATATTCTATGTTTATGATGAAGAAATGAAACTGTTTTGTCACTTTACACAATTGTATTCTGTATGATATATAATATTAAATGATATTTCAAATTTCTATTATGTAGGTATTTATTATAATGAAGTTATTAGTGAAATATTTTGTATGACTACTATTATAGACATGTATTAGTCTGTATACTAGGATTTTGCTCAACATGTTTCAAACCCTTTCAGGGCTTTTAATAATGAGTTTGGAGCAAATTACATATATCATTATATACATAGTATTCATGGATACTGATACTTTAAATAAAAAAAAATATATTACTGATATAGTACTATATTTAGATACTATTCATTAATTAAAAATACTCAAAAATCAGTGGCTTGTATATAATTTGCTAAAGTCAATATAAATATAAATAAAATAAAGTGGTACAAAACAATTTTGGAATCATTTTGTGGTTAAAATTACAAATTTAAGCTAAAACTATGCATACATTATTTATAATATCTTGCAATTATTTATAGAAATATACTATTTTTAGAAATAGTATTCTTTTTCTTATAAATAAATAGGATACTATCATTAGAAATAGTATCAAACATGAATTATTTATTCATCTAGATGCACAATATGAAGAAATGTTAAATAAAAAAAAAATGTATATTTATATTAAAATGTACACATGTATTATTCATTTATATTAATGGAAGATTTTATATTTTACAATTAGAATTATGTTTTTGTTATTTCATATAAATATTTATTTAAAATCACAGAATAGGTGTATTTGTTAGGTTTTGTTTCCATCATTGCTTGTTTGCTTGAAGGAGTTCTGAATAATTTTTAATAACAATTTATAATATATGGTATATATTTTTGGATTTGTTTAAAGTTTGGCACTAAACTCAAAGAGTAGGGCGTAAAAAAGATGTTACTCTAATTATTACGTTCTGCTTTTTTTTTATTTTATAACCTAGTTTTTAATTCTAGGAACCAAATCCCGAAGATCCATTAAATAAAGAAGCGGCCGACGAACTCCAAAGTAACCGACGATTATTTGAACAGCACGTGCAGCGGGCGATGCGAGGTGGCTACGTCGGCTCCTCCTACTTCGAACGGTGCCTCAAATGATCACACGCTATTGTAAATTAATTCGCTATAAATAAATAAATCTCATTTCATTTTATACAATTGTTAACTATCTTTGATCTTATTCTCGTAATTAACATACTCTAACATAGATGGCGTTGATCGTGCCATATGGTAAATCCTTCTCGAACATATGGTAAAATGACAATGGCGTTACAGATGGCAAATGTATTGTATAGAAACAAGTTTATTTGCTTTATAAATCCCCATGAGAATTTGTCGCATAGCGATACAAATAAAGTGTGGTATAGTGTATCTGGTTTATTATTGGTGTCGGAGAGTGACGCGAAGTGAGCGGCGGACGACCGCATGAGTCAGTCGGTGAGTGTCCGAGGAACGGGTCGCTTTGCGGCAGTCTGACTTCGCACGTGAAACGGTTCGCACGTCATTATAAAATCAACGCTTTCTCTTATAGTGTGTTCAAGGCGGAGAACTGTTTCGACACGACATTCGGTTGCGAAAGTCCCCGCGATGATATACAAGTGAGAGCTCACATCGACACCAGGGTAACGCTCATCGCGCACGGTGAGCCAGTTTGTTAGAGCAAAGACATTCGAAACTTGCTGAGGGACGGGGGGCGCGCGACGCCGACGGGTCGCACACGCGGGAGCAACGATTCCTACGCATACTTACTGTGAGAGAGCCACAAAAAACAATTTTTAATGTGTCAAGTCAGTATAGCTTACTGCTGCTACGTCAGATCGCAGACCGCCACAAGCAGGAACTACAAGGTTATGCAGATGAGTTCTGAACGCTTCTATACCAGGGGCAATCAAAAGACCATTCACAACTTTAATAAACTTTAACGTTCGTTTTCTTACGGTGTATCAAGTGCTTATCTGTATCGTATTCCTATCCTTCATTATCGTTCGGTGTCACGATCGCTAATTGCTAATTACCTACCTGGAGTCGAGTGATAACGCGCGAGATTGTTGGACGAGTCCGACGATTGCAGATCGTCAGCAGCAGGCAACGACGATGGCGGCCCCTCAAGAGGAAACCCTGCTCTCACGCTGCGAAATACCCATTATTGATTTGGCGCATATAGGTAAGAAATATAGAAAGATTACTTACTTTATTATATATATAAAATAATAAAACATAAAGCTCAGAAGAAAACTTCAGGTATATCCCCGAATTCTAACGGTGATCGAAATCATCTAATTGTGAACAGATTTTTCGATGTTCACAAAAGAATTAAAAGTTTACCTGTGGCAGCGCTCGCGACAGCTGTGAAATGAAACCATGATATTTACAAAAGAGAGTATAATTTAAAATAAGTTCAAAGACCTGATTTAGAATTATAAGTCCTATCGAGGGATTTAATAAATTACTGATGTAAAAGAAAACGTTCGTTTCATAAAACAAATCAAAACATAAGACCCATTGACTTACAAACAAATCTAATCGCCAATATTCATGAAAGTATAACGAAGCTTTTGTTTACGATAGCCATAATAAAGGCATAATAACATCAACATATGTACACTATGATGATGTTTTACGATGTTTCTTAACCTAGTTTTGATATATCAAAACAACTAGAACAGTTTTAGTAAAGAAATTTTTAAGAGATAAACTATTTTTTTTTTTCAAAGAATAGGCAAAGACTCTAACACCTTGCAGCCTGGATTAAAATATAGAATACTCAATTTGTTTTTTTTTTTTTATCAAACACTTTAAAATATTGAAGGCCGAGTTAATTTGACAGACACATAGGCATAGGTCTATAGTAATTCATAAACTTTACTAAATAAATAATTATCACAGTTCGCATTATTGTGTAAAAACTAGATTTTTTTTCTCGGTACGTTACTTTTTTATTTAAATATAAAATTTATCGGAAACACTTGAAAATGATTTATAGTATGCCAAGATTACTACTCTCAGATTTGAAACAATCGATCATTTCAATAAAATATTTCTTCAATACATCGTCATCATAATAATATCAAAAGTTAAATATGTTTTTTACCGACCAGCACTACCGCTAAAGACCGTTTTATTAACCTGTCTAATCAGAAAACGAAGATAATTCTAAAGTAGACGGAAAAAAGGTTGAGTGGAGAGTGCAACGGCCGGGCGGGCTTTTGTAGCCCCGGTCCTTCGCACGCAATAAGCTTAATAGCCATCTGCCACCGCTCTGCGGATTATGACTTTATCATAACAGACTAGATCCGAAAACAGGAAGGTTAACGACAGGAAGTCATTTTGAAAATCAGTTAGTAGCTTTAAATGTAAATTTAATATTACCGACTCGGAACAAAGACAACAGATTAAAAAAATCCTATCAATCACAAGATTAGCTCCAAAGTTATTAACGTTAATTTAAATTTATGACTCTGATTAAAATTTTCATTATGCACTAAAGATCTCCAATAATCGATTCGAAATTACCAACTTTAAATATTGCAATTAGTTTTTACAAATTAATTTGCTTACGTCAATTACTTGTCCAAGAATTCCAGCCTTGGCTTAATGTTCCACAGCCGACGCGTCATTCTGTAAACCCGTTTCTATTGTTTAAAAAAAACTGCCTGCCTTGAAATTGACTTACAACAATCGTTTAATTAAAATATTTTGTATAATGACACGAATAACAATTTAATTTAGTTATTTTTTCGCAGAAAGCGCAGGTATAACGTTAATTTATTGAAATGATTTTAATATTAAAGATGATTAGAATTTTGTTTTATTCACAGCAAATTGAAATATGTTGATTTAATATATAAAAACATCGACTAGATTGTTCGGAAACAAAATACAAATAAAAAATATATGCAATCTTGACGTATTAATTCACAGAAAAGGCGTGGAAAGATTACATTTATAATGCGAATAAAGCTGAAGGCGTTCACCATTTTAGCTTTTTTGTCTTTGACATTTGGCCATGTTAATATCACAAATAAGACACTTAAATGAACAGTAGTACTTATTTCAAAACTGCGCTATCGAAATATTTAAGGTCAAACTGACAGCACGATGCAGGCTGACGTCATTCAAATATGTTTAATTTTTTTATATTCTTTTAACTCATAATAACATAAATACTATTAGTATAGTTCGTTTTTTTACCAATATCCAATTTAATATACAAACAATATATAAAATTAGATATTATAATTCCTTAATTACATAAATCAAAAACCCTTTTTTTTTAAGTATACAGATGTATTAAATTCCATTAAATTGAGACACTTTCAAATTAGTATTGCCAATACAAGGATTTTTTAAAGAAAAATATACTGTAGTGATAATTGATATTTTAATTAAATGCAGTCAATTGCAGATTCAATTAAGTATTTTTCATTCTAAATGATTATTTTACATAACAGTTGATATCATTGAACTAATCCTGATATGGAGTGAGATTAAAAAATTTCATTGAAAATATAAAGATTGTTTTGAACATAAATATCCTGAAGATAATAAATATTTAGATTAGAGACAGAGTATAAAAAAAAATGTCCTTATTAGTTTATATTTTCAAAATATAATATAATTGCGAAATAAATTGGCAAAGATTTTCAAAACAGCACGTGTACGGTAAAACTGGAAATATAACAGACAAAGCAAAGTTACGATAATAGTATTGTAGTAATTTGGTATGAAATAGTGAGAAACCTCTTGTCCTCAAAGTAATTTGGTGTTAATTGGACAGTCACAATGCTCTCGAGACGAATGACCTATATTTATTTCATTCATGTTTTACGTCTGGTTTGTGTTTTTCGTTATTTTTTTTTTTTTAAACCATGGCATTATTGGATTATGGCAAAATCTCTAAATATTTGTATTATGTATAACCTTTTTAAATATCACTAATACGTATATTTATTTAATAATCAAAAAAAAAAAAGTTGTTTACAGCTTCCACGAAAGAGTCACTTTCTCCGAATATGTAAGGATGTAATACTTTTTACTCATTAGCAGATAAATGTCTTAACAAAGCAACAGAAGGAATACATTCAGTCACTCATAATAATGGCCTAACGTATTTAATATATTAAAAAAAGAACAAACTTTATATTTCTTGCCAAAATTATAAACCGAATAGTGTTTGTCCAAGTTTTTTAAATCATCTTTCACTCACTATTAAATGTCAAAGTTATTGTTGACATTGACATGTCGGTATTTTGACGTACTAGTTTAGCGTTTCCAAGTGGCCTAGAGTACAGTAGGTAAGTAGGTAAATAATGATGAGCTCCATTTAGAACAGGTTGCCTAACCTATTTGGATGTCAGTGAACTGAACTATCTATTTTGGCAACCCTTTGTTTTCACAATGCGCGCCGATGATTCATGAGAAGTTCCCTTGTTTCAGTCTATGTTTTGTTTGTTTAAATAACCATTTAGTCACTGATTATCTAATCGTAAGAACAGCAACATTAAAAGGTCGTGACTCAAAACGGAAAATCAACGGATTCTCAGAAACTGTAACTGTACATTACTGTTTATTATAAGTT